>OZ025296.1:195382647-196648737 GCA_964019185.1 Maratus speculifer | reverse complement strand
ACGGCCTGAACGACAATTATACGTGCTACATATTTACATAATTACGAACGCACCTAAAAATGCAAAAGTCATAATTTAGAATCCACATGAATAACTAACTAAATGGCATATTGCTCATTAGAATATTGGCGATTATCATTAATAAAATTTGTCATACTGATTTTGCATCACATATTTTAAATAACATCAGATTTTACTAGTATACATTTATCATTTTAAGAATATTGCTTAGAATAACAGCATAAATTTGCATTCTAAAATTTTTCTTAATAATTTAAAAGCAAAAGCCCCGCTATGCCCGAAAACTACATTAGGTAGAGCTTTTTTGTGGGCTGTCCCTTGGGAATTAAGGGGATACGGTACACTTGAAACATTATTTTTTTTTCAATTTTTAATAATATATGTGATGGCACAGTACTCAATATTAATTATTAAATAAAATTAAAGTAAAAATCTTGTAGAATTGCCTTTTTTACTAAAATATATTTAAACTTTTTAAAAATTTTCACTATTTTCATAAATATGAATATTTTTGCCCCTATTTTTCCACATTCATAAGAATATATTACATAAAACTATGCATGAGTACATGGGATTTTACATTTAATATGATTTTTTTCTCTCGTGTATATTAAAAAATGAAGGAAAATCAACAAACTTATAAACTTAAATGTTAAATCCGTGCTCAAAAATATTAAATACACCATGGTGAGCAAGTGAAAAAAATTTCAAACCTCTACTTAAATTAGCAAAAAAGCCTTAGCATTTATCGAATGAGCAAGTTATAAAAATATGAACATGAAAAAAAAGAAAAAATTTAAATCTTTCATTTGTATGGGTAATTTCACTGGATCTACTAACAAAACTTACAATATCTCGCAATATAATTGTCGTATAGGTAAAAATAAGGTATCAGAATATTCACAATTATATATATCGACATTTCATCAATTTTAAGGTACTGTGTCCTTTCAAAATATAAAATACGATTTCCTTTCAGTATTTGTACACTTTAAGATACATTTTTCTAAAACAACAAAAAACTTATTTATTCATAATGACATTAAAAAAATATACATATAAACCACCATTTCTTCTTTTTAAAGTATTTTCTGTGTTGTTGCCTTCATTCATTTCCTTATAAAGTTATTATTATTATTAACACTAAAATCTCAAAATTAGATCTTTTCCTTTCCACAGCACTAGACGGCTCTGCCTCTGTCCCATATCATCAATTATCTATTTGATCAGTTTAAAAAAGATTATTGAAGATTGAATTATAATTAAAAGAAAAAAACCGTGGCAATATCCCTGTACACGAGTTTCCATTCATTTCCCTTTGATTCAATTCAAAAAAGGAAATTTTTTATTAATTTATTAAAAATTTATAATATAAATTAAAAAAAAAATTAAAATTTTTTAAGGCCGAATTAGCAACTGTCAAGAGATTCAACGTCTGTTTTTGCCTGTTGAATTTTTGTTGTTGTAACCTTTGGTTTTGCCTTTTAATGTTTAAAAATTTAAACATTAGTTTAAATTTTGAAAATAAGCTAATACAAAATGAATTAAATAAACAAACTCCCGGTGTATTTAAACAACGCTATAGAAAAGTTGTCTTAAATAAGACATTTCAAATGTATCATTTTAAATTTGACGCAAGTTTAATCAAAGCTATTTTTCTCTTTGCAGTGTTTATTTGAAAATAATTTCGCTGTTAGAAAGGAAATATAATGTTTGCTGTCTTAGAATTCAGAGCAATAGTTTAAAAGATCATCTCAAAACATGAAATGAATATCTCGTGTAAATATATTTTTTTAATTTAAACTGTTTCTATGTGTTATTTTTTGGGTATTTTTAATATGACGTGATTTCTTCTATTTACTGCTTTAAACGCATATTAATGAATTTATTATTTTATTTTCTTTCTCTTTTCATATTTACCTGAAAATACTTGTGTTGCTAGAAAGAAAATATTTTTATTTGCACTGCTTTAGAATTGGCATCAATAGTTTAAAAGAACATCAAGAAATGCGAAATGAATTTCTAGTGTAAATTTATTTTTAGATTTAAACTGTTTGCAATATTATGATTTGGCCATTTTAAATATGATGTAATTTCCTCCATTTATGGCTTTCAACGCATATTAAAGAAGTTATTATTTAAAAAGTTTTTTTTTCTTTTATAATTCCCGTGTAAATGTAATATTTAATGATGTAATTTTTAATATTTTTCGATGCGTTTTTTTAATGCGTAATCATTTAAAGTGCAATATTTTCTGCTTTTAATGCGTAATCACGCGTTATAATTTGTAAGTTTTTTCTCCTGTTTGTAATAGACATGTCTAAATATTTTTATAATTTGAAGCAAATATTATTTTTTGCACTGTTTTTACAACTGGCAACAATTTAAAATAATAGCCTTTTCTAAAACATGTAAAAATCTCTCGATATACTGAAAATTTGAATTTAAAATAGAAATAAAGTCTCAAAAAATTAATCAAATGACAACAAAAATAATAATATTAAAATGCGGACTGCACGTCGGGATTCTAATGTATATACCTAGAAAAATGATTGATACGCATAGTTTTTGCTCCTGTGAAACTTTTTTAATGGAACAAATTTGTGGAACTTTAACATTAAATATCTCTTAAAATCCTTATTCGATTTAAAAACTGTCTGTACCAGTGTGTTTTTCAAACATTCTACTATAATAACACTATTTTTCATATTTTCATATGGAGTATTTTTCCTTAATATTAACGAAGAAATACCTTGGGTCACAAAAAATTCATTGTCAGCGCCGGTAGTAGCGTTAGTTACCTTTTTTTTAATTATTATTATTATTATATAGAATAGAGAGTGGCTCTGCGTCCTACGAGTTACGTTGGCCAACCCCCGTTGAGACAGCGCAAACTCTAAAAATACGCTAATTTGATCCTCGGTCACAAACAATCATTTACAGCAGCGTTCACAACGTTAATCCCCACCCTTTTTTAAATTTAGAGTAGAGAGATTTTTTATTTAATTTATAACAAACGTTTCAAATCTGTATGTTCAAAACTCGACGAATAATTGATTTAATTAACACGCACACACATACACACATAGGATCAGTGGCGCCAACTTATATGGGCCCGTGGTGCCCGAGACCACCCAATATTTTTTTTTTTATTATTTATTTATTTATTTATTTATTTATTTTTTTTTTATCATAGCTTCCCTAATTTTCATTGTTCTGGTAATTTATTTCATCATTAATTTATTCATTTTTGTCCTTAGAATAAAATTTATTTTTCCAATGGTCATGTGTTCAAAATGCCTGAAATGTTTTACACCATATTTAAATTTCTGCTAATTTAATTTGTAGTCATTTTCTTGATATTATGCCATTGCAATAAATATCAATGACTTTTTAAAGAAAAATGGATAAAAATATAATTTAATAAAATTTCGACTTTATTAAAATGTGATAGCTTGATTTAAAGTTCTCATCTTTCACCATCTGTCAACCCTTCAAAGGAAAACAAACTGGTCGCGCCATTTTACAAAAATATTTTTGAGTCCACCCAATATTTTTGAGCCCACCCAATATTTTTGAGCCCACCCAATATTTTTGAGCCAACCCAATATTTTTCAAAAGTTGGCGCCTCTGCACTGCACTTTACTTTTGTACTTTTGTACTTTTGTTACTTTTGATATACTTTTTGTAATTTTCCTAATTTAACAACTCTGCACACAAACAATATGCATCATCAGCACCTCTTACTAACGGTCTCTAACTACTTTGAAAAAAAAAAAAAAAGAAAAAAAAGAATGAAAGAAAATATCATCATTGTAGTAATGAACTAGTTCTCTTCCATCCAGGCCATGTCGCATTTTCAGAAATTGAAGATGCAAAAGTCACGTTTTACGAGGACCCTTAGATAACTACATTGCATAACTACTGGTCATTAGCATACTGTGATTAACATTCATAAAAGTTTTCATACTGTTACATCGGTCACAGTCAGAACCGGTTTGTTTATTTATTTATTTTTTCATTTACTAAACAAAAATAAGAGTCTGTTAAAGTTAATAAAACTTGAAAGAAAGAGATCAGCCATTGCTTTAGCGTATTAATATAGCAATTTAGCATTTTAACTGCAAACACCCCCGGAGGCATGAGCGTGCTCTCTCAGAGGGAAAAACCGCATCCGCGCGTTTTATCGCTTTCACTTTTTTTGAATCAGAAACTAAAATGTTAGGTTTCGGAAAAGAATTTGCGTCACAAGGGCTACTAACCAATGAATGGGAAAAGAGACTTCGAAACCGGAGCGGAAGTTTATGTACCTGCGCATGCGTGAATGTTAGGCGCGCTCTTACCTTTTGTGTTGTAATGGGCACATCAACACAGGTTGTTTGATGTTGAAAGGAGTTGGTTAAGTGGATTGTTTTATGTGCCGAAAAGAAGTGGAATAACTGTTAAACAGGTAAGGGAAAAAAAAATTCTCATATAAAATTTTCTTAAACAAGAAGGATCTAAAAAATCAAATTTTACAGGAAATTATTCAGAATTTTATATGTATTATTATTATTATTATTATTATTTATTTATGTTGCCTTCATAGATTTTAAACTTTTTTGAATTGCTTATTTTTTGCATTTAAATGTAAAAATTTGCCTAAGAAATTTAATAATTTACTGTGCAAAATAAATAAATAAAATAATATACATTTTTTTTTTTTTTTTTTTTTTTTTAATGGGATACAAATAATAGAAGTTAAAATGAAGGGGAAAATTTTAATATGTATTTTAAAAAGAAGTAAAAAATATTAATTTAAAACGGTAATTGCTAAATAGGGAAGGAATAGTAACTAATAAACAGGTAAAGAGAAAAATATGTATTTTACGAACATTAATATTCTTAATTTAATATATCAAAACAGACTGACCTGATAGATTAAAATTTCATTTGTGATTATTCAAAATTTAAAATTAATATGTTATATATATATAAATAAACGATAAATCCTTGTGTAGATTTGTAATATTAAAAAAATTGTAATATTTATTTAAATACTGAAAAATGTGCTTGAAAAAAAAATCAATTGTTACGAAGTAAAGAATTAAAAGAACAAGAATTTATTTATTACGAAGTGAATTGGTCAAAAATATTTCAATTGAAATACGAAGTTTCAATGTTTATTTTAAACAATATAATAGTTACAAAGAATTTAATTTTTCTATAAACAATCTCTGAACATGAAATAAAAATGCGGCTGTATAATAATTAAAAAAATTGAATAAAATTTTATTTTAAATAACTGTAAATATTAAGACATAAATTATTCAGATGTACAGGTTAAAATCGCAATAATAAAAAGCTTGGTTATGTATTAATCGAGTAATAAGCTTTAAATCATTATTTATATTTAAGAAAATGTCGAAAAATAGAATATTTACATCTTAAGTACAAAATAAGTTACAAAAACAGGAATCAATAATAGCCGTTTTAATTAAATTAAATTCCGTTTTAACCTGTATTTGTAATTCAATCTGATTAATGCAATGAATAGCAGTTCTTTTCGTATGAAATTGAGTTAAAATGAAATGATTCACATATAAATCTTCTAGAACAAGAATTTTTACTTTTTGATTTTCGGTATCAGTAATTAAATCTTCAAAGTCAGATTCATCAATGCATCCCAAGCTGAGTGGGGATTATTGTTCTTCCGAAATCAATTGACAAGGGATACATTTAATAAAATAAATAAATAAATAAATAAATAAAAAATAATAGAAAAAATGTTTGACTA
This sequence comes from Maratus speculifer, assembly GCA_964019185.1. Taxonomy (NCBI): domain Eukaryota; kingdom Metazoa; phylum Arthropoda; class Arachnida; order Araneae; family Salticidae; genus Maratus; species Maratus speculifer. The sequence goes on along the minus strand of OZ025296.1, from coordinate 196,642,940 downwards.
TTATTTTAAAACCATCATTAAAATGAAATGCAATTTTCAAACTAACTGCATTTGAAAAAAAAAAAAAAAAAAAAAAATCCTTATTTGAGGATGCAAAAATTGAAAATATGCAAAGTTTAGAAAAATAAAAAAATCTTGTAACAAAAGCGAAATACATTGACCAACCTGCTTAGTGAGAATGAATGTATTAACCCATTCATATAAACTAATATATAAATGTAGTCAGGCTATTTTATAATTGAAGATCTACAATTTCGTGCTAGGTTTTTAACTGTAGAAGACTAAATTTCATTTTAGAATGCCTCAAGGACTTATCCTTGAAAATATAATTTTTACAGAACGTGTTGCTGCATTTTGTTCTAAAGAAGAAGAATGAGAAAAAGATGTACACCTTTTCATTTTCACCCGTAAAATACACATTGCTCAAAAGCGTATAGTTTTCCAAAAGTAAACAGAAATTTCAGTCATTCAGAAAAAATAAAATAAAATAAAATAAAAGAATCCCAAATTACATTTACTTATAACGAATGTAAATATACATTGTGAATCTAAACTCTTGGCCGAAATTTTAAGATGTGATAGCACACATCAAGACAAACAATATTAAACAGGAAACTAAAGGGGCTGTGCAAATATAACTTTATCATTTTAGGGGGAGGGGGGGGTCTGGCATATGATATCGAAAGATATCGCTGGGGGGGGGGGTTGTCCTTTGATATCGATATCATTTTTGATCTAAACAAAATTTTCCTTCTTTATTTTTAACATGGTTTTTGGTTCGAAGCAGTACATTATCGTGTTTTAGTTTGTTATCTATTCTTTTGAAAATACTAATTTTTTATTAAAATCACCAAATTATTAAATATGGAAATTCTAAAATATGGAATATCCCAATATTTGATATCCTTTTTCTTCATATATGTATGCATGTACAATCATTGTACGAGGATCCGTATGCTAAGTATATTTGAATGTAGCTTGTGTTTACTAATAAATAATACAGAAAGAGAAAGAATGTTGCCCACTTGTTTTGTTGATAAAAATCTCTCCACCGCCACCCTCTCCCTTTCTTCGTGCGGGGTATGCGCGATGAGACATTATTACTATTGAATGCACTATCTACTAACAAAAAGCTATTATAAAATACTTTTAAATAAAAACCATTTCTTTTAATTGTAATATGATATAAAGGGATATTTTAATGACTCCTCTTCATTTGAATATATATATATATATATATATATATATATATATATATATATAAAGTTTTGTATATCACTCCAAATAAAAGAGATAAATGAAAATAAATTTTAAGGATAAAATTGAAAAAAAAATGCCGGTAAAAAGAACTTTAGACTTTGGAGTAAAGAATAACTATTTTTTATCATTATTTTTTGTATTGCATATTAAATGCTTTCAAAAGAACCAACCTGTTCAATATTGTTAACTACCAAAAAGCTATTATAAAATACTTTTAAATAAAAACCATTTCTTTTAATTGTAATATGATATAAAGGGATATTTTAATGACTCCTCTTCATTTGAATATATATATATATATATATATATATATATATATATATATATATATATATATATATATATATGTAAAGTTTTGTATATTACTCCAAATAAAAGAGATAAATGAAAATAAATTTTAAGGATAAAATTGAAAAAAAAATGCCGGTAAAGAGAACTTTAGACTTTGGAGTAAAGAATAACTATTTTTATAATTATTTTTTGTATTGCATATTAAATGCTTTCAAAATAACCAACCTGTTCAATATTGTTAACTACCTTCTTTTAATGGAAGATAAGAAAAGAAACTTTATACTTAATTTTTTTTCTTTACTAACTTGTTAAACAGTCTTCTTTTAAAGATAGATGAGAAAAGAAACTTTACACTTTTTGTTTGTTTAATTTTTTTTAACATGTTTAATATTGTTAACTGTCTTATTTAAATGGGATAAAAAAATGGAAACGTTATGCTTTTAATTAGATTAAAAGTTTTCTTAACTAATCTGCTCAACATTGTTGAATGTCTTCTTTTAATGGATGATAAGAAAAGAAACTTAACACCTTTAATTGGATTAAAATTTTTATTACCAACTATTCAATTTTGATAACTGTCTTTTTTTTAATGGGACATAAGAAATTTTTTTTTATTTTCAGTTGGATTAAAATTTTCCTTTACTAAACAGGCCCCTATTACTGGCTTCTATTAAACATTTTGTATTTCATTTTATAAGTTCAGCTTGTCAATCTGTTTGTTTGTCTGCGATTTAAAAGTGTCATAATTGACATAATATTGGAATGGATTATTGAACTAGCCTAACTGATTATTGAACTAGCTCACAATATATTCCTAACTAAAAATAGTCTTAGTAAATATTTAGATTTCGTTTACTGAGCTGACAAAATAATTTAAATGCGTCGTTATCTTTAACAGCTATTAATTGCAATTCGTCTGAAGGAGTTGTGGCAATTTTGCAACTTCAAAAATTAGCATATTTTATGAAGTTGTTTTGACATATGTAGCAATATGTAGGTTTTGGCATAAAAACATGCATTTCGAACTTTGAAAAAGCATGTTTTTTGTTTAATTTAGTTGAAGAATACACATTTTCTTCGACAAACAAACAAACTGATTCCATAAATACTTTTCAATTATGCTGGAAATGAAAAGTGCTAAACATATGATATCGGTTTGCATCGTTTATTTCCATGACAAAGATGACTTTTCCTACGTCTGAGGCATAAAGTAATGGTATAATAGAATGGGTTTTTTATACAATTACTTGAAAACAACAAAAGTTGTAGGATAATAGGTCTTTATATATATATTTTTATGCTATTGAGAGTTTTTTTTTCTCAAATGTTTCCGAAACTTGACACGCTATTATCTCAGTATTATTAGGTTGTATTACGAGACATTGGTATTCCATTTTGCATGAAATATTTCCTCTTTGCCATGTAGTTTCTACTTTCTAATGTTTCTTTGATAAAAAGTTTTACATTCTGTCAACTGAGCATGCTTCGAAATAATATCAAGGATTAATTTTTTTTTTTTTTTTACTTTGTAGAAAATGTCGCCATCTTTGACCAAAGCCTCGTTTAAAATTTTTACAAATTACGTAGTGTTCTTTTCTTTTCCTGTTTATGACACAAATAACAAATTTTATTAATAAACCTTTTTTTAACTAGATAAGGAAACAGCTTTTTTTAATTAGTTAAAGAAACATCTTTTCTTTTTAACTAGTTAAGGAGACAGTTATTTTTAAGCAAAAATAGCATTTATGAAGCATCATTCACAGATAAGACGTAAATGAAAAATTGTTTGCTAGTAAGTAGTTTTTTGCTCGATTTACATGATACATGAAATATCCCGGTCACTGATCTTCATTTTTTTCTTCGGAGCATTCAAATTTTAAATTAAAAAAGTAGTTTGTAATTATTAGATTTAATATTACACTGTATTTATCAGATTTAATATTTTCAGGTGTTTAAGATAACTATTTTACATAAAAAAAATCCGAAAGAAGTCTCAGAAAATAGTTTTATAATAGTATCGTGAAAAAAGATTTACAATCTTTCTTGATCATCAGAAACAAGAGCATTGGTTAAAATCATTTACATAGATGCCAACATCTTTTAACTATTCCGGAGTCTCATCCAAAACGAAAATATTTTCATTCATAAATTTTATTTTATCAAAAATTTTAAAATTGAAGATAAAATGTACTTTACCGAAATAAAACATATTTCCTTATTTGCATTTTCCAGTTTAAAACACGTTTGTCTTGGATTAGACTCTGGAATAATAAAGGGATATTTGCATCTATGCATTTATTGCATTCACTGCTTAGAGGTTCTACAAACTCGTTTTCTGAATCCATCATCAAAGCCATACAATAATAACTAACAAAATATACAAGCAAAAAGCGTAGAGTTTTAAAATCATAGAACACAATAATAACTAATGAAATATATAACAAAAATCAAAGAATTAAAAAATAAAATAAAATATAGTTCTCCCATATCTTAGCAGTATTCAGAAATATGAAGGAAAGCAAAACTGCAAAAACAATTGTGGAATATAAGCGAGGGGTAAGTATAGTTGTACGAATTCACTTTCAACAATGCAATTTTTCTCTTTGTCCCATGATATGCGATGCTGACCAGAGCACAGAAAAGCTGAACATATAACATGTGACTCAGAGGAAGAGAAATGTTAATATATTTGCATGATGTTTAATCCAATTTCTGTTACTCTTTTTTTTTCTCCATTGCATTTTAAGTTTAATACATCACCGTGTAAAAAAAATGTATAGTTTTTTAAATCTAAAAAACTATAATAAAATAATGAATGAAAATATACAAAAATCTCTTCTAAATTATTCAGGATTCCAAAAAGCGTTCTTTATGTTTAGAATTCTCAGGAACGGATATGTTTTTGAGATTTAAAAAAAGCGTTTAAAAAAAGGGAGCTTTTTTTTCCCCCCGAAACATTTCCGAATATTTTGAATAGTATATTAATCAGTTTTCTCACCCGAAGTATAGTTTAAAAAAAAAAACCGAGGATGGACAAGAGATATCCTATGACTTCTTTATGCTACTCATGCGACGCTCGCAAAAGATTCAGGATCGGACAGAATATTTCTCGCATTTTTCTTAAAAAAAAAAAAAAAAAAAAAAAAAAAATGAAATTTTTTTAAGTCATTTTTTTAAATGTGGGACATTTTAAGAAACTTTTTAGTTGCGTTCATAATTATGCAAATACGTAGTATCTATAGTCATCATGTGATTTGTCTGTCTATCTGCATGTAACAACGAAAAAATTATCCAGTCAAATGGTTTGGTGTTTAATGTATAAATCGCTGCAGAATTTTGTTGAGTCATTTTATATTTTATAAAACCTGAATCAAAACTCAGAAATATATTAATAATTTTTTTCTCCATTCAATTAAATCCTATCATACATAATTAATTCAATGACATTCCCATGACAGGTATTGATTCTAGGTTGTCATGGAGATTATATCTTACTTAAAATGGAGTCATATTATTTCCGTATTACTGAAATTAAAATGCACAATCGTAATAAATTATGTGTTCATGCATTTTTACATAAGAGTGCAACAACTATTGCACCAAGATCTGAACATTTATAAATTAGTTAAAATACAAATGCACCCACATTTGCCAACTGACTAACGTACAACTTCCGACTTGTTTCTTTCTAAAATTACAAATATTGTTTTTACTTTGTCCAATTTATATATAAATTAAATTTTCGCTTTGAGACCGACCCTATCTCGGACATGAGCTCGGGATTGAACTGAGATCTTCTCATCTCAAACCATTCGCAAACAAATTGAAATTTTATTTTTCGCACCACTTTTATCTGATGTGTGTTTGGTACTTGTTTTGAATTTCACGCTCTGTGATTCGACACGATCTGATTGCTGTCATCGCATTTTATTCTCACTTTTGTAGACAACAATGCCAACTTAATACTTTCTATAGTGAAAGCTATCGCATTTAAAATGGTATTCTTCGACAGGAAATTTTGGTATCACGTGAAATGCAACCTTTTCAAATCGCAGTTCTGATGTGTATGTCACACATCTTTTTTCCATAAAACTTGAAATATACAGAGTGTTCCTTAAAATTTGAAATGCAGTTTAGTTATTTTCCCGTTTGAGATGCATATAAACAGTGTAGATTGTAAATATATTAATAATAAGGATAGACCGAAACAGGTTTTTGTGACCGAAGCCGCATTTCGGTAGTGCTCTTCCTATTTTGAGCCTAACACGAAAGCGAAAACATACAAAACTTTTTCAAAGTAATTAATACATAAATAAATATACAGAATTTTTAATTAATTATAAACGTATTGAAATTTTATTTTTTGAAACCACTTTCATCTGATGTTGTACCTGGTGTTTGTTATGAATTTCACGCTCTGTGATTCTACACGATCTGATTGCAGTTAATCGCATTTTATTCTCACTTTCGTAGACAACAATGCCAACTTAATACTTTCTACAGTGAAAGGTATCGCATTTAAAATGGGATTCTTCGACAGGAAACTTTGAGATCACCTTTTTAAAATCGCAGATCTGATATGTATGTCATACATTCTTTTTTGTCAAAACTTGAAATATATTGAGTGCTCCTTAAAATGTGAAATTCAATTTAACTCTTTCGGGTCCGAATTTTTTTTTCAATTTTTAGAAAAAAGTTCTTTTCTGTTAATAGTATTAACAATAGCCATCCAACTAGATAAAATATTATTTAACGGATATTCCGCTGTTTGAAAGGTAACAAAAGTTGTTGTTTTGTGTACTATTCAACTAACATTCATATGACAATAGGCTAAGGAAGAATTTTTGAAAATGTTTAGAAAATATTGTACTACAATAAGATTTAACCTATATTACAACTTTCTAATACTTTTTAGGCTTTGTTAAATATGATTCTTTCAGAAAAGTAACTTTTATTTTAAACTTAAAGAATGAAATATATGTTTAAAATAAATGAATCGCAACCGGCGCAAAGAGAATTAAGCAAATAATAATAATAATTATTATTACTAAATGCTTAAAATAAATGAAGTCATGTAGTAAATGCATAGACACATACTAACAATATTACATGTAAATAGTAGCAAACGTTTTTCTGAAAATAAAATAATACTCCGTTAAAAGACATGTACTATTAATAGTACACCAGAACCGAAAGGGTTAACGATTTACCCGTTTGAGATGCATACAGACCGTATAAATTGTAAAAATGTTAAAAGTGAGGTAGGAATTACGATTGTGCGGATGAAATAGTTTTACAAATAATTTTTGCCTTTTGGATTTCCATAAAACTTCCCTAATCATTTAATAAATTAAAAATAATTCTCTTTTGAAACGAAAAAAAAAAAATCATTACAAAATTTTCATATAACTGTATCGTTAAAATTTTTTAACTGAAAAAATAAGAAACTGACATAGCACATTTCCGTAACATTTAAAACGTTATTTTAACAATAAAAAAATGGGACCATTGACAAATTGTAAAAGATGTTCTTCAAATTTAAAAAAAAAAAAAAAAAAAAAAAAAAAAAAAAAAAAAACCGCTAACGAATATGAAAAAATTGCATAAATAATACTTCTAAATAAAATATTACTCGGAGAGGAATCATATAAATATACAGAAACAGCTTCAAATTCTAGAAACCTATTACAAATACCATTTCATAAAGCTTTCTCTCAAAGTATTTTCCTGATTACCCAAATAAATTAAGTTAGAAAAAATATATACTACTGGTTTCACAGGTACAACAGTAAAAATTTATTTTTTCTAGGACAAAAACTCACTGAGTTACGATACTTGATTTTTTTTTTTAAATTTCAGAATATTCCGACACCAAAAATTTAAAAAATGACATTTTATAAATTTTACTTCTTCAAGAATGATGTTTGCTGGAGTTTGCAACTGCTCGTCTTCATCTGTTGTTATGTATGTTTTTTGTAACTTTTTCATTATTTTTAAAGTCTTAAAAATATTTTTTTTTCAAAGATTACCTAAAGCTGCAACTTTCACAATATTATGGGTATAAATTTTCAAAAGATTTACATTCTATTTTTATTTACATTCTACTTTGCTTACTATTTCTAAGTAACACAATTTTCATGCTATGTTATAAAACTTCATTATATACAATTTCTTTTAAATAATAATAATAATAATAATAATAATAATAATAATAATAATAATAATAATAATAATAATAATAATAATAATAATAATAATAAAGACTATTAAAAATAAAAAAAAATTAAATAAGAACATAAGAAATGTAAGAATAACTTTTTTTTTTATGTCTTTATGCAAGATTTCTTTTTTTTTTTTTTACCTTTAACAACATAAAAAAAAGACCCTAAATATTTTATTCAGAACATTAAATTAGAAAAAAAAAATGCGTTTTTAATCAACATCAACAAAGTAAAAGAAAATGTTGCATATATGGGAAAATACATCATACATCATATAAGGTTTTGCCGGGACCTGAAGAAATCGGTGCATAACCGAATAGCCCAATAGGTGAAAGATGGCAGTCACATTTTTATATGAATTTTGTTTTAAAAATGAATTCTAATATAAAGTATCGATTAAAAATAAGAATTATTTATAAAATTCGCAAAGTATTTTTAAAATGTCAACCATAATAAATAAAATAAATGCTAAGAAATATTGAACTATCAGATGTATTTTATTTCTTTTTATGTACAAATATCGTTATATTTTTGTGATACGATGAGATATAAATGCATTTTTCTATGCCTGTCAAATATTTTAACTTTTTAAAGAACAATAATTTAACTAAACAATTTGTCGACTATTATCCAAAACTGCACTGGCGCAATATAGCTTAGAAATTTCTCAAAAAACTGATTTTTCAGATTTTAAATTGGAAAGAAATTTTGTATTATAAACTATAAATCTCCATTGTAAGTGGTAAAAAAAAAAAAAAAAAAAAAAGAAAGAAAAAAAACTGAAGTGTGAATAAAAATGAAATAAGATAATGTAAACCCAAAACCGGCCAAAATCTTTAACCCACTTAAAATTTAGTATCGTAAATGACAGAAAACGTTGCATAATCCTAGAGGACTTTTACATTATACATTATACCCTTTGAAGTGTTCACGAAGTGCTATTACCTGTAAAAATTTCAAGCAACAAAAATTGTCTGCAAAATTTAAATTTAACCAAAAACCTAAGCATTTCATTGGGTGTTCGACAAATGGATTTTTCATCGTCAGATTTCCAAATATTTGATTGGCTTTTACTGGCGATTCTCTTGTGTCTGAACGTCTTTGATGCCTGAAACGAAGCGAGTCGCAAGTAACAGTCAATCAGATACCAGAAAATCTGACGATGAAAAAGCCATTTATTGAAGAGCCAATGAAATGCTTAGATTTTTTAAAATTAGGTTTAGTTTTCGCAGGTGATTTTCGTAGATTGAAATTTTTACGTAAAACAGTACTTTAAGAAATCAGTGTGTAACCGACATAATCATATATGGGAAAGAATAATGTATTTGCATTTCTACACTGTAAAAAAAAAAAAAAAAAAAAAAAAAAAAGAGAGAGAGAGAGAGAGAAAGGCATGCTTTTTAATCTAGAACTAAATATACTATTACCACGAAATATACAGTATTCTCTTGCGAGTTATTCACTATTCTAAAAAACGTTATTTATTTTTAGAAACCTCAGAAACCGATACATTTCTTGAGGTTTTTAGAAGTAATATACTTAAAGAAAGTAAATTAATAAATACGAAGTTTATTTTGCTAACATTGATTTTCGAAAATGTTTCCGAGTAGTTTTAATAATAAAATAAACAGTTTTCTCAAACGCGAACAAGTGGTTTTCAGACACTGTTCATTCTCAAATAAACAGTTGTTTGTTCAAATAATATATTTTACGGAAAAACATGATAAATGAACATCATTAACATTAATATAAAAATTAGTATTATTTTGTTATTCTTGTAAGTATAGATCCAATACCGCAGTTGAAAATGTTTAATTGAAAATGGATAGCAATCTAAAAACAAATATTCCGCTTTGAGAAAACTAATTAATTCATTCTGCTCAAAAACGTTTCCAAAAACAAAATGGCAGCAAAATAAACATTTTTTTTTTTTTTTTTTTTTTTTTTTTTTTTTTGTATAAATGCTTCTTTAAATATCGAAAATAGATTAGTTTCTGAATTTTTTAAAGATATAAAATGCTTTTTGGAACTATGTGTTACATTGTATATTTTCACTCCTGAAAAATAAGAAACTTTTGTCTGTTTTTACACTGTAGGCGCAACGCAGTCAACTTAGACGGATGAATGGAAGAAAAAAAAAAAAAAAAATTTTAAATAATGTTTTTATTACATTTACAGAAAAAAATCTTTATCAAGTGCATTTGTGGAAAAAAACTAAACATACCCTACTAACTGCACGGTAATTTATTGTAAAAGAAAGTTACTCATGCCAGTAAGTAATAAAATCTACTTTTAAATGAATAATTTTAAATGAATTTTACATAAAATTTGTTTAGGGGTCTAGATATTTAATCGAAGCCAAACTTTTTTTTTTTTCAATAGTAATACCAAATTTGATGTCATAAATAAATTCTGTAACTTTCAATTAATCTAAATACAAATTTTCATAAAATCCGTACGATTAGTTTTAGAGAAATTAATTATTTTAAAACGAGCCTATCATAGGGGCTGCATCAGAATAGAAGTTCAGTATGAGTTATTGAAAAGCTACAGAATGATTATGTAACTTCTGTTAATATATTATTTTTTGCCAATATGACCATTTCACTCTCTTAATGTAGTTGAGAATTCGCATAAGGTAGGATATAAGAAACATAAATTTGTTTTAAAAAAATTATAGATTGCAATACATTTTTTTTTCGAATTTTAATTTACTAATTCATAATATAATTGTTTTAAATTACGAATTCAGTATATATATATATATATATATATATATATATATATATATATATATATATATATATATATATATATATATTTCCTTTTCTCTATATATAAAAAATATATATATATGTATATATATATTTTTTCCTTTTCTCTTTCGCTCTTTTTAAATCATCACACAAAAAATTATCACATTAATATTAGAATTTAAGGAGATATTAATAAAAAAATGAAAATGTAATTTAACATAAGAATATCTAAATTTTAAATGTTTATAATACAAAAACTTTTCGTTCAAATGACTTGAAATTTCGTCTTTAGGCAAAATTTGGAGAATTAAAATGTAGCGTCAAAATTGGGTGTTGTCATAAAAATTCAGTACTTGGTCTAGTTTTGATTTGTAAATGGTCCCCTAAGCAAATTTTATATACATTATTTCAAAGTAGACTTTATTTCCAATGGTTTGATACCAGTAGTTTTCTTCTATTATAATAAGTTGTAGAGTTAGAAAAAGGTGTTTGCTTTATTTTTCTACAACTGTACACATGATAACCGGACACCAGCTGACCAAATAACAATAATAATAATACTACTAACAATGAAAATCAATAATTTGAAAAATATGCTCTAGCATGATACAGTATTCTCAAAAATACACAAAGAAAAAATACCCACCCTGTATTTAAAAAAAAGAAAAAAAAGAAAAGAAAAGAAATTTTGTCAATTGAGAGTTTAAAAAAATAAAAAGAAATTTTGTCAATTGAGAATTTTAAAAAAATAAAAAGAAATTTTGTCAATTGAGAAATTTTTTTATTCCTTCATTGTGTATTGCTTGACTGTTTATATTAAAGTTTGATTTAATAAATTTATTCAACCGTTTTCACTGTTTAGCTTTTGAGTTAATATCAAATTCAAATTTTAATCGAAAATAATTATTTTTTCATGTAAATTAATAAATATAAACGCTTTCAGAATTATTTTAATCAGAATAATCTGATATAAATGCTGTTTGTTCATACGCTCTGTTTCTTTGCGTAATTTCATTAGATTACTTCTAAGGATACTTTTGACCGGCATTTGGATTTTTGTTATGGTAGATTTAAGTAATTTGAATATATATATATATATAAGTATCTTATTCAGGACTGCAGCGTTCGAAGCGATCACAGATTGGTTAGATGCAAACTGCTGTTAAATACTAAAGTGGAAAGAATGAAGCTTTTGCTACACCCAAAGAAATCAATCGATATTATAAACCTCCAGAAACATAAAGAAGAATTTCATTTGGAACTTCAAAACCGTTTCCAAGTACTTCAATCAACTTTAGAAGAAGAGCAAGATGTTACAATAGTGAACATGAAGCTAACCAATACTCTACAAGAAATTGCTAAGAAGATAGCCGGTGATGCACAAGTAAAACAAACAAAGAAAATAACAGAAGAAACAAGAAGATTAATGAAAAAACGCAGAGAATTTAAAATGAAGAAAAATGATCTTAAATCAAGAGTTGAATATGCTGAATTATGTAAAACAGTAAGAAAATGCGTTACAGAAGATATCAGAAAATTTAACTGTGACATTGTTAAAAAAGTTCTGGAAGATAACAAAAGTTTAAAATCAGCTAAGCGCAAGTTATGTGTTGGAAGAAAAGGCATTTTTGCACTGAAGAGAGCAGATGGAACAATCACCAAAATCAGCAACGAAATAGTACACATTGTTGAGAAATTCTATAATGATCTATATAAATGTGAAGATCAGAGGGATATCAACGTACACGATCAATGAGAAATCTTAACAGAAACTGAAGAGATAATCCCAGTGATGACAGATGAAGTTTTACAAGCTATTAGATTTATGAAAAAAGGTAAATTCCCTGGAGAAGATGGAATTACAATTGACCTTATCAAAGAAGCAGGAGAAGAATTTGCAAAAAGGCTATCTTTACTATTTTCCAAATGTCTCAAAAACTCAGATGTACCAGAAGATTGGAATAATGCTGTGATGATACTACTTTACAAGAAAGGAGAGAAGGAAAACATTAAAAATTACCGTCCGATCAGCTTATTGTCCGTGATTTATAAAATTTTCACCAAAGTTTTAACGACAAGACTTGAATCAGCTCTGGACTCGGCTCAACCTAGAGAACAAGCAGGATTCTGAAGTGGATTCAGCACAATGGATCATATCCAAACAGTAAGGGAACTCATAGAAAAGCATAAAGAATATAATTTACCTCTCTGCCTTGCCTTTATTGATTACGAAAAAGCTTTTGATTCCGTCTACACATCAGCAGTAGTAGATTCTCTGGAGGACATTGGTATAGACAAACCTTACATCAATATCATAAAGAAGATTTACAAGAAAGCAACAGCAACCATCCGTTTAGATAAAGGAAAAGCGAAGATCAAGCTCGGAAGAGGAGTAAGACAAGGAGACACCATTTCACCCAAGCTTTTTAATGCTGTCTTAGAAAATATCTTCAAGAAGCTGGATTGGGAAAACAAAGGGATTAGAATAAATGGAGAATTTTTAAGTCATCTCCGCTTCGCTGACGACATTGTAATTTTCAGTAACAGTCCTGAAGAATTGGAAATTATGCTAAAAGATCTTGCAGAAGCTAGCATCAATGTGGGATTAAAAATAAATTTAGAAAAAACTAAGGTGATGTTTAATTCATTTACATCAAAAAAGAAAATTGTCTACAAGAACACCGAGATTAAAGAAGTGCAAAGTTATGTGTACCTAGGACAGGAAATATCATCAGATAATAGTATCATGAATGAAATCAATAGAAGAATAAGAAATGGGTGGAGTGCTTTCGGGAAGAACAGTATTATTCTGAAGAGTAATATGCCTCTTTGTTTGAAAAGAAAAGTTTTTAATCAATGTATTTTACCTGCATTAACCTACGGAGCAGAAACATGGACACTAACAAAACGGATGATACAAAGATTACAAACAGCACAGAGAAGCATGGAAAGATGTATGCTAGGCATAACTAGAAGAGACAGAAAGAGGATAACCTGGATAAGAAATCAAACAAAAGTTTTTGACATCCTTGAAAGAATCAAGCAGCTAAAATGGAAATGGGCTGGACACATTGCAAGAAGACAAGACAATAGATGGAGCACAAATATACTACAGTGGTATCCTAGAGATGTAAAACGACCAAGAAGACGACCACAAGTAAGATGGAGTGACGAAATTAGAAAAGTGGCTGGTGTAAATTGGATGACGAAAGCATTAGACAGAAAACATTGGAAAAATCTGGGGGAGACCTACATCCAGCAGTGGATCGAAAACGGTTGATGATGATGATGATATATATATATATAATAAAATGAATAATTTAACAAATTACAGCAACCATTTGGAAAATGATTTTTTGAAAGACTAAAATTTAAGACTTATAAATGAATTCTATTATTTAAAAAATAATAAAAACATGTTTTTTTACAATTAATCGGTTCAACATTAGATTGTTTCCTTTTTCGTGATCGTCGCAGATTTCGTAATCGGTAAGCTCTATAATCAATCTTTTTTTTTTTTTTTTTTTTTTTTTTAAAGACGATTTATCATATAACGTCTTTCTTTCGATTCAGTTTTTAGCTCACAGACTATCATAGCCTGAGATCTTACGTGCCCGTCCGTTCTGTATGTACGTTCGTCCGTAACGCCATAACTCATGATAAAAATATCGGATCCATTTGAAGTTTTGTATGTAAGTATATCCTTATAAGGCGCTTCCCTCATTAGTTTTTGGAGTTCATTCGATATGTATAAACAGGGGGAAGGGGGGCTCATGCCCCTCCCCTTAATTGATATAAACGGGATTTTCATGCAGAATTACCAGTTTTCGTTCAAAATTTAGATATAGGATAATTCTGATGAGGCGATACCGTGGCTGTTATTAGGTGTTCATTGAATAATTATAAACAGGGGGAAGGGGGGCTCATGCCCCTCCCCTTAATTGATATAAACGGGATTTTCATGCAGAATTAACAGTTTTCGTTCAAAATTTAGATATAGGATCATTCTGATGAGGTGGTTCCGTGACTGTTATTAGGTGTTCATTGAATAAATATAAACAGGGGGAACGGGGATTCTAATGCCCCTCCCCTTAATTTTTATAAATGGGTTTTTCAAGCAGAATTGTCAGATTTTGTTCAAATCTCTGAATAGTTTTGGAAGTTTAATGGTTAAGTATAAAAGAGGGGGATAACTCCTCTTAAATTATATAACTGCTAAATGGGTTTTTATTAAGAATTATCCGATTTGCTCTGAATTTTGGATGTAGATTTTTTATATGATAAAGCATGTCCTTGATAGTTTAGGAGGTTCAATGATTAAGTATAAAAAGGGGGAAAGGGGAGAGTTTTTTCCCCTTCTTAATTTTTTTTCGAACGGAATTAACCCTTGAAAATATAAGGCTGTAATGTACAATTAGTATGCGTAACCTGTGAGCTCAATGCCATCAGTTTAAATGGGCAATATTCTTTTTATTTCCATATCTGATAATATGCGTCCATCCATTTTGTAACTATTTTATTGTTTCCTTTACTAACAACGGCAATTCGATTTCCTATTCAAATAAAAATTCTTCTAATATAAAGAATTTTGTAAATAAATAAAATGCAGACATCCATCACCCAAAGCAAAATGTTTGAATGTTTCCCATCAAGTTAGCAAAAATCAGTAAAAACATCATTTTTATGACGAGCAAAACATGGCTTACATAATACCAGAGTCATATATTACGTACGCCATGGATTAAACATTAATATTCCTGAACCAATAATAAAAAAGTAAATAAAATGCGGGCACCTCATGGCTCATTCTCGACCGAAGATAACAACCATTTTCCAAATGGTTATTAAAAAAAAAAAAAGGAAAAAGCTCAGATTATTGAATAAAATATAATTCATCTTAATAATCATAAGCTACATAATATGAAATAAAAAACTTTACTTTTTACTTAAAACGTGACAAATAACAATAATAATGATGATGTTAGTTTTAAAAAAACATATTTTATGTAAATTTACGAGTATATTTTTTGTCTGCAATAGTAATAATAATAGTGCTTTGGATTAAATTTATGTTTTAAAAATGTTCAAGATCCATTTCATTCATTTTTAATGTGTCACTTTGTTTCAACTGCACAATTGGAACCTAATAGCAGTAATAGTGTTTAGTTTTATAAATTTGTGTAAATGCTTTAAATTTTTTAAATGAAAATATATTAAACAAAGCGACGTATATAAACAAAGTAACATATTAAAAATGAATGTAACGGCTGTTAAATATTTACCTCTGCACATGTTTAATCCAAAGCACTACTACTTCTATCCTTCCAGCTACAATAGGAATTATAAACTCTCCCATTCGAAATAAAGTAATGTATTTCAGTAAATGAAAGGCAGACAATTAACGAAAATAGTCCTTGACGATGGCTGCCCGAAATTACTCAGAAGTTTAAATATAATGTATATTTTAAAACTTATAACATATATATAATTATTATTTATCACATTTTTAAGTAAACGGCGAACTTTTAAAATTCATATTATGCAGTGTTTGATTGGATCAAGATGAAATATTGTATTTCGTATTTTGATTTTATTTACATCTTAATAACATTTTCATTTTCAACGCTTTAAAAAATATATTTAAGATCATATAGTAATAACATTCGACGTTACAAAAAAAGTAAAAATAAAAAGATGTTTAAGGGCGTGTTAATTTTTAAAGATTATAATTAATTAACACTAACGCAACGAAAACGTTCTTTGAATTAATTAATTGAATTTATGTCAGACTTAAAATACTGTCCTAAATTGTACTAATTTATATTACGCTAAAAGACATAACCTAAACTTGTTGACATTAAATTTACTTTTGTCATTAATGATGAAGAAAAATGTTTCTTTCTTTTCATTGTATAGTTATTGTTACTTTAGTAATTATTGTTTTTTTTTTTTTTTTTTTTTTTTTTTAAATATAGAATGGAGTATAACTATTCAATGTACTTATATTTTACTTTTATATTCTTGCAGTAATAATACTGGTGTAGCACAGAATATATGTTTTTTTACGCGTCTTCAAATATTTTAATTAAATTATGAAAGATGTCTGATAGAAAAAAAAAGATGTTTAAGGGCATGTTATGTGTTTAAGATTATTATCAATTAGAGCTAAGAAACAAAAACGTTTCTTGCATTAATTAACTGAATTTCGGACAAGAATTTAAAAATGCAGTTTTTAAATAAATATGAGGTTGAGTATATAACGAAATATTGAATTGTATGCGTAGTTATGATTTTGGTGAATTTGTAGAATTTCAATATGCATGAAATAATTTATTTTAATATCAAACTGAGATAGGTATTTTAACTAAATAATATAAAAAAACTCGTTTTTGTTTTGTTTTTCCCTTTTGGAATAGTCTTTATAACAACATCGTTTTCTATTTTTTTATCTTTTAAATTTTTCACGGGAGAGATTTAACTTACCCATTATTCTTAGTATAGGGTAAATCTTGCAATCGTTTTGAAAATAGATTAAAAAAAATTCGACGGATTTACATGTTTCCCACTAGAGATTCCGAAAAACATATTCTTAGAAAAAAAGTTGCAGTCCTTCTGTCTGTCTGTAAACGCTCTATCTCCCGAACAAATTGATATACAGGCTTGAAATTTGGTGTGTACATAGTATGTAATAATGCAAAGAAGTCTATTTAATACCAATAACTTCGATTATCCGGAACTTTTTTTTTTTTTTTTTGGACTCTCGAAACATTCGTTCTAATGGAAGGTACATAAAAATTTTCGATTTTTTTTTTTTTTTTTTTTTTTTTTTTACCGTGCGGATATAAAAGACTATAAAATAACACAAACTTTGCTTAAAGAACGAAATCCATCGAATAATTTGTTGCTAAGATATTTGTAATCCTATTTTCCACTCTCTTCGATTTTTCATCACCCTGTATTTCATTTAAATTTCGATTCAAAGATATATCTTAACTGGATATGAAACGCTTAATCCGACGCAGCAAGTTGTTAGTTAATATGATTATTATTTTTGAAGTTATAAGGATGTTTCTTCTACGCAATTCGGTATTACTTCAGTAGACTGGAATTTTATACAATTTATCGAAATTGGCTCATCAGTAATTCATTAATAGAGCATTACTATATGTTAAAAATATTAATATACGTTGAATATACGTTTAAATTTTATTTTGGAATTGCGATGCATTTTATAAATAGTTTACACATGTTTTACTTTCATATTTTATATTATGCATATCTATGAGGGGTAAGTATTACAATTCACCCCTCCCCCAACGACTTGTTTTGAGTTGTTACAGCTAGTTTCTATATTCATATTTATGTAACATTTTTCCAGAAACGTGAAATTACACAAAATAAAAATAAATCAACTGAAAGCAGTTATCTATAGAATTTATCTTTAGATACAATAAATTCATAGATCGCAGGTGCAGAAAATTTCAAATGACGTCCTTCGTTAAAATTCTATTACCAGCCACGAGACTTAACATACATTAACATTTACATTTCAATCATAGACGAAATTACTGCATTGAAAAATATGGCTATTTATTTTTGCTTGTATTGTGAAAAAATACCATACATTAGTAAACACATAAAATAACAGCTGTTATGGAAAGTTTTCGAATTAAGTAAAGGAATGATTACTATGAAAACAGTTCTTTGTGTGCGTATAGTTTGAATCAGAAATTCTCTTGATAATTGACATAAGCAGATTTCTTTAAGCTGCTTATGGAATTAAAGCTACTTTTATTCTTTTGTTTCATTTTATTTTGACATTAACATACATTCTGCGTATTTTATAGGCCACTTGTAGTGATAACTCGGGTCTCTCTTATTTTTATGCAAAGAATTTTCTTAACAGTTAGGTGCTGTGAAAATATAACGTTATCATTTTAGGGTGGAAGGGGGGGGGTCTGACATTTGATATTGTAAAATATCTCTAGGGGGGAGAGGGATTGTCTTTTGACATCGATATCATTTTTGATTCAATTAAAACTTTCGCTTTTTATTTGTAATAGGGTCTTTGGTACAAATAGCATGTTGTCTTTTTTTTTTTTTTTTTTTTTTTTTTTTTCTTGTTAGCGGGGTGTCTATTTTTATAAAAATGCAAAGCTATTATTAAAATCACTGTATTATTATAAAATTATTTAATTCTAAAATATATAATGCCCCAATATTTGACATTCCTATTTTTCTTCATGTGTGTATCATATGAGGACCCCAGAAGCCAAGGGGTATAAGTGACAAAATTGAAAAAATTGAGTTAAGTGCACAGGGTATCTGGAAATATGCTTTTTTCATTTCAGGTAAAGAAATATAGGTCATTTTCTGATTATTTGGGGAGTTATAGAGATAAAACACTTTTTTCGAAAAACAAACAATACTGATTAATTATACATTTAAAGAAAATTGAACTCTATTTTTTTAACAGTTATTGAAATGAGAGTTCAAAGATTAGAATGCAACAAGCAGATGTTTCCTATTTCAATTTAGTCAATTGCTATTGATGTTCCAATTTAACATCAATTATCTTTAAACTCAATTTACTCCAAATCGACATTTTGTCACTTGTACTCCTTGGTTTCTGGGCTCCTCATATATAATCGTGGTTCTAGAAACCATGTATGAAGAATATTTGAAAAGAAGCTTGTGTTTACTAATAAGTAAAACAGAAAGAGAAGAAATGTTGTCCACTTGTTTTGTTGATAAGAATTTCTATTTGCCTCCACCCCTCCTCCAATCGACGCAAGTAAAACAGGACTTTATCACTTTTGAATGAATTATATAACAAAAAACTATTATAAAATACTTTTAAATAGCAACTACTTCTTTAAGTGCTATTTGATATAAAGTTTTTTCATATGCAAAGTCATATTTTGTTGATTTCTCTTCATTTGAAATCATACTTCTCTTCATAGGAAAGTATGCGAAAAATAATTTTTACCAGTTTTGTAAATCCCTTAAAAAAAAAAAAGATATAATTAAAAAAAAAATTACATTTTGATATTGATATCATTATGGGCGGCATCCGGGGGGGGGGGAGAGTGAGGGATGAGAACGTATGATATTGAAAGCGGGGAGAGGAGTCAAAAGCTACCCAAAAGTTGATAACGTTATATTTGCACAATCCCTTATAATTCATGTACAGCCAAGTCTCCATAAAGAGAATTAATTAAGTTCTTAGAATTAAGAACTTGCTATACAGAAAATTCGTTAAATAGAATTATTTATAAAACCTAACACAACAGAATAACACTTCAGAAATTTAAAAAAATTGTAAACATAATGTAATTTTAAAAATTAGTAAACATAAACTAATTTTGGAACATTCTAATAGTATGCTTTAACAATTTAACTTATGTTTAGGCATGTATGTGTTGCCAGATTGTTAAATGTTTTTATTTAAAATTATTAGCATTTTTTTCTTACTAGTAATCTTTGCTTTATTTAATCACGAAATGGTTGTAACTGTCACAAAATTAAATGCAGCGAAGGTTCCAATCCTGAAATAGCACTAGACATTTCGAAAACAAAAATCCCTATTCAGACGACACTTGTGCGATGTTTTAAAATGTTATATGTTTTACGGCATTTTACGTTTTGAATTTATTCGCCAATTTATAAATGAAAATAGCACATGCCAAATGTTTCTAAAGCTTTAAAGTTCCATTTTAAAACTTTATTGTCTACTGGCAAACAAACTGAAAAGTTATCTTACCGTGCACAATATTTTCATGGCCTCTGAAAATTTTATTGCTTTATCTTGTATCACTCTACATAAAATAAAACATCCCGGGACTTTTTTTTTGGTCAGAAATAGATTATGACCAGTAGAGTGGGTGGCTTTTGTATAACACTCCCACCCGTCATTGAGCGTTTATATGTGGATAGAAAAGGCATATTGATATTATAAATAATATGTACTTTATTATGATATTTAACCTAAAGCTAAACGAAATTTCAATATACAAAATCAGATAACGATATGCCAAAAATCCTATTCATTGGTACTTCATTCATCGTTGTACGCTATGTTTTAATTTAGAAAATGGGATATTAACAATCTATCTATCTATGTATATATATATGACATAATGAGATAGGGAATCAGAGAAATCGTCGTAGCATAATTACGTTTTGTTAAAAAAAAAAACAAAAACAAAAACGGAGAGTTTTCAAGTTTATTGCATAAGAGTCGTGGTTTACGAAGAATAAACACATCAGCAGCTTCAAATTAATTTACTTATGCAATTATATCATCAGAGAACTGCTCTTAATTTCCCGGCGAAATGGATCCAATTGAAAACAATAAAAGTTTCATTCGAAAGAGCAGCCATTCGTCATAGCATTCCGGCGAATCGCTTAAAACCGACTAGCTACCTTCATCTTCGAACCTCCTGGCGAAAGTAAAAAAAAGTCTGTTGGACATTTAATATTCTCAGACCATCTCAATCATTCGATCCCTTCATGTAAACAGAATTTAGCATCAGATGTCGAGATCCAAACAGGAGAAATCGAATATCTCCCGCAAAGGATAATGTTATTAAAAAGATTATTATTTAATTTATTTAATAATCGAAAGTAATCAAAATTCGATTGTATTCCACAGACGATAATTTCATTAAACAAGTACGAAAAATCATGCATTAAGCATAGATTATGAAACACTTTTCAACACTTCCTGAAATCATTAACAAAACTTCGTTATTTATGGAAATAAGATGCGACTGTCCATAGCCAAATATGTATTCCATTACTTTTGAACAGCCCTGTATTTGATCCGTCAGTTGATATACATACACTATATAATGGAAAAATTTAGTTTAGCAAGAAAATGCCTAATTGGCTGAAATTTCTCTTTCAGCACTTTATTCTAATAGATGAAAAATACTTGAATACTTTTGTTCAGCCTTGTATACCTAGTACCTTTGTTACACGCCAGTTTTTTAATAAAATTTAGTTCAAACAAACATGCTCTTAAAACTACTTAAATCATATTTCCAGAAATTATCATCTATAGGTGACCATGTAGCTAATTCTTTGCCTGACCCAGTATAATATTTTATCTATGTTCTACAAACATTTCTTAGTAAACTGAAAGCAGTTCAACGTAAAAACGCATTACTTACTTAAAAATTACTTTTTAGTTAATTACTCTCATATTCAGTAACCTTTATGAGCTCTTTTGTGTAACCCTGTATATCAACTATAACATTTATATACACCATATAATTTGCAGACATTTAGTAAAACTTATAAGTTCATACCATAATTGAAAATGCATTTCAACCATCCATCAGCTATCAATGATAATATACAGTACTTCGGATAAGAATATAAGATTTGAAATATTTTTGTGTCTCTGTAAATACTATGCACTTCATATTATGTGTTAAATATTAAGTCTCAGCGGCGTATATGAATTTTATGGTACTTGAAATCGTTTAACATTAATAAAATATGTCACAAACATTCCATCCCTTTATTATTGTGTAATGGAATTCTTTTGAGTGTCCCTGTAAATGAATAATAACTATTATTTTGACTGCATATTTTACAGAATGCGTATTTTAGTTCACTTTGCGAATCCATGTCAATTTGAATAAGTAGACAGGATGTAACACCTTTCATTCATTTGAAACGTTTTTTTTTTCCATTGGCCGTAATGTATTGGAAAACTTTTGACTATCCCTGTAAACAAACTAATCATAACAGAAACTTCATTTTCAATGGGGTTAGTAAATATCAATAACATATAAAAATTTCATAGCAATCCGAGTATATTTACGGGAATTAGAGCGCGGACAGACGGCCTGACAAACCAAATGCATAAACATATTTCAATTTTGCTGGAAAGTGTTAAAAAGAAAAAAGAAATGAATTTATTGATACGTTATAAATGTAAATGCAGAGAAAAAAAAAGAATGATGTTTTGAACAAGTATGCTTTTTTGGAATAAATTTAATAAGACTTTTAAAAAGGAGTTGATTAAAAAAAAAAAAAAAAAAAAAAAAAAAAAAAAGGAGTTTTATTAGGAATTTTAAGAAATAAAATTTATTTATGAACATTTTTTATTTAGAGTCATTTTTTAGATTTACGCATATTGGAATAAATATTTTTAATCGAATTAAGTCAGCCACCGTCAGGAAATAAATAATCGTTGTTGTGAGAGTTATCTAGAGAATGCGAGAGGTGATGGTGGAAGTCGTGGTTGAATTCATTCAGATATGTCGTCGTTTTCAAGGATGTGTGAATCAGTGGATTGATGAACGACACCTTTTTCTTCGTCATATGTAGCGTTTTATTTTTGATTTCTTTGCTCAAACGATCCAAATGTATTTTATGATACTCTATTGTGATTGTTTTTCCTTTCCTAAGATAGTAGAAAAATGTACAACGTGGATCCTTAAAAATACTGCGCCAGCAATTGATTCATATTTCATCCAGTGTTGAGAATCCGCGAAATAACTTGTTTGAATTGCGTTGAAATATCTCCAAATCGAGTTCTAAATCATCGACTTGTTGCTGTTTTTAACCATTGTTAAGAAAAACGGCAATCATCTCGCGCAAAGTTTTTTTTTTTTTTTTTTTTTTTTTTTGGGGGGGGGGGGGTATTTTGTTTATATCTTTATAAAGTCAGATAATGCACCTCACTTTCATTCTGCTGTTATTCAAAACAAAGTGATGGATTCTTCTTTTTTTTTATATGTTTTCTGGAGGTGACGCTCAATTGAACGTCCAGAGCGTGGATCATCATTGCGGATAGCCGCAATTGAATTCACTTAACTATCGACAAATGGTTGTTTTGACGAAATAGATTAATGTAATGCTTCACAATTCTTAGTTTGTACTGCATTTTTTTCTCACCAAAAAGCAGTGTTTAATCAAAACGCGAAATTCTTTTTTGTCCATTTGTTTTACAGAAACAAAAGTATATAATTCACAAGTCTCTTCACTTCGAAAGAGATTGTCGAAATATTATATAATTTTGATACCAATCTTTTTAAGGACAGCTCATTCTAGAAATCACATGGATAACTTGTTACTGCTACCATCTATTAGCGAGTTCCAGACTTTTTACTCCATGGATTTTGGAATTGGGCAGATTTTTTTTTTCTTTTAACTTACATAGTTAAAGCAGGTATATATAATTTCTTTAGTTACTTTAAGGCAAAATTAGCTGCTGACAGGATGGATATTGGATTCTAGAGAAAGACAAAATTTTGTCTTTTTATTTTTTAACTTGTAGCTAATCGAAAAGTTGCAACTTCAAAATATTTTGTTGCGACTACCTGCCTTCTTCCATTGCATAATGTTTCCATATTGATATTTTAAACGTTGGGGGAAAATTATATTATTTCCGCTTTTATACTTTAATTAAAATAAGGAAGTCTAATTCCAAATATGAGTTGTTCAAAACTAGAAATTCACTAATATATTGCGTCTCAAAAGTACATGGACAGGCGATTTTTTGAAATAACAGTTCAAAGAATTAAGTCATAATCGCGAAAAAATTGATAAGCATATGGAATCATAATACTAACTTATTACAACAAAGAAATGCAATATAAGTTTACAGAATTTTTGTAAAAAATTAAAAACAAAAATAAGCTGTCCCAAAAATATATTGACTTTCCGAGTATTTTGCATTTAAATTCAAATTTTTGATCCGTTCCTTTGAATTATCTTGAAAAACCTATCAAGTATGATTCGAACTACTGTTTGGAGAATTTATTACTAAAAGAAAACCTATTCTGGTGTATTTATTGCTTTAATTTCTAAATAGTAGAAAATTTACGATCATGTGCATATACATCTCGTGAAAGTACTCTCCAAAGGTTTTCAATTGAATTTAGGTCTGGGCTGATGGCTGTTCAGTCTATGACAGTCGTTTTTAATCCAATTAATTGATTGTAGAAGAAATTTAAGATGAAAATCAAAATTGATATGTTATTGATATTAAAGTGTTAATTTATGTACCTATTTTTTGAAATATTAAGATGAACATATGAGATGGGAGAAATTTTGAGATTGGCACATCCAACTAGTTTTTAATGTTTTCTATAGGTGAGGCATTAATTAAACGTCCACAGCGTAGAACATAATCGATGATAGCCGAAACTGAATTCATTAAATTATCTACACATGGTTGCTTTGATGAAATAGATTAACACAATGTTTCATGTTTCATAGTTTGCACTGCATTTTTTCTCGCTAAAAAGCAGTGTTTAATCAAAATACGAAATTCTTATTTATCCATTCGTTTTACACAAACAAAAGTATGGTCATTTATAAGACTCTTCAGTTCGTAAAGAAATTATCAAAATATTATATAATCTTTTGAAGGACAGCTCATTCCAGAAATCACATGGATAATTTGTTGTTGCTACCATCTATGGGCAGAATTCCAGACTTTTCACTCCATGCATTTAAAATTGGGCAGATTTTTTTTTCTATTTTTACAAGAAGAAAGTGTTGGAGTCATGAGATTTCAGATTTTCAACGGATTTATACATTTTAGAGGGCAGCGAACTCAAAAAAACATGTTTCTATAAAATGTATGTTTGTGAGTATAATTAGATTTTGAGTAAACTAATCTGTTGTTGAGTAGTAGGTGCGAATAGATGCATTATTCTGTTGAGATTTCCAGTTTTTCCTTCCTAAAATGTTTCCAAATGGAAGTAGATTAATTTAAGGACATTTTGATAATCCGTGGAGCACTGTTCATCATTAAAAAAATCAGTACCTGTTATTCTATCGAAATAAAATGCGCCCCACACCACGAGAGAGTCCTCTCTTTTTTGTTGACTAAAAAACTTGCAAGATTCTCATCGTACTTCATGCTAATAGTATACCCAACAATCAAGGCCGTCCAAATTGAATTTATTTTCGTCACTGAAGAAACACTCAACAATCCATATATCCAAGTCATGTGTTTTTTACTTGTGAATATGCGCCTTTCTATGGTACACTTTCGGCATGGGTGGGTCTCTCACAGTTTCTGCAGTATTTATGAATTTTGCTTGCCTCTATGCAACGGTTAATGGTACATTTTATAATAGGAAAAGCTAAAATCTTGCAATTTCACAAGCAGACTTCTTTTGGCTTGAAACTGCTCGCAAACACTCTATCTTGTGATAGAGATGTTTTTCTTGGTTGACATACACGAACGTTGTTTTGTAATTGCAATGTCACTTTTTGATAAAATTTCATATACATTTCAGATTATTATGCTTCCTGTGTTTAGAAATATCAGAAATATTAGCATTTTGTACCTTTAACCGTGATATTTTAGCTATATCCACAGCAGAGAATTGAGCATTGCGAGGCATTTTCCAACTTTTAGACAATTGAAGAACGGACAGTGATTTTATATTCAGAAGTTGTTACGTCACATGTACAGAACGCAAAAAAATCAAAGGTTTTGATACGGTGATAATAAAGGCAATTTGTTCCATTGTCCATATACTTTTGGGACAGTTTATTTTGAATTTTATTTTTTTTTTCAAAAATTCTCTAAAACCTATATTGTATTTCTTTGTTGTGATAAACTTATATTATGATTCCATATACTTATTATTTTTTCGTGATTATGACCTCTTTTTCTAAGCAGTTATTTCTAAAAATTGCCTGTCCATATACTTTTGAGATGCACTATAAGAACAGTTATTTATCGCAAAATGTTACAGAATACGAAAATAAAATAGAAAAGCAAAAATAGATTCTTTGAATTCCCTACATATTTTTAAACGAGTTTACAAAGCAAATCGGAGAAAGATAAAAGAAATACGATTGGATGTGAATGTTAAGAGTGAGCTTGTTATTTTCACAAACAGGTATTGCAGAACAGCATCATCAACTATCTCCAACTTTGAGATAAACTGAAATTTCGAAAATATTAGAATTAAAATGTAAAAAAAAAAAAAAAAAAAAAAGCTTACAGATTTCTAGTTTTTTTATAAAGATGTTCTTTCTTATGAACACAAAATTCACAAAACAGGAATGATTATTCTTTTTGAACTTTGAATAAATTCGTCTATTTCCGAAATTCATTAATCAGTAATTCGTTAATCTATTATTCTTTAACGGGAATACTTTCATAATGACGAAGCAAAGGATTTTTTTTTAACAGCCCATTTTTATTTATTTATTTATTTATTTATTTATTTATCGTTAAACTGGAAAATTCGTTAAAACGAAATTTTTTATAATGAGATTTTACTGTAATTGCAATTCATATTGTAAATAAAATAAACCTCTTGGTACAGTGAAAAGTAAATTATAAAAAATGAGCAGAAATGTAAAGAAATGTACAATCAGTGTTAAACACAATTGGCATAATGCAGATAATTACGTCACAGAAGGTTTTACAATAAAGACATTCACATGTATAACTGAAGTTTACTACAGCTTGTTCCCAATGGAAAATATTTCAAATATTTCTACATTTTTTTCTTCATAGGACTACTTAAAGACATTCTCCCACTGGTCACTGTTGGATGTGCGTTTTCAATTATTGTACTGTGAATTTTCTAAGTAAAATAAATCTTAATCTCTCACGGATTGTGAATAAAATCTATAATTCTTATACAGAACTCAAAAATATATTCGAATGTACATTACGATCTATAAACAGTTATTTATGTTAAAAGCTTTTAAGGATTGTTATACGTTTTTTAACTGAACGAAAGTACTTTTGATAGAAAATACTAAAAGCTGTTTTGTCACGCACGCTGTATTATTGCTGTAAAAGTCGTTTTAAAGGCAAATATGAATTTAAAGTATGTGAATATTACAATGCATATGAATATTGTTATAATGAATGTAAATGTCTTGGAGTATTTTCTTTATTTCTAAACTGCTATGTTTATTTTTAGCCTTCTTAGCATTGTTTTTTAAATATACATAATTCATTAATACTATGCAGCGATTATATCATCAATGACGTATTTTAAATGCATTTGTAATGTTGCCTTTCTGGTTTTCCTCCCTTTTATGAAACAAACTTCAAAGATTGACCTCGTTCATCACGTGATTCTCTTCGACCAGACACAGACACGTGATACTAAGTAGTAATTTACATTATTTTTTGTCTTTTTGTCTGGTAGATATATCGTTTTAGAACGATTTGCGTAACAACGCAAGCTCATTAACATGTGATCACGTGAACATTTCTTCAACTTCTTTAATTATGTTATATATATATATATATATATTCAGCTTAGTAATAAACACAAGAGAATGTTTCATAAAATAACAGTCTTTACACTATTAATTATAAACATTAAGTTGTATCACCATACAATATATATGTATTTTAAATATATACTCTGTAATTTAATGAATACGAGTATGTATATAGTGAGGTGAGTGTTGTCACTGATATCAAACCCCTTCTAAATCTTATACACGAATCCTGTACATCCCATACACGAATTCTGTGGGCGCTACTTTTTTTAAACAATTACTTTTACTTATTTAAACATACGATTATCCTAATTAAATAAGATAAATATTAAGTTTCTTTATTGTTGGTTAAAAAAAATGTTGTATGGACTTTTTGAAGGTTCATATATATTATATGGACAATGATGACCATGACCAATAGTCACTTGTGATTTTAGAACGTTTTATTAAATATTTAGAAAAATATAAGAGGAATTATCCTGAAACTCTAAGTGTATAAACAGAATAGCATAGGTCATATATTTCCGCAAAGATATTTTATGAAACCCCGTAGGAAAGTCTCAACTAATTGAAAAGAACGAATATTATTTGGATAACCCGGTAAAAACTAATGTAGCAAAAGCGTTCAAACTGTAAAACATGATTAAGATGCTTATTGTAATAAACTCTGTTTATTTTTATGAGAATAGCATGTATAGTAGAGGAATTAAGGTTTTTGTAAAAACAGTTCCAAATATCGGTCAAGTTTTATGCTAATAATTTGTAGAATTCTTAATATAAAAAAAAAGTTATATTTTCAGAAAATATGACAACTAATATTATACACAATATACAGCAATCAGAATTAAAAAAATAATAATAATTAGATGAAAAATCAACAGATTTACTAAATAATGTTTCACTGCATATATGCGTGAATCTATTCAAAATATAACGTGTATAATGTATAAGCCAAATGTATAGAGCACTTTTCTGAAAATTTCAAAAATATATCTTGAAAATTCTAAAAGTTATCGTCATCAGGATAAGATTGAAATCCGTTGTTCTCAAAAGGAAGCAAAAAGATGAGGGGCGAGGGGCTGTATCAAATTATAGTATATGTTACACACTATTGCAAGTAGACAACATTGCACGTACTACGAGCAATGTTGTGACTTTCGAGCTTATTCTATTGACAATAATTTTCAGAATTTTTAAACTAAGATAGGTATCTAATGTGAAATCTGAAAGCGGAAGACTGCTGCTCAGAATGTTTCATAGTTAGAAGTTCCATTTCGAGTTGTAAAGACTTTCAATTAACCATTTTGAATTGTACTCATTTTAATCAGATTCATTTCCAAGGGTCCAAAATTGTGCCCAAGTGTTTTAAAGTTTAAATTTTTTAGACAATTCTAATCTTCAGCATGTCTCATAAAACAAATTTTGAAGTAGTCTGAACATGTCTTTAATAGTGAAGATTGGTGATAACAATGCATTTAAATCTATTTTAAGTAATAATAACTACCTATTATTATTGATGACGTTTTTTACCTTGAGTTTATTTTATTTTATTTTTAGTACTTTCATCTTTCTTGAAATTTAAAATTGCGAGAGATGGAAATTTTGCGAATAGTAATGGTTGCTGTATGTCAAAATGAAAAGAAAAAAAAAAGAGGAAGGGAACAAACAACATTAGATTAAAAAGGATTATTTTCATTTAAGGGATTTTATAGGTCTTAACAAACTAAAAAATAACTAGATTTTTCTTGTGATATTTTTGTTTTATTTTAAAAATGGATATATATATATATATATATATATATATATATATTGTTACGAATTTTGTAAATAGTTAGTGTTTGTACTGTAAAATAGTGTAAATAATCTTATTAAGCTCCATTTCTTTACTAATATTAGTTTTTGTTACATTGTCTCTGTTATCAAGCAAACTTGTCTATTATTTTTAGTGAATGTCTATGGCAGCTTGGCGAAATAATAAAGATATCGCCAAGTTGGCGTCACTTTTGGCGACTAATTTTGGTCGCCAAATTTGGCGATATATCGCCAAGTTGGCGACAAACTTGGCGATTGTTGGCGATGGTAACCCTTCCCTCTCAATGGTAACCCCTTTTTAGATATACTGATACATTGTTTGTTGTTCCGTGTATTTTTCGAGTAGGTTCTAGAAACTTCGGCGCATGCTACGAGCCTATATATAGGAGAGCCGATACGAGCTGCTGTTGTTATTATTTACCAGTCAGTCATTGAGTGAACAACGCGTTTGTTAAGCAAGTTTGCTTGAGTCTTTTTTACGTTATTTTGAATGTGATTTAGTGTTGAGACGTTGTATAAAGAATCTCTGGAACCTATATCTGCACTTATACGATAGATTTGAACAATTATTTTTGAATATCTAGGAATATTTGTGAGTTTCGAAGACTCTGTTGTTCTGAAGTTCTGTAAATAAATTATTTTCTACTTTTCTATAAGCAAGAGTTTGAAGTTGTCTAACCATAAGATCAAAAGAACCCTATATACGCTGCAACAATATATATATATACATATATATATATATATATATATATACATATACATACATATATATATATATATATATATATATATATATATATATATATATATATATATATATACATTTTTGTTGCGCCTAACTTTATAAAATGAAATCTATATAATAAAGCAAAAATATATATCCCTGAGTAACGCTGGGGTCATGTTGACAGTGAAAACTCCTGACCAATAAATTTCACCTGTATTATAATGTTTTAGAACTTCTACATACATTACTTAATTCTTTCTCTCATGTACTTAATGAGGAAAACAACCGCAAATTGAAAGAATTAATATTTAAAACTTCAACCGCCAGTGCTCAAAAAACTTGAATAATTAAAATGTCTAATATTACAATTAGAACGAATACCTGTTATTAAATTGCTTGTAACTTATTCTTAATTTAATTCTTTTTAAATCCTTTGCTATTTGTTCATAAAATTTCGAAAGAAATATTTTAATTATTTATTAAACTTTAGAAGTAAAATTTATTTTTCTATATTAAGAATTTTTACGCTGATAATGAAGGTTTTTTTTTTTCATGCAGTTAAATTTAATTTGTTTCGGATATTTTTGTGCATAGTTAGAATTTTTTTGTAATTGCTTTCATTTATAAATCTAAATTTAATTATAGCAGAGTGTTTTTCATTAAGTCTGTCTGTTATACATACTAAAGTTATATTTAAACGGCTAAGTCCCACAATTAAAAAAATTATGTAATGCGAAAAAAAGGGCTTTAATGTTCAAAAACTGCAAAAAAGCCTGCTTTTATCACAAGACCATAAGTCTCCTTCCTGTCTACGTCAGACGAAGCGCTCGCGAGCTAATCTTATTTTTATGGGGAGGTTATTTTCCAGTATCTCGTTTGTATTTTGACATTTTTATTTTATTTCATTTGCAATGAATAGCTAAAGTGTATCTCTACATCGCTCCTTTTTTACTTTTTCTATTTTGGTTGCAGATATTTTTTATAAAGTTATTTTCACGTTCGAAACCGGTTTTGAAAGTGAAACTAACTTTGGAAAGAATATCTGCGACCAAAATTGAAAAAGTACGAAAGGACCGATGTAGAGATGCACTCCAGCTGTTCATTGCAAATAAAAATTATTTTAAAATGTAGAAATGCAAACGGGATATTAGAAAATAACCTTCTTATAGGAATAGAATTAGCTCGTGAGTGCTTCACCTGACGGGGAAAGGAGCCTTAACCACAAGGTGGCAGAGATGGCTGAGCGCTCAAAGAACTTATTGCGCCTTCTGCAGACTTCATAAACTTTTATTACTAATACCATCTATATTAAATAAAAAAAAATTAAACTTTATATTCAAGTGTTATATGACAGTGGGTGGAGGACTTGCCCTATACTTCCGTCAACATTTATACTCGTACCATAAAACTAGAGGGAAAAACCCAAGCTGTGAATAAGTTTCACCAAAAAACTGCAAAGCTCTATCTGGATTAACCGACTGCTTTAACAACATAAAAAATGAAATTGCCTGCATATAGCTCCAACTATGAAGTTATAAAATGTCTATCCAGAAAATTCTATTAAGTACGTGCCTACCTTCGGGGCATTTGTTTTGGAAAATGGGATATTTTTATTCAACACACGTGTTTTTAGCCAAAACATGGCATAAAATAATGGATTCATTTTAATTTTTAATGGAATTTTAGATAATGTTTCAAATTTAAGCAATATTTATACAAATTTCAATAAATAATTGTGTTTATGACAAAACTTCTATAACAAAATCTATTCAATGTTTTCAACAATGTATTAGCAAACAACTTACTTGTGTTGTGGAGAAAAAGATTTGCAAAACCTTTTATACCAATATGTATCAAATTTTATAAACAAAACACGATTTTTTTAAAGTGTGTATTTTGCAATAAAAACAACTCTTAAATTAATGTATACGAGCTTACAAGTTATATTTTGCCATACCAACAGATACATACATACCAATAGATAAACAGGACCTTATCACAATTTTTTTTAATATATTAAAAACGTTGTAAGAGATTATGTTTATTGTAAGCGTGAGCAATGAAAATTACTGTTTTCCAAAAAATGCAAATTATGATTTTGATGTAGTACAAAAAATTATTAAGTTTATAACTTTAAAATCTACCGTATATGTAGGTGTTTATAATTTATGTATATATTATAATATATTATAGATTATATATTTGGGGATTAAAATGCTTTGTTTACCTTTCTGTGGCTCTTTAAACGGCCATTTTCGGTTTCAGTTATATCTTTGCTTCTGATTATCACTGAACCAAAAGTAAAGCATATTTGGATACAAACATTTGTATTTTGATTTAAAGTTAAAGAAAAAAAATCTAATTTTTTCACTAAAACAACGATTTGAGGGCAAGCACATACCTTAAAAAACATGAGAATTTTGTATAAAAAGGAAAGATACATGGATATTATATCGATGCCCCAAAATAGGTCCAGAGCGTCTCTTTTTTTCAATTTTAATTCCGTGTATTTCTTCCTTCCCTTGTTTAAGGGCGTTGCCAATTAACCAACTCTGACTGTACCTCATTGTCGAATGAAGTCAAAGAAAGCACTCCATGTAATTATTGGTTGTTAGTGGGAAGCGATTCGTTTCCGTGTGATCTTTATCCAAGTTCAGCGAACCGGCTGACACACACACTGCACTGAATACTGAGTACCTTATTTAGCCAAAGATGGAAATTCTTAGATGATGGGTGATGTAGTATTGAAATTGTAAACTTATTATTGGATTTCATTCTTTCTAAAAATAACAAGTTAGAAATTACATTTTAAGCGTAGCAAATGAAGTGCGTTCGTACTATAAGGAATTTAAAAAAATATTCAGATTTTGGTGTAATAGTATACAGTATTTCGGATACAGTAGAGTATCCAGAAACTTTTGGGTATCCCTGTAAATATTATCTGCTGTCTATTATACACAAAGTAAAATGTAGTAAACCTCAACAACGTATATCAGTTTCATAAAACGTGAAATAGTTTAATATTATTAAAACGCGACCGAAACAATGTTTCCTTCTATACCATTATGTAATGGAATACTTTTGTGTAGCCGTGTAAATGAATAACAAGTATTCTTTGCGCCACACATTGTACAGAATGTATAATTTAGTATATACTTCATAGTTGCATATCAATTTTATTATGTTCGAAAGAATTTAACAGATTAAAATGCACTCGAAAATATTTTTTCCCATTGGCCGTAATGTGACGGAATATTTTTGATTGTTCCTGTAATGAAACTATGCATCCGATTTTCATAAAATTAGAAATGACTTACCAAAATCCTGCAACAACTATATATTTTAAATTTCAAATGAAAAAGTAGGCGGACGCCGGCCCTTTGCGTCCTTCCTCGACCACACCTTTGCCATAGACTGAAAGGGAGGCTTCACTCATTTGAAAACACATATTTCGTAATATTAAACCAATGAGCAGGTTAATTTCGAATT
The DNA here is from genome assembly GCA_964019185.1 of Maratus speculifer. Taxonomy (NCBI): domain Eukaryota; kingdom Metazoa; phylum Arthropoda; class Arachnida; order Araneae; family Salticidae; genus Maratus; species Maratus speculifer. Next base: position 196,609,152 of record OZ025296.1, on the reverse strand, counting down.
ACTCGATGAATTTAAATATTTTTGAAAGATTTTTTTTATGTGTGTGGTGTGACTGTGCATAGGATAATTGAGCTCGATCTTTAGTATGATTTTGTTTACTTTTTCGATTTTGGTTGCAGATTTTTTTAAAAAGGGTACTTTCAGTTTCAAAACTGGTTCCGAAAGCGAAAGCACCTTTTTAAAAAAAATCTGTAATCAATATCAAAAAAGTAAAAAATAATCATACTAAAAATCGAGTCCAGCTATCCAATGTAAAAAAAAAAAAAAAAAAAAAAAAAAAAAAAAAAAAAAAAAAATCGTTTAAAAATATTTAAGTTTAAGGATACAGTGGACTTTCAAAATCGCAAAACATCATCAAATTGCTGAATTTTCATTTTTAGCATAATAACATTATATGAACTCCCTGCTATTGAACACAAAAAGAATTTTTCAGTTTGGACTATTTTTTAAAGGAGTTACAAGCATTTTTGTCCAATCAACTGATTCTCCCATGCCCCTTTGTTTACTTTTTTGCCGATTCGCATCCGTAAAATTTAGCCTAGTTTTTAGTTTTACCTTACAAAATGTTATTACTTTGCACTGAATACTTATTAATTTTGTGATTTCGTAAAACAATACTTTAACTGTAACTTTTAATTGTTTCTTTTAGCGTTTATTTACAATGTATTTAGAGGAATTGCTTTTTGTCCCCAATCTTTTTAGCGTAAAAAAAAAAAAAAAAAAAATATATATATATTAATATATTTAATATATTAAAAATATTTAATATATTTAACAAAAATTTGTACAATAAGAGGTATTTATACCATGAATATTTGTAGAAAAATTTAAAAAAAATCATTAGAAAATACAAAGAGTTATTTTTGAGAAGATTTTTTAAAATTCAGATAGTTCACGTCCTTTGCATGAATTACTGTCGAAGCCACACATTTTATGTGAATTTACCATAAAAACATAAAACACTTACATATAATCTAAAAATGATATTATATCCCTTATATATGGCTGAAACTGTGTCAGTAGGAAAGTATTAAGCAATTATAACCATTGTAGTTACTAAAACCTGTTTTTCTCAGATTTTCGTTGTTTTCATGATTTCAAAATGTTCCACGCGAAATTCTTTATGCCCAATTTTTCTGATTTTTTGTTTAAAATGCTCTCTATGAATGTGTTAACAAATATTACTAAAAATAAACTTTTTTAGACTCATTTAAATTTTTAAAATTTCAGTTATATGGAATTTTTAATAGTTTTTAACGAAAAATACAAAAGAACTAAGTTAAAATAATTTATTTTAATGTTTTACAAGTAATATGCTAAAAATAATTAGCAACATTTGTTAACTCATACATAGAAAGCATTTTTAACAAAAAATCAGAAAAATTGGGCATAAAGAATTTCGCATGGAGCATTTAGAAATATTGTCATTTTTCGTTAATTTAAAAAAAGAAAAATCTGTATCTCAAAAACTATTGAATATATTTATAAAAAAAAAAAAAATTGTGAAAAAAGAGATATATAATACTATGACTATTTCCAGAATTTAAAAAAAAAAATCATTGAAAATTTAAAAAACTAGTTTTGAGAATCCACTGTATCCTTAAACGAGTAATGCGAAATTAATCTGCTCATTGGTTTAACACTACGGAGCGGGAGTTTTCAAATGAGTGAAGACTCCTTTTAACATTACGGAAGGGAAATCGGAAAATGAGTGGCCAGCAGCCTAATGAAATATAGTCATAATACAATAGGAAACATCGTTTGTTACGTCAAAACTACTTGTCTTGACGTAAAATTTCAAGACGAGTGGGTCATTACATATAAGATGGTAGTAAATTGTAGGCAGAATATAAACAAAAGAAATCCTTGCGACCAGCAATGCATTTTACGTTGACCTCTTTTAATTTCTAGATCTTTCCTTTGTTGGCACACATTTGGCGGGAAGAAATGAAAAAAAAAAAAAAAAAAAAAGAAAAAAAGAATGTTATTATATAAACATATGTTGTGTATTTGTCTATTTACTCTTATCTATTTACATTGTCTTGTTGGTCACGTTTCTTCTTTAGTTTATGAATTATTTATTCAACGGGATTTTTATAGTGTCTTTACTACAAATAGTGAAATCGCGAAGGTTCACGAATTCCATTTCATAGGATTAAAGCAGTACTTTGATTCGTTTTTTCTCCTTTATTTTATATGTGTGTTTGCCTCGGGCGTTGTTTTTCTTCCCCAATTTCATAGAATAATGCTATTAATATGAATACTCTATTGCTTTTTACATTTTTATATGCTTTTCAAACATAAAATTTGACTTTATTTACGGCTTAATTTTTTTTAAATTCTGTTACGAGAACAATTACATCAATTTACATTTATAAACGAGCGTACAAAATTAGTTTATAACTGTGTGTATAGATATTTTGTTCTTATAAATAAATATAATACCAGAAACGGCCGATTCTTTTCAAATCTGCGAGTTTTTTTTTTTTTTTTTTTTTTTTTACAGGATCATGACGGGCAAACAACGAAAAAATTTAATGGATCAAATAATAATGAATCAAAATTACTTAAATTTGTGTTTTTAAGATTAGAAAAATATGATTAACATTTAATGTTATACTTTAGAAAGTAATTTGAAAAATGCTATTTTTTCTATCGTTTGTTGCATTTATGATGCCAAATCGATGATACGAGGGTTATTCCGAAATTTTTGAGATACTACTAAATGCTAAAAGTTAAACTTACCAACTCTTAGGAGTGTTCTAAGAAGATTTGTATAAAAACAAAAACTTTCTGCGCACATGATATTAGGTCAAAAACTTTCTGCAAATTAATGTTTAATAAAATTACATATTATATTATTTTGGCATGGGCGAAATTTGCTTTTATAACTCAATTCATGGGTGCAATTCGCGTCTTTAACGCGATTCATTGACTTAATTCACATTTTTTCCGTGATTTATGGCCATAATTCATTTTTTTTATTAAATTCATGGACGTATTCGTGTTTTTCAGCGATCTCTCGACGAAATTCGCGTTTTTTGAACGATTTATGGACGTAATTCGCGTTTTCTTCACGCGAATCATGGACTTAATTCGCGTTTTTTGAGAGATTCATGGACGTAATTTGCGTTTTTTGAGAGATTAATGGAAATAATTCGCCTTTTTTTGAGAGAGATTCATGGACGTAATTCGCATTTTTTTGAGCGATTCATGGACGTAATTCGTGTTTTTTGAGCAATTTATGGACGTAATTTACGTTTTTTGAGCAATTTATGGACGTAATTCGCGTTTCATGGACGTAATTTGCATTTTTTACGATTCATAGACGTAATTCGCGTTTTTTGGGCGATTTAGACAAGAAATTTGCGTTTTTTATGCGAGCCATGGATGGAACTTATGTCTTTAGCGCGGTCTTTGGACGAAATTTGCGTGTCATGCAGTCTTTGGACGAAATTCACGTTTTTCGCGCATTTATTTGTGTAAATGTTCGTTTTTTACGCGATTTTTTGTGGAATTGCATATTGTTTAAGCGATTCCTTGATCTAAATTCGCGATTTTTTCGAGGTTTTTTTGACGAAATTCACGTTAACAGTAAATAATACGTACATAAAATTGAGGGAATATTTTAATTTTGCGGTACTAAAAAAGTTACAAAAATAAAAATTGTTTCTTTCCTCAAATTTTCTGCAAAGTTCATAAAATTTTCTGCGCACGGCGTGTGCGCATGCGCCTATGTTATACAACTCTGGAAGTAGTTCCCACCAAGAGTAATAGCAATACCCTTTTGTAGGCGAGTTTTCCAAAAATTAAATGTCTCAAGCCATCCATTTCTTGGAATAGATGAAAAATAATCTTTTATAGCCAATCTCATCTCTGGAATGAAAATGATGCCCACATATTTTTTTTAGTTGAAAAAATACTTAAAAGTCATGCTTAGAAAGATCAAGAGAATAAGATGGATGTTCTGTCACCTTGATGTTTTTTGTTCAAGAAATTCGACTGCAGTCCTTGTTGACTGACAAGATGCATTGTCATGGTGAAGCATGAGTCCCCTTACATTCGCCTCTTCAAAAATTTCTGAAAGACACTTATGATGCACACAGTGATCTGGCAGTTAGCTGTGACTGTCTTCTGTCTTTCTAGCTTAATAGTTTTGTTTGATCAGACTTGTACTTCTGTAGAACATGGCATACATTACTTTTTTCATTATTCGATACCTTTTCCCCTTTGTTGGATTGATATCATTTTCAAAGACCCTTACTTTTTATAAGAAGAAGCATTGTCATGGTGCTGCAAAGCTCCCTAACATTCACTTCTTAAAGAATTTCTGAAAGGTACTTATTGGTGTACCAGTTAGCTTTAACTGTATTCTGTCTTTCTAGCTTAGTAGTTTTGACCAAACTTATATTTCTGAAGAACAAGGCATACATTGCTTTTTTCACTGTTCGATGCCTTTCATCTTTTGTCAATTTTAGATGACCTTCAAAGACCCATACTTTACTTTCTTTGACATGTTGGAACATTAGAAAAATGTTATGTACGTATGTATCAAAGTTATGTGCATCACTAGTTATGATTATTGAAATAATGCGGTGGCCACATTCATTAAGTAATTTTATGGTTTCTTAACTGGTTCTGACATGCTCCGCTTTTTGGTGTTATGCTAAATTATTTGGAGGGGAGGGGGACAGAAATAATCTAGTTTTCATGTATAGTTCTTCATGAATAATTTTATGTATAGTTGCAGATCCAGTGTTAAGTTTCTTCAGTATCATTTAGTATTTACAGCAATTATCATCGATTAACATTTTTCATATGGCCGATACATTTTCTGAGACTATAGATGACAACGGTCTTAATATGTGTTTTTCATCCAAAACAAATTTTGAGTTCTTAATTCTGTAAATCATCTGAATACCGTGGAATGAAATGGAGCTTCATTTGAATATACTAATTGTAGATGTTGAAGAATTTGTTCTTGATTTATTTCTCTTGATTTATCAGCAGTCTTTATAACCATAGAAAATCATAGCTCGATAATTCTCTGATGTCAACTCCATTTTCTGTTCTTTCAAAATTTATTCTATGTCTAGCATATAACTCCCGTCAAAAATGATGAAATTTTGCCCTGTGTTTCATTTTTATAAGACTTCATACAAACAAACAGAACGAAGATTTTATTATTGAAGTGTTTGTATCGTAGAAAAGCACTTTAAAAACAATTATAGATTTCTACACATACAAATGATGAAATTTTTTTTCATATATATACTTGATATTCAATTTTTGAAATAGTTCAATAATTGGACAAAACAAACAGCAGTTTTTATTACAACAATAATATAATAATTAACAAAGTAAAACACAGTTTCTAAAGATTAAAATTAAATATAGAAGTTTTTTGTATTTTTAAAATACATATTTTTATAAAAAGCAATGAATCTCAATAACGAATGACACAACAAACCGTCTTTTTTTATTTTGAGCGAATCAAGGCATCAGTTTTAGTCATAGATATAGGAAGGATATAAGATAGATTTCTAGTTCGATGGTAATCGATTAATGAAGCTTTATGTTTTGCTTTCAAATATGGATTTGGTACCATCTATCAGCAGTTAATGTAAACAAAAGAACTTCTTGGTAAAATTGTAGTTTCTTATAGAAAATATGTATGAAAATATGCTAAAAAACATTATTTCAAGTGAAAGAAATTGTCATTTAGCTGTCATATGTTACCATATGTTTTCAATTAAGCCTAACATGAGGTTTAGTTGTGGTCAATTCGTAGATCAGAATGGATCACACCAGCATAGTTACTTACACTTTCCTCCTCTCGGATTTTATTATAAGTCTATAGCTATAATTGCAACTACTGCCACAAATTATCGTCTGCAAATATAAATGAATTCAAATTTACATATCCAATATATATATAATATACATATATATATTGAGGTGGAGCGCACATCGTCTGACACTGTCTCAAAAATTTCAGAATAATCCTCGTATCAGTATCTCATTTAGTTATTTTTTAAAGACTGAGAGACATTTCTGAAAATGCAAACTGAACTGAAATCATCTAACAAAAGATTTTTAGATTTTCTCACATCATTTATATCTGAAAATAAGAACTAGTGGGAAAAATTGTCGAGATTTTTTTTTTTGCATCTAGAATTAAATTCTAAGTAGTCATTACTTTACATTAGATTATAAGGCATGTTAGCTGTAATGCCTTATAATATGTCCTTTTCGCTAATCTCTTAATCTGAAAAAAAAAATATTGAGCCTATATTAAACTAGAATGGACATCATTAAAGTACATTTCAGTTTCTTCAGTCTGTATGGACAATTTCAACCAAGCTATCTAATAGATTTACTCAGCTGATCGTATTATTTTGTTTTTTCGTGGCTAATACGAAGATGAAACCACAGACTTTATTTGTAGTTCCAAAGTATTTGTGGGTCTGATGATTCAATTTTGGCTCTACAAATTTCGATTATATTAATTTTAATTTATTGTTTCCATGTTTGAATGTGGTAATTTTGATTAAATTCAATGGTTTATATGACTTTACAATTAATGGTTTACACACACGCATATATATATCGTTTTATATAAATATTATAAATGTAAATCACTTTTGGGCTATATCAAGCTTGGGACAAACTCACAGAATATACAATTGTTTTGCGATTAATTTTTCCACCTTAAAATCTGTTTGAATTGTTTTTTTTTTTTGCAACTTTATATCATTCTGGGAAAATAGAATATATTGTCTATGGCGTATAGTAGTTTTTTTTAATTGAATATTTATATATAACAATATGTAGCTTTATATAAATGTTTAAAACAATTGATCGTTTTTGTGCAATATTTTAGGATCTAAAAGATTGTAGAAAATACAATTGTTTTTCGATTTTTTGAAAGTTTCACATTGTTTTTCTACCTTAGTGTCTTTTTGAATTGTCTTTTGCAATTTTTTATATCATTCTGAAAAACGTGATAAGGCCAAAGTTATGTGACTAACCTAGTTACCCAAAGAAAGATTTAGCATCGGTTTGTTAAAAATTATATGTATATATCACTTCCTTGTAGTTGTATTCTTTTGAATTTAGAAATAGCATGCGCCACACACACATACGTAAAATCTATAACTTTCCTGTTTAGTGAGATTTATTTTCATTAACTGAAATTACCAACCTTCTCCCTAAAACCTTTTGGACAAAAGAAATAGAAGTTCACATTTATAATGTAATATGTTTATTTGTTTTTACTATATTTTAATTTATACATTATGCATTGCATTTTTTATAAGATTAGACCCTTCACTGCACCACGTGGCACATCTGGCACATACCTAAAAACGATATAATTTTCATTATGTGCCATGAATTTGGCCAATATGATCTATGTCCCTGATTAAGAACAATCCAAAGAAAATAACACTTATTTTTTTTCCATGTTAAATGGTTGTATTAGACAAAAATTTGTGTTTGTTCTTCGCAGGAAAAAAATCAGTCAAGCTATTAAGGTAAGGTTTACTTTAATTAATTTTTATTGAAATTAAAAATTATTAATATTAAAAAGTTGCAAGAGTATTAAGCAGATAAAACTAATTCATTTAAGCTCATTTAGTTGAAAATTATTGCAATACAATATTTTAAAAGCCTGACTATGTACATATGGCGCATACTATAAATTTTAGTTGAAAATTTGAAAATTTTTTAAACTATTTTTCTATTATTAGACTGATTCATAGATTTCAAATAATTGCTTTCACAAAAATAGAAAGAATCGTGCAGTAAAGGGCTAAAAGATTTATTTTTAAGGAAAGAGAAATATTTTAAAATGTTCTGTTTATTAGAATCCAAGATAACTCATATTTATTATTAAACATTATTAAATCATATTGACAAAAACATGTCTTTGAGTAACGCTGACGTAATATTGACGGTGGCAATATTTGACAAACAAGTTTCGCTTTACTGATTTTTCTTTTTTTTAAATTTCTAAACATTGCACAATTTTAAATTGTAAACCGTCGAATAGAGGAAAAATATTCTTTCAAATGCAATTGATTTGAAATGTGTATCTCAAGTTAATGATTTTTTTAAGGCTTTTAAAATAATTTTCAAACATTCACTTTCTTTTAAATTATTTATCGCAATTGCGTGCAGCCCGAAAATGGTATATTAAATCATTATTGCAGTTAAAACATGATAAATAGATCACTGGTTAACATTCCATAAAGAAATTAACATTTCATCAATAAATAAATAAAATAGTAAAAAATACAAATAAAACTCAAATTTAACATACAATGTGTTGAAAGCACTGAAATTATCAGAATAGAAAGAAAAGCTGCTCTAAGTAGTGAAATCTGCGATGATTTCTTTGGCTATTAAATTCTGTAATGTAGCTAATACGAAAGTGTTACTTTTAAATAATTTAAAAACGCAACTGAAATGCATTGTTGATGTTTGTGATGTAAAAATGGCTTTTTTGTAATTGTTAGTGGGAAATTTAAAAAATGCGTATTAAATGTAAAAATTTATTAACGTTTCCAGTTTACTTATATTCTGTAGCCCGGAAATCACGAATTGGATCTCGTAGTTTTTATATAAGAAAATATTTAATATAAAGAAAATACAACTTCTGTTTCATTCTAATCATCCTTGATAGTACACATGTTATGAGTACAAATACTGTGTCTTTGAACATGCAAAACTATGTTGTAATAGATTACGTGTATATTCCAAAAAGATACGTAGCCGCATTTTAAGATTAAAAATAAATAAATGCTATATTTATTCATAATTTAAATTACATAATTTTAAAGAAATAACAAAAATAAAATTTTATGCATTTTATTGTAATTACTTGTGCATCTTATAAAATTATACGCACATCTTGGTATGTATTGTAATAGTGTATTTATTTACCCTTCATACATAGTACAGGGTAAAGCTTGTAATCGTTTTAAAATTAGAAAAAAAATGGTAAAATTACACGTTTCAAACCTAGAGATTCTAAAAATCCTATTTTTAGAAAAAAAAATTGCCACCCTTCTGTTTGCGCATGTCTGTAAACGCTCTATCTCCCGAACAAATTGAGATAGATATTTAAAATTTGGTATGTACATAGTATGTAATAAGGAGAAGAAACATATTGGATTTCAGTAACTTCGATTATCCGGAATGATTTTTTCCGCTCATTCTGGAAATATCCGTTCTGTTAACCTCGGGACGAGAGTCTTATACAGAACTTTTAATATTTTATCGTCAGTTTTTCAATACAGAATTTTTTTCCTGGTTGAATTGGAAAAATGCGCGCATTAAAAAAAGTATAATTTACAATAAAAATTTAACGATGAGAATAATCAAGGATTCCGAGCACCTTATGCGACACGTATAGTAATCGCTCGTCGCCAAAAGGTTAAAGGTACATAGAAGTTTTCGAAATTGTTTATTTTAACGAGTGAATATAAAAAACAATAAAAAACATACATCTTGCATAAAGAATGAAGTGGATCAGATAATTAGTTACCGAGATATTTGTAATCATGTTTTCCACAATTTTCGATTTTTCATGACACAGTATTTCATTCAAATTTCAATTCAATGTTATATTTTAATTGGAAATGAAACGCTTAAACCAACGCAGTAAACTGTTAGTTAACACTCTCAGTGTTTGGAACGCAATATTCCGTTCACTAAGTTGCAGGTTTCACTGCAATATAAGCAATATTTAAGATAATATAATTCTATAGATTTAAGGAATTTTCAATACATTTTAGAATGATTAGTACCCTCGAGGATTATATATATATATATATATATATATATATATATATATATATATATATATATAATGTTGAAAGAATCACATATTTTAAGAATTTAAAACAAAAAGCTGGGAAAACAACATTACAATTTTATGCATTTACAAGGCGCTCAAGAGGTTAAATATGGTTATCGTTTTTGTAATTACAAGAATGTTTCTTTTACGCAGTTCAGTAATAGAGCATTTAAAGTTTATGACGTCATCAAGCCAATATTTTAAACTCTCAATCTACCGAACAAATTGAGATAGTTTATTTTGGAATCGCTATGTATTTTATAAATAAGTTTATAAATGTTTCATTTTTGCATTTTAAATATTGTATGTCTGTGATCTATAAGTATTACGGTGGCCTCCAAAGACTAGTTTAATAATACGGAAATCGTTTAAAATAAAAGAAATCATTTTTATGATTAAATTAAATAGCAAATTCATAGTATGAAAATTAAAATATTTCAGAACGATTACTCGCTTTGTTCTAATTTAAAGTTATACAATCCAATTGCACCTGTGAGGTCTCACTGGCACCAAAATTCTGCACCACCAGTCTTCGTTCAATTTAATTGCAAAACTTCTGTCATTAAAATAAATATTACTATGCTAAAATAGTGGTTGTTAGAACCTGTGGGTCTCAGTTGAGTAAGACAGAAATTAAGAGTTATGGCATCTGGGATAAGTTAAATCCTTAACCGGAATAAATAAAATTTCAAAACTAATATTAAAGTGAAATATCGTTGAAAATGTTTAAAAAACAAATTAATAAATTAAGGATATATATATATATATATATATGTAGATTATTTCAAACTAAGCTTATAGATGTTTCTACTCTCTCTGTGTTTATTATTATTATTATTATTATTATTATTATTATTATTATTATTATTATTATTATTATTATTATTATTATTATTATTATTTCCTGCCTATAAATACGAAGAAATTTTTTCTAGTCTGTTGGGAAGAGTAATTCTTTATTAGTTTATAATACCTGCAGCGAAAATAAGAAAATTTGTAGTTGAATTACTGTTAGAAAATTCAGCTTAATGTTTATGACATGATATTTATTATGTATATTCAATGTAATCTGCATTCCATAAATTCAAACTGTGTTGCTGAAATGTTTATTTTTATTTTTATTCTAGGTTAGTCTGGATTTATGTGCATTTACATTTTCTTTCTATCAATACAACGGTTTCCAACAAGCATTCCTGATTGAAAGAAGGTATTATATTAAAATATATTTAAATAATAATTTCTTATATTTTAATTGGTTTGCGCAATAAATATATAGAAAATTTCATTTCTTTCTTTCTATATCATGTTTTTTATTATAGTCTTTTTAAACGTGTTTTAAAGCCATTTACTTATAATCTCAGAATAATCTGCCAATATACTATTGTTATAGCGATTTAAAAGTGATATATTGCAAAAGCATTATACTAAAGGAGGAATAATACTGCATTCTATGAGTTCACTTTACGACTCTGCCAAACGTCAAGAAGGTCTAGATTGTTCATCGAATTAAAATGAGATCACACACGACTAAAAGGAGTTACAATGCATTCAATGTAATGCTACACGCCAGATTTGCTGCAATACTACATATATATATATACTAGCTTTCCGCCCGCGGCTTTGCCCGCGTGGAATTCGGTTATATTGCGGTATAAAGCACAACTATAAGAAAACTTCTCATTTCCACGGAAAAATGTAAGAAGCGCGATGTAACGCTGGATACGATTAGTTGTTAAACCAAAACTGAATGGTACACTATATTATATGTTTTCCCTTGTGGAGCAAAAACATGCAGATTTTGGGCACTGGAAACCCGGGAACACGCTACATAGAGCTGACCATGCTGACGTTGAGCCTGTTGCGATAAACGGACTTGAGTACGAATATCATTCTCAGAAGCCCTCAAAGAAGCTTGGCGAGCGGCTTGCTCTTCAAGTCTTTGCTGGCGCTGAGATGGTAGCTCAGCAGCTCTCGAAGCAGCCTGACGCTCTGCTTGTTCGCGCCTTCTTAATTCAGCATGGAGAGACGATTCTTGAGATCGGGCAATTTTCATTGCCCGAGCTTTAGATGAGGTGCTCGACAAATTAGATTTACGTTTGCGAGGCATTGTGAAAATATGAGTAAACTATAAACCTAAACTAAACTAAAATCCCAAACTAAACTATAACAATCTAAACGACGAACAAAGCGACGTAATTACCTATCGAAAAAACAATAACTACTTTAGATATCTACCTAGAAAAAAAAGCACTAAACTAACCTAACCTAACTATTATACAGCTATTGCACATCGTTACCACGTTTTAAAAACACCCAGCGCCATTTATCGCATACCTCAAGAACTAAATAACGTAACTAATACTTATACCAATTAGTAATTCGTTGACTTATAGTTATTTCAGGATAAGTAGATGTAAAAAAAAAATTTAGACGATAAAACAAATAGTACGTCATCCCTCGGGAATTCCTCATTTTCGAGAATTCATTATCGTATCATTTAGCTTCTAAATTTACATGTTCATATTCGTTTGCAATATATAAGTAGATGTAAAAAAACAGTTTAGACGATAAAACAAATTGTACGTCATCCCTCGGGAATTCCTCATTTTCGGGGATTCATTATCGTATCATTTAGCTTCTAAATTTACATGTTTGTATTCGTTTGCAATATTTTATCTTGTTTTAAACGACACACAGCGCCATCTCCAATCCATCCATCAAGCAAACTATATTTTTGTTTTCCCTCGGGAATATCAATTTTTTCCGGGATAAAAAGTACCCTATTATTTAATCCGGACTTCTAACTTTACGTCTGCAAAATTTCAAAGCAATCGGTTCAGTAGTTACGGCGTGAAAGCGGAACAAACAAACAAACAAACTCACTTTCCGATTTATAATATTAGTAAGCATACTTTATTTTAGAAATAAATTCCAGATGAGAATACCTAACTTTGAAACAATACATGGACATCATCATACCAGATAACATGTTGAGCACCCGTTTGCTTTTTTAACAAAGTGCTACTTAATGACGTTTTTAACAGACAGTTAAGTACATATATTTTAAAATAAACTAAATTAAAATATTCGGTATAATATTCTCTAATGTATGAGTGTTTCAATGCAATAAATATTAGTCTTTATTTTGCAGTTTATTAGCGAAAATAAAATTTTGTAATCCAAATTTTCAGATTTTGCGCATTTTTTATAACAATTTATAGTTGAAAATATTACAATTACAGTACAATTAATCATTATAATTTGTTTATAGTAATAATCTAAAATTAAATTTTATACTTAAATTGTTTTAAATGTTCAAAAAAGGCGATCCTGTTACTACAGTATCTCGCTTAATAGAATAATTTAATCTGTAAAATTGCTTACTAATAACAGGACTCGATCAGGAGCCCCCAGTCGCCAATGTGCCGTTTGAAATATTTTTTGACGATCTTTCGAATGTTTCCTGTTATTACCTTCTATTTTAAATTATAAGATTCATTTTTTAAAATGCTTAAAAACTCTAAATTATTAATGTTTGCATGGTTTTTGTTTTATTATAGGTCGCTTCAAGGTTTGTGGCTTTTTTGCCACACAAAAGTTTTTATGGTGAGCCTTTCCAGGAAATATATTATTATGAAATTATTATGATTTATATTTTCTGTACAGTTTATACTTTAGCATGGGAATGTGTATAACTATGAGATGTATGCGCATCATATAACTTCAAAAGTTTACTCTTATTATCTTTTTTAAAATTTAAAAATCAATTAAAATTATGTTTTATTTTTTAATTATTAATATTTGCTCGATTTTATACTGCAGACAGCAGTTAGATTTTTAGTTGGTTACATCACAACAGTTTTTGAAATAAGTCGCTTTCAAGGACATGTAATTCTAAATTTATTATGGTCTATATTTTTTCCGCAGTTTATTTTTATATTTGATGGTTATTATTGTGACATGTATATTGATCATAAAAGTCGTGCATGCATCGATAACTCTAACAAAATGAGACCCTTTTATATATTTTCAGTCACGTAATTAATGGTGCCCATCAATGTTTGCCTGAACCTGAGATGCGACCTTGCTTACAGAAAAGTTGGACAAGGCCTAGCCTTGACTATAGGAATTTTTTGTTTTACAATGATGAAATCTTAGCTGCTGGATTTTATAATAAATTTAATTCATTACATTTTATTGCAACGTGATTTGTGATCAGTTGTTTGAAATGAGAAAAATTGCACGCATACACATGTCATAGCATTAGGAGAGCTTTCGTGATATAGCTTCAGAAGCAGAGGCTTGGAGCTCATAAAAATCAAAGTGCTATGCGGAGTATACCACCGTAATATCCCCCCTCCTCCCACACACATTACATCCGGTAATATGTATATAAACCAGTTAAACCCCGCAGCACATGCCACAAGCCATGTCGCCCGTCTCCAATGGTTTTTTTTTTTTATTTTTATGATTTAAGTTATATTATTTTGTTTCATAGTTTAGTTTTGTGGGGGTGTCAGGATAGTTTATAAGGTATGTTGATTTTATTTTGTTCAGTACAATTATTTGTATTTTATTTTTGTCAGTTCAGTAATTTTGTATATTATAGTATAGCTTTTGGATATATATATATATATATATATATATATATTCGTTAATTATAAATTTATTTAAAATAGTAAATATATATATATATGTATGTATTTATTATCCATGGATTATGGTATTTCTCGTAGGTTTACGTACTTGACGTCATAAATTACCTGTTTTAGATTTTTTTTTTCTTCCTCTGTTCCAGAATATATCACAAATTTCGTCAGGAAACAGCTTTTATTAAAAAAAATCAAATAAACATACATGACTTTTGTGGTATGATTACGAGTGTATTTGAAAAATACTTCCCAAACTATCGAAAGTATAAACAATTTATCTATAAGAATAGCAGATTTAGTTGTTTTATTAGTTTCCTTATCAGACGTTGCACAGCGTAAAAAATGAATAAAGTTCAGCAAATTCTCAAATTAAATATTTTTTATAAATAACTGTAAACATGAATTCTAAATCCTTGCACAAAAATATTAAATACACCATGAAAAAAAAAACTTTTTCTAAATTAGCAATTTAGATTAGCCTTAAGATTTTTCGAACAAGCAAGTTATAAAAATAGAAGCAGGGAGAAAAAACAGTTTAAAGTTTTCATTTGTGTGGGTAATTGCGCTGGATCAATAAGCAAAATTTACAATATCTCGCGATATAATAGTCTTATAGGCAAAAATGAGGAATCAAAATAGTCACAATTAAAGAAGCTTTCAATGAATATTTAAAAAAAAAGAAATTCGATATTTTGACCAATTTCAAAGTTCTGTGTCCCCTTAATAGGTTAAAGATATAATTGTATGGAAGTGTGGGTAATTTTAACTTTATGCGAAGTGATATTTGCATATGGTATATGACTGGCCCATATATCAACAGTGTGGTGGTAATATGCTGATATAGTTAGCAAAGTTTTTTATTTCGTGTGCATTTGCATTTTACTCCTAGTTTCCCAATTTTATCATTGTCATTTATTAAATAGAGCTTTTGCTTGTTACCATAGACATATGCAAGGCCCAGATTCCTGGCCCAGGCAAAGGAAAGTTATTTTTGCCTGCCTCGGTGTAAAACTCAAAAGTTTGGACCGAGCCCGGCCTGTTTATTTTTTTTACATTCTTAGACCGGCCCGTACAGAAATCAGTGAAAAGAGGCGCGGTCTGATCTGCCCGGCGCAATTTCTGCTATTTCGAAAAAAATTAGAGTTTTATTATATCATTAAGATTCTTTTAAAAAATACTTCATATTTATGGGATGATTTTACAGCATTAAATCCCTTAAAGTTCCCGAGGTTTCTAAAAATTTTATTTGGAAAAAATTGAATAAGTAATTTAAGATTATTTGGAAGAAATCGTAGGAAAAAACGAAATTTCGCATCTTTATCGACAAATTATTGAAAAACTTTCTGTGTAAAAATATTTAGCACAATAATACAACTGAAAAAAAAGTGAATAAATGGAAGTGCAATACTTAATACAATCTTCACCTTTATTGATTTAAACCTCATTAGAATGAATAAAGTAGAATTTAGAGAAAATGTCTTTGTAAATCATTATGGTAAATTTCTAATGTGTTTCAGAATGAAAAATTAAACTAAATGTGGTATAATAGTAATAGCAATAATAATTATATTAATGTTGGCTGTTTTTTTTTGGGGGGGGGGATGGAAGGAGATTGAATATAAATTTGAAAGGAGGAGGGGACCCAATGTTTTCAATTTGCATTCCAATTTTCCTTCTTATCTTATGGTGACAAAATTAGTGATCTCAAAATCACATTAAAATTAGTGAATTTTTTATCTTTTACTTTTGCATTGTATATATTATTGATTTGTAATTTTTTTTAATTAAGAGGTTACTTCAATTAGGCGAAAACACCCGTTCTCTAATGTAATCCTAAGGGAACAATTTTTTGGGATATCTTGTTCGCATTTTAATGTTTTTTAAACTTTTTTTTTTATTGGTTGGATGAGATCGATCTCTGCATTGATCGTTTTTCACATTTTGATTTTGTGTACAGGTTTTTTTTCTATTATTAGCATGCTCTTATTTTCGGAACCAGTTTCGGATATTCTCATTTATATACTTTCATTTATAAAAAATTCTCATTTTCATTCCCATTCTCATTTATAAGGCCTGCAAAGAAAAAAAAATAATAAATGACCTTCATACAGATGGATCTCAGCTATTTTAATAAAATATATATATATATAAATATTGAAATGCAAGCGAGTTATCTTAAAAAATGTCTTACATAGGATTAACATTAGCAAACGACTGAAGTAGCCCCTTCTAAAAATTCTGAAACAGAGGAAAACATTTGAACTTTTAAGCAGGAATTTTGCATGGGGATATTTAAAATCTTATTACGTTATAAGGAAAAGATAATTATAGGTTTTTAATGTAGTTCTTTCTTCAAAATCTCCCAACCATATCCTAACATATCACGTTGTAACAAATTACCATAAATGATGCCAAGGTCAAAATTCCTCTTCAAAAATTGCGACTAGGGAAAAATAAAGCACAACTGAGTAAAATAGTTTAGAGAAATTCATTGTCAAAAAAAGCTGGAATTCAAAAGTCGTATATTTTTCCTTATCTTTTGTTATTTCTCACGCAATGCTATAATGCAGACTTTTAATTCCTATAAACGTTTTTTCTTTTCCTCCTTTATATAAACTAATGTAAAATTCATTTAAAATACTTTAAATTTTCACTCAAATGGAGATCATGAACCTTTAGTTAATTATTTTTAGGTTTTAAAATGCTTTTCAAATACCAAATAAATTATTTATCATTAAAACTGTTATTATTATTTATTAGAGTTAAGGTCAGCTGATCAAACACGTTTATACCATTTCTATAAAATCGACGTCGTAAAATATTTGAAATAATAACGGATTTAGCCTTGTCTTAAACTAAATTTGTTTTTTTTCATTATTGGCTTTTTTGCATTATTAATTTCAATGTTTTTTTTTTCTTCTTTTTTATAAATAAATAATGTTATTTTTTTTTCTGGACCTATCTTGAAGAACCTTCTAATGCGTGTACTAATTCCGATAACTCTATATTCTTTTTTGTTTTCTTTCTGTTTTGGTGCGTTCGTAATTATACAGGATGATTTTAAATTAATGGTACATACTTTAAGGGTTAGTACAGGACATTGTAGTAATCATTTACTGTATAGGAATAAATGGGCCCAAGTGGTGCATTGAGGCACAACCAGGGGGGGGGGCAACTTGGCCCCTTTTTTATTTAAAAATTTCTTATTCACACTAGAAAATTCCTATACTATTCTTTCCTTTATTATAGACAGACGTTTCATGATTACACAAAGAAAAAAATCTTTGAAAAATTTCGGTATGATTTAGAATTTTTTAAATTTAGAATCACCTTGTATAAATACGTAGCACTTATAATCGCATTCTGGTTCGTCAGTCTGTCCACATATAACAGCACAAAAACACTAAACCGAATGATTTGAAATTTATTATATATAATCGTTGCAGAATATTTTCGAGTCGTTTCTTTTGCGAAAATCAAACCAAACTTAAAAAGATATTATTTTTTTTTTCATTATATTAAATCCTATGATACGTAATTAATTCAGTGATATCCCATGATAGGTATTGATTCTAGGTTTCCATGGTGAATACGCCCGGTTTGAGATGGATATCTATTATTTGAATATTAATGAATTTAATATATACAATCATAACAAATTTTGTATTCATGCATTTTCTTACATTTGCAGTATACATTTATTTGACAGTTCAGTAAAAAAAATTCATTAGGGCCTAAGAGCGATTTGTGCACACTTCAGTGCTTTAACACTTTCCGGCGCATTACTCTTTAAAGTTAGAATTTAAAGAAAAAAGTATTAGAGAATCTGTTTAGGCCTAGAGGAGTACACAGGTATTGTTTTGTAAAGATTACACTAACCATTTTAATTATACAGCTGTTGCCGAAGTGGTAACCTCCCATAAGTAAAGCATTGATAAGCGCAGTGAGAAGAGCATTGCTGTGAAGCGCGTATTACAGTAAAACATTTTACCTGTTATTTAAAAACAGTAGAGTTTGATCTCTGTGGTGCTGCCATATAGAACTCATAAGAAAGATTTAAAGTAGCCATTAGAATAGTTTTTGAAATATTCACGGAGTTTTTGTGTCTCTAAACAGGGGGAACTTTAGGTGTTGCCGACCCGGCAACACTGCGCGTTAAGGGGTTAACAGTCGATATAATAATAGCAATAGTCTAAAATCATAATATGTTGTTAAGGAAAACGGTTTTACGTTTCAATCTAAAAAGGTCTTTGTAAATTAAATAGGCTTTACAGAAAAAAAAGAGGGTAAATGAAGTATTTTAAAATATACGTTTTAAGTTACAAAAAAAAAAAAATCAAATTGCTAAGAAATATGAATATGTTGGTGAGATAAAGCAAATACGTTCTGATAATCCAGTATTCTAAAATAATTTATAGATTGTTGTACTAATGTTAAGGACATAGTGATTAACCACGGTAAACAGTTGGTTAAAGTTGGTTATTAATGAGAAATTAATCATAAATTGTAATTGGTAAATGTCTTTTTAATTTTATGCAAATATATAATCAGATTAGAAATATCAATCTATAACTAAGGATTGTTCTATAGACTATGCTGTTTTTATCGAAGTGAAAAAACTTTTTAAAAACACCATAAAATATACTAAAATGCGCTAGGCCTTTCTAAAGAACTGAGTCTTTCTTTGTCAGGCGCAAAGAAGACGTGCGTCTACCATGAAAGTAGTGGCACGACGGAAATGAAAAAGCGGGAAAGGGAGCAAGCGGAAGGAACAGCCAACAGGAAAGTAGAAGGCAACAGCAAATCACGGACAGTATAATGAAAACGTTCAAGGAATACAGTGAAGAAGGGGAAGGAAGAAGCAAAATGGTTACAGGGAAAAAAAACAGATACATTAAAAGTAAATACACACAAATAAAAAAGCTAAAAATATAAATAAATAAATAAAAAATATATGTATATAGTAATAAACACATATACATATATATCTAAAAAAGTATATACATAATTAATACTAAAAGCTAATAATTAAGGCAGTGCTGAAAAGGTACTTCCAGGCTACGGGGAGCGTTTCAGAATCAGATTTATCATTAACAATTAATTAACGATCAAGATAAATAGCTAAATTTTCAAGAAAATATAATTCAGAGGTACTATTAGCATCAAAGATAATTTTAGCAGTTTGAAAATGGAATCTATGGCCGGAATCCCAAAGGTGCTTGGCAACAGAATTTTTAGAAATTTCTTGATTACTGACATAACGAGAGTATTATTTTAGGTGGATTTCGAGATTACTTTCAGTTTGACCTATGTAAGATCAATCACAGCCATTACAAGGATATAAATTCCCAATTTTTGGAGGTCAGGGAGAGGAAATTTAATGGAAGGAAATTTGAATTAATTGACAGGTTTAA
Organism: Maratus speculifer; assembly: GCA_964019185.1. Taxonomy (NCBI): domain Eukaryota; kingdom Metazoa; phylum Arthropoda; class Arachnida; order Araneae; family Salticidae; genus Maratus; species Maratus speculifer. Next base: position 196,589,224 of record OZ025296.1, on the reverse strand, counting down.
AGATAAAGTTAAAATTGAAACGTCTTAAAACGTTAGCTAATTTGAAACATAAAGGTGTATAAAAGGGGAGGACGACCAAATTATCAGGTTTACTTTTAACAGAATTAGAAAGAGTAGATTTATTAGGCAGTCTATTGAATTTGTTCACAGCAGTATTAATGATAGGAGAATTGAAACCTCTTTTGGCTGCAATAACTTTTAAGTAATTCAGTTCATACTTAATGGATGCATAGTCGGAACTAATTTTAAAACACGATTTACATACGTATAAAAAACACCGATCTTTTGGTTGACAGGATAATTTGAGGGAGCATGGGATGGATTAAAGAAAGGAAAAGGTTTTCTATAAAAGCAAGTTTTGAAAGAAGAGTCACATTTGGTAATTAAAACATCAAGGAAAGGAAGTTTATTACAATTTTCTAATTCAAAAGCAAACTGAATATGTGGGTCGATAGAATTGACAGTTTGAAGAATGGTAATCGATTAAGACAAACTTAAACTTATTATCTTATGCTATTCTTAGATTTATACGCAGAACAACTATTTTAAAGGCAAATATTAGTAGAAAATGTAATTTATTGCATTTGAGTTTTCATAAAAACTGTATACTATGTTTTCCTATATGTAGTTTAAAGACAGTAAAATAAAAAAGTTGTATTATTAAAAAAGATTATTAAAACGTTCAAAATATTGTAAAAATATGTATCTTTTGAAATGCAACCATATAAAGTAACCTTAGAATTCTAGTTTTTTCCCTCGGGTTAGAAGCTTCAATACTTTATTAAGAAATAGCAGTCTTCGACCGATACGCTGGTCGGTTTCTCTAACGGAATTTTGAACCAAATGAACTACATCTAGTAAAGATATGTATATATATATACAAACTTAATGTTTAATTAAACATCCACAATTCTTGTCTTATTCAAGTAATCTTACATTATTCTGCTCAAAGTCTACGTTGACGGCATAATAGACAAAATGGCTCAAAAATAACTAAAGTACTTATGTTTAACTATTTCTTTAGAGTTGGTTTGTTATCTGTAATTTTCAGCTTCTACCTAAACCTTCTACTGAGGTATGGAAGGTATGAGGTATTCTCAGAGGCGCTGGAAGTGTGTAATTAGAAATAATGGTCAGAAAGCTTTCCATTGATATATCACATGAGGGATGTAGGCCAAATTTAGAAAATTTCCCCCTACCCGCAGAGTTTGAACTATCACGTCTCTCCGGTATAAAAACCTTACCCTCTCTGTGAAAATTTCAAATATTATAACTAATATTTATCAGAGGGCCCCGTAAAAAATCCGATTTCTAATGATAAAACGCTATAATTTAAAAAAAAATCGAAAACTGTCCCACGGAGGTGGGACATATTGGGGTGTAAGAAAAAACCTTTCTAATATGAATGAGAAGTCTGAGGGTTTTCCGATGATATGTCACATGAGGGGTCCAAAAAAGTTTGGATTTTTTTTAACCCCATTTTAACATCCTCAGGGGTGGAAAAATTTAAATCGCTGAAATGCATCTTTTATTATTTTTTAATAGATTATTTTCTGCTGTTTCACACTTCAACTTAAAACGACTGCTGAGATGTGCCAAATGTTCTAAATTGTTTGACCCCTCCCCCCTTTAACTCCCTCAGAGAGCAATTTCTAAAATTGCTGAAATGTGTCTTTAATTATTTTGTTAGTAGATTTATCTTCTGGGATTTCATACTGCTGCCTTAAACGGCTGCTGAGGTATAGGAAGATATTCCAGATTTTTCGACCCCCGTTTGTCCCTCTTTAGAAGTGGAATTTTCAAAAATTCCATCTAGTGCATGATTACATCATAAGAAGTATATTTTCCTCAATTTTCATGTTTCTACGTTTAGTAGTTTGGACTGTGCGCTGATTATCAGTCAGTCAGGACAAACTATTTTATATATGTATAGATATTTACATTTTACTTAATTTTACTCCAGAAATTTGCTTAATTTGGCACAGTTGATATCTCGAAAATCTAATTTTGGAGTCTTTCGCTTATGATATGACTATTGCTTATTATATGCTTATGATCGCAATGATACACCAAACTTGCCGCTATTTTAAAAGAATCTTGATGAATAAATGTTAATATTAATGGTCGAAACGCCCCATTAAGGGGACATCATACTTTCACGACGAGAATCAATTACAATTTTAGCTTTAAGTAAAATTTCATATTTTAAAATACTGGTGTCAAATTCAAGTATTTTCATCAATAGAGTCTAAAAATCTTTGAATTTTGACACCAGTATTTTTGTACTGAAAAAAAAATCATCGTTCTTAATCTAATCTAAAAATTTTAGACATTTTATAAAATAACAATAATAATAAAAGAAATGTAATTAACGCTGATCTTTCAAAGTGTTCCCGTAGCGAGGCCTTTCAATAATTAAGGATTAAGAAACAGAAAAATAAATATGGAATTGTTTGCGTGCTAATATATATATATATAACGATTAGATAATGAATTCTCTCTTTTATATATAAATTAATATATTGTTTTCTTGAAAAAAAAAATCCGGATTAGAAAAATTTTTACATTGATTTGGAATAGCAGAACTTTCATTAATAAATAAATGACACAGGTTTCTGTACAGCTGACTTTGTGAGTTGTGACATGGTAAAAGGTAGTTTAACTAAGTTTTTAAATGTTTAAAAAGTAAAAATATTAAAAAATAGATTTTTGTTTTCTCTATTCTTAATTTTCTTACTTTCTGCATATCAGAACGAATATAAATAATACATTTTAAAAGTGTTAGACAGTAACTTGGAGCAACATATGCTTAAAATATTCTTGTTTTATCCTAGTTAAAGTAAAGAAATGGCTTAAAAATATTTCACACCGGTTTACAGTCCAAGTTACACAAAATTCTCCAAATTAAGATAGGAGACAAGAGAGCTGTTAAATAATATATCATTATGAAAATACCTCTTGTATGACTAATGATGATATTGTATTTCATTATTCAACACGTTGATTAAGGCAATAGAAAGTTTATAAAGTCCTTTGTATAGTTTTTTTTTCAAGGAGAGTCTTGTATTGTACAAAAAATTAAAGAAACGGAAGTTTGTCAGGTAGATTAGCATTAGCAGCATTCTGTTACCATACAAATATGTATGAAAAAGGCTTTATTAAACAGATAAAAGTATGAGGGGAAATGTGGTGTGTTATTGTGAATTTTAACTTTTATGCTAAATACAGATCAAAGGAAAATCCTCAATGAATATAAAATTAAATTCCCTATCAAAACATTTTAAATTTTGATAATACAATGTGTCCTTTATCTCTGTACAGAAGATATATTTATTCTTGTTATGTGTATATATAAACTGGCCCATGCACATAAAGAGATAGACAACGCTTATATATAGTAATAAAATATATTCCTATTTCTAACTTGAAACTATCAATATGTTATGAAACTATCAATAGTTAATGAAAATTAACTTTCTGTGTGATATTGCTTATCTTTTAAACATAAAATATGAAAGATCTGAAAACTTTTAAGAATACGGCTTTTAAATTACTATTAATTTATCCATTTATTGCTAATATATTTTAATTTATTGAGTTTTCATTATGATCTGTTTTTATGAGCATATTCATTATTTCCCCATAGTTTTATAATGAATAATTTAGATTGACTAATGTAAAAATTGTTCACTTCTTCTCTTACTAAGATTATGCTTAATTAATGTTTTTTCCAACAAATCACTCAAATTGCCAAAAGGAAAATCCTCAATGAATATAAAATTATATTCCCTATCAAAACATTTTAAATTTTGATAATACAATGTGTCCTTTATCCCTGTACAGAAGATATATTTATTCTTGTTATGTGTATATATAAACTGGCCCATGCACATAAAGAGATAGACAACGCTTATATATAGTAATAAAATCTATTCCTATTTCTAACTTGAAATTATCAATATGTTATGAAACTATCAATAGTTAATAAAAATTAACTTTCTGTGTGATATTGCTTATCTTTTAAACATAAAATATGAAAGATCTGAAAACTTTTAAGAATATGGCTTTTAAATTACTATTAATTTATCTATTTATTGCTAATATATTTTAATTTATTGAGTTTTCATTATGATCTGTTTTTATGAGCATATTCATTATTTTCCCATAGTTTTATAATGAATACTTTAATGTAAAAATTGTTTACTTCTTCTCTTACTAAGATTATGCTTAATTAATGTTTTTTCCAACAAATCACTCAAATTGCCAATGAATCACTTAACATGTTACCATTAAAATAACACAAATTCCCCCAAACCAAACAAATTGTATATTTCGCATTTCTAGAAAATTCACACAGAAAATACTTTTTGGCATTTGCAATTCTTAAAAAAGTAGATTAATTCTTTCACTTTTATAAAAAAAACTGTAACCGAATTCAACTTTGATCCGATTAGCAGATTATGAGATTTTTTCGGATTTATAGGATTTAAACGGTATGAAACTTATAATTAAAAAAAACTTCGTAGGTAACTCGTTCACTACTTTTCGTAGCTCGTTCAAAAATAGATAATTACAGATTTTAGATCAGAGTTACACTTTGGATCTCTCATTTTTAATAATAAAATATGATAGATATAATACGTATTTATAAATTTTAGGTGACAATTTCATTTTAGATTCCCATTTATTAGTATAAAAATATGGACCATTTTATGTTAAATATTAAGTAGTTTTCATTACAAAAATAAAAAGCTACCTATTGCCGCCGTCTGGAGGAAAGCATTTTCGGAAAATTTTAATATATTATTACCATCTTGGAACCCCAGACCCCAGAACCACCTTCCATCCAAATTTTGACTTATTATCCGTATTATATACATAGATGCATACACACACACATATGATTTTTGTCATGTGATAATTCTCGTATTTATAAACTGATTTGTATGAGGTTGATTGTATGAATAGTTCATACCAATGTCTCGACCTAGTTTAGTCTCGACCTTGGTTGTAGAATACCAAATGGGCGCAATTCTCATTCAAATTCAGTATTTATGTATATTCTCTTACCGGCCTTTTAGTCTCCTTTTAGCTTTTTAAAATTTGGGCAAAATTAGCTTTGAGTAGAACTTGCAAAATTTTAAAACCAAGAAATATGAAAACTTCCTCTTCTCGCACTGGCCGAAAGGACTCTTTATTTATTATTTTTGAATTAGGGTTAGTATTATACATAAAATAAAAGAAGATATGAAGTAAAAGTTTTCTTTCTATTCGTAATTTTGACTGGAGAACATTCAGCAAAAACCTCAATAAAATTGTTGTCAATATGATAAAAAATAATGATCATTATAACTTTTACAGGCTCATAAATCTTTAAAAAAAAAAGAAGATCGGTAATATAGCTGGTATTCTAGCCTAGGGTCGCAAAACAAATAGCAGCAAAAAAATTTTCCTTAGTGTTTACTAAAATTTTGAGTGCTCTGTAAAAGCCAATATCCGTGAACCGTGATTTCCCCTCAAGTCACTATCAAGTAAACCCCGTGGAACAGTAATATAATTCCTATGTGTATGTGCGGATAAATTATGATTCCTCAAGAAACTCCGAAAGTTAGACTATCTAAAAAACGTTTATTTTGACAAGCAAAGCTTATAAAGCAAGCGAGTCATAAAATTCCAGTATTAGGTTTAAAGTCTAAGACTCAAGTTATGAGTCTTTCCATGTGTTTTTCTTATAAAGAAGCAATAATTTTCATAACTATGGCTTTTCATGAACAAATAACATTTTGCATCGTAAAAATTCTAGATTTGGAGTTATTTACAACCAAGTATTAATTGCATACAACGAGAAGTTAATAAGAATTTACGTATTATCATCAAATATGTAGTACATTAAATATGCCAAATGCATCTACATTGAGAATTGTTAGATTATAAATTGTTAATTTTCCCTTCTATATAAATGGTCATTCAATTTCAATTGCTGAATTTACCCAAACATTTCCTACATCCCACGGGCATCGTTGCTATCTTTATCAACTTACATGGGTTGGGCAAGAAGCCGACTTCCATATGTGACCTTGAATTTCGATGATCTTGATCTATAACTTACCTTTCTAGAGAAAGTCTGCGGAAGATTCCGTTTGAAAGTCTGAACGGCCTTTAATGACGATCGAGTTCCGGGTTTGATAGGGAAGAGTACCCCGGAGACAAATGTAAAATCGAAGGTTGCGTAAGTGCACGCAAGCTAATTTCAATATTTCGGGAGTGATGGATTTGTCAATGTTTTCTTTTCTTCATTATTGCTCTCATTCAGAGTTTAGTAGAGGTAGGCCTATTACCATACCTATGAAATTTTTATATTCACCAGGCGTAGTATTTTTTATGTCATGATATGCAATATACAGTAAAACGAATACAGAAGTGACAATAAATGTGTAACAAACACATCGCTATTTCACACCCACTTACAACTTAAGTTACTGCTAAGTCTCCGAAACAAGAGAAGAGGCCAAGAGTGCTGTTAAATAATATACCGTTATGAAAATACTTCTTAAATGTATGTTTAATTATGATATTGTATTTGATCCTTCAACATGTGAATAAAGCCAATAGAAGGATTATCAAGTCCTTTTACTTCTTTTCAAGAGTCCTGGTGTATTGTATAAAAAATTGAAATAACTGAAGTTTGCCAAGTATCACTGCTTAAAATAAGAAGTATAGAAGCTATCAGTTGCATCCTGTTATCATCGATCGAAACTTGTGCTAAAAAGCCTTTATTAAATATTCAGAAGTATGAAAAAAATTGTGTAGTGTGTTTTGGCGAGTTTTAGATTTTATAATAAATTTTAATCAAAGGATAATCCTCAATTGTAAAATTATGCCTCCTATCAAAACATTTTTGAACTAATGGTATGTGTCCTCTATCTTCTATAGAATATATTAATTCTTGTAATATGTATACATAAACTGGCCCACACACGTAAATAAGATCGACAACTCTGATATAGTGATAAAATATATTCCTAATCCTAACTGAAATGATCAGTACGAAAATTAACTTTCTGTGTTACATTTCTTGCCTTAAATACGTAAAAATCTCAAGCACAGAATTAGATCGCGAGTTACAATTTCACTTCTAATTGATGAAAAAACACGCACATAAACGAGATCGAGAACTCTGATAATAGTGATAAACTATATTCCTAACCCTAACTTGAAATGATCAGTACGAAAATTAACTTTCTATGTTACATTTGCTTACCTTTAACACATAAAATTCACAAACAGAGAATCCGATAGCGAGTTCACGATCACAATTTCCCTTCTAACTGATGAAAACAAAAGAGAGAAAGAAAGAAAAAAAAAGCAGTTTCCATTCGAAGAGTATCTTTAATAAATGCACATTGTAAGGTGTAATGGGGTAATAACGTCACGTTAAGGTTCAACCAATTTTTTCGGCCTAGTTTTAAATATTTGTTTTTTCCAACAAATATAGAATTCGATACAACAACTTATTGGCTATGTATACGAGAAAAAATGTTTTAGCAGATATGCATTCGTAAAATGTAATGACGTGATTTTTTGTCGCTGTTACCTACCTAAATGGGTAATAATGCCATCCAAACAAAACTATAAATTAACATGGAATAATAATAACATGTAAGTTGACCAATTCTAAATATGCAAACTCTACAGCCCTAGAAATTGACAAATTTCTCTTGCTTGTGACATCAGGATGCAGTAATAATTATTTGATATTTTGCTTTTCTTACATGAAACAATTAACAGTACTTAGGGCATACAAATTTCTCTGTATCTTTTTTAGTTTTCAACAATGATAATAATACTCTCTCGTGCATAAAATAAAAAATAAACCCTTTTCGATTTAGTTCCAATACTGAAGAATCAACCGGAAATAGTAACACCAATTTATGGCATTATTAATCTATTATACTTATTTCACAGTATATTTTAAACTAAAAACTACCTCACAAACACATAAAAAACTGCCAACACATTTTGAAAGTACATGACATACACTACAAATTTATGTAATAAACGAAGTATTTCCTAGTAGTCTTCCGATTACAGAACTTAACTTTGAAAATTTAGATCGGACGTTTACTCTTACGTGCTTTTTCCAGCGATCAGGTCTACAAATGGAATAAATTAATTTTTAGCAATTATTTGTGACTCAGATGACTCTGAGCCCTACTACGCAGGACTCAATATTTTCCGAATTTCTTTATAATTACGAATAATATTCGCACTTGGCATTGTAACCCACAATTTTCGTTATTACACCTCGACACCTTGTATTACGCCATTATAGAACAAATACACATTATATTAGGGTTTTGCCTGTGTAATAAAACTGAACATAACGTTTTAAACTTTAATTGGTCACATCATACTTTTGTTTTAGATTTAAATTTAGCATACCACAAATAAGAATAATTTCAGATTGACAAATATAAACATTACTTTTTGTTTGTTTCTTTTTTTTTTAAATCACCATAATCGAAGCCCTAAATGTAAAAATAAATTTTCGTTTTCTTCTTTCAAGTTCAACAGGTATTTAGCATATTTTTTAAAATAGAGTAGTGAAAAAAAAATAAAAATAGATTTAAGATAAATGTGTCATGATAAACCGAAAAAAAAGAAAAGAATATGAGTCTTTGTGATGAAATTTTCAAAATTCGTTTAAATGTAGATGATATAACAAAATATCATGTTGAAAAATTATTTAAATCCACCAATATTTTCCGGTCGCACATGTGCTCCAAATTTGGTAAGAATCACATTTTTATGGTCGACAGGAAGATTTTTATGAATTTAAATAGTATTTTAATATTATATTTTGTAATTCAAATACGTAAGAATTTAAGCTATTAGATTTGTGAAGAGGCTAATTTCATTTTTTTAATAATGTGATTTTTTTTCCATATTTCGGCAAACTTTACAGCTCATACGCGACCGGAAGATATAAACCTATTTTATTTATTTTTTTACCAAATTTTTAGTTTCCCGGATTTGAAACTTTCCCGCGGTTTTACAACTTGAAAAATAATTTTTGCATTTTTTCGGCCCACCCTACTGTTCAGTGTCAAATAGTTTATGGAATTAAGTAAAAGAAAGCGAGGTTACTTTGTAAAATAATATTCTTTATAAGACAAAATTCGTGAATAACCAAGTTCCATATTCGCGTAATGTTGAAAAGTTCTTCATTTTTTATTTCGCGAGTAATCAAAACTCGCGAATGTTAAGGGATTACTGTATTTATACTATGAATTGAGCACGAACAAAGTTAAGATGTGATGAATTTAGTCTTTATAAGGATGATTGTGATTGTATGAAGATGTGATGAGCTGAAACTGAAGTTACGTTGAATTATACTTTAAAACTCGTTTTTGAATGGTCCGTGAGAATCTTCTTAACGTAATCCGTTTATTAACAGAATGTGTTTCGTAACCATTTGTATAACTCAAGACTTGACCTAAAGTGTGGGAGGCATAACCTTAAGTTTTCCTTTAAAAAGGGAACGCGAAAGTATTTTGTTTTCAGAAAGAAGATAATAACTACAGTTGGACCCAAATAGGTCTTTGTTGCCATGCATATATATCGTTATTATTTTAGGGGGGAGGAGGCGATCTGTAATATCGTAATAATATCTTGAAAGGGAAATGGGAGGGGGTTCACTTTTAATATCGATATCATTTTTGATCCAACCAAAATTTTCTGTTTTTATTTTAAACATGATCTTTGCATCAAAATGTTACGTTATAGTTTTTTAGTCTATTATCTAATCTATTTTTATGAAAATAAAAGATGCTATTAAAAACACTAAATTATCATACGTTTATTTAAATCTAAAATGTGGAATATCTCAACGTTTGACATTTCTGTTCTTCTTCATATGGGTATACATATGTAATCGCTGTTCAAAAAACAATATGCGAAATATATTTGAAATGAAACTTGTGTTCACTAATAAACAAAAGAGAAAGAGAAAGAATGTTGTTTCCACCTGTGTTTTGATAAAGATTTTTATCTCCCTCATCTCTGTGCGGGACAAGTGCAAAAAGACATTATTACTTTTGAATGCATTATGTAACAAAAAGCTATTATAAATTACTTTTGAATAGTAACTATATCTTTTAAGTGTTATTTGATATAAAATTATTTCGTACATAAAATATTTTTTTTTTACTTCTCTGCATTTGAAACAATAAAGTATGGGAAAAATAAGTGTGACGTTTTTGTATGTCACTTCAAGAAAAAAAAATTCTCTCTTATCCCCGCACCAAAAAAAATTGACATTTATAACAGTATTATTACGGGAGGGGGATGGGGGGTTCGAGGAATGGTAACGTATGACAATGAAAGAGGCAACACGATCTAAAATTACTACAAAGTCGAAAATGTTATATATGCGCAGCCTCTTTTGCTCAAGATATAGGTATTCCGAAATATTATTTTGAAATTTACCGGGTAAGCAGCAGTAAGCTTTATCTATCGTAAAAACTTTATTTTTTCTTATAGAAGAATACTGCCAATTTTCAATTTTTTTTAATAGTTAGAACTAATGTTAAGATATTTATTATGAATCCAGCAATTATATAAGTATTTCTTTTTTCAATTGGAACAAACTATATCGGACAAAGACGAAAAAATTGTGTTCAAAGTTAGAGCAAAAGTTGATCCAACAGGAGATCGTGAACGAAAGGAGAAAAAAGGCCCTAGAAAAAAATATTTTTCTGTATTTTAGAATAAAACATGTGGGATTTAAAAGATTTGTTTTAATACCACTAACCTTTGACCATTAAAAATTTCCTTTTATACATACTGTAGAGGTCTGCACGGGCCGAAATTTCCAGGCTCAATCCAAAGAAAAAAAAAATTCGGCCCGACCTGAATGAAAGAAATATTCGCCCGATCTGGTCGTTATAAAAGTTAAAATTTCGGCCCGAGCCCGGCCTGGCCCGATATAATAGCTAAAAACACAGACCGAGTCCGGCCTTGTCTGGAAAAAAGTTTAAATTTCGGCCGGAATCCGGCCCGCCCCGAGGAAATTTCTACAGAACAATGATTTTTACTCTTATGGAAGAGTTTTGACCAAAAAAACTTATATTAGTCTTTTTTTATGTTTATAATCTTTATTTATGCAGAAGTGCCGTAGACTGCGGTATTTATGGCTCTAATTAACCTCTGTTTGTTGTATGTAAATGTTTCAGTTATCATTAATATTTTTAATCCATATTCTATTTAATGGAGACATAAAAATCTAAAAAATGGTACATGGTAAAAGTAAAATTATCTAAGACGGAATCACATTTGAAAGAAAAAAATACGGGCAAATTATAGACAAGTTCTTTTTTTAGTAGCTGTGAATGTATAATATATTCCTTTTTCTAGCATATTATCGCATTAATTTTTCATGGATGAACAGTTTAAAAGAAATTTCCAGTTTTCAGTTTAAAAGAAGATTCCGTCATAGGCAGGTTCTTCTTTCACACGTTTAACTTTATTTTAATAAGCCTAGAAATCTACGATTCATTAAAAATAATAAATTTTAATATTTAGTTGTAGTATAATGGCAATTTAAAAGTATATGCCTTTTTCGCAAAAATTTTTGGACCAATTTTTTACTGATATTTGAACAGACTTAGCCACATCTAGGAAATAATTTTCAGCCGGGATGATTCAGCCGGGACTGAATATTTAGTTCCGTGAAGATTAGGAAGAATGGAATGAGTCCCGGCTTCGTACGGAAAAAATAAGTTAGGCCTTGCCCGGCCCAATCCTTCAGAGAAAAAAAAAATGGCCCGAGCCCAGCCCGGCCCGAATCTTCAGAAAAAATTAAAGCACAGACCCGACCCATTACTGAAAATGTTACCGTTACTGAAAGTTGGCCCGAACAGATCTCTAACTTGCGGCTCTTAAACATTTAGTCAACTCGGACTCTTTTTTTTTTTTTTTTTCATTTCCTCGATCTTCGTAGATATCTCAGGATAGTAGTGGAACAGATATCTTCCCTCCTCCTCCGCCCCCCCCCCCCTGGATCATTCAAATGTTCCTCCCGGAAAGTTTGAGATTTTATGGTTTTTAATGGACAAAAGTGTAGTTTTCTCATTGCATTTCTAAAATATCCCTCCTGGAGAAAAACGGCTGGATTTTACACTATTTAAGATTCAAATTATTAATATTCTTTAGGTTGTTAAATACAAGATATATAAACTAATTATACTGCTTCAAATTTCCGTAAGCAATAATATACGAAAATTATGTCCAACAATAAACAGAAAAAGCTGGTATGAACAGGGAAATCCACGACATTGATTGATCGACGTTGGCGACGAATTTGATGACTTTCTTGGTAGTGACTTTTAAAGCCATTTTGATCGTTAAAAATTCATCTAAAAAATTCGAAAGACAAAAATGGCACAGCAATTAATGGAAATATGCTAAAAAACATATCAGATCACTATTAAAAGGAATTATATTTGTTTCACTTCTGTATTTTAGAAAAAAATGTATTGGTAAATGAAAGCATTTTCATTAAAAATCATCATCGCCTTCCATTATATATTCCATTTATTAATTATACCCATCTCTAACACTAGTAATGCTGTTACAATCGGAAAACTTTCTTTTAACCAGCATTGAGAGAATTGAGTTTATGTGGCAAGAGATGCTATTTTCAAAGCGATGTGTGATCAAGAATATTTGTTTTTCTCAATTTATTTAGCTGCTTTCTTGATTTTTTTAAAAATGAGTTGTGTTCTATCATCGTGTTTCTAGAATGCCTGTAAAATAAATCGTATTCACCGACTGAGGACACCTGCTTTTATTACAAATCTACTACTACTACTAGGAAGAAAGTGGGGAATTAAATATATATACATATATATTTTTTTTTACTTTTAATTTTAATTTTTTTTTCAAGATTTTGTTCTGGTTCTAAATAAGTAGAAAATGTTACACCGAACGTAGAGATTTTCAGCATCCCTGAAGGTGCGTTGCGGACGTCTTAAAAGTCCAAATGCATTGTTGATATGTCCTGACAACAAGTTTATTTTGTTGCATTGCAAACGTTTATTTGTCTGAAAAAGTTATATTTTTGTATGTAACAATGTATGCACTTCGATACAGGCTATGTTCGCACCTCTCAGAATGTCCAGTCAGTATTCAATCACAATCCACATCCACGTATTGCGCAGCATTTAAAATACTTCAATAATGCATAAACAAGAGAAATTATTAAATGTTCCGGAAAAAAATATTGTGGCAAAATAAACATGATACCGCAAACCTCAAATCCCTTGACTCATTAGTTTTCGCACAACTAACATTTCTAACATTTGTAATCAGGGATATCTCATTTGGACACTCTAACATATATTAATTTATTATAGCATCAGCGATTATGAATATAAGGAGTGCATTTGTTTGGTTTTTAACACGGAGTTACAGTGCTAAGTAATTTAAATAGAACAACAAGATACAACTGATACACTATATAAGAATCTGTAACTTTGTCGAAAAAAAAATTGTATTTTTTACAGGAAATTACTGTTTTAAGGAAACGCAGTTTTTTCTGTAAAAGAAATTGATTTTTGTAATTTTTACAGAAAAAATCTGCATTTTGTGCAGAAAAAAATTGTTTTATAGGCAATTACAGATTCTTTTTTTTCTAAATTATGCGGTAATAAAATAATTTTTTCTAAATTATGTTGGTAATAAAATGTAAAATTAGATCAACAATACGGTTACAAATATATAAATTTAAAAAATGGAATTTGTAATATTGCAAACCATGTACGCTAAATTGCATTAATTGGTTGTGAATCGATTGGGAATCTTTTCATACGTGTAGGATAGCAGCGGCTTCGGTTGTGTGGTCAAATTTGAATCCGTATCTATTTAAGTCAACGTCTAACAACTAACTTAAGTCAACTTCTTCTTCTTCTGCAGTTTGATGAAATTTGGTCCATTAGACCTTGAGATATAGTTATATTGAAAATAATGAAAAACACAGCATAGCAGCGATAACTTTTGGTCGCTTCACCCAAACTCAAAAAGCATCTGAGAAATAACTGAATATAAAGCTTGGTGAAATTCTTTACTCCGGTTTCTGAGATAGAGTGGCAACAAAGTTTGTGTCACATATGGACTAACAAACAAACAGGCATTTTCAAAAACTAGTCAAATTGTCTTCAAAACATCCCAGAAACTGTAAATCTATATTGGAAAAAAATCTCTCAAATTGACTGAAAAAATTGTCGATTTGGCACTAGTGGAAACCGCATAATTTAGAAAAAAAGAATCTGTAATTGCCTATAAAACAATTTTTTTCTGCACAAAATGCAGATTTTTTCTGTAAAAATTACAAAAATCAATTTCTTTTACAGAAAAAACTGCGTTTCCTTAAAACAGCAATTTTCTGTAAAAAATACAATTTTTTTTCGACAAAAATTACAGATTTTTATATAGTGTATCAATAAACGGAAGTCGAAAATTTTCAAATACTTTCAGTATACATACTTATTATAATGTATTCCAATATACTTTCTTCTTATGGATAAGAAAAAAGTAAATAAAAAAATAATATCCGTCTTTGGACACGAATAAATCTCTCACCGTAGGAAATATTTGCATTAAATAGTATTTCTTGTAAACGGATTTCCTTTTTAAAAACTATTTGCATATGCAAATTATTCGAAATAAATTACACACAATCTACAGTTTATTGTCAAATGTTTCTTGAGGACAGAATCAAACAAATACAGTTTGCGAGTCTTTTTCTAAACATAGAATGTGAAAACGACAATGCGCAACAAACTATGCACAATGAAGTCATATTTAACAGAATTCATATTTCCAGTTCCGTTACATTTTATTACATCGTCAGACATTTTCCCTGCAGCACGTGTACCACTTGTTTCAGCATTGCAGTTTATGCAAGGAAACCTGTCATTTGACATCCTTGACTTCTACGAAACACAAAGGAGCATCCCACGGACAAATTTTTTGAATTATTCGTTTCTCTTCTCTGATGAAAGATGCTGGCATCCTGGATATTCCCCTTTTAACACATTTGACTTCTGGTTTACCTGCAATATCTAAAGTGAAAATGAAACTAAGTGTTAGGCATGGGATCTGCCCAGTACGGTAAAGTTCATTCGTACAGCTGAAAAAATTAACGTGATTATTAACTTTTTTTTTTCTCTTTTATTTCAATGAAGAATATAAAGTTTTCAGAAAAGGATAAGTAATTTTTGCGTAAATAGTGGTCAGAGAAACAACAGAAGAACTAAAGAGAGTTATTGTGAATTTTATTTGTAGTTAAAAAGTGTCTGATTCAAAGGTAAATAAACTGATCGGATATACAGCATCTGTCTGCAGTTTAAGTAGGGGACAAGAAAATATTATACTTTGGTAACTATTATTATTTCAATACATTTGATAGATTACTCATAATTGTAATTGAAAAACTACAAAATTTTAGCATGATATAGTAAATAAATAATCGTAGATAATTATGTATGTGTTTATTTTGGTTCACAATGAATTTCAGAAATTGCAACCTTAGTATTCAATTAATAATAATTTAAATTTTTGTTCCTTTATTTGATGATTTTTATCGAATTAAAAATTTTATTGTTAGAAACATAAATTTTAGTTAAATTAGTTTTAAAATAATATAATATTTTTATTACTAATTCTTTAGTTTATTAAAAACAAAAATATTTTTTTATCTCTAACCATTATTTTTTTTCTTGCTGCATCTCAAAATTTTGTACTTTCGTTTTATTATTCATGCATAGTTGAAAATTTTTACATCATTTTTGCCGAATACTAAAGAATATTCATAATAATAATAAAACAACAACAAAACAAAATCTCTTGAATTTTAATCCTGTTTTATTTCATTATTCAATATATAACTTTCTTTTAGAAATATATTAATATTTATTTTCGAAATACAACATATTATTTTGTTAATATTTTTCTAATTAATACTTAATCACAATATTATTAAATTCTTAAATGAAATTTATTTATTTATTTTATTTTAATGTGTCCAGAGATAATAGAATGTGTCATAATATTCTCTTTTTTTTTAATGTTATGTGAATTTTCTATTTATTTTCTCTTTACTTTCTCTTTGCGCAACATGTCCCTTAAGGGATTTTGTCCTATAAAAGCCCATATAACCAACCAACTTTTTGTACTTGAATGTGTCCGCGGATAACAGAATGTTCGAAGTAAAAAATGGCTTGTTAATCTTTAAAATAATTATTTTTGTTTTCTACCCCTTTCCCCACACCTTTTCACAGTCAAGATATTTCGTACACACTCGATTTTTATACTTTTTCATTTATTTGTTCTTTTTAATTTTAATAATTTTTCCCATGATATATATTTTTTTAATTGGTAAATATATATTTATATGAATACGAATTAAAAAAGAAAAGAAAAAATAATTAAAGCAAGAATAATAATAAAAAGAATAAAATTAAAACATAATAACAAAAGGATTAAATAAATATATTCATTTGAAAAAAAAAAAAGAAAAAGCTAAAATATTTTCTAGGACTGCTAACAATAATTAGAAGGAAATAAAGTAAACCTAATAAAATGTGATACATTTATTCACTTAAATGATAAATTTAAAATTTCGCGTAAGAAAAAAAAATAAAAATAAAAAATCATTTTTTTTTTATCAACAAATCCGAATAAATTTACGTTTTTCTTCTACTAATAAACAATCAATTACTTACAGAAAGGTTCGGGAAGAATCACATTCTGATTTTTTTTTTTTTTAATATATTAGATTTTACTAGAACAGGTATAAAATAATATTTTCATATTTTTTATGTCATTATTATTCACTTCTGCCTACGATTTTACTTTTAAAAACATTCCATACTTTTATTTGGCCTTGATCTTGTCCAAAGTAAGTATTAATGTATATTATTATTTGAATATCAGTCATTTAAAATCTTAATGTTCTTCTGAAAAAATAATAAATGAATTTTTGTTGCACAAAACTGCTCTTAAATTATATTTCATGCTAGTTTTGATTAAAAAATCATACAATGGCTTTTTTATATTATATATTATAATACCTTTCCAAATATTAAATTCATTTCATTCACAGTTTTCTCCTAAAATAAATTCTAATAAACTTTTCTTCGTTTTTTTTTTCTTTTTGTGCGTGTGTGTGTAGGTGTGTGCGTCAAAAAGTAGTTGCTTAAATGCACAAGAATGTATGTAAACAACGTATTTAACCCGACGAAGAAAGTTTTCTAACCAGGTCAAATACAGTTTTTTTCGCACCTATTAAGTAATAGATGTTTAAAAATGATGAAAGCTTTGAAACATGACGTGAAAGCGTCATTTTTGAGGCCATCGAAGAATAGCATTATGACAAACACCTTAACTTTTCGTGTGTTTAATACCCTGTTAATACCTTATTTGAAAGTTTTTCCTGAACTGAATTTTTAATTTGAATTTTTACAGAGAAATTGTGTTTTAATTGAATCTAAATAAATAAACAATAAAGGCTGTAAATATTTTTAATTTTTATTTAATTTTTCAATGGTTTGAACTTTTTATATGCCTATACTGTAAATATTTTAATTCGAAAGTTAGCTTGTTAAACATACAGTAAAATTTTGTTTTTGTTAAATTTATACAAATATTTGATAATATATTGTATTTTTTAACAAAAATTTTTCATTTAGATTGATATATTGATGTATATATATATGTTATCCTTTTCAATTTTTTTCTTCAGATTTTGCCGTAAAAAGAGATTATTTATCAAACACCAATTAAAACTGACTCGTTTATTTTCTTTTAAATACAAAAAACTTAGTCTACTTAAGTGTGTATTTCGATTCTAACTGCTTATTTTGTGATTTATTTTTGCTCTCATATGCATCCAACTCGCAAATTGTCTTATTTAGAAGTACACAAGGTGCCGTGATTATCAATTCTTTGATAAATGCAGAAAATACTGAAAAAAGCAGTAAAAAACGGCATTTTGAACCGATTTTTTTTTTTTTTTTAAGCGGGAGATTTGAGAACGAAAAAAGGGATCTTACTGGGAAGGTAATTGTTCTTAAATCAAATTCTAATGAATGGCGTTCAAAATGACATCACTCGGCATCTTATACGTCTCTTCAAAAATCCCTTCAGCAAAGTTCATGTTTCTACTTTTAAAAATGTGTCTGAAATTGTATCAGAAAATTTTGAGCTTTTGAAGGGGGAAAAGCGTTTTTTCGAATACACCCTTAATGAAGAAAACAAAATTTTGTAATAATGGGGAAATATTTATTATTTAAAAAAAAGTTCAAATCAAGGATTCCCAACTAGAGATCCGAAACGTTTATTTTTGTAAAATTTCATAGTTTACGAAAATTCTGATTAGTTCTTAAATTTTCTTTCTAAAAATTGGCATATTCTTATCATATTGCATGGAATTCAAGGAAATTCGGAAAATAAGTGACCAGCATAGTCCTAACCAGTCGGTCACCGTGAGCCTTTTTTTACTTTTTTTCCCTCGCATTTTCATTAAAAAGTATTTGCCAAAATTTCGGTGTAACCAGTAGTCGGAAAAACTAATGATTTGCGAATTACAGCTATAATTACTTTATCAAAAATGTAGTTAATTACAACTGTCATTTAAAAAAACCACGACTTCAAACTACTTTTGAAAGTAATCACTGCTTAGGTACTTTCAGATTTTGTAAAATAATTCAGTCGACAATTAACACAGGGCTCTGAACAAGAACCCACTGCAACTCCTCGTTACATAGCGTCTGCCGAGATACAACCAAATAAATGCACAACCGAAAACAAACAAACAACAACAACAACAAAAAAGACATGTCATAAAATGTTTTGTATTATCTTCGAAGTACTTGTTTATGTACAAGTATAATAATTTTCTAGTGAAATTAAGAAAGACACACGGTGCATTAAAATGTCTGTATGTAAAAGTTGGGTTAAACTATAGCTTATTTCATTTTTCGGGGTGAGGAGGGAAAGATAAGTGTAAATAAGCAATATATCTGAAATATAGATCTAACGAAAATCTATCGTTGTACATACTGAAGTGTAGTGGATGGTATACGATGAATTTTTTAAAAGGTTTCGTATAACCCTGTTTCCCAAATAAAATTACAGCGTATACTCTAGTTAAGAACATTCTGACTCTTGAGCAGCCATTCTCAACCTGCGGTCCACGTGACGCATGTGTCCGAAGAAACTTTTATGTGCGGTCCGAGAGATATCATCATTAGTCCTTGTAAAAATTAATTCAAATTTGCATAAAAAGTTTTTAAGATCTTAAATGTTGGTTTATATATATTTATAGGAAGACAAAATCAGTCTTGTTATTAATAATTAATTTTAAACTATGCGTTATAATTTCTGAAATATCGTTTGCCTAGTCAAAAGTTTTTTAATGTAGTTGCATTTATACAGGAGCTGTGTACATGCGTTTCTTAAATCAAATGGATTAATGCATTATATGTTTCTGTATTAAAAAAATAAAATAAAAAGTATTAGAATTGAGCGAAATAATGATTTATTAGAGATAATATCCTTCTAACAACAATAATAATAATAATTATTATTATTTTAGAACCTAAAAATTCTGCATTGTTGCATTATGAAATTTTATATTTATTATATAACTAATGCTGTTTTTTAGAGTTGATTATTTTTCGTGGAAAAAGGGTTCAAAAAATTTTTAACAACACGATTTACAGGCAAAAAAATTTCGAGGCATATTTCTTTAATATTTACAATATAAATCTATCAAAAAGTTTGAGGATTGTTCGAAAATAGTGGTATCGCTATTTTCTAGTAACATTTTTGCCAAGTCAAAAGTTTAAACCTTCTGATAAGATTAACTCTACTACATTACTTTGTTATGCAATTTATGCTGTCGTACTATTTAAATTACCCTTTTTTAAACTCTTTTATATATGTGCGTTGCATAACCGCCTAACATGGCACATGGTCCGCCTAACATGGCAAACATGTTTTTGCAGTCCACGAGGAAAAAAGGTTGAGTATGGCTGCTCTAGAGAATTGCTTTCTGTTTATTTTACAGCTACAATGCTGTGTACATAATACAATTTTGTGTACATAACAGATTTTATGCAAAACCATGTACTGCATACTATTCTTACTGTAATTTAATCATAAATTGATGAGTAGAAAATACATTTTGCATGAAAGAGGCAAGTTACGAACAATTGATTTGAAGACTGACACTTTTCTTTCTCTGAAATGGCATTTTAGAAGTAGAATCACTGCTCCCTACCAACTGCTGCTCATGTTTCGTATCGAGCTTACTCTTTACATTATTATTATTATTATTATTATTATTTCAAATGTAGCACGTCACACTACAAACTACTAAAAGAGTAACGACTACTGTAGTTTCGCTGATTGTAGCTCACTACTCCCGACCACTAAGTATAACTAATCAGTTTTGGGGACGTTGCCATATTTTATCAATTTTATTTCCGGAAAGAAAAAGTTTTTACGTTTGATTTATTTGCCTTCTTGCCTAAATTTCCAACCTTTCTTTATCACTGTTAAAATATCCGCATTGAGACAAAATTTTGATTAAACTGTACATATGTTACCTAATTTCCTGCTCAAAATGTGACAAAATTGCAGAAACAGCAAACCTCTTAGCGGGGAATTAGATTAAAAAAAGCTAGATAAATTATTACATAGAACAGGAGTTTCCAACTTATACGTGTTGAGGATCGCAAATGATCATACAAATTAAATCATGGACCGCATGATCTTTTCCGTATTAGAACGTGTACCTTGCTTCAATAGGAAAGTAAGTTATTTAAATATTATTATTAAATAAACTTCATTGAAGTTGTAGGAGTTTAATTGCAATTAAGTATTTTTTATTTCTCTGAGAAAAAAAATCTTGTGGAATAAATAATGAAAATAGTCGCCATGAGCCGCTACTTCTAACCATCCTAATTATTTTCTATATTATTTTCTTATTAATAAATATTTTTTTTAACAATTGCAAAACATGGCCTTTTTTAATACAACATATTCAATTTTTTTTGTATTATTGCCTTCAAAGTTCTAGCATGTCTTTTTTTCACCTAAATTTACTTATTTGTTTATTATTTACCCATCATACGTAGTATGTAGGATAAATCTTGTAATCTTTTGAAAATCGAAACTTTTTTTTTTTTTTTTTTTTGCGAATTTACATGTATTAGACACTGAAGACACTGGGAAAAGTGGTCATCTGTAGTGTACTAAAAAGCAACAGTTTAAATGAAGTACAATTAAAATAAAATAATAACACATGATTGATAAAAAAAAATGAAATGTTAATACATTTTACAAGTGTGTCAGATTAAAAATAAATCCAAAATGCGTTTTATTATTGTCTTTCGTTAAAGTTTAACCATCTCAACAGAAAGCTAATTAGCTACTTACATTCTGACACCAATAATTAACAAGTAGCAAAGCGTAATCGAAAAATGAACATCAAAAGTTGGGTTACCGCAATTATCAGTTGTCATTCTAGAAACTTTTTTTTCGTTCATTAATTACGAACATACTTTATGGATGACCGATTTCAAATGAAATATTTGGGTTGCTATTAATTTGATGTAACTGGAAAATGTACTGTATTTTAAACAACAGCGTATTCCTTCAAACAAATCTACATTATTTAAGATAAATTTTTAATTTTAAACAGTGGTGTAGTCGTAAAAAAAAATCAGAGGGTATACGCTCTAAGCAGAGGGAATATACTATAGGTTTCTTGAGAAACAGAGGATATGCGGTGTTCCTTAAAAAAATTCCAGAGAATATACGCCGTATATCCGCATATACCCTCCACTACATCCCTGATTTTAAACTATGTATAAACGATGAATATACCTAGAGCATATTAGCATGAATACCCGCAAAGAGAGTGGGCAGGGAAGGGCAATTTCCCTCTGTTAATTTTCAAGTTTAATTAACTTTTTTTCTAACCGATTTAAAATAATTAAACACTAAGGGAAAAAAAATAACTAAGAATTTTTCGTTAATCAGGGATGGAGGAGGGGGAATTTGATTCATTTATGGGCTGTGGGGGGGGGGCTCTTTTCCCTGAATAAAAATTCTTCATTCTGTTTTGTTTTTACGTTATTATGTTAAGAATTATCTTAAACGGAGGTTTAGAGGGCTGAGACTCTTTCACGAAAAAAATAATGCACTGTTTCAATTTTCTAAATTTAAAAATTGTCTTGTATATGTGTGTGCGGGGGAGGGGAGCTGCCAGATATTTTTTAGTTTAGTTTATTACTCTTATACTCTTATAAAAAAAAATATGAACGAAACGATTCGTAGATTTTGTAGCGAACTGTTCCAAAATCATTTATCTGTTCTATTGCAAACTCTTCCCACCTCCTCCAGGGGAAGATTTTGTTTGCAGATCCCATTTATACAACAAAACATTATTTTAAATATAATACCATTAAAAAGTTAATAATACATGACTGATTAAAGGAATAAATGTGAATTGATTTTTTCAAGTGTGTTAAATCGAAAACATATCTGAAAGGCATGTTTCTATTATCATTCATTAAAGTCTAAACATTTCAGCAAAGAAAAAGGGAAAAAAATCCTCTTTAAGTTCTGACACGAATCATTAACAACGACTTGTTTCATAACAGAAAAAGGAACATCAAAAGTTTGTTACATTACCGTTGTGAATGCTATTCCAGAAACGTTTTTCTGTTAAGTACAACGAACACATGTTATGGATGACCGCTATCAATTGAAATATTTAGGTTGCTATTAATTTGATGTAATCGCGTAAGATATATTTTTGACAACGCGTGTTCCTCCAGACATGCTCAAATTATTCAAGAGAAAATCGTTATTTCAGCCAATGTATGTTTAACATACTATTTTTATTATTTCTTTTTCAAGAAGGTACACCCATAAAATAAGCTATTGACCTTCGTTTGTAATCAGGTTTTCCCTCAAATAAGATATTCCTTGCCTGTCAAAGAATGTTTTTATTTTTTTTTCTATTGCTTGTTTTTTGTGGCCCAAATTCTTGGACATCTAATCTCAAGTTTCTAATACATGAGCTTTGGGTGACTCGTTTTAGTATGTCAGTTTACGATAATAGATGGGCGTTCTCACATATGCTGGAACAAATGACTTGGAATACGTTAACCACCAATAAAATTTAAAAATTAAATTATAGCAAAATCTTAAAAAAATCATGCACGGAATATTAGTTTAAAATACTAGGTGGTTCTGCCCCCCCCCCCCTACGAGCTACACTCGTCAACCCCCACCCCGTCTCTAAAAATCAGTTAATTTCATCGGCTTTAAAAAACTTACGTAAGATTGAATAATAATAAAAATCTTCATAAAAGAGTATTCATTCTTTTCCGTTTTAAGGAGAGAGTTTATGGCCAAATGAACTCTTGTTAAAGGCTGTTTTGGCTTTTGATTAAATAATATTATTATAAACATTTCAGAATCAGCTAATATAAAATTAACTTATGTTAGACAACAGAGTCTTAGCTTTCCGTTATTTTTTAACAATGCTATAAGGTAATGGTTTTAAATAAGTGATTATTAAATGAAAAGTTTTAAATCTGAGCTAATTTTCACCATTTTTTTTTTCTTTTTGTAATATGCACACGGAAATATTTTTATCTTTACAATCGAAATATTGTTATTTGCACTGCTTTAATTTGGGTTTTTTAAATCTAACGTAATTTTTCTTCATTTATGATTTTAAACGCATATTAATGAATTTATTATTTTACAATTTCCTTCCTCTTTTAAATTTTACGTGTAAATAAAGTTTTTATGCCGTACTTTTCAATATTTTCTTGCTTTTATACGTAATATTAATTTCATTTCAATTTTTCTATTTATATTAATTTCGATTATAATTATATATAATTATATTAATTATATTATAATTATATTAATTTTTTAATTTATATTAATTTCGAAAGTTTTTTCTATTTATAATAGTCGCGTGTAATAAATTTTTTATTTGAGAGAACTTTTATTCTTTGTGCAGTTTTAATTGTTGGCAACAATTTTAAATAATTTTCTTTTCTAAAATATGTAAAACATATCGCTCGAAATGCTGAAAATTTGAATTTAAAATCCTTCAAAAAGGAGTCATATAAAAAATTAAATGCAATCTGCTCACCGGGACCTTCTAAGGTACCAAATGATCAAAAAATGTTTAAATTCTTATGCATAGTTTTTGCTCCCAATATACATCGATTGTTCCCAATATGTTGTATACAATTTTTTTAATGGAACGATATTGCTTAACTTTAATGTTTGATATCTCTTTTAATAATTATTTCATTTAAAAACTGTTTGCACCTGCGAGTTTATCAAACAATTTTTTTTTTTTTTTTTTTTTTTTTTTTTTTTTTTTTTTTTTTTTTTGGTAATACCACCAATTTTCATATTTTTGTATGCTCCAGCTCTCTTTAACGGACAAGGACCTCCGGTCACAAAAAGTACATTGTCATAGGCGGTGACAACTTTTTTTTTTTCTTTTTTAAGAATCAAAAAGATACGCACGCATAGATATATTTAATTCATAAGGCATTATAGTGTATGAGGTGGGGACATTATCTCTACTAAAATATTATTAAATGAAATCTGAATTGGAAAATATTAATTTTTCAGAGTATATTCATGCGCTTCCTATACTTTTTTTTTAAATAATGCGAAATATATATAGATAGATATATATTACATTATTCTATTTTATCATTTGCATTCATATAATAAAACTACAAAAATTGCTAATAAAATATTACATATAATAACATATAAATATTACATGTATAATGTATATAATATATTATATATAATTGTAATATGTAGCGGACAAGGACCTCCAGTCACAAAAATTACATTGTCAGCGGCGGTGACAGCTTCAGTTCTTTTTTTTTAGAATCAAAAGATACGAACGCATAGATATATTTAATTCATAAGGCATTATAGTATATAAGGTGGGGACATTATCTCTACTAAAATAATATTAAATGAAATCTGAATTGGAAAATATTGATTTTTCAGGGTATATTTATGCGCTTCCTATTTCTTTCTTTCTTTTTTTTTTTTTTTTTTTTTTTTATTTTTAGGTAGCTTTCATTACAAAAAGTAAAAAGCTACCTATTGCAGCCGTCCGGAGGAAAGCACTTCCAGAAAATTTTGGTATATTTTCACCGATCATGACCCCCAGACCCCAAAATCACCCTCCGTTCAAATGTTGACATATATATATATACATATACATATACATATATATATATATATATATATATATATATATATATATATATATATATCTGATTTTTGTCATGCGATAACTAACGTATTTATGAACCGATTTTAATGAAACTTGGTATGTACATAGTACATACAAATCTCTCTACCGAGTTCGTTGGCCAGCATCATCCGACATTTTGTTTCAAAATCGCGGCGGTTTTAAATTTTTAAAAAAATTTAAAATTTAAAATTCAATGCGAAAAAATTAAAAGTTGAAAAATATTTTTCTTTTACGTGTTAGAACTTAAAACAACGATTACAGAACACATTTTATTTTGTCTATATCTTAAAAAATGAATGAGTTATAGCACTTTGAATTTTTCTTATGGCTGACATTTTGAAACGATCTGATTTTTGTCACGTCATAACACGCGTATTTATGAACCGATTTGAATGAAACTTAGTAGGTACATAGTACATACAAATGTCTCGACCGAGTTCGTTGCCCAGCATCATCCGCCATTTTGTTTCAAAATGGCAGCCATTTTAAAATTTTTAAAAAATTTAAAATTTAAAATTAAATCTGAAAAAAATAAAAATTGAAAAATATTTTTCTTTTACGTGTTAGAACTTGAAACAGCGATTCTAGAACACTTTTTATTTTGTCTATATCTTAAAAAATGATTGAGTTATAGCACTTTGAATTTTTCTTATGGCTGACATTTTGAAACGATCTGATTTTTGTCAAGTGATAACACGCGTATTTATGAATCGATTTGGATGTAACTTGGCGTGTACATAGTATATACTGAGGCCTGAATCGAGTTCGATACTCAGTTCCATCCGCCATCTTATTTCAAAATGGCGGCCATTTAAATTTTTTTATAAATTTAAAATTTAAAATTAGGTACAAGAAAGTAAGAAATTGAAAAAGATTTTTTTCTTATGCATTTGAACTTGATACAAAGATTCCAGAGCATTTTTTGCTTCGTCTGTATCTTAAAAAATGGCTGAGTTATCGCATTTTTAATTTCTAGTGTTGCTCATACCTTGAAATGATCTGATTTTCGTCACGTGATAACACGTGTATTTATAAACTGATTTGGATATAACTCCGTGTGCACATAGTACATAGCAATGCCTTGACCACGTTCACTGTCCAACTTCTTCCGTCCTCTTGTTTCAAAATGGAAGCCATTTCAGTTTGCCAAAAATCTTTTAAATGTATAATGATGTACAAACAAAAAATTAGAAATTGAAAAAAGGCTCTTTTTAAATTATTTATCTTAATAATGAATTCAGGAGTATTTTTTGCTTTGTCTTTAACTTAAAAATCGCGTGAGTTGTTTGAATTTCTAACGTGGGTGACATTTTTAAAAAAATCAATTTGCCCGTGACAGCACTCGTATATATTAATCGAATTCAATATGAGTGTGCATGTGCACCTGAATTAAGATTTCGACCAAGCTCATAATCAGGTTCCACTAATTTGAGCTTAGTATTTTTGAATAATATAACTTAATTTAAAATAAATAAACAAATATATAAGTATATGAAAGCTACCTCTTCCTCCCGGCATTGCCGGAAGGACTATTTTTTTTTTTTTTTTGAAAATATTGCCAATATATGTATATATATATATTATTCTGTTTTACCATTTGCATTCATATTATAAAACTAGAAAAACTGCTAATAAAATATTATATATATAATATTATATATATAATACATTATATATAATTTTAATATGTAATTTATTATGTTATATGCGATTGTTTTCTTTCTTTTTAAGCTTCAAGATGTATAAGAATGTGATAAAATAAATCATAGTGACAAATTATGCCTCGCGCGAGTTTTCTCGGGATATTAATTGTAATATAAATAAACACGAGATAACTCGGTATAATAATTAATTGTAATATATATGAACTCAAAATAACTTGGGATAATTAGGGAAACGGTTAAATCGCATTAGAATTTGTGTAATATTTTGTCTCCTTTTTTTTTTAATCATTTTTATTAAAACTAACTATAATTTCAATTTGTCTAAGTGTTAGAGTAGAATAAAGGATAAATATCACAACAAATTAATTACCTTTTGATTAATTGCTATTTTCCAAGTGCATTTAAACAATCACATAAAAAATTTGAAGAAAGTTACGTTTAGTTTTTTCCTTTTTTTTTGTGAAATATTAAACATTGTCAAAAATAATCATCGGAATTTTATGGAAACTTGAAATAAGGCTCATATAACTTATCATTTTTTTCTATGGATTCAGAATCGCATATCGTTATTAGAAATTCTAAGTTTATATGCATATCATTTGAAAACATTCTTTTAAGAAATGTTTTTTCATTCATTAATTAGTTGCAAAAGCTATTTCCTATTGAATGTCACCTTCGAATTACATGCAAACCGAATGGCGTTTACATTTCAAATTTTAATATTGTAGACAGGGCTTTCCAACCTGACGCCCTTCAGGTGTCATAGCACCCTTTGAAATTTTTCATAATGTCATTTCAAACTTTTTCTCTTACTGGGAGTTTTTAAATAGAAATTCATTTTAAAAGATGCTTTTTTAAATTATTATTGGAATTTCACAATTTTTTTTTTCGTATGTAGCATTGAATTTTTGACCTTTTTCTCGACAAAATATTTTGGTAGGGTTTCTTCTCAAAAAAATGGAATTCTAAATTTAATATGATTTATGCTTTTTTATGCAATTACTTCCCACATCGAACTCTACATATTAGAGTGCCTTATGGCTTACATTTTGGGATGCCCCGTGGCAGAAACATTACGACATGACGAGTGAACGACCCTTGCCGAAAATTTTCATCCGTTGGATACTAAACGTAACTAATAGAAATATTATTTTTTAGAATTTTTATTTACATTTCAAATAAAAAATATTAAAGTTAGTAAAGTTTCATTAGAAGTTTCTAGAAGACTAAATTTTTCTATGCAACTAAATAACTCTTAATGCACATAGACAACACTGAAAAACAATGGTTCTACTACAGAACTGAAATCAGTTGGTTTTTTATTCCTTTTTTCGCTGATTCCGAATCTAGTTTTAGACTTTTCCCAGTACGTCTGCCTTTTGAGATATTTGCATGTTTCGATTTATGCACACATTAGTTATTAATCCAAACTTGCATATTTTTAAATGGTATAAAGTTTACATAACTTTCATAATTCTTGCCACAAACTTGACATAATGTTTTCTAAACTATATTTCCATGCTGGTCTCAAAGTCTAGATTTGAGTAAAATGAATTTCTACGTTTCTATGGTATTGGCACAAGATTGATATAAACTGCTTTTTAAGGATGTATACTTCATTGTAAAAAAAACAGGGCGTGACAGAAGAAAACCGATACCAAATTTGAAATCAGAGCGAAAAAATTGCCTTAGAAACATATTAGAGCACTGGTAAGACTATTTAGACGTCAAGAAACTATATTAAAAATACTTGAAAAATATGTAAGCACATTATTTCACAGTCATAAGTCAATATAATCTCAAACACGACATTTTTTTAATATAAAGTAGATACTAATCATAACATGAAACAAAAGAGTCATCTAATATTGCATTATGACGTAATATTTTACAAAAATTCCAACATTTTCTCCTTATATTATACAGAATTTTGTGAAAGGGCTCTAAATAGGCTTCAAATTTTCCTGGATCGACCCCTGAAAATATTAAATTTTTCAACAGCAATTTACCGTGAAATCTAAAAATCAGCTTTAACTTTCCTTACACAGTTCAGCACCGTAGAGTGTCATGTACTTTGCAAAAACTTTAGATCTTGAAAGTCATGCGCCAAATTCTAAGTATAATTAATTATTATTTATTACACTTAACATATATTCATTAAAATCATTTAAATGGCATGTCACATCACAGTTCTAATAAAATTACATGTTCTATTCATGCACAACTAAGCCCTCTATTCTGGAAAGTTTAAAGGAAAAATCAAATGGCTATTTACAATGAAAAATTTTCAATTGCTCGCCTTAATTATCATATGCCCCAGTTTGTTATATCGGAATACCAACAAGGGCGGTTAAATATTCTTTGGGGCTCCAGTCGGGATGTAAGTGTCAGAAGTTCAATTAGTATAGGAACAAACTTTTGAGAGAGTACGTTGACTTACCAAATAAATACAGTTCAGCCTGTTATCATTTGGATGCGGGAAACAGCACTGTAAGTAATTTCTTCTCTTTTCCTTAAATATTATTAATTTTATATATGATTAATTAAAATGATTAGTCCGTTTTTGTTTTTTTAAATCATCCCTATTAATAATTGATTTCTTTGAATTTTAAGAACGAATGTCTTTTTTTAATGTAGTAATTAATGCAATTATTTCAAAATTCTTTTTAATAGGAGCAGGATAAAAAAAAAAAAAAAAAAAAAAAAAAAAAAAAAAAAAAAAAAAAATAGCATTTTATATTATTGTCATACTCTGGACAAAACAGGAATGTTATCTAATCGCAATAAACATTTTTGAAGTAAAAATTAAAACTATATAGAATATATAATATTACGTATTTATTTATTCGTGGCAATAATTATATTATATTTAATTTAGTGTTGGTTGTAAGATAGTTCACAAATCGCAGCTAATGATCCATTTGATCAACTATCAGTTTTAAATGTACAGAGTTCAAATTAAAATTATCGAATGATTTTTATTAGCACAATCACTAGCTCTGATGCGACGTATGCTTGTAATTTGTAAAATGTTTTATTAATTTTGTAAAATTTATTTCACTACATTGTTTACTACTATTTTAAGAGGCAATATCCTTTCAATGAGAACGCTGATCAAAAATTTAATAGTCTTTTTTATCAGTAGAGGATCATATCATCTTTTACTTCAATCAAATAAATTTATTTTGGAATAAATTATGCTTACAATAGAATTGTAAGAGCTGCAACACATTCAGAATACAATTTCGAAATTTTAAGAAACTGATCCTATTGTTTAGTTATTAATTTTGATGTATTGAATTTGAAATAAAGTCATTTAGTTATTTTTATTTGTATAATTACTATATTCTAAATGTACTTGATTTTTAAAAAGCCTTATTAATTTCTTTAAATTTATCACAGATAAACAATAAATAAGTTCTGGCGTGTTCTTGTATTTTAAAAATAACTTAATTATTTCACTAAACAATCTTACTAATTTATTTCAGCGTGATTTTAAGTTATATTGTTTTTACAACTGTTTTTACGTAAATTCCCGAATTATAACATTCTGTAAAACAACAACGTAAAAATATTCTTAAAACTTTCAATAAATGGGGATTCTTTTCTTGCTAATATCTCACTGGGTTAGCTGGGAATACATAGATCCTTCTTGCTGGTCTTTAATGATATTTCCCACGTTAAACCTGAGTTCTTCATCGGTTCAGGTAACCGAATTTTACCAAAACCCGATTCGAAGTGTGGATTCGGTCGAGTTGGGTTAAAGACAATACTGTTTTTTGTTCATTTGTCAAGTCATGTTGAATTTAAATGTTTTGTTTTCGAGTTAAGCTTTCGTTTGTTTGGGTTGTGTTCAGATTGATTGATTTTTGAAAAGAAACTCCTGAACATTTTAAAATGAAAAATAAATAAATAAACAAGTAAATAAATCTTTATGAGTATGCATTTTTATAGAAAAAGGATAAAATTGATATTAGAGATGTATAGACTATAGTCATTCACATATAAATTGCATAAAAATATAAACTAATTTTCGGTAACTTCGGGTTCGGATTGGACTATTTCGGGTTGAAGTGTATTGAGATCAGGATCAGCTTTCGGGTTAACAGAGTAATTTATTTGTTTTGGTTTCAGAATGGCTTTAAACAAAAATTTTACTACAGATTAACATATTATTATAACATGGTTTTTTTAAAGAATCAAATAGAGCAAAAGATTTTTCTGTAATTTCCAAGCAATTTGCGTATACATCTAGTACTTTGTTACAACTCTTTTCTTAATTTTATTATTTAACAATTGGCTATTTTACAACTATATATCAGAAACATAGTATTTATAAGATTTTAAAGATCATGCAAAAATAATAATTAGGCTAATTTGTAGTTATCATGTTTAATAATAATAGTTAAAAGTTATTTTGAAGCAAGACTACTTTCAAAACTTTCACATTCTTCCTTTATTGTAATCGCTAGCATTTTGCAAATTTCCTTCTTTTTATGGATCTTGATATAGTAATATGATATGATAAGTAAAATCTAAAAAAGTAATGTGTAATTAACAATCGTGATTTTTTCTGTAATTTCTAATATTGTTCAAAATTTATTGTAAAAAAATAATATCAAATTTTTCAACCTCATTTACTATGAACGCTGATATTTTAAATGATTTTTCTGGTTTAAAAAAAATGCAATCTTGAGACGATTCAAAGTAACTAATATCTAGAAATAGTTTTAAAATTTGAATTGAAATACAATTAGTATTTTTTGGTGCAATCTATTTTCCGATTGTATTCAAAATTATCATAATACAAATTAGATTTATGACTTAATTTCTTCTTCTTATATGACATTTTGATGTGATTTTTGAATGGAAAAAAAATAAAAACAAAGCTTTTTCGGCATGATCCGCTAACAAACAGTAAACAACGGCAGAAATATTTTGCCAATAACAACACCTGGAAAGTTCAAATAATTTAGCTCACTTGAGGTAAATTCTCTCTAACCCTATTATACTTATCAATCTGACTTAGCAGGATGACAAAATCCTAAAAAACTGCTGATTTTAATTCTCTGAAGGTTTCATGCGTAATCGGTCGCGTTATTGAATAATGGATAGTATGCTTTCAATGATAAATGGTTGTACTTAAGGGAGTAGGTCAAGATCATCCATGACTTGCTCTTAAACTAATAAACTCAGCATTTCTTACTGATTGAGGAACTTTGGAGTTCATAAGACAAGAATAATTATTACTGAAAATCCAATTAAATCCACTGTATGGAAAAAAAAATCACCTTTACATAGGCTTACCATAATTTCCCAGTGTGAAACCTGGACAAAGCTACTTACAAAATGGAAGGAGTTGAAATCTAGAAAAAACGAAATGTTACTTCATTGTTTTATTGATTATTTATAGATTTAACCCTTAACTGCTGTGACAAAAGTTGTCGCATAACTACTGTGAGCGGTCTGCCAGACCGCTTAATCTAAAGATGAATAAAATGTTATATTGACTATTTTTGTATTAAAATTTATATATAGGACTATTATAAATAAAATTCAGCTATTCAAAAATCTCTGCAGATAGTAATAGGGCTCCAAACGAAACAAAATTTGATCAGTATCTATAGTTAAACTAAAAATTCAGAGTTAAACTCCGAAACTTAAAAAGTCAGCGGTCTGTAAGACCCCTAACAGTAGTTAAGGGCTGAAATAGATACATTGAAATTATCATAAAAGTTATTTACAAAAATAATTATTTTTCAACTTATTAATTTAGTAGTTTGCCTTTAAAATAGTAAAATCAAAGAAGTTGTGATTAATCATCGATGTATTTTGATCACAGTACTAAAAAGTATTTTTATTTTGGGATAATTTTGTTAAGAAAAAATGATAAAAAACTCGTTACGCCTAAGAAAAATTTATAAAAAATTTCATATTATTTTAAATCTGCTGAATCTTTGTAACACAGAAATGTGGCAATTTTTTCTTGTCAATGAAATTTATTAAAAGTATAGAAATATTTAAAATATTATTTGACAATCTAAACTAAATTATTTCAATCATAAAAAAAAAAAAATCGATGACACAATATAATACTTTGCACGCATTAACAGACACGAGGAAATTAGAAAATCCCCACATCGAAAGTGTTTTTATCTTAACAAAAATCAGTAGTCTTTTATAACTTTGTAAAAACTTATATAAAGAATAACAAATATTAAAATGTCTGTTTCATTGGTATTTTAACAAACAGATTAATTTCCATTGTATATGTGTACTTCAAAGGAAAACAACTACGTATAATAGCTTCAGAAAAATATAGATTTATATTTTCCAGTATTTTGTGTCTATGTATTAAATAATAGAGCCTGTTAAAAAAATTTCGGGCACAGTTCGAAATCGTTGCAATTAAACCAGCGAAAAAATTGTCCCAGCAAATCAGTGATGCACATCAAGTCTATTTTTACACATTTAGAAAATAATTAAAAAGGAACAAACATGGATAAGTGCTTAAAGTTTTTTTTTATAGTCATAAAATATGTATCAATGTTTTTCGAGAATGTTTAACAAAGCGTTCATAAGATGGATGATGTAAATACAATGCACCTAAGCCTCATATTAATTAAGGTGTTTAGTAAAGTAAAAAAACCTTTATTTCTAGTTATAAATTAAACAAATTAGAAAAATCATGCGTTAAGCATAGATTATGAAGTATTTTCCAACACTTCCTGAAATATTTAACAAAGCTTTATTATTTAGGGAAATAATTTTACTATAGCCAAATAAGGTCTATGGCCAAATATGTATTCAATTACTTTTGAACAGCCATCGTATTTGATTTGTCAGTTGATATATATACCATACAATGGGAAAATTTTGTTTAGCAAGAACATGTCTAGCAGATTGAAATTTCTCTTTTAGCAATTATACTAATAGACAGAAACATACTTGAATATTTTTGTTCAGTCATGTAATTTACTTAATACCATTATTGAATGCCATTATTTAGCTGAAATTTATTTTAAACTAAAGCACTCTTAAAACTACTGAAATCCCATTCTCAGAAATTATCATTAATAGGCGTTCATATATCCAGTTCTTTGCGCGGCTCTTTATATCATTTTATCTATATTCTACAACTATTTCTTAGTAAAATGAATGCAGTTCAGCGTAAAAATGCATGACTTATTTAAAAACAACCTTTAAGCAATTTACATTTATATTCGGTAACGTTTACGAGCTCTTTTGTGTAGCCCTATATATATCACCTATATCAAAGCTACATAAATATACACACCTATAATATAATATGCATAGATTTAGGGAAACTTAAAAGCGCGTATCATAATTAAACTGCACTTCATCAGCCATCATCGGATGCATATACAGACTTTGGAAAAAATATACTATTTTAAATCTTTTGTATGTCCCTGTAAATGCTCTGCACTTCGTATGATGCATGACTAGATCGTATGACTTATATTAAGCTTCAGTGACGTATATCAGTTTTATTATTCATAAAATAATTTAATATAATTAAAACATGTCGCACACATTTTCCTCCTTTACCATTATGTAATGGAATTCTTTTGTGTGGCCCTGTAAACGAATAACCCCTATTTTCTTCCACCCCATTTTTCACAGAATGCATATTGTAATGCGCTTCATAAATGTATATAAATTTTAATATGTTTGACAGGGTGTAAAATCTTTAAAATTCATTTGAAACATTTTTTCCCCATTAGACCTTAATGTAACGGTAAACTTTTGACTGTCTGAGTAAATAAACTAATCATGCTAAAAATTTCATGTGAAATAGGGTTCGTCCTAGGATAAACGTCAATAAAGTCCAAAAATTTTAGGGCAATCGAAGTATTTTTACGGGAGTTAGAGCGCGGGAGTTACAGACGGCCAGACGGCCAAACAAACCGATATCATAAACACTTTTCAACTTTGATGGAAATTGTTAATAAACATTTTTCAACTTTGTTAGAAAGTGTTAAAAAATGTGGGCACAAAAAATTTTGCGTTTAGCACACATTCACAGTAGCATCCAATGAAACAAATTAGTTCTTTTTATTAAAATTTAAAAATAACAGCACACAAAACATTTTTGGAGTCGAGTTTTTTTAAAAGAGAAATTCGGTTCAGATTCGGTCCAAGAAGCGATTCAATTGAAAAAATAATAAAATGTACAGATTAGTGTTACAGATTAATTGCATCACACTTTATAAGGGGAAGGTGATCTACAAAGTGTAACAAAGAGGACACGAGGACATAGCACAGTATGGCGTCATACCTAAAATATACGACATTTAGTTTACACATAACTCGCAAGCAGCATTATAAAATTCAGTAAAGAAAATAAATATGTTATTCAGTTGGTACTAAGTATATTTTCCCCTTTTCTCTGAACTGCAACCGCTTGAACTTAATGCACAGTAGATCTTTATGTATCATTTCGTAATTAAATAAAGATAACATTACCAATAGGAAAAAGTGGCATATATTTTGAATAAAACTATCCAAACTGTTAAAATTGCATTCATTGAAATATTTAAGTAATGTTTACAGTTAAACACAGCCTTCAACAGCAGGCAAACAATAATATAAAACTTTGATTTTTGAGTTATAAAATTTATAAATACGAATCAGTTGCGTTAGAATGCAATAAAACTTTACTGTGTTTATTTTATTTATTTATTTGTTTATTAGAAAAAGATGCTATTTGTTAAAAAAAAATGTAGAGAAAAAGATTTAAGTAATAGGTCACCTGATAATGAAATGGGTGTAAATTGATGTTGTAACCTCATTTACTCGAGTGTTTTATTTCATTAAATAATAAAACACAATTTGGATAAAAGTAGAGATAATAGCCAACATAAATTTCAGGAAGATAATTTATAAGGGAACAGATCTTTCAAAGAGGAAAAAAAAAGAATAAATTAGATTTTGCCAAGCGTTTTCTATTTTTTTTGTCTCAGATTTAATTCTGATTTTAAAAAAGATGAATAGAATATTATTTACCACAATTTCGTTCCGAGTCAAAGAAGTACATAAGGTAAGTTTTGCTTTGCATATTTATGAAGGAGGGTATTAAAAATATCTTTAAGGTATGTGTTTACCCTCAAATCACCTTTTTTACGATTTTTTTAAATTATTATTTGAAATTAAAGTTCAAGATTTATGATTCCAAACATTTATGATGCCTTATTTTTGGTTCAGTGATAATTGGAAGCCAAGTTAAAAGTCCAAAATATAAACCAGAAATGAACTTTCTGAAACCGGAAGTAAAAAAGGTAAACAATACATTTAAAACATTGTTACTTTACTTATATATAATATTAGTATTCATATTTTTTATTTTTAATGTAGAATTTTGTTTAAATTTAAAGTTGTAAACTTTATGGATAATTTTTTGTGCTATATTAAAATCCCAATTTGCGTTTTTCATTGTTTACGTTTACAAGAAACGTCATTTCTTAAAAAAGTTTTTTAGCTATTGAAGTAAAATTTTATACTAAGGTTTTGTTCATAGCAAAATATAGCTTGTAATTATGTATATATTAATTTTAAAGCTATTTTTATTGAGAAATACATATATTTTTTTAAAAATAATGTTTTATATGTAAAATTTGGTATATGTTAATAAATTTAATTGCAAATATTTTTCTTCATAATACAGGTAAATCATTTGCTAATATATTGTTGAAAGAAAAAGTAAAACATATTGAATCGATTTCATTGAAGAATGGCACAAAGGCAACTCTTTTCTAAAATTTAACAAAATGTTGCTTAAATTAAAAAAGTTAATTAAAATTCAATTAAAAATTTATTTTAATTCATAGTTTTAGTCTCTGTTTTAACTAAAACACATATATTTAACAAAATTTTCACATTTTTCAGAAATAATGGCCCGAAGGTAGGCACATACCTTAAGAATAAGACTTCTTATGAATCTTTAAAAAATATTTTATTTGTATTAAATATATTGCTTTTTGTTTAAAAATTCTGTGTGTTATAAAAATGTTATAAAATTCGTTTTGTTGCGAAATAACTTCAAATTTAAGCTTTCTGTATCATTTGAATTCGCGTTAAAATTAATAAATGAATATTTTATAATAATTTATAATTTATCATATTTAAAAAAAAATAACGCATTATATGCATTCAGTTTTTTTTTTTTTTTTTTTTTTTTTTTTTTTTTTTTTTTTATAATAAATTAATGCTCAGAAGATGACAATAATTATTGAAATATTTTTTGTGAAAAAATTATTGTAATAAAGTAGCTTTATTAACGTATTAAAAAGCATTTTTATTAAAATCCTGTAGGAGAAAGTACCACTATGCATGTTCATGAAATGATAGTGGTTACCTAATTACCTAATCATGACATATCAATAATTATCCCCAATTAAAAATTTTAATTCCTCTTGTACTGATATAATTGATTAAAGCTCCCCTTACCTTTTAAAAATATAATAATTTCTTCACTTTTTTTTCGATCAATAAATATCATTCTTTTTAAAACTCGCCAGACTTTGAAACTTAAATAAAAGTAAAATGAAAATAAATTTTTCTCTCAACAGTGCAATAGCCTATTTTTCTAACCAATAAAATCAATCAATTAAAAGAAAATCTTTTATTATATGCCAAAGTTTATAAATTCTCATAAACACTAGTTTACACTACTAATTATTTTTCATGCAATTCATTCTTTATGATGTGCCTTATTTACGATAAAATGGTGCTATGTATTCACAAAACTGTCTCTGTCATTCACTTTGCTTCTTGTATGAACTTTCTCTAGATTCGAGCTTGCTATTTTAATATATATGTTAATTTCAGTTATGTCAATTAAAAAATTACTTGGTTGAATTGAAATTCAAAATTAATATTAAATGCGATGTTTCTTTTGGTTATAATAGATCAATAGAGATTTATATGACACAATTGAAGCACACAACTGATCCTGATTTTTGAAATCATAGTCATGGCATTCACTCTGTGATCAACCTGCTACAAACATATACAGCAAATCTAATCTTTCAACTCGGGATTCCCCATGTACAAAAAAAGCTGACAGCATTGTTGGTTTGGTACACTATGTTTCGATACAGTCAATAAAACGTTGGGTCATTACAGTTCATAACTGCCGCATTTGTTGCTGAAAATTTCGAAGAAATTCGATTCTATCTATACAGATGATATCGATAATCTTAACATTTATCGAAGTATTTCATAATGGAAAATTTGATGAGTTGCGATAAATCTTAGCATCTCATGATTACCATCGTCTTCCTCGCTATGATTTAACATTTTATCTGATTTTTTTTCTTTATCTGTTAGCTTTCTCCAACGAATCTCTCAACTTAATTCTTATTTCCTCTGTAAGTCAAATATTTGTCTTTGTAAATTACTATACTGTAGTATGTTTTGTAACATTTTCTTTACATACATGAATGACTAAAAAACAATAACAAAAATAAAACGGTTAAACAGGATATCTAATTTCTTCTCGGAATATTCGCATACTAAACGGTTGGATTAACAGAAGGTTTTCTATTAACAAGGATTTGCTCAGGCGAAAGTTAGTTTTAACACTTATCAACATACTTGAAAAGTATTTATGAATTCGGTTTATTTGGTCGTCTGCCTGTGCACGCCCTGACTCTGATAAATACAGTCGAGTCTCTATATAACGAAATCCACTGTTCCAGTAAAAAATTCGTTATATAGAGAAATTCTATATATAGAGAGTGACGCTAAAAATCCTATTTAATGTGTAAATTTTGAACAAAAATTATTTTTGGGGTGTTTAATTTCGATATTTAAATGTTTAGCTATACATATCACCTAATATTGTATTTCTGAATTATTTAAATATTTTCAAAAAAAGGAACAGGCATTTGTTTGAAAGCTTAATAAAAATCAGATAAGAAAAACTTACATTAATGTTAGACGAAGAAATCTGTAATTTTTAGCTGTTTTCATTTCAAAACTGTTATACTGTCGCAAAAATGTTCATATTTTTGCGATAATGAATGAAAAACTGTATCGGGAACATTTTTCTTTTTTTGAAATTCTCTCTTCATATGATCAAAAGAACTTCATTTCGCTGCGTGATGATTTTTTTTTCTCTTATTGTATGATTTAGTTTTCATGCTCAATGTCACTCTCATCATCATTGTTCATAATGGTGCTTAAAATTTCACTATCATAAGGATACTGTGCAAGAGTGAGATTGTCATCCACTTAAAAAAAAAAAAAAAAAATCAGAGACAGCAACATTTTCTTTGACATTTCTGCGTACCGTAATTATGTGATATGCCAGTGAATCTCAGGAGATTAAGGTGTGTGAAAGAGGGGGGGAGGGATGCCTTCCTTTGACTTAAAGAACAAAGAGATATTCAAAGTAGAGGAATAAGATTAAAAAAAAAACCTCAGCCTTAAACAATAAATTAGGAATCAGTGATGGAAAACTGAATATATGTGATCTCGAAACTTTTTTTATAACTGAATAAACACAGAACATTTTATTTAAAAATTCATTATATGGAGATAAACATTTCGCTATATAGAGGCTGTTTTTAATGTAATCATGGGAAAAGGGGACCGTTCCTACTAAAAATTCGTTATATAGAGAAATTCAATGTATGGAGTTTAGTTATATAGAGACTCGACTACTTAGCTTTCCACGATATTAATTTGCGTTATTGTGAATTATTTTTATGGTAAATTTCTTATTGAAGATGAAGTATGTAGCTGCTATAGTTTGTTTACTGGGACACACAAAAGAATTCCGTTAAATTAAAAACGAAACTCACTTGCTGACAATTTTTAATAAAGTTACACAACACTAAGCGACATGGAATTCATATATATCCCTGATATAGACTGTTTATATTAAAGTATACAGTAAGTAGAATCGATAGTTTGTTTACAGAGACGTACAAAACAATTTTATCTCATCAAGATCTTTGGGAAAAATACGTTTGCAATTTATTTTAATGTTGTTACATTAAATATATCGAAATTGACATGGATCTATACTATAAACATGTTTCAGCACATTTCAATTTGAGTTTTGCTATTTTATATGCATAAAAAGATATGGATCATGTACAGAGCTGGAAAAAGTCTACACCTACTTTGCCACCTATAGACAGCAACTGCTGTCAATGCATATTTAATTCCGTTAGATGGCTTTTAAATTCTTTATCTACCTCATTCTATTGTGCGAAAAAATGAAATTTCTAAATAATATTCTGTTTGCATTGAAAGTGTTTATGTCCTAAGCCTGTTGCATGATTTATCATTCATGTTCCAACAAAAGAAAAGCGCCGCATTAATTAGAGTCCTGAATAAGTCAGATAACTCGATTTTACCCGAATCCGATCCGCGATTTGGGTAGGATCGGATTGATGCTAAGTTTTTCGCCACTGGTCGGGTGGATTTAAATGTCTCGAATTCGGATAGGTTTCATATTGAGTTTTAACTCTTTTGGGCCG
Organism: Maratus speculifer; assembly: GCA_964019185.1. NCBI lineage: Eukaryota > Metazoa > Arthropoda > Arachnida > Araneae > Salticidae > Maratus > Maratus speculifer. The sequence continues at coordinate 196,548,659 of OZ025296.1, read as the reverse complement.
GATTCGGGTTGATCCCATTTTTTTAGAAGAACGTCCAGTGCATTTTTTAAATGATAAAAAGTATATATATTAGTATTTATGAGTATATATCTGTGCACTTTTTATAAAAAAAGATAAAAAAAAATGCTTTCAGATTTCGCTGACGCTAATAAGCAGGTAACTAATTAAAATTATTGTATTTTGATATTATCTTTTTAATTATTTATTGTATTTCATATATATATGACTTTCTGCATTAAAGTGATATTTTTCCTTATCTTGAAATTGACCTGAGATATTACAGTAGATCTTATTGTATGAACAAACCCCATTGTATTAATCGATTCCAACTTCTCTTTCTATTCAAGAAAGTAGATCACATATAAGGTAAACAAAGAAATGCTAGAGTTATCTGGTAAATAGGGAATGGCCCCTGAGGAAGAAGTTTTAAATAAAAGAACGGTATCCCTGCGGAAACGAGACTGAAGAGACACTACTGAGAGAAAAAAAAGGAATTCTGGCGATGACCTCAAGGAGTGAGGTTTGTGTATGTTTGAGTGAGTTTTCAAGGGCAGAGTGGAAAAAGTTGGGAGAAAAGATTTAAGTCTCGTGCGAAAAAGGACAGCGCAACTGGAGGTATAGGGTGACTCTCCTATAAACTGTAGGAAATAGGGTATTTCAAAAAGTTGACCCAGCGCGCAAAAAGTACTTCCTGTACATAAATAAGTGTCGGGCCGGATCATCTATATCCAAGCTCTTAATTGTAAATAACACAGTCCTGCGAAATTGAAGTTTATGAAAAATACAAGAGAAATTTTAGTTGATTTTTATGTTATTTCATGTGTTGATTTTGAAAATGATCTCTTTTTTCCCCATCACGTCAGGACTTTTTGTAAAATCCATATCATTAAAATTTTGTTTGAAGATGTATTCTCTCGAACAATTTTACATATACTATCTACAGCAGTGGTTTTTATACATTTAAATCTATGTAAAATAATCGTTTCTTAGTAAGGCAAATTGACTTTTCAGTAATCTATTCCTTTTTAAAGTTTTAAATAGATGAAGATCATAGTTGCCAGATCGCATTCCTTTTTGACCCAATATTGAGTCTTATCACGGTTGTCCCATTTACCAATGAAATATGTGTATTTTGTGTTTCCACCTTGTTGACTATAAAGTATGGAGACAACTTTCAAATCACTGCAAACGGTCCAGCCGAGGTCGGCATATTTTATTTTGTTGAGAAAGAGAGCCAATTTTTCTTAGCGTTCTTTTAAATGCACCGATTTCGTAACTGGTACAGATACATACTGGCTTCTGTAATGAAGGACGGCTTTAAGGCTTTTTCTCGATGAATTTATGAACAACCTCCATTCATTTTTACCGTAAGTGGTATTAAAATTGCTCACAAGTCTGGGAACATCAGAACAATAGACCACACTGTTGAAAATTTGAAACTTTTGCTGCATCGTCACTCTACCGCTTTTAAAGAAAACGATTACTTCACTGTATTATGGAGCATTCTAATTGGTCAAAATAGCAATATTCTATAAAGCGATGGAATGACGACGTATCAAAAGCTTGAGATTTTTTTACAATGCAACTTAACCTGTTCCTCAAAGTACTGAACAAAATCCTTTTCTCGATTCCTATACGGTTTCTTTGGCCAATAAGATTTTTTTTTTCAATCTGGAGCCCAACAATTTGACTGCTTCTTTCTAAAGATCTCTAGTGAGATCATTAAGTTCAAATGGAGAGAAAGACTGAGATGAATCGCGTCCAGAGGCTAATATTCGGTACCGGAGACTTGAACTTCTGGATATTCCGAGTCTGGAGATTGAATAGACGGCGTAATTCAATTGAAGGCACTGGCACATCAGGTCCATAAGGAATTTGGATATTAATATAGGGGGGAATAATATGGGGCATATGGCTGATAAAAATGTTCATAAAAATCTAAGTAAAATTGAATTTTTTAGAAAATTGTAACGTGATAGAGCTTTTTCATTATTATTTTTAGAATTAATACTAAAAAATGCATAAAGTTGAGCTATTAGTTCCTTTGTATTATTTTCATCGTAGGCCAGCGTAATATTTTGTTTCGATGTAAATAATTTGTAAGTAAATTGTTCTTTAATATTAATTGAATAATTTTTGAATTTTTGAAAATCCATCTCACATCGTGTCATATCACATATTTATATCGGTAGTGGGACCTTTCAAATAAAAGAATGTTTTTTCGAAGTCTATATGAGTGGTAATCATGGACCCGGGAAAATTCATCAGCGTGTAGACTAAGGAAGAGTACAACAATTGATATTAAAGATATTTTGTAGATTACTTATCCATAATTGTATTAAAATATTAATTAACTGTTTTTCACTATAAGGTTTCTGTTCGGGTTCTTGGCTGGCTTTAAGCAGAATTTTCAGATTACCCGACCATACAAGACTCTAACTGGCAATCCACCAATCTCGGCGCATACTCTGATCATATAGAAGTTTGATAGTTGTTGGACATCAGAAGATCTTTTTTTCTTTTTTTGGACAGCAAGAGGAGCGGAAGAATCGCGACCTATCGCTTTCCATGGTTGTGGTAGAATTTGTATAACAGGAAATTACTAATTTTAACAATACTATTACTTTTAATTATAATAGTAATTTTATTATTATAAGTATAATTTTTAACAGTATCATATCAGAACGAAAAATTATCATTCATCTAACAATCTTTTACAAGATGAAAGAGATGAACCCTTAATGATTCTCTTTATATAATCAACTGAAACAAGTTTCTAATAAATATTGAATGTTGACAATTTTATTTTAAAATACAAAACTTACAAGTTACACAAGTTACTAATTCATATAATTATTGTACAGAATTCTGTGTGCGCAAGTAATACTCGCATTTGGCCGATTATTTTTTTAAGCATCAGATGGTTAAAAAAATTCTTAGAATTTTACTTGCATAACAGATGACATATTTTGAATCCAGAAATGGAAATTACGCCTCAAGGAGAAAATAACTGATCAATTTTCAGTGATTCATATTTATATAATTCAAACTTATCCATCTAAAAAAGTATTATCCGAAAAAATGCATGAAAAAACACATTTAAAAAGAGATAATTTTTCTTGGAATAAGTAACATGACATTCTCCTTGAAAATAAACGAATAGTTTTACAAGAAACAACGCAGTAAAGAAAGGAAGAAATACTTGAATATCGAACAATAAGTAGTAACCTGTCGCTATAAATAACATAAAATAAATAAGATATTTTTGGTAGAAAAGCAAAACACATTGTACCCAGATTGAAATGGCATTCATAAAAGCTCTGATAGATTACTCACAAATAAAACAGGCACGCCATAATCGCAAAATGAAGGCATTGCCATGAAAAAGATGAAAAGCACATGTGCATGAAATATAAATGCCTAAATAAATGAGGTAAACAATTTTTACTAAAATATATTATACAAGAAAAAAAAAAGTACAAAAAAAAAAAAAAAATGTGAAAACATTATTTTTATGGTGCCCAAAACGTGGGTTATGTAATAACATAATTACATATTATGTACGCCATGGGTTAAACATTAATATTGCTGGAACAATCATAAAAAATAAAAAATACTGACATCACAAGGCCTGTTCTCGACCGAAAACAATAACCATTTTTCAAATGGTTAATAAGATAAAATAATGTAAAGTAAAATGTTGTCATGATCACAAAGTCTTCTATCTCTGTTTGGAACTTTCGATTTGGCAAAAGATTAAGAAATTGAATTGAAAATAAAAGTAACAAGTTGCATACATTTGAAACCAAGATTATTACTGGAGGCGGCTTGTAATGAGAAAAAATATGGGAAAATTGCCTATTTGCCGGCGAAAATAAAGGATTTTATCCAGAGATTTTCTTATTCCTGATCGCTTGATAGGAAATTCAGAACCATAAATTTACCATTAGTAAATCATTCGCTACACATTACATATATTTTGCTGTTATTGTTGTTTGTTTAACTAATAGTAATATTGTAATATCGCTTAATTTAAGCTTTGTTCTTCTACATTTCAGTTGATATCAAATTTTAAGGAATTTGATGTTATTGTATATATAGCAGTTTTAGTCAATTTCTCAAACAAGTTGGCCACTTTTGATCGGATGTCGACTGCCCCCAATAATCATTGCGCAATGATCTGCCTGCATTAGATGAAGATAGGAAACTCGAATTGCAAAAAACTCACAATTTTTTGGGGTGGGTAAAAATGCTTGAAAGGGGAGAGGGGAGGCGAAAATTTTAGTAAAATTGGTATTTTGGTAATAAACTAAACCAATCATTTTTAATTCGATGTTAGGGATATTAAATAGGCTATAACAAATATCGTATGAATAAGCAGTGCTTTGTATAAAGTTAGTTTCATTTTAGAAACCGGCTCCGAAAATGAAAGTGTCGTTCTAAAAAATAGCTGCAGCCAAAATCCAAAAAGTAAAAGAATGGTGATGTAGAGATGGACCTCAGCTATCTAATGAAAAAAAAAAAGAAAAAGACTATTTAATAATGTTGAAATGCAAACGAGATATTAGCAAATTACCTCTCCATGAGTTTAACATTAGCTCGTGAATGTCTTTGCCTGACGGGACAGGAGTCTTAAGAAAATTAAATATTATCTTCTATAAAGATCAAATGTTGCTGCTCTCTCTTCTCTTTTTGTTGAATCTAGGTTTTTTTTCTGAAGTTTTGAAGCCGATGTATAACAAATTTTCTTCTTATTTTTGCTTTCTTTGTCTATGTGTTACATGTGGAAATCTACATGTAAAAGATTCCTCATAGCACAAAGCTCTTTGTACTTATTTTCCAAAGCATTTGTATGGCCATTCAATTGCATAGATAAACATCATATGACAATACTATTTCAAAAAGTCATTTTCCCTTTATGTCCCATAAAGATGCGCTAAAGCTCCCACACTATCGGAATTGTGAAATGAATAAATAACAAAAAAATTTCAAAATAAACATTGTAGTAATGACCGAGTTATTAGATTCTCTCACTTCCTTACTTTTATTCGTTTCACGTGACCGCAATTGTTAGTTTTTACACGTTTCACTGTCAAACATCTATTTTTCCGCTTTAGATTCGGTTTTGAAATGTCTCTGAGGCAAGTATAACATAGTTGCTGTAAAACATCCTAAATGGAGTATTTTTTTTTTTCTTTTTAACGTTAGATACGTTGACAACTTGATTAAAGAGAGGAAGAATGGTTGGAAACAACTTATATTGATGTGTCCTTTCGTATAAAATTCATTCATGTGCATGAAATCGGAAAAATTCGTCACTTTAATAAACAATATTATTATTAAACAAAAGTTACATATGTTAGTTGTAAAGCAAATACATTTAAAGGTTTATTATAATAATAATATCAACAAGTTTCATACATACAGTCAGCGGCATTATCGATATCAATACTAATAAATAATTATTTTTGCGTTATGCATGTATCACTTTAGTTTAATAATAAGTGATTTTCTTGCCAAATAATATTGTTATTAGAGGTGTAAACGGCTAGGGTCAACAAAGCCTTAAAAATGACTCTGTGGTATTTAACATCCATACAGTTTTTAAGGTATATTAAAAGACAATTATTGACTAACAATACGCAAATAAAATTCTTTAAATAAAACATCAAAAAATAATAATTAATTGGATGTGCCATACCAAAATTTTCTTCTATTTCATGCATCTTAATACTTCAAAAAGTAGTTACACATGTTAACACTTCAATATCCTTAGTTCAATACAGTAACAACTTTGATTTTCTACTTGAATTTCTGCTTCAGTCAGTTAACCGGTGTAAGAAGGAATTAATCTCAATCACGATAGTTATTAAATTCAATAATTTTTCGTTATTGAATAATTTCGTCATTGAGTATGATTTTTCATCTTTTGTGGACATCAGCTGTTCGCGAATAGTCAGCTTAGCAGGACACGAAGTTACCGTTGTTGCATGAGTACAGTTGTGGAAAAAAAAAAAAAAAAAAAAAAAAAAAAAAAGAGTAAACAACCCCTAATAACTCTTCAACAAATTATCATAGAATAAAGATACTGAAACTGAACGATTGAAAATAAAATCTACTTTTAAATGATGTATATAAAATTTTCTTAGGGGGCCATCTACATATTAAAACGAATCCCAACTTTATTTTATTCAGTGGCAATACCCAATTTTAACAAGATACTTAAAATTTTTGGCTCAAATTATACCTAGATACCAAATTTCAAGTCATTTGAATGATAAATTTTTGAATTATAAACATTCAAAATTTAGTGCTTCTAATGTTAAATTGTATTTCCATACCTTTAATTAATATCTCCTGGAATTATAGTCCTAATGAGCTCATTTTTTATGTAGCAATAATACTAAAATTCCCAAACATTAATACGTTGAATATGCAATTTTTATAATTTTATGATATAAATTATAAATTATGAAATTAATATTTGAAAAAATTAAAAATTGCAACCTACAATTTTTTATGCATTTAGATTTATTAAGTTCTGCTTTATGGAACTCCAAAATTTCAAATTTTAATTCTAAGTAATTTTCAAATTAAGCTTAAAAAACGGTAAAATGGTGGTTTAAGGAACCGTCTACGATAGAAATGATTAGATATTTTGAAATGAAATTTTTTATGCTATCCTGTTACCAAGCAGTTTTCAATGACTGCTTGAATAGCACCTAAGATGCCTTAATCAAGAAGGGGGTTCTCTCGGTCAACAATCGAGTACCGAATTTCAATTTGAATATAGCCACCAAAATATGCTTGTTTTAAAATAATCAGTTTATTGAAAACTTATCGTACGAATTGCATGAAAAAATTTTTTTAGGTTAATTGAAGAGTGTAGAGTTCATTTATGCTGACAAAATTGGGTACTTTTATTTAAAAAAAAAAACCCTAAATTTAGTGTTTGTTTTAATATGTAATGGTCACCTAAACAAATTTTATATACATCATTTAAAAATGGACTTAATTTCCAGTCGTTTGGTACTAGTAACTTTATTTTTTGCAGAGTTAGGGGGTGTTTACTTTTTCCCCATGACTGTACAGTCTAAGGGGCCGTCCATTAATCATGTGATGTATTTTTTGGCATTTTTAACCCCTTCCCTCCCCCTTGGTGATACATGGTGAGGTTCAAGACTACCCCTCCCCACCTACCCCATATCACGTGTATTTTTTAGCACCTACAAAGAATCTTAATTTTTTTAGAATATTTATTATAAAATACAGACTCAAGTATCATCAAATTTTATTATAGAAAATTAAAAAAAACTACAATAATAACCTTAAGAGGTAAGCAGAAAGGTTGCAAGTTGTTTTGGACTGACATAAAAATAAGGAAAGAAATGCGAAAAACTTTTTTGTAGTAATACATAAACATAATTTAATTTACAGTGTCCTCAGACCACGGATTAACAAGACTCTCTTGAACACCAATAAATGGATAAGCATCTTGCAAGTTAGTTGTAGGCACAGTGCTTTGTTGAAGATTAACATCGGTATCATCAGCTACTCGGCATCATCATTTTCGCGCACTACACAGATTATCTTTCTCGATCTAGCATTCGTTCGTCGCGTGAGGATGCGAGAAAGACGGACATCGGGCATTGTGCATCTCTAGACTATTATTGCTCGGATTCAGTTGCTTCTGACAAGAATTCAGATGTGCTTTAATTTTTGTTTTTTACATAAGTACAATGCACACTGCTGGCATGTCCTTTCCAAAAGTATCCGGTCCTTCTGCAGGCTAGGGCAATACAGGTCATAGATCAATTTGCCGAAGCCTTCATACGTTGGAGTAATTTCAAGAGACCGCATTTGACGAAAAAATAAATACACGAAACGCCGCTTTTCGGTTCAGTATCGCGCGTTTGCCGAAAAAATAAATACTCGTGATACATTACTACACCCCCCCCTCCCCCCTTGTGATATTTCGTGATTTTTTATGGATCCCCCCCCCCCTCTCGAGCCTCGCATGATTAATGGACGGTCCCTAACTACAAACAATTGAGAAAATTATGCTAAAATCTTTATTACAGCACACTTGTCCACCCGGTGGAATATTTTCAAATTCAAGGATGACTTGCTTGCCATAGTTAAAAACATACACAAAAAGTTTGGTTTCATTCTATGCATAACTTCATACACTTTTCGATGGCACAATCTACAATGATACACAGACTGGCATTTTGTATAAATATTTTTTTGTGATCTTTGACCCCTAAAACGTGTAAATCCGTTAAGATTACAATATATTTTTCTATTGAAGATAGAAGAAAGCGAAATTCGGAATTAAAACTCACTCAAAATAAGTTGATACTACTGTAAAATAATTTACCCAACAAAATAAAATTCATTGAAGGATGTTTTAAAAGTATAATTATTTATAAATACATAAAAATTACAAAATAAATGTATAAAAATATTGAAATTTATTTTGTAAACTTTTTTTTTTTTGATAATCCCAATTTTATGAATCATGTTTTACGAAATCTTACCTGATTATAACATATATATTACAACATAAAATATATGAAAATGAGATCTACAATGATACTTTCGTTCGCTCTATGCGTAATAAAGAAATAAAATGAAAAAAAAATAGTTTTTTTTAAAGGATGGGATAATATACGTACCAATTTTACTCGCATTTTAATAAAATAAAATATTAACATATAAGATTGACAAAATAGGTCAAATTAGATAATTCGATATGAATCAAATTCGATGAAAAGTTATTAATCAAAAACAACTATTACTGTATGATGGAAGCTCCAACTTTTACGCTAATATACAATACCTTTGTGTCGGTGAACATTACATTACACTATAATCAATTTAATCCCTATTTATTTTAAAATAATTCTATAATATAAATTAAGAGAATGTTTATGTTATAAATGTGCATTTTTAATTATTACAAAAAATTATAATAATTAATAAAGAAAAACAATTAAGGTACCCTGGGGTAATAACGCCACGTTAAGGTTTTACCAATTTTCACGGCTTAGTTTTAGATTGTATTTTTCAAACAAATATAGGATCTGATACAGCAACTCATTGACTATCTATATAAAATAAAATAATTTAACAGATATGTATTCATAAAATGTAATGGCGTTTTTTCTTGACCAATGCTATTTGGCGTTATTACCCATATAGGTGGGTAATAACGCCATGCAAGCAAAACTATAAAATAAGATGGAATAATTGCATGTAGACAGCCCAATTCTAAAAATACAAACTCTACAAACTTAGAAATTGACAAATTGCATTCTAAGCTATTGAAAATGTTCATTTTTTGTGAAAGTTTAAGAAAAATAAAGGTGTGGTGTGGGAGGGGGAGGATGAGGCAAAAGAATATCAGACCGTGAGCTTCTTTTTGCTTAAAAAGGACCGCTTAAATATAAATATGAGAAACATTGCACAGTTTTAACTGTGTTTATTTGAATCAGTATTTAGGATGTAGCTCGGCCACTGTAGGGAATCAACCGGGGTATTAATGTCAAGGATTGGCATTATTACCCCGGTATAGTTATTGCGCAGTACATTTTAAATTACAAATTATCTCGAGAAGATATCCAAAATCTTCAACAACATTTTAAAAGTACATGAAATGCACTACAAATTTATGTAATTAACAAAGTATTTCCGGATAAAAAGATAGTCTTCACATCACAAAACGTATCTCGCAAATTTTAGATAAAGCGTTAATTTTAGCTGCTTGTAAAAACAATATGACCTAAAAATGAAACAAATTAACTTGAAGCTGTTTTTTGCGATTTATATGACTCAAAACCCTTCTGCGCAGAGCACATTGGTGTCATTTATCTGATTATTTCATAATTATGCAAAATATAAGCACTTGGCGTTATTACCCCGCCTGGCGTTATTACCCCAGGGTACCTTATTTAGTTACAGCTCAATAAACATAATTTTTTTTCTCTTCATCTGTAATCAAATCGTTAAGATTTTTTGGTGTTACGTTATTTCTGAGCGATAATTTTACACTATCACTTACGTTGTGTCTTTGCTTTCTTGCTTTACAGAGTCATATATTACTTTTTATTTATCAACCATTCTTTCCACAAAAGATTAAAATGTGTGGAAAATTTATTTCTCGTGTGCTGCAAATTTAATTCGTCAAAAATCACGACAAAAATATGTTTTCCCCGCAAATTACATGATTTATTCGAATTTAGTGTATTGGAGACTAGTAGCATGGGTTCTGTTATATTTCCCTTGCTATACTCCAGAATAAAATTATCATGCAATAACGAATATTGAAATATTAAATAAATAAAATTAGAGGGGTTTTTTTTAATGGAAGAAAATGTTTATTCTGAAAGTTAAAAGTTTTTCTTAGAGTATTTCTATCTCTAATTGTGATGTAACTCTGTTGATTCCATAGGGAATTTAAATGATAATCGTATTCTTCCGGTTATGTGCAAATTAATAGTAATGTATTCAGATTTCCTAGATTTTCGTATTATTTTATTCTGATTAAGGTGTTGTTCTAGTTTGAACGAACGTTTTTACTTACGTTACTTACGTTACTTTACGTTACAAAAATATTATAATTTTTGGTTAGGCTTTTAAATTGGAAATTATAGATGTATCAACATTCCTTAGGAGATTTTTTGATACATTTAGACTAAATAGCTTTTCAGCCCACAGACTATCAAAGTCTGAGAGCTATTGTACCCACAGATTCTTTATGCATTAATATATTATTTATATATGCACGCGCGTATATACACAGCCCAATAATTCTTGATAGAAATATCCGATTTGCAACAAATTTTGCATATAGGTTCCTTCTGATAAGGCGCTTCCCTGATTAGTTTTTGGAGATATATTGATTAAGCATAAAAGTGGGAGAACAAGGGGCTAATACCCCCCCCCCCATCTTTAATTTAGATAGATGGGTTTTTCATGTAGAATTATCCAATTTGCTTCAAATTTGGCATACCGGTTTCTTCTGATAAGATGCTTTCCTGATTAGATTTGGAGGTTCACTGGTTAAGTATAAAAGGATGAAATGAGGGAGATAACCCCCACCTTAATTTAACTACATTGGTATGTCAGGCAAAAATTATCCGATTAACTTTAAATTTTGTATAAAGATTTATTTTGATAAAGTCTTTCGTTGATTAGATTTGTAGGTTCTTTTTCTTTTTTGATGTATATTGGTTTGTATTATAAAAAAAACCGCTGTTTTTTATGATTGTTATTTTTCTCTATTTTGCATTTCTTTGTTTTTTGAGGTGCATTATTCCTTGAAATAAGACTATTATATACAATTAGTGTGAGTAACTTGTGAGATCATTGTCATCATTTTAATTTGGCACTTTTATTTTTTTTCTTCCTTGATAATTCGTTTGCATTTATAATAAATTTAGTTTGTTGTTACCTCAGCAAATTGCTTAACTTTGACCACAAAATATATTCATATTTCAAATAGCAAGAATGACTGGTAATTAAAAATATAAATTATTGTAAATTAATTTGGTTTCATGGTTTTTGGTCTCATCAATGTAAAAATTTGCAGATGTCATAAATAATGACAAATGATTTGCAGTAATATATTTTAGCCTTTTCGGCAGGACATGTTTTAAATTTAATATCATTAATCGTCTTTACATTATTTTATCGTCATTATTTTATCATTACTATGTTATTATTTTCGGTTATTTTTCTTATTATCTGCATGTAGTAGAAATGGTATATGCCTTTATTTGTTTCTACCGGTTTCAAATGATATATTTTTAAAATTTGGATTCATGATTATATTATTTATAATTCTTAGATTAAAGTAATCACAAACTATTTTAATATGTTACTTTTACACTTATTAGCTTTAAAAATTGGAAACAAAATAAATATAAATAAATATTTTAAAATATGCCATTCTACATGGGTAGAAATAATGTTAAAATTATCGTTTTCTGCTTCAAAAGTGGGCAATTTTAAAAAAAAAAGAAAAGAAAAAGAAAGAAGGAAAAAGAAAAGAAAAGAAAGTAAAAGAAAAATAAAAACCTATTTGAATTTTTATACACCATTGATGAGGGGGGTTTTATTTCAAACATGTGTTTTGTTTTATCCTTTGAATTTAAAATTAGGAGCTACTTTTCCGAACGCCGAACCAAATATTTAAGGAGGGGTTACTTGAAACTTTATAAATTATGACAGAGACTTTTATTTTAAATATGTATTTTACTTTTTTTAATTCAAAGTAAGACCTACATGACTGAATTAGTAATATAATAAGAGTGGGGCATTTGTTTAAAAATTTATACACCTTTTTGCTTTGATTTTTATTTGAAACACGTGTTTTATTCTTTAAATTTAAAAACAAGAGCCGTTTGTTGGGTTGGAACCAATAATTTACAGGGTATGTGTACGTGTGTGGGGGGGGGGGGAGGGGGGGGGGTATGTTGCTTGAAACTTTACACACCGTTGCAATAACTTTTATCTGAAACATGTATTTTATGCCTTAAATTAAAAAATATGAGTTACTTGTCCTAATCGGTAATTTATGAGAAAAAGATTGAAAACAAAAAACGTGTCTATGGCTATTCAATCCTTCAAACAACATTTATACGAATTCTTGCATGGCATATTTACATTGCAATACCAAGCAAAATAACTATATTTGTTTTATAAATATATACTGGACAATTGCACCATAAAATTTAACTACTAAGAATGTATTTATTAAAAATACAACACATTGCTCGATGGTGCACAAAACAATAATTTTAATATCGATTTGTACAATTAAAATAAAATTTAAAAAAAAAAAACGTTTCGCGCCGTCTTCTGCGGCCGTCTTCAGGAAAGTATGATAATGGAAGGACTAAGTTTATATTAAGTTTTTTTATTTTATTTTAATTGTACAAGTCGATATTAAAATTATTGTTTTGTGCACCATTGAGCAATGTGTTGTATTTTTAATAAATACATTCTTAGTAGTTACATTCGTTTTATTACAGTCAGTGGCATATTTGCTAAATTTCTGCAAATCTTAATTTTTGTTATACAGATAAGTACTTTTAATTTTTTGTAAACCTTAATTTTTCTCCAAAATTAGAAAAACAAATCGGACACGAAAGAATTGGTGTAAATAAAAAACGCTTACATAAGACAAGGATTTACTCTTTTAATCTTAGTAAATTAGATTCCAGAATTCAATTGGGATTTAATTTATTTCCATTCTTTTTCCATCTTCTGGAAAAAAGCTTAAATTATTGAAAAGAAGACTTCTTTTTGGTGTATCAGATTTCAAATTTGCTGCATTTTGAATGCGAGACTTTTAATTAGGTCTTTATTGGGAAATCTGTATTTAGTAGTGAATATATAAATAACAAAAAATAAATCATATAAAAAATAAATAAAGGCAATTATTTGCAAACGTTATTATGCAAAATGGGGGACATAAATTCTTCATTGAAAAATGGTAATTATTGTAATCTTTGTCTACTTAAAGATCCAGCTAAATACTTGGTATATCTAAACAATTCTTCAAATAAAAATATCACCAACGATATTATTATTTCTTTTTTTAATTTAAAATCTTGTTTTTACTTTAATGAACTCCAATCGGTGATTGGTTTATCAAGGAAACAATGTTAGAGAGATTCCTTTTTTTTTTTTTTTTTTTTTTTTTTTTTTTTTTTTAATTTGCTGTGGCATGACTAAAAACAAGACATGATTAAACATGTTTAAAAAAAAAGGGGGGGGGGGAGTTTAAAGAAATTAGATGTTTTCATCTCTAAGCATAGAAAAATATAACGCAAGTTTTTTTTTCTTTCCAAATCTTTTTAAGAAACACTTTTTTTTGTGGAAATTTAGAAACAGGAGAAAAAATGTTTAACAATAACAGCACTTGTACCTATTCTGGTTCCATCATTGAAACAATCATTATACTAGAAATCCTAGACAGAAAAATTATCTGAATTTGTATTTTTTTTTTATAATAATTTTTATACACTCATTTCGATAACTTTATATTAAATTGTATCCCCTATCTCCTAATAGATATCTTTTGTTATTGTGTTTTGAAAACATTATTATCCAATTATATCCAATATTATATCCAGTTATTACTTTTTATAGTGCCTTACATTAAATCTATAATCACAGTTATTCATATTCAACCTTTCAGTTTTGTTTCTTGTTTGTCATTAATCTTAACTTAGAAATATAGTGTACTAACTGAAGTACTCGGCGTTGCTTGGGATTTAAGAATGCTCGTTAAAAAAAATCTATTTCAAAATTAAACTTCCTACAGACTAATACTTCTACATATTTTTTTCCCTTTAGTACATGAAACATTTACACAAAAAGGCTGTTTTTTAATTTGTCGAAAGCATTAGTTTTATTTTTTTTTAAATATATATGCTAGTATTTTTTAATGTGTCCTTTCAGCCTAAATAAATATGTCTTGAATCTCGAAAAAATAATAAAAACAGAAATGAAAATTCTAGTTTTATAAATAAAAATTTATTCGTGAGATCATTCTCTCTTCAGGAATCGAATATCGATAATTTCGTTTTAGATATCATACTATATTTTCCTGCTTTCTGTACTTACACTGTTAAAAATTTGAATCTTTTGCTGCGTCGTCATTCCATCGCTTTTATAGAAAATGATTACTTCATTCTATTATGGAACATTCTCATTGGTAAAAAAAGAGTTATTGTGTAAAAGCGATGGAGTGATTATGTAGCGAAAGTTTCAAATTTTCAATAGTGTTCTTATACTGAAGCTTTTTTCATCATTTACGAAGATTTGAAAAAGGTCATTTTATTTAAAATATGACCCCATAATCGTGTTCTTTTGATATTTACTCATATTCTTCCATTATCTTTGTATGTATTATTGGCAAATATTTGAAAATATCCGTTAAACTTCTTCTTAGATTACTTTTATTTTAAATTCGGTCAGTGACATCGTATTCGCCTGCTTATTCATATTCAGCACTCTTAGTCATACGAATTGAATATTTTTCAAACTGAACGAAACATTGCCCAGGCCGGGAATCGAACCCAGATACTTGGCTTATTAAGCTAACTTGTCGAGAACCGACGGGAATTTCTCGCTCAGATAACCTTATTCCTGATTCCCGGCCTGTTCAATTTTTCGCTCAGTTGGAAAAATAATCAATTCGTATGATAAATTTACCAATCAGTTTGATTGTGTTAAAATAATTGCACATCTACATACCAATCGTTATATTAGTCCGGGAGCCGACCGTCGATTTACCTATGTATGGAGTAAAAGGACCGGACATACATCAAAATGTAGGTCTCAATGTGCGCATTAAGAATATTACTGTCTGCCAGGTCCTATCCTGCCGGAACGCAAGGCAGCCGCACTTTTATGACGTCAATTTTGAGTGTTTACCTATGTATCAAGTACAAGGACCAGACATACATCAAAACGTAGGTCTCAATGTGCACATTAAGAATATACCTGGCTGCCACATACATCAAAATGTAGGTTTCAATGTGCACATTAAGAATATCACTCGCTGCCAGGTCCTATCCTGCCGGAACCCGGTGGCAGCCGCACTTTTATGACGTCAAGTTTGAGTGTTTACCTATGTATCGAGTAAAAGGACCAGACATACATCAAAACGTAGGTCTCAATATGCACATTAAGAATATAACTGGCTGCCACATACATCAAAATGTAGGTTTCAATGTGCACATTAAGAATATCACTCGCTGCCAGGTCCTATCCTGCCGGAACCCGGTGGCAGCCGCACTTTTATGACGTCAAGTTTGAGTGTTTACCTATGTATCGAGTAAAAGGACCAGACATACATCAAAACGTAGGTTTCAATGTGCACATTAAGAATATCACTCGCTGCCAGGTCCTATCCTGCCGGAACCCGGTGGCAGCCGCACTTTTATGACGTCAAGTTTGAGTGTTTACCTATGTATCGAGTAAAAGGACCAGACATACATAAAAATGTAGGTTTCAATGTGTACATTAAGAATATCACTGGCTGCCACAAACATCAAAATGTAGGTTTCAACGTGCACATTAAGAATATCACTGGCTGCCAGGTCCTATCCTGCCGGAACCCGGTGGCAGCCACACTTTTATGACGTGAATTTTGAGTGTCTGCCTGTGTATCGAGTACAAGGACCCGACATACATCAAAATGTAGGTCTCAATGTGCACATTAAGAATATCACTGGCACACAGGTCCTATCCTGCCGGAACCCGGTGGCAGCCGCGCATTTATGACGTCAACTTTGAGTGTTTGCCTATGTATCGAGTACAAGGACCGGACATACATGAAAATGTAGGTCTCAATGTGCACATTAAGAATATCACTCGCTGCCAGGACCTATCCTGCCGGAACCCGGTGGCAGCCGCACTTTTATGACGTCAAGTTTGAGTGTTTACCTATGTATCGAGTAAAAGGACCAGACATACATCAAAATGTAGGTTTCAATGTGCACATTAAGAATATCACTGGCTGCCAGGTCCTATCCTGCCGGAACCTGGTGGCAGCCACACTTTTATGACGTGAATTTTCAGTGTCTGCCTGTGTATCGAGTACAAGGACCCAACATACATCAAAATGTAGGTCTCAATGTGCACATTAAGAATATCACTGGCAGCCGGGTCCTATCCTGCCGGAACCCGGTGGCAGCCGCACTTTTATGACGTCAAGTTTGAGTGTTTACCTATGTATCGAGTAAAAGGACCAGACATACATCAAAATGTAGGTTTCAATGTGCACATTAAGAATATCACTGGCTGCCAGGTCCTATCCTGCCGGAACCCGGTGGCAGCCACACTTTTATGACATGAATTTTGAGTGCCTGCCTATGTATCGAGTACCAGGACCCGACATACATCAAAATGTAGGTCTCAATGTGCACATTAAGAATATCACTGGCAGTCAGGTCCTATCCTCCGGAACCCGGTGGCAGCCGCGAATTTATGACGTAAACTTTGAGTGTTTGCCTATGTATCGAGTACAAGGACCGGACATACATCAAAATGTAGGTCTCAATGTGTACATTAAGAATATCACTGGCTGCCAGGTCCTATCCTGCCGGAACCCGGTGGCAGCCGAACTTTTATGACGTCAATTTTGAGTGTCTACCTATGTATCGAATTCAAGGTCCGAACATACATCAAAATGTAGGTTTGAAAATGCATATTAATAATATAAGGGTCTACTTTGTCCAATTTTACCGGAATCAGGTGGCAGCAACACTTTTATGACATCAATTTTGAATGTCTACCTATGTGTCGAATTTAAGGACTATATATAAATAAATATGAAGGTTTAAAAGTGCACATTAATAATATCATGGTCTGCCATGTCTAATTCTGCCGGAACCAGGTGGCAGACTCATTTTTTTTGTCAGTTTTGAGTGTTTACCTATCTATCGCACCTGGCAGATAGTGAGATTATTAATATTCGCATTGAAACATACATTTTGATGTATGTGGCAGCCAGTGATATTCTTAATGTGCACATTGAAACCTACATTTCAATGTATGCCCGGTCCTTGTACTCGATACATACGCAAACACTCAAAATTAACGTCATAAAACCACCGGGAGCCACCAGGTTCCGGCAAAATAGGACCTGGCAGCCAGTGATATTCTTAATTTGCACATGGAGACCTACATTTTGATGTATGTCTTGGCCTTGTACTCGATACATAGGCAGACACTCAAAATTGACGTCATAAAAGTGTGGCTGCCACCGGGTTCCGGCAGGATAGGACCTGGCAGCCAGTGATATTCTTAATGTGCACATTGAAACCTACATTTTGATGTATGTCTGGTCCTTTTACTCGATACACAGGTAAACACTCAAAATTGACGTCATAAAAGTGCGTCTGCCACCGGGTTCCGGCAGGATAGGACCTGGCAGCGAGTATATTCTTAATGTGCACATTGAAACCTGCATTTTGATGTATGTGGCCGCCAGTTATATTCTTAATGTGCACATTGAGACCTACGTTTTGATGTATGCCTGGTCCTTGTACTTGATACATTGGTAAACACTCAAAATTGACGTCATAGAAGTGCGGCTGCCTTGCGTTCCGGCAGGATAGGACCTGGCAGACAGTGATATTCTTAATGTGCACATTGAGACCTACATTTTGATGTATGTCCGGTCCTTTTACTCGATACATAGGTAAATCGACGGTCGGCTCCCGGACTATATGGAGTTCCTTTGCCTGCGATTTATTCTGTTGAGCTGTCTAAATGACAGACCAGATGCTATGACAAATAAGGTTATCTAAGCGAGAAATTCCCGCCGGTTGTTGCCCAGTTAGCTTAATAAGCCAAGTACCTGGGTTCGATTCCCGGCCTGGGCAATTTTTCGCTCAGTTGGAAAAATATTCAATTCGTGTGATAAATTTACCAATCAGTTTGATTGTGTTAAAATAATTGTATATCATACTCTTAGTGTTATTATCAGAAAATGAATTCTCGTCCCTGTCTGATTTCTTTTTCCGAATTTTCATACTGTCACCGTTAGTTAGATAGAATTAAGAAAAACTACCCACGGATTTAATAAAATTGGATCTTTTTATCTCAAAAAACATTTTACGTTTGCTTTAAAAATTTCAGATTAATATCTTGACTAGTTTTCTTCATTTTAGCCAGTTGATTAAAAGTGCCATCGTTTCTATTGTTACAAACTTCTCAATGCCATCTTACGATGCAAAAGAAAAGTAACCACTTTTCCTCAGCCACATACTTCAGAATTATATAGATTTTTTGTGTGTGATATTTATAACAGTTATGCAATTACATTTTATTTGTTTTTCAGATTCCCAAAATGGGTAAGGAGAAGGCGGTCATCGCTATGGACGCTGAATCAACAGCTACAGAAGAGTTTCTGCAAGATGTGCCAGAAAGAGGACATTGGACAGGCAGATTCGATTTCATTCTGGCATGTTTAGGAACAGCTGTTGGATTAGGAAACGTTTGGCGGTTTCCATATTTATGCTACAAAAATGGTGGAGGTGAGTATAAACATGGGAAATAAATTCCTCCATTTTCAGTTCGCCATACTTGATGATATAAATGTTTATACCGTTAGTCTATATAAGCTGTCATCATTGCTTTAGATGCGTGATATCATGCTGGCTGAATGTAAATCCGAAAATTACTTCACTCAGACACTTCAAATAGAATATTAAAGTAAACATTTATAAGTTGAACACTTTACCATTTACAATTATGGCAACATTTCAGTTTACAAACAAGATATAAATGATTCTTTCCTACATTAAGATATTATTATTTACTATATTACTTTAGAACATTTTTTATATACTAAGTAGAAACACTATGACACTATGACATTATCCCCATTTCACTTAGACACACACCGCAAGGCATATCCAACACTTCGACGACAGCACAGATTTATCCAAAATATCAGCCCATACTTCTCACACAAGGCACTCCAAGAAAAGCTCAGAATGCACGGAGTACAATCAGCACTTTCCAACGTTAACCATGTTCTCCACTTGTGGTTTTCTTCATTACCCACTTCCATTCTCTCATCCAATTTGTGGGGGGAAGGGGGTTCTCCCAATTTTTACGGGTAGTCCACCACCTCACCGTTGATTTCTCGTCCCGTGACAGTTAATCAAGACGTATTATCTATCTCTCATAAGCCCTTCCTTCTAATGCTAAGCACAATTTCATCTCTTACCATAACTATTCTAGTACGCAATAATCCCTTTCTGAATTTCTTTCCATATCATTCAGTTTAATCTCGTTGTTCAAAAATGTGTCCATAACTCAAGTACGCAGATAAAAATATGCAGGTAAGTGTAATAGATAAAAAATAAAATTAATTAGACAATGCTTTGCATTAAACACGCACCGCATTGATGACAGAAGCATGACAAAGGATAAGAACATTTGTAGAAATGTTTCATAATTTTTTTTCCTGCTGGACACCTCACTGGCATATTAAGTGCCAGTGAGCACTTAATATGCTCACTGGCACATTAAGTGCCAGTGAGCATAAAAATTATGCTCACTGCATTACTGTTACATGCATTACTGTTACATACGTGTAACAGTAATCTTTTCAATTTTTGTCCTTATAATTTACATCGCTTCTACATTTCATTTTCCCTTTAGACATGAAATTAACTTGCCATATTAACAGCCTAAAAATTATCTGAAAATTTCCCCCTTTCTCGATTTTTGCAAAAAGACATGTAAATTATAATATATATATATATATATATATATATATATATATATATATATATATATATATTGTAACCAAGATCATAGAGTACTTAGTTTAAAAGAAATTCTTACAGCCAATGTTAAATACAGATATTTCCTGAGGGATATGGACGGCTCAGGAGGGATTTTATGGAGGGGAGGGGGTGTAGCACTTTTCAATAAAGTTGAAAAGTGTTTATGTATTCGCTTTGTCTATCCGTCTTTCCACATTTTATCTCTTATCTTTTACATAAATATATTCGGTTCTCATGCAATTGATAAACGTTACTTATGGTCCCCAAACCATATTTGGTATTACATTTCCTTTAAATGTTTGGTACGAGTTCTTTGTATTTTATGGAAAATAAGAAGACTGAAAATTATTTCTAAACTAAACACGCCTAACTTTTGTTATGTTTATGTAATAAAATGAAAAAATGTGTTTCTAATGAAAAAATACTTTTTTTTTCAGGTGCTTTTGTCCTTGCCTATGTTATTATGGTATTTCTGATTGGAATGCCCGTGTTTCTGTTGGAATTAGCATTGGGTCAATACAGTGCCTTAGGACCGTCCAAGCTGTTCGGCTGCCTTTCTCCGATTTTCAGAGGTAAAATATAAAAATGCAAGATGAATATCTTCAACTGTTTAATACTGTTTGTTATTTTAAAATAATAATAAAATAAACAAAACAACAGTTATTAACACTTATGATTGACTTAAACAAAAACAGCGAACTACAAATTTATGTATTTAAATTAAATATTTTGTAAACCACATTCATTCTTTTGGAAATTAAATTTCCTTTTTAAAAAATCAAATTCACTAAACCTCCATATGAAAATTTTCCAAATTATATATATATATATATATTCTTTTGCACAGCAATTATTTTAAAAAGATATTTTTTTTTAATTCGTTTTATTTTAAATTTTGTACAGGTATGTGTGTGATCAGTAATAGGGATATTTATTGCTAATTAACAAATTCTTCAAAAATGTATAAGATTGTTTTACAAAGCTCTATGACTTTAGTTTGATATTTGAATTTTGAAAAGCAGTTATTGTCTATATATTGTTGATTATTGTCTGTAATAAATACATTTGTAGAAAAATAAATACTTATTGTAGAAAAATAAATGCATTTTCGTAAATGCTTATTTATTACTATATAATTTTCTTTTTGTTTATTAAATATAAAATGTATGAATGCATCACAAACGTTCTCCAATAAATAATTTTTTGGACATATATAAACCATACATACATTGAATTAAAGAATGAAACATTTGTAAAAAACTTACTGTGTAAATGTAAATTGAAGAAAATTCTAAAATTTCATAATAAACAATATATATACCGGGTGTCCCAAAAATGACTGATGGATTTTAAAATTCAATAACTTGCAAACGGTGACAGCTATTTAAAAATTTTTTGCAGGAGGGTTATGTTTAATGTCAGGAGTTTTTTTTTTTTTTTTTTTTTTTTTTTTTTTTTTTTTTTTTTTTTTACCGTAATTTTTTATTTTAGTTCGCATCTCAAACAATAGGTGGCGCTGACGGCGATTGAAGGCCAGGTGATCAGTGCTGAGTGAAGCGTCGACCTGGCCTTCAATCCTGGCCTTCATTTGATAAAAAAAAAAACATTTAACTAAACATAACTCTTTTAATTTCTTCCTCTGAATTGTAATTTTTTACCTAAATTTTGCTTATACAGAAAAATAATGAAACTTACAAAAATACTTTTTATAGTAATGTATTTTTTAAATAATTATACAATTATATTTTAATTAACCCTATTTTACATTTTACAGTCGTTTTAAATAATACTTTTTTCATATATATATAAATATATATATATATATGAAAAAAGTATTATATATATATATATATATATATATATATATATATATATATATATATATATATATGTATATGTATATATATATTATATTAATTCACAAGCTTGTAATAAGATATTGTTTAAATGATAACATACATTTCTTTTTAAATTAATTTTATCTTTTTATTTTCAACGTGATTTTTTTTTTAATGTACAATAGAAAAAATAATTTGTAAAATAATATGTTTGATAAAAACTTTTTATTTAACTAACGTAACTTTTTTAATTTCTTTCTCTGAATTGTAATTTTTTGGCTAATTTTTGCTTATCCAGAAAAATTATGAAGCTTTTAAAAATACTTTTTATAGTAATGTATTTTTTTTAATAATCATACAATTGTATTTTATTTAATCCTATTTTATGTTTTACAGTTTTTTAAATAATACTTTTTTCTGCATTTTAATACATATTTTTTAAATTTCTGGATTGTAGTCGAATAAATTAAGTTGTAAATATCTTTGTATATTGCATAAGATAAAAAATAGAAGCTTTATATATATTTTTTTTAATTAGGTGTGGGATATGCGATGGTGATTTCGTCTTTTATGGTAGCTATCTATTACAATATGATTATTGGCTGGACTCTTTTCTACTTCTTTGATTCCTTCAGATCTGATCTTCAGTGGCAGTACTGTCATCATGATTTTAACACAGATAGTAAGTAAATACGTTCGCTTTCTTTCATAAATGTTTAATCCTTTGAGGGTCTTTCTAATGTAAAATGATAATGTTGTTTTCTTTGCACTTTGTTTTAAATGCTCATAAAATATGATTCTTTCAACATTATAAAAAGCCTTCATTACAAATATTAATGTAATCCTTGAAAATATTAATCATTCTAAAATTTATTGAAAAATCATTAAATCTGTGAAATTATATTTTTTAAATATTTCTTATGTTGCAGTGAAACTTGGAGCTTAGTAAACGGAATATTACGTTCTAAACTCTTAAAGGATTAAAATGTTTCAATGAACTGTGCATATTTTACAAATAAACTTGCTGTAATACATATAATAGAAAGGACTTTTGTAGCTTTAGCAGCAGTATTGTTTTTTAATATTATTTTATAAAAAAGCATTTATTCCCTATTTTCCCCTGTACTTTGATTTTCTCTTGGTGTCTTTGGTCTTGAAAAATAATAATGTTAAAATTTACTATTTCAAAAAAAAAAAAAAAAAAAAAAAAAAAAAAATGTATATTTCTAGGATTATTATTATTTTTTTTTTTTTTTCTCAGGGCGGGGATTGGGTTCGTTTGAATAAATTTTCGTATAAAGATGTCAAATTATACAAATTTGAGCGTGTACTCTGCAAAAATTCCAGGCTCAACAATATTAGATTTGTTTGGAAAGATTTGCTATGAAAAATATAGAATCAAAATAGATTTAAGTGTGTATTGCTCTCCTAGTGCAGTAGCATCGACTTACATGGGACCTAGGATCTCGGGCCACCCAATAATTTGCTCTTAATTGCTCTTAAGCGCTATTAATCGCCCTTATTTTTTCCACAATATATATTTTACACAATACATGTTTATTTATATTTTGAAATATCTAAAACAAAATCTTTTTGAATGAAGTTCAAAACGACAACGTGTTTAAAAAATAATAGTGACAGCTGTAAAAGACACACAAGAGCATTAAATGTGCCCAATTATTTCTCAAAAGATAAATTCCCCGTATATTTGATCCGTGAGTGCAACTCTAAGAATATATGTATATATATATATACCATCTTTACCTAGAATGAATAGGTAGTAGTTTTCTGAATCCCTAAACAAGATATATAGATTTCTAGATCAATAGATATATAGATGAGATATGCGTATAAGGTATATGTTGAATAGACGGAATAATCTAAAATAATCATGTCTCTTCTTTTTTTTTTTTTTTTTTTTCTAAAAAAATTTTATTTGCGGGAAATTACTGCTTAATTTCTGGAATGATTTCATAAACTAGAATTCCAGTTATCAATTCTAACCTCTTGTACTCGCATCTATTTCCAAAGATTTTTAAATAAATTTGATCACGACTATACAGGAAAACGCTCTTGAATTCTAGAACTCACTATCAAATTGAACTAGAATTTATAGGGATGACATAGAACTGTTTTTTTTCTTTTTTTCAATAGAGCAATGATTTAGCTTGTAGATGCCAGAACTATCTATAGATATTTTTCAGTGAAAGCAGTGATTGATCATTATCTATTTTAATGCCCTAACCTTGATATTCATAAGACTCTTAAATAACTGAAATGTTCTTCTTGCATTTTATTATTTTTATTTTGTAATTATATTTATGATATAGTAAATGTTGGTGCTTTTATCTGAAATATTTCCCGAATAACACAGACAAAAAATAAAAGGTTCATTCGGAAAGATTTTCTTTTAAAAATATATAATCATTCAAGCATTGGTTTTAGATAGATTTAAGATTATTTTTACAGTCCGAGGCAACGCCGGGCTTATCAATTAGATACCTATAATCAAATACTTTTTTCCTAAATGCTCAAATGTGTGTGTCATTTTGAAAGATTTTTCCCACGATCATTATATGCTTTTATGACTTTTATTTTACCTTTTTAAACATCATATTTTGCCTTTATTTTATTTATATAACATGCAATTTCCTATTCACATCACTGGAACACATGACCCATTTTTGTTTTCTCGCAGTTCATTGTATCACTGCTGAAAAGTAAAAGTTTTCTTTTCATGTAATACAATTTTGTCACAGAGAAGCGCGTTATACAAGCTTTCCACTCTGTTAGATTCCTGAAAATAGAAAACACTTCACAGGATTTGCTTTCCCTTTTCGTGACCCTGGTGAAAATTCATAAAAATATTCAGTAACTAGACCGTATCTCTAAGAAAACAAGAGAGAAAACTAATGCGTCACGCATGGATTATGAAACACTTTCAAACAAATCCAAGATTCAATCATAAAGCTTCACAGTTGAGTAAAATGAAATAAGATATATATATAAGTAAAAACACTTTAAAAACGTATGACACATTAAAAAACACAATTCCGGCAGTTACTGTCCGTAGTTGAATACTTTTGTGCACCCTGTATATGATTTGTATACATTATGGTGTATAACATACATTTTATACTATAGTATGCAATATATACTACACTAACTGAAAACTAAAATCTGTGGCATTACAATCCATGAAGAGTCAGCACCGACAGTGCCTATCCCTGTTTACTAGACCCTGGGCCTCGAAATGCTATACAGCATACAGTCTTGGCCAGGTGGTCAGCCTGACGTGAGATCCTCGCAGTGTTCTCGCTGTCGCTCGCCATTGCGCCAAATTGTGACTAAATTCTTCATTTGGCAAGTAAACAAGCGATTAGATTCGCCAAATTGCTAGTGCTCAGTTTTTGCTTTTTTTCTTTCTTTTTCTTTTTCTTTTTCTTTTGCGTGTGTGTGTGTTTAATATTTTTAATTTTTTTTTAATATATTTATATAATAACATACTTTTAATATATTTGTAGCGGATAGTTCAATTTCAGTTAATAACAATTGTTGTCGCAGTTTTAAAAACTTAGGTTATTTTAGAACATATTGAGAAAAGGGGGGGGGGTGTACATTAGCGGATTAAAGATAATTTTTTTAGTGCTACACGGTGAATCTATTTTGCTAATACTTTTTTCATTTGGCGAATGTTTTTTATATTTAATTAGCCAAATTACTAACGTTGGTCAAATGCCAGCGAGAACACTGGATCCTCGGATAGAAATAATATCCGATTGGGTTTAAATTTTGGATATAGATTCATTCTGATAAAGCGCTTCTTTGATTTGTTTTGGGGGTTTATTGGTTAAGTATAAAAGAGGGGTTAATATTCACTTTCTTAATTTAGATAAATATGTTTTTCATACAGAAATATCCAATTCGCTTCAGATTTGGTATACCGGTTTATTCTGATAAAGCACTTTGCTGATTAGATTTGGAGGTTCATTGGTTAAGTATAAAAGGGCGGGTGGGAATCAGGAAACAAATATCCCTTCCCCGTAATTTATTTTTCGACGAACCTTATTATTTGAAAAAATAAGACTTATAGTATATAATTAGTGTGAATAATATGTGATCTCAATGCCATTAGTTTAATTGGCATTTTTCTTTTTATTATTTTCCTATTGTCGTATCTAAAAAAGAAGCAGCTAAAATTATATTTATTTAATAAATTGCGGTCAGCGCTTTCTGTAAAACGTAAAAAAAGTTATGAATTTTCAATAATACGGGTCCACACCAAATAAATGTATTGTAATAAATAATTTTTTTTTTATTAAAAAAATATTTTTTTAGCATTTAATAGTTCATTGTTAATTAAATTATGATTATACGTTGAAAAAAAACAGCTGAAAAATCCTAATTAGATAACTTAAATAATACTTTTTTTATTTCTTATTATCGTATCTTTAAAAAAATAACAAAAATTATACTTATTTAATAAATAGTAGCTCGCACTTTCTGTCAAATATAAACAAAGCTATCAGTTTTCAATAATCGTAACACGCCAAATAAATGTATCATAGCAAATTTTATTAATTTATTGGGTTGGGGGAAAAGTGATTTCGTTTTTTCCCAATAGATGGATTTAAAGTCGCATATATTGAGTAATACTTTAATTAAGCCATACTACACAGCGTTTGAAAGGTAACAGAATCTAAAAATTTTAGAAATAAAGGTAGCGTCATTTATTTATTCAGTCAAAAGTTGTTGCGTTTTAAAAATGGAGATTCCAGAAGATTATTTTCGTCACATTTTGCTTTTTTACTTCCGAAAAGGGAAAAATACAGCGAAAACTCATCGAAAATTGTGGGGGTTTTATGGTGATCAGTGCTTAAGTAAATGCCAGTGTCAGAATTGGTTTGCTCGTTTTCGTTCCGGAAATTTTGATGTTGAAGATGAACCTCGCCCAGGCAAGATAATCGCTGAAAAACTCGATGACATTTTTAAAACAAATCGAAGTAGACCGACATATTTCTACCCCCAGAATTGCTACGGAACTAAACATCGACCATAAAACAGTTTTGAACCATTTACATAAGATTGGATGCCAAAAGAAACTCAATACTTGGGTTCCCCATGAACTTACAGGGAAAAATTTAATGAACAGAGTTTCCATTTGTCAATCGCTACTGAAACGGAACGAAACTGGGCCATTTTTGAAACGAATGATTACGGCTGATGAAAAGTGGATCACATACGACGACAATGTGCGAAGAAGATCGTGGTCGAAGCCCGGAGAAGTATCACAAACGGAGGGAAAACTGGGATTGACGGCAAGGAAGGTGATGCAGAGCATTTGGTGGGGTCGGAAAGGACTTGTCCATCATGAGCTGCTCGAATCTGGCCAAACTATTAATTCAACTATCTACTGTGAACAACTAATGCGATTCAAGCAGGCGACTAAAAAAACACGGCCAGAATTGATCGAAAGGAAAGGCGCTGTCTTCCATCACGACAACGCTAAACCACAAGCATCTTTAGTCACTCGACAAAAACTGAGAGAGCTTAACTGGGAGGTTTGGATGCAGCCACCGTATAGATCGGACCTGGCCCCGACCGATTACTATTTGTTCCGCTCTCTGTCGAACTCTCTTAATAGTGTTAAGCTGGCTTCAAAAGAGGCTTGTGAAAATCCCCTTGATCAGTTTCTCGCCCAGAAATCTCAGAAGTTCTACAATGACAGAATTATGGTTATACCAGATAAAGGGGAAAAAGTCATCGAACAAAGTGGCGCATGTATATATATATATTAGTTTCTTTAATTTATATGAATAAATTTACTTTGAAGAATACGAAAAAAAGCTAAATTACTTTTTCCCCAGCACAATATTTAACTATGTGAATTATATTCATGAAGTTAATTAATATTTTTTTAAGGCAAACATTACAGGTTCATACAGAAAGGTGTTTTTAGGAGCGTTCTTAATTATGTAAATTCGTAGCACCTATAGTCGTCGTTCAGTCCACCCGTCTGTACGCATATAACAGAGCAAAAAACTACACAACCGAATCATTTGAAATTTAAAATCTATAATTGCTGCATAATTTTGTTGAGTCATTTCAAATTTTATGAAAATCGGATGCATAGTTTAATTACAATGACAATCAAAAGTATTCCATTACATTACGGCCAATGAAAAAAAATAGTTTCAAGTGTATTTTAAATGTGTTACACTCTTTCGAACATAATTAAATTAATATGCATCTATGAAGTATATACTAAAACATCCTTCTGTACAATCTGTGGTGCAAAGAATATTTTTTATTAATTTACAGGACTACACAAAAGTATTCTGTTACATAATGGTATAGGGAGAAGCATTGTTTTGGGGCGTGTTTTTATAATATTAAACTATTCCATATTTTTAAAAAAAACTGACATACATTGATGAGGTTTACTTCTTGTATAATAGAAAGCAGATAGTATTTACAGGAATGCACAAAAGATTTCGGATACTCTACTGTATCTGAAGTATCTATATACTATTAAACCAAGATCCGAATATTTTTAAAACTTCCTTATTGTACGAACCTTCTTTGCTACGCTTGACGTACAATTTCCAGCTTGTTTAAAAACTATTTTTACTTTTATTATTTGTCTATTTTTAGTAACACTAAACGAATTTTGTCAGAAAATCGCCTCGCTTTTAAATCGTCTCTGTCCTTCATCAAAAGTGGATGTCCTTGTTATCCTATAGACAGCCGTTATCCTTGAAATACATCAATTTCTTTTTAAACAGTCTCGTTAATTCGAGCTTTTTATTGTTTAAATCGAATGCCGAATGCGATATACCGTGACAATTAAAATGCTTACTCGGGTGTGCTGATTCGAATTCTACTTCCCAGAATGAAAACGTGAGAATTATTATTTATACCAAATTTCATGCAAATGTCCACTTTTTATCATGCTTAGTTTCGTTCCTTATTACGTAGCGAAATGAGTGAAACACACGCAACCAAGATAAATTTACATTACCTGCATTCCATTTGAACAATGAAATAAAAACTATTCCGTTTAAATTACTCCAAAATTCCGAATTCTTAGCGTTTTCCAGCATTTATTTCATATAATTTTTCGAGGTTGAAATTTTTGTGAAGTTGGGGCGAAAAAATACTTCGGATTTATTTAATGTCATGCCAATAGTTTCTCAGATCATGTGAAATATTTTATTGAAATCGCATTTTTGCATCATGTATATGCTATATTTGTAACTATGATGTGCACAGACCTGACATTTTTACTTCTGTCTTTAGAAAAATGTATTTGTAAAAAAATCTTTTTTTTTTTTTTTTTTTTTTTTGCTCATCAAGAATTTATGTGTTTTAGAGGGTTTTGAACACGATTTGACTCTTTTTTAGTAAATGCCTGCCTGTAATTAGGTATGTCATCTGTCTGTATGTGGCACAAATTTAATCGGCACTCTATCTCAAGAACTAATACACGGAATTTAATCAAACTTCAGATTCAGTTAGATCGTAACATAAATTGAAGTTGACTATGTTTTGGTGTAACTCGTCAAAGAGATGGCGCTAGTGTAGTGAAATTTTCATGATTTCTTGGATAGCTTTATTTCAAGAGCTAATACACAGGATTTAATCAAACTTGATATTCAGTTAGGTCTTGATATTAATTAGTGCTTATTACGTTTTGATGCAGATCCTTTGATAGATAGTGCTGCTATGCTGCATTTTTCATGAGTTCCGCGATAACTATACATCAAGAACGACCAGATTGTCATTTAATTTTGTTGCAGACGATTTGATTCGGTCTCATTAATCTTCATTAATTCGAGCCGATTTTTTTATTGTTTGAATCGAACTTCGAATGCTACACCGTGGCAACTAAAATACTTACTCCAATGTACGGATTCGAATTCTATTCCCTAGAATGAAAACGTATGAGAATTATTATTTATACCAAATTGCATGCTAATATGCACTTTTTTTTTCTTATCATAGTTTTGTTTTTCATTAGAAAGCGGAATCAGTTAAACACACGTAACACATAAATTTACATTATCTGCATTTCATTCGAACAATTGAAAGAAAAAAAAACTATTCCGTTCGAATTATTTCAAACTGCAGAATTCTTTAGGTTTTCTTGCATTTATTTCATATAATTTTTCGAGATTGAAACATTTTATGAAATTGAAGAGAAAATAAGTAAAAAAAAAATAAATTGTTTTTTTAAAAAACTCTGTCTTATAAGCATTCAATTTTCATCTCTGAAATTATACCTTATTTTGTTGGTACACTTTATTTTTTTCCCCCTTTAAAAATTTCCGTTACAATAATTTGGTATAATCACCAAACACGATTATGAAAAATTTCTTGGCTTCTTTTTACGTTTGGTATAATGAGCAAGCAAGTGAATTTATAAATAAATTATAACATATAAATATTACTCTGCTTCTTTACAACAGAGAATAAAAAAATAATTATTAAAATATCATTTCAGGAATTCTAAATTAATTACTCGACATATAATAGTAAAATAATTTATATTAAATTATAAATTAATAAAAGCATTATTTTTTATTATTTTCTTAATATAATTTTTATCCTTAAAATGTTTCATTATTGCTGTTTCACAGCTACTTGACTTATTTTGAGTACCATTTAATGCCGCATCATTATTATTTTTTTTTTCAACTCGTATTTAAACTGTACGTGTTACAGAGAATATTGGTCGTTTTATCACATCTAATGGGATAACGGGAAAAGTAATGTATTAATTTAAGATTGAACCTCTAAATATATTAAAATTTTTGTACTGTAATCGGAAACACACTTCGAAACACAAACGATCGGTTTAACGGACTGGTCGCTAGAGCTCCATATATCGGCAAAGTTTTTTTTATGACCACCCTGTATGTCAGCCCTTTTGTTAGACACTTTGTTTTCAGCTCGTTGCATGAAAAAACGAAATTTCCTAACATTAATCAGTTAGTGGTGGAAAGTGTTTCCTAATCTATGTCTAATCATGATATTTTTTTGCTCTTGTTCATTACAAGAAAAGATTTATTTTCAGAATTATTCAGTTTTAATGAAAATGTGCGTGAAGTTACATTTATATCTATATAAGTCCAATCTATTATTTTGCAGATTGCTTTAGCGATGTTGATTATCATCAATGTAAAAGCTTGAATTCCAGTAACGTTTTCAATTTCAGGACGTGCTATAATTCTACGTACGCAGCGTTAAACAACCTCACAGACATAGCAGAAAACAAAAGGATATCGGCTCCAGAAGAGTACCTGAAGTAAATATAATTTTAATTTTTATTGTGCTTATTTAGAACGGGAGGCGATAGCACATAAGCATTCACCTCATCGAGTTCACGGATGAAAATCTAGGATTAGTTAAATCTCGATTTGCATATTAAAACGCAATCGGTCTGCCAAGTCATGTCTTGGTGGAAAACACTGAAGAAATAGATTTTAACGATTGACTCGCTGGTTTACACTGTGCTTTCCTGCACCCAAAAGTATGAAAACATGGCGGATCAAGAACAGGAAAACATAATTGTATGAGTCACCCTCTAAAATAGAATTTTTAGGTGTTTTCCACCAAGATATGATTTGGCAGACCGACTGTGTTTTAATATGCGTATTGAAATTTAACTAATCCTGGATTTTCATCCATGAACTCGATAAGGTGATTGTCTGTGCTGCCGCCTCCCGGTCTATATCATAAATCTTTATTTAAATCGAGAGATTTTCTTTGTCTTTCGAGTGCCAATTTGTCCAAAAACTGTAAAAAAATACAAATGTTTCGTAATCTAAAAAAATTTAATCTAAGTACGTAAGGTAATATGGTGCAAGAAAGTGCGTTGTACAAGAGTACGCAGAGCGATTAACTAATCCCAAATAAAGTTTTAAATTTAGCTACATTTCTAAACGTTGTAATGATATGATAAATTTATGGTTTTAAAAAAAAACTGTGTATTTTGGTAAAATTTTTTAATGATTTAGAAGCGAAATAGTGATTTTGACCTTCCCGTTATAATATATATGGTTTTTGAAAACTGGATCATAATGAAGATTGCAAAGCTAATTTACTTTTTTTTTTTTCGTTTTTATGGATAAAGTTATTATTGGACTACCTGTAACCTAACCCAGATAGCATGAACATTTGCCGCAAGTTCGATTTTTTTCTGATATTATCTTGCCGTGACAAATTTGCAGCTAATTGTCCGTAAGGTAGACCATCACTCACAAGCATAAGTGGTCAATTGTGAATAATGTGCTAGACTGTTTTTAATTCAGGAAATTGACGACACCAAAAAATCGCTCTGTTGTGACAACTTTCCGGACTACATCCCTTACACAAATTTTATTCGGTTGGCACCGCTTTTGTTGAAATTTTTATTTAACAATACAAAACAAGAACTCTGCTTTAAAAATGAAAATACCACCTTTATTTATTAAGGGAGATAAAAAGGGTGCATATACGTCAGTGCATATGCATCAATAGACCTGAAAGGATTACACTTATAATGTAATAGTAGTAAACAGATAAAGCAACTTGTAAAGATTGCTATTTTGCAATAAGTTTGCAATATTTTTGACAAGACAAAGCTAAATTTTCTAATAGCTTTTGCAAAGAATTTGCAGTACACTACTCATAACAGAACTAAATTTTCTACTTGTTTGTCATTAATTTGCAATAAATTTGATACAGCAATAGATGAACTTGCACAAGTTAGCTACAAGTACAAAGTATGGTGACTTCGGTGTTTGCATTATCTTGCAGCTGTCTGGTTATGAACTTTCAGTCTTGTCATGCTGAACTTGCTGCAAATTTTCAGGTTTGCAAAGCAAGATTGCTGTAAATTTTCTGCAAATTAAAACTGTTGCGGTGAAAGTGATTTGGATTTGTTTATCAATTCATACATTACTGATATTTAAAAAATCTTTAGTGACGATAGTGCAAAAATGCCCAGTGCCAAAGTGTGCATGAGACAGCACCTGCTTTTGGAAAAACAATTGCTTTTGCAAAAGTAGGATTTAAAACAACGGTTCTATAGATTTTCAAAAATTACCTTTTTTTAGGTACTGAATTTTCAACAAGCACGTCACTGAAATACTATATATTTCAGTTGTATTACATAAATATTATAGCGAGTTGTTTATAAGACAACTCGCTATAATATCTTTCTCTATTTCTTTCTGCTTTAATAGTAAAAAGCTAACTTATTTTTACGATATTAAAAAATAAATAAATAAATAAATAAAATTTTTATTTATTCTTTTTAAGTTTGGGATAGTTGGAAAGGAAAGTTGGTTTATTTTTCATTATGATTTTAAAATAATGTTTAATTTATTTATAGCATCTACTTATAATAAAATGCGTTCTGGAGAGGTGTGTGGAACGGTTCCAGGATTCGCCACTCCTATCTGTGAATGGACCCTAGCAATACGCCACGTTAGGCTAAATGGAAAACAAATGCAGACATATGACAGCTAAAAGATAATTTCTTTTACTTAAAATAACGTTTAAACAGCATATTTTTCTATAAAACATGTATATCATATCCAATTATAATGTATTAGGCTCCAAATTAAAAATAAGTAATTGTAAACATCAGATTACGATATAAACAAACGAATTCTGTTGCCATTCAGATTTTCCAAATCTTGAAAAAAATGAATGACTCTTTGAACGCATTATTAAAAAAAAAAAAATAAATAAAAAAAGAATACACGTCAATTATCTAATTCTGTTCTTAAAATATTTGCAAAATCATATTAAACTCTTTAAATAATTTGATTTTGTTTAAAACTGTCAAAAACTCTTTTTGCAATCATCTATTGGCAAATAATATAAAGAATCGAACTTTGTAATAAACACGAGTTAATGTTCGGCATATCAAAAAGTTAATGTGATATTTAGCTTGCAACAAAAATCAAAGCAAAGCAGATTCTTCCCGTGTTGCCAAACTAGCAAGCGAAAGAAACAACCTATCCAGCGTAAAATACGATCTACGGAGAAAAAGAGGTTTATTTCTTACTCCCTGAACGCGCCTGCTTTTTTATGACGTCATATGATAGCCAATCAACGCCGATTCCAAATAAAGGTCTGTTGGAGAAAGAGTGGAAAGCCAGATACCTATAAACGAAGTGTGTTTACGTTCAGATGGACGATAAAATAGACAAAAAAAAGCTAGATTTTCGTTGAATTTTACACTTACCACAGACATGTTATTCACACATTTTTGTTTTCATTTTTTGTGAAGAATCCGTTTTTATAAAATTTATTTTTGTGAAGAGTCCGTTTTCGTAAAATTTATTTTTGTGAAGAGTCCGTTTTCATAAAATTTATTTTTGTGAAGAGTCCGTTAACGGACTCAGTTTTTCCCCTGGATTCCCCTGAGTATTCTATTATTAATGAAAAAAGTGTTTTTATTGCATCTAAATTTTTGTGGCTTTTGAAAGGTTCTGCTATTTGTTTAATATTTCGTCATTATGAAAACTTTGCTATTCAAAAAACATTTAAATTGAACTCTCTTCTACTATTGTATGAGAAACAGATACTTGCAATAGTCAAGTTTACAATATATTTGTTATTATTTGAGGTAAAGGTACATACAATTTTTTGTCATGTGCTAACATTTTAATTTTGTTTAAAGTTTCTGCTGAACTTTACACTAAAAGATAATCTTTCTTTTTCCTAACCTATATCATGTTAAATGAAAACACTGATAATAGAGTGTTTACAAAAAAATATCATTTTTCTAGAGATTCTTTTCTAAAAAAGTTTTGCATCTATTGTATTAGTAATGGAATAAGTGTTTTAATTGCACCTAAATTTCTGTTATTTTTGATAAGCTATCTTTCTTTTTCTTTTTTTCTAATTTATATATATATAGTATTATTTAATTGTTGCAACACTTTGCCATTCAAGAAATGTTAAAATTTATATTCTTCTATTAATTTAAAAATATATACTTGCCAATATTCAAATAAAAAATATTTTTGTCTTTATTTATGGAAAAGATATTTTATGAGAAATAGATACTTGCATTAATCAAGTTTATAGTATATTTGTTATTATTTATGGTAAAGCTGCGTGCAATTTTCTGTTGTATTTGATGTGTTAATATTTTGATTTTGTTTAACATTAATGCTGAACTTTATACTAAAGGGTAATTTTTTTTTTCATAGCCAGTATTATGTTAAATGTAAACTTTATCAGATAGTAGTGTGTTTACAAAAAAATATAATGTTTCTAGAGATTCTTTTCTAGAAAATATTTGTTGTAATTGTATTACAAATGGAATACGTTCTTTAATTGCACCTAAAGTTCTGTAATTTTTGATGCGTTATCTTTTTTTTTTTTTCCTTTTTTTAATCAAAGTTTTATTTTATTACTGGAATGCTTTGTTACTCAAGATACATTAAAATTTGTTTTCTACTATTAACTATTAAATAGATGCTTGCCAATATGCAAATTTACAATAATTTTGATTTATTCATGGAAAAGCTATAAACAATTCATAAGCATGAATTTGCTGTCATATTTTTTGGCTAACTCTTTAATTTATAAATATCACTGCAAAACTTCATCATAAAAAACTAACTTATATAGTAGTAAGTGTTGACTTACCACAAGCTTGGCAGCCCTTTTTAATTAATTAATATATCCAGTGGCTCTTTTTCATCAACTTATGTACATGATGGCCCTTACTGTATTTTTTTTTTTTTTTTCAAATAACAAACATGATTTCAAAAGGAGGGTAGTTTTTCAAGACTTTTTGACACTCAGTCGACAACATTTGGAATTTTTCTACAGGCAGTCAACAAATCTCACGAATTTCATGTTCTTGATCAACGAAGTTCATATTTTCTCTGTGCATGATAAGTAAAATTCACATTTTTTATCTGTATGCAATTGACAAAATTCATGTCCTCTGTGAGCATGATCGATGATATTTAAAATATTTTTAAAACAGTGACTGACAAAATTCTCAACTTAAGAATTTCCTATATAAATAGCTATGGTATTGGTTACCTATATAGCAAAATTCATAATTTTTAACTGGCTCGATAAAACTTGCAATTTTGCCATGAGAGAAAATGTCGAAATTCATGATTTTTTTTTCTGCCATTTATGACAAAATCTGCAATTTTTTAAAATTATAAATTTAAGAAATTTGCAGACCACATACTTACATAACCCATCGTGGGTCACAGGTTCATCCCTACCATTGTACTATTAACCTAAACAATTACTTAAAACAACATAATTTTAATCGTTAGTGTAATCGTTAAACTATTTGTGAAACTCATTTTGATTTTGCTTATGTAACATTATGATTAACAATGTGATGTATTAGAAATTCATTGATAACACATTTCACAAAAACTTTTGTACATGTTTTTTTTTTTTTTTTTTTTTTTTTTTTTTTTTTTTAATGTTTTGTCCATTTAAATTTGTTGAACTATATCGAAAATTGAATGTTTAGTTAAAATACTGTCATTTTTGACAGGGGTTATATACTAGTATTTTTATAAAATGTGTACAGTATTTTGAAATTTAAAAAAAATCTAGTATTTTTTTAATATTTTTAAAAAATCTATTCACTTTAAGTAGTTCTCACGTAAAATTTAAAACATATCTGAAATATATTAACGAAATTATTATATTATACACGATTACCTAAATTATAAAAAGCAATAAAGGAAATTTATTTTAATAACCAGTAGTAATTATCTGTATTGAGTTTACAGTAGATTGTCATACAAATAATTTGTTAAAATACATTGTTTTTTTTTTAATATATATTAGTATTATTTCAAAAATAAATAAATAAATAAATATGAATAATATTACAATAAAATTTTAAA
The DNA here is from genome assembly GCA_964019185.1 of Maratus speculifer. Classification (NCBI taxonomy): domain Eukaryota; kingdom Metazoa; phylum Arthropoda; class Arachnida; order Araneae; family Salticidae; genus Maratus; species Maratus speculifer. The sequence continues at coordinate 196,511,603 of OZ025296.1, read as the reverse complement.
ACTCTTCCAAAAAAGAGAAAAACGAAACTTTTAATCCAATTTTTCATGCATGTAATATTTTACAGGCTAAAATTTATTTTTTATAAAGCTGAAATTAAAAAGGTAAATATTCGAAATTATCGAAAGAAAATCTGTAAAACATTCAGAACTGTACACTCAATTGAAAAATATTATCTCCACAAAAAAAAAAAAAATCCCGTGTTCAACATCTTGCCTTTGCTTTTTAAAATGCATCCGAAATAAGCACAGATATTTGAAACCGTGATTTGTGTAACCCTGGCGTAACGATATTACACTGCAAGTTGCAAGAGGACAGTTCCCTGATTCAGTCTTCATGGAGGGTAAATGACATTTCTTCACTGCTGTTTAAATTAAATGTACGTGTTCTGCCCTTGATGTTAACGTGTCTCTGTAAAGTAAAGAATAAAAATTATAAAAATAATGATTTTCTCTTTTTTTCTGCTTTTTAAGCGAAACTTTTTATATAGGAAAATATGAAAACAAACGGAAATACAACATATCATATCGGAAATATATCATTTATGATTTGTTCGGATGACCAATTAAATAAAGAAATTGAATTTATACAGAAAACATTTATGATTTGTTCGTATGACCAATTATATAAAGAAATTGAATTTATACAGAAAATAGCTTTTGACCATGGTTTTCCAACAAAATATTTAGATTAAATAGTTCAGCAGTACAATACTCCTCCCACATCTGGTCAACAACAGGATAAGCTTGTGGTTTACAGAAATGTTTATTATATCCCTTATACATTCGAAAAGTTAAAAAAGATCACACAAAAATATAATATAAAACTTGTTGCAATTCCACCTCCTTATCTCATTGACATCGTTACTGATAAGATCGACAAAATTCCAATAGATCCAAAAATCTGGTATATATGAAATACCCATCACATTATCAAATAATGTTAAAAAAGTCTACATCGGCATGACAACTCGCAAACTTTTAGTTAGAACTAAGGAGCATCGCAGCGATATTAGACAGTATAAACAGAATACAGCTGTTTCTCACTTCTACTTGGCGAACAAGGGTTGCCGTATTCACATTGAAGAGGCTAAAATCACAGTTCCGTGCAATAACCCAGTTGAAGGTAAAATAAGAGCGAAGCAGGTTGTTTCGACGCCGACGGTTCGACGCCAACGATTCGACGCCAACGTTTCGACGCGTGGTCAGTTCGACGCCGTACTTTTCGACGCCGGGGCAGTTCGACGCCATATATTTTTTTCCGTATTTTTATTTATTTTTAGAATAAATATGCAATATGCCTGATATAATATATATATATTTTTGTTATGTATATGAAGCGTGATTCAAATAAATAAGCAATATGACTGATTTTTATTTATTGAATTATCGATTGTTTGCATGCATATTTGAAATAAATATATGTGTGAAAGTGTTCTAGATTTTTTTTTTTTTTGTCCCAGATTAGTGAGAAGCCCCCTCGCCAACGTCAAGGCCCTGGGACATGAGGGAGGTTGTTTTTTTTTATTTATTTATTTCACAAAACAGCATCAAAAAGGCAAAATACAGAAATGGTAAATAAACATATGGTTACAAAAAAGTTATATTGCAGACAAATTTAATTACAGAGTAACAAGATTACACATAAATAAGATTACATCACAAAACTGTTATTATACTAATCCATTGCAAAATTATGCGCCACACCTTTCAGGTATTCCATTATTTCTCGATTTTCAAAATCTTCAACTATTACTTTAATTCTCATATCAGCTCGCAGATACTTATTCCGCTTGTGCGGCTGTTCATCTCCACGTACAAATTGCTCATAACATTGGTCAATTGTTTTTTGAACACGTCTGAGACCATCTATGAATTTCCATAATGTGGGGTGTGAAACACCAAATTCGGACTGTAAACGTCTGTGTGCTGCTTCCGCGAAATTATTGGTGCGTCCTTCGTTATTTAAGGTTCTAGCATAACATGACCACATTTCTGGTTTAAAAATAGGACGACGGCGACGATTATTTCTCTGAATCCTTCCAACATAATAATCTTCAAAGTAATCTAAAATTGGGGTTAACTGATTAGGTAAATTCTCACTCAAAACTTCTAAAGCATTTTCAAGTTCTTCGATAGGCACAAAACTTAACGCAGGAATCATACGTGCATAGAGAGCAAAATCAGCATCGGTATTATATCGTTGCATTAAATTGAATTCTGCTAATTTGCGCTTCATATTTTTCACAAGGTGGAACAAGCACCCTTGAATTTCGGCGTCTGGAAACTTGCTTGAAAAAGTGTTAATTAAGGCAATTTCAAAATCTAAAGAAATTTTTTTCGCCTTAAAAAATGGCCAACTGTCTTGAATCATTTCAAGCATTCGTGTATATGTTTCTTCCGCCTTGTCGGGTAAGAGGGCATAAATGATTGGCAATACAAAACCTCCACGTTCGGCCATAATAACAAAAACCTGGTAAAAATGATGTGGTGCTAGACTAAAAGTTCCATCAACGTAAATTTTTGTTACGAGGTGAATCCAATCGCTGACACTGGCTTTTCCGAAAATTAAAATTCGGTCTTTATCCCCCACTCCCGAATCGGCGATAACAAAATTTTCCTTATTTTCTCCGTAATATTTATAATTTTCTGGCAATTCAATGGAAGCTCTGTCAATTGGTTGCGACGGGAGTGCATTTATGTCTTTTCTACGTCTTTTAATAACTAATCTTACAGCTTCTCTGCTTGGAAACTGTCCTAATGCTCCAACAGACAGCTCTTGCGTTTCTTCAATGCGAATTACTGCGGGAGTTTCTTGTGTTTCACCTGCCCTTCGCTTTATTGATGTTAAAGTGCGGACAACTTCAACACGTGCTGCATTTCCTTCATGAGCATGATTGCGAACAAGTTTTAAAAATTCACTCGTAACTGCATCAGTGTAAATTCTTCCTTTACATTTATTGTTTTTGGAAAATTCAACTTCACAACGCCACGATTTTTTTGCTCCATTTTCTATATATTTATCGAAACAATATAAATATCCATCGTGCTCATACTTTTCTTTACCTCTCTTAGTCATATATTTTCGGCTTTCAGACATTTCTACGGTTGAAAGTGCTAACATTGAATTTAAAAATATCGACAGGCTTCCAAATAGATTACGGGCGCTTTAGAGAAGATAAGAAATGCGCATGCGTTGACAATCGGCAATACTTAACGACAAATCTGAGGCGATTTCATAACCCCCAACTGGAGGAGGGGGGGGGGTTGCACTTGTCAAAAAAGAGTTAGAGTTATTTACAAGCCTGTAATATGTTTCAAAGAAAGAAGAATAGATAAGGATAAGCTAGTCACAGGCGTCAATGCGAAGTTTCAACCCGTTTCTTCTTATATCGGCAAGGGTTTCTAGGGGAAGCGGTGTTAGCTTTTCTGTGCAACATTTCTTCCCCCCTGAGTGGGAATGTCACGGTTCCTTTGTACATTTACGTGCGCCCTCATTGTCCCCATTATGGACGCTCCCTATCCCTTTGTCAAGGTGAGGACAAAGGAATTGCATGTGAATTCTAGTTAATACGTTATGGAAGCTGCTTTACTTACACTAAAGGTATTTCCAAATTCTGAACAAATAACGTTAACAGTTTTACTGCGTTTTAGTCTTTAAAATTTACACAACTATTCAAGGATTAAAAATTACAAAACAGGTCTTTATTAAAGAGTTTCATTTAATTAGTACTTTTAAAATGTGGATATTTGTGAATTATATTCCTATAGCAAAAAATAGAATAAAATACATTGTAAAGGAATTTAAAAGTTTTGAAGAAAATAGCTCATTAGCAATTAATTTAAATAAGAATGGGTGTTTTTTAGTAAGAACATAAAAATAAAGATATTTTACATTGTAAACATTTTTTCTTTTCTTTTTTTAACACAGAAAAGTAAAAAAAAAAAAAAAAAAAAAAAAAAAAAAATATATATATATATATATATATATATATATATATATATATATATATATATATATGCTGTTAGAAAGTCTAAATAAGCTGTGCAAACGTAAATAAAATCGGAAGTTCCTAAGTTTCATAAAAAATATATGGCGTCGAACTGCCCCGGCGTCGAAAAGTACGGCGTCGAACTGACCACGCGTCGAAACGTTGGCGTCGAACAGTTGGCGTCGAAACGTTGGCGTCGAACTGACCTGTACCGAAAATAAGAGAATCTGTCGCAATCATTGCACGAGAAAATACGAGAAAATAAACCTTGTAATGATAATTTATCCTATAATATACCAAAAATATGGCATAACATCATAAAATCTTAAATTTGTATTTCTTCGCAATATTTTATTTTTTAATCACGTGTAAGTGGCAACATATTTAAACTTTTGATTCATTTCGATTTTATTTTATTAGTAATATTATCTCTCGATCAGGAAGAAAACTTTTAGTCATTTCAATATCATATTTTCCTGAAGACGGCGCGAAACATTAATATTTTATTTTATTTTAATTGTACAAGTTCATATTAAAGTTCTTGTTTTGTGCACCATTGAGCAATGTTTTGTATTTTTAATAAATACATTCTTAGTAATTAAACGGAAATATTTTATGAAAAAACGAAAATACTTCTGAAATTTATGGAATTTTTTTTCAGTTAAAATAAGGAAATAGTACTAGGGTCTAGATTACCAGTTCAATTTTCATATTTTCACGGAATTTTTTTTTTTACAATGTATGTTTTTTTATTTATTTATTTATTTAACTCATTTTTTGCATATTAGTTTGTGTGTACAAATTTGTATAGATCCTATGCAGGGATGCTCAAAACGCTTCGAAAAAAGTTTGAAAACATTTAATATTATTTAGTTTAGGTCAACAAAACACCTTTAAAAACATCATTGAAATACAGAATTTTTATAGTGTCACCGACCCATTTTTCTATTTTTATGGTGTTTTTGAGAAGTTCTTTTGACCTTATTGTATCACACCAGTTTATATCAACAATAAATAAAATTTATAGTTACTTTTTTTTATGTATATAACAGCCAATATATGCTGGGCAAGTCCGACAGCTTCGCAAACTATGGCACGATCCGGTGGCCTCTGATGCTCAGTCTTTTCGCAGCATGGGTAGTTGTACTCCTGAGTTTGCTGAAGGGCATCAAGACTTCTGGCAGAGTAAGCCCTATTTTGATTTTGTTTTGTTCTACTGGAGGTCTTTATACCTTAAGTTATTTATAATTTTAATAATATACACTATATGGCTATTGATGATCGGACACGTTTTGCTAAATATCTAGAAAAATACATGAGGAATTATTAGGAAACTCTTGGTGTGTAAACATAGTAGTATAGATCATGTATTTCCTTAAAGATTTTTTTTTCCCGAAATTCCATAGGAGACCGTTAAGAAAGTTAAAACGGATAATCTTTTGGATAATCCTGTCAAAATCAACGTAGCAAAAGCGTTCAAACTGCAGATTCTGATTAAATGGATTATTGTAATAAACTGTGTTCATTTTTATGAGGATAGCATGTATACTCATAGAGAAATTAAACTTTTTATAAAGACAGTCCCCAATTTTGCCAAGTTTTTTGCTTACAGTTTGCAGAGTTGTTAATATAAAAAAATTTCTTTTCAGAAAATATGACAAACAATATTGTACACAATACCCTTTAATCAGAATTAAATAATAATAATAATTGTATAAAAAATGAGCAAGATTACTTAAGCAGGAACTTTATCAAAACGTCCAAATATCCGGTCATTAATGACCATATAGTTTATACGCACATTTCCCCTGTCTGGGCTTTTTAGTAATTCTTCGAACACTTAAACTCTATAATTATTGAGATGGAACTTGGTGCAATATAATAACTAGTCGTTGGGGGCCACCGTAATACTTACCCATCATGGATATGTATATGAAAATAAAACATGTGAAACTATTTATACAATACAATGCATTGCAATTCATAAACAAAATTTAAATATTGTTAATATACATAGTAATGCTATATTAAAGAACTGCTGATGTACCAATTTCAACAAATTATATAAAACGCCAAACTACTCAAGTAGTACCGAACTGCATAAAAGAAACATCCTTATAACACCAAAAATAATAATTCTATTAACTAACAATTAACTGCGTCGGATTAAGCGTCTCATTTCCAATTAAAATATACTTCTGAATTGAAATTTGAATGAAATACAGGGTCATGAAAAATCGAAGAATGTGGAAAACAAGATTACAAATATCTCGGCAACTAATATTTCGATCGACTTCGTTCTATATGCAAACTGTGTGTTATTTTATTGCCTTTTATGTCCATTCCTTAGAATAAAAAAATTCGAAAATTTTTATATACCTTTCATCAGAACGAATTTTTCGAGAGTCCGAAAAAAATAGTTCCAGATAATCGAGGTTGCTGATATTAAATAGGGTTCGTCCCATTCTTACATACTAACTACATACAAAATTTCAAGTCTCTATCTCAATTTGTTCGGGAGATAGAGCGTTTACAGACAGACAGACAGACAGACGGACGGCAAAATTTTTTTTCTAAAAATATGTTTTTCGGAATCTCTACTATCTAAAACGTGTAAATCAGTCAAAAAAAACTTTTCGATTTTCAAAGCGATTGCAAGACTTACCCTATACTACGTATGATGGGTAAGTAAAAATGTAAAAATATTCACTTTAAAAGCATTAGTAAATTTAAATTTGTGGATCAGTTTCGGTAGCATATAGCAAATCGCTCTCAGTGCTGAGGATGATGTGCTATATGCTATCGAAAACGGTATGTTTAAGTTTTAATTTAATGGTGCTTTTAACGTTGATATTTTTACATTTTTACTTTAAGTCTATTTTATGAAAAGGTAAAAGCTTTCCGTTTGTTTCATGTATGTCTATTTGCCGTATATCTAGTGAAACAATATTCTATTTCTGCAATATTCTTCAGAGCCAGAATAAATTCTGAAATTGGAGAAGCACAGGACCACTCCCCAACCCCCTCCCCCGCCCCCCGGGTAAGTTACATATACAATTATACATAGTGCAATTCAAAGGTTCTCAGACGGTACATTTATTTAGTATAATCTATGGTTCAAATAAACCCAGTTAGAATCACATATTATATTGAACAATATTAATTAAATGTGACTTACTTTTTGAGTAACATATTTAATACATTTACTATTTTAAAATTCTGGTTTAAAACAGATTTATTTGATCCGATCCGCTGATTATACTGAGTTCATCAATTACAAATCTTAGATGGCATGATGATTTGTAAAGAGAAAGTGGGAGAAAGTAAAGTTTGAAATTTTTCTCGTCTCTCTTCCGGATATTTAAAAGAAAAAAAAAACTCGTTATAAGGTGCACTTAGGAATGAAAAATTTCAGCATCATTGCATAAAAAAAATATATTGATAAGAGATGACTGTAAATACTAACTGATACTAAAGATCATAAAAAATATGGAAAGCCCATAGAAAGTGAACAAAAAACTTGCACCTAAACCACATCCTCAAAATCAGGAAATATAATACATAACTTGTGATGAAATGCTTGATAAAGTTGAGATCCAGTGGGTCATGACATCAAGTCAAGGTTGAGATCAAGAACGACGTGTAGACTTAAATCTGTCTGTTTGTGTGTACGCATGTGAATGTGCATGTGTGTACTGCAATAATAATCTATGCACTGAAAAATAAAGATTCGATAACTGAATTTATCATATTCTTTCCGCGTTTAATCCCTCCATAGAATTTACTCGTCACATAATTACCTAAATACATTGTACACTTCATTGAGCTTTGAAAAGCCTTGACACCTTAAATCCCACAAGACTTAAAGACATTTTACTGTACTTGACACAACTATTTATACCACATAAAATTACACAAAATCAATTCAAATTCAAATTTTCTTTTTTAATATCTAAGTTATGCGTGTACCAAATTTGGAATATGATGTATTTCGTCTTTTACTAATTCCGATGCTGAACAATCGCAACAGGCAAATCATTGTTTAATAACTCCTAAAAGTCTGATTCTTGATAACTACACTGTAATTAAAAAAAAAAAAAAACTTTAAAGTTACTAAAATTTTTCTGGGAAACTAGGATTCTTAGAGATTTTTTTTGTAACGACAATTAAAAAAGGAAAACAATTCATGTAATAAATGAGGATTTGCACTGTAAAAAAATCTCTAAGGCTACTAAATTTCTTTTTAGGAAATTGGGATTCTTAGAATTTTTATGCAACTGCAGTCCGGGTTACAGATAAAATTTTAGCAAGATTACTGTAATTTTAGTAGATTTTTTTTTTTTTTTTTTTTTTTTTTTTTTTTTTTTTTTTTTTTTTGGTAAAGTTTCAGGTTTCTGTAGCTTTACAAGTTTTCTTAAAAGCTACAAAACTAGTTTTGTAGATCATCTTTTATTGTACAGTCTACTGGAAAAAAATTTAGTAAGAATACAGATTTCCGTAACTTTACATCTGTAGAATTACAGTTTTATTATTATTATTATTTTTATTTTTATTATTATTATTATTATTATTATTATTATTATTATTATTATTATTATTATTATTAATAGTATATAATATTTAATTCGATACTTTTCTCCGTCGTAAACAATAGTTTTCAAAACTGATACTTTTGATATGAAAGCTACTGAACAACATTTTTTAGAATTAGCTTCTTAATCATCTCAGACAGTCGGTTAGAGTTAATGAAGAAATTCAAAATGTCTTTAAGAAGGAGAATCAAATGTTATTTATTATTAAATAATTTAAAATGTATACTTATATATTAATATTTTTAAAATTTACCGCATAACATGTAAATTTTTTTTCCATACGAACTTATACTAGTAAACACTTTGTTATTTACATATCGAAATTTTTGTGAGTTTAATTTTAAGGCCAGAAGCAAACCGAATATTATCAACTTCCATTCAATGAAATAATCGCAATTTAAATCTTTTTATATTTCAATAAAATATTCTTTTGAAATGTGAATGAAATAAGTTTTTAACAAAAATTTATTTTCTTTTCTTTTCTGTTGCAGGTGGTCTATTTTACTGCTACGTTTCCATATGTCATCCTCGTCATCCTATTTATCAGAGGCGTGACGCTAGAAGGAGCAGCAGATGGAATTTACTTCTATCTTGTTCCAGACTTTGATAAACTCATGCAAATTCGGGTAAGACATCAATTAGACACATTGTGCAGTTTTATGTTCTGCAATGAAAAATAAAAAATTGTGAAGTTTTTCTAGAAAAATTTGGTTCCTTCAACTTTTTATGTAACAGTAAATAGCAAAATTTCGTGTAACGCATTCGGTTACATGAACTTTTGCTGTTACCGTTACATAAAAAATTATATAAATCAGAATTTCATTAAAAAAAATTAGTAATTTTGCAATTTTTTTTTCCGTATTAAAAAACTCACAGAGCTTAACACCGTCTAAAATTTATTAAAAGTTTAAGTCTACGATTAAAATATATTTCACATTTTTACAATTTAGATGAAGAAGTATAACAGTATATTCTGGAACTCAATGTACAAAATTTAAAATTTGGTAAAGCACATTGTAATAAGAAAAAATTATACTAGAAACCGGGATTGTAATGAATTTATTCACTCAAAAATATAGGATATCTCGATCCAATTCGAATAGAAATTAAAAAAACATTTAGAAACTTGAAATTTTTGTAGTCCCTTCTGGTCATTATAAAAGAAAAGTTGTTATAAAGTGGATTTATAAAAGTAAAATTTTGCCAGTGCGGTCGATAACTGAAAGCTGTGGCTGGTTGTGTTTATGACGGCCAATTATCAATAATCCGGCAATAGGCCCTAAAGGGCGATATGACGACCGTCGAGGTCTTTCAAAAGGAGCCTAATCCATATTTACGCAAGGAAATCCAAGGTTTGAAGAAAAACATGGAAAAATCCCAAAGATTAGACCGGCAGTCAAGATTGGGTTCGAACCCAGAACCTGCCGTCTACCAGTTTCGAGAGCAGAATCTGTCGGTCACTGGTCGGGCATTTGATAAAGTACGAGTTAAGATGATTATGAAATACATATGTATGTTTTTCAACAACATGAAACTTTCTGATAAATTTCCCGGCTAATTTTTAGAAGTTCAAACATGAAATTAACAGATATTATTATTAGAATGATTTGGAAAAGAATGGATCTGTGTTTTTTTATAAATGTATCACATCTTAAATGACAAACGATCGCTATCTTATAACGGCGTTTTTTTTTTTTTTTTTTTTTTTTTTTTTTTTTTTTTTCCCTTACACGCATTGCTGCGTCTCGAAAACTGATTAAAATCATAAAGTTTGAGAGAATTTTTCGAAAACTCCTCTGCTTCTATCGCAAAAGGAAAAAAACTGCTCGAATGTACACTGTAAAAAATGTCAGATGTTTCTGAATATATAAAAATGTACTGTAATCAAAAACGAAAATATACAGTGACCTCTTCTAAATCACCTAAGGTTTCGAAAACCGTTCCTTTACTTTTAAAAATTCCAGAAAACTATATGTTTTTGAAATTTAAAGAAGAATTTATAAAAATTCATTTTTATTAGCTGCCCGTCCTTTTCGGAAACGTTTCTAAGTAGCTTTTAAAGTACAATAATCACTTTTCTCAAATCAAAATATCGCTTTTTCGGATTCTATCAATTCTCAAGTAAACATTTTCAGCTGCATAACTGATTTTGTATATGCAATTGTAGCAAAATAATGTTAATTTTCATATTAATGTTAATACTGTTAATATTGTATGTTTGTCTATTAAACATGTTCTATGAATATCAAAATATTTTTGTATGAATTGGTAGCATCCGAAAAAGTGATATTTTGATTTGAGAAAAGTGATTATTGTACTGTAAAAGCTACTTAAAAACGTTTCCGAAAAGGACGGGCAGCTAATAAAAATGAATTTTTATAAATTCTTCTTTAAATTTCGAAAACAAATAGTTTTCTGGGATTTTTAAAAGTAAAGGAACGGTTTCCGAAACCTTAGGTGAGTTAAAAGAGGCCACTGTTTATTTTCGTTTTTGATTACAGTACATTTTTATATATTCAGAAACATCTGACATTTTTTACAGTGTATATTTTTTGATTACTTGCGAATTTTAGCGTTTACGAATATAAATGAATTTAGAAACTTGCCAAAAAGTAAACAGTTAGAGAGTAGCCTTAAATGGTATAAAAGTGCTCAGTTAACGAGTTAATAAATAATTTTTTTTAAAGATTTTACGAATTTTAGGAAAGTTCTGAGCATCATATAGCACAAATAGGTTATTTTTTCCCGCATTTAATTTTAAACACGATTCTATAGCATTTGCATTTGCATCTTTCTTGCCTTTTCTTTAACATTGACTATTTTGCTTTCAGGTATGGCAAGATGCTGCTATCCAAGTATTCTATTCTTTCAGCATAGCTGGAGGTGGTATGATCACTTATGCCAGTTACAACAAATTTCGCAACAATCTAATCAAGTAAGCTGATTCATGCTAATTTCTGGATTTATTTTTAGATATTTCTGTTAATTTATGAAAGTATACAAATCTCAGATTAAAAGCTTGAAATATATGTTGACAGTTTTCTGAAATCTATGTATGTCTGTATGGTCGGCCATACGAAGAATGTGGCGTATGTAAGAATTGGAAATAAATAAACCATATGTTGCGAACAAGATGTACACACAAGTATTTCAGGCTGCTCGATTATATGGTTTTTGAATGCCTCCAAAGCCTGTGTCTATATATGGCCGGCTATACGGACTTGGGAATAAGTAAACCGTATGCTGCTAACGAGATGTACTGTTAATACATACAAGTATTTCAAACCCTAAAACAATTCTCGTACCCAATCTAAACTCATTGTTCCGAAATTTCTTTGATACAAAACAATGAACTTGGCTTCACTGCTTATGGTCTATTGTTGCTGAAAGGTAGTTTTGTAGGATTTGAAAATAATTCGCATAATTAATGCACTAATGGGCATAGAAGCAACCAAGCTGATGATTTTCTTTTCGATTTAGTGATTTTATTTAACCCTTTACTGCAAGAATTATTCTATTTTTTCAGAAAAAAAATATTTGAAGTTTATATAATGATCTAATAATGGGAAAAATTGTAAAAAATAAAAATGAAATAAAATAAATAAAATAAAGTTAATTTAAAAATTTTCAGCTAAAATTTGATATTTTATGTGGTGGGTGCAGCATGTACACAATTAGAGTTGATATTGTATGGATATATTTTGCAACTAAATAAGCTAAAATTAATTAATTTTATCTATTTAATACTCTGCAGTATTTTTATATTAATATTTTTAAGTATTTAATAAAAATAATGAAAATAAATCTTACCTTAATAGCTTGATCGAAATTTCTTTTGTTTCTAATAGTTTGTTTTATTTCTTTGTTTATAAACCATCCTTTAGTCGCTGATAGAAACTAAACATATATTTTTTTAGTGATCTACTTATTATAATACATATAATCTTGGAAATTGTCAATAACGGAAATTAGTGCATTATAAATAGACTGTATTTCCTCAATAAATCTCAGCCTTTGAGAGAGAAGTCTTTTTGTTATTATTTATAGATATTTTTTTCTGCTTACCGAAAGAGGCTGATTTTTTTAAACGATTCTCGTAACGTTTTGAAAGTGTTTCATAATTTATGCATAAATCATGATTTTTCATTCATCATTTTTTTAAAATAATGTATGAAATTCAGACACGCTTTAAAAATGACATTTTCAAAACTGAGCAAATGTAATCAAATCTGAGTATGTCGCTCAGTCAAAATGGCTCCAAATCAAAATTATTCAAATTTGAAAATCGTTTATGATCATTTCTGAAAACACCGATGTACTCAAGTATGAGCACATTACATTTTATTTTTAAATGTGTGGAGCCATTTTGACTATGCGACATACTCAGATTTGAGTATTTTTTTACTCACTTTTGAAAATACCGTTTCTAAGAGTGTACAAACATGCTGCATAACTAATTTTAGTCTTAAAATAACCTACAGAAATAAAGTGTGCATTTAATAAAAATAGGGATAAGCACTTCAAAACAACAAAATTGATGAAATTACCTTCAAAATTTTCGATGAAATTTTGCAAATTCCATTTCCGAAGTCTTTTTTTTTCTTTCTCTTTTTTAGAAATGCATCTATTCTTAAGTTTCGGAGGAGAAGAACAAACTCTACGCTTCTGAGACTTTTAAGTATTTTTCCGCGATTACGATAAAAATGTAGTTCTCCCCTATTTCATGTTGTATAATATTACTAAAAGAAGCGTTTCTTTTGGAAACATAACAAATGAAATTATATGAACAAATTCAACTATACCCTGTTGACATTTACTATATTTAACGAATAAAAAGTAATTTTGTTTGAAACTGAGTATATTCGATATTTCAGAATTAAAAGCAGTAGGTAGTCATATTTGAAACAAAAAGTTTCAAAACAAAATGAAAACATCGATTTACTCTGATTGAAAATTGTCATTTTTCTCAGTGTATGTTTGTAGAAATATACGACACGTAACTTTCATAAATGGAGACGGAAAGTTCCTATTAGAACATCTGTTTTTTACTTACCCATCATAGAGTAAGTCCTGCAATCGTTAAAAAAAAAAAAAAAAAAAAAAGACGTATTTACACGTTTTAGACATTGGAGATTCCGAAAAACATAGTTTTAGAAAAAAAAAATTGCAGTCCGTCTGTCTGTGTATCTGCCTGTCCGTCCGTCTGTCTCTATAAACACTCTATCTTTCAAGCAAATTAAGATAGCGATTTGAAATTTGGTGTGTACTAAACTAAGTATGAAATAATGGGAAGAAGCTTATTGAATATCAGTAACCTCGATAATCGGAACTTTTTTTTTCTGACTCTCGAAATATTCGTTGTAATGAAAGGTGCATAAAAATTTTAGAAATTTTTTATTTTAAGGAGTGGATGTAAAAAACAATAAAATAACACAAATTTTGCATAAAAAACGAAATCGATCGGATAATAAGTTGCCGAGATATTTGTAATCCTAATTTTTACACTCTTCGATTTTTCATGACCTTGTATTTCATACAAACTTCAATTTAAAAATATATTTTAATTGAATATCAGACGTTTAATTCGATGCAGTAAATTGTTAGTTAATATGATTATTATTTTTGGAGTTATAAGCAATATATCTTTTACGCAATTCGGTACTACTTCTGTAGTTTGGCGTTTTGTACAATTTGTTAAATTTGGTTCATCAGCAATTCATAAATAGAGCATTACTATATGTGTTAAAAAAACATTTAAATATACGTTTAAAATTTACTTTGAAATTGCGCTGCATTTTATAAATAGTTTACACACGTTTTATTTTCATATTTTATGGTATGCATATCCATGATGGGTAAGTATAACGATGCCCCCCCCCCCCCCAACGACTAGTTTTTGTTGTTGTTCTTGTTATCTAATACCATTTATTGTATTTCAGAGATGTTCTCATCATTGGAATCGGCGATATGTTGACGAGTCTCTTCAGCGGCCTGGTGGTGTTCTCTATGCTGGGTTTTATGGCGGTCCAACTGCAGAAGTCCGTTCACGATGTTGTTGACTCAGGTAATAAATAACCCCTCACTGCATGATTTTTTTTTCTATTTTTATGAAAAAAGTATTTGAAATCTACATGTCGGTCTGATAATGGGGAAAATATTAAAAATATATACATTTCTATTTTTAGCTAAAATTTGGTATTTTATGGTGTGTGCTACATGTACACAATTAGGCTTTTAAAGTATTCTTGGAATTAATTGAGCTTAAAAGAATTAACTTTATCTGCTTTACAGGCTGTAACTTTTTTCATAATTATATTTTTAAGTATTCAGTAAAAATAATGGAAGTAAATCTAATTTTAATTGCTAGATTAACATTTCTTTTGTTTCCAAAAAAAAAAAAAAAAAAAAAGTTTTTTTTTTTTTCTGCTTTAGTTTTTTGACATGGACAAAATAAGTGTTACTTCATTCTTTGGTTATTCTGGACAGGGGCTCAGATCATATTGGCCAAATTCATGGCACATAATGAAAATTATAATGTTTTTAGGTCTGCTCCAGATGCATTGCCTGATTACCGTACAGGCCAACTAGGTCATGGCCTTGGGACCACTTATGAAAAGAGCCCAATTTAATAAAATTATTTTAAAAAAAATCTTAAAATTGCAGTTTCTTGCAAGTATTTTCTCAAAAAAAAAAAAAAAAATGGTTAACTTGGCTACTATAATGAATGGAATAATCCCGGGGGAATAACATCTGGTTACTATTTTGGTGCGAGGGGACCCTGAAAAGGTGCTGGACATTGGGCTTCTTTAATATTAATCGAGCTCTGTCCAGATATGACACGTGGTGATGTTAAGGGTTAAGAATGATTATTATTATTTCTCTTAAAAAAAAAAAAAAAAAAAAGAAGCTTTTTAGTTGATATTGAATTTTCTTTATTTCACTATCCTGCAGACTTAAGGGGCAAACAGAAAATGTTAAATTCCGATGATGTGTTTATTTAAAAGAAAATCATATAAACGGCAAATATAGCAAATTTGTGCTACTATATAACATCACAACCAGTCGCTGTTATAGACGTCTTCTAGATGTCACAAATGGCTAAGAGTCACAGCACTGTTAAAAAACTGAAGTGTATCACTGTGATATCATTTAAAAATCATTGAATTAATTATATATGATAGGACTGAAAAAGAAAACTTTTATTAATATCTTTTTAAGTTTTGAAACAACGCGACAAAATTCTATAACATCACTGCCAGTTGATGTTTTATGGACGTCATCTAGACGTCACAAGTGGTTGCAACTCACAGCACTGTTAAAAAACTGAAGTGCATCACTGTGAGATCACTTAAAAATCGTTGATTAATTATACATGATAGGATTGAAAAAGAAAGCTTTTATTGGTATTTTTTTAAGTTTTGAAACGACTCGACAAAATTCTAAAACGATTATATGTCCAAACTAAGATGTTATAAACTTCGAGGGGTGGTAGGGTACATTTAGACGAATAGGAATCGCATATTTACTCATTAAAAGCCGGTTGGCAAGAAAACTTGCCATGTATTAAGGGCAACAAAACATTCAAAATTTAATACCAATATTTTAAATTGGAAATTTTATTATTATGAAATTTCAAATTTTGAGCGATTAAATAATTCAAAATTGCAATTCGAAAAAAACTGGTGTCGAAGAATTAAAAGAAGTGTAAAAGGAAGTCGTTTTTAAGGGATTAATGTCAAGACGAAAACGCCTTCCTAACCCAGTAAAGATTAAAAAGGCTGGATCACACAAACGTGAGCGCTGGCTCTGGCAGTGTTATACTTTTTTTTTTTTTTTTTTATGATAAAATTTCCCATTTTTTTCGCCTTGATTAATATGTCTTTAACCCTTTATCTACCGCATTATGAAGTCATGAAAATTTTATATTCTAAAGCATTTTACACAAATTGCTTAAACTAAATTAAGAGATTTACATAATCATTTTATAAATATTTGAAGGATTTTCGAAAGATTGAAGGATTTAGAATGATTAATTAAATTTGAATTTACAGAGACTTTGTGCAATTTTTATAACTCCACTCAAATCTTATATTTTTAATTGTTTTCTCAGTATTTTATAAAATTATAAAATGTACAAATGTCATGTTCTTGCAATACAAATACAGAAATATTTCCGCATTGAAAAATCCCTACCCCCCCTTCCTCAGCTCCAAGAAAGCTGAAAAGTTGCAAAGGCAAAAGAAATCATCCTTTTAAAAATTTTATGTTTTGTGTAACCAATAATGCTTTTCGAACAGGATAAAGTAATGTATCTGTAACTCATTCTAAACAGTATTACAACAAACTGACGTATTAAAAGAATTTCATAAGTTATTTTAATGGTACTTTGGTACCATTACCGAATCAAGTTCCGTCGGTAGATAAAGGGTTAAATAAGACGAATTTTATTATTTCAAAAAAGTGGTGCCGATCAAAAATTTTTAATTTACATAAAGTAATCCACTGGCAACACTAGATTCTCTTGTTGCGAGAGCGGATGGTAAGTGTTCGCGGCTCAAAGAGTTAATCCTTTCAAGCGCAGTGGTCCCACGACGACGGAACTGCCTAATTTTTATCCCCAGCGACGACACCAGGAATATTTTTTAATATTTTTTTCTTTTTTAATGAAAGCTGAAAAGTACAGGTTTTTAATTTCGAAGAATTCGTTTGTAAATTTTGGTGCCAGCCAATTATTTCATCCTTTTACGAACCTTTTCATAAAATGATTCTTTAAATGATCCTCCTTTATTGGGTCAGAAAGACGTTTCCGACTTGCCATTCCTGTGAGATTCCAAATCGTCTAGGTGTACCCTATCTACCCTCAAAGTTTGTAACGTCTTAGCTGGGAAACCTTGCATATAATAAATTTCAAGCTATTCCGTTTGATTGTTTTTGCGCTGTTATATAGATGGGCAAGTGGATCAGACGGTTAGATGTTACATATATAGGTTACAGCCCAAACCCGATTTTAGGCCAAATTAGATTGGCCTAAGGCAAACTAGTTTATCCTAACGCCCACCGGATAAACTAGTTTTTCCTAGGCCAAAACCGTCTATCCTAACGCCTATCGGATAAACTAGTTTTTCCTAGGCAAAACCGGTTTATCCTAACACCCATCGGATAAACTAGTTTTTCCAAGGACAAACTAGTCCATCCTAAGGCCCATAGGGCAAACTAGTTTTTCCTAGGCCAAACTAGTTTGGCCTAACTAACTTTTATAGGATAGACTAGTTTAGCCTGCTGTTTATTGGTCTGAACTAGTTTATCCTAGTCCAATTCAATTTGGCGCGATTTTATTGAATTCAATTAGCGCTAACATTCTAGTTTGTCTTAGGTTGATCTAGTTTATCCTAGGCCAATGTAATTTTACTTGTTTTAGCTCACAGGCGTCAAAGCCTGAGAAATAATGATAACGCAGGTTCTGTATGTATCTACGTGCGCATGTATGAATGTACGTTTCGCAATATTTCTTGCTAGAAATATCCGATTTGCTTCAAATTTTGGATGTAGGTTCATTCTGGTAAGGTACTTTTCTGATTAGTTTGGGAATTCATTGGATAAGAAAAAGAGGGGGGGGGGCAAACGGGAGACTAATCCCCCACCGTTAATTTAGAGAAATGGATTTTTCATGCAGAAGTATCAGTTTTCATTTAAAATTTTAGAGATAGGATCATTCTCACAAGGCACCTCCATGATTAGTTGTGGATCTTTATTATTTAAGTGTAATTAAAAGGACAATGTAGGTAACCCTCCCCCCCCCTATAATTTAGATAAATGGTTTTTGACGCAGAGTTTTTGGATTTGCTTCAAATTTTGGATATAGATTTTTTCTCATAAGGTGATTCTCTGAATAGTTTTGGGAGTTTAACGGTTAAGTATGAAGGGAAAAATGAAGGATTGCCCTCTTACTTAGGAAAAACTAGTTTATCCTATAGGTATTTAGATAAACAAGTTTGGCTTAGGAAAAACTAGTTTATCCAATTGGCGTTAGGATAAAAAAGTTTGGCCCAGGTCAATCGCTCAAAATAGGGTTTGGCCGGCAAAAAACATATTTTTGACTAGAATAAGTATAAATGTGTGTCAAGAGTCATTGCTTATAACATCAATACAGAAATGTAACATGTCCACCGTGAAGACATGATGTATTGGACATGGTGTTTGCTTATTTTTTTTTTCTACAGACTCGTGCCGTGCTGAGATCGGGATTGCATTTATTATTATTAATATTTTTTGATATTCGAGCCAGAGCTGAACATAATTTGAAATCGAACAGCGTTTTACATTTTTGAGAAATTAATTACCTGTCGACGTGTAAGTTATTCTTGTCACGGAGTCAAGTTTTTCTTTTCCGTGAAGTCGTAACCGGAAATTCGATTCAAAAGGTAGCTTTAATAGTATTTTCACAAAAAAACATCGCTTTTATGAAAAAATGGTTAACGCCATTCGATTACATATTTTCTGAGTGAGAGTGCCTGTTAATCTTATGCATTTCCGAAAAGCAATTAGTTCATAAATGTGTTAGGATGTAGCTCTTTTGGATTTGAGAAAAACCTTAAGGAATGACAGAGAAATATATTCAGAAATCTACATTTTACTAAACAGATTCAAAAGTTATGGTGTTTATAATTCTCCTTTTTTATCTTTTGTTCTAAACTACATTAATTATTTAATAAATCCCTATATGAATATTGAAAGGTCTAAGAATCTAAATAATCAATAATGCATTGTGTATTTTCTGCTAACACATCGCTATTTAAAAATGCATTGTAAATTTATCCAATAAATATATATGCAGTATTTTTTTAAGGAATCTTAATTGTATGTATAGTAAAATCTGATTTTTTGCAGAAATTAAGTAGGGCCAGATCGAGCCGGACTGAGTCTCTTTTCATTGATTATTGTACAGGTAGGTTCTCGGAGTGAACTTTTAATTTTTACAGCGGGTCAAGGCAAAATGACTTTTCTTCTGGAAGGGCGGGGCCCGGGCTTTGAAATTCTGGCCCATGCAAACCCCTAACAGTATTCTACTAGTCTTCGGATAAAATACATTATACAAGGGTGATGGCAAAACCACTTTTAGTCCAGGAGCCGGCCGTCGATTTTCCTATGTATCGAGTACAAGGACCGAACATACATCAAAATGTAGGTTTCAATGTGCGCATTAAGAATATCACTGGCTGCCAAGTCCTATCCTGCCGGAACCCGGTGGCAGCCGCACATTTATGACGTCAATTTTGAGTGTTTACCTATGTATCGAGTACAAGGACCGGACATACATCAAAATGTAGGTTTCAATGTGCACTTTAAGAATATCACTGGCTGCCACATATATCAAAACGTAGGTTTCAATGTGCAAATTAAGGATATCACTGGCTGCCAGGTCCTACCCTGCCGGAACACAAGGCAGCCGCACTTTTATGACGTCAATTTTGAGTCTTTACCAATGTATCGAGTAGACCAGACATACATCACAAGTAGGTTTCAATGTGCACATTAAGAATATCACTGGCTGCCACATACATCAAAATGTAGGTCTCAATGTGCACATTAAGAATGTCACTGGCTGCCATGTCCTATCCTGCCGGAACCCGGTGGCAGCCGCACTTTTATGACGTCAATTTTGAGTGTTTGCCTATATATCGAGTACAAGGACCGGACATAGATCAAAATGTAGGCATCAAAATGCACATTAAGAATATCACTGTCTGCCAGGTCCGATACATAGGTAAACACTCAAAATTGACATAATAAAAATGAGTCTGCCACCTGGTTCCGGCAGGATTGGACATGGCACAATATGATATTATTAATGTGTACTTTTAAACCTTCATATTTATTTATATATGGTCCTTAAATTCGATACATAGGTAGACATTCAGAATTGATGTCATAAAAGTGTTGCTGCCACCTGGTTCCGTTAAAATTCGACAAAGCAGACGCTTATATTATTAATATGCATTTCCAAACCTACATTTTGATGTTTGTCCAGACCTTGAATTCTATACATAGGTAGACACTCAAAATTGACGTCATAAATGTGCGGCTGCCACCGAGTTCCGGCAGGATATGACCTGGGAACAAGTGATATTCTTAATGTGCTCATTGAACCCTACATTTTGATGTATGTCTACTCCTTGTACTCGATACATCGGTAAATACTCAAATCACACTCACATCCCTCACCCCTCCCCCTTTTTGTGCCCAAGGGGAGGGCATTTTCATAAATTTAGATCGATATCTCTCAGGTGGCATATAGTTGGAAAGGTCTGTGACCGCTTATTGTTGTTATGCACCTTCGGCGAACCTCACTCCACTTTGCTCTCGCAGGGACACCTTTGTAAATTTGCCAGCAATTTTGTGATCTATCGTTGGAAAGCTCTGTGATCACTTATTCATATTATACAGTTCTTGAGCTTCTCTCCCCACCTTTATTTCTCAAGGATCCGGTTAGAAGTTTGTTTGGATAGAGGATTTTTTTGTTGCAAGATTTTGCTGTGCGTACACACCGCGTTTGCTATAAGATGCCGAATGCAACGAGGGCCCAATTCGAGATTTCATATTACAAGATTGTTATAAATTAGCGACCCCGATTAAAAAAGACAAGAGAAGGGCACTAGCGAGTGAATCCGCCGAGTCTTTATTAACACCGACTCAATCCAACTGGCGATTCAAGCACTCGAATACGCCATCTGGTGGTGAAAAGATGGAACTTTTTGTTTCAAGATAATGCCATGAAAATCCCATTGCGTTACACGTATTTTTAAATCGTTCAGAATAATTATTCCTTTGCACAATTTCAGATTTACTGTGACATTTGTCTTCTGTCTTATATTGCAAAGTAAAAGTTATCCTAATTTGAATATTTAAAACTTTTAAATTCATTTACAATAAAGAATTGTTTCAATGGCACTTTAACATTAGTTAAAGGGAAATTAAAGGGACAGTTTTCCTGAATCGAAGGCAGCGCCTCTATAGGCCGTTTTAATTCCCAATTCACCCACAGACGATTCTTGATGAAATCGAATCGGCATGATATAAAAAAATTGTAAACTGGAGTCATCGAGAAAAAATTTACACAATCGAAAGTTATCGAGATGTCCATACAGTTGAGAAAATGATAAAAATATCTCGTTATCGCCCATCGCTAGTCTGAACGATGTTCATAATAATATATTTTTTAAATTGTACAACAGCTTTTTTGAGTAATTTGATATATTCAAATGTAAATTATATAAATAGCAGTTAATATTATGAAAATACAATGAGACATTTAAATTTTAGTGTAAACGTCTACCCCACACACCCATTGTAAAATAATTTATATTGAGACATTTAAAAAATATATTCACTTACTACCGAAACATGCTGATTTTTTTTCCTAACTAGGGATTGAAATTTGAACGATAACACATATGCTACTGCAAGCCATTTTTAAGGCATACTCCTCTTCCTTCCTCCTATCTATTTCCTCCATGGCTAAAAATAACTCATTCAAGGAATATTTCATTTTACTAATTAAGCGCATGAATTTTTAATCAAGAGACAAGAAAGCTTAAATTTTCTAGAATTTCATTTTTTAAGAATTTTAATTTCTTGTTCCAATTTAATTTCTTGAATAACCCAAACCAAAAAAAGAAAAAAAATATTTCCCCTGAAAAAAGTATTACATGAAAAATGGATCGAGAAGATCAAGAATGGAAAATTAAACTAGAATTCCAATGTTTACTAGAATCGGAATTTGATGAATATTATGTGTTAGTAAATCCAAAAATTGCCCCTGAATCAAACCTCGAAGAAGTTACTGAAGTTAAGGATGCAGATGAAAATGTTGTGGACATTGTACCTAATATACAATCAAACTCGAAGAGATAATGGAAAACATTTCAGTTTCTAACATTAGATGGCGCTACCAACGTGAAAATCATGTAGTTCAGCGCCCCCTGTACTGCGGTCAAAGGAAACTTGGCGAATGACAAGCCTTGATAGTATGATAAGTTAGCCTTGCTCGAACCAATATACAATCATGAAGAATGAAACTCGAAATGCAAAGTCGAAAATCCAGAATTATGAGACCAAGGAAATGAAAGCATTTGAGCCTGAAAATAAAAGCCGAAAAAGAAAACGTGTTTATCCTCCAACTTCTGAACTGGTGAAGAATTTCTTTCAGACATTAAATCGAAATAACGGAAGGTTTTTGAATGACATGAAAAAATATATGCGAGATAAATATAGGATCGATGCGAAACTCTTTAAGGACTACCTTGGCAAGTTCTTGCAAGAACATGTTGGCAATAGATTAGCTCAGAAAATTGACAAGACGCAAGCGCAGAAGAAAGACAAGAAACCGGAAAACATCAAGAAAATTGGCTGCAACGAAAAATAGATAAAAAGATAACAAAATTGTTTAATTTCCAAAACCATTCCGTTTTTCTACATGAAATAATAGACACTCAAAATTGTTGGAAATGCCTCTTTATCATTTTCAATTTTAATCTTGCCAATAATTTAAAAATAAACAGAATTGTAATCACTAAACTGTTTTTATTTTTCTTATATCAGCCTCACAATTCACTACTAAACAATCAATGGTTTATTATTACTATTTTGCGCCCTTCTTAAATGATAATGTTGGTATGATGTTTGAGAAAAATTCCAAATCCTTTATTTTTCGGTAAATTCATAATTATGTAAAATACGTAGCACCGGGACAGACATCTTATATGTATTACATGGACGCGATTTTTTTTTTCTGACGCCAATTTGGCGAAAACTTCGTTTTAAAATATCCTTTACATATATATATTAATTATTTTCTATATTTTAAAAGGAATATGATAATAAATAAAAATTTTTAATTAATAATTATAGATCAAAACAATTTATATCATTTTAAAGAAAAAAATAAAAGTAAATGAACAGTTTATTAATAAATAAACAACAAAAATCGGGTTACTATTCGAGGCATATAATCGCCATTTTGTTGCAATCCACCAATATGGTGCATACATGACATCTGTGCCAGATATATTTGCAAAACATAGACAAAATGATATACAAGGTCAAGGCCACGCAAAGAATTATATACATGGCCGTCTATGGGTTATAATCTCTGAAAATATAATTTCAGTAGTTTTAAGCGTGCTTAAATCTCAATTAAATTTCGACTAATTAGTGGTGTGTACATAAAGATGGATGGTAAAATACAGATTGTACAAAGTATTAATGTATGCTTTCGTGGCACAGATGTCATATACGCACCACATTTGCATGTGTTTCTTTTCCTGCCGATTTGGCGAATATTTTGTTTTTGAATATAAGTTACAAATTGCATTCAATAACAGCATGTGATTTTTTATTGCAATATAAAAATAAAATAATCTGAGAAAATGAAAGAGATTCTAGTATTTTAAAAAAGGAAATAAATATAAATAAATGATAGTTTGATGTAAACAATTATTGATATAGTATCTAATAAAAATATTTTAAAGAATTAAAATAAAAAATAAAAATAAATAAACATGAATTTAATAAAAAAGGAAACAATAAATAAACAGTTATAAACAATGGCGCAGCCAGGGGAGGGGTTTTGGCGTTAAAACCTCTCCCAGAGCTAAGAAAGATCGCTATAATTGCCGTTTATATGAATGAAAATCAAACTTTATATTTAAACATTTTAGCGTATTTCGGAATCCGTCGGTTTATTGAATCAGATTCCATTTAATAAAGTGGTTCAATTAAATGGTGAAAATTCTACTTAAAATTGTGAAAGTGTGTAAATTGTGAAGGTTAAGTAAAAATTGGTTATTTGAACTAAGTACCTTTTCTGAGACGTATTATGCTGAAAGAATGATGATTTCCTGCCACACAGATGCTCTTGCAGTTTAAGTAATATAAGTAAATATTCTAATTCGTATTGATTCTATTAACCGGTGATCCAAATAACCGGCAAATGCCTTTATGAGAAACTCAACCCCCCCCCCCCCCCTAGAACCGAATTCTGGCTGCGCCACTGAACATTGAATATCTACAATAAACGTCCAATAAACCAATAAACATCCACAACTAATCACGGAGGCGCCTTTTCAGAATGATCCTATATCTAAAATTTTAGATGAAAACTGATAATTCTGAATGAAAAATCCATTTCTCTAGATTAAAGATGGGGGATTAGCCTCCCGTTCACCCACCCCTCTTATTCTTATCCAATGAATTCCCAAAACTAATCAGAAAAGTACCTTATCAAAATGAACCTACATCCACAATTTGAAGCAAATCAGATATTTCTATCAGGAATTATCGCATTACGTACATACATGTGTGCATACATACATACAGAACCTGCGAGCCCATTATTTCTCAGGCTTTGACGCCTATGAGCTAAAAACACGTAAAATTACATTGGCCTAGGATAAACTAGATCAGACAAACTATAATGTTGGCGCTGAGGCGGTCATTGAATTCAATAAAATCACGCCCAATTGAATTGGCCCAGGATAAACTAGTTCAGACCAATAAACAGCAGGCTAAACTAGTTCATCCTATAAGAGTTAGGCCAAACTAGTTTGGCCTAGGAAAAACTAGTTTGTCCTATGGGCCTTAGGATAGACTAGTTTGGCCTAGTAAAAACTAGTTTATCCGATGGGCGTTAGGATAGACCGGTTTGGCTTAGGAAAAATTAGTTTATCCGATGGACGTTAGGATAAACTAGTTTAGCCTAGGCCAATCTAGTATGGCCTGAAATCGGGTTTGGCCTGTAACATATATATAATTTCGGACGAACATAAAAATACCAACATCGCGCATACATACATATAAAATCAGTGTAAAAATAGCATAATTGGAGAAAAATTGGATAAGAAAAAAATTATACTTTAGAAATTATCTATAAATGATGAGATATGCAACATCAGAGCAGAAATCTAATATACCACATCGTACAACAAGATTCAAGCTAGAATAAAATTATACAGGTGGAGACATTTCTTTAAAATTTATTTGTTCTTCTAAGAACTAATAATGGGGTAATTCTATGAGCACATGTCGTATAAGTCACATACTACGATTTTGGGAAGCAGTATTTTAGAACGGAAAAATGTGACTTGATATTTCACTAATTGACTAAGGGCATGCAAACTTTTCGTAAATAATGGTGGCTAACGATTTAGCATTTGCTAAAAACGTGACTTACACGACAACTGCACATGGAAATACCCAATGCTACCTGCAGACGATAGAGTGAAGTTTAAGTATTGATCCTGCACCGTTACCATTGGAATTGAATAACAAAATATCTTTTTTTTATAACAATTACAAAACTGATACTTTAAAGTACCGTCGGAGTATAAAGTGTTAAGCTATATATTATTTGTGAATTGTTATAGTGATGCATAGTTGTTTTTATCTTATGCTGATTTTTTTAAGCATGTAAGGTGCTTTAAAAGTTTCAATGGAGATTTTCTTTAGAATGTATTGTTGTAATACAATATTTTAGATATAATGGATTGTCAAATTATTAATTACACTGTAATTTTTCTTATTGACAATCTTGGTTTAAATTTTGTGTGCTGACAACGCTGACAGTAACATTTGACAGGCATCGTCAACCGGTGAGAAACTCTTAGCTCACATAGTGCGCCAGAGATGTTATGGAACACTTGGTGATTTAAATCTTTTCAATTGTTTATGGTGAATTCTATTCTCTGCAAAATGTGCCCAAATAAAACACGACAAATCAAAGAAATTTGAGAGAATATTTGATTATGGTTTGGCATCATATTGAGTAATTAAAAAGAAAACGTGAAAAATGTATAAATAGCAGATAGAGAGGAGTATAATCAAAAAGGGAGGTTCTACCATATATTGAGGAATTTTTTCTTCGAACACTTTTGTTGAATTAATTTCTACAGTAAATTTCTACATTATAAGCGAAAGTTTGTTTTTACTTATAAACCTACAAGTATTCAATCCATTTATAACGAAATTAGTTTAACAATCCACCAGTAAGCAACAACAAAGAAAGCTTCATATTCTTCACAATGTAAAGTTTAGGGTGACACTAATAATTTGACCACCCACTGTATGTATATATGTATATTACCGTCTATAATTTTGATAAAAAATTGACACTCTATAGTTTTGTAGGTACTGGATTGGCTTTCATCGCATATCCTGACGCCATAACCCGTATGCCGGCGGCCACACTCTGGGCTTTGCTCTTCTTTTTCATGCTGTTCTTACTTGGGATTGACAGCCAGGTAAATTATTTAATCTCAGTTATTTCAGCATCGGTAAAATCACAAGCAAATTTTGAAAGCAATAAATAATTAAATGGCATTTTTTTACTTTGTTATTGTAATAAAACGCACTAAATTATTATTATTTTTTTCAATTAGTGTGAAAAATACAAAATTTTCAATATCATTAAAAACTTTTATATATTTATATTTTATAATACATATATATTAAGGAATAAAAACAGGGCACCAATTTTATTACGCACTCAATTTAAGATTTTGATAAAATTCCTTTTATATCGCTTTGTGAAAAGAAAACAATATGTATTTATGTATAAACAATGAATACATTTGCATTGTTACTAGTGTTTAATAGAGGTTTGCTGCTCTACTTGTGTAAAAAAAAAAAAAAAAAAAAAAAATTTAAAGTCGAAGCATCTTTTTTGCTGCTAAATAGAGGTTATTCACAAATTTACTAAAAGTTAAAATAATCGGCAGATATATAAAAAATAATAATTATTAAGAGTGAAATTAACTTAACAATATAAATTTGAAATATATTTTTATTCTGACTTATTAACCCCTTGCAACGCAGTGGTTTCATAGATATACCACTTTATTTTAATTCCTAAACGCCACATTCGCACAGGAATTCTGTTTAAAAAAATTACGGTTTATTGAATGCGTGAAATATACCGTTTTCTTATTTACAAATAAAGTTGTTTTCAAATTTCGGTGTCAGTCATTAATTTCAACACTTAAACAATGAATTTGCCCTGCGCCGCAAAGGGTTAAAGCAATATATACAACTTGTACTGAATATATGTATATATATATATGTATATATATATATATATATAAGACCATTAATTGTATTGCAGTATAAACCATTTGACTTTAATAGAGAAAAAAAAACATTGAAAAGAGAAAAATTAAATAAATAAAATGATTACAAATGAAATTTGTAGAACCAAAGCAGAATCATCAGGCCCCAAATGCTTTGGAATTACAAATGAAGTGTGTGGTTTCATCTTCGTATTAGCCATGAAAAAGCAAAATAATACGAATTTGGGGCTACCAACACACATAAAACAAAAATTAAATAAAGAAATACTAAGCAAACTATAGTAGATGTGGAGAAAGTAACAAGAAAGTACCATTCAGTGGAATAGAGTCCCACATGCTAAGGCTTAGCCCTGAAAACGCACGTGGTCACCTTAGAAGTTCCAGGATATCTATATATATATGTATACATATATGAAAAGCAACAATCTCAATTCTTTACAAAATAAAACGTGTTAAAACACAATTATTTTGATTAATAAATTCTAAAATTTAATGAAAAAAATTAGCACTATTGTAATACGATGTGACTCGATTGTGTAGATACATGCAGATTCTAACACAAATACAAGCGAAATAAATTATTCTGATATTTTAAACATTCTGATGTTTAAGTGTAATAGGATGATATTTTTACTAAATGGAGAGAGAGTTACTAATTAGAGAAAGTCTCTCTTTTTCTTTTATAGGACCCGGGGAGCGTATAAAAAATTAAATTTCGTAATCTTTAAAGACATAATTTTAATTATATTACTGACTTTTAAAGGAATTTTTTCTTTATTAAAAGCACTTTTTCTAACTGGAATTATATGTCTCTGGCTAACGGTTTTAGAATTAGCCATTAGACACCGTTGAGAGTGGACACTCTGTATATTTATGATAAAGTATAAAACTGGTCAGACAGATCCTCAAATCCACTCTCTAATGTTAAACATATAAGCGTAAAAATCATTCATATTTTTAAAAAAAAATTATCAGAAAATTATTACTCGCAAATTCTCTTTTCCATATACACACATTTTAGAGAAAATCTCTCTCTCTTTTTATTATTATTATTTTTTTAATTTGAAAAAATAATTCAAAAATATGTATTTGATTTTAATTGGAATATTAAGACCTTACTCGCAGCTTGTCAGGATTTTAACAGCTACATTCGGATTTTAACAGATAAAACATTTAACTGGAGATGTATTTTGTCGAACAAAGAAAAAAAGAAAAAAAAAAGATTATTTTAAGGAAAAAAAAATTAAGTTTCAAAAATATAAACTTTCTGGAGAGAAAGTTTAAAAACACAAATGAATTCCATGCCCATATTGGAAATTTCTCTGTCCGTGGAAAAAAATGAGGCATGTTTTTAATTTAACAGAGCGTCATCTGTTATGAAGATGACAGCATGTGCTTTATAAGATTTAAATTCAACCTTGTGTTCATGAAAATGAAAGATACTGATTTTTATTTCTCTTTCAGTTTGCAGCCGTTGAAACAATTATCACTTTTGTTTTTGATCAGTTTCCCAGCACTCGCACAAAGAAACCACTGGTGGTGTCGTGTGCAGCAGCAATACTATTTCTACTTGGTCTCTCTTTAACGACAAATGTAAGTAATATTTCACTGCCTTAGATTTATGATAACATGTAAATTATGTAATAATAATAGTAATAATAATAATATGTAAATACTTTGTGGTAACAACTGATTGTAAGTATTATTAATCGTTTTATATTGACAATCACATTTAGGTACGTTCGTATACGTAGCACCTATAGTCTCTGTTTGTCTGGCCGCATATAAAAGTGCAAAAACTACCCAAGCAAATGGTTTGAAATTCAATGTATATAATCGTTTCAGAATTTTGTCGAGTCATTTCAAATTCAATGAAAATCGAATCAAAATTTAAAAATATGTTAATAAAGTTTTCTTTATTTTATAAAATACTATCCTACGTAAATTAATTCAATGGTATCCGATGACAGGTAATTATTATATGTTGTCATGGTGATTATGTCCTATTATTTCCATATTACTGAACTTAATATCTATAATAGTAATAAATTTTGTATTCATGCATTTTTGTATCCGAATGCAGCAGCTATTACACGAAGATCTGAATATTTATAAAACAAGTTATATACGGAAGCCCCTTATTTGTCAAGTTTAACATGCAATTTCTGACAACGAAGTTTAACATGCAATTTCTGACAACGAAAGTAAACAATGAACATTGCATTCTCAAAAATAGTGTTCACTTGACTCTTGAATAAAATGTTAATTTTCATGCTTTTAAAATAAAGTTCATTTCAAAAGTAATTTTTCCGAGTTATTGTTGATTTTTCAAGTAATTTTTCCGAAAGTCTAATATCTTTTACTTTTAAAATCTATAACAAATTTCAATTAGCAACACAGGAAATGAATTTTGCCAAATTTATAGATAATGAGGATGCTTGTCAACAAACTAGTTTGGTGTGTGACTCAACTTAATGAAGGCAAACTTCAAACTAAATTGCTTGAAATTATACAAAATGTTCGTAATCTTATCGTAGTTATAATACCAGGTACGTGCAAACTTTAAAAATCCATAATAATAAAAAAATAATGCTCAAAAAAATTTTCGGTCTGCGCGATTAGGATCAGACGGATTTTGGATTTCTTTTCCATATATAATAAAAATATGATTCCAAAAGTAACCGATAGAGGGCGCTCACACCTCATACTGACGCGTTTTATGCAAATCAGGCTAGCGATAAAACACCTAATTGGAGATGGGTTCGTTATTCGATATCGGCAGCATGCACAGATTAAGCGCTGGTGGTTAAACTTTTCTACAAGAAAAGAAAATCCATAAATATTGCGTCGCGAAAGTTTTGCTTGTTGAGCATCTTTTACTATCTTATAATAAATGCACAATGTCATGTTATTGGGATTTGTTTCATTGTCCATTTGTGTTTGCCTGATTTGCCTAAAACATTCCAATATGGCTTGTGAGCACCTTCTGTCGGTTATTTTTGGAATCATTTTTTATTATAAATGGGAAAAAGAAATCCAAAATCTGTCTAGTCATACTCGCGCCAAAAAAGAAAAAAAAAAAATCTGAGCATTACTTTTTTATTATGGATTTTTAAAGTTTTCACGAAAATATAACGCACCCTATATATTGTATTATATGCAGGAAAAAATACAATTAAAATTACTAACTCTGCGATAATTGTTATTTTCTACCTCCATCAAACTGAGAAGCATTTTTTTGGGGGGGGAGGAGGGGGGGAGGGGGGCGTGGCGTCATAAGCGCATTATTTATAACATGAATTACCTAAAAAAGTATAGTTTTCTTCATTTTAATTTGACATTAAAACAAAACTTTTTTTTTTTTTTGGACCATTTGGAAAACAGTTGTTACTGTCGGTCGAGAATAGAGATATCAGAAGCATATCTGAAATCTTGTGATGTCCGATTTTATTCGTTTTCTGATTAGTCCATATTTGATGTCCAGGAAAGGAGATGGTTGTTGCATTTATCTTGCCACGATGACAAAAAAGTATTAAAAACTACAAAAAAAAAATAATAATAATAATAATACTTCAAAATTAAATTGAGATACAGCTTTCAAAGAAATTGCATTTAAAAGTTTTTTTTTTTTTTTTCTTGTATACATCGGTGTAAAATTAAAGATGTGCGATGTTTAGAAGTTTAAAAAATCGCAGTTCCAAAAATTGTAAAACTGAAATTTCATTTAAAATTTGTTTATGCTTGGTGCAGGAATATTAATGTTTAATCCACATTAAAACAAAACTTTTTTTTTTTTTTGACCATTTGGAAAGTGCGTAATATGTGACTGTTAATACGCAAGCCACGTTTTGATCATCCATAAAAAGAATGTTTATTTTTATTATTAATTTAAATATAAAGATTCATTTATAAGTCTAAAATTTTAGTCTTTGAAAATATCATTTTCCAAATGGTCCAAAATTAATCCAATCATTATTTCCAAAAATAATCGGATTAAATAACCAAAAATATTCTTATGGAAATATCGCAATTGTTATATAAAAGCAGTGTATTTAAATGTATTACGATGCTCTCTGTAAGCAGAAAAGCTTTTGCAGTTAAAAATGTTTCAGAGATTTATTTATTTATTTATTTATTTATTTTAAGAAAAGCCATACTTTTGTAAATGGTTATGAAAATCACCACTTTTTGTAAATATTGAGCTTCAACTGTTTCTCTACCCTTTCTAAATTTGATCGAGCTACGCATTTTGTGTGGGAGAAAAACTAAACTTTCCTTAATAGACTCAGCTAATAAATTTTACTGAGTTTATAAATTTTCTTGAATGGTCCTATAAAGTACCGTCGGTGCGTAAAAGGTTAATCCTTGGCTCTATTGGAGATTCATAAGATAAGATTTGTCGCCAAATTACATCAACAGCTATGAAAACAAACTTAATGAATCTTTATGCCTCTTTATTTATTTATTTTATTTTATTTTATTTTTTAATTATTTATTTATTTTTAATATTTAACGATTTTTTTAAAGAACGCCCTTTTTATGAACTAAAAATATATATATTTTTTACATTCATTTTCTTTTTTTCCTTTTTTTTTTTTTTTTTTTTTTTTTTTTTTTTTTTTTTTTTTTTTGCATTCATTTTCTTTTTTTTTTTTTTTGCGAAGAGCGAGAACAGTGCTAAGTTTTTTTACGTCCTAAAGTTTACTGAATTCTCTGACATTTTTGTCATCCGCAGGGTGGCATCTATCTTTTAGAAGTAATGGACGCGTACGCTGCTGGATGGCCTTTCCTTGTTATTGGACTTATGGAACTCTTTGTTGTAGCATACGTTTATGGTAAGATTTATTTATGTACTGAATGTCTCTTGTTCTTTGTATTGGCAGCTTTTATTACTTATTTCAGAAATGTAGTTAGTATATATATTACAAATTTAAATTTTTTTTTTTCGCCAAAACTAACCGTTATACTATATTAATTTCCTTACAACAATATTCCGTACTTTTTCAACTTATTAAATTAAAATCTTGTTTCTAGATATAATCTATTAATCTTTATGGAAACGATATAAATTCTTAATTCGCCTTAGAAAACATTTATTCCAATACGCGTAAATTTAAAAGATGGCTCTAAATTAAAAACATTCTTAATTAAACATTATTTCTTAATATTACGAAATAAAACTCATTTTTTCTATGTTTTTATCAACCCTTTTTAAGAAAGTCTTATTAAATTTATTCCAAAACAATATCTTTCAAAAATATCATTACTTTTATTTATTTATTTGTTTTTCCTGCTTCAACATTTGATATTCGTGCATAACAATAAATTCAGTTCTTTTCTTTTTTTTTTTCTTAAAATTAATCGTTTACAAAAATATCGTCTGTCTAATATATTCGGAATTTTGAGTCGATTATAAATCAGTTAAATAATATTTTAAAAAAAATAAAATTATCGTCTGTGGAATAAAATCTCGACTCTGGGAATGAGTTATGTTTACATGGGAAAATGACGGTTCGAGAGTAGATAATTTTCTAGAACTTTCTTTTTAGATTTAAGAAAGGAAGCCTCAAGGTGAGAAGGAAGATTCTTGGTTTTTTTCTTCGGTGAGTACGGCTCGCTGAAATAATGATGGAATATTCTTTTTGATGTTTCGGTTAAAGATAGTTTGCAAAGGGAACCTTTCCCTCTCTCATGACTATAGTTTAATAAATTAACTTGTAGCAGCCAATGAGTAATTTATTGGATCCTCTACATTTATTTACTTATTTTTTTTTTCTCGCTTGCCATGACTTCTGTGCGGTAAAACGAGAAACCCGGCGATGATGTTTCTGGCTCCTAACTTTACAATGCCATACATATATATATATATATTATATATATATATATATATACAGGGTGTCCGAAAAGTCTGGAAACGGTCGAATAACTCGAGAAATATATAAGAGATTGTAAAACGAA
The DNA here is from genome assembly GCA_964019185.1 of Maratus speculifer. Classification (NCBI taxonomy): domain Eukaryota; kingdom Metazoa; phylum Arthropoda; class Arachnida; order Araneae; family Salticidae; genus Maratus; species Maratus speculifer. The sequence continues at coordinate 196,477,946 of OZ025296.1, read as the reverse complement.
AATATATGTTAAATATTTTTAAACAAGCTACTCAGTGATACCAATTTTGACCTTCGCAACCGACCCCCTGGGGGTCAGAAGGGGTCCAACTTCGAAATCTTAAATAATAACCCCCATTTTTCATTGCAGATTCGGATTCTGCGGACAAAAATACGTAACTTTTGTATTTGATGTTTATTTCCAATCCTCGTTTATCACGGTGTAATTGAGCATATTAAATCGATACATATTTCGGTTTTCCCAACCAGGTTTTGCCTGATTGGCCAGAATTTTGACGTCAAATTCCTAGTCTTTTGCAGGAATATTGGTTCCTTGAAAATCACCCGTGGCGATTGTTTCGATAATGCTACACTGTTAAAAATTTGACCCATTTGCTGTAGCGTCACTCCACAGCTTTTATAGAATATCTCTTTTATGACCAATGAGAACGCTCCATAACACAGTAAAGTAACCATTTTCTATAAAAGCGTTGGAGTGTCGCTGTAGCAAATGAGTTAAAATTTTTACAGTATATAGATTTTTTTTTATGTTTTTCTCTACAAAAATTCATTGAGATATAAGTATTTAGTTTTCTGTTTGGATTTTTATTTTATCCATTAAATGATTTCTAAATAACGAATGGTTTCTAAATATGGCTGATGTGGGTGTATGTTTTTTTAATTATTTGCTGTAGCGTCACTCCACCGCTTTTATAGAAAACGATTACTTTACTGTGCTATGGAGCATTCTCATTGATCACAAAAGAGATATTCTATAATAGCTGTGGAGTGACGCTGCAGCAAATGGGTCAAATTTTTAACAGTGTAGCACCATTGAAATAATCGCCACGAATGATTTTCAGGAAATGCTATTCCTACAAAAGACGAGGAATTTGACGTCAAAAATTCTGGCCAATCAGGCAAAACCTGGTTGGGAAAACTGAAATATGTATCGATTTAATATGCTCAATTACACCGTGATAAACGAGGATTCGAAATAAACATCAAGTACAAAAGTTCCGTATTTTTGTCCGTAGAATCCGAATCTGCAATAAAAGATGGGGGTTATAATTTAAGATTTCAAAGTTGGACCCCCTCTGACCCCAGGGGGTCGGTTGCGAAGGTCAAATTTGGTATCACTGAGTAGCTTATTTAAAAATATTTAACACGTATATTTACTATATACAGGGTGATTCATAAAAGATGGGCAGAACTTTAAGGGGTTATAGTACACTTAAAGACAAATAATATTAAATAGGAGACTAAGGGTCCCAGACGTATTCCCAAGGAGATAGGGGGCATTAAAGTTTAGGGTCCGAAATTTCAAATGATTGGAAAAATTGGTCGATTCGTTTGCGGTTTTTGCAAAAAATTTTCTTTATGCCAGTATTTTCTTGAAATAAAATTTTAAAGTTCAATTTCAAAAAATGCCGATAGGGGGCGCTTTAGACTTTGGAGTAACAAACAACTATTTTTTAACGTTATTTTTTGTATTTCTTTAAATGATTTCGAAAGCTTAGACTTAAACTTAAATTTTGATCTAAAAATCTGAGTCCTAACGAGTAGTTAAGTAGCGTAAACTGAAATTTGAAATTTCAAACCCTTCTCCCCCCAGAACAAAAATCAGTTATTCCCGATCTTTGTGTCGTAGATTAGGCTCTAACTACTGCCGCGTTTTTCTAAAATTATTCTTTATGTCAGTATTTTCGTGAAAATAAATTTTAAAGAAAAGTTTCAAAAAATTCCGATAGAGGGCGCTTTAGACTTTGGAGTAACGAACAACTATTTTATACCGTTATTTTTTGTGTCTCATTAAATGCTTTCTAAAGCTTAGACTTAAACTTAAATTTTCAGCTCAAAATCTGAATCGCTGAGCGTGGTTCAGTAGCGAGGGGAGGGGGTTTAAATTTCAACTTCTGAACATAGTTCAGTTTGCACTACTTAACCATGCCCAACGATTCTGTGCTGTGATACGAGGCAAAAATACAACTTTCGTCAAGGACTGCATAGTCGGAATTCACTCATAAAGACACTGGCACAGTTGGAAACGTCGCTCATGCAAACGTTAAAGCTCCATTCCTGACGCTAGTCACCGGGTGAAGAAGGAGACAGAAAGTATGCAAATGTCAAATGGGGAAGAAGAAGAACACGTATGCAAAATTTCGACACGATTCAGGCATAAAAACCACTGAACGGTGAGTCAAGTGTAAGTCGCTGTAGTAATGAATCGGAAGATGGTGCCCTTCACGAATAAGGAAAAGGCTGAGATGCATTTAATTTACGGAGCGGCAGATGGAAATGGTGCAGAGGCACAACGAATGTACGGAGAGCGATTTCCCAACAGGCGGTTGCCTAATCGCAAAACTTTCGAGCGCTTGCACAGACAGTTGTGTGAGACGGGATCATTTCTCGCTTCCCGATCGAATGCAGGTCGTGCAAAAAAGGACGAATCAGTAGTTGTGTCAGAAGCCATTCTGGATGTAGTAGCGGCGCAGCCAAGTACAAGTACACGAACAGTGGCTAGGCAGGTGGATACCTCACAGTCCATGACTTGGAGGGTACTGAAGGATGAACATTTGCTCCCGTTTCATGTGCAACGAGTCCAGAAACTGTCTCCAGGGGATTATCCAAATCGTATTGAATTCGCCCACTGGTTTCTGCAGCAGAACGCGCTAAATCCACATTTTGGACGAACTGTGCTTTTCACCGAAGAATGTACCTTCACACGTGAAGGTACATTTAACACACACAATGCACATGTATGGGCGGATGTCAATCCACATGCTACGTATCCACATGCTCATCAGAGACGCTTTTCCATCAATGTTTGGGCAGGAATCCTCGGAGACCACCTAATCGGACCGTACCTTCTTCCTGAACGCCTCAACGGTAAAACATACCTCACATTTCTGCAACATGTGCTGCCAGACCTGTTAAACATTGTTCCTCCACGCATCCGGCGGGTCATGTGGTTCCAACACGATGGAGCGCCAGCCCATTACGTACGAGACGTCCGCAACTATCTGGACATCACATTTCCGAACAGATGGATTGGTCGAGGTGGTCCTGTTGCTTGGCCTGCTCGCTCGCCAGATCTTTCACCCCTCGATTTCTTTTTTTGGGGACAATTGAAGGCTCTTATGTATGAGACACCCATTGAATCCCCCGAGGAACTGGTCGCCAGACTTTCCGCCGCTGTAGGGGAAGTGCTCGAAAAGCCTGATGTTTTCGCGAATGTTCGCCGTTCCATTCTTCGCCGTTGTTCTGCGTGCATAACCTCTGGTGGTCATAATTTTGAACATTTATTGTAATTACATGTTAATAAATATGCTTTGGTAACATAATCCTAATTTGTGTCTTTTTACCTCGTATCACAGCACACAATGTGTGGACATGGTAAACTGAACTGTGCTCAGGAGTAGAAATTTCAAACCCCTCTCCCCAGAAACTTAACCACGTCTAACGATTCAGATTTTGGGCTAAAAATTTAAGTCTAAGCTTTAGAAAGCATTTAATGAGGCACAAAAAATAACGGTATAAAATAGTTGTTCGTTACTCCAAAGTCTAAAGCGCCCTCTATCGGAATTTTTTGAAAATTTTCTTTAAAATTTATTTTCAAGAAAATACTAACATAAAGAATAATTTTAGCAAAACGCGGCAGTAGTTAGAGCCTAATCTACGACACAAAGATCGGGAATAACTGATTTTTGTTCTGGGGGGAGAAGGGTTTCAAATTTCAAATTTCAGTTTACGCTACTTAACTACTCGTTAGGACTCAGATTTTTAGATCAAAATTTAAGTTTAAGTCTAAGCTTTCGAAATCATTTAAGAAATACAAAAAATAACGTTAAAAAATAGTTGTTTGTTACTCCAAAGTCTAAAGCGCCCCCTATCGGCATTTTTTGAAATTGAACTTTAAAATTTTATTTCAAGAAAATACTGGCATAAAGAAAATTTTTTGCAAAAACCGCAAACGAATCGACCAATTTTTCCATTTTTTATAATCATTTGAAATTGCGTACCCTAAACTTTAATGCCCCCTATCTCCTTGGGAATACGTCTGGGATCCTTAGTCTCCTATTTAATATTATTTGTCTTTAAGTGTACTATAACCCCTTAAAGTTCTGCCCATCTTTTATGAATCACCCTGTATATTATTATATCTCATATGTATTTCTCGAGTTATTCGACCGTTTCCAGACTTTTCGGACACCCTGTATGTATATATATATATATATATATATATACTAGCGGGCTCGATAGAGGTTGTCCTGGCACCGACTCCAAAAAATCAAATAAATGTAAATAAATATAATAATACGCACGATAAATACTACTCCCTTAATTTAATTTCTTAATACAGTTATATAAGGAATTTTTTTTCACTTTGCAGTAGTTTTTGAAGTCGATTCAATTTTTGATAGAAAAGTTTATTTTTCTCTTTTTAGTTAAAAGTTAACGATTTTCTGAAGTCGGTTAATTAAAATTATAATACAGAAAAAATTATTGCAAATCATATACGTATGTCAGGAGTGGGTTCGAACACACGATCTCTTTCTTCGAGAACCAGAGCTTAAATCCGGCGCCGTAGACCGCTCGGCTATTCCGTCCGCACCCTATTTAGCGAACTTATTCAACACTTTTAATTAGCGAAAAATCACTAACTATTAGTTTTTGCCTAATTACTAAAAAAGCACTGATTCAATTACGGTTAAATGTGGTTCTAAACCATTGTCGAATCCACTGGAACACACACAAAAAAAATTCATTAAAATCGGTCCAGTCGTTTAGGTGGAGTTCAATGACATACACACGCACAGAAGATTTATATATATAAAGATAGAACCATTAGATAATACTAGAATTCAACATCAAAATATGGAATAACTCATTAAATAACAAACTATATCAAACATAGGAGTAGGCAAAAATTGGAACAGCATTGGAAATGTGGTATTTAGCTCGTTCTCAAGGGCAATGCTAAATATACACATTAATTGCGATTAATTTCTGATTAGAAGTCAGGATAAACCGAAAAATGATTTCTAAATTTCCCGATTAATCACTATTGAAAAACAAAGTTCAATGAAAAATACTAGCCAAATAATAAAACAATAATTGAATTATCAAAAAGACAAACTTACACGATAAATCGCCACCATGTGATATAATTTCAAATATGCAATCTCACTATGCCAACAGTTATAGTTGACAGTTAACAGAGAAAGTTATAACAGAAACCAAAAAGATATAATTAATCCTTCTATAGTAAAAAAAAACTAGCCTTAAAAGGAATGACTCCTGGAATGATGCTGATGTGGAAGATTTCCGGAACTAACGAATCCGGGTTGCCCACTCCTTCCATGAGCCGAATAGACCAATCAGGAAAGGGCTCCGTCTATGCATCGCCGTATGGGTTACCATAAAGAGAGGAAAGGTTAGCATCGCCAACAATCGCCAAGTTTGTCACCAACTTGGCGATATATCGCCAAATTTGGCGACCAAAATTAGTTGTCAAAAGTGACGCCAACTTGGCGATAACTGTAATATTTCGCCAAATTTTTAATTTCTTTACAACACCAGTCGTTTGATACATCATTGGAGAGGTTTGCAACTGCTTATTCATATAATGGATGTCTTGTGTGTTATCCCCCACTCTGCTCCCCAGGGGGACACATTTTTAATTTCTTTACAACACCAGTCGTGTTACACAAGATTTGAAAGGTCTGCAACTGCTTATTCATATTATGGATGTCTTGTGTGTCACCCCCACACTCTGCTCTCCCCAGGGGGGGTCACATTTTTAATTTCTTTACGACACCAGTTGTGTGACGCATCATTTGAAAGGTCTGCAACTGTTTATTCATTTTATGGAAGTCTTGTGTTTCACCCCCACTCTGCCCCCAGGGGGGCACATTTTCAATTTTTTACAACACCAGTCGTGTGACATATCATTTGAGAGGTCTGCATCTGTTTATTCATATTATGGATGTCTTTTGTGTCGCCTCCCATTCTGCCCCCCAGGGGTCACATTTTTAATTTCTTTACAACACCAGTCGTGTGACACATCAGTTGAAAGGTCTGCAACTGCTTATTCATACCATGGGGTATTGGCGAGCGCAGCAAGCAGGGGTAGCCAATAATTTGGAATCGCGAAGTGAGTACGCGGGGGGTTGGCGAGCATAGCGAGCAGGGGGCCGGCGCCCCCCCAGTAATATATAATTAAAATAACTATATTATTAAAAATAATTAATTACAAAACATGAGTAAACGACAATGTTATGAACTTAATGAAAATAGTTAAATTATTTTATACTAATAACAAGTTTTAATTAATATCGATGAAAATTTACTTTAAGTAAAAATAAATACGAATATACTATACAGTGCGCCATCTATTATCACATTCGTTAGTAATTAGATTTTATTTAAAAGTATGAAATAAATAATGACATTTAGATCTCAACCTAAAAAAGGAGAATTAAAAATGTATTTAAAATTCCAGATAATATATATATACACTATATTGCCATTGATTATGGGACACTTGCGATTTTAGACATTTTACTAAATATCTAGAAAAATACATGAGGATTCATCTCGAAACTCTTAGTGTATAAATATAATAGTATACGTCATACATCTCCGTGAAGATTTTTTACCGAAACGCCATAGGGGACCGTCAACAAATTAAAAAAGAATGAATATCTTTTGAATAACCCTGTCAAAACTAATGTAGCAAAAGCGCTCAAACTCTAGATTATGATTGAATGCCTTATTGTAATACACTGTGTTCATTTTTATGCAAATAGCATGCACACTCGCAGAGTAATTAAGGTTTTTATAAAAATGGTCCCAAATTTTTCCAAGTTTTTCCATTATAATTTTCAGAGTTCTTAATATAAAATAATATTTTTTTCAGAAAATATGACAAACAACATTGCACACAGTACCCTGTAATCAGAATTAAAAAATAATAAAAATTGTATGAAAAATGAGTAGGTATACTATATAATTTTTTACTGCGCATGCGTCAAAGATATCAAAATTTCATTTCCATATTATGTTAGCTAAATGTATAGAGCAACTTTTGTAAAAGTCTCAAAATCATAGCTTGAAAATTCTGACAGTAATCGTCTATAGAAAAAGGACAAAATCCGTTGTTTCCAAAATGAAGCAAAAAAATGAGGGATTTTATCCAAATGCAGTAGTACATCCCATATTGTGTATTCTATATTGACACTAATCAATGAATATATGGATACAACCCCTCTTGTTTTAGCTTCATTTTGAGAATAACGGATTTTCGACTTATTCAATTGACGATTATTGTCAGAATTTTCAAGTTATGATTTTGTGACTTTCACAAAAGTTGCTCTATGCATTTAGCTAACATAATATGCAAATGAAATTTTGATATCGTTGACGCATGCGCTGTAAAAAATTATTTAGTAAACCAACTCATTTTTTATACAATTTTCATTATTTTTTAATTCTGATTACAGGGTACTGTGTGCAATGCTATTTGTCATATTTTCTGAAAAAAATAATATTTTATATTAAGAACTCTGAAAATTATAAGGAAAAAACTTGGAAAAATTTGGGATCATTTTTATAAAAACCTTAATTACTCTGCGAGTATGCATGCTATTTGCATAAAAATGAACAAGGCTTATTACAATAAGGCATTCAATTACAATCTAGAGTTTGAGCTCTTTTGCTACATTAATTTTGACAGGGTTATTCAAAAGATATTCATTCTTTTTTAATTTGTTGACGGCCCCCTTTGAAGTTTCGGGAAAAAATCTTCACGGAGATGTATGACTTATACTATTATATTTATACACTAAGAGTTTCGAAATGATTCCTCTTGTATTTTTCTAGATATTTAGTAAAATGTCTAAAATCGCAAGTGTCCCATAATCAATGGCAATATAGTGTATATATATATATATATATATATAATTCACTTGAACTACAGATCATGCTAGATATAGGTTTGGTAAATATTTTAGTATATATATATATTTATTTTTAATAAATAATTTATTATTGTTATTATTTAATATTGTTTTTATTTTCTTCAATGAATATCTTTTTTCCTAATTTGTTACAGTAAATAAAGTCCGACCAGTCGGGTGCATTGTGGGACGAATTTCTTAGCTTTTAGCACGACCCATAACAGAAACTGGTTGGATGCTTTTGCTTTTTTCATTAAATTATGCAACCCTGATGAGTAGTTTAATGAAAAAGCCTTCTATTGTCCATTTATCCATTTACCTTTCATTATTTTGATAATCTGCCTTCTATTTCACTTCAAACTTCAACTGTTTTCAATAAGATTATTGTAAAAATACTGGTTTCATTGGTTTATTGAATGGTAATATCTGAATTACTTTGGTTATATTTATAAGAGTATTTATATATATATATATATATATATATATATATATATATGTATATATATATATATATATATATATGTATATATATATATATATATGTTACAGGCCAAACCGGTCTATCCTAACACCCATCGGATAAACTAGTTTTTCCTAGGCCAAACCGGTCTATCCTAACGCCCATCGGATAAACTAGTTTTTCCTAGCCAAACCGTTTTATCCTAACGCCCATAGGACAAACTAGATTTTCCTAGGCCAAACTAGTTTGGGCTAACTTTTATAGGATAAACTAGTTTAGACTGCTGTTTATTGGTCTGAACTAGTTTATCCTAGGCCAATTCAATTTGGCGTGATTTTATTGAATTCAATGACCGCCTCAACGCCAACATTCTTGTTTGTCCTAGTCTGATCTAGTTTATCCTACGCCAATGTAGTATTACGTGTATTTAGCTCACGGGCGTCAAAGCCAGAGAAATAGGCTCACAGGTTCTGTATGTATGTACGCATACATGTACACATGTATGTACGTATGTATGTGCGTAATGCGACAACTCTTGATAGAAATAATGTAATTTGACATGTTTTTAACTCATAAGGCTACCAAAGCTTGAAAACTAATGTGCCCGTAGGTTCTGTATCTATGTATGTACGTAAGTTCGTAACGCAATTAATTCTTGATAGAAATAATCGATTTGCATCAAACTTTCAATGTAGGTTTACTCTTATAAGGAGCTTTTTTTATTACTTTTGGAGGTCATTGGAGAAGAATAAGTGTGTGTGTGGTGGGGGGGGGGGGGACGAGAGGCTGATTCGCCCCCTCCCTTAATTCAAATAAATGGGTTTCTATGCATGATTAGCATATTTTATTCAAATTTTACATACAGGAGCATTCTCTTGAGGGGCCTCAATGATTAGTTGTGAGTGTTCATTGTTTAAGTATAAAGGGAGGGGGGAATAGGAGTAACGCCCCATAATTTATGTAAATGCTTTTTTCACGCAGAATTTACAGATTTGCTTCAAATTTTAGAAATAAATTCATTCTGGTAAAGCGCTTCCCTAATTAGTTTTGGGGATTAATTGAATAAAAACAACGAGAATAACGAGGAGATCCCGCCTAATTTTGGCAAATGTGTTTTTCATGCAGAATTAACCGATTTGCTGCAAATCTTGGATTTGTTCATTTTAATGAAGAGGTTCACTGACTAATTTTGATGAATTTTCGGTTAAATATAAGAGGGAAACTTAAAATTTATTTCTTTACTTGAATTAGATAAATTGGTTATAATACAGAATTATCCAATTTGCTTAAAATTTTGGACATGAATTCATTTGATCAGGCGCTTCTTTAATTAATCTGAGTTTTTCTTATGTTTAAGTATAATGGGATAGTGGACGTTTTATAGCCTTCCTTAAATTAGATAAATAGGTTTTTATACAAATTTATCCGATTTGCAGTAAATTTTGAATACAGTTTTTTAAGGCGAATCCCTGAATTGTTTTGAGGGTTTAATGATTAAGTATAAAGAGAGGAATGGGGGATTACCCTCCTTAAATTAGATGAATAGTTTATTGAGCAGAATTATCTGATTTGCTTCAAATTTTGGATAATTGTTTAATTTTATAAAGCGTATCTGTGATTAGTTTTGGGGGTTCAATGGTTAAGTATAATTGAGGGAAATAGGAAAAAATAATCCAACTTACTTTATTTTTCGAGGGTGTTATTCTTTAAAAAAATAAGGCTGTAATACACAATTAGTGTAAACAGCCTGCGAATGAAAAGCCATCATTTTAATTGGGCAATATTCTTTTTAATATTGATCCCGACTACTGCTCGATAGCTAACCTTGTGCAAAATGGTTCTGTTTTCACCCTTATATTATGTATTTTATTCGAAGGGTTCTAGAATACTGTCAGAGGTTCGCACGGGCAGGAATTTCCAGGCCAGGGCCCCGCCTGACCGGGCCGCCAGGCCTCTAAATTATGTTGTGTTACCTACATTGCCCTTTCTTTTAGAGTAGTGGATTTTTATTGTTTAAGTCTAAAAGACTTAAACAATAAACATCCACAACTAATCACAGAGGCGCCTTGTCACAATGATCCTACATCTAAAATTTAAAATGAAAACTGATAATTCTGCATGATAAATCCATTTCTCTAAATTAAAGATGAGGGATTAGCCTCCCGTTCGCCCACCTTTATTCCTATCCAATGAATTCCCAAAATTAATCAGAAAAGTGCCTTATCAGAATCATCCAAAATTTGAACCAAATCGGATATCTATATCAAGAGTATCGCTTTAAGTACATACGTACACACATACGTACATACATGCGTACATACATTCAGAACCTGTGAGCCCATTATTTCTCTGGCTTTGACGCCTGTGAGCTAAAAACACGTAAAACTACTGTGGCCTAGGATAAACTAGATCAGCCTAGGGCAAACAGGAATGTTGGCGTTGAGGCGGTCATTGAATTCAATAAAATCACGCCAAATTGATTTGGCCTAGGATAAACTAGTTCAGATCAATAAACAGCAGTCTAAACTAGTTTATCCTATAAGAGTTAGGCCAAACTAGTTTGGCCTAGGAAAATCTAGTTTGTCCTATGGGCCTTAGTATAGACTAGTTTGACCTAGGAAAAACTAGTTTATCCGATGGGCGTTAGGATGAACCGGTTTGGCCAAGGAAAAACTAGTTTAATCGATGGGCGTTAGGATAGACCGGTTTGGCCTAGGCCATATATATCTATATATATATATATACAAAATGAAATAGATAAAAAAATACCTTATTAATAAGGATATTTTAACAAAATCCAATCAAATAATGGAACTATGTTATTATAATGTAGTTAAAAACAGATAAAAAGAAACAGTGGCGCCATCTTTAGTTTCGAAATAGGATTAATTAATGCCGTAAGTGCTCAATTTACAAATTACTTTACTTATTTGTTTAAAGCAAAAACCTGAGAATTAATAATTTATTATATCATTTAAAAATATACTAGCAAAGGATAGCTTATTTTGATAACTAGCTTGTTAAATTAAAAACACAAAAATATATAATATTAAATGATAATATATTAACCATTAACCAGTCCCAAACTAAATTGCATAAAAAAGCCAGAGGAATCAACAAGGAATGCTATAACAACACATTATCATAAACAATAAATCAACACTTTTACTATTGTTACACTGCACCATTTCCTACCCCCCCCTTTTTTACATACATAAATAAATATATTAACATATGCGCATATATTTACCATTTACTAGCAGCTCCTCCCTACCTCTATAATCTAAACATTTTCCCACTCAGCCTACCTGTTAATTAATGTTTTTTTTTAACATTTTATAGTTTTTTATTTTTTTGTGTGTAATTTTTATGTTATATATATATTTTTATTTTTTTTTTATTTTTTATGCGCAAAATGCTAAAAGTAACTAACAATAAACATCCTACTGCAAATTATAAGTAATAAAAGTATTAACTGTATAATAAAGAGTAAATGAATTTCTTAGGAAAACCGTGATTTATCGCATCAAATATTAATTGTTTAATGTTTTTGTTAATAAGATGAGAGGAACATAAACTTTTGATCACTTTTAATTTTTTTCACATAAAAGTGGTTTTCCCCTCAAATAAAAAAGAAAATTCGCCCTGAAGGATTAAATTAACATATTAGAATAACATAAAAGAAAATTTTATGACTTCCCAAACCACACTAATTTATTTTCAATCCGATATATTTTCTCAAACTGCTGCGGCATTTAATTAAAATGGAATAATAATATGTTTTCACGTTCTTTAAATAATTACGAGTAAAAACCCGTCGAATTCGACCAATGAAAAATGTTATCACTATTTCCACCGGTGTCGAATGACATCTTTTTAAAGTTTAGATTTACGTTTATTTTGCTCGTAGTTTTTAAAAGCAATAAGCGAAAAAAAAAGTTTTCAGTGTATTAAAAATGGTTTGTAAATGTTTCAATCTAAAAATTACAAATGAAAAATCAAATAACAAAATATTTTAAAAGGTGTCATTTGTCACATGTCGAAATAGTGTTTAAAAAAACTGTCTGAGTGAATTTATAAAATAATTAACAAAAATAATAGCAATAATTAATCAATATTAGATTAGCTAGCCTAACTCTTTTAACAAATGTTATTTTTAACTAAAGTTTAATTTCAACTTTTCAAATTATTGAAAAAATTAACTTTAATCCTGTACGTAATCAGCAACATGCAACTAAGATAATAAATTATTAATATAGGCTTTGATTTTTGGTATTATGACAATGAAAAATCAACGAAAATTCGCCACTATGACACGATTATAATTTTTGTTTTCAACGGAATCTAAAAATAGCATCTTTTAAATCGTCTCTTAATATAATGTATAATTTTTATATTCATATTCATTATTTTAAAAATATTTTAACGAGCAATAAAATCATATCATCATAATTATCAATAATTATCCCTAACTTAATTTCATGTTTGCACAATTTTGCATGCAAACATTCTCACTCTTTACTTGAGGCTCTAATCTGAATGCCGGCGAAATCCAGCAATTTACTTTTAGAAGCATTCGCAGAAAAAATATTTAATTTTATCAAAGAAAATACTCATTTCATTTTTACTAGGACATTATTTTCTCCCTCTGAAAAATTCTGAGATTAGCATTTGAATCTCAAGTATCAACGGAATGAAAAAAAAAATATTAAAATGTAACAGCTTTATGCGTAAAAAACGCGTTAGTTTAAATCGTGTAGTCTTTTTCTGTTCAAAAAGTTTTTAAAAAGGGTTTTTTAATTGTAATACGAAAATAGTATCTGTAATGACGTGGTAATTCCCATTTTTTGCCTTCTCTCTTCCATAGTGGAAGTAACGCGATTGCCACAGCAATTTGAAGAAATTTCAGAAAAGGACTTCTTGGATTAAAATTGAAATATAAAAATGGGATTATTAAAAAATATCTATCTATATTATAAAGGCCAAACATATCTGTGCGTAACGCATGCGTCATTTTGCGAATGGCAACACTTTAAAATTTAAAATGCAAATTTAAGATTTGCATTTTTTTCTTTTAAACTTCTAAATACCGCACATTTTCAATTTTTATACCATCGTATAGAGAAAAAAAATTACTTTTTAATGCGATTTGTTTGTAAGCTGTATCATTATTTGTTTTTGAGTTATTAATTTTTTCGTAGTTTTTATACCGTTTTTGAATTGTGGAAACAGACATACTCCATTTTTATTAAAATGAAAATTAAAAAAGCAAATTCTTTGTATCTTTTGGTTGCCATTTTAAAAAAAGTGAAAAAAAAATTCGTTTTAGTTAGTTTTTATTTATTACTTAAAGGATTTTTAGTTTGTAAAAAACTTTCTTTAAACTCGATACAATACTTTCTTTTTACACTCTGACGTCACAGGAATATTGAATATCGTATTTATTGCATGCAGGTTATTTCAGAAATTTTCATTTACATTTAAAAGAATATAAATAAATTAGTATCTGTTTATAGCTAATAGCAATCGAGATTTCAAGTTTTGAATTAAAATGGTTTTGAAATGATCAAATTAAAATACCATTAAAAAATATATGAATACGGATAAGAGAGGTGCATATGTAAATTTTGAAGTGGTAAAAATAATGTCGGATTTAGATTTCATGAGGCAAAAATTTCTATGATTGAGTCAAAGTGGAGAAAATTTTGCAATTTTACATTTTGGAATACCGTGCATAAGAGCCGTAATTGATAAGTTAATAATAATTCAAGATCTTTATTATATTTTATTGTTCACATATCGATTAAGTTTATTTTTAATACTTTCTACAACTGAGTTTTATAGAAATAGTATTTTGTTAACTTTAGGTTAAATATCATATGTTTAAGATTTAGACTAACAAACATAAGGTGTATTTTTTATTGTGACTAATTAAGTAGATTTATTATAAATCAATGAAACAGTTCCTTATTTTCTTTCGTCGAAATTCGACGGGTTCTACCTTGTATAAATAATAGCGAGTACACATCTACAAATAAAGCGCTTTAATCCTTCTATAGTAAAAAAAAACTAGCCTTAAAAGGAATGACTCCTGGAATGATGCTGATGTGGAAGATTTCCGGAACTAACGAATCCGGGTTGTCCACTCCTTCCATGAGTCGAATAGACCTATCAGGAAAGGACTCCGTCTATGCATCGCCGTATGGGTTACCATAAAGAGAGAAAAGGTTACCATAGCCAACAATCGCCAAGTTTGTCGCCAACTTGGCGATATATCGCCAAATTTGGCGACCAAAATTAGTTGTCAAAAGTGACGCCAACTTGGCGATAACTGTAATATTTCGCCAAATTTTTTATTTCTTTACAACACCAGTCGTTTGATACATCATTTGAGAAGTTTGCAACTGCTTATTCATATAATGGATGTCTTGTGAATTATCCCCCATTCTGCTCCCCAGGGGGGACACATTTTTAATTTCTTTACAACACCAGTCGTGTTACACAAGATTTGAAAGGTCTGCAACTGCTTATTCATATTATGGGTGTCTTGTGTGTCACCCCCACACTCTGCTCTCCCCAGGGGGGGGGGGGTCACATTTTTAATTTCTTTACAACACCAATTGTGTGACACATCATTTGAGAGGTCTGCAACTGCTTATTCATATTATGGAAATCTTGTGTGTAACCCCCCCTCTGCCCTCAGAGGGGGCGCATTTTGTAATTTCTTTACAACAAAAATTGTGTGACACATCATTTGAAAGGTCTGCAATTGTTTATTCATTTTATGGATGTCTTGTGTGTCACCCCCACTCTGCCCCCCAGGGGGGCACATTTTTAATTTATTTACAACACCAGTCGTGTGACACATCATTTGAGAGGTCTGCAGCTGCTTATTCATATTATGGGGTATTGGCGAGCGCAGCAAGCAGGGGTAGCCAATAATTTGGAATCGCGAAGCGATTACGCGGGGGGTTGGCGAGCATAGCGAGCAGGGGGGCGGGGCCCCCCTAGTTTGACAAAAAAAAATTATCTAATCGGTTCAGTAGCAAACTCAGACTAAAAAAAAAAAAAAAAATCTTTGTTTTTGTAGATTAGCATTTTATTGAAAACTGACAATTTTAAAATACTTAAGATTTTTTTTCATTAATATATTTAGTTTTTTAAAATTTATTTTGCCAATATTCTAATTAATAATCAAACGTGGATTGTCATTGGGATTTTGATATGTCATTTGTATTTATTTTCTTTTGTTAGGTATGGAACGTTTTATGGTTGATCTGAGCACCATGACAGGTTGGAAGCCGGGAAGTTGGATAAAAAGCCATCTTTTAGTGACCATTATGACCATCAGCCCTGTAGTCATAGCAGTAAGAATTTTTTTAATGATTTATTGTTGTTGAAATTAAATAAACATTAAAATTATGAAAGAAAAAAAGAAAAAACGATGTAAAAAATAAGCATGTTTTCGGTTATATGTGCAATTGAGGCGTTGCAGATACTAGGAATCAGGGCATGAAATTTCAGCTTTAAAGGTACTCGCCAGACTAAAATTTTTACTCGCCACTATTTTACGTTCATTCAGACAACAACGTCAATATTATTCCTTTGTCTTTTCTTCATGGTACTTATAAAAAAATGATATTACCGCCAACTACCACAGAACAAGAAAAAGGCTAAATCAAAAGAAACAATAAATTTGAGAGAGAACGTATATTTTTTACCGTATTTCAAGCAGCTGTGCTTAGGTGACGAAACCTGAATCTCTTCGCGCAGGAGTGAAGAGCGATTTGATTCGGTATTGGTGTGTGCTCAGTACGAAAGTGGGGGGGGGATGAATGCAGGTAGGGGAGTAGTTTCATTCCTCCGTGGGAAAGACGAAGAAATAGGTGACGGAGCACTTTTACTTCGTTTGGAAAACAAATAACATAGCTTCATTTTGAAATATTCCCGTGTATAGTTTGATTTGAAGCACAACATTTTAAGAGACGGAACTTACTCGCCAACCTTAAATATTTACTCGCCAATGGCGAGCTGGCGAGTGGAAATTTCGCGCCCTGCTAGGAACCAAATCAACAGAAATCCATTTTTTAACGCTTTCCAACATACCGGGTGTCCTAAAATGGGGTAACAGAGATATTAGTTTTTTTACTGCGATTTTCTATTTAGTTTACAATAGTAGCGATATATGGCACTGCGAGTGATAGGTGCTAAAATGGCACCTGATTTTTTACCTCTCTCTTCTCTTAGTATTGATGCAAAAGAAGGAGGTTAAATATATGGAGTGGACCTCTAAGAAAAAAAATTGCATTAGCGACTGAGAATCACTCTATATATTTATCTTCTTTCTTTCCTGGGAGAAGAGAGAAACCAAATATCGAATCCTTATTTTGCGCCTATTGTTTGCAGTGTCATGTTTTCGTTGCAATTTTAAATTAAATTGGAAAATCGCAGTAAAAACATCTTATATAACCCTCTTGCACAGATTTTTTTTTTAATAGTTGGTCACTATTTGCAAGTTATTGAATCTTAAAATATGTCAATCCACTTTAGAACACAGAGCTGTTGAAAATTTTTTATCACTTTGATTTGTCGAATTGCCTGTGCCTCAACTCTCATAAATATACTCCGATTGCATATAATTTTTATATGGTAACGGAGATCAATATAGGATGTCCCGTATTGAAAATGGAGTACTTTTTACGGACATAAAAGATTTCGTTGTATTATGGTCTATGGCTATAGGGAAAGGGGTGGGCAGTGGCGTAGGCAAGATTACTTTTCGGAGGGAGTCCACTATTTTCTTTCGCAACAAATATTTATAGTAAAACATGTAAAAATGAAATCGCAAAGAATGGTTAAAGATTCCACTTTAAACAAGTTTTCATGTTAGCAGATATATGACAACTATAGGACATTTCCGGCTAATATAGTATTCTTATTATAAATAGGTTTCCTTTTTTAAAATTTTGCTGTATTTATATACATACATTTTTTATGCTATATGTATAGTAAAACTTGTGAAAACGGTAATTAAGAATTAAACAATTACCATTATCTTGATAATGGTAATTATGTAACATAATCTTGTCTTATTCCCTTCAGAACGAACGTCTTTTACAGAATTAAACTTTTGTCACCGGTTTTTTAAAGCAGAAATTTTTTTCAATCGCCAAAAATGCTTGGATTAAACAAGGTAAAATTGACAGTAAAAGTTTACTGGTAAGAATAATCAAGGATTCTGAGAGCCTTATGCGGAACGTATACCAGTCGCTCATCCCGAAGGAGTTAAACAAAAGCATTACATTGTCCTAATTTGGATTACCATACAATTAAATTTCCTGAAAACTTGTCTAAAAAGCGGTTTTCACCGCTCTTTAGCGACTCCGTCTTAAAAGGCTTTACTGTATTAATAAACAAAGTAAAACCTATGAAATCTTTCTATTACGGAATCCTGTCTCAAACGAAGAATTTAAGCATCCCGACAAAATGGTCTTTTTGAGGTAGTATATCATAGATGTATAATTAATTACACTAACTTAAACAGAAGCCCATGAATGTGCGAAGAGAAAACTGGCCCCGCGGCAAAATTTCAATTTGGCATCCCCTCACTCTACTTTTACTTATAACAGGCCAAAAATGATGTTGATAGTATAAATTTGGCGCCCGCTAAAGTTTCACCCCCGGGGGGACCGCTTCCCTTTCACACGGCGCTGCAGAAGCCTGTCAAAAATGGACTTTTCCCAACTCCTTGAGATCACGTCTTGACGGATTACTATGTGTGTGTATGTGTTATAGAAGTATTTCGAGTAACTTTAGCCCTTTAAGAACCAATCCGCATTATCGTGCGGATGAGGCATTATTTTAAATCGTTGCTTCTGAGTTGTGTGTGATAAAAGCCCAAATCGCAGATCATTCTGGTTTGCAGAAAGAGTAAAGTGTCAATTTTTATCAACAGATAGTGATTGTAATTCTTGTTTTACTTTTAGCTGGCATGACTAGCTTTGTTTAAAATCTCACCGGATTTTAAAAGATCAAGATAAATATATCCTTATTTAATTTCCTAATTTTAAAAAATAGCGAGTGTAAAACTAAGTAAGTTTAATTTCTAAAAATGCAGCTAATAATACAATGATGTTAATAAATATTTATCTTTGAGCTGAACGCACACATAGCTGAACGCACGCTGAAAAGTTAATTGTATTTAAATTAAGTTTCTCTAACATAAACATTTGCTTACACTAGAGTTACAATCAAGTGATTAAGTTTAAAACGGTTTAAATTTTTTGTCATTTTAAGTTTAATTTTTTTTCATTGAAATAAAAATTTGTGCTGTAATAGACTTTATAATCAATTCATATAAGTGCAAATCCCATCAGCTGTTAATTACTCTCAGGAGTTTCTGAGATAATGTTTAAATCTTTATTCTGCAATTTCTGCTACAGAAACTATTAATGTAAGAAGCACACGCAACAAACACAGTTCATGTTGGAAAAAATAGTTTGGTTGGAATTGTCTAAAATATCCATAATTCTTCTGGGCTTCTCTGTTTCATGTTTCGCTGTTTTTGGATACCATATTTGGCTTCAGTAGTTTCTTCCTTTATCTAGTCTACTTTAAGGATGTTAAATTTTTATAACAATTTTATTAGCTATTGATTAGCACTTTTTTAAAAATATTAATTTCAGAAAAAAAATGGTGGTTTCTGTTATTTTACTTTTTAAACAATTTATTTTAAGGCCCCACACTAGGCGCAGAAAAAGGCCCGGATGATAATGTAAAGTGTACGGGGGCGCTCTTTTCATTTTAATATTTTTGCATGATTTTTTTTTTTTTTTTTTTTTTTTTTGCATAGGGTAGCTGAGGATGTTCCACAACCGGCCTGGCTTTTAATTTTTCAATTTTGGTTTCAAAGCATTCTCCAATTTTAGCAGTAAACTCTTGGTATGTGGATTAGCTTAAACTTAAACTTTCGATTTCTCATTGTTAAAGACAGAATATCAGCTTCACTCACGAACTACACGAAATTTTCATTGCTACTAAGAAATTTCTGAAAGCAAAGTTAAACTTCGCGTTCACAATTCATAATTGGGATCAAAGGTAATGTTGAATTCAGAAATATAATATTGTAAAGCATATAGTAAACTAAAATATACTGTTAAATTGTTGCATATCATTTATGTAATCTAGAAAAGAATATTAATTGTATGTTAAGTAGAATTCGGATTATTTGTGGAAATTGAATAGAGTTTGATTTTTTATTTTATTTTTGAACATACCGGGCCGGACTTGTCTTCACTGATTTTTGTACATGGGCCGGGCCGAACTTTTAGTTTTTTCACCAGGTCTTATTATTTCTCACAATATGAGTCAAGCAGAGTTGAATTCAGGAGGTGGCCCGGGGGAACATTCTCCTCCAGAGCAATGAAATGTCCCCCTGGAAATTTTGTGTTTTCATTTCAGTAATCAAAAAGTGCAATTCCCACTCCCTTCCCTGGACTCACAGAAGTTCCTCCCGGAGAACAGGCCTTATTACTGAATGGGCAAATCGGGACTTTGCCCGTGGGCCCCGGACCTTAAGAGGCCCCTAAATCTATACATTAAATTATAAAATATTTACTTTCTTTTTCCAATTTCAACTCTTCCATATGTTAAAGCTATTAAATTCATCTTAAAAAATTGCTAAAGTTATATAAGAGAGTTTTGTCCTATAGTAAGAGAAAAAAAAGGTGTACTTTTGTTAAATAATACCGGGTGATTCATAATGAATGGGACAAAAAGAATAGCGCAGTGTGATTGCCGTAATGAATTTATTCAGCCGAAACAAATTTATTTTGCAACTACAATTATACAAGTTTTATTTGGCAACAAGGGAAAATCATCGCATGACGAACTCGCCGCTAGAGGCGCTGTTAAACAAAATGTCGTCCATGCAGGAGAAAGCGTACTGAGATTTCGAATATACCAAAATTTCCTCGGTAACTGTTGTGCAAAGACATTTTCGCACGAAATTTCGTAAAGAACCACCACATCAACCATCCACGTTTACCCCATCTGGATTGGCTGTGCTGGGCCATAGGATTTGACATGTCATCGTTGGCCGCCGAGATCACCAGATCTAAAGCCCTGAGACTTTTTTTCTCTGGGGTTTCGTTAAAGACAAGGTGTTTGTGCTTCCACTTCCTCGGGACTTAGAGGAACTGAAGCAGCAGATAACTGCTGTATTGAACTCCATCACAGGAAATATGCTATCACGTGTGTGGCAGGAGCTTGATTACCGTGTAGACATTTGTCGTGTCACTGGAGGAGCATATATTAAACACCTGTAGAAATTTGAATAAATGTAGTTTTGAGGTAAATTTGAATTTTCTAAATATATTAATTACAACGATCACAATCATGTTTTCTTTTTGTCCCATTCATTATGAATCACTCTGTATTTAATTTAGAATTGACAGAGCTAAGAATTTTCTTCCATTTATATCCAAGGTGCGAAAATATGTTTACGCATTACGCATACACATATAATATGAGTGACCATCAGTTCTATTTGAATAACGATGCAATGATTCAAAAGGGGTCCCCCAATTTATCTTTGCTTGGGGACACAGTCATAATCGAGGTCTGCCGGAGAAAACTGTCTGATTTCAACACTGAAGTCGAGTGTTTGTGAGTTTGTGTATTTATTCTTTCTTGAACAACACTTATTTATATTGATTTTAAAATAGCACGGAACAGTAAGGAAAATTAATTTTATCTCGATATTCAGCAGATTGGCTCTCCCAAACTTTATTTTGAAGTTCGTGAACTTTGAAATTTCCTAAATATCGGCAAGTTTAGCGGTAATAAAATGCCAAATATCTAAATTTGATGTAACCAACTATAAACTTGAAAAATATATTATAACATAAAATTAATTTTAAGGATGGAAGACATGCATAGTCAGATAATTTAAACTACTGTTAAGTGGTACCGCTGAAAAATGTCAAATTAAAGATGCTTCTCTATTTTTTTTTTTTTTTTTTTTTTTTTTTTTTTTCCTGAAATGTTAATTGTTTTTTCTCCCTCTTCTAGGTTATTCTCTTGTTAAGTTGGATTAATTTTAAACCTCTCGTTCTTGGAGATTATGTTTTTCCAATGTGGGCGAATGGCATTGGATGGGCAATGGCTATGCTGCCCATATCTATGATTCCTTTGCTTGCGATATATCAGCTATGCAGAAAACACACAGATTTGCCATTAATACAGGTAAGATTCCGTATGATATTTTGTTTCATAACAGTGTTCAAAATGAATGCTAACTGCATCCAGATTCAAATTGAAGTTCTGCTAAGTGCATTTAAATAATAAGGATACTCGCCGTAAAAAAAGAACAATTTTTAAATCAAATCCACCCGCTATAAAATGGGTTAAACTTTCTCAGAAATTTCTAATGTACCAAACAAGTTTACTTAATACAAGCTTATTAAAAATAAATAATTAAAAACTAAATTTAGCAAAAAATCTTTTTCTATCGTGAAGCAAATACTAATAATCCAAGAACCGACTACACAAAACCCTATGTCATCGAGCACAAGGAAAAATCCTTTATTTTATGGAAGAATAGTAAGAGAGGAATATAAGGTTCCATGTCTACCGAAAGCGAAGTGGTTCATAAGCCAAAAATTAATACCACTAGTGTCTTAGCATTGTGTTTGCCGTACAATCAAAAGTATGAAAACATGGAAAACTAGGTTTGATTAATCATTATCATATCTCCTTCAATAGTGACTATTTGTTCAAACATACTAATTGTAAGGTTTCCAGAATAGTGGTAAATTTCCCCCCACTAGGTGAAATAGCGCCAAATTTGGTTATGCATTTAAAAATTATATATATACTAGTAAATCTGCAGATCAAGAGCCTCAACGTCAGCTTTTCACATCTTTTTTTTTAAAACACACTTAGCGTAATATTCAACTTCCTGGAAACTGTAATTTAAAATTTTCGAATTACGTAATTATTTATAAGAATAAAATAAGAAATTTGAAGCCATCAAAAGCCGTTAAATTAAAGACTCAGTTATGTTAGGATATTCTGGAAAATTCATGATCTATTATTTTTGTTTTTTTTTTACTATACCACAGTAGATTTCTTCAGGGGGGCTCCGCCCTCCTGAAGAAATCCCCCGTAGTCTCATTAAATTTAAATTTCTAACTTTCTATCAATCTGCTAATGGTTATCGTATATCTTGTATTTCTTTCTACATTTTGATTTATAAGGATAAGTGACAGTTTTAATAAGCATTTTTCATTATCCTCATACATCTAGATACCTGCCCACCAAAAACACCTAAATCTGATGCATCAGGAACTTTTGAAAGTGTAAACTCAATAATCTAGTGTTTTACAATTTTGTTTACGAAAAAAAGAAATTTTGATTGCATTTTGTGGCAGTTATCGGGGACTGGCAGATAGACAGAAGAACAGACTGAAATGGAAAACAATAAATTTAGCGTTGCCAAAATAGCCTTCACTAATGACGTCATTATTCATGAGTTATTGCTGTCCATGTTTCTTGTATTTTTAATAACAACTATAAAATACCTGTTTTATTTCAATTATGACGTCAAATTTTACCAACTGAAATATTTGTTAAAAATATAATTATTTTTTTATTTCTTTTACTTCTAATTATGCCCCCATTTTTGTCAGAAAAAGTCTTATTAACGAAGCAAATTTCCGTGTTTAATATTTAACAAAGTTCTATTTTTATTTTTATTTTAATTCTGATGTCATATTTATTTTTTCTTAGTTTAATTTTTCGAATGGAAATTGCTCAATTAAAACTTATTGCCGTTAAAAAATTATTCCAGATTTTTTTTTTTTTTTTTTTTTTTTTTTTTTTTTTGCAACGATAAAGGAAATTGGTTAAATTTTATCTAAAAAATCGCTCTTGATTCTGTATGAAAAAGGAAGGAAATTTTGAATTATTAAGGAAAATATTTGAATAAAATTAATAAAACATAGCCTATATTCTTTTCTGGGCTATGTTATACATATGTTATACAAAGACATTAATTAATTCATCAGTTTTGACTTCATTTAAATTTTCGTACACGCTTTCAAATTTATAGCATTAAAATATAATAAGGATTAGGATGAATGGTTGCTTAGCAACCATTAAGAGAAAATAAAGAAAATGAAATAAATAAATTTTAAATAAGTAAATCTCTAAACCAAATTAGTTTATATT
Organism: Maratus speculifer; assembly: GCA_964019185.1. NCBI lineage: Eukaryota > Metazoa > Arthropoda > Arachnida > Araneae > Salticidae > Maratus > Maratus speculifer. Next base: position 196,454,316 of record OZ025296.1, on the reverse strand, counting down.
ATTGGAACACATTTATAAAAAAATTCCAAAATTTTTAGTAATAACTTTAAAAATCTGACAAATGCATACACAAAATTTCAAAACAATACGAATAATTTAACTGGTAAATTTCAGTATCCATTTATCATTGAATTCCATTAATGAAATGTGTCATTTTCTCTCAAGGAAAAAAAATTGAAAATCATTGGATTTGCCATAGAAAAGTATTATTGCGCAAAATAAAATATTCTATATTTTCTAAACGAATGAATCAAATCTAACAAAAAACTATGCAGCTTAATCCCAGTGCCTCACTAACATACCCACTTAATTTCAAGCCAATCGGATGTTTTTTGCGTTAGTTATCGCGGAACAGACAGACTGACAAACTGACAGACAGACTGACTGACAGACTGACTGACAGACAGACACCAAAAAATTTCGTGTCTCCAAAGTAAGCCTTCACTGACGTTTCGGCAATAAGTAAAATTGTGGTCTTGTTGCTAGAATACTATCAGTCGTACTGTTGGAAGAGGGTATTCTGATGTGCTTTCGATTATTAAGTGCTGAACTTACGTACATGCTTCAATTATAAATGAGTAGACGTCCTGATGTTTATGTGAAACATTTAATCGAAAAATGATGCATTTCTAGAAGTTATGTAAGATTTAGTGCAGTATATCAGTTGTGAATCGAATCATTATAATTCGATAAATAGCCAATGTATCGTGTTGACTTTGGTGCAGATCGTGGAATGAAATAACAAAGGCAATGGAATGAAAAAATTACGAAATAATGAGTCAGCTTAGGCCTTTATACCTTTATTAACAGCACATAGTCGAAATCATTCCCACATTTCATAGATAAGCTCAGATATTAAAATATTAATAAATAATCGTTATGATCGCGAAATGCATAAAAACTACTGTCAAAGAACTACTAATCAGCAGGATATTGGTGAAAAATCGAAGATTCTGAAGAATCGTGCCATGCGTTCACTTTTTGCAATAGTTCGTATTAATATAAATAATGACATCGTCTGCGCTCTGCCCAATGAGTGAATTAAAGGCATTCGTGGAGCTTGCATCACGCTCAGTGCGAACGATTTTGTAAAGAATCCAGTGAATTTGGGAGCGGATGGATTTTGAAGTAAAAAGTACCACAGCGCGCGAAAGATTCTCGAAATAAAATAAAATAAATTTTAAAAAAAGGACTTTTTTTTAAAATTAAAATTCACTCTAAATTATAGAAATGGTCAGAAATAATGTTATAATTTGGGAATAAACCAAAAGCTTTATGATTAAGTAAACTGAGTAAGATATTAATTAATTTAAGGAAAGTTTAATGAATTAATGATAAATATTATTATGAATATGCTGGTAATTTAGCATTTATAAAAGATAAATATCGTGAAGGAAGAATTAATAATATAAAACATATTTACATTTTAGAGAATTTTAATGAAAACATTTTTTTTACCTTTATTTTATTCCTTTTCTGTTTCAGCGTTTACGACTATTAACAAGACCTACCGAAGAATGGAAAGCTAATGCCAGAGCAAACACGTCACCCGAGGGACGGAATGGCACGACGTTAAATGGCTACGACAATCCTGCCATGGCATCAGAGCCTCCACCAGTTTACAGTTTATCTCATTTATAGTAGAGCTTAAATTATGGAATTGTTATCGTTTTACAAATTGCAACACATAGTTGCAAATACAGTGCACTCGCATTCTTCAGCAATTCGCAGCACAAAAATACAGGGTTTCATATATAAACAGCATTCGAACTGTCATTGCCTTATTTATATGAATTTAAGAAATGTGAGCAAACTGTATTTAAAAAATCAAGAGAAAACACGAATAATCAGATGACTCTTTCTAAGATGTCGACATGGAAAAGGAGAAAGACAAGGCAGGGTTCAGTGATATATATCCGATATTTATTTTCAAAATATCATGAAGTTTGATGTTTTCGACATTTTCATATTTTTGACACTAATTTTCAAAATGTTGCATATGATATTTTTAATAGTTTTACTCAAAACAAGCGTAAATATTTTTTAAAAACTGTTATTGATTGTTCATTCTGTAGATAACAATTTTAGCTTTGTCAGGCCATTTTTATTGTCCAAAGAACTTTAGCTTTAGCAAGTCTTTTTTTTTTTTTTTCCCGAACATTAAATCACCACCCTTTTCTCTTCCTTTTCCAAGCTTAACATTTGAAGCTGATTTTTAAATACAGAACCAATAATTATGTGAACAATATATATGTTTTTTAAACAGTCATTGAAAGATAAACTGACAAATTTGGAGAATTTATTTACAGCTTTATTGGAACCTGTTCTCTGGTGTTGGTTTTCTTTAATTTAAACAACACAAGTTAGGGAACGAAAAAACAAACACCCTTACATTTATATTGAAATTTTTCAATAAAAACAATGAATTTTTTACAGTCGTCGAAAAAAATTTAAACACCCCCTACTGACTTCGCAACAAATTATTGTACAAGAAAGTTACAGGTGCCAAACAACTGGAAATAAAGTATACTTCTAAATGATGTATATAAAATTTGCTTATGATGTTATATACATATTTAAATGAATCCAAACTCTATTTTTTCAATAACAATGCCCAATTTTAATAAGAAATTTCAAATCTTCAGTTCAAAGTATGTCTAGAAACCAAATTTTAAGTCATTTGAATGATAAGTTTTAGAACTATAAGCATTCAAAATTTAGTGCTTCTAACATTAAAATAAATTTTCATATTTTCATTAATATCTCTTAAAATTATACTCCTAATGTGTTATTTTTTATACATAATAATACTAAAAAATTTAAATAATACTAAAATACCCAAACATGAATATGTTGAATTTGCAATTTTTATAATTTTATGATGTGAATTATGAAATTAATAATCGAAAAAAATATGAAATGTAACCTATAATTTTTTTTTATGGATTTAGATTTATTAAGTCTTGTCTTATAGAAATCCAAATTTTAACTTTTTTTCCTAGTAGATTTCAAATTATGCTTTAAAGAACGGCAAAATGATGGTTTAAGGGGCCATCTACGATAGAAGTGACTAAATATTTTGAAACTTCTTATGCTAATCTGTAATCTAGTACAGTCTTCAACGATTGCGTCAGTGATGCCTAAGATGCCTTGATCAAGAAGGAGCTCTCTCGGTCAACAATCAAGTACCAAACATCAATTTCGATACAGCCCCTAAAATATGCTCGTTTTAAAATAATTAATTTCTCGTATAATAAATAATCCCTCGATAATTAATAATTAATATCGTACGAATAGCGTGAAAATTTGTTTTTAGGCTAATTGAAGTGTATGAAAAAAAAAAAAAAAAAGTTAGGGTTCATTTTAATATATAGATAGCCCCCTAAGCAAATTTTACATACAACATTTAAAAATAGACTTTATTTTCAATAGTCGGTACCAGTAACTTTCTTTTACGATAATTTTTTGAAGAGTTAGTAGCGGGTGTTTACTTTTATTTTCCACGACTGTACATTGTCGTATAAAACACAAAATTTTTTTGGAAACTTGATAATTAATCTTATTTGTCTATTTCCTGCATTTTTATTAAAAAAAGTGCTTATTTTTAGTTAGTTGATTTTCAATATTGTTAAATTGAAAAAAAAATAAAGAAAGAAAGAAAAAATAAAATGAGAGCATTGAATATTTAATACGTCATTAAATTTTCATGCTAAATGCAATAGGTTTTAGCTTCTAATTTATATTAGGTCTGAAAATATATATAATTGTCGCCAAGTTGACTACTTTGAAAATATTGGATATGTTTCAAAATATCAGATATTTTTGATATTTTCGAAAATATCATGATATTAACGACCCTAGAGACCAGGGCTATTGTCCCGTTCGAAATTTTGAAATTTAACTGGCTAAATTTCTTTTATCTGTCATTATTGGAAAAATAAAAATAAAATTCTCTATTTTCGAATAAGTAATTAAACATGAGTATCAAAGTAATTAAATATGAAGAGAAAAAAAAAGGTAAAGTAAAAAATTTCACCAGAAAAAGAAGATTGTGGAACACTTTTTTTCCCCAAATTATATAACTCATTTTTATGTTTTTGAAAGTTTCAACATTTTTGCATATATATATATATTTTTTAATTCATGCGTTTAAAAATTATCAGAGGAGCTGTTTTTTCCTAAAAGGAAACAACAACAACAACAGCAACAACAAAAATAATAATAAAATTTATGTTTCTGGAAGCTTTTCTAAAATACAAAGGAACTACTTTCTAACACATTTCTTAACTCCTTTTTGTTCAGAAACTCATGAAATTGACAGGTATTCTTAATCAGAAACTATGTAATTAAATGAGGCTCTTTATTTTTTGTTAAAGGCAGAAGATCTTTCAGGAAATACTGTCAAAGTGGGCGTTTTGAACAGAATATCCGGAGTGACAGCCCAAAAAACAAGGAAAAACAAGAATCGCTTACAACTCAATAAGAAGTCGTGCTTGACGATTTTGTGATAAAGGCAGAATATATTGCAAAAAATGTTGTCAAAGTTAGCGTTTTAAGCTGAATTTTCCGAAGCGATAGAGCTAGGAATGAAAAAAAAATGGTCATACTGAGAAAATAATTTTTTATGAAGTTCTCATTAGTTAAGGCTGTTCTCAACTGCTCTGCTCAACAAGCGCAAAGCGTTTTGACACATTTACAAATTCATTTTTTAATAGAAAAATACAAAATTGGAAGGCCTGACTATGGAAGCGATTTCGAATCGAACTTAGTTTTCCATTTTATGATAATTAAATTACTTATCGAACTATAAGCATGCTTTCCTCGAGAAATGCTGTTCAAAACGCCAACTTTGATGGCTTGTTCTGAAATATCTATTGCGTTTATTAAAAGAAAAAAAAATCGGAAAAATTAGTGCAATTAGGTAGTTTCTGAACAAGAACACCTGCAAGTTTCGTGCATTTCCAAACAATAATAAATTAAAATTTATGACACAAAGTTGCCCTTTTTGATTTAAGAACACCCTTAAGTGAAAAATGAAAACACGTGGCAATTCATACAACTCTTCAAAAATCACGCCAGCAAGTTTCATGTTTTTATTTTTAAAAATAAGTCTAAAATTTTCAAACTGTTAAGGGTGTTTTTTTTTTTTTTTTTTTTTTTTTTTTTTAACTGAACTTTTTAAGAAGAATCCCTTTCTTGTCCTCCTGAAAGTGAAAAAAAAAAATACAACCCACAAGATATGATTAAAGAGTGTGAATTCAATACGCCTACATTTAAACTATTAATACCTTTAAGACCTATTTATAAAATTAAACTTTTAAATTTTGGAATCCGATTCAAGAAAATAAACAATGCGTATCAATTTGCAGCTAAAGTAACATTTTTTGATGCTGCCATCTATTATCAAAAGAAAAATTTATTGTACGCTTATTGTGTACCTTAGTAATAGATGGCAGCACCAAAAAATTAATGAAGACTAGATAACTATTTCTGATATTTGATGAAGAATTTCTGATCGGAATAAAGTTACTTTATTTAAAAAACAAGCGTCTTCCAAAAAGTTTATATACTTCATACTGCTGCACTTATTATAGTATACGAAATTTTGTATATTAAAGAAAAGAAAGACAACAGTTTCAAAATTGGAAAAAAAGAAAAAGAAAAAAAAATCAAATTTTACTTATTTTTGTTGATTTTAATAACATTTTTAACTGTTGGGGGGCCAGCAATATATTAAGTTACGTTTGGAAAGTTTTTAGTAATTTTTTATTTACATAAAAAAATCATGGAATATAGCCATTAACTTGTAAGAGTTTAATATAAAACTATACAAATATCTTTTAATTTAAAAGAAAATAAAAAAAAAAAAAAAATGAAATACAGATATTATTCTTAGAAGTAAATAATTGCCTAAGGAACTCAGGAAAGAATTTCATATGAAATGCAAATCAAATAAATTTCGAAAATATTGAAAAAATGAATTATTCGCACATTGTGAAATATTGCCAAGAATGTACTATGCAAATTTTTGTATATATTTATGTATATTTTAAATAAATAAAAATATTATGTATATTTTTTTGACAATGAAAAATTTTTATCTGTCACTTTTTGTACTTTTATAAAACTGATTATATGTTATTTGTTCTATTGGTTATCCTACTTTTATTATATTTATTAAATTGAGGTTTAATTAAAACTTCATAGGAAAAAAAAATAGAAATATCTAGTTTTATAAAAAGAAGTACATTTAATCAAGAATGCATTGTCCATGTCATCAATACTTATTATATTGCGCTAATTTCACGTTTCCGTTTTGAAAGAACTTTCAAGTTACAGTTGGCATAGTCCTCTTAAATACTGATTATGCCTAAAGAATAGTTTTGAAAAAAATAAAATGAATAAGATTCTGAAGTTGAAAGGTCAAAGCTATATAGTATATTGGGTCAGTACAATATAGGTGAATGCAGTTCCATAAAATGATTGCACAAAAAACAATGAATCACTTTGCCCAGATTCCATCATATGATTTCTTGAGATAACAATGGTTTAGTTATAAAAAAGCAAGACAGAAAATCTATTTATTTCTACAGGAGGTAGGAAGCAAGGGGGGTGGGGGATAAAAAGTCCATCATGATAAATAAGAAAAAAATCAAGGTTTTTTTTTTTTTTTTTTTTTTTTTTTGTTCATAATTTGTTTTGTTTTTTTTTTCCGGCTTTTGGTGGAATTATTTAATATGGTAGTTTAAATTCTTTGTTTTAGATTCAGATAAGATTTATGATCTATAAAATGAGTTATGGTAATTTTACTTCCTTTATTATGAGAATTATACATTTCTAAAGTATTTTTCAACTTTATTTGTTTTTTCAATGCTTTGCATATGCAATGTTCTACAAAAATAAATTTAATTAAAATAAATTTCAACTTGATATTACTAACATTTATTCTGTTACGTTAATAAACATCCATCTCTGCTGCATATAACTGTTAATGTTTCTCAACCACCTTTGGGACATGTCCATCAAAGCATGTCTAATATAAGGATACTTACTCCCTCCAAGCTTCCTGGTGATAAATAATTCTAATATTTAAAGAACCTTGATAAAGGAACATAAAAAGCCTTCAATAAATAAATAAAGTAGCATGGATATATTTTTTAATAAGTCAAAATCTTGGTTAGAAACATTTTTTTCACAAATCTTCATAAATCTCTTCTGAGTGTGAACTCAGTTTAGAGACCAAAGACATCATAAATTTTAAGATCCCTCCACTCTCATTCACTTGCCTATAGTACAATATTCAATGTATTTAAAGTCGAATATTTGCAACAGAAGACCATTATGTCTTACAAATAATTTCTAAATCAGTTCAGTTTGCAAATAGACATTACGTTACAATTTAATAATGATAATTTCAAATGAATAATATCAAATTAGGAGAGGGGGTGAGAGAAGTCTAAAAACTTCTGCGTCCCAAGTAAAAATCAGGTGCAAAATCAAACAGATATTCCTTGGGGAGGGAAGATATTAATAACAACTTGTTCCTTTTCATTTTACTTTACTGTAAACCAAAAGTTTTACATGATCACCTCCACCATTTTAATTAAAGTTTATCTAAACCTTTAATTATACAGTAGACTCCCTTAAAACCACATCCCTAAAATCTGCGAACGCCAGAAATCCACGCATTTTTTCAGATGTAAACAATGAAATTAAAGATGGGGCTGAAGTCAGTGGCTAATGCAATACAAATAATTCTATAACAATATCTATTTTTAAATCATTTTCAACTTCTTCCTTTTTTATTAATGCCTTTCAATTTAAATTCTGCAGTGTTAAATAATATGTTTCTTATACATACGATGATCGATATTTAATCGAAATAATCATTATCATATCATAGTGTCAGCGTAATATAACTTTCAATGGTCATTTGGTAGTCTTTGTAATTCGCTTGGCAGGATAATTTTTACTATATAAAATTATTATTTTATAGTTCTATTACTATTTTCTCATCTCTGCTAGTTTCAAAACGAATTTGAGATCTACATCCGGTTTACTAATTAGGATGATCAATATTTAATTGAAATAATCATTATCGTATCGTAGTTCCAGCATAATGTAACTTTCAATGATTATTTGGTAGTGTTTGTAATTCGAGAGGCAGGATAATTTTTGTTGTATAAAATGAATATTTTAAAATCAATCAAGATTTTTTTGTTTATTAACAAAAGCAAATATTGTTCTTAATAAAAAAAGATTGATTTTTCCTCATCATTATTTATATTTAGTATTGTATCTTAATTATCTACTTTATTTTAATATTTTTTTATAATTTTATTTTACTTATTTTTTTTATAATAATTACTTGGTTTTTAAGTATTTATTTATTTAAATATTTTACTTAATTATTTTAATGTTTGAATTTATTATATGCACTCATTATAAGGCTTAATTACCAATGAAATTAATGTTTCAAAAATGTAAACAAATCAATGACCAGACATCCACAAAATTCTAAAATCCGCACAACCCCTGGTCCCAAGCTTTGCAGATTTGAGGGAGTCTACTGTATTTCCAATCACTACTCCTTTCTAATATCTCCTTTTCCGTCTTTAAGGTCACCAGCTAACTCCATTGTACATTCTGATTTTTTATTTTAAAAATATGAATATTAATCTATATAATAAAAGACTAAGTCATGTGACTGTCATCCACAATTCTGGGTTGACCACTTTTTATATGCTAGGCGACCATTTTGGCTCTTTAATGTTATCCAGGCGCAGGTGATAAGTCATTAAATATAGTTCTATCACCATCATTTTATCTATATTATAAGAATCCAAGTCATGTGACTGTCATAAACAGCTACATGCTAATTCCATCGCTTTTCATATTCAAAATTTCCATTATGAATAAAAAATAAAAATTGTTTTTTCGAATAAAACTACATAAAACTCGCGAACAACTTTTTTTTTTTCATTCGCCAGTTAGCATTTTCTTTTTTTAAACAATGTTTTGAAGTTGAAATTAAATATCATGGTTTGTGGTATTATTTATTACTTTTCTTTTCTTTTTGTTTAAAAAGAAAAAAAAGAGATGTGAAAGCCGTGAATTTTAGATGTTTCAGTTTTAAATGAAAGTATTCTATTTTTCAATGAAATGAGTGAAAAGATTATATTTTTAATGAAATACAAGGGAAAAAAAAAAGAAGAAAAGAGAAGAAAGGTTATGAGAACAATGTTTGGCGATTTATCACGTATGCCCTGCTAACATAAAAATGAAGAGCTCTAAATTTCTCTATCAGAATATTCTGATTTGGCAAATGATTGAGCAAGTAAATTGAATTAGGAGTAAAAGTAACATCATACATTGCTTAGAATACATTTAAGGGAGATCAAACTGGTCACCAAGGGGTGCTAGTAATATATATTTATATATTGTGAATGAGGACAATATGATAAAAAGTATTATTCTTGAGTAAATCTTGAATAACATCCTTGTGAAAACGGATTGCACACAGCAAAAAAAACTGAGTTTTTTTTAACTACGATTTTTTTTAAGTACTGAGAATAAAATAAAAAGATTGGAAATGTTAAAAGTTTATGATTGTAGTTAAACTAATTACTGAATATTATTTCAAATTTTAAAATTTGAAATAATATTCAATGCAAGGCATGAAAAATTTTCTACAGAAAAATTTCCTATAATCATGTGGATTTATTGATTATTGAATAATTGCAATTTCATTACATAAAAAGAAGATTCAGTGATCTTAAAATCCTATGTTAATCTATGGAGAAATTAAAACATAGGATTGCTTATTGTTAACAGAATTAAAAGTCAATTTTTACTATCAGAAAGTTGACAGCATTGCATTGTATGACCTATATTACATTTTGAAAAATATTTTTATTAATTTTAAATATTTAAAAAAAAAAATTTTTTTTATTTTTTTCTACTTAAGAAAAATTTGTAAAACATTCTTTATCAAGGAATGCTTTTGACATTTATTTAACTCTTTCTGGAACACTTCTGTTAATAAAATTATGAAATGATGAACTGATACCAGAATTCACAAACAAATTTATTAGAAAATAGCTCATTTTCCCATACTTGATTTTTTTTAAGCAAAATTTTAACTGGTGCCAGGAATCTTAAAATAAAATGTCCTTTTTTTTTGTGGACACAGCCCATTACAGGGCTAACTAAAAATTTCAAAATTCATGATCTTAAAAATGTAAATAAATAAAAAATATATCAGATAACTATTTTCTGATAATGAAAAATCAAAATCTATTATTAATGTATTAGGTAATGTAAAAAGGTGTATTTAAATATTTCTTTAGGCTTAAATGTTTAAGTTACAATTGCCAAAAAGAACATCTGTGCCATTACAGCATCCCTTCAAACTCTAAATATCTCTAAGAATGCAAAGTTAAGAAACAAAATTCAAACAAATAGACTTTATGTATAAGTCAATAGCTTTATTCAGTTCACCTGATTGTTAGACAAGCCCCATACCGTTTGTGCTGGCAACAAAGGGCGTTGGAAAGTACAAAAGAAATTTTACAAAAACGAAATCCCATAAACACAAATACATACAACATAGTTCAGCTTTATCTGTACACATCGAAAAATCAGACTGAATAACAAGCTAGAAAAATAATACAAGTTCTAAACTTTTTCTCATAAAAGGGAATGTTATACAACTGAACTAAGTACTCTAAATACAGTGGAATCAAAAGTAAAAGAAGGAGGAACTTGAATTTCTTGTTTAAATAATGCAACAATAACAAACATCTTAATACCACATTTTGATTGTAAATGTACTGTAATTACAATGTGAAAAGCCGCCAACAATCAGTACTAGTGTAATAAAATCAAAGAGGGATAAATTATAGAAAAATTACATTTATAAGCATTTAGAATGACATTAAATTACTGTTTCAGTAACTCTTGGTTGAAATTTACAGTATCACATATTTTAGCATTTTAAAATAATACAGTCATATATTATTTCATAAAATGGTACTTTATATATACAACAGAACTACTTAGCTTAAAATAAATATATGATCTTTAGGAATGACCCATTATTAAAAACCTTTTCATCAAGAATATCACACTTTGCTTTTTGCTAAAAAAAAATAAAAAAATTAAAGAAAAGAAAAGAAAATGGAATATTTCAAGACATAAAACGAATAAATTTAGGACATTCTAAACACCATAATTTCTAAAAATATAATTGAAAATAATAAAGCAGTTCAGAACTCAACAAGCAATGAACTTACAAATTAATCAAGATATAAAAATTATTTGTTAACCAACAACAGAAAAATTTCAAATAATAATAATAATAATAATAATAATAAAACTTTTGTTGTTTTGCATAAAGTGTACTTAGTAATGAGAAAGAATGTATAAAGTAAAGAAGCTACATAAGATTCAAGCAAATTCTACTTAAAAAGAAAATAATAATAATTTTCTTACAAAATAACAACAGAATTAATTTAGAACTAATTCAACACAGTTTGCTTTTTAAAAGCAAAACAACATTTTATTCACAAATAATAATACAACAATATCATAATACATAACTTCAAAATATGTATCATAAATAAGATTTTGGAATGCATTTACAAGAAATTATGATATTTTTCATTTCATTCAAAAAAGTGTCAAAATGACAGGAATGTATATGAATTTTATCACATCAAAATAAATTTAGTTTTAAAAGTAACCAAAAACACATTTCCCCCCACTTATCAAACAACTATATCATAAACATTAATGCTAAAGTATGCAATAAAATTCACAGTAATTTTGTTTCAGAACATTACTATACAGAAATACTACAACAAAAAGTAAAGCATAAACAAATCATATCTTAAATCCTAAGTACAAATAAATACACAAGTACAATAAAATAACTCATCGCTACTGTTAACTACTAAACATTTTACACAACCTATGAAAAAAATAATGGTTCTAAGGTTGTTATAACTGAAGCATCAATGCCAGTTTATCACCGCACGATACCCTAGGCATTTGACTAGAAACAATACACACTAATGTCCTACTGGGCAAAGATGATAGACTGTCTAAAGAGAATTATAAATTTTTGAGCCGATTTTGTTCACAGACCTATAAATATCTAGTTTGAAAAGAAATTAGTAATAATAAATCAGACAGACAGTTAGTGGTAATGACAACAACTAATGTCTCTCATTGAGCAAGGCATAAAAGTCTCAACCAGGGGTGTGAAAAGATAATAGCAACAAAAAAAAAGGGGGAGATAAGGGAAAAAAATATATCATGCAAGTAAATTGATCTTACTATTTTTTGTGTTTAAATCTTTTATCAAATATTATAAAACTTTTTAAAGAATAAAAAATTCAAACTAGTTATTTAAAAAACATATATGTTTGTATAATTTATTTATAGAACCAGAATATTTTGTAAAATACAATTAACAATTGATAGTCAAAAGGATAAAATTAAAACAAAACATGGGTTCATAATAATAAATAGATATTTCTTTAAAATTTGCACACTGCATTTTAAAATTATTTTTTTTTCTTTTTCAAATAAAACAAAAAATAAAAAGATAAAAAGTAATTCAGATTTTACATGCATTACTTTTAATGTGTAAAAATCTATTATTGTTATAAATTCCCCCCCCCCCCTACCAATTGTCATGTAAATATGTCTACATTCATGACATATAACATTTTTGTCAGTTTGTCAAAACTTTTGCAAAGTAACAAACAAACCAGTCTTAAACATCTTGCAGCAAAAAATTATTGCATTGTCTTGATAAATGAGTAAGTAATCTTTTTTTAAAACAAAAATGACTAAAAAAAAATTACTTTTAAGAATTGAATACAATGAAGCAAGTTAAAAACTTAAAAACAACTTGACTGGAATATTTTTTAATTAAGAATGTTTGCTTAAAATATAAAGTGAAACCTAGTTTTGCTAATTTAATTGAATTCGTGAAAATAAAATTCTATACTTGCTTTGAATGTTATCAAAATTCACCATTTCTAAATGCATTGTTAACTTTATTAGAAAAATCAAATTAAAATTTTGATATTAATAGTAAACCTGCAAACTCATTGTGTGTGATAACATTCACATGCAAGAGTCAGGGTTTTGTTAGATGCAACTAACTTTACACTTAAAGTTAATTACATTTGAACATAATTATGCCTTATTACAAAATTTTTATATTCTACTAATTTATTCATATTTAAAAATGACAAAATTTATGATAATTAATCATTATTATTTGGTTAAAAACTTTACATTTAAATTTAAAATATAAAAGCTGAAAATTTCACAATTGATTCAAAAATTATTAATTTCTTTTTCATTTGTCCTTTTATTTAAAAAATTTTTTCATTCTTACTCAAACTGTGTTCAGAGAGACAGAATTTTATTTATATTTTTAATTTATGCCTTTTATGAAAAAAAATATATATATATAAACAAATAAATAAAATAAAAAATAACAATGAACATGATGAATGTAAAATTTTCTAACTTAAATTTAAGATACCGTGTTCATTCTGCAAACTACTGCTTATTTCATTGTTGAAGGTGCTATTTTACAAAAAAAAAAAAAAAAAAAAAAAAAAAATAGATTAATTGTAATCTGTGTAATACACCATAATGAAATGTATAGGTCAAGATCATAAGTTTCAAATCAGTTACCTAATACATATGAGACATAGACATTATTACATAATTGCAAAATTATATTAAAAAAAAACCACTTCAACTTTTTAAAAAGTTATATAGACTAATTTTATATACCTCGGGCCACATTTCATAGTATTACAAAACATAAAAATACAAATATCAGCAATTTCAGCATCAAACTTTTTTAGGACATGATTGATTGATAATTATATAATAATCAGAAATGTTTTTGAAAAAAATTGTAATATTACTAATAAAAAAATTGTAAATGTCTATTTCAAAACTGCATTGTATAGTCACATAAATATAAGCGAATTTTATTAATATTTTTTATGATAATATATTTCCACAAAAATCCCTATCAGCTCATCCCATAATATTTTTGAGAAAATGACTTAAATACCATTAATCAGTTCTAAAAATAAAACTCATTTACTAGAGAAATATTTCTAGTATCATTAATCTAAACAAATAAAATAATTCAAGTTTAAAATGTAACAATAATATAAATAAATAAAAATATATTTACAATGACAATGGACTCTTTTTATTCTCAATCAGTAAGTAGTATATTACATTTCATAGTTCTATTTTACATTTCCTCGTAGCACTGATTTCTTAAAATAAAACAAAGCTTTCGAAAATTTTAACAAAATAGTTCCAAATTTCAAAGTTGTTAGCACCAGTATTATCATGTTGAGGAGAAAATACTCAAAAGTCTTTAACAGCATAAACTTTACATTTGGACAGATAACAGTGAATTTCCCATAGTTTATCAAACATTATTTTGAGACAGCCTGTGCTTAAGAATATGATATAATAATCTAATTAATATAATATAACAACAAATAATAATAATTCAACCTTTTTGTCTGCCATTTTGAATGCAAAAGTTAAAAATCAGAGAAAAGCATTTTTTTTTTCTCTAACTACAAATATTTAATAAATATATGTAAATGAAAAATTTCAAATAAAAATAAGAACTTTTTCTTGTACAAAGTACACATTTGTATTGCATAAATTGGATATATTTAAATACATCTGAATCATTGGTTGAATATGATAAAAAAAAAAAAAAAATCTATTAATCAAAAGTTTAACATTTAAAACCTCATTTTTATGTTTGTGTATCTGTGTTTGTAGAGCCTAACAAAATAAAAGTAAAAATAACAAGGAAATACATGTATAGGAAAGCTATATGTACATATATTATTATATTGTGAGAAAATGTGAGTTTCAAGAACATAAAATTGAGGTTCTACAATAAATATATTATGAATTTTTTAAATAGAAATTACCTTTATTTATCAAACAAGATTTTTCAATATAAAGGAAATATATGTGTTTTTTCTATAGAAACTTTGACAAATTTAGTTTCTGAAATCTACTGAAAAAATCATTAATTAGATTCATACTATACAGGAAATGATTAAAAACTCATTTTCATGCTGAAAATTTATCATGAGAATAAAAAGATTATCGATAACCTCTCATAAAATAACAATTAGCTAACATTTGTCAGCAATCAATTTCGAGATTTTTCTCTGAAGAATATCACAGAGGCTGGTACACTTCATTCAGAGATGAATATTTTCAAATTTATTGCCTCAATTTTTCATTAGAATTTTACAGAAAATAACCAATGAAATATAATAATTAAACATAGCTTTAAAAACTTCTAAATATTGGAAATCTTTAAAAATCATATCTCATTTGTTTTTTTTTAAGATAAAACAATAAATAGATCATTCATTTAAGAATTCAAACAGTTTAAGAAAAAAAAATACACCAGATAACAGTATTATAGTTCTGGCATTTCAATGAATGATACAATTATACATAAAAGCATTTCATTTACATGAAGTTAAAAATAATGAGATATCTAAATATTTTGAAGAACAATTGTTTCTTTTCACTAACAAGTACCATACTTTTACTTGTGACATTATTTTCATCAATCACTCTGTTTACTGATACAGACTGACAGATCGTAAATAATAATTGTAAGTAACTTATATATAATTAAAACATAAAAAAAAATTCTCTTCTGAGACCAATCAATCTTTTATTACCTATGGAAAATTTAAAAACTATGTATGATAAAAAATGGTAATAAATGTCACTGAAGAAATTTTAATTTTTATACACGCAAGACTTTTTATTTTTTTTAATGTAAACATGATGCATATAAAACACAATAAAATTATTCTTCTTAATTAACAGCTAATTGTTTTTTGAAGAAGTTAAAAGACTGCTGGAATAAGAAAACATGACAAAATAAGAATTAAAGCTGCCAAATCTGTTCTTTTATACATTTTAACTATAACTGTCAAGATTTTCTCTTTCATTCAATCAAACATTAAGTCTCTTGCACAATCATTTCTCAGTGATTGGATTGCATACATTAGAAAAGATTGCTATGTTAACTATATTAACGATATCTTGAAAACACATTTCATGCTCAGCACCACATATATTTGATTTTTCTACATACCTACAGAAGCATATTTTAAAATTTTATTTGCCTAGTTCTGCATCTGATGAATTTGATTTCACTCGCATTAATAATTAATACAAAGATTTAAAAGTCTCGAAGTTATTTACTGACTTAGTTTAATAATTAAATATATAGACAAAGGGAACAAAATAATTCTTTCAAGACAATTCAGTTCATTTTAAAATGGGATAAAACAAATGACCAGATCTACCAAAATGAGCCATGGTTTAATCTTAATCAAAATATGATACTTTTCTGATAAAAAAGTATGAATTTTTAACAATATTTATAGAATAGACTAAATTTAAAGAAAAAAACAGTTGAGATATGATGCATTAAAAAAAAGATATGAAAACTTTCATAGTAAAAAAGTACATAAGTGTCATTTTAAATCATAAACTTAAAAAAAATAAACAACAAAACACCCCTGTGATGAGATTTATGTAAATGAATCAGACTAACAGGCAATCGCAACACTTCATAATTGGCCAGAGATGTCAAAAAACATTGACAATCTATTTTATTTATATTTATTTATATATATTTATATATATATATAGTATATATACAGATGGAGGGCCTGCGCTGTGGACGTCGAAAGTTCTATATATATATACGCATCTGTACAACAACTTTTTAAGTACTACAAATGCACCTAGGGACAGTGACGGAGCTCGTTAGGAAATATATGCGCCAAGTCCATTTCACAAACAAAGTGCAAACAGATGAAAAAAATTTTATTTTAATCTAAAGCAGAAAACAAAAACAGAATCAGTCAGTGATTTGTTTAAGTCACCGATTATCTGCAAGTGAGTGCGTAACAACAGCATCGTGACTTGTATGGCCGGTTTCTATTTTACGCTTGTCCACACTTTATGGGAGCACACACCATTTGGACCAGCAGCATATAAGTCTCTGGAGTCCGTAAGAAACAAATACTGAAAAATAGTCCATGGACTTTAATAACGTTGCTGGAATTCATGGTGCCATCGGTTAAAGTCAATATAGAAAACAGTCACAGAACCATTGGCTAAACCAGCCAAGAGGAATCTAAAAGAAGACAGAAACTATTAACAACAGTAACATAAATAAAAAAGCTTTCTATTATTAAAAAGCATGAAAGAGAGAGAACATTTAGATTTGTTATATGCAAGGTTGGATTGTTTATTTTGAAAATGATAAAAGTTTACCTTAACCACCTCAGTCCTGAAACAAATATTAAGCAAGACAACAAAATAAAATTTAAAATGAGTTTAAAGCAGCTCCAAAAAATGTCTCGGTCTATAAATCAATGCTTATGATATGCATGCATTTATTAAAAAGATCTAGAAGTAATTTTAATAATTCTTGAAGCATTTAAAGTCATTTTTAGTGTGCATTTTAGTGCCTTCTGCAGGCGATATCAGGACTGAGAAGTTTAAAATAAGGAAGAAATAAATAATAAAACATACATATCAGTTAATTTAGTAGAAACTCATAATTTATATTGGATTAATAAAAATACTATATTTAAACATGCATAATTTTTTTATTTTAATACATTAAAAGTAAAATAATAATAATAATAATAATAATAATAATAACTTTATAAAAATAAAATCTGAATCTCTCATGAATTACTTTCTAGAATCAATAATTTCTGTATATCAACAATGAAGTATGATGAATAACAGTAATTATCAACTAATACTAACTTTTAAAAAATTAAGTCTAAGACTGGATGTTTTTACCAGAGTACATAAAAAGTTTTTGCTGGTTTGGGGAGAAATCGTAGACTCTTTCTAAGTGGTTTATTTGAAAAAAATACTCTCCAGGAAGTTTTTTCAAAAGACCCAGTACATTTTAAAAAGTTTTTTTTTTTTTGTAAGATTTTTTCTTTTTTTCCGTTTTCTTTTAACAACTTGATTTTTAGCTACACTATCACAATTGTCATATAATTTGTCTTAAATAAGTTTAATTTTATGTGCTTTCTTTTCTTTTCTCTTCTATTTTATTATTCCCCTTCAGAATTTTCTTAGCAAACAACAAAGAAATTTATTATACTTTTATGATTCATGAATTTTACATACACAACATTGTAAAATATATGTATTTTTTTTTCTTAATAAATTTCTTCTAGTGCTTTAATAATTCATCTTTATTCAGATGTTTAAAAAAAATTAGAGAAGTCTAGCATGAATAAAAATACAGAAGTAAAGCCTTTTCATATTTTAAAACTGTCAATTTTACTTTAACAAAATAGAAGGTAAAATAATAAGATGAAATAACATTGTTTTTATGAATTCTATTCTACTTATTTCAATCAAAGTTATAAGGTAGAATTTTAAGATTATCTACATTTATGTTTACAGAAAAAAAATTATCATTTTCTCAAGACATATATTTTTTTCAAAATTAAGGCAATTTTCATAAAAACTATTCTAATATGCATATATGAAATTCTTTGTGGTGTTTTAATTTTACAAAATATTCATACTGAACATAAAAGTTTATAAATTTGAGCTTGAATATTTTAAATAAGTAAAATTTTTAGAAAAAAAATAAAATTCTATTTAATAAAATTTTATTTTAATAATTTTAATTAGAGCATTTAACATTTTAATTCTATATTCACTGCTCATAACAGCGTATTATTAATTATGTATAATAAAGATTAAAATAAAATTTTATATTTTAAAAAACAATTTTTAAAAAATTGCAATAACAATTTCCTCAAATAAGTCAGATTGCAGAAAGATAGTCAAAGCAAATCTTTAAATAATGCTAAAGTTACTTACTTTTGATCATGAGACAGAGCCAGCGAGCGTACACCACTGTCACAAGCAGAAAATGCATATAGGAGAGCAAGATTGAAAGTTCTCCATACTTCTACAATTCCTTTGTCGCTGCCTGTCATCATGTATTCGCCATCTCTGCTCATAGTTAGACACTAAAATGATATGTATAAAATCTTTATATCTACATCTGTTGAATTCAAACAGCAAGAACTATGATTACTTTTAGTTAAAAAGAGAGTAGAAACTAGTCTTTTATTCGCCCAGAGAAAACATAGATTTTGGACCCCATCCTCTCCCTTCCTATACAAATTAAATTTACAAAGATAATTTTAACAAGTTTCAAATAGATGATTGATTTAAATTATATAATTATAAAATATGTTATACTGAACTATATAATCAGCATTGTCAAATGTCAATTCATTAAAACCTTAAAAACAAAATCAAAAGAATCCAAAAAAAAAAAAAATCCAATTTATACAGGGTCATTATATTGTATCATCCTTAGATTCATCTATGCTATGGCATATTCCAGACAAGACTATTTTAACAAAACTGTGCTAAATATAAACATGAGAAGAATTGAAAAACAAAGTCTTAATTTGGAGCTCCCTTCTGCTGGCACCCAGGGTACATGCCACCTCCTTTCCATCCCCACTAGTTTTGACCCTGATTAAGAAGTCCATTCTATAACATCCCTTTACAGCAATATAGAAAAATAAAGAAAAATAGCATTAAAATAATCCCTCACATAAAAACCAACAAACAAGTTGAATGTAGATTCTGCCATTGCAGAATTCAGTTTCGCCTCCAACTAGAAAAGAAAAATCGATAGAGGTTTTTTAGAAGGGCGCCCCAAAAAAAAGCAGTAGAGCATTTTTAAACAATAAAAATAAACAGTATAAAGTTATTTTCACAGCTGGGATTTTAGTTGTCTGATAACACACGGCACCTGGTCTTCAATTGACCCACACAGCCACTGGAAACAAAGCATTGTTTGCTCTTGACTTTTCAGGGTGCAATCTTTTTTGGAAGTGGAGTGCTTTTAGGGACAGAAAGAGTCTGTAGCACAGATAGTGAACTAAAACGTGTGGTCTTTTTCAAGGCTCATTCATATGCACACAATATATATCAGACTTTGTTATCAGCTTGGTTAACAGAAACCTCGATTAATCAAAGTTCTATAATAATTTTAGTATAGATAGTTTCAAAGATTTTGTTCTAGATATTTGTTGCTATAATGTACACTAAAAAACACAATGTAGTAAAGAATTAAAAATACCTGGATGGGGTGATGATGAGTTTCACTGCGTAGCCTCCTACCATTAATAGTGAAGCAACAAACATTGCACTGATCATAACAAACAACAACCAAGCCTTCACGGCATAATGCACACAATTCAGGAGAGCGGAAATTTTCAGGAGCTTCCAGAGATCGTAACAGATCACCATTTGTTGTGTGGACTAAAACAGGACCATCTATGAACAGAATGTGCATATTATTATTTTTTTTAATATAGTCTCAAAGGAAAAGATTTAAATATATATACATAACAACTAAAATTTTGAATTTTTAAAGAATCCTTATAAAATATAAAAATTAAAACTATCAAAATAATGTATGTAAATAAAAAAAAAAAAAAAAATTCATAGTCGTCTTAACAGTGTAATTTTTTTACAGTTTCCTAAATTATATAAGTATAACTCTAAGCATATGGCAGAACATAGCAAACAGAATAGGTAGTTTAGAAATTAAAACTCCTCCCACAGCATTAAAAAAGTATTTCAAAAAAGAAATAAAAAATATTTTTAAACAAATAAATGGAATGCCATAAAAAAATAGAACTTCAGAGGAAACTTTGAAAAAAAAAATCTAAAATTAGTTTTAATTATCTTAAAATGACCTGTTTCAAAATCACTCTATACAAATAAACATTCTTAAAATTTCAGAACTGATTAAAAAATACATATTGTGATAAAGTGAAGTAATGTTTGATGTTCTGTTTTGTTTGTGCATAAGTATATGTGTGTGTATTTGATTTAAATTTGAAACAAAATTCATTGTTATCTATTTTTCCAGTTAGCTGGGGACCGGTGTTATATATACATGCATATATATATATATATATATATATATATATATATATATATATATATATATATATATATATATATATATATATATATATATATATATATATATATATATACATACATACATATGCACATATCACACTGGTGCCTGGCTAACCCAAAAGTAGCATTTTTTTAATAAATATTTTCTCAATCTTCACCTTTACAAAAGAAGGTAAATGAAAAATAGTTATATATATAAATATAATAATCATTAAAATTTGTTTTTAAAAAAAATTCAGCTTTAAGTATAAAAACAATGTTAAGCATTATTTTTACAAAATTATGCTTTTTTTTTATATAAAAACAAAGTTAAACATTATTTTGTAAAAATATAGAAACATACCTTATAGAAATTATAATTTTTACTTAATCACAATACATGCTTTGTTATCTTTTATTTGAAGGGACTAAGCCAAAAATATACATATATATATTCATAATTTAACTATAGAAGAAATGATAGAAATTATTTAAAAAAAAATTTTAATAGACAAAAATTTCATAAAAGATTTTTTTTTCTTTTGGCATCTTAAAAAGATATGAATTTTTTTTTTTTTTTTTTATAAAATAAAATACTGTCAAACCTCGTTAACATGAACATGCTTAATGTAAATTACTTTTAACATGAACTGTTTTTCAATCCACTGTGCAAACTAATACAAAGATTTGATACTGATAACATGAATTACTGCTAACATGAACAACATTTTCATTCCCCTTGAGGTTCATGTTAATGAGGTTCAACTGTAATTGTTATACATGTTTCTTCTATATATATGCAAGTCTGGCATGTATTTGTAGCATGAGCCATTAATGCTCTAATTTTTTATAGAAATAAACATACTTGGATAATCTAAAAAAAAAAAAAAAATCACATTTTGAAAAAGAAAAAAATAATTTTAATCCATATTATGCAGTTTTTCTATGCTATTAATTTTTTTAGGGATCAAATGAAACTAGGAAGCATTGAATATGATCAGCAAATTGTGAACAAAAGCTTATCGTTGAACATCTCTTGAGAAATTTTTATGTAAGTTAATCAATTGATATTTTAATACATAATGTGCAGAATTCTCAAAAAAAAAAAAAAAAAAGTTCATTAAATTTCACAGAAATTAAATGTTCCCATGAGGGTTTCTACAGTTAAAATTATTATTTTTGTGAAAACAAAAATTTTCTTGAATATTTGATATTTTTATATAAAATAAGCAGAAGAATTATCAGTATAGCTCTGAATTAATTAATAAAATGGTTCGATTTTTTTTTTTTTTTTTTTTTTTTTTTTTTTTTTTTTTTTTTGTTGAAAAGTTGGAAAATTTTTCTTTTTGTATAGTTATTTTGTATAAGCACATTATAAACTCTTTGGACCTAATGTATCCTATACGATACACATCTTTACATTTGTTTTTCTTCACGTACATAAATAACATAAAAAAAAAAAAAAAAAAAAAAAAAAAAAAAAAAAAAAAAGAGAAATTGGTGTGAATGGAGCCTAACAGATAACAGAATTAAACAAAATAGCAATTTGTTTCTTATAGAGATTTTGTAATGTGATATGTGTTATATTAAAATGGCTTGCAACAAAAATGTACCAAATGTACAAAAATGAAAAGGTAAATAAATTTTCTGTGCGTTAAGATGTCAATTATAGACTCCATTAGTAATAAAAACTGATTAAATATGAATTCTTAGCTTTCAGCACGACTCATAACAGAAACTGGTTGGATGTTTTTGCTTTTTTGTTAAACTATACACCCCTGATGAAGTAGTTTAATGGAAAAGCCTTCTACTGCCTTTTTATCCATTTATCTTTCATTATTTTGGTAATCTGCCTTCTATTTCACTTCAAACTTCAACTGTTTTCAATAAGATGATTGTAAAAATACTGGTTTCATTGGTTTATTGTATGGTAATATATGAATTACTCTGGTTATATAATGTCCATTTATCCACATATTTCTTAGTAATTTGGTAATCTGCCTTCTATTTCTCTTCAAACTTCAACTGTTTTTAATAATATGAATGTAAAAATACTGATTTCATTGGTTCTTTTATTGGTATTGTCTGAATAACTTTGGATGTATTTATAAAAGTATTTATATATAATTTTTTCATTGTTTTTGCAATGCAAGTATAATAAATTTAAAGAAATTGTCAAAAAAATGTGGTTACTGAGTTCCCATTTATCACCAAACTTTATATGCGAAAAATGAATTTAAATTTTTTTCATTTTTTAACTTTTCTTAGTTATTAGATTGTTAATACAAATTCATAACTGAAGTTAAAAACATATATAAAAATAAATCCTGGGGCCTAAAGGGGATAAATTTTAAACCAATTTTCTTAGATAAGAGTTTAATAAATTCTATTAGATAATTTAAATAAATACTAAGTTAGAGTTTATTAAATTCCATTCCAAAATTGAAAATATTAATAAAAAAGGTTTTATTAATTTTACTATGTTTAATAATCAGAATCTGAAAAATGCATCTGAAATAACAGAAGATATTTCCATTTTGAATAGAATTATTAAATAATTGAACATTATTACTTGAAATTGATAATTTGATTCTCTTTATAAGATTTTTAAAAAATTCTACGATTATTGAATGACTTAAAAATTTCAAAACACTATTATTAAAATATATTGATAACAGCTCACACTAGAAACAAATTTATGAATTTCAACAGTTATTTGTGTGCATCTTAAATATTTAAAAAACATTTGAAATAGTTTTAATTTAAAATTTAAAAAGAGTATGTTAATGAGATTAAACATAAGCATTCTCATTAACAGAAGAAAACTTTATAAAATTAATTCTGTTACTAGGCAATGAACTGGTTAAAAATTAAAATCCATCATAGCTTCTTTAGCAATTTTTGATGATATAAATATGTTTTCACCCATTGTACTTGAACACAGAACTTAAACCTAGTATAATAATAAAAACTTTTGTAACTATGAGTTAAAAGGCAATTATTTTTCAAAATACTCCCATTAAAGATTAAAAAAAAATCTAATGCTAATAATGATATTAATAACAAGAGTACTCAAGAAGAATATCTGGGCATAATTTTTTTTTCTTTGTTACACATCACAAATTGAAAATTATAACAATGATGCTAAATTATAAAAGAGACAAATTCTTGCCCATAAAATATTCAAACATAGAAAAAATGCTGTAAATATTTGTTAGGAAAAAGAAACTCAAACCTTTTGAGCCACTGACAACCAGACCAAGCTCTGCAGAAACAACTATACATGTGATTTCACTTTCATGACCTGTCAATGTAGCTCGAGGTGTTGGCACATCTACAACACAAAAATATGTATGTTTTACTTCAGATTTTTGCATTTTCATAATTTGTTTTGCATAAATAAAGAAACTAGTCACTGGGAGCCACTACAATATTTATCCATCATGGATATGCATAATATAAAATAATGTGGAATTATGATTGCAAACATCAATGTAAATAATTGTCTGATTAACTTCATTGTTTATGTAAAATTTATGTTACATTCATTCTTTAACCCTTTCCGGCATGGGCAAAATCTGTAATAAAATGAGAAATTATCGCCTGTCACCGGAATTCACAAACGATTTTTTTAGATATTTTGAATTTCTTAATTTAAGCTTTTATTGTAAAAGCAAAATTCTACTAAAATATTATTGGTGTCGATTGCAAGTTTGGCATTAAAATTAGGTATCCCTGACCAGGTACAGTGTGCCGGAAAGGGTTAAAAGAAATAATTCTAAAAAATTTTATTTATGCTTCTTCAGAAGGAATATTCCAAAAGTCTGAAAAAATAGTTCTGGAAAATTAAGGTTATCGAAATTTAGTAGGCTTTGTCACACTATTACATTGTAAATACATATTAAATTTCAAGCCTCTATCAAAATTTGTTTGGTTGATCGTATATTTAAAATTGCTATTTGATGACATCATGAAATTCAAATGCTTTATTACTAAATTAGATAAAAGAAACATTCTTATAACTACAAAAATGACAATCATATTAACTAACAGTTTACTATATTGGATTAACAATCTCATATGCCATATCCAATTAAAATATATCTTTGAACTGAAATGTAAATGAAATGCAACATCATAAAAAATTAAAGAGTGTGGAAAATATGATTACAAATATCTCAGCAATTCAATCAACTTTATTCTTTATGTAAAACTTATGTTGGTAGGTAGGTAGGGGGGGGGGGGGTTGGGACCTATGAGCAGCTAGGCTGTTATCCCGAATGATCTAAACAAGACAAATCCATCCATAAACAGGAGCGCAAGATCACAAACTAAAAACAATCAATACCGTGGATAAACCGTAGAGTCGAATTACGAAACCTACTCGACAAACAAAACTTCTTAATAAAACCACCAAAGGAACGAAAGCACTCATCGTTCACATCTCAGTCTGCCCAGCAACTTCTGCGCTGAGCGCGATACTTAACGCAAGAAAACAAAATATGCTCTAGGGAGTTCAGAACGCCACAGACACGGCAACTACCGTCAGAAACCAAGTTAAAACGAGCCAAAATCTCCAGGGTAATAAGCATCCTGCAGAGGAGCAGAGAGACAAACACATCATCTCTTCTATTAAGAGTCCAATGGCGGGAAAGATTAACAGTGGGGATGTCCCCATGAGATCCATAGTACTTGCAAGACTGATAGAGTCGGTCGCCCTGCAACAGAACATCGTGAGAATACGTGCGGATAGTGTCTTTTGGGGAAATCCACTCAATTAAAGGATCAGAAGCAGACACACTTTTAGCTAACTCATCAGCCATCTTGTTGAGGAGGATGCCACGGTGTCCCAGGACCCAGCAAAAAGTAATCTGTATCGAGAAACGCCACAGCCGAACAATTTTGTTATGAAGCCAGAGGATAACTCTGGGGGACTTTAGAGTAATAGCTTGGAGAGCCAGAAGCACCGATAAGCTGTCAGTGAGTAGTAAAACAGGATGGGACAGCGAAATCAATTCATCCAGAGCCACACCAATCGCAAGCGCCTCCGTCGTAAAAATAGAATTTATCTGCTGCACCCTGTATCTGAAGTGGTGAGTGGCAGAACAACCAGCAATTGAAGTGAGGGAATCAGTCTTAGAGGCGTCCGTAGCTATAATATCCCAGGAGTCTGTGTAGTGCTGGAAAAAGTCGGCGAACAAGGGAAAGATCAAGCTAGCATCCAACTCCGTGCGCTGGAAAGGAAGGCCGGAGGTGAAATATTGCACGTCGTCAAAAACTTATGTTTTTTATTTTTATTTGTTTATTTATTTATTTATTTATTCATTCATTTTTGTCTTTTATAATCTTTTTTCTAGTTTTTTTTAATTTGCTTTTTAACATAAACAATTTTGAAAAAAAAAATTATACCTATTATATTAGAATGAATATTTTGAGTCTGAAATAAAAAAAAAAAAAAGTTCTGGATAACCAAAGTAAGTGAAATTCAATAGGCTCCTTCTCATTATTGCATACTAAACACATATCAAATTTCAAGACTATCTCAATTTATTTGGAAGATAGAGCATTTACAGACATACAGATGGCAATTTTTTTCTTTTTTCTAAAAATGTGTTTTTAAGAATCTCCAGTGCTAAAATGTGTAAATCCATTTAAAAAATGTGATTTTTAAAACAATTAAACAATTTACCTTTTAGTACATATGATGGTTAAGTAATAATTTGTTTTATATTATCACAAAGGGACATTTAATTATTAAAGTTTATAGAGAGAGTAGACCCTCTGAAATCTACCATTCATTTTCATGGGTAAACAACTGAATCTAATTCCCAATTGGAATTTAAGATTGCAAAACAAACTTAATTTGATAGGGATTTTATTCATTATTAGTTTTTAAAATAACTGGAAGTCTTAAGAATTCTGATCTATTTCTTATATTGTATGTTAAAACAATTAATTTTGATAAGGAAAAGTAACAATTAAATATAAACTTTAATTTTTTTTTTTTTTTACAATTTTAAGCTATGTATTCAAACAGCTTAACAGAATAAATCACAGGTGATGGAACTCCAAGAAATGTTGGATACATAATTGCATTCTATTGATTTTAAACACAATTACTCTAACATCATAAATAATATAATAATAGTGTATGGTAAATAAATGTATAAGTTGTAATTTTCGAACTGAGTGAAAATATGTTTAGGCCAGGATTTGGACCAGTTGGAAAATAACAACTCATATGATTTAATTACAAATTAGAATAAATGTGTTAAAATTAATATAATGCAATTACGTATCTTAAATTTGTCAAAATATCATAACCTGTGATTTATTCTGTTGAGCTCATTCAGATGTTTGAAAATGGGAAGTTTACCGAAATTCAGTTTCAGTTTTCTTTTCAACCTTAAAAACCTATTTCGGTTGATCCTTGTAGATATTATATAAATAAAGATAACTGCATGATTTAAAAATTAATTTCACAATATAGAAAAAAAGATTTCTTTCTTTTAGAAAGTTTAATAATGAAATGAATATTTGATTTATATAAATCAGTTTTAAAATTTTAATAACTGGTACTAACCTGGACAATTTAATAAATCACCCGCTATACATTGGGTTCTGGCATTCCAATGCCATAATAAAATGGTGCAGTCTTCAGAACCAGATGCAATGTAGCAGTCAGATGTAATATTACATTCTGATCTAGCCAAGCATGTAACCACGCCAAAATGACCATAAACAATTTGGACAATTTTTGCTATTAAAAAGGGAAAAAAAAAAGCATCATAATTACAAAGTTTTGGTGTATAACACTTCACAAATGAATTGTTAAACATATACATACCACCAAATTATTTAACAATATATAATACCAAATATATATATATATTAATTAATTTTGACATTAATAAATAATCGGGAATCATCACAAAGCAATGTTAATCATTTTTAATAGCACTTTTTATTATTATTCAGATACATATTGCTTAAAAATAAAATGATTTGATAAAGTCCTTGCCACAAAAATGAATGTATAATTTTAAGAGTAATGAACTCATGAGTCTAAAATTCAAAAGCTTTCATTTAAATATTTGTATCCATAGCATTTAGTTACAAATTATATTTTGCTATGTTCAAGACATTCAAAGCATAGCCTTCTGGTGAAAGATTTTTTCCTTCTTGTTAAAAAATCAGTATTGGTTAAAGATGCTTGAAAATATTTCATTATTTCTTAATTGTCATGAAATATGATATACAGCAATAAGTCTATTTAGCACAATAAAAATAACTTTATAAAAGTAATTGATGCATTAATAAATTGGAAATCATACAATCAAACATGGCAAATGTGATGTGTTCAAACTATAACTAGTTTTATAAATATTCAGATATTGGTGCAACAGCTGTTCACTTGCTTCAAAAATGCATGAATGAAAATTTATTGTGATTATATATATTAGATTCATTTATATGGAAATAATAGGATTTCATCTTAAATCTGATGCAATCATATATCAATCTGCAATCATTATCCATGATGGGATATCACTAAATTAATTACATATGATGGAATTTAACAGAGTGAAGAAAACTTTTATTAATATCTTTTTAAATTTTAATTCGATTTTCATAAAATTTAAAATGACTAGCCAAAATTCTGCAATGATTACATATTTTAAATTTTAAACTATGGCTGGGTGGTTTTTGCCCTGTTATATGAAGACAAATGGACAGACTAGATGATGACCATAGGTGTTATGTATTTATAAAATTACAAATGCACCTAAAAATAGATAAACTATATATAAAAGTCACCTCGACTTTCTTTGGCTGCTAATGGTAAGCTTATTTTATAATATCAATACAAATAATATGTAAAATACTAAATGGACATTTCATGTTAAAACAATCTTAACTATTATTTATTTCTAGAATAAGAATTATTTAAAAAAAAAAATCACCAAAAAGATATTTATTTTTTAAGATTTAGGAAGATATATTTTTATCTCTTTCCTTCATTAAAAACAAAAACAAATAAGCATTATTTTTATAAAACAGGAAAAGTTTTAGCATTGTAATTAACATATCTTACCAGATTCTGTAGAAAATACTCTAAAACTGTTATCCCAAAAGCCACATGCTATTAGGAATCGACTATCAACAGTTGTCACAAAGCAACAGGAGCGCATTTTCACACGCTGACTGAAATTATCTCCTAGATGCCTCTTGTACGGTGCTACATTCATTACTAAAAGAAGAGCAAAGCATTAAAGTATAAAATAGTTATGCAAAAAATAATAAAAAGCCATTAAAAAAAATTAGAAATTATACATACTTAACAAAGGATCCATTGCAAGAGGTAACTGGGAGGGTGATGTTTGGGAATTGTCAGAGTAAGGAGGTTGATGAAGGGGACCTAAAAATAAATAAAAATTATATAAAGAAAGGCCCATTAGTAACATTTGTTTTATCAATACAATTTCATTTTAATATAATTCAGTACATTATATCATAAATATGACATCTGATAATTTAATATGCTATCTCATAAAAAGCAATTTTTCAAGTTCTTTTATTAATGAAATTATTTACTTAAAGAGTAATAAATACATTTATAATTTTATATGAAAATTTTGTACTTTTGCAATCAATTGCCAAAATTAGTGTTTTTTCCCCACAATCAATTCACAAAATTAACTTTTATTTGTGACCATTTGTTGAATTTTGCAATATTTTTCAGTAACAGATTGGCAAAATTCGCAACATAATTCCTCGATCTTCTGATAAAATTAGTTATGTGTTTCCATGATCTTTTTCAGAAATTTGCAATATTTTTCCTCGATTGTTTAATGAAATTAATGTTTTTTTTTTTCAGTGAGTATTTCAAGCAATTCACAATTTTCCTTTGCAATCGATTGATGAAATTTGTAGTTTTTGCCACAATCAATTGCCAAAATTTATGTTTTCCTTGTGATCATTTCATTTTTTTTCCCCCACTGAATTTTTACGAAATTTGCATTTTTTCCTACGATTAATTGACAAAATTTGCAATTTATTTCTGTTACCATTGGTCGAAGTTTGAGATATTTCTCAGCGACAAATAGGCGAAATTTGCTATGTGCTTTAGCAATCTTTTGGCAAAATGTGCATTGTATTTCCATGATCTTTTGACAAAATTTGCTATATTTTTCTTTGATTGTTTATGAAAATTTGCTTCTTTTTTTTCTGTTACCATTTACCAAAGTTTGCGATACATTTCAACAAGAGATTAGCAAAATTTATGATACATTTCAACAAGAGATCAGCAAAACTTGTGATATTTTTCTGACAAAATTTACTATGTGTTTTCACAATCTTCTGACGACATTCAATCTTTTTTTTCAAGATCGTTTCATGCAACTAGTGATTTTTTTCTATAATCATTTGTTGAAATTGATGATTCTTTTACACATTGTTTGTCGAAGTTCTCATTTATGCACAATCGATTGATGATATTTGCAATTTTTTACAGCGAACATTTGTTGAAGTTTCCAATTTTTTTTTCAGCAACAGATAGGCAAAACTCGTGATATTTATTTTAGCTAAACAATGCAGATTATAGAAAATTGCAGAAAATGGCTACATGGATTATCAATCCTTGACTGTAATGAGCT
The DNA here is from genome assembly GCA_964019185.1 of Maratus speculifer. Lineage (NCBI taxonomy): Eukaryota > Metazoa > Arthropoda > Arachnida > Araneae > Salticidae > Maratus > Maratus speculifer. The sequence continues at coordinate 196,423,564 of OZ025296.1, read as the reverse complement.
ATGAATATAATATCTAGTGTGACTTGAGCATGAATAAAAAACAATCATAATACCTGAGAAGCACGGGTTCCACCTATTAACAGCAAAGTTTTGATTGCAGGATATTGTCACAACGGAGGGTAATGGCAGCTGTGGATAGGTGTTAGCCGATATATGACAGATAGGGGAATTGGACAAAAACTTCATTATCATACACACTTCTTCAGTGATTGGAGAAAACATCATAGGACTCTGAAACAGAAATTATTTTGCAAATTATTTCACAGGTTCTAAAAAGACCAACTAAATTAACTAAAGTTAAATAAAAGAAATACTAAACAAATTTAACATTATCTAATTATATAATAATTTCACAGTCTCACAGAAATGCAGATTTTGCACACACTTTTGAAGCTTTTACATCAATTACTTCTGGTGAATTCTTATATACAGATTCTTTTAATACATCACATACACTCACACAAATATTGACAATATAATCATATTATTCATGGTGAATAAAACAATGCATAAAACTTTGTATATTTTTTGTACTCCCCAGAGAGAGGGTAAAAAAAGCACCATCTTCTAATTCTACATAATTAATTTACAATTTTTAAAAGTACACCTCTTTATCATATATTTTAAACGAGCAAGCGTTTTCACGATTATGAATGATATTGTAAACAACTGGACCGATTTTCCCGAAACTTGCCCCTTATACTAAATTGAGCACGAGAAAAAGACCTAGCTAGGTTCTGAATTCAAGAAAACGTGTTTTTGCAAAGTATAACTAGATCAGAGCTGAAAGTTCTGCTTTCTGCAGATCAAAAATTTTCCACGCACTTTTCATCAAATTAGTTTTTTATACAAATTCGAGCATAATGAACTTGTCTAGCTTGGTTTTGAATTCAAGAGAGTTTGTGTTGGCTGATTTAAACAAACTCAGCTCTGAAAAGAATGATGTATCTCGAAAACAGCTCTAACAACTTTCATAAAACTCGATTTCTATACCAATTCTAGCACAAGAAATCAAACTGTCTAAATCACTAATTCAGGAAAATTCATTTTGTATAGTTAAATTTTCGTTTACTTATTATCCAGGTCATTTCAGATAGAACTTTGCCAAGCATGATGCCAATAATACTAATTACATTAACCCTTATTGTTTGACAAGCATATATATTTGTTTATTATATTTTATTAACTTATTATTTGTTCATAGTTTTCTTACTAATTATAATTTATACTTTTATTATTTATTGATTAGAGTATATTCGTTGTAAATTATTTACCTTTTTTATTTCAATGTTACATTATTTATCATTTTTAACAATGGTATTTAATAACATTAAATTACTACTCTGAATGTCATTGGCATTGATAAACAAGATTGGCAATTAGCAATCATTTTTGATGATCTGTAACTTGGAGCTCGGACAATATATCAGTACCTTTTAAAATAAAATAATTTCTAAAAAATGATGTTAGAATCTAAATATATTTCCGACGATTTTTATGAAATAAGCCTCATTCTAATGAAAAAAAAAAAAAAAAAAAACATCCATCTGAAACGACTTTTTTTTTTTTGGATAGGTTTAAACATTTTTTAAATATTTAATCTTAAGTAATATAATAACATGCAATACTTACCACTATACTATTTATCATTGATCATCAACACGATAAATTATAGTCTCCTAATGGCGCCAATACTTTGTCTTTTATAATATCACACAGATGTCATATACACACCAAATAATTCCTAATTCATGCCAAAATGGTGTTATTTTGTTTGACATGGTAACCCTTTTTTAATTACATAAATTGTTTGGTTCTATGGTTATTAATTATTAATCATTTATTTTTTGTTATTTCCTTTTTAAAATAATAGAAAATAATATTAAAATATATAATAAGGCATTCAAAAGCAAGGTTTTTGGTAAATTGGCATCAAAAAACAAATCATTCCCAACTTGGTGCATATATGACATTTGTGCCTAAATCGGACACGAGGTAAAAGCTTATCTAAGTTTCAGATACGATAAAATTTGTCACAACTGTCTAAATAAAATTGGACACATTGTAGTAAACATCGTTAGAATTTTATATCATGGTGATACACCCTGGCGTAAAATTATCAGATATTTTAAATGAATGAGAATTTTCTGCCAAAGTTACCACATCGCTGCAAAATAACTCATGTTTGCCACCAACTAGATAACAATTGTTGAAGAATGATAATTTTATTTTTTAGAAAAGATATATTTGACACCTAATCACATTCATATAAAATATTTATTTATATTTATTACAATCAATATTTCTTACTTTATACGAAGATTATTCATAAGTATATTTTTAAGTATTCAAACTAATAAAAAAATTTAATTTTGTTTTCCCCTTCAAAAAAAAAATGACACCATATGTAAAAGTAAACAAGCACTTTTGTAATTAAAACTGAAACATGCATCCTTTTGCACTTATGTGACATCATTTTACTGACTTTTCACTTTGACCATGCTTGGATTGTGAGCCTTACATGTAAATATATTTTACATGACAGATTGATGTTTTGCATATAGTAACTTTCACTTTTCTATGTTTGTTGGGGAAAAAAGTTGAATACAAGCTTGAAGCAGGAATTCTGCATTTACATAATTTAGTGTTGCCGCTAATTGAAATATATATATATATATATATATATACAGGGTGTCTCAAAAATATAACGATAAACTTTTAGGGGGAATAAAGTACATAATAAGAACACAGAATTGCATAGCAATCCATGACTAGAAACATCAACATACGCCGCTAGGTACAAAACATATTTCAGTTTTATGCCTTAAAATATACGCTTTTATTTTACATAAAATGATGTCATTTGCATCCGTTAAAGCATTCCACATTTACAATCCATTCTTAAAGAGCATAAATAGGAAATTATGCATATAATATCACCATCACAGAATAATACAAAAATCCATCAAAATACAATGTCATTGTTCAAGAAACATGAAAAAAAATCTCATCATTCATAATCTCCGTATCTAATATCTAATGATTCACATGCCTTCATTAGTTTGTAACATTAACCATCTCACGAACATCAGATATAAGAAAACATTGTTTTTACAATTCAACTTATCTCATTGCAAATGTTAAGTGGAACAATGAAAATTAAATGTGCTTTATAATAGATGCATGTTTTATCAGAAATCATTCATTTATGTTTTTATCAAAATTCGTAAAATATCATTACATACAAATCAATTGCAATCTTTAAGCTTTTTGATAGGAGTAAAGTGAATGCAGAGAAAATAAGTCATACAATTCTTTAAAATTACATTTTTGAAAAAAGAAAGTGTTATACTGGTTATAAACAAAGTTTGAAATAAACTAAAATCATTTAATTGATAAATAAAAATGAAATAAAACAAAAAATCAATGCCTTTTATAGCTGACGATATTTTTGGCATAGTACGTATTTTAATTACATTTTTTTTCAGTTGTTATGATAAAATGGCAACAAAAATATTTAAAAATTTACTATTTTGCTTTCCTACAGAAATAGAGTACTTCACTTGCCACTATCATGGAAATAACATTAAAAATTACAAATAAATTAATACCTAAACAATAAATTGAGATGCAGTTTTCAAACAAATTTCATTTTCAAGTACTTTTCTCTCAAGCAAAATGGTGCAAAAATATTAATTTGTAATGTTTAGAGTTAAAAAAAAAAAAAAAAAAAAAAAAAAAAAAAAAAAGCAGTAGATTATGAGTATTTATCCATACAATGATGCACGTGGGTGGCTTATGGTTAGCTGTAACTTACTTTTTCGTGACAACAGTTTAATTGTTGTCTGAAAAAGTATAAAATCAGAGTCAAGCACCCACTAATAAGCATTCAATAGTCATCTTAAAAAAAATCCTATAAAATTTTTATTTCAATTCGTTTTTTTTTTTTTTTTTTTTTTTTTTTTCACTTTGAAATTCACGGTGCAACCAAGAAACCCGATTATGAAAAATTCATTTCTTTCTTTTTTTAACTCTTGATAGAAAAACTCTAGAAAATTAATTTATTTTAAAAATATTTAATTTTCATTCTGTTTCTTCTTTAAGAAAGGGAACAGGAAATAAAAAATAATTTTTTTTAAGTTATCTTTTAAGATTTCTAAATTGATTTCTCAATGTATGTGTACATTCGTAAATTACTGATAAAAGCAATATTTTAATATTACAGTTTATATTTTTTATTTATAATATTTTAGTTCCTACTTTTAAGACACTAAAATGTTTCGTATTTTCAACTTCACAGCATTTTAGCATATTTTGGTGAGCATTTATTGGCGCTTAATTAAAACCTTTGTTTTATAAATTCCCATACTGTTGTACGAGTTACAGATGATTTTTGGTGGCTTATCACCTGTGGCGGACTAATTTGAAAAAACCTAAAAAAATTATGTATTAATTATTAATTAAATTCTGGAAATTCTAAAATTTTGTACTGTCATCGGAAATACACTTTTATACATAAATTTTACAATTCTGATATATCAGGATGTGGGTTAAAAATTGATTACAATAGATACTAAAAACCATGCTATGTTAAACAAAAGAATTCATTAAACTACCGTGCAATTCTTGGTCTACCTGGTACTAAAAATATTAATTGTATAATACACTTGAGGACAAATTTGAAAATGTAACTAAAGACATTTTTTAAAAGATAATAAGTTATCTATTTTAAATTTTTATTTATAATATATCAAAATACAAAGAAAAGGAGTTAGAAAATTAAGGAAAAAAGGTTGAAAAAGAGTTATAGTGACTTTAAAATAGAGCTCATTCCTGCTATGAAAAAGTTTTTTTTTTTTAAATTAATCTTTAATTTCAAGTAATATTTTTAAATATAATTTTCTTCATAAAAATCATAGCAAACGCGGTAGCGTTTGGTATAATATGTTTAAGAAATAGAAAGTGCAAACAACTTTCTAAAATTTCTGGCGAACCAGATGAGGTACGGCAGTGAAATTTTTTTTAAAAGATAGAACTCGACGAGATGAATAAAATGATAGCATTCAAAATATTACTGCAACTTACAATTGTTTTTTATTTAACTTTTAACGAAAAAATTAAGACGAAAAGTTCAACAAGCGATAGCTAGCGATCTTATGGATGGATTAACTTCGTTTTTGGCTTATTTTTATCGTCTTGATAAAACTTAGAACAGTTTTTTTTTTCATCTTTGTATTTTTGACGGTTGCTGAGAAAATTGAATTTTTGTCTGAAATTTCCAGCTGAACATAGCCTCTTTCTTATATTTGTTTCTTCTTGCAATTGTTGCACGTAAGTTTAAATGAACATAAAAATTGCTATGTATGTAACATAAATAAATAGATTAGATGAATCACGTGAAAAAATACTTATTTGTTGTTATTTTCATGTATCGTATTCCCTATCTCCTTTAAATTTATGCTCAGCATTGTAATATGATTCTTTATTCATAATTTTATTTACTTGCGCATCTTACTAAATCTGAAGGTTCACATAACGAAATCAATAAATTTAAGCGATCAGGGCAACATTTAAGGGAAGAAAGTGTTCATTATTTCTTTTCTGTTGGTGCGTTAGGCGAATAAATACAAATTGGCAAAAGACCATTTAGCAGATTTTTTTAAGAAGTGTAAAAGTATGGTTGTAAATTTTTATAAACATATATTTGAGCCTTTGTGACGTAGGGAAGGACGTACCGGTAATATATCCGGTTTGGCGCGACACAAGAGCGGTGCACTCCCAGATGATTTGGACGTGAGAATGTGTCAGCTTTTTTTGAAGGTACGTTAGATGATTCTAGATCAATTATTACTAATGTTATGAGGGTCAGATTAATACTCATCCATTTGCCAAAGCTTGGTACTATTCTAACTTCAAAAAAGGAGGATATAAGGCCAAAATATATAAATAGTTCTGAAAAAAACCTGATGAACTTTTTATTTTGTTTTCGTATAAATTACTTCTGTTTCTATAAGAAAAAAAAAAGTGCGGCACAAATGTCATAAAGGAGCCGCATAGGTGCGTTTTTTTTTTTTTTTTTCTGTCGCCAGTTTGACGAAAATATCGTTTTAGAATGTCAGTTACATATATATTTTTAAAGAGGGAATAACAATAAATAAAAAAAGTGTATTTAATAACTATTGAACAAAACAATTTATATAATTTAAAAAAGAAATAAAAGTAAATAAACAATTTATGGTCCTACTTGGTTACCCCGTCGACCAAAAAACTATCGCCAAATGACAATATTAAATGCTAATAATGGTTGACCGTGAATGTCACATTGAATGATATTTGTCACGAAATGCATGTTTAAAACGTCATCAAGTGATTTTTATTTCGACTTTTTATTTGTATTTTTATTAATGTTTTACTAATTTATTTGTTCTTTCGTTATTTAAGTTAAAAATTATGTAAATAAGCAAAATTTGGCTATTAGTTTAGCGATTTGTATAATTTGGCGAAATTGGTCGATGGGATACTAAGTAGTACCCAATTTATTAATAAATAAACAACAACATCCGCGTTACCATATCAATCAAAATAACGACACTCTGGCACCAGTTAAATACCTCGATGATACGTATATGACATTAGCAGAAATCACGCCAACGTGGTGCGTATATGATATGTGTGCCAAAAATGCGTACTTGGTTTATTTACATTACATACGATGCTACTTGATTATCAGGTTGACCAATTTCATCAATTTATAGAAATCGCCAAACTATTCGCCAATTTACTCAAAAGGAAAAAATGTTGCCATTCTAAAATTTTAAGTTTAGAAAATTAATGAATTTAGCTTAAAAAAAATCACTAACGAAAGGGGTTATTTTAATGATGACGTTTTCTTATGACATACAGATGTACCAAATATAAAATTTGATTTATTTAGATGATTTCGAATAAAATAATACTAATAAAAGTTTTCATAATTTAATCCAGAATTTATTAAATCAATCCATAAAGAGATATTTTTAAGATATCGGATATGTGAATAACATTAAAGTATTTTAAATGTATTAATAGAATTTATTAAGGGACATAAAACACATCAATGTTAGCGGAAGTTTATAAGGAGTTAACCCTTTGAGCTCTGGGGTGTAAATTTCTTCAAAATTCCAAATGTCACATTGGCACCGATATTTTGCAAAGAAAAAAAACGGTTAACGATAAACACGAAAAAATGCAATAAACCTATTTGAAGTAACTTTGGTCAAATTTTCTGGTGCCATTGTGGCATTTCGGAACTAAAATATGTGGTAGAAAATTCTACCAGCAGAGCTCAAGGGGTTAAATGCTTTTTATTTAGTCAAAAAATGTCGGCGGATATAACCATACAATAACATTAATAAAATATATTATATTTTTCTCACTTGATATCAAGAGCTATTCGTTTATTGGCATAAAATTTATTTTAAATAACAAAAGAACAAATAAATTAGTAAAACATTAATAAAAATATAAATAAATCATCGAATTTAATATCATTTGATCACTTAATAAACAAGTGTAGCGGGTTTAATGTCAAGTAAGTGTAACATTTATGTTCATCCATTATTGGCATATAATCTTACAGTTTGTCTATCGTTCTTTGATCGACGGAATAATTAAGCAGTATCTTAAATACATTGTTATAGCACGAGAAAAAAAAATGCTTGTGTATATGAAATAGTAAATAGGTTGCCAAAATATACGTTGCCAAGCTTCTTTTCCCGCCAAGAACTTTTCGTTATGTACAACTATTGAAAAAGTACCTTTATTTATTTCCTTATAGTACTTTTAATAAAATGAAAGAAAAACGTGCAAGTTAAATGTATATAATATATGTATTTTTAACTTGTGTGTTTTTTAATTAAAGTCATGTATTTTAACTAAAGCTAGTGACAGCTTTATATTTAAAATGAAATTATGGCGAAGGAAACCTATTTGGCGATTGTTTCGCGTAGCTAAAATAAAAGTAGCAAAATAGCCGCCGGGGCATATAAAAATAAAACAATCAGACCGGAGCTGTTGATGACAGTCACAGGACTTATACTGGTATTTATATAGGTACTATAGCAAAATTTGCAGCATCTCTGGTGTTAAACTAGGACTCACGAGGTAAGGCATTTGGCTGCTCAGCAGCGGGTAGAAAGTTCAAATCCCGTTGGTTGTAAGTTCGTTTTGTTTAGAAATGCTTTTGTGTTTAATTATTATTGGAATATTCTTATGTTAATTGTTATTCAATTTCTAGAATTTTTCTTGTTGTGAATGTTTCATTCGAGAAAGTACCTTGAATGTATTTAATTGGTATGGCTTTCAATTCTTTTAATAAAGTTGTGAACACACTGTACTTTTTTCGTTCGACTCTATGGTTTATTTTTCATATCATGCATTTTATATGGCAATGCAATGACTTTTTTGAATTATTCTAATGCTGATATTTATGCTGATGTTATCATTTTATGAATTTTGACTGCAGCAATTATTTTTCTGTTTAAGATATTAGAAAGTCTTCAGTTTTTATTAAAAAATTTAAATGACTAGTATTAAAAAATGCTCTGATGAGCACCAAAAATGGTTAATATGTTTTTAAGTATGAAAAAGGATTTGACAAGTGCTTCTGTTAATTATTGAGCATGAAGAAGGACAAGGGATCCCTTCTTGGCTACAGCTCACTTCAATACCAACTTTGAAAAAATCATATTTGCGCTTTTTCCAAATTAAAGAAATTCGCGGTACTTCAGTAGAACTTCCCACCGTGCTTTAGATGTTAACCACGGGTGTAGTCGTAAAAATAACTGAGGATATATGGTCTAAGCAAAGGGATACCCTAGAATATGTATACTATAGCTTTCTTGAGAAACAGAGGGTATATGGTGTTCTATTAAAAATTTCAGAAGATATACGGCGTATAGCCTCCACTACATTCCAGATGTTAACAGCACTGTTCACTCTGCACTATACTACAAATCAATTTTCTGTGCAATTACACTCTGCGGGCATGCTTGGTGGCAGTGTATGAATGTGATACCTGCAGGAACTAGGTTTTTGGTGCTATGTCATCTTCGCTTACATTTATGTCTAATTAATCTGCATCTTTATTGGTTACGTCTTTACACTACACATTTTTGTAGTAACTGCGACTGATTTGTTTTCACGGAAAAAGCGCAAATATGATTTTTTCAAAGTTGGCATTGAAGTGAGCTGTAGCCAAGAAGGGATCCCTTGTCCTTCTTCATGCTCAATAATTAACAGAAGCACTTGTCAAATCCTTTTTCATACTTAAAAACATATTAACCATTTTTGGTGCTCATCAGAGCATTTTTTAATACTAGTATTAATTAATGTTTAAAGGCTGCTGTTTATTTCTATGAGAATATATATTGTATGCTTTTAATGCATACTTTAAATATAAGATTTAAAAATTGATGGTAATTTATAGAACCATTACTTACAATATGCATGGCTGAACTTCTAGGAGGATGGGGTTCCATGAGTAACTGAGAAGGAGTTTGACCAAAGTTTCGAATTTGATTTTCAATGGCCTATTCAAAAGAAAAGGTAAACATTTAAAAGTATCAATTGATACATGAAATAAAATATGGATAATAAAGTACAAAACAATTATTTTAAATAATATTAATAAGCTGCTTTACAACTTTCTAAGTTTAGGACAGACAAATTTTAACAAATGAAATACATTTACAATCTTTTTATGATAATACATAATTGCTAATAATGGGATAAAATGAAAGACTAATAGTATTGTTTTTTTTTCTGGTTACAAAATAACAATAACCATTAGCAAAATTCTGCACAATAGACATCTTACATCTTTTGCAAACCCTTAAAATGAAAATCAAATAAAATAGTAGAATGTTTAGAAAATTGATAAAATAGTAGAATGTTTAGAAAATTGATTAAAAAAAATTTAACTTAATTTTTTTAATTAAAAAAATATTTAACAGTGTAATTTTTTTTTTTTTGGGGGGGGGGGGGTAAGAATTTTGTACAAAATGATATTACAGACTTGTTTAAAGTTAAGAATTTGGCATACTAAGAAAAAAGAAAAGTTGCACTTTGCTTCCGCTTTTGTTTAATTTTATTATGTGTTTTTAAAAACTATAATTTTTTTTTTTAAGTTACTGCTGGAATTAAAATGCATTTCTCCAATACATTCATTTTATTTTTCATTTTATGCATGCATATTTTATTATACAAATTTCATAAATTTAAGTTGATTTCTAACAAATGGATTTTCTGCATAACAAAGAGTTTATGGGTAATGATAAGACTTCATTAAATGGAAGTTTAACTGTATATTCCAGATATACATAAAGCAAGTATTCAATACATATGTTTTAAAATCAAAAATATGTTTTAAAATACTGTACAGTAAAAATAAAACAAAGTATCGTAACTTGGCATCAACGCAAACTCTGAATTTTTGCCTTAAAGACAGTACTCAATAAACTGAAAAATGGAAAGTACAATCATTGAGATACAACATACAAAATGTTTGTCAAAAATTTCTGAGATGTATGCAACAGTACAGTTGCCATGTATTACAAAAATAATTTTGCTAAAAGAAGATTCGTTAATCTTTAATCCTTTAAGCATTATATAGAATTTTTCATGTAATTTAATTACTCATAAAATAATAGCTATGAAAAGTATTTGTAAGAGGATTTATTTATGATTATCTTATTAATCTTGTAACTGCCAAAACATAGCATCAATATAGATTTTGTGTTAAATCAGATTTTGAACTCAACGATTAGGTGACAGAAAAACACAATTAGAATGCTAAAAGGATTTATTAGAATTGTCTATTTAGTAACACTGTTTTAAAAACTTAAAGTTACCTCTTTCATAACTTGATCTTTCATGTTCTCAAGGTCAACACTACCTTCATAAGTTAAATAATAAAATACATTTGTAGCACGAACAGCTTCAGGACCTATAAAAATATTTAAAGTATTATTTCTTTTAATCATATAAAAACTTTTACATATGTGGAACAATTTCTATTAGTAATATTGGAACAATTTATAAGCTCTTCTCTATAAATATTAATTTTATATATATATATATATAAATAAGGCTTATTATATTTCTTAAGTACACAAATTAAAAGCAAACACCTTGTCTTAAGTTTGTTAATCTTTCTGAAGAAAAAAGTTCTCTTTTAATATTTTCTAATATCCAATATGTTTCACTAATAATGTAATGGCAAACAAATAGTCTAGTTATTCAAAAGAGATCTTCAAACTTTTTAAGGTACTAAAATTTATCAGTTAAAAATTTATATTGACTTTTTTTTTTTAATTAAAAAAATCTTTGGTTATGTTCTGCATTGTGATTATTCATATTTACTCAAATTATTTTAAGAAAAAAAAAAAAAAATTCTTTCATTTTTTTCAATTGACAACAATCTATATATTTAAAAGATTAGGATGTATTTCTTTTTTTTTTAAGATAAAATTAGTTATGGGTATTATTCATCGTATTAGGATAAATAACAGTGTTATTACGCTGAAACCTAATACTGCATTACTATGTTACCGAAAAGTCCCTGTTAAATAAATAACACATGGTTCTTAATGACAGCATCTTCCTTCACTTGTTTTAATCAAGATTTCATTTTTTGTACCTCTAAAATAAGAATAATATTCATTAAAGACGTTCTTAATTTTTTTTTTTTTTTGAGACGTTTGCTCAACAATGTTGAATTCAGACACTTTTTTCGGGAGAGATTTCTGTGTTCTGGAAGAGGAACAGAGGAACATTATAGAGTTGCGGGAGCTGGGGGGGGGGGGAAGCATTGCTTTTTCTGACCATTGAAAACCCAAAATCTCAAATCTTCCAAGGAAACATCTCATTGCTCACCAGCTCTCCCCCCCCCCCCCCTGGACCATCCCTTGAATTCAACACTAGCACTCAGCATGATCCTATCTTCACCCTTAGTTATGACCTGCTTTCATAGGTATGTGATGATAATTTTTTTGCAGTTCATCAATCACTGTGACTAGTAGTGTATACATGCATGAATAGTAATAACTTACACCGCTAATTTAAAAACTTTTTCTGCTTGGTGCCTGATGATAGGTCACCATCATAACACACTTTCTCCTATTTTGATAGCACAAAATACTACAGCACAATATCTAGAGCACAAAACACAGAAATTTTTTGATCAGGAAAATATTGGAAAATTTATTAGAAAAACCTCATGCTTGAAATGTTTTCCTCGATAATCAATATATTATATTCAATATATTATAATCAATATATAAATATATTATATATAACACATAGATTAATGATTCAAAAATAATTAAATTCTGTTTAAAACATCCCAAAAGATATAAATCGATTAAAAGTCGGAAGTCGAAAATCATGAATCATTATTCTTTAGTAAAAATATGAAGGAAAAATGTGTGCAGAAATGTATACTCAGCATATCTTAAAAATTGCTTTAAATGAAATCTTATGTTGCAAATGCATTTTAAATTAATAGAGTTTTATATTTTAAAAAGAAAATCTTTTTTAAATGCTGCATAACCTAGCGTATATGATTGTTAGAATATTTACCGTTACATAAATAAAAAAAGCAATTATTTCTATCCCTTCACCCCGAAAATATAGCAAAATTTGAGTTCAGAGATTAATTTTATAAAAAGTACCTTTTTTCTACATATAACTAAAATGCATTTACTCATAATTCAATGCCTTAAAAATTCAATTCTCGATTTTAGTTGGAAAATCTATTTTAAAACTTACAAAACAATATTTTGTCACATTCAAATAAAATGCTTGAATCAATGCATTTTAATTAATTAGTTCATTTAAAACGTCTACATTAAAACTTCAGATTGATTTGAATTCAAAGCAGTAATTGGAAACCAACCCATGCACGTAACCAGGGGGCCCTGGGTGACCGGACACCCCCCCTTATTAAAACACCCTTAAAAACCCTTATTAAAAAAATATACACTCTAAAATAAAAACCTGTCTAAAACGGAACTTAAAACTGTTTTATAGGCTTCTGTTTTAGAAGGTTTTACTATATAAGATACTGTTTGTATCCAGTATGTTCAGGTTAAAGATTCTGGGCACCCACCCGTTCAAAAGGCTGGTTACGCCTATGCAACCACAGTAGAGATAATTCCTTAATATTCCCTAATTCAATATCTGTTAGATTTTCCACCAGTTTTTCAATAAATGTAGTTCTTTACATTACAAAAGAACATTTTATCGCTTCGTAACTATTGCTTATTTTCAAACGTTTTGTTACAAATTATTTGACAAGCTTGAAAAGTGCTGAGTAATACACATTATCTGAGGATAATTTTGTTTTCGTTAACGACTTTTAATTTAAAGTAAAGTTCCTGCTTTTGGAAAGGAAAAAGGAGTGGTTTTTATTCGCGGTTGTTGATGAGCAGAGGATAAATAAAAAATGATTTCGTCTCCTTTTATTAAATATCAGAAAGTTTGAATTAAAAATTTGTGGATTTGATTTCTAAAGGGCTCTTATGGGGAGGGGGGTTCACCCCCCAAACACACACCTTAAAATTTCGCTCATTAATTCTCTACCATTTTTTACTTAAAAGTTTAAGCTACATGGCACCCCCTCCCTTTCGGTGACTCACCTAATTTTGCTCATTTCTTCACTTCATTTCAATCTTTAAAAGGCTATAACTTTGCTTCTATGGGAGCTACAGCGGAGAGAAAAATTCTAGCATAGCTAACTTTTCCTCACCGTTCATTTTGCTATTTCAATTTTCCGATTTTTCTCTATAAGACCATTTGGTTGGGAAGGGGCATTTCTCATTTTTTATGTAATATGTCTATCGAAAGCTTATGTTTCATACATTACAAATCTAGCAAAAAAAATTTCTCCCGTTATTCTGGGTCACGTTACAGACTCATTTTGGGTTGAAATTTAAATTTCTCAATTTTTTTCGAGGTTTTTTGCCAAATTGGTAACTGAAAAAAATTGTGCCAGTGTGATGTGTGTATGACATCTGTGCCACATAAATATTATTCAGTCTTTTTTTATAGCAATTTTTTATGTAAAATAATATGCATTACTTTTCATGTACAATTGTGCATTAAATGAAAATTGTAATGTAATTTTTGTAGTAGTACTTTATAATAATGAATAAAAAAAAAACACTTTATTTAAAAGTATTTCCTGCACAATAAAATGTTTCCTGGCGATTAAAAAAAATATGTCCTGACAATCCAAAAAATACAAACGTAATTGTCCAAGTTTTCACTTCTGTCGGCACTCCCAAAATGTCACTTTTTTTTTTGGGGGGGGGGGGAATTTTGCGGAAATAAGCCTTATTTTTTATTGATTTTTTGGTCCATATAAAAAAGCATGAGCTAGTGAACTTTGGAACCATTTTAATACAACTCATATTCAAAATATTAAAATAATTGAGAAAAAATTATTTTTAATTTAATCATTTTTGATACTAAGTAAATGCAATTAAATTTCTTATAAAATGAATCTGGAATGTTTAGATAAGATTGTAATATTTACAAAATATAAAATACAGTACAATATATTAGGTTTACAGCTATCTGAAAGACATAAAAATAGTAGGATAAAATTTAGATGAGTTCAAAGTATTAGAATACTTTATTTTACGCGACAATATTACCTTATAAATATGAAGTAAATGGTAGTTAATATTTTGTAGCATCCTCTTTTGCTTTCATAACAGCGTACAATCGATCTTGCATACTATAGATATCTGCTATTAAGAAACTAGACGAAAAAACTGAGTCTGGGAAAAATTTCATTCTCTACCATCTGTCGTATCTCATAAGTTTTTCTGTCCTATCAGTTAATATTTGTTTTATGTTTTGCAGCCACTCTAGTAGTGGCAGCACACATTGACTTGCTGTAAAAAAATTCAGTATGCATTTCATCTCAGATTTTAAAACATCAACAGTGCTGATTGAGAAAACACGGTATATGGAGGATGGATTTTTGAAAAATTCGTTTTTCTCTGTATGTTAAAGAAAGTTTTCTTAATATGTTTTCTTGTACTTTCTAATTTTCTGGTTTTTCGTATTTCCTATAGGATACATTATTTTATATTCAAAATTATATGTGCCTATAGATTTTTTCTTAAATGTTGTTGTCCCACCAGTGGCCGAGAGATTCTGCCCCCAAAACTAGTAGACGGCTGGATTCGAACAGAACCCAATCACGGCCGTCAGCCTAATCATTCGGAGTTTTCTGTGGTTTTCTTCGAACTTTGGATTTCCTTCCGTAAATACGGCTTGGGTTCCTTTAGAAAGACCGCACCCCATGGAGGGCATCCCCTTAGGGCCCATATCCCATGTGTTGTCCGTTTGGGAGCATACTTAGCAATTGTTCATAAATTGTTTATTGTATCCTGTTACAAAAATAACAGGATGTTGGAGCCTGTTACCAGCACTACTGTGGAATGATGTAACTTGTTAACCAAAAATAACAATATTTCCCATCTCTAGATAAAATTATTTGATAAAATTCTTGATAATTCAGTCATCTGGTCTGGGCTTACTAGTGAAATGATTTTGATAATTATTTTATTTTAATGAAAGCATTTTATTTGTAACTATTTTTAAAAATAATTCCATTTTTATATTTTAATTTTAAAAGTCTTTATGAAATTTCTTCACATTAGTAACAGTTGGGTTATTTCCATTGTTTAAAAGTGTAGATAAACAATGGCAATTACCATGCCATTTTTGTATTACAATGATTTTATTACTATTTTTTTAATCAGAAAATGATGTCACAATTTAAAATAATTCATTTTTATTCATAAAACCGATATATTTCAATTTTTTTTTTTTTTTTTTATTCCGCTGATACTAAGATTGAGACAACAGTCTCCAGAAGGCTTCAGTGGGTGAAAATGAGTTATAGTAAAAATAAAATAGTATTTTATTTGATAGAAATAAACATTTTACTCTGAATGTGCCTGAAAGTAAATTTCTGGATTTTGCTGGCATTCAGATTAGAGTAAAGAGTGCAAAATATTACATGCATAGCTGTAACAGGCAAAAATGACATTAAGTTTGAGGATATATTTATTAATTGATTATTAAAATATTTTTAAAACAGGGAATTTAAATATGGTGTGTTTTTATAATTTCAGTCAATAAGTTCTTTTAAACATTTTCATTTGCCAAATTAGACTCACAATTTATTAAATGGACTAAAACAATTCTGTTTGATATTTATAGCAATAAAAAAAATTCTCACATTACATTACAAATAAAACTTGGTGCATACAACAATAATGATAAATTAGATGCTGGAACATAAATATAACAGGCCAGCTTCAAAAATATGTTTGTTACCTTCAATAAGAAATGTCTCATTTTTTTTATAGGCATTGAAATGATATATTTTATTCTTATCTTTAAAATTAACTAACTAGTTTTAAGTAAAAAGTTGAATTTAATTAAATGTTTATATTTTTCATTTTTCAAACTGTAAATAAATTTTTAAATGATCAAAAACAGTATGTATATTAAGTATTATTTATTGTGTTGTTTTTTGGGGAGGGAGGGAATATAAATTTACCATTAAAGACTTTTTTTTTTTTTTTTAATTGATTTGTTTATAAGAAATCCAGCCAGGATTACAATTTAAAAAGTTAGTTTGAACATCTCAATTTAATATGCAAAATAAATATGAAATATTTACAAATTAATTGACTAAATCATTAAAAGAAATATACTTTAATTAATTTCAAAATATGCACAAGCATGCAAATACACACACATATACAGGGTGTTTCAAAAATAATCATCCAATTTGAAATGTGTATATGATAAAAAAAATAGTGAACATAGATACTTAAGATTAATTTTATATTATGTAGATAATCATACTTTTTTTTACATACCAAATTAAAAGTGCTCAATATGTCTACCTTTGGATACACAGCATATGTCTATACGGTATTCAAATTCGTCCCAAACATTTGCGAGCATGTCTGGTTACACGACTTACAAACACTGAAGTGGTGGGTGAAGGAAGAGCACTAGCGCTACCTGTTGATAATTACATTAAACTTATGATTCTCTTCTTTCTATCTATACATTATTCATTCGAAACAAATGAAAATTGAAACAGTTATGATTTTTTTAAATCGGATGATTATTTTTGAAACACGCTGTACATTATTTCAAAGATAATTTATAATTCATAACAAAATAATTACCTCTTTGTTTATATCCAAATATGAGATCAATCCACTGATGAAGCTGACATGACACAAATTCAGATTCTAAAGCCTAAAATAAATTAATTTAGCAATTTAAATGAAAGTTTACACACCATTTAAATATAAAATATGAATAATATTAATCAATAAATCGCACAACAAGTTTTAAACGACAGTAGAGGATCTTTATAACACTATTCTCCATATAAAGCACAACTTTTCAGATGTAAACAATGAATTTTGCAGTGAAGAAGAACATGAATTCTCAAACTGTAAAAAATTGCTACTGTCTAGAATATTAAGCTTAATGCATTAGTTCAATTTTATATCCTTAATTTAAAACTTTTCAATGAAAAAAATTATTATTACAATGCATGTCTTTGAAAATAAATAATATAATGAGAGATTTGGGTCCAAGTATTATAAGATCATTTAAAAAAAGTATATTTAACAAATATAAAATGATCTACATAACACAAGAATATGGATAAGGAATACAGTATAAAGATGCTCTAATATATTTTGATATGTTTCAGACATATTTGGCTATATTTATGAGATAAATTTAATGAAGTGTGAAATGTGTCCTATATAACACAAAATTCTATATAATGCACAACTCTCTCTTTGCATTTTTAGGTTTGTGTTACATAGATCTTCTACTATACTAATATATATTTTTTAAAATCTGGACAGGATTTATCTACACAGAAAGGAGGCAATTGCTTTAATTTGTTTCACTTGTATTTTGATTAAAAATTAAAAGCATTTAAACTAAATTATCAAATGAAACATTATTATGCAAGTTAATTGCACATGCTACTTGAAAAGAAAATATGAATTTTTGTATTCTTTGAAAGGTAGATACTGGTATTCTACACATAGATACGATCAAAGTTGAACCAATAAATAAATTTAAAGAGGTTGTGACTTTCAAAACTAACTTTATCAAAAATTTAAAAAATCGAGTTTTCTTAACCAATTTATTCTATTGATGAACTGTGTTGAACAGTCATTACAATCTGCTAAAAATCTAATTTTATTGTGTATTTCTAGCATTGTAAAATCTTGGTTTACAATGAAATGCAATCAACACAGGTAGAGATTTCTCAAAATTTGTTTTTCTAGATAAGGCAAGTTTTTAAACTCACATCCTCACACATATTCTGGTACAATCTACACAATTTTTCCTAAAAATTAATTGTTCATGAATTTTATACCATACAGTGTATAGTCAGTGATTAAAAATAAATATGGTAATACAGTTCCTAATACCTGCAATATTTTCTCTCCCCCCCCCCCCCCCAAAAAAAAAGAAAAAATTAAAGATTTAACAGAAACTGGTTGATTCATTTTTTAAAAATTCAGACTAAATGCGATTTTAAGTGTCCTTGCTTCACAAGAACTTAATATAAATAATTTTCCTGCTTTCCTGATACAACTATTAGAAAATTTCATCAGCTATCTTTTTTTTTCTTTCTCTCTCTCTTTTTCTTTTTCCCCTTTCCAAGCTAACTTGTCTACCCCTTAACTTCATCAGAAAACATCATTATAAAATACAGGCTTTTCTCTTGACAATATAAAATGTACAAAATTATAATAATAAAATACCATCAATGTCAAAAATAATTAATTAAAAGAAACAGATTAGTTTACCATTCTATTTATTCTAACAAATTCTTCAGGGGTAGAAGCCCAAGGAGGTAAGATAACATCATTGACGGGTGTTCCCTCTTCTTGGCAGCCTAACTGATAACCATTTTTATTCATGAACATCTCAGCCAAATAGAAAAATTCAGGAATAAGCTCCTGTTGATGCAAAATATAAAACAATTAAAACAATATATATACATTATATAAAGGTATATAAGTATAAATTTATGTATAACATTATGAATGTAAATATTAATGAAAAAAAAAAAAAGTAAAATCCTTAAGCCACTTTTATAATTCATTATAATTTAAAAGCTATGGATAATTTCTAAACATTTCCCTGGAAAGCTGATATCTCACAAGCATGAAAAATAATTCAAATAATTTTACCTTAACATCAGAAGTATCTCGCTGGCAGTTTTTCCATGCTTGAGCAACTGAAGAGAACATTCTATTTGCATGATCAAATTTACCACCTTGTAAGGATAAAAACATTGTAGTAAATGGCTCCTATAAATATGAGGAAAAAAGAACATTAGCAAATTTTGTATGGCTTTACTACCTCTACAAACAATATGTGCATATTCCAATACAACAAATGCAAAATATAATAACAATTACTTAGCAAGAACAAAACTGAGTCATTTTCATATTTTTAGTTCATATATAATGTTTATTAAATTATTAATCTTTTTTTTTTTTTTGTCATCTCCCTTACATTTTCTTTTGATTTATTTGAGAGTGTACCTTCTAAATAAATTTCACATTAAATAAATGCCAGTTTCATCCTTCATTTGAAAGTCTAGAGAAAGATTTTAAAAATCAAATTGCTGCACTAAAAGATCTCAGTTTCAGTCATGTGAACATGTACAACTATCTTACAATGAGATAAATAAAAAGTTAAACACAGCCCTACTGTATTTTCAGTTTTGAAAAATATAACTTTCAAATTTTATAACTTGAGCAATAGTCTTTAAATTAGATGAAACCATGTACAAATTTTATTAATAATTTAATAATCTTCCCTTGTCATCTCCTTTACTTTCACTTTTGATTCATTTGCAATTATCTTCTAAATAAATTTTACATGAAATAGATGGCTTTTTCATCTTACATTTGAAAGTCTAAAAAAGAATCTTTAAAATCATTTTAAATGAAATTAATTACATTTTTTTAATCAATAGCTGTACTAAAAGACCTGTGTTTCAATCATATAAACTAAACATGTATGACTTTCTTACAATGAAATGAATAAAAAAAATTAACACAGTCTTAATATATTTTAACTTTTTCTTTTTTTTTTTTTTTTTTTTTAAATATATTATGTAAAAGGGGAATGATATACAATATTCCTTGGTTTATTAACTTACTGAATTCTGTAATTCATTAAGATGTATTTTGTATTCCAAATACTACTTACTGTCTTTAATTTCTCCTATATTCTTATAAAAAAATATTGGATTCGTGAAATTTTCAACTTCTACTTTTTCATAGTTCCACACATTAGGTTACATAAGGGAAAAATAGTTTCTTAAATAGAAATGTGAAAAAATTTTGCTTTTTGTTTTTCCAACATGCTAATTTGAAACATAAAATGTTTCAGTTAGTATGTAATGTGAAATATACTTTGATAAAATTTATTACAAAACAAAAAGTTTTTTTTAGAGGTAGAGGTTCCACTTAAATGTCTGTATAAAAATACATTTATTCGTAAATTTACAAGAAATTCATTGCCAAAAGTTCAAAAATATTCTTAGAATTTGTATAATATATATTTTTCTTTGGTGGAGGGAGAGGAAGGCACACAAAAAATCAAGCCTCTGGGTCCAAGAGTTGGTTGATTTGCCTTTGAATCTAATACAAATTTCATAAAAATTTAACGAAAAATTCCCCACTCCCATTTCAAAGTTTCTCATATCAGCAAGCTGCAATATAACAATATTTCACACATAATTTATGCTTTAACAAGTTAATATTTTGATTATTATTAATGGAATCTGCCTATTCCAAATTTTCGCTAAACCAGACAGTGTTTGATCCCAGTTAGCTTGAAATAGTGAGACTCAACTGTATTCTATTCTCAAACCTAGAATAAAATGAGTCTGGGAGGAGTTAAACAGATGTCAGTATTATCAGCTTAAAAATAAGAAATTTAGATTTTTAACATAAAGCAAATTAATAGCCATTGAGAATTTGCCTGATTGATGAATCATGAAGCACTAATAAAAGACAAGACTTACAACTCTGACAAGCCAATTAAGTGTAAAAGCTGATGTTGAATAATGTGTTCCAAAATGAAAAGGTGGGATTGTCTCATGCTCCCATGTCTCATAACGTTCTTCAAAAAATGCTTTTCTGCTAGGATTCAGAGCTCCAACAGGCTGAAATGGAAGAAAATGAGAGCATTATAAGTAGTACAAAAAAAGTAAAATGAAATAAAACTTAAAATATTCTCAAGTTATAGCTTAAAACCATAGATACACATTAACCTGCAATATAAAAACACTAACCTGCTTAACATATATGCAACTGAACATAAAAATGCATTTAATAATTAAAAAAATCTTTTTTTTTTCTTTTTTTTTTTTTTTTTTGAATTCAAACCAATTGCAAATAATTACAATTTTTATTATCACACAAAACAATGTGTAGTTAAAAAAAAAAAAAATGTCAGCAATAACTGATGAAGCAAATCCTTTCATGTGGTTCAGCAAATCCTTTCAGCTTGCATGGTTTGGGAATATAAATATAAACCTTTTTACATTATTTGTTTGTAGAATAAACAAGAAAAATTAAATGATTCAGGAAATAATATCACATGCACTATTTTGCTGGATATTTTTGTAATACAAAAGTTATTTTTCAAGTACAAGAAATAACAGACAGGAAATCCCATTCAAAATTGAAATGATTTCAAAACTGTGAAATTATTACATTAATGAGGATTTTGAATTAAATTATCATACAAAAGTATAAATCATTCATTAGGAATTGATAGATAATTTATGATTTGAGATGCAGAATGACAAATTAGCAATATGTTCAATTTTTATAATATAAATCGTGTTAAAATCCTCATTGAGCAAATTATATGAATTTATTACCCTATACAATGAAATAAAGTATCTAATATAGTTTAAAATTTTATCTTATGCTGTTTAAAATTGATAAAAACTCAACAAATACAGTTGACTCCCTCAAATTCGCACAGCTTGGGACCAGAGGTTTTGCAGATTTTAAAATTTTGCGGATTTCTGGTCATTGCTTTGTTTATATTTTTAAACAGTAATTTGAGTGCAATTAGTAGTGATATCGGAACTATAATGAATGCTTACAATATACTAAAATATTAAAATAAGTAATAAACTAAAATATAAAAATTTAGATAATTTTTAAAATGATTAAAATATTAAAAGCAAAGGTCAAGTTAATAATCAATAATGTATGGTTAAATATTCATTATAAAGATAAGATGTGATTTTCCTAAATTATTCAATGAAACTTGCCTCATAAAAAGGTATATTACTAATTCACATGAGGATAATAAAATAACGAAGCTTTATTTCAGGTTTAGCCCAGACTTAAAAACTAAAAAAGCTTGATTAATACGTAAATATACTTGGTAAGATTGTGATTACCAATGGTATCAGCAATATCTTGATTTTTTCAGAAGTAAATTATTCTTTCTTCATGAAAAAACATGAATTCAATAACCTTAACAAATATTACAAATTAAAAAAATGTATTGAATTGATATAAAACTAAAAAAGTCAAATTTTGCACCTACATCTGAATTGAACATTTCATTGTTTACATCCGTAAATTATGTGCAGATTTTAGGGAGTTACGGATTTTAGGAGTGCAGATTTGAGGGAGTCTACTGCAGTTAAATGTATATGTTGAGAAAATAAAACTTCTATTAATCACTTCATTGGCGACAGATATACAGGAACAGTGCTTTTGCGCCCAATTTACCTCGGGCCAAACAGTGAAGTGGTTAAATGGCTATCTGAATTAAAATGGGAAACTGGAGAAATTTTATGAAAATGATTTAGAATGGCTTTAAAACCTACAATGGTACTTAAAGAAGCGTGTGAAAAATGTAATTTTTTTAGAACAACAGTTTCCAGTTTTAAAACATATGCCAATAAAGTGTTTTAATTTTCATTTCTTACCTTTGAGAGATCTCTATAGTTACTAGGCAGGCTAAGATCCAATTCTGGGGCTTCATAATTTGTGAGAACCCAAGGAAAAACTGGGTATTGGTTTAAGTCATTATAGGTCCGTCCTAAAATTAAAAGAACATTACTAACACAAATTCAGAAAGCACAGTTTTCAAAAAATAAGACTAAATTGAAATTTTAAGAAAATAAAGGACAGAACAAAAATTTTTAAATAAATATTTCACAATAAAGTTTCAAAATATGTTCAGAAAAAGGGTTATAACTATTAATTAGATTTTTAAATACATAAATATTGTTTGGTATAAAAAGAAGAGAAGGATGAAAAATACTGCACACTTAAACACAATACAGTAGGTTTCAATTGATTGGAACACATCAAATTTAGCATAATTTGTATCAATGAAATAGCTGGTATCTAATGTATTTAATTTTATTTAAATGTTACTTAAACATGAATCTAAAATTTTGCATTCAATACCTCGAATTACGGATAAAAGTAGCATTTTTGTTCTTTTTTTTTTTAATACAAATTTGTTTTCTAAAAGGTATTTCAATAATATTTCACATATATATCTGAATAATTTTCTTTAAAATTTTAAAATAAAATTCTTTACTAAATTTGGAAGTATTTTTTAGAAATACATGGTTTATTAAACAATAACAGAGTGGTGTTTATTTCTTTCACACAAATGTCAAAACATTATTACAAAATAATATGGACCATTCATTCTAACATCATACTGTTAGATTTGTCATTACTTATAAAGCTTTTGAATTTTTTATTTTTTCCTTTTCTTTTGTAAAATGACACTTGAAGACATTAAATATGTGCCTCGTGTGTAGATAGACAGTACAAAATACATCTTTCAAAATAAAAATTAAAAAGCATATATAAATTTTAGTCAGTCTGGGACATAGATATAATCTACTAATATGGCAATTTATCTTTTTTTAGATTTTGATAGTTTTTTTATTGTACTCATTTATGTCTGAAAAGTTAAATCATGCAAAGAATAAAAAGTTTATGAAATATACTGCGCTTTTTACCTTCTTTGGTTTTTATAGTCCAAAAAATAAAGAAGCTGTAGGGAATGGCTATTGTTCTAAAATATTTTTAAAATAAAATAAAATGTAAATAGCATCTCTGAAATTAATTGAAGATGGAGGAAATATGCATGATATATATAAAAACAAACATATTTTGTAGCCATTTTTTTAATTTGTTATAATAAAATGCAAAGACTAATAAAAGTGATTAGCAACAGTTCTGAAATTCCAAATAATTTTTTGCATGCTTAAATGTTGGGGAAAATTTTAGATTGTTACATTAATATGAATTTAAATCTTTATACACAGAAATTCAAAATATATCAAGCCTGCTTATTATTGTAGATACACTTCATCATCTTTAATCAAAAATAAAAATTAATTAATTAAAAACATCAGATTATTCTTATCAGAATATGTAAAAAATAAATATAATGGTATACCATTAATCAATAACAGAAGAGATGAAAATATAAGACATCTTAGCAAATGAACAGTCTTAGAGATTGCATTTATTTATGTATCCCACAAAACTTTCTTATATAACAGTGTGTTTTCAGAAACCATATCACTTGTTTTATGTGTTAAACTACAAAAATAATTTAAATGTAATTAAATAGCAACAAATATATACTTTAATATCCCATAGTTTCTTATTGTATCTAACAGAATTCAAAAACATTTGTGTCTACATAAGACAAAAGGGCATATTAATCAAATGTTAGAAAATAAATTTCATAAAGATATTAATAAAATTAATGCATGTTAATTCAAATAATTATTGCTAAACATCAGAAAACTGTGATTTCAATATTCTGATAGGATTAAATTAAAACATATAAGAATAAACTTTAAAAACAAACAAATGGAATTACGCACCAGCAATAGTGTTTAGGAACATAAGATACTCAAAATTTGTGATTTCCCTTCTCTGCCATTTCTGTGTCATGTTTGATTGTTGGAAAATTTGCCTCGGCGACATTAAAGAAGCTCTTCTGCAAAATTAAGAATAAGAACTTATAGTTAGTTAGAAAGTTGTTTGTGAAAAAAAGAATGAGTGGATGGGAAGGATTTAAATAATTACCTTGTTTGTGGAATCCCATATTTTATTCCGACTCCTACACAAGGTAGAGCCTTCACTACTTTTTTCACTGTCATGTGGTCCAGGAATGCAAGCATTATGGAGGCTAAATTAAACGTAAAATAAATGGAATGAAACATTGATAACTTAAGATTGAAAAAAATAAAAATGTGACTTAACAATGATAGTTACAGTTATACACACTTTATTTTATTTTTTTTTAAGGAAAATATCAATGGTTATTAAATGCTTCAAGCATCCAACACTAGATGGCAGCACTACGATTATTTCTCTTATTTCAGAAAATCCCCTTGCGTTAAAATACGCAGAGAATAAATAATACAGCGACAGCATTTACAGAAATATCTCATTGCATATTTGATAACACAATTACTGAACTTTTTGTAAAAAATAAATAAATAAATATCAATTTTGTGCAATCGGATGTCTGAAAGTATCCATTAATTTCTATCTTACAAATAAAACATCGCAAAGAAATATTCTTTTGAAAATATGCATAGAAAATGAAAAGAAGTATTTTTTTTTTCCTCGAGTAGTTTGAAAATCTGGATGTACTTACTATGTTAGAAATAAATAAAATTTGCTGTCTCCTATCAAATTCTGAAACAATAGCATGATGATGTTCAGTACGCACGGATTGTTTACATTTGACGAAAAACATATGTTGTTACAGGGCCGTAGCTAAGGGGGTGCTATGGGCGGCTCAGCCCTCTTCCTAAAATATTTTGAGCCCCCTCCCTCCTGGAAAAGATTCCGAAGTCACTCAATGAATTTCTGTTCCCAAAATTCAAATGAAATTATATTCAAAAATCTAATTTGGTTTTGAGATCCTTTCACAGTTTTGCAGAATGATTAAATTGTGACTAAAATAAGTGTTTCAATACTAGCTCATTCTATTTGCACATATGAAGCTAACATGTTTAATTTTGCACCAGTTATGTAGTCAAAATTTTCACACACTTTTCTTAGTATAAAATGAAGTTATTACTACAGTTTAATAACAAACATAGTACCTACAATGTGAATATGCACAAATTTATCTTTCTGTGTCAGAGAGAAAGAGAAAAAAAGTTTTTGAGACACCCCCCCCCCCTCACACACACACACACACACACACACCTTACCTTCTCTTGACCCCTTCCCACTATTGTTCACTTCTAGCTACGGCCCCGTTTTGTTACCGAACTTTATAAATATAAACATATGTATATTCATTGGATAGCTGAGGTCGATATTTAAAAAAATTCTTTTATACTTTTTCAATATTGTTGGCTTTTTTTTTTTTTTTTAAGGATATTTGCAGTTTTAAAACCGGTTCCGAAAAGGTGTCTTAAATAAAAATACATGTAATAGATCAAACCGAAAAAGTAAAAATCGGCTGCTGTAGAGATCGATCTGAACTATCTAATGCAAATATAATTATATAAAAATAATTAAAATGCAAACAAGATATAAAATTTCCTCTCATTGGATTAACATTAGTAAGTGAGTGTTTTTGTATGACTGAGATAGCCTCTTACATCGGATTTTTTAAGAAACATGTCTATGAAAATTAATAGGGAAGAGTGAGAATTAATGGGACAAATGGATTTCTTTTTACAAGTCAAATATTTTAGTGAGGATTTATATACCATGGCATGGCAATAAGTCTAGCACACATTTTCAGTATTTTGAATGGAATTGGAGGGACAGCACAGGATAGGAGAAAAAAATGTTGTCACGTGACAAGAATCTCTAAATAGATAAGTAATTTGTTTATCAAAAGACAAAAACGCTATTCGATTCTAAATTCCTTCAATAGTCAGGCCTGTTACTTTTATGCCTACACAGTTAAAAATTAGCCAGAAAATCTGTTAAAGTTTCGCGTTGTTGAGCAGTGAGTTTGAAAACCACCTTAAGGGTGTATTTCGATTCAAACTGCTTATTTTCCGATTTATTTTTGAATTCACTTTTGCTCTCAAAATTATCAAACTCGCAGATTCTCTTATTTAGAAAATACTCAAGGTGCCGTATCTGCCAACTTTTTGATAAATGCAGAAAATGTTACAAAAAATGCAGTCAAAGTTAGCCTTTTGATCGGAATTTTCCGAAGCGGGGTATCTTGGAACGAAAAAAAAGGGACATACTGAGAAGGTAATTGTTTATAAATCAAATTCTAGTGAATTGAACACAAAATGACATCCCACGGCATCTCATACATCTCTTCAAAAATCACCCCAGCAAGTTTCTACTTTAAAAAATGCGTTTGAAATTGTATCAGAAAATTTCGAGCTGTTGAAGATGGAAAATAATTTTTTCGAATACACCCTTAAGGTATATTTGCAAAGATTACGTTAACAGAATTCCATTATCGCTATTAATATTTTTACAAAACATGTTGCCTTCCCTACACATACTGAGAACAATTAAGTCCAGTTCCGGCCTGGCTCAACTATGGTAGGGGGAAAAAATGCAAGCCTGATTTTGGCTGGGCAATAGAATGCTGAATAAATTAAGACCGAGCTTAGACACCATGCAACTGTCGGATTCCGTTCTCTATACGCTGGAGAAATTACATCTCTATATTGATGTTCTCAAACTAGCATCGGGTCGTGAAGCACAATTTACAATTATACTTATTTACGCAAAAGTCCTATGTATTGAAAAATGGCTCATGTTTATTGTGTTCGCCGAAATTTTTATATCCGGCCTGCAGTCTAGCTAAATTTTGCTATTGGCCAGCCTGTCCTGGCAAGGCCATTCAATCTTTTTGCCGGCCCGGCTCGTTGAAAAAATTGTCCTGTTTCGGTCGGCTCAGCCCGTTTGAAAATTCACTTTCAATTTGCCGACCCACGGCCGGGCCAGGTATAAGGGTCAAGCCCGTGCAGACCTCTAGTTTCTAGTTATCTGTTCGCGACCAATCGTTGGAGAAAGAGTGGTTTAAATTTTAGTTTTAATTATTTGTTACAGTCTTCACCGTCCTTACGCCTATATTTATGTTTGGAGCCATAAAATTCATGTTTAAAAGACTTTAAAAAACAAATTTATTTATTTATTTGGAGCTCTGGTAGTTAAACATAATAAATCAGCGTATCTATAACGTGTGTTACAAGTAAATAATAAAAAAATAATTCCGCATAAAATAATATTAACTACTAAATGTCAGCATTTAAGCCAATGTCATACCAAAATTTTGTAAAAAATTCTTCTCTGTTATTATTTCTTAATTTAAATGTTCTATGCGAATTCATTATAAGTAAAAATTTAGAAGAAAATAAAAAAGTTAGAGAGATAAAATATCAAGGGGACAATAAGGAAAATAAAGTGCGTTAATTCAAATTATTTTTTCAATTAAATAAAATATTAAAAATCATAATTGCTGACCATTAAAAAAAAAATAATTTAGGCATTCTTTAACAAGTTTAAAATCTTATTTTGATAAATTTAATTTCAATATTTGAATATTAAATTGATATAAATATATTAAATGTATTAAAAGATGATTGAATTAATGTTAAATTTTTATTCTTGAAAGTTAAAATTAAGCGAGAATGCCTCGTATAATTCAGCAAACATTTCTGTCAATAAGGAATTCTTATTCTTGATCACATGATTGGAGCAGACGGCAGAGCTTCTTAATAATTTCATAAATCGTGATAATCACGGTTCTCTCTCTCTCTCTCTCTCTCTCTCTCTCTCTCTCTCTCTCTCTCTCTCTCTTTTATATACATAAAAAACCGAAAGAAAGATTTATTTCACTTTAAGTTTAATTGGGTTCGGAAATGATATGATCGGGATATGTATATCCATATGTAATACTTACAAAACTCGCGCTTTGCTCGCGTAATAGTTGGAATGTGCCAAGTGATATTTGTATGTCTGATTTGAAATGATACTTAAAATAATAATAAAAAAAAAAACTAAAGATCATTTTAAATAAACGATAATTTAGAGAGTATTTTGAAATGTTTATGCTCAATTCATGCATTTTTTCCAGTATTCACCTGAAGTAATTAATTTTTTTAGAAACAATCTTAGTATGCATTTACATCTTAAAATTAATCATCATTATCAAAATCCAAGTTTCTTTTCTAAGGGAGTTCCAAGTTTCTTTTCCATCTCTCGAAGAGTAATAGCACTATACCAGTGGTTCCCAATCTATGGGTCGCGACCCACTGGTGGGCCGTGGTAGTTGTTTTGGTGGGTCGAGGAACAATCAAGGTTTGTCATCAAAATACTATCTTTTTATCTTCTCACAACTTTGCGCGCGTAGTACTAGTAATTGAAAAATTTGTAATAAGTGATGTTTGTATGTCTTATTTTTATTAGAACTAATAATATATTAAGGAAAAATTCAAAAACTTCCATTTCTGACACAGTTTGATTGATCCTTTAACGGACAAAGCATTTTCATTGCTAAAATGTTGAAATAAAAAATGATACCGGTAATTACGAACAAATATAATTTGCAAATAAGAAAAAGTGATTTTTTCACAAACATAGTAAAAAGGATTTTTTTTTTAAATTAAAATTTTGGTGTCGTTGTTGCATATCGGAATTACAATTTTGTGGTTTCGTAGAGAAACCAATGAACGTTAAAAGGTTAAATTACATGCATTAAAATAATAAGAATTAAAGATAATTTTAAATAAACGATAATTTAGAAAATATTTTTAAAATATTAATGTACAATATTCTGAAAATTAGAAAATATTTTTAAACTTCTGTTCAATTCATACGTTCCTTTTGGTAATCACCTGAAGTATTTAATTTTTTAGAAACAATCTTCGGTTGCATTTGCACCTTACAATTAATCATCGTGTTAAAATCCAAGATTTTTTTTTTTTTTAAGGGACTGCCATCTCTCGAGAGGTAGTGGTACTGCGATAAAATGCCCATGTTAAAAAAGGGACTGTTACCATTAATTTGCAAATCGGTTCGATATTTCCTGATATTCCATAGAAACGTAATTTAGGAAATTTTTTAAAGGCTTTTTTTAGAACATTTGTTGTTACAGCTTACCACAAGTGTTAGTGGCACTGACATAGAAGATAGACTATGTTAGGATCAGAGAGTGTCACCAATGATTCGAAAATATTACTTTTATAATCAATTTATTACTTACTCCTGAACTTGTATAGAAAGCGCAATTTAATAATTTTTAGAACGCTTTTCGCTCCGTTTCTTTATTTCACAACTTTTAAATTTCAAATTTATTTCCGACTGTTCTTAAAAGACATTTATATATTTTATAAGTAACTACCCTGCCATACTTAAAATTCCTAGAATCCTTAGTGCAATAGAAATCACCGTTTTGAATATTTTTGGCTCCTGCAACTATCTGTTGATAGTGTCACCGACATAAAATGTAATTTACGTTTGATATGTTTTAACCCCAAAAATCGCATTTTAGAGCGTTTTTTGCCCCTGTCTCCCGTTTGGGGTAATGGCAATCATAATTTTGGCATTATTACTTTTTTTATAGTCGGTTCGTTACTTCCCAAGATTGTTTTAAAATGCTATTAAGAACGTTTTTAAAATCTTTTTTGCGCATTTTCACCCTTTTTATGTTTTGTATTTTCAGCAAATGTTCGGAGGGACTCTGTTCTGTCGTCAAATGTCGCCAAGTTTGTTACGAACTTGGCGATATATCGTCAAATCTAGCGACCAAAATTACTCGCCAAATGTTACGCCAACTTGGCAAGATTGTTTACGAATCGCCTTTTAGAACGTTTTCAGGACAATTTTGGCGCATTTTTACATTTTTTTTTAAATTTCGTATTTTTTAGCCAATGTTCTTATTGATCAATTGTATCTTATAAGTAATTAACATACCAAATTTCATGTTTCTATGCCCTTCAGTAACACAAAAATCACATTTTTAGATTTTTTTCCCCCTTGCACTCCCTATGGATTAGTAGCATCGGCATAAGATATAACCTATGTTTGATTTGGGACGAACACCATCATTTATGTACCATTACTTTTGAAATCGGTTCGGTAGTTCGACAGATTAGCCCCTACAAATAAACAAACTTTACTTCTTTATAATATAAATATAGATGATTCAAGAATGAATAGATTCAGAACGATGAATTTACAAAGCAAAATTAAATACCGCCTGAAAATAATAAAATTTTAATAACAGTGATAAATTTGAATTTCGAAAAAAAAATTACGAGCTAATCAAACAGCAAAATCGTCAGGGTAGATCATTTGGACAAATTAGATATTTAATGAAAAATTTTTCCAAAAATTTACTTTTTAGAAACATTGTGAAAAAGGAAAACATCTTGAGAGATGAGTTATTACAAAATATGCATACATTTCGAGATATCTTCAAATGAAATTCGACTAATTGCATGGTAAGTCACACAAACAGAAATTGTTAATTTCCTTGTGATTCTATAAAATAAGGACCATGGATATGAAATCATTTTGTTTATTCACACAAAGCAATCAACTATGACTATGATATGAATCGATCAGATTGAGAATATGTATAATAATAGTAATAACATTATCTCTTTATTTAACATTAGAAATCGGCAAAAGATTTTTTATTTATTTTGCTTTTACTGGGAAATTTTTGTATTCCTGAATATTATTTTCACCACATTTGCCTACATTCAGTAAATCGATGAAAAATTATTATTCGTCATGTTGTAAACAATGATCTAATTTTGCGAATCTTGGATAAGGGAAATTCATTTCATCAGGATTATTTTTCTCTTCTGTTTTTGCGGGAAATAGAATTCTTTATTCTTTACCTTTCACGGTTTATATTTTACATAAAGAGAGAAAGAAGATTTCTTTTTCGGTTATTTTACATTTTGCTTAGAAATTTTTTATAGATGCTGTGGGTGTTCTCATCTCCTTTTATTTTTAGTATGTTTTTCTCGGGATTTACAGAATAAATGTTGAACTTTAAATTTTAGAACTTAGAGAAAACCACTTTGTGTTATGATGTTTTTAATAAAAATAAATAAATAAAAAAAAAAGAGATACTAATAGTATTTTAATAGAGAAAGAGATTATTAGTTGAATTCCTTTTTGTTTCTTCTGTGTGCGTCTATGTGTAATATTTACTATGAATAGATTTATAAATAAGATAACTATTTATAATCTTTTTTTTATAAAGCAAATTTGATTTATTTATTTGATTATTTTTGGCCCTAATATTCACACCAAGAGCCACCGAATGTGCTGCTATCAATCTTTATTTTTAATTATGTATTTTCTCAGGGTATGGAAAATGAACATTGAAATTGCATTCTTAGAACTTAGAGGAAATATAAACATACATTTTCTATAGCCTACAAAAATGTTATTGTTTAATGTAAATTAAAAGAAAAGAAAGGTAGATTTGGAAAAAAGAAAACATACTATAATTTGACTATTTGTATTTAATACAATTATATTTAAAAATAATATTATTATTATTTTTAATTCTGTATTTTTAATTGAAGGGAATTACTACTACTTTGTGCATTATTATTTTTCCCGCAAAGAACGGATCTTTGTTCATTTGTACAAATGCTTCATTAAGGTTAAACCTGTCAAAATAAAGAAAACCTGAACAAAATTAAGTGTGATTATTGTATAACAGGTCTTCGATTATATCGATCCGAATTTTATTTTCACATGCAATTACGGGACAGACGGACGAAGTCCGGTTACACGCTGCAATGTTGAAATGACAGTGATTGAAATTTAAGTTTTAACGTGTATATAAAATCTTATATTTTAATTTATAAACTAAGGACAGGACACATCAGATGACATTTACAGTTACCCTGTGTGGAAAAAAAAAAGTGTAAACGCAGCACTGAAGGATGCAAAGCAACTTAAAAGTTTATTTTAAACGCCGCACTTAAAGCTTTTTGACTTTTAAACTCGTAAACACCGCGACTTTTTTTTTTTTTTTTTTTTGTAATTTACGATATGTCTGCATGGAAATTTTTGCAAAACTTTTAAAAATCAGATTAGAATTTGCGAATGAGAAAGAAAGGTAAAATGAAAGTGTATACCGTAATTTATTATCATCCATAAAATATGTAAAATATTGCTTTTAATGCAGATATATTTAGGCTGGGCCATAATTTAGTGCTAGTATAGCGGTATATGCTGTATATCGTCAGGGCTTTTTTTTTTTTTTTTTTTTTTTTTTTTTTTTTTTTTTTTAAAGAAACTCGTTATTTACTCTGTTTTTAAGTAGAGCTAAAACGTTAAAGACTGTCAAAACGGTGCCATGGTGTCATTTGGAGGTTTTCCTTGGTGTCCTTTTGAAGGTTTCCTGTTATTAGATTTTTAGAAGTAAAATTCTATTGCGTCAGAGATATTTTGAAAATCTGAGAAAACGATTTAAAAGCCAGAAACTTACTTTGAAAATTTAATCATATATATTTTCAGGATTTGTAGTTATTGTTTATAAAAATGCAATTTTGATGATTAGTTTGGTGTTGGAAAAAGCTTTTTTCCTTCTCGACTTTTTAAATTTTAGAAATTTTTTTATTATTTGCTTAGAAAATTAATAAAACAATGCAGAATGATTTTCATCTACGAATGCATTTTCAGACTACTTCTCTAGAATCACCCAAAAGAGTTGGTCACTGTCATGTTTGCCTTTGTTTTTGTACTTTTTATATAAAAGTAAATTCACGCCTTCAAAATAAGGCAGAAAGTATTTTCACACCTTAAAAGAAACTTAGTTATATCTCTGATTTTCATATTTACTTATTTATTTGTTCTTGTTAGGCGCGATTAAAGTTTATGGTACCCTACAAACATTTGAGATAAGGCTCTCATCCAAAAACATATAATTTGGAATTTAATGCATGTAATTCCAGAATCGTAGGGCCTTTTATGTCAACCGCTGTAAGAATCATTTACATATATTTAAATGCGTTTATACTAACAGGGTGCGATAATATTGTCTCATGTTTTTAGTTATGTGAATAATGGTGCCCTTTATTACGTGCCAAGAGCTGAGGTGGGCCCATGACTGAAAGATTTTTGGGCAGGCCAGCTATAACGTATACCTTCTGGGGTTTTTAACGACTACAGCATAGATTGATAGATATTAAAATTTGAATAATTTTTCCTCCACAACGTACACCTAAATTCATTAAAATTTGAAGTTAATCGTTTGTTGAATTACGAAGATTATTGAATGAAAAGATGACGAACGAATCACAAAATTCAAACTCACATCTCGGTACGAGTTGGATCCGAGGCGTTCACGGCAAATGAAATTTAGAGCTAATTTCTACCGTGAAACTTCTATTTTTTAATAGGAGAAGAAGCAGTAGTAATTATTTCAACTGACGCTAAAAACCAGACATTAGAGTAGATGTTTTCAACCGTTATGTCACGGCACACTGATGCACTGCGAAATTTTTTAATTGAGATCTAGCATAAAAAATTTCCAACGAGATGTAATTTTGATAGGAACTGATAAAATAATCTTTTATTTCGATGTAACTTTCTGAATTAAACGATTTATTTTGTGACGAAATTCAGTCGTTTATAATAGTATAATAAAATTGAGTTTCTTGTACTTTTATTTCAGCATTTGCTGAACATGCGGATCATGAAAATGGTCTCACTTCTAAAGATAATTTCAAGGGAGAAACACTCTTGCTCAGAGAAGAAAAGATTAAAATAGCAAATAAATGAGACTTTTTGAACTAAGTGAAAAGATGCAAACTCGATGAAAAATATTATTGAACAAGTTTTACAAAACTAAAAAAAAGATTTATTATGCATAAATTTTGAAGAATACTCGTATATTATGCTTACACAGTTTCAATGGATAAAGTGAAAAATACCAATT
This sequence comes from Maratus speculifer, assembly GCA_964019185.1. Classification (NCBI taxonomy): domain Eukaryota; kingdom Metazoa; phylum Arthropoda; class Arachnida; order Araneae; family Salticidae; genus Maratus; species Maratus speculifer. Next base: position 196,388,497 of record OZ025296.1, on the reverse strand, counting down.
ACGTGTATACACAACAACGGATTTAATTTTCCCCCTCGTAAGCTGTAAAACAGTTATTTGTGTTTGGTAATTTTAAAAATATATTTTTTTAATATAAAAATATTTAAAAATATATGGTTTTTAATGGTTTTAGATGTGTCGTAGAAGTTTAAATAACATTCAATATTAAAAAGTGCGTTAGAGAGAAGAGGTTGAAAATCCCTTTCTTAAAGATTCATCACATATTAGCTGAAATCAGGGTTCATCAACATCATGATAATATAAAAAATATCAGATATTTCGATAAAAATTTTGACATTATATAATGTATATACAGTACGTGTAAAAACTATAAGGATACAAAAAAAAGTTACTTTTTTATAAATTTCAAAACAAATGAAACTTTTTTCCTAGTAATATGTATCATCAAGCTGAAAAGCTAATAAAGAAGTCAGCAAAATTCAATTGTGAGTATTTTATTATGAAAATAAAGTAATTGTAAAAAAAAGCACTATATTTGCCTGTGTGAAAACTTTAAGGACACTGAAATAAATTTAATATATAGCAACCAAAGAAACAAATATTTAATGGAGTATGCATTCACCTATGCGCTTAATGATTCTGCAAATATTCCATCATTCCTCGACATCATTGATTTTTAGCACAGTTCGAGATTGTTTTTGTACTATTCATCTTTAACTGCAGATCTGAGTTTCGATTCTGACGAAAAATGCCTTCCATTTTTTACAAAATCATCTACTAGATATTCTATTAATTTACTAGCTATCACCATAAGTTATCGATAGGATTAAAATCAGGATTTATGAGCGGTCATTGCACAACTTCAATATTTTTCTTATAGAATTAAAGTTTTAACTCACGACTTGTGTGGATAGGTGCATTATCTCGATGTTGTACCCGTTTTTCTTCTTTCAGAAGTGTTACAACAAATGAAAGATGGTCAAAAAGGGTTTGTTATAAGTGACTCCATGTCGTTGAACGAAAAGCAACCCCATGTTGCAATGAATCTGCCACCTAACTACTGTTTTTATAAAATGTCTTTTGATTTTCTTAAATCAATTTATTTAATTTTCTCCGATGAAAAGAAATAGAACTTAAATGGTCCTGATGATTGGAAGTAACATTAGGATGATTTAAGAAAAGAAACAGAGATTTCATTAAGGCATCATTTAAGTGGCGGGTTTGTTGAACGTTGGGCTACTTTTCATTCAACGACAAGATGTCACTTGTATATCTTTCAAGAAAATTTAATTCAAAGACACATACACAAACTCTTTATGACTAACTTTCATTTGTTGTAACATATCTGGCAAGAAAAACTGAATATAACAGCGAGATAATGCACCTATTCACATAAGTTCTGAGAAAAAAAATATTGAAGATTTGCAATGATTACTCATAAATCCTGATTTTAATTCTATCGATAACTTATGGGGATATCTTGTAAGATGATTTTATAAAAATGGAAGGCATTATTCTTCAGAATCGGAACTCAGATCTACAATTGAAGATGAATAGTACAAAAACAATTCTGAACTGTGCTAAAAATTAATGATGTCGAGGAATGATAGAATATTTGAAATCATTGAACTCATCGGTGAATGCAAAATACATTAAATTTTTGTTTCTTTGATTACTATATTAAATTTATTTTGGTGTCCTTAAAATTTTTACAAGACAAAAATAAGGTTTTTTTTTGTACAATTACTTTATTTTCATAATAAAATACTCGCAGTTGAATTTTATTGACTTTTTAATTAGCTTTTCAGTTTGGTGATATATAAGAAAAAATGTTTCATTTGTTTTTAAATTAAAAAAAAAAAAAAAAAAAAAAAAAAAAAAAAAAAACATTTTTTTTGGAGTCCATTAGTTTTTACACGTACTGTAGTATATACGATATTTTCAAAATAGTCAACTTATATCAATTTTAAATATTGTCAGACTCAATATAAATTAGAACCTGAAGCATAATGCACATGGCATGAAAATTTAATAAAACAATATTCTAAACGTAGTCCTTTTTTTCTCTCTCTCATTTATGTAACAAAATTGAAAATGAATTAATTGAAAACAGATACAGTTTGCATTTTACACGTACAAAAAAAAAAAAAAAAAAAAAAAAAAAAAAAAAGCTATAGGATTTGATATCAAGATTTAAGATAATTTCATGTTTTATACAACAAAATTTTTAAAGCGAAGTGACTTGTATTTCTTGAAAACACTGAGCATAAAAATAAACTTGTCACCTTTTCCATTCCCTGATCTATTATATACAGTTTACGTTGAATAGAACCGGAACCAAAAAAGATTTTTTTTTTTTTTTTTTTTTTTTTTTTTTTTTTGATGAAGCTGTAAGTAACTCATTATCTAAATCCGACGGTTTATCTTTCAATATCTGTTCGAAGTAAATATTATCCGTCTTAGTCATAATTATTGGTTCTACATTTAAAAATTCCGCCTCAAACATAAAGCTTGGATGATATATATACAAATATTTTTTACTAAAAATGTCACTGCCAGGATAGAAATTCTTTTTCTACAAAATGACACAGTCAATAACAGATGAAAAATTCATTTATACAGTCGGCCCCACTAAATCGGTTAACGGATAATTGCATATACCGTTTACATGCATATGAATGCCGTGGAACAGAAACGGTCTTCATAACGTTAATGTTAAAAATGCTCGTTTTATCGCAAAACAATCTCCGGTTAATCGCATAAAATATCCCCAATCTAGTAATCCGGATTTTGCAAGTTCTGTGAATGCGATGAATGAAAAAAAAAATAAGAACAGAAATATTTTCTTTTGTAATAAAGCTTTGTTATCTCTAAAATCAAACAGCAGAAATCGTTGTGGAAGAATAGGGTTTATTCTCTTAATTCTTGAAAGCGCATAGGAATGTTGAATTTGAAAAGGCGTGATTTTCTTTTAAAGCTGGTCATACATATAGTGACTCAAGATGCCAGTGAAATTTCTTTGAAAATCCTGCGTTTGGGAGACAACACAATAGGGACGGTAAGAGAATAAAAGAACAATAATTAGCACTGGAAGTGGAGAAATGCAGTGTTTAAAGTAGGAAAAAACAAAGTATATTTTGGAGGCAACGGTTAAAGAATAAGTTGATAAATAATGAAAAAATAAATGAATTTATGCGAAAATTTATTAATATTTCCAAAACCAAAATTCGTTATTTTACTTTCCTTTTAATTTTCACTTAAATCACATAAATTTGGAAATGAAAAATTAAATCACATAATGTAATATATACTATTTAGTATTTTATAATACATGATAGTTTGATATATACATCGTTATGTATAGAGTAATAATAAATTATTGAATTAATTTATTGTTTTAATAATTAATTTATAAACAATTGTGTAAATTGTTATTGTTCATTAATATTTATCATTTGTGGTAAACAATCAAATGATAACCTATACGAATAAAGTTAATTGCTGCACCCGCTTAAAGGCATATCCCGTTTAATTGTATACAATTCAGTCGAACCAAATATATGCAATTAAATGTGCCGACTGTACTTGTTTTAATTGAAAAAAAAAAAAAAATCATACACGATATCTTGAATTAAAATGTCAAATATATCAGAATGTTGAAAATATAAACAAGTCGGAAATTGTACATCAAACGTGGCAAATAAGACGCGTTCGTACTATAATTAATTTTATAAATATTTAGATCTTGGTGCAATAGCTGTTGCAGTCTTATGCAAAAAATGCATGAACACAAAATTTGTTACAATTTTATAAGATAAATGTGCCAGTAATGAAGATCCTAAACGAATTTCTTTTAAAATAATTTTTTTATTAACAGTTATGATTATTACGTTCCAGTGTTTTCAATATTATATTAATTTATCAACAATATAACTAACCATTCTTATAGTCTCATTTTCCAATATGAATTAAGTTTAATTTTAAGTAACAGAAATATATCAAAACACCCAAAAGCCCAATGTAATAAACACCCTCTAGCCCAGTAATGGACATCATCCTATATATTCTAGAAAAGGATACCTCCATAAAAATAATAAATATAACTGTTTGTTTTTTTTTTACTGTATCTAGAACCAGAATTTAATGAAAACAAACTAATGAAACAAAATATAGTTATTTACAAATAAATTTAAAAATTAGAATACCAATAATAACAATGTGATAACGGTTCACTGTTTGCATCAATTATTGTAATTAGCAGAAGATCGATATTTTAATTATTTTAGATGGATAATTTCTAAATGAATGCTAAATATCAGGCAGCTAAATCTATTAAACTACTGAGACAGTAGGCAGGGTTGTTAAATACCCGGGTTTTTTCAGAAAAAAACCCAACCCACAGTGTTTTTTCAGGGTTTTTCGGGGGTTTTCAGGGTTTTTCCAGGGTTTTGGGGTTATGGAAGGTGATTCAGAATGCTTGAAAAAAAAATTTACTTATTACTAAATTTAAAGTAGCTAATTGATTACAAATATACATAAATCAATGACTGTAATCAAAATTATGCCTTGTTTTTACATAAATTGATTATTAGTAATAATAACTAGTAATGATAATTAGTAATAAGAATAAGCCAAGTAATTCTACCTGTCTACATAATTAAATTAGGATTCTCATCATATATGGTATTTTGTTATGAGTTTCTATTGTATAACATAGAATGGATAATACATCAAAGTATTTTTTAATGGGAAAAAATTTGTTTGTGTTAGTTACACATACTACGGAGATTAACTAACAATTATTTCTTTTAAAAATTGTCATGGGTATAATTAGGACATTTCTTTTCTTTGAGGTGGGGGGGTGATGGTTATAAACTTTATGAGTGGTGTACTGATATTAAGAAATACATTACAATATATTATATATGTAATATAAATACATTATATATGTAATTTAAAGTTGAAATTTTGAAAAAACCCACCCGGGTTTTTTGGCCTGGTCAAAATTATAACAACCCTGACAGTAGAGGATTTAAAAAATAATAAAAATAATGAAAAAAATAGTTTTGGAATATTAGTGTATAGTTTTGCTTCTATTATTTTTTACAATTAAACTTCCAAAGACTACTTGATATATCACTTATAATAATTAATATTACAAATATGAAAGAAATGATATTGTGAGTTGGATATTTTAAATACTATTAGATAAAATATTTTCAAAATAAAACTGTAGAACGGTGTATGATGCCAATGATCTGCAAATTTACAGTTTCACGATTACTATAACTTTCATTAATTAAACCTTATGAACCGCTCTTTGACTGTGTCCTCAACAATATTTTCTGCTTCCTGAATGGTTTGATTGCTAGATTATGAAATATGCAAGGCAGGGTTACATACATAAAAAAGGGGAACAGAATATTGAAATTTTATTAACTACATAAAATATCTTAAAAGCTGCTCTTTATAAAATTATTTTGGTGTTATTGCATTTTAATAAGTGTAATTTTAAAATTAAATTTGAGTTAAGTAAAAATATTTTATGCACTACATAAACATTTCTGAAATTGCATTTTTAGAGTTTTCTATACATGGGGGGTCCATTACTGGAAAACAATTAACCATCTCAGTAAAGGACATCCTTTTTTAAAATCTTAAAAATAAATTAAACTTTGTAAATGGCCATTGGTATATAAAATTCAAACTTTATACTGCTACTGAAATAAAAACATTCAAATTAAGAACAATTAGAAATATATATATATATTTATTAAATGAAGCGAGCTTTTAGTATCTTCATTAAGATTTTCATTGCAAAAAACTGCGGAACTTTGAAACATTATTTTCCTCTTCCTGATTGGTTTGATTAAAAGTGTCAATAATAACCTAGATTATAAAACATACAAGAAGGAATTATAAATAATAATAATTAAAGCTAAATATTTATTAATTATATTTAGCTTAAAGTTCATAAAAAATTATATCTATTATTTTTTATGAACCAAAAAATCAAGGAGTATTCATTATTGGCACATCTACCCTAAATTAAATTCAGTAATATGGGAATAATAGAACACCATATTAAATAGGATGTAATCACCATGGTAACCTAGAATCATTAGTTATAATGGGATATCATTTAATTAATTAAGCAGATAAGATTTAATAGAATTAAAAAAACTTTTATTAACATCGTTTTAAATTTTAATTCGATTTCATAAAATTTGAAATGACTCAAAAAATTCTGCAACGATTATATGCATTAAATTTCAGACCACTGGACCGGTTGGGTAGTTTGTGCGCTGTTATATACGGACAGGCAGACAGACGGACCAGGCTACGATTATATAATGATACGTATTTATATAATTAGGAACGAACCTAAAAAATTATTGGATATATATCCGATGAAATATATCAGCAAACTTTGTAATTATCCAACTGCAATATATTTTCTTTTGACAACGCAACAACAATTGAAATATGACAACTGTGAGGGATATTATACCCTGTTCGCACTGAGATAGTTGAGTCACTTAACTTTAAGTCACTTACATTTTTTGAAGCGGGATACCCGGAATTAGGCTTCACCTGTTCGCACTTGCTAAATATTTTAAGTGACTTAACTTGGCCAAAATGACATCTGAGCATGCGCATAAGTTCTGAAATTTGTAACTGCAACTCCCAACTGTTTTTTGTTTACATAGCAATTACCCTGCCATATTTCAATTAAAAATTAATTTTGTCATCCTCCCAATTTATTTTGCTGGAAGAAATAACAGGTTCAACATTTTCCATTTTTGACCTTTGATTACAAAAAAAAAAAAAAAAAAAAAAAAAAAAAAACCCACAAACGCACGTGTTAAGCAATTGAGGTAAACAAATAACAGTTTGAAATAATTTATAATTATTTTTAGAACTCAACTCCAGTAATTTAATAATCAGAATTAAATATTCTAAAATTCAGAAATAATTAAATATTCAGAAGGCACATTTCCACTCAACTCATAGTTAAGAGAGTAGTGCTTGCTTAAGTGAGTTGCAGAAACTTGCTTAAGCAAGAATCTTGATTCCGGGTACGACCGCTTCAAAAAACTTCAAGTTAAGTGACTTAACTTTCTCAGTGCGAACAGGGTATTAAAAGGCGCACTTACTTCTGGACGCCAAGAAAATTTCCAACGCAACATTTTGTAGTAGGTATCTTCTAGAAAACACGGCCCGAATTTCACTGAAGTGCCACTTTCCATGAACATGATCACAGTACTTGATGACCTGGAGAGAAACAAAGAAAATCAATCAATAATTTAAAAACTAATAAAACTGAACATAATTTGACAGTCCAATTTACTTTTTTTTTAAAAATGACAAGTAAGAAAAAACGAAAAAAAAAGTGAAAGACACATCATCTATTAATTTCATACAACAACGAAAATGCTATGTCATTTAAAATAACATGGAATTTATGAAACCAAATGTACTTCAAGGTATTTGAGTTTGGTGTTAATGGCTATGCATATATAACTTTATCATTTTAGGGGGCAGGGGAAAGGGGGTTGTCTTCTTTCCTTTTTTTGTCTATTTTTATTTGTAATTTCATCTTTACATCAAAATGTATGTTATATCTTTTTTTTAATGTATTATGTATTTTATGCAATGTTAATTACATTGAAAAAAAAATATTGATTTTACATAAACAATAATACTGGCAGCTAGGGTTGCCAGTTTAAAACAAAAAAATTAGCAAGTAATATACAGTAATATACGATTTAATTCAGTTATATGACGGTATAATACTACTTGTTTTACAGTATAATACTGACAACCTAGCTGCCAGCATTATACTGTAAAATTAACATTTCCCCCCTTTTTTCTAGTGTATCGACATCTTTTGTTGATGCGCCAGCTGACTGAAATCTAATCTTTTATATGTACTAAAATCATCGACGTTAAAATTGGTTGCCAAAATGTGATACTGCAGAAAAAAAAATAAAATAAAGGTAAGTATTAAATAAAATTAAAATAAATTAAAATCGTAATATCTGTTAAATGTTTGAATCTTTTTTTTTTCCCCCTTGAAACAGCAATTAATTTTTCAATAGTTTTACTTGCTGCACCTGAAGAAATTGCTGAGACGGCAATTATAGAAACCTCGCATTTGGAAAATAAAAATCTTTCTCGAGGAATCTCATTTCGAATAACATTCCTTAAGTAAAATTATTCAGCTCTTCCGCTTCAAAAATTTTATTTATTTTCCAAAGTCTTATTTTGAAAGTCAATTAAAAATAATTTCTAAAGTATAAAGCACAGAATGTCTTCAGTCCATGCCCATTTAATTAGAAAAATTTGCCCTACATCTAAAAAATCATTTAACTAAAGATTTTGAATGTTTTGCTTTTGCTTAAAATTGGGATTATCAGAATAAAATTTAAAAATGGTAGTTCCCAGAAAATATTTGATATCGAAGATAAAATTAAGCATATGTATAGTTGTGTAGCATAGCAATAAATAAATAAATAAACAAAAATATAAATAAATAAATAAAATAAAGGGTAATTACTGCGGCCAGTTATGTATTTAAAATAACCAAGAAAATTTCATCATTTTGTTTAACGTAAATAACTCATTCTTCTTAATACTTTTCAACATAAAAAGTGTTTATGATATGCATTTTAAAACTTAACTAATTTTTAATCACTTAGGAGGAGGGAGAGATGCTTGCTAACTACGAAGAAAAGCTTGCCAACTTTCGTTCAGGCTCTAAAAATCCATTAATTTCATCGGCTTTAAAAGGATAACAATAAATTGAATTATAATTTTAAAAAATTGGTGTCGATCTCCTTGTAAACTGGTTTCCATTACATTTCAAGTTTTACCGGGGAATTTAAATGCTGAACCAGTTGAAGTTAATAGCTGATTTTGTGTTTGATTAAATAAGTCTTGTCATTTGAAAATCAGCTAATATAAAATGAACTAAAGCAACAGAACCTTTGCTTCTCGCAATTATTTTTTAACAACGCTATAAGAAAATTGATTTAAATAAGAACTTTTAAATAGAATGCTTAAAAACTAATATAATTTTCACGATTTTTTTTCTCGTTGTAACATTCACGTGAAACTATTTTTATTGCTAGAAATGAAATGAAATTTAATTTAAAGGAAATATTATTGTTTGCACTGTTTTTAGAATTGACAGCAATTTAAGATAATGACTTTCGCTAAAATATGCAAAGAATATCTCTGGAAATGCTGAAGCTTTCAATTTAAAATTGAAATAAAAACTCAAAAAGCTTGTTAAACTGAAAAAAAAAAAGGTGGATTTTAAACAGGGAGTTTCATTTGTAGAAAAAAATTATTAAATTTCCCATGCACAGTTTTTGCTTCTTTAAAAAAATTCTATTTTTTTGGTGGTCCAATTTTGACCAACTTTAATATTAAGCATTGCTGAAAAAAATTCTTTTATTTAAAAAATATCAGCTGCAGTGTGTTAATGAAATATTTCTCTATAATACTTACCAATTTTCATATTTTTGAGTGCAATAGCCTTTTTTAATATTACCTAAGAAATTCTCCGCTCGCAAAAAGATCATTTACTGAAGCGGTGATAGCGTTAGTTACATTTTTGAGAGATTACGAGGTTATGTTAGATCATACAAGGGCTGCACAAAAAAATTCGTATACATTATACAATGGACTACACTGCAAAAAAAAGGACAATTTTACAGAAATTGTTCTAGTAATCGGGATGCCAGTACAATTCACTGTTTTTTAACGGAAAAATTCCCGTAAATTCTAGAAAATTTTAAGAAAAAACAGAATTTTTTCCGTTAAAAAACAGTAAATTTATTGGCGTTCCGATTACCAGTACAATTTCCGTAAAATCGCCCCTTTATTTTTTATTTATTTATTTTCTACAGTGTAGTAATAGAGCAGAAAAAAGTTTTTTTAATACTTTTCTTTGTGTTTTTGTAATGTTTATTCATTATCTCATTTCCTTTTGAAATATAAAAATGGGCACAGGGATTTGAAAATATTGGCAATTAAAAGTGTTTTCATTTTTATATTCACCGCAATTTAATACTGCATAATTAATTAATATGACATGCGGCATTCAAGCACTGACATTAATTTTGAAAGCATGTACACTTTCTTTTATTAATTTTTGTAAATAATTATTAATGAGATGTCAAGAAAATTTATTTTAATTATATTTGATTTTTCTTTAACCGCCCATGTGTGCATTATTTTTTTATTATTTTATTTCTTTTCTAAAAAATTTATGCTTAGCTCTTTTCCGCAAATGCTTATAAATATGCATGATTTACAATCATGTATTATTTTAGTATTTAAAAGGCGTAACTAGAAGTTATTGCAGCACAAGATTGTTATCTCTAATGACAGTAACCAGTTATGTTATTACTAATTTAACTATGGATAAATATTGAAATGATTAATTATAATTATTCTGCGGAAGGCTCCTACATGTACTCGTATAAGTGGGTTCTAAAATTCGTAATGCAAATTTAATTTTTAGTTTTAAATTAACTCTTTATGTTTCATAGCATCATGAGCGTGGTATGAATCTCTCAAGCTCACATTATCTCTTTTCTAGAAAAGTTGTATTAGTTGCCGCTGGCTGATTTTTTCGCACGCTAACCTGCAGGTTTCACTGCAGCATAAGCAATATTTAAATGAATATAATTCTACAAATAAAACCTAGTTTTGAAAAATTAAGTTAGGTTTAATACTCTCAAAGATTATACACCTATACATAATAACATATTTTGTAGCGGGTTGGAAAAAAATCTTTTTTTAATATTTTTAATAAATTACAGAGAAAACAACATTACAATTTTACCCTTTTGCCGGGCAGTCAGGGGGTTGAATATACGATCACGAGGAATCATATGGGCCATTTTCAAATTTCGCTTTCATATGCTGTCCAAGAATAAAAAGAAGAAAATTCAAACATAAATTAATATTTAAAGTTTGATTTCAGCTATGCATTAGCCAAAGAAGATTATATTGAACATTTCTAACGTGAAAAATTTTAAAAATCAATAAAAATTTTGGAGATATAAATCTTTAAAATTGTGATTCTAAGCAAAAATGCCTGTTTATTCCAAGTTTTATGTACAATTAACTCTTTTTTTTTAAAACCTAAATTAACTTTTTTAAATTAAGAGATTTAATTTTTTTAAATATGAACTGTTAGTGTTCTATAATAATGATAAAAACTGTTTACATAAGATATTTTTTTAAAGAAATTCACAGAAATTTTTTGTCCCTCACTTTGCGTCAAGTCCGTTACCTTGAGATTATTCTAGTCCAATAATAGATTTTTAATTCTGCCCAAAGTTAGCAGCAAATATTCGGCGATATAGTTAAACTATTCACGCAACTACTACTTGCCATTTTTTACTTTTCAATTGTGAAGCAATATAATAATGGCAAGAATAAGCTTTCATCAAAGTTGGTATTTTTTTTTTTCACTGTCAAGTCTGTTACCGTATAAACTTTAATATTGAAATAATGATTTTTGCACTTTAGTAGTGAAATATTGTTTACTAAATAGTTTCAAAAACATGTGTATTATTATCTAAGTTAGAAATTATACAAGCTAGTTCATTTCTAACAGTTTTATCTGAAATGTCAAGTCCATTACTTGTCAAGTATGTTACCATATTTGTAAGAGATGAAATGTAAGCTGCTAAGTAATTTTACTACAGTTTGTAATAATGTAAATTATTATCTGAGTTAGAAAATATACAAGCTAGTTCATTTTAATAGTTTTTATTTGAAATGTCAAGTCCGTTACCATGAAATGTAAGCTAATGGTGAAAATGACCCATATTCTTTTACTAACTTAAGCAAATCACCCGATGACACTTTGTTTGACAGATGATGTAACGAGTTTAGTATACTGAGTCGCCGCATTTTTATCCATAACCCAAATCTTTTCAGAACTTAACTCATGTTATTTTTAAATTATTAAATTTATATTGTTGGGGTTTGCAGCAATTTGTTCGAAATACAATGAGCTAAAAGTTTAATAATAAAGTAATTTCATAAATATTTATTGCTGAAATTTCAGCATAAAGTTTTGGATTTTTTTTTTTAAATCTGTATGTTTACAAGAGAAAACTCACATCGCGTTCCAGACCTGAGACTTGATTTCTCTTCGTTAAAAAAAATCCCAAAATCTTTAAAAATTTCAAAAAAATTCTTGTTTTTGATAGTATTTTAGTGTTAGGAGATTAGTGTTAGGATTTTAGTGTTAGTATTTTAGGATATTAGTGTTATGCACAAAAAAAAAAAAAAAAAAAAAAAAAGGATGGAGATTTGTTTACAAGCTGAGATAGTCTACAAAGAGAAGTCATGCAGTCCGAAATCTTGAACTTTGTGTGTGAATATAATGTTGATTTCGGTCTAGTTGTTAAAAATTTAAGTCATGTTGAAAGAAAACTTGCGAGAAAAACTTCCTCTTGTAAACGTACAGATTTTTTTTTTTTTTGGGGGGGTGGGGGGGTGGGGGGTGGAAATCTTAAAGTTAAAATTCCACCAATAATGATTTATTTTAGGATACAAGTTTATTACTATATTTTTAGCCCATTTTATTCGGAACAAATTGCTTCAAATTACACTTGAATTGTAGAAATAAAAGATGCATGAGATATTTACAATTCCGTAAACATTTAATTCTGAGAAAATTGCTGTACATAGTGAAGCAAATATGACTGTCATGCATAAACAAAAAATAATAAAATTAAAATAGCAGTCATTTTGAACTTCCAGCATCATGTTGGGATTATTGCACAAAAAATTTCAGGTTTTTAAGAAATGGTCGACCAGTGCTATGACCACTTGAAATAGATTGACCCAAATGGTATTCCATAATATCCGAAAGTCCCAATTAAATCTTTAACGTTAGATGGGTTCATGGCTCCCAAAAAACGATTATCTTTCAAAATAGATTAATATTTTGATAATCGGTTGATCAATTTGAATGCTATGCTGTATAATAAGCGGAAAATTTTTATTTTGCAGAAAAACACATTTAACTTTTGTTTTACAAAGGTCTTACAGACGAACTATGCAAATAGTCAAAACCAGCGGCGTGCGAACAGAAAATTGCGCTTGGGACGAAGTTTCAATTTAATGCCCCCCCCCCCCCCCTCCCGCGGATTTAGTCAAAACTTCGTATTTGAACATTGTTTCTGGGTAAATATATTCTTACACTACACAGTTAAGGTTGCAAAAATATAAAAAAAAAAAGTATATTAGATAACAGACACAATAAAGTGAAATCACTCAAAGTCTCTTTATTTCTTTTGATTTTTAAAAAAAATTATAATGAGATACATTTTAGTAGGTACAATATTTTTTTTTTCTTTTGAAAACAACTATTAAAATGTCAAAGTAATTTTTCTCGCATAAAATAGGATAAATGTAACCAAACACACACATACTTTTTTTTCTTTTCAAATAGGCATCAGAAATGAATATAGTGTTGAAATCAAAGAATGATACATAGAAAAGGCTTTGAACGCACATAAGAAACAATACAAATGATTACATATTCAAACAGAAAAAGAAAATAACACATAAAAAGGTTTGAGCCCGCACAAAACAAGTAGGCATAAGGGAAAAAGAAAAAAAAAAAAAAAAAGATTAATACAGATCGCCTGAAGCTCGGTCCCGATCTCGATGCCAACAGTCTCCAAAATTTATGGGACACTTCGTTTCGGGCTCTTATCTTAGTGTCGCCGGCGCAAGCTGAGAAAATGGAAAAAATAATATTTTTTCTCAACGTTGTTCTTATCGCTCAGCGGCGATTATCAAGAAGATGAATGCGAAGACAATGCGGGAGAGAAAAGTGGAAGAAATATTAAGTGACAGGGAAGACCTGAAACGTCGAATGGCAACGGGGGATTTTTAAAAGAGGGGAGGGAAGTTGGGAGCATAAAACAAAACGGACATAATTCAGACACATTTCATCTCGATAGTAGTGTAAATTTGCTCTAAGCATGTATATGTGTGCATAGAACCGTATTATAAGGATATCTACTCCATGGGACATTTTGAATAGGCTTGCCAGGAAGAGGCGGAGTAATGAAAAGGGCGAGTTTTTCCACTGATATTTTGCCAAAGAATTTAGTTAGCTTCTACTACGAAAGAGTTTGTTTTTATCGAATAGAGGAGAGGAAATGGCGTTGTTACACCAAAGAAATAAAAAGTCACTGAAGAAAGCACGAACAATTTAAATGATAATTTAAAAACATAAAAAAACGATAGTTTTCATTGTAAATTGTTTATGTTTTCTTTTATTTTACTTATTTTATCATACTTAAACAAAACACAGATATTTTCAGCGTAAGTTCAGCATCAGTTAAAAGAAAGTAGAAATAAATAAAATCTTAAGATACACTTATTCTTACCCCCCCCCCCCACCTTTATACACATTTTTTTTTCTTTTTCTTTCTTTTTTTTTTGGGGGGGGGGTGTGGGAAGGGGTATATGTTAAAAATTATGCTTTAATTTTTCAACCGATTCAGTAAAATTACATTATCTTATGTAATGATGAAAGTTTACATTTAAATAAACTAGTGTTTATTCATCCCAAAATATATAATCAGAACGGATGAAAATTCGATTAAGAACGATCATAAAAAAGTATCGGAAAATAATTCAATTTATCACAGAAACAGGAGCACAAATAAAAAAAGTAATAATAAGCTTTTCAGAAACTGCACTTAAACTCTGATACATTCAAAAACCAATAATGAATATAGATAACATTAAATTAGTCTGTTTATACTATCTCATACATTAAAAGCATGTAATACAAGCGAAGAATCTGGAGGGACACTATTCGTACCGTGTTACGTATGTAATTTTAATGCTGAAAATTTTTATTCGAAAAAAATGTTCCAGGAAATAGTAAGAAACGAAATCTATTATCACATTAAAGTAAATTTTACGACTTGTATAAATCCACATAAATAATATCATAAAATACGAGTATTCATTTATTTGAAAGAGAAAAAATAAATTCTAGGTTAAACTAACCAAATTAGTGATGAATAAAAGTAAAAATCAGATCGGTTTAAGGCTGTTCTCAACTGCTTTGCTCAACCAGTGCAAAACTTTCTGACACATTTACAAATTCTTTTTTTTTAATAGAAAGGTACAAAACAGGAAGTCTGACTATGGAAGAGGTTTCGAATCGAATTTAATTTTCCATTTTATGATAATTAAATTATTTATAGACCTATAAGCGATTTCGGTCACGTGACTACGCGTTTATATATATAGACTGGTTTTTTAGCTTTTTTTCAGAACGCTGTTTAAAATGTCAACTTTGATGGTTTGTTTTGAAATATCTATTGCGTTTGGAAAAAAACATGAGTTTGATTAGATAGTTTCTGAACAAAAAAACCTGCAAGTTTCGTGCATTTCTGAACAAAAATAAATTAAAATGTATGTCACAAAGTTGATTTTTTTAATTTAAGAACATCCTTAATCTATATAACTTACAGCAAGTATAACAAGCCAATTACTGTGGACAAGCGAACATATCTCGTTCTCCCCACTCCTCCCAATTATTATGAAAGTCTTATGGGCGTTTGATGCATTTTTATATTCAAAATATCTCCTCGGGAAATTAATATTTTTAACTTCGTTTTTCTATGTGTTCTCCTCTTAAAAGATGTATCTTTTTTTCTTAGTTTTCAAAATATTTCTAAAATCTATGCGTAATTTTATATAAAATTTTACTTCCAGTTCGTCAGTTTATTAACCATAAATAAAATGAGCATAAACTTTAGACATATTTTGACAACTAAGATTTAAAAAAAAGTGGCATCCTTTAAGAAAAGAACACTGAAGAAAGAAGTTAAAAATATTAATTCCCTAAGGAGTTATTTTTAATAAGTATGTATCAGATGCCCATAATACTGAAGGGAATTCGGCCGCTGAGTGACTAGCACCCTTAAGAATATAACAAAAAAGCTGAAATGTATTAAACACAAATTAGCAAAAGTTTATTGGCAAATGTCTCAAAAGCCCCTTCACATCTCAAAAATTTATATTATAATATAGTAAATTGTCGAATCAGAATAATAGTCCGGGTGCTAGGTGTGAAAAAACTGCAAATCGTGATAAAAAATATACCAATTGGTGAGTGTCTATACTTCATATAATTATAAAGCATGTCAGATGGGGAGACGTCCTGTAAAGTCATAGGAATTCAAGATGGCGGCTGTAAAATAAAAATGACGTTGTTTCCTGAATTTTCTTGATATTGACATTATAATAGTGTGTTTTATCTATATTTCGATGTTTTTTTTAAATCAAAAACTTCGTTTTTAACATTTTACAACATAATTGAAAAGGATTTATGAATTCAGTTTGTTCATTTGTCTGTTTGTTTGTCCATCAATCTATCCGCGTTCTAACTCGAGCAAATACATTCGGATTTCCATGTAATGGATGTATGTTATTTATATTCACTATGAACTGTTGAGTATTGAAATTAAAGTATGTATCAGCTATAGTTCATTTACAGGGACATTAAAAAGTATCCTGTTACATTACAATTAATGGGAAAAAAATAGTTTTCGGCATATTGTATGATGTTTCAGAATTTCAAACACAATTGATATATATATATACATATATATATATATATATATATATATATATATATATATATATATATATATATATATATATATTTGAGAGGCACTCTAAGATACTTATTATAAAATATGGTATGCATAGTATTCATCGTTCATATACACGGATACTGAAAATAATTCAGTGACATTAATCTCTATGAACAATTATATTTACTGATAATGTGTTTAACGGTGGGCTGCGCGTTTTTAACTTTTTTTTTTTTTTTCATATTACTTAATGTGTATAAATTCTATAGATCATATACAGGGCTGCGGAAAACATACGAATTATATTTTCGTTTATTGTCAGAAATTTCTGACGGTGAATTTTCAACTGTGCAGTGAGTTTCCGAATTAAGTAAATTTTGAATAGTATGTATTATGATTGCTCAAGTAGCAAAATGTCTAACAAGAAGCTACATTGAACCAGTTTTTAAAATGTGCTAATTGACAAAAAATTATAAAAAAACAATTAACTCAGCTTATAGAAATTGATGACCAATTATGTATGCCTGATGCACACACTTCACGTTTACGACAGACGATTTTTGCACTTTTTCATATATGTTGGCTTACTTGTCTGGTAGAGTCTATTTTATCCTAAAATAAAACTGTTGTTGGGGTTATGTTGCAAGTATCTAAAAATGATCGTGAAAAATGTGCACTTGTTTTATTTCGTGTTGCGAAACGTTAAAAAAAGATAGTCTTCATCATGCAAACTCATTCAACGAGGATTTTGAACAGTAAATCTGTCCCATGATCGTTGCTGTATATAGTAAATATGTTGTTAAGCACAGTAAAGGTTGAAGACAATGAAATTATTACTCAAACATCTCTCACAATATCGCAACTAATTTGTTTTAATGCGCATTCTTGTACACCAATTGAAAATATATTGAGGCATCTACTCTGAAGAGTAACCCTTTTGCCAAGTTAAATGTATCTTTCAATATTTGGTACAGCATGAAAAAGAGAAATTAGCAGAGAGACTATTTTCACCTGGAGCTTCAATCTCATATATCACCGTGTTCTGGAACATTCGGCATAGCCATGTGTGCAGTTGCAAATGTTAAGTTCCCCCCCCCCCCCAAAAAAAAAAAAAAAAAAAAAAAAAACGGTAGTATGGGCGTTAAAAACATGACAAGGGATTATCCTAATTGCGACGTGATAACTTAAACAATAAAACAAGGAGATCCTCAAAGAATTTCTTTAATAGGAAAATTCATATTTATTTCAAAATATATCATTTAATTGTTTTGGAAATGCAAGGATTGCTTCAAAAACTCAGACTTATGACACAATTGCCTGTAAAAATCAAAAAGCCCACTCTACCAAAAGAATTTGTTTTAGTGCCAAAACTACTCTTACATTCAAAAGAACCTACTATTTCAAATACCTTTGAAACAACATCCAAATAATTCATGTTGTCTTCAAAAACTTCAAATATGAAGGAACAACAAACTATCTGGTTAAAACATGTCTTGAGTCAAGATACTAATATTATGAAGCTTTATATTTCGCTAAAAAACTTTCAACACTAATCTAACATCTTCAACCGATTTCATTCCAAGATTATTGGCAATTTTACCACAATTTTAGAAAGTTTTTGCGACATTCAATGGAATAAATTCCCGTTATGCCCCTTGACTAACATTTATTCGAAATAGAAAAATTGATAAGGTAGAATTATCCAGAAATATATGGAGAGATCAAATTCTTGGTGGTACTTCGTGCATTTCGTATTAATCAAGCTTATCGAGTGGATGTCAAGAAGCGGATGGAATGATGAGATTTCTCATGCCAATATAGCGTCTTCTAGAGTTGCTGAAAACTTTCTTAAAGTAACCCATGCAATATTGCTATACAAACAAATTTTTTAATTCCTTCAATATGTTAAACAATAACTAAAAATCATGCGTGAAAATCATTGTGAAATAGTTTGTAACATTTTCAGAATACTATAACAAAGTTTTACTTATTAAAATGGTGAAAATGGGAAGAATGTCCAGATAAATAATTTTAATGCATTTGAAAACTTAATTTCAGCAATTGCCTTCTAAAGTCGAAAAAATAATGCGAATTTGTTTTGGCTGTCCTCTATATGAGCTACAGATTTATCACATAACATACAGTAAGTTTATATTTAGATCGATTCGAAAATGCATTGCACAGTTAAAGATTCAACTTAAGAAATTTCCATCGGTAAATAAAAATATACTTCAGGTGCTTTATGCAGCCCAGTATATGATCGATAGAATTTATGCACATTAAGTAATAAGCCAAAAAATTACTAAATTACTAGGTTCTAAAAAAAAAATGCTGAAAATTTCAAATTTGAATAAATTAGATGGATATGATTTTTTTCCCCCATAGGATAATATAAGATTCCATTTTTTTTTTCTTCCTTACTAGATGATTCCTTCTCCGAAGAGAAAACATACATGTGCATTTAAAGTTATTTCGGGGCCGACCCCTCTAGAAAACTCACAAGCGTAGGCGTTGTTTTAAAACTGTAACTGATACACAAATCAAATAGAGGCAGGGAAGAAAGTGAAACTCCCGGTGTAATTGTTACGGAAATAAGATTCTCCCGAAGACAGCTCTGTTTCCCGCTCCTTCATTCTCTTTTCAATCGGTCCTTATCAAAGTGACATCCCGAAAAGAGTGTGACATGATGTTGCGAATCTTCCGCATCCACACTTAATCGTTTGCGGCAGTCCGCGGTCCTAAAATACGGACCAAGATGCCGTGCACCTGTCTGCAAGAAATCTTTTGGAGGTTTTTATAACCAAAGTGGTAATCGCATCTGGCTGGCGTCTTGCACGTTATTTCCGGCGGTTGCTTTCTAATAGAAAAATATCTCTGTTGTTGGAAATTTTTTTTCGCCCGGTCCGAAAGAAGATATCCGATCTGTTGGGGAATACCGCGCGGAAAGCTTTAATAAGGGGTGCTTTGGGATACCCGTGAAATCCGAGATATGGGTGGGTCGGTATCAACCCATGGTCATGGTTTAACACACTCCAGATTGGGTCTGTCATCAAAAGGTTACCGGCTCGGTAAATAGATTTGATATCATAAGTAATACTTCGAAGTTATTAGGCTTTTTGCATGGCTACGTAAATGCAACGAGAATTTTCGACATTCAATGTTAAACGTAGCATATGTCTTATGAAATAAACTATATTTAACATTCCGGGATCTAAATAAAACGCTTAAAACAGATGTAGATTTTACTTTATTTTTCAATAATCCTCCCCTCGTTCTATCGATATTTTCTTATGTCTCCTGGGGGGGGGGGGAAATCTATCTTAAGAGTCTTATAAATAAATAACTTTATATCATAGCAACAGCATTGAAAATTAATTTTCTATGTATCGCCACTTTTACTTTTATTTGAGGGAAAACAAAAATTGTAATAGGAGCACATATTGACATTTAGGAGACAAATGCAAGACATTTGTGGGAGGTCTTAAGTTTGACCAAGACTATGTGACAATGTCGGACATTTATCGACTTTTTTCATGCGGCCATTCTTTTGACGTGTAACAAAAATAAAATAAAATAAAATAAAAATAAATAAATGCGGCCATGGTGAAGGAGAATACTTAACACATTTAACACCTTCCCTCAGCAGGATTTCTTTTGTTAATTTTGTGAGTTTTTCTTCAAAACCTATTAAAAAAATTCACGCCCACAATCTTTCAAAATCTTGATTCTTTTCAGAATAGTTGGTCTATGCTCATTTTAAAAGTCCAAAAAACTAATAAATTAGATTAAAATTTAGTAATTTAGTTTGATTTATTATTATTATTATTGATACGAAAATCTCCATAATATGTAAAAAAAAAAAAAAAAAAAAAAAAAAATACTTATTTACACTACAAAGGAAACCGAAGAATGAGTGAATAATAACAAAATATAAATAAATAAATAAAGATTATCCTATTTGAGATAACGATCATCCATAGAATTTTTAAACTCTAGTTCATACATTTTTAAAAATGAATTGTTAATTAAAAAATTTTATCTACTAAATTAAAATTCCCTCTTATTTAAAACAATATACCAGCATAAACAATAGGCTATGCGATGAGAACATCGATCGAGGAAATTAATTTCTCTGCGGCCAAATAAAATACAGCTGTTACGTTTATTAAGATTGCATTCAATTATCAGTTTTATCAGAAAAGGTTATCTTGCGGATGCATCTTTACAAAGTAAATATTTTAATAAATGTGCGCACATGCACTATTATACAGAAAACAAACAGATCATTAATTAAAGCATCGTGAAATGAAACATGTTAAGTTTGGAAAACCTTTGACTGTAATGATAATTAATGGATAAGCCTCCTATGAATTAAACAGATGAATTGTGCAAGAAGATTAAAAATATTACTGGAAAACGTCTGCAATGGAAATAGCTATTTAAATTAAAAAATAATAATAATAAATTATGTTAAAGTATCATGAAAACTTTACATTATAAATCATATGAAACAATAAGTGCATGTTCAGAGTACCAATCTAAGTCAATCAACATTATGAGCATGTTCAGAGTATCCATCTAGTCAATCACCATAGTTATATCTTATATCCATGTTCGCATTGCCTACTTAAAGGTTCTCTGTCTTGTTGAAAAAAATCACTTATCGATATTGAAATGTTCTATTTGTATCTATGAAGGCATTCCTGGATTAAAATAATGTCGTAATATAATTATAATGCCATATGTAAATTATGTAGAATATCATTTTGATGCAAAAATGGCTTCATGGATACAATTAGAACCGTTCTAGATCCATAAGTCAAATTTTTTTTTTATAAATAAAAATATAAATAAAAATAGATAGAACCTTATTATTCTCAGGTGACGATATGTGAATTATGAGATAAAAAACGAAAAAAAAAAAAGAAAAGAAAAGAAAAGAAAAAGAAAGAAAAAGAAAAGAAAAAAAACGATCGGCTATAATTTTAGTTCTAGAGAAGTATGTGCGCGAAGGAGCAGGGAGGGGGGGGGGAGAAAAGAAAATTACCATTTTAATTCATAAATTCGTTAATTATATCTGGTATACTTTGTCATAAAGGATACTTTAAAAATTAATTAAAAATACATTTTCAAAGACAATTCTTAAGACTAATTATCTTATGATAGATATAAGTCAAACTTTAGTTAAACTAATAATAAAAAAGAAGCTGTAATTTACTTTTTAATTGCCTATGAATTAAAATTAAATAGCAAAGATGCAGCTTAGCACTTTATTTTAAATCTTAAAAATATGTTAGCTTTTCATTTTAAAAATAAGAGAGAGAGAGAGAAAGGGAAAATATTACTGCGTGTTGTACGAAGACTGCGTATTGTTTTAATGTAAATCCTTACACATAGAAGGCGCCATAAATTTTATTGGAAATTTTCCAATTTAAATTCAACTCTCAGATAATAGTGCATCATTGAAAATAATTCCTGATAGATCTTAGAAGAGTTTTTTTTAAAAATATGTCGAATTTAAAGCCAATATTTCTGTAATGTTTGCGTTTCATTAAAAATATTTTGAACAGAAAGCCAAAATTTGACAATATTGGGGTTTCGCAGGAAGAATTTGAAATATAAAGCCAAAATTTGTGCAATATTGGAATTTCTATGGCAATATTTTTTATGCAAAAGAAATGTATACAACAATCAATTGTTTACCACTCCAAACACAGCGACTTCTGTATACAGTACCTATCTCTAAAGGTCATTAATGAATATTATAGTCTGTTTTGTAAGCGATACGAAAATATTTTATTAAATTTATGGATAACTTTCTGCATTTTTATGTATATGTAATTTCAAATATGATATCTGTACTTTTTATAGAAAAAGGAAATTATTCCATAAAAGTTTACAAAAAATGTGTTTTAATTGTGATTTTTAACAGTTATAATAGCAAATTAACTGTACCTGGATTTTCAAGTCAGTATATTGTTTTTCGGTGGACAAATAATTGTTATAACCTTATTTTAAACAACGCATTGCAAATCGATTGAGAAAACAAGGCGTACATAATTAAGATTCATAGTCGGAGCTGTAGAGAAACTATTCACCAGACATACAGTAGACTCCCTCAAATCCACAACCCTTAAATCCGCAACTCTGTAAAATCCGCATATAATTTACAGATGTAAACAATGAAACTTTCAGTTCAGATGTAAGGGAAAAAATCACTTTTTTATTTTTTTATCAATTCCACATATATTATAATTTTTAATTTTCATTTATATAAGTAAGTTCATGCTTTTTCATGAAAAAAAAAAAAAAAAAAAAAAAAAAAAAATCCAGATACTGTTGATATCATTGATGATCACAATCTTTTAGCCAAATGTATTTATGCATTAATCAAGCTTTTTAGCTCACAGGCTATCATAGCCTGAGAGCTTATGTGCCCGTCCGTTCTGTATGTATGTTCGTTCGTGCGTAACGCGATAACTCATGATAAAAATATCCGATCCACTTGAAATTTTGTATGTAGGTATATCCTGACAAGGCGCTTCCCTGATCAGTTTTGGAGTTCATTCTATATGTATAAGAGGGGGAACGGGGGGCTCATGCCCCTCCCCCTTAATTGATATAAATGGGATTTTCATGCAGAATTAAGTTTTCGTTCAAAATTTAGATTAGGATCATTTTGATAAGGCGATTCCGTGACTGTTATTAGGTGTTCATTGAATAAGTATAAATAGGGGGAACAGGGGTTCTAATGCCCCTCCACACCTTAATTTATATAAATGGGGTTTTCAAGCAGAATTTTCAGATTTCGTTCAAATCTCTGAATAGTTTTGGAAGTTCAATGGTTAAGTGTAAAAGAGGGGGATAACTCCTTTTAAATTATATAAATGCTAAATGGGTTTTTATTAAGAATTATCTCATTTGCTCTGAATTTTGGATATAGATTTTTTATATGATAGAGCATGTCTTTGATATTATAGGAGGTTCAATGATTAAGTATAAAAAAAGAGGAAAGGGGAAAGCTGTTTCCCCTTCTTAAATTTTTTTCAAACGGAATTAACCCTTGACATTATAAGGCTTTAATGTACAATTAGTATTTGTAGCCTGTGAGCTCAATGCCATCAGTTTAACTGGGCAGTATTCTTTATTTTTATTATTAAGTTTGGCTAAACCTAAAGTAAAACTTCTTTATTTTATGATTTTGATGTGAATTAGTTGTGCACCTTTATGAGGCAAGTTTCATTGAATAATTTAAGAAAAATTCATCTCATCTTTATAATGAATACGCATTTATGCATCATTGATTATTTACTTAACCATTGCTTCCAATGTTTTAAACATTTTAAAAAGTTATCTAAATTTTTATTATGTTAGTTTATTACTTTTCTTAATTATTTTAATATTTTACTATATTGTAAGCATTCATTATAATTTTGATTGCATTATTAATTACATTCAGTGGTGCAGCCAAGGGGGTGGTTTGGGGGTTAAAACCCCTCCCAGAGCTAAGAAAGATCGTTATAATTGCCGCTTATATAAATCAAAACTAAACTTATTATTTAAATGTTTTGGCGCATTTCGGAATCCGACGCTTTATTGAATCAGATTTTATTCAATAAAATGATTCAATTAAATAACGAAAATTCTACTTAGAATTGTTAAAGTGCGTATTACATGGATTAGTTACGTAAAAATTGGTTATTTGAACGAAATCTCTTTTCTAAGGCGTATTATGCTAAAAAAAAAATTTTGATTTCCTGCCATACAGATGCTTTTTGAGTTTAAGAATTATACAGGGAATATTCTAATTAGTAATGATTCTATTAATCGGCAATTCAAATAACCAGCAATCACCTTTATCAGAAACTCCCCCCCCCCCCCCTAGAACCGAATTCTAGCTGCACCACAGATTACATTAAAATTACTGTTTAAAAAATGTAAACAAAACAATGACCAGAAATCCGCAAAAGTCTAATATCCGCTCAACATTTGGTCCCAAGCTGTACGGGTTTGAGGGAGTCTACTGTATAACATGGTTTAATATTTTCTTGGAGATTTCCATTTTAAATCTGTGAAGAATAACATGCATATACAATCTTTCAGTGTTAAAACTCTTTTAGTGAAGTCAGTCTGCAGAGCCAATTTATAAGCTTAAAACCTGCAATTTAAAAGCACGATATTTGAAAGAAAAAGAGAATGACTTCATAGGCATTTGAAACACAGATTTAAAAAAATAATAATAATAATTTTACAAATACAGTATCACAATGACTTATTTTTAATGCGTCACTGAATTATATTTTCAAATATAAATGCCATTACACATGCGTAAGCAATTCTACTGGAATCTAAAAATGAGGTACATAATTCTCAAATGAATGATGCAAAAGATTACGTCGTTTACAGCATCATTCATTTTCAAGACCGAAAAAAGCATCTTTTGGCTTATCACCAAGGATTCCTAAAGAATTCCTCCATAACTATATCATGGTATATATGTATTTCTCCTGTTCGGACTGTTCACCTTCCCTTCTCTTATCTCCAAGAAAGACTTCAGTCAAGCAGAAAAACTGGAAGGCGGGATACAAATACCTGTCCCAAAGGTTATTGAAAGGCGAGACAAACAGCCCGGAGCAAAGACAGATTTTTTTTTCCAATCCCACCACAAGATAGAGTCCGCACTCCCCCAGTCAAACAAGTAAGTTAGTATATCAAAGAGCGCTAGCTTTTGTATAAAAAAATAACCACTACTTCCACCATTGTATTCTTCAGAAATCGGCCTTCTTTATATCTTAGAAGTCGCGCGTTTCTCAATGCCCACTGACCGAAATATGTTCAGCAGTCTCTACTTTAATCCCGAGACGGGAAAAAGATCCTGAGAGCTATCGGATTTCTTGAAATATCAACCCGAGATGATGTCCATTTGAAGAAGCAAGTTATTACTTCCTATTTTTTTTATCGTTGAATATCAATGTTCATGCTCACAATATTGCCCGAATATCCAACGAAAAAATATTTTTCCTTTCCCACAAACGAAAAAAGAATATAAAGCAAATACATATTTGTATGTAGTATGTTTTATTTAAGTCCTCCCCACTTAATCGGGTAACGGATAATCGAATACCCCGCTTATTCGAATAGAACTCTCCGGAACCGAATTTATCGCCATTGGTTCTATGTTATTTTTCCCCGCTTAAACCGAATACTTTTCGCAAACCTCCCCGCTTATTCGAATAACATCTGGGTGATCAGTGTTTGAAAACATGCGCGAAAAACATGTTTTAGCTTAAATTTTTTCTCACATTTTGTCATTTTCGACTCGTTTACAATGAATACAAATTTTCAGTTCTTTCTGTAATGATTTCGACCGGTAGGTATGTAATGGACAGGACAAATGCATTTCCTGCCAACCCTCCTTTTTCTGCCAATGGGTGAAATAAGTTGGACGATGTGGATTATTTTTGCATTTTGTAAGATTAGTCGCGTTTTTGTTAGGAAAAAGGGTTGCAAAAAACATTTCCATGTGCAAAAAACATTTCCATGTTTTTTGAGCGTAATTCCAGTTAACGCGTAAATTTCACGTAAACAAATCCCTTTAAACAACGTTTTTAAGCCAGCGTAAATAACGTAAATTACAAGTAGCAAAGTTTTAAACAAATTCCAATGACCTACATAAAGTATAATCATACAGTTGTATGTACTAAAATTTAATTATTACGTACTTACTTTATATTAGTATTTATTTTACTAATTTACGTTATTATATTAACGATTTTATTATACTGTTAATTAATTATGCTGTAGATGATTGTTTTACGTTTTTATGACGCATTAAATATTAGATTTCTATGTTCATCGTTTAATCAAATACCCCGCTTAATCGAATATTATTTCTGGAACCATCAATATTCGTTTAAGCGGGGACGACTGTATTAACAAACATGTATTATAAAATTAAGGGCGTATTCGAAAAAACGCTTTTCCACCTTCAACAGCTCGGAATTTTCCGATACAATTTCAGACACAATTTTAAAAGTAGAGAAATGAAACTTGCTGAGAGGATTTTTGAAGGGGCGTATAACGTGCCGTGTGATGTCTTTTTACGCTCAATTCATTAGAATTTGATTTATAAAAATTATCCTCTCAGTATGACACTTTTTTTCGTCCCCAAATCTCCCGCTTCTGAAAAATCCGTTCAAATTGGCAACTCTGGCAGGCTTTTTTGCAATATTTTCTACATTTATCAAAAAATCGACCATTACGGTACTTTGAGTACTTTCTGAATAATACAATTTGCCAGTTCCATGCAGTTGAGGGCAAAAATGAACTTAAAAATAAATCGGAAAATAAGCAGTTTGAATCGAAATACACCTTTAAGATACATAAACAAACATAATAAATAAAAAATGTTACAAAATATAAACAAATGAATAATTAAAAGCATGTGATAACAAGAGATCACACAAGACGTTTTAACCTCTTCAGTCCCTGAGTACCCAAATGGGTACATCAGTTTTGTCCCATTTTATTAATGATACTCAAATATAAATGAAATTTCGATATAAGAATTATATGTTTCGAATTCTAAGATTCGAGCTAATGAAAATAAAACAAAAATCTCGCTCTGAAGTCAAACGAGAGTAGAAATAATTCAGTAATAATCAAAAATACTGTAATAATCGCCAGTAGCGAATAGGTTAAACATCGATTAAGACGTCAGGGATACCCGATGTTAATATTAGAAAGCCGATACGGAATTTTCATTACAGGATTATTATTCAATATCTAATAAACTGGGAGGCGGCAGCATAAATAATCACCTCATCAAGTTGGAGATTGGAATTCCACAGTTAACACTCAATTCTCATATCAAAACGCAATTGGTCTACCAAGTCACATCTAGGTGGAAAATACTTGAAAACCTGATTTTAGCGGTTGAGTCGCAGGTTTATTATTGTATAAACACAATGATAATCCTACGAGTCAACCACTAACTTTGGGTTTTCAGACATTTTCCACCAAGATACGACCTAGCGGACCAATTGCGTTTTAATATGAGAAACGACTTTTAACTAATTCTGGAATTTTAGCTTTTCACTCGATGAGGTGATTGTCTGTGCAGCTACCTCCTGGTCTATACGGTTTACAAAATTCAATTTTCGCTATTAGAAAGTTGCATTTGATATAATCAAATTTCAAAAAATATTTCCCTTTACTCCAATGCTTAATATGTGCCCGAGTTTATTGCAGCTAACCTCCGGTACTTCATATGTCTAATGACCATTTAAAAATTAACAGGAACCCAGTGGATATTATAAATATTGCACACCGACGCACACAAAAAACATTCATGTATTTTGCTTGTTTATAAAACTTTCGCGACGACAATCTTCTGAAAATTTCCCTAATAAAACTTTTACCCACTGTTATTAAATTTTATTATTCCATATGTGTATGCGTGTGTGTAACCAAATTAGTTTGGCAGTCAGATTATTAGTTAGATTGCAGTGTTTTAGCTACATTTTGGACACTGACTTGGTACATTTCAATACTTTAGATCTGAAACATAAATAATTCATTTTTTCCTTAGTTAATTACTTCTAAATTCTTTTAACATCGAACTTTTTCCTTTTTTATATATTTTAACCTTATTTTTAATTCCATACATTTAATCAACCCTTTTTATCCTATTTTATTCTAAAAAACAATCTTTCAAAACAATTCTTTTCTTAAAAAGAAAATCTCATAACTTAATTCATTGCATCTGTTGCATAATATCTATTTTTTTTTTCTCTCTCTCTCTCAAATGCTCGATTACCCAGAATTCCATTCAGTGGTTTTTGATTAAATAAAGGATTCCAGTTGACTACACGCGATCGTGAAAGAGAACTAACTGTATGCCTGTATCAGCGGGTTAAATTTCATTGGTTAAAAGTAAATTCTCAAAATTGGTAAATTAGGAGTTTGTCGTGAAATCCCTTTAAAAAACCAGCGCTGATAACTTTATATAATAGATTACGTTGACATCTGAATCAGTACAATTCAGTTTTAGTTTAGTTTGTGTGTTTCTTTATATTTTCAGTATCATCTGGAGAAAGCTGACGCAATGAGCGGATTCCTATGGCAATAACATAAATCTAATTAATTTATGTGGGAAATATATCGCTAAAGAATTACATTGTTGCTTTACTATTTTGTGTCACACGATTGCTAAATCTTCGATGGAGTATTCCTGCTAAATGATATGGTTTTGAGCAATATACATACATTTATATTAAACTATTCAGGTCTTTATCTTATTTAACTGCAGAATTTCGTAGTTAAATGAGGCGAAGATAGTTATTCAGAAAGAATGATGATAATAAAAAAAAGCGGAATAATCAGTTATGTAGATATGCATTTAGATTAAAATAGATTTTATTTTTCTTTTGCTGAAGGAAGAAAAAAAAAAACTATTCTGCAACTTTTACAAATAAACTTTTTTTTTTTCTTGATTAGAAATAAAATTTTGCTTTACTTAAGTATTTTAGAAGGCAATAAATTTAGGAATTTTCACTTAAATAAAACTTTCAGCATTTTTTCAAATTCTTTGAAACTTGGGAAAATATTTCTGTAATAAATATTGTGGACTAATAATGAGACTTCAACTTTTGTGATGAAAAATGTATTAGTTAATGAGTATAATCCTGTAATAAAATTTCTCTGAAAGTTAACACGGATATAATTCCGAAAGACAAATATGCTCAAAGTTATTAAAATGAAAGCTTAAAATAAAAAAGTGGAATTGGGTCACTATTTTTTATTTTATTTATTTATTTATTTATTGACTAATGGCTTGACATTTTAAATTAACATTCGAAAAGTTCAACTTTTAAGGAAGATCTGCCAAGTTTAGGAAAGAGTATCTTCCGATATAATGTTTTTTTTTTGTTGTTGTTTTTTTTTTTTTTTTTTAATTAAATATTTAAGTTTTAATACATTTTTCATAAAACGTCAATAAAATTAAATGGGCGGATTCAAAGCTTAAAATTGAATTTTGTTTTTAATTTTATTGTGAAAATATTAAAACATAACAACACAGCTCAGATTTACCAATTTTATAAAAATGCTAAGATCTAGGGAATAAAATACTTTTAATGATCACACAAATGCATGCGAGATATATTAGTGTGGAATGTAAAACATCATTGTATATATTTTCGTCAGCTTTTTCAAAATTCTCAAATTAAAAGCAGTGTAAATCTTTATATATATATATATTACAAATTTAATTTTTTTTTTTTTTTTTTTTTTGCTGTAACTAACCTTTATACTATCTTAATTTTCTTATAATAATATTCCGTACTTACTTCAAATTATTAAATTAAAATCTTATTTCTAGATCTAATCTGTTAATCTGTGTGCAGACGATATAAATTCTTAATTTGCCTTAAAAAACATTATTCCAGTATGCATAAATTTAAAAAGATGGCTCTAAATTAAAAATATTCTTAATTAAAACTTTATTTCTTAATATTCCAAATAAAACTGATTTCTTCTATGTTTTTATCAACCCTTTTTAAGAAATTCTTATTAAATTTATTCCAAAACCATACCTTTCAAAAAATATCATTATTTTATTTTATCTATTTATTTATTTTTCCGCCGTCAACGATAATGTGCATATTAATAAATTCATTTCTTTTCTTTTTCTCTTAAAATTAATCATGTATAAAAATCGTCTGCCTAAGATATTTAAAATTCGGAGTCAATTATAAATTGGTTAAATAATATTTTTTTTAAAATAAATTTATCGTCTGTTTAAAATAGCCTCGTAACTGGACAAGAATTCTGTTTACATAAAAGAATGATGGTTTGAGGTTACCGAATGTTCCAGAACTTTCTTTTGAGTTTAAAAGGGGGAAGTCTCGAGATGAAAGGAAGATTCTGAAGATTTCTTGGGTTGCTTCTTCGATGAGGACAGCTCGCTGAAATAATGATGGAATTTTTGCAACAAGGAGCTTTTCCTTCCTCATTATCACGAATTTAATAAATGAATTTACAGCAGCCCATGACTAATTATTGGATCTTCTACATTTATTTATTATTTTTGTTTTTTCCCTCGCTTGCCATGACTGCGTGTTTCTGTTTAACCAGTGGAAATAATTCGAGTTCTCCTGAAATCGTCATATATATATATATATATATATATATATATATATATATATATATATATATATATATATATATATATATATATATATATATTATCAGACACAGCTGTAATTATATTCCCATTAAAAGACTGTATTTGTTGAAATCAATAGATAAAAAATTATGACATTATAAAATCGCTCTTGGTGAGTTATGAAGTTTTTTATGTAAGGTTACATACTACAGCCCTACATAATTATTCTTTGTGGAAGGCCGGGGGGGGGGGGGGGGAGTTCTAAAATATATCTTAAAATATTGTCACAATCGTAACACTTTTAAAATAATATATTTGCAAGAGGCTCAGATTTTTAACTTCGAATACTTGAATTAAATAGAAATATGAGAAAAAGAAAAAAAAAAAAAAAAAAAAAAGAAAGAAAGAAAAAGAAAAAAAACTTTTATAGACTAAAACTTTAATAGGCTTTTCATTGAAAAAGATTGATTAGGTTTTGAAAGTTTTAAAATGTACATAAATCTATCTCATAGAAGAAATTCAAAATTGGACATTATTCGTATGTCTAACTTGACCAATATTGGCAAGAATTATTGTCCCAACATCGCGATGTTTAAACTTTGCCAATAATGTACCAATGCAGCCAAAAAATATTTTGCCATTTCATAGCCAACATTTTCAATGTAAAACTAATTTCTTTAGATGTATTGGGTTTCGCAGAAAATATTTCCAATATGCCACATTTAATCAATATTGCTATTTCATTGGTAGTATTTCAGTTGAATGTTATATTAAATTCCTATAAATCAATATTGGTTTGCTACTAAAGATAATGTTGATAAAAAATAAAAAAAATTGATTTAATGTTTGTTTAATCATTTTCATTGTTTTTCAATGATATTTTATTCAATTAATTAAAAAAAAAGAAAGAAAGAAAAGAAAAAGAAAGAAAGAAAAGAAAAGAAATCGAGATACCGAAAGGATAATAAGCCACGAAGTTGGTAATTTTTTCAATTTCAAAGTAAATCATTTCTAAATGTGATTAATAGGAATTTTTCCCACAACTACAAAGTGAGTGATAAAAATTAGATATTGAACAATCTGCTATTTTTCAAACGAAAACGACGCGAGATTGAGAAAGGGATGTAATGGATACACGAGCCATTAGGCGAAATTAGAATCTCTCACCATTGTTGCTGAGTCAGAAAAGCCCTCTCTAAACTCAGGGAGCTGACCCTCCTAAACATACAATCCTAATCCATTTGTAATGCAATTTGTAGGGCGCTTTGCCCCAGCGTACTAACTTGATTAAGGATCCGGAGTCATAGCTTATCGCTATCATAACTTGATTACTCCGCCCTTCTCAGCCTAAAGATGCAATGGGAAGCAACTCGCTTTATTTTCTAAATGCGCGACATGGAGATACTGTTTGTCAAGTGTACGAAAGTTGTGAAATTGATAATTTTGTATCCCTCTTTTAAAAAAGATCGCAGTCCCTTGGCGCCTATTACTCACTTATGGAGACACCCTTTTTATCGAGATGAAAAATCAGAACAAGTAATTGAAAACTGTGATTAAATAGATACGATAGCAAGCAGCAAAGATCGCAAACATGGGGCCAAGTGTAGCTAATTATGTTACGTTATTTATTTATTTATTTATTACTTACCCATCATACGTAGTATAGGGTAAGTCTTGCAATCGTTTTGAAAATCGAAAATTTTTTTTTGACGGATTTACACGTTTTAGATAGCGGAGATTCCGAAAAACATGTTTTTAGAAAAAAAATTTTGCCGTCCGTCTGTCTGTCTGTCTGTCTGTCTGTCAGTCTGTCTGTCTGTAAACGCTCTATCTCCCGAACAAATTGAGATAGAGACTTGAAATTTTGTATGTTGTTAGAATGTAAGAATGGGACGAACCCTATTTAATATCAGCAACCTCGATTATCCGGAACTATTTTTTTCGGACTCTCGAAAAATTCGTTCTGATGAAAGGTATATAAAAATTTTCGAATTTTTTTGTTCTAAGGAATGGACGTAAAAGGCAATAAAATAACACACATTTTGCATATAGAACGAAGTCGATCGGATTATTAGTTGCCGAGATATTTGTAATCTTGTTTTCCACATTCTTCGATTTTTCATGGCCCTGTATTTCATTCAAATTTCAATTCAGAAGTATATTTTAATTGGAAATGAGACGCTTAATCCGACGCAGTTAATTGTTAGTTGATAGAATTATTATTTTTGGAGTTATAAGGATGTTTCTTTTATGCAGATCGGTACTACTTGAGTAGTTTGGCGTTTTATATAATTTGTCGAAATTGGTACATCAGCAGTTCTTTAATATAGTATTACTATGTATATTAACAATATTTAAATTTTGTTTATGAATTGCAATGGATTGTATAAATAGTTTCACATGTTTTATTTTCATATACATATCCATGATGGGTAAGTATTACGGTGGCCCCCAACGACTAGTTTTTTCTTAATAAGAGATATCAGCTTGTAGATGGAAACAGAAATAGAAAGAGAAAATGTGCAACGACAGTTTTTTCCTTTCTTGTAGCAAGTTATATAACGAGTTTTCAAGCACTCCAAAAATTTTATGGAGAATAATTAAGACTTCTTAATAGTTAAATATAAAGAATCAAATAATTCCTTGACATAAATTATTTTCAAATATAAAGAAATTTGTAATTTTGTGCAATAAAATTATAGAGTAATATATATAATACATATATGTGTGTGTAAAGATAACAAAAATGAAATTACAAATGCATAAACAAATTGGCAGAATGCTCAAAATGAACAAAAATGCAGAGTGGAAACTAGGATAATAAACTATATTATACATATATAATGTGTAGTATTTAAATAATGGAATATAACTTTTCGAATAAAATGACTATTAAAACATCGAAACAAAGAAAAATATGTTAGAAATAACTTCAATCCAAAAATGTTAATATTGTAAGGTTGAAAAAACCTAAAGCAGAAGGAAAGAACAATGCAATATGAAAACAGAAACCTACATTTTGAAACACGTTATTAAGTGCGATATTCCACAACATACGGAAGTCGCAATGATTATGGTTCATTTTTTTTTTTTTTTTTTTTTTTTTTCCAAAATAAGTTGAAAAATCCATTGAAAAAAAGGGGGAGGAGGTAAAAACATTCATAATAAAATAAAAATAAATTTTTCCCGAAATGATGAGTAAGAATATCCGCCTTAATGAGTTTTGAAGAAACTAATTTTTTGTACTTTAATAATGATAGATTGAGTGTAAAAAAACTCTGGAATGCTTATAGGGGAGAGGGGGGTTAGTGTGGACAGAAAAATTTAATTTAATTTTATAAAATTCTATGAGCATTTTTAAAATTTCGCAACCCTTTCAAATTGAAGAATGATATTTTCTGTTTATTAATATACAGGAAAGATGATGATAAATACAGTTCAACAATAAGAAAATTAGCAGTTTTTAACATTGATCCATGTGTCCACACTAACCGCTTGTAGGGGTTAGTGTGGACAAAACCAAAATATGTTGGGGGCTAGTGTGGACAGGTATTTTTTTCACAACTATTCCTTATTATCTAAACTTCTAAGTTTAATTTACAGTCTAAAGAGTTTATGGAGAAAGAAGCAACACCAACAATCACAAACTGTGTGATTTTTTTTCTATTATTCCCCATTTTTAATCAGGGAATTATTTTTCATATCAAGAAAAGTAAAATGATGTGCCGGACCTTTTTTCTGCAGAAATACAACATCATAGACACTAAAACCATTTACACTTTCCACTCTGCCTATAAAATATACAATATTGCAACATCTAGGAGTTGGTGACGATGGGATTCGTTTATAATAATGGAACAGTTGATATTTCTCATGCTTCTAATCAACATAAAATAATGTATATTGTATTTTATTGAATTAACTTAAAACTAAGGCTAAATTAATCCTCTAAAAATGCAAAATTGGTGAATTTAAACAAAAAAATAGCAAAAGAAAAAATTTCAAATTTCTGCTTGAAATGATTCGATGAAAATTTCCATACATATCCTTATTTATATGGAAAATAGTCTTATTTGATGTTTAATATAGTAATTACATTTGTAAGTAAGCATACTTTCTGTAAATCTTTACATTATAATAAATTTAGTACTTAAAATACAAATTATGCAGTACAATAAGCTGTTTACACTAACCCCTAGTAGTGTGTTTACACTAACCCCATACTAACATTGTGAAGTTATTCTTCAGTTATACTCATTTAACCAATTTAATATCTTAATGAAAGTTATAGAAATAAAGAAGACAATTTACACTTGTCTTATAGCAACTTGTTTATTGGATTCTAAATTTAAATTCTTTGTGCTGCAAAAATGAAAAGGAAATCGTATTTTTACTTTTCATGCATGAAATTAAACTTCTTGCAACTATTCAAAAACTTTTTAACCCTTTGCAACTAAATTTTTGCTTAGTAAGGAGTACAATGTTGTCAGTTTGTGTAAATTTTTTGGTAATTTTTTCTAAATTATTTAAATTGTTATTCTGAATGTCTACACTAACCCCTTGTCCACACTAACCCCCCTCTCCCCTACTGGAAAAATACATTCTGCTTGAAAATTAGCATGCTGAAAAACATCGCTAGAAATTAAAATTTTACAGGAAAGATATAAATTGATATCATGCACAATTAAAAGAAAACAATGTACTTATTAAATGCTTATTCAAAGTTATGCCCTAAATGTTATCCATATCACAAAACTTAAGGCATAATTACGCGTACAATTTAAATTATCTTAAAATTATATACGCGCACAACAATTAAAACATATCATTATAAAAAAATAAGAATACAGCCAATGAATGTATCAAATCGCCATCGCAGATCATCACTAAACATATAAACAAATGCAGTGCATTACGAAAACACATCACTGTTTCAATTATATACTGCTCAAACAAACCAATTAAAACTCGCAAAAAAAGTGGAAGAAGACTATATGAATGTATACCGGGTGTCCCAAAAATGACTGATGGATTTTAAAATCCAACAACTTGCAAACGGTGACAGCTATTTAAAAAAATTTTTGCAGGAGGGTTATGCATAATGTCAGGAGTTTTTTTACCGTAATTTTTATTTTAGTTCGCATCTCAAACAATAGGTGGCGCTGACGGCGATTGAAGGCCAGGTCGACGCTTCACTCAGCACTGATCACCTGGCCTTCAATCGCCGTCAGCGCCACCTATTGTTTGAGATGCGAACTAAAATAAAAATTACGGTAAAAAAACTCCTGACATTATACATAACCCTCCTACAAAAAATTTTTAAATAGCTGTCACCGTTTGCAAGTTATTGAATTTTAAAATCCATCAGTCATTTTTGGGACACTCGGTAAGTGAATAAATATTAAATTTTTTCCATTAATAAAAGTAGATTCTTATACATGAGTGTATGAATAAATGTTTAATATTTAAGACAATGTAAATTATTTTGAAAGAGAAATATGACAACTGCAAAAGTAATCTGTAATATAGCTTTTCGAGTAAAAATTAATATAGACTCGATTTTCTTTTTTGTGGAAACACGGTATTTATTTCATTGTTTATTAATTTTAACACAACCATTAATCAATTATAATATACTAACTTACAAAAAAATAAATAAATAAATAAATAAATAAATAAATAAATAAAAATAAATAAATAAAATAAAATAAGAATTTAAATTTTGAAAAATGTGCCAATTTTTTTAAACCAATGAAACTTCGTTATCAAAAATTGACGTGGTGTAATATATATCGTCCACGATTTGGATAGTGACAGAATCATTTGAAATGCTTCCATGAAATTTCCTGCACAATGCATACAACAAAACTTCACCTTTTAATCCGCTTATTCTACTCTTGACTAACGGCAAGGGATTGTGCACAAGTCTCAAGTGTCAACAGAACATGGCAGATTAAATCCCTAACAATGTGCTGACTGTCGAGTTTTTTGCATTATAAAATACGTTTATCAGCACCGTATGAAAAACTGAGGAACAGAATACATTTAAATACGTTGGATTTAGCAGGGGATTATGAAAGGAGGCGTTATCTGAACAAGAACAGGATTGGATGTTTACCCGTTGTTAAAGATTGAATATACATATAATTAATTCAAAGATTGATTTTAAATGAAGATAAGAATACTGGTTTGCATAAAGCAGAAGCCTTATTTATTTATATTTTATTTTTATCCACAGAGTAGCGATAATTTAAATTTATTAAAAAGCTATTAAATTATAGTACACTGTGATTATTAAAACTTTCTTAATTTAAATGTGTATTTTTGCAAATTTGATCGAATCAGAAATATGCAAGATTTCTCATTTATGACAGAGTGGCTTTACTATCATTTGAAAGAAAAAAAAATAATATGTAATCTATGTAATGTAAGTTATACTTGCACGTATTATAAGTTGTATATATTGTAAGATACAGTCTACTGTGTGTGCCTATGTAATATAAATTTATATTTTAAGGAGTTTTACATTATGCTCTCGCAGCGTAATTATTATTACAGTCGTCCCCGTTTAAACGAATATTGGTGGTTCCAGAAAAAATATTCGATTAAGCGGGGTATTTGATTAAACGGGGAAACATAGAAATGTAACATTTAATGCATAATAAAAAGGTAAAACAACCATCTACAGTACAATTAAATAATATAACATTAAAATCGTTAATATAATAACGTAAATTAGCAAAATAAATACAAATACTAACATAAAGTAAGTACGTAACAATTTAATATCAGTACACATAGCTGTATGATTTACATTATACTTCATCTAGTTCATTGGAATTTGGTTAAAACTTGTTATTTGTAATTTACGTTATTTACACGTTTAAAAGCGTCGTTTAAAGTGGCTTCTTTACTTGGAATTTACGCGTTTACTGGAATTAAGCACAAAAAACGTGGAAACGCTTTCTGCATAATCATAGCGCCATTTATTAACAAAACTTTCGCTTTTTTCATAAAACCCATTCCAGCGCATATTGAACAATGTTATCAAAATTGGAATTATGTTCCCTCTTTCGATCCAAATTTCCATTTTATCTCTCTTCTTTTGAATTTTTTTGGCATTGCGTTTCATGCTGGAAATTTACGTCTGCGATATTTTGAGGCTGTTAAATGCTTTGCTCAACAAGCGGAAAACATTTTGACACACTTACGAGTTGATTTTTTAACGTAAATATATCAAATTGCAAAGCCTGACCATGGAAGACATCTGGAATCTAACTTAGTTTTCTTCTTTTTGATTGATCCATTACATATTGAGTTATAAACATTTTTGATCACCTGACAAGGCGATTTTCACTACAATTCGAACTGGTTTTTCTTCGCTTCCGCGAAAAGTTAGTTTAAAACGCCCACTTTGACACTATTTTCTGAAAAATCTACTGTGTTTGTAAAAAAAAAAAAAAAAAAAAAAACGGGAAACTGAGTGTGATTCGATAGTTTCTGAACAACCAATACCTGCTAATTTCATACAATTCCGAACAAAAATAAATTGAAACTTATGTCTTAAAGTTGCCCTTTTTGATTTAAGAACAGCCTTCAAACTTTTTGCTGCCTGGACTTCTGTTTTCTTATTTAACGCTTCAAAAACTGTAGTTTATCAGAGAGGTTTAAAGCTTTCCATTTAAAATTCATAGCAACGCCTTTTTCCTAACAAAAATGCGACTAAACTTACAAAAAGCAAAAATAATCCACATTGGCTAACTTATTTCACCCATTCGCAGAAAATGGAGGGAGATCGTTTGACCTGTCCTTTACACACCTGCCGGCCGAAATCATTGCAGGAAGAACTAAAAATTTGTCTTCAGTGTAAATGAGCCGAAAATGACAAAAGGTGAAGAAAAATTCAAAATGAAACGTGTTTTTCGCGCTTGTTTTCAAACGTAGTTCACTCAGATGATATTTGAATAAGCGGGGAGGTTCCCGAAGTTTATTAGTTTTAAGCGGGGAAAAATAACATAGATCCTATGGGGATAAATTCGGTTCCGGAGAGTTCTATTCGAATAAGCGGGGTATTCGATTATCCGTTACCCGATTAAGTGGGGAGGACTTTATTATTATTATTATTATTTATTATTATTATCATTTTTCAAAAGTTGTGCGTTTATTTTAGCATATATTCGAAATCTACATATATATTCGATTGTTTAATGAATGGAAGTAATCCAAATCTGCGGTATGTGTTACATCTATAATTTTCTCCATTAACATCTTTTTTATTTATACTATGTCCAAGGTGATAAATTTATTACATTCTATATCAATCAGAAGCCGTATATTTTTTGCTATACGCCACAAAAACAACGCAAATTTTAATTTATAAAGCTGGCAATTTTTAGGAGCGAATGCAGAGAGGTCCGATGTTTGATCACAGTATTTTTAAGAAATTGCATTTTCATTTATTTTACTTCAAAGACCTTCACATGATTAACACGGTCTGTTACGAAATTCGCTCATTACTCAACAAAAGACAGTACGTATCTTGACAAAAGGATTATAAAGCCGTTTAGAGTAATACATTTAAACAAACGATGCAAATTTTAATAAAAATAAAAGATTCTTGTTTGCTTTACCGTTGTCATTAACTTTTGACTGTCAAGAGTTTCACCACAGATATTTCAGGTATGTTGTTGATGTCAATAGTTAATGTTCGATTCAAATTTACAAATTGATGATTTGATTGATTGATGACTTGAAATAAATATTTTTTCGCTCAATTCAATTCGGTGGAAGTCCTGCATGTGCTTTAGTAGTTAATTTTAAAATATTTACACTGAACTAAGAAAAAGTCGACGATTATGACCCCTTGTTCTTGATAAAAAAGAAAAAGCAAGCAATTTAAAAATAAATAATTAAATAAGCATTTTTTACTAAAAAAATAATTTTAAATTCATATAAAGATTTTTTTTTGGAGAAATTTAACTTAAGTTTTCCATCCTATAAGCTTGGTGTATATTACGTAACGAAATATTGTGTGTTTGTATTATTAAGGAAATAAATTTTTTCTTAATGAAAACAGTGATCATTTTCCTGTGATTGACAAAAAAACTTAATAATGTCCATGTAATTATTCTTCACCCACTTTCTTTTGTGATAGAATTCCCTTCAATACAGGAATTTCAACATTTTAATCCGCCTTTTAAAAAAAGTTCAACTTGAGAACGCTTCTAAATATATCTTTTAAAAGTCATACAATACAAAGAAGTACTATATTTTATCAGCTTAAAAAGTTATTTACTCATGCAAATAAGGTTTGAGTACATTTTTGAAAGAACTATCTTTTTAAGTATCATTAAATTGATATAAACAGGTTTCAAATAGTTAAAGCTTTGGTTTTACATAATCATAGAATTTTAAAGCTCTGACTTTTCTAAAAAAAATCTGATTATAACCGTGGGGAAAAAAAAAAAAAAAAAAAAAAAAAAAAGTTTACTTATTTAAGGTACCCCAAACTTTTAAAACGTAATTTTCGATCAAAATATCAATTTTTCGCTTTTGCAATAATATTAAAATTGAATCTTTTATCTATCGAAATCTGCTTAATTTTGTCTGTATATGTCTAACATAGAACCTGAGTTACAGGTGTTTAAAATTACATTTATTACAACTTTTGAATTTTTTTTTTTTAAGTTATTTTTAGCTTTTCACCAAAATGAAGTTTTTCAGATTTTTACTACACCCAAAACATTCTTTAAAAAAAAAAAAAAAAAAAAAAAAATGCATGAAATGCCATGCAATTTTCTGTAATTCTTTTACAAATGTCTTTTGTGGAAATAGACTACACTCATAATAATATATTAAGCAGTTTTACATTTACACTGGTAAAAATGACAAACTAAAGACAAATTTTACTAATTTTTTCTTACATTAGTACATTAACTTCCATGAGATGCGGTTATAATGTGTGTAGTCTAAGCTCTATAAGTCTTAGAGAAAAGTTATTCTGTTTATTATGCAATTTACAAAACATCAATATATTGTTTTATTTTTGAATTATCATATTTTGTGGAAATGTCAAATTTTAACGTAATTTTGACTATTTTTCTCTTAAAAAAATTATTTCTAGGTTTTTTTTTTTTTTTTTTTTTTTTTTTCAAAATGTTAAAGTAAATATCATCACAAAAATGGATAACAAATGGAAATTTCAAGAAATAACTTCCGACGGTGTGCGGATATTTAATGAACATTTATTGATTTATTATATCCTTGATTACAAATCATTTTTCAACATATTACCAGAAATAAGGTTCGACTAATACACAAAAAAGTCAATTCTTTTTTTTTTTTTTTTTTTTTTTTTCCAAATTTAGTTTAAAATTGGGGGTGGGAGGGGGTGACTTATACGCGAGTATATACGGTGTTTTATTTTACAGAAAACTGGTTGAAATTTTACAGAGTTCACAACCAGAAAAGAATATCCTAAGATAAACTAAAATAATTCGTTAAAGCAGATATAGTGCACACTGAAATTTTATAAAATCTTCCATTTCATTAAAATTATATGGTTATTAAAGCATAAATAGTTAAATGTGATTCTAAAATCGAAATGTCTCTAATTAACACTTTTGGTAGACATAACATATTATAGTTTATCGAAATAATTTGTCGAAATCTTGTGACAATAGAAATAAAAAAAAATTTCAATAACGATTGAAAAGGGGAAAATGAGAATAATAACACATTTTGCTATATATTTCACTGTTTCACACAGTCTGGTCGAATACCATTTTTTAATTTATTAAAAAAAAAAAAAAAAAAAAAAAAAAAACCTGTGAAAATTATAGTACCATTAAAAAGCTTAAATAAATATAAATAAAAATTGTAATAACCATTTTTAATAACATGCATTCAATGATTCTTCTTAAAAAAATTTCGGTTTTTTCTTAAAATACTCGTGATAAAAAAGGGATGATTTTATTTATAGAGAAAAAGCTATAATATTAACTATTAACCCCTCACTGCAAAATGTGCCACATTGGCAATACTTAAAAACACTATAATTTTCATTATGTGCCACGAATTTGTCCAATATAATATCTTTTTCCTTATCAAGAATCGTCCAGATTATAGAATACCAACTTATTTTGTGCATTTCACATCATGGCTGCATTTGGCAAAAAATTTGAATTTGTTCTTTGGAAACAAAAGAAAGTTGGATCAAACTATTAAGGCAAAATTTACTTTCATTATTTTTACTGAATACTTTAAAATATTAATACAAAGAAAGTTGCTATAATATAAAGCAGACAAAATTAATTAACTTAAGCTAATTTAGTTTCAAAATATAGCAATACAATATTTTAAAATTCTAATTGTGTACATAGGTTACATGCCATAAAATATCAAATCTCAGTTGAAAATTTTAAATTATTATTTTTTAAACTATTTTCCCCTTTATTAGACCGATACATATATTTCAAATCACTTTTTTCCATGAAAATAGAAAAAATAGGGCAATGAAGGGTTCAAATAATAAATTTAAATATTAAAAAAACCTTATATCATGAAAATAATAATAAAATTTTGTATAATATCTGGAAGTCACGCTCATAAAAAATCATCTTTTCCAACTTTTTTCCCCTTCGCTTGCTTGGCTGGCAGATTGTATAAAATTTTCGCAGAAGTAATTAAAAAATCAGAGACGGAATTAAAGAAACCAATTTGAATTTTAAATATTTAAAAAGTGACTGTTTTTTTTCCAAAGACATTTAAAATTCATAGCCTGGCAAACTGTCAGTCTATATATATATATAATCAATCAATCAATCAATCAATCAATCAATCAATCAATCAATCTCTCTCTCTCTCTCTATATATATATATATATATATATAATACCATTAAAAGTAGACAAGATTCACCAATGGATTTTATCAATAAAACAATAAACCAAAACGAAGAATTAAATTGAATTATAGTAAACAATATTAACCATTTGAAATTAACCATTGAATTTAATAACTTATAGCACATTGAACATGGAAGGAAAAAAAGAATAATATGAATACAAATGAAATTTGTAGAACCAAAGCAGAATCTTCAGGTCCCAAATACTTTGGAACTACAAATGGAGTGTGTGGTTTCATCTTCGTATTTGCCATGAAAAAGCAAAACAATACGAATTTGGGACTACCTTCACACAAAAACCAAATTATTAAACAAGGAACAAAGATATTTTACAAAAAGGAGTTGAAAGTAAGTAAAAATAATAGTTATCCATAACAAGCAAAAAAGATAAAGCTGAATGGAAATATAATTGAACCGGAG
Organism: Maratus speculifer; assembly: GCA_964019185.1. Taxonomy (NCBI): domain Eukaryota; kingdom Metazoa; phylum Arthropoda; class Arachnida; order Araneae; family Salticidae; genus Maratus; species Maratus speculifer. The sequence continues at coordinate 196,345,378 of OZ025296.1, read as the reverse complement.
AAAATAATTAATAATCGATATTAACATAAAATTAAATTAATAAAATGATTAAAATTAGAATTAAGAGATAACATTCATATTAACATATAACTTAAAATACATTATTGTTACTTTAATCAGTAACATTTATTGTGACTTTACATGGTAAAAACTCATTATCTTAATATAAGATAATAAAAATTTAAAAATAAAATAAAATAAAAATAAAAGAATAAAAATTAAAAAATTAAAAAAAAAATAATAGTAATAATATTATTAATAATAATACCAAAAATTGTATCAATAACATTAAAAATAATTTGATAATTAAAATATAGCTATTTAACTATAGATATAACTAGACAAATATCCATATATTGGTGTAAATGAAACAGTTTAAAAATTATGTTAAAATAAATAACCCACTCTCATTTTTTTAATATATAAATAATTAACTTTTGCGTTTTTATCCAGACAACACCACCCTCCTCCGTACTCTAACATCTACCCACCCAACCAACCTATATATATATATTTTTATTACTTTTTAACATTTTTAATTTTTTATTATTATTTTTATGTTTTATAATTTTTTATACATTTTTTACGCAAAGAATTAATTATAAGATCATGTAATATCTAATTATAAATTAAAGAATATATGAATTTTTTAGGATAACCATTATTTATAGCATCATATACAAGCTTTTTAATATTAGTATTAATTAAATGGGAAGAACATAGACATTTTATTCTATATAAATGGTTAAGTATTATATTACGATATACAGAATTATGAAGACATGATTTAAAATTAGTAAAGGTATTAACTTTAAAATTAAATTCTTTCCTTTTGTCATAAATATCAGTTATAAATTTGTTCTCTTTTAATATAATTTTAATATCTAAGAAATTGATTGTATTATTAAAAAGTAGGTTTTTTGAAAGTTCTAGATTAGAAGGATAATCAACAGGGAATTGAGATATACAGGTGTTATCAGTATCAATTAAAATTACATCATCTATATATCGATATAAATGTATTGTATTATTTAAATAATGTCGTTCATAGTAATATAAGTCAGATAATACACTAGATGTACTACCACCTTGTGGTATACCAACATTTTGAATATATATATTGTTATCATGCATGATAAAATTATTATAGATAATGAAATTAATTAAGGTATGAAAATAATCAGAATCGATATTATGTGATATATCCAACTCGTGTTGATATTTTTTAAAAAGCTCATTTATGATATTATGTAAATCCGATAAATCGATATTATTAAATAAATCTTTAAAATCATAGGTAGTGATATTTTTTATACATTTAAGATTTTTCATAATATGGACCAGTTCAAAACTATTTTTTATGCAATGTGTATTATCACTTTTTTTTTGTAATATTATATATTTGATTAAGAATTACTAATAGAAGTTTGTTAGCAGCATTATTATAAGTATTGCAACCAATTGTAACAGTTCTGAATTTAACAGGATGCTTATGAAATTTGGGTATAAGGACTAGATAAGGATATTTAAAGTTAGTAGGGTTAATGTCTAATAATTTATAGAATCCTTTAATTTTACGATTATTGGCAAGTAAGTTATCATTAATTTTTTGGAATGTGTTATTATTAGATATACTAGATTTAAGCAGTTGATGATAATAAGATTTACAAATAATTGCATAATTATTTGGAGATTTATCAACATAAGTTATTACAAAGTTTTGTTGTAATTTATTGATTTGCTTAAACAGATGCTGTGTATTTACATATTCTAGGTGTGAAATATTATATTTTAATGACCTGGTTAATTTATCGATAACTAATATTTTCCATTGATTAAAATATTCAATGGGTTTATTATAATAAATTGAAAGTTTATAAATAAATATATCTATATCATATGTAAATTGTTTTATGATAGATTTAATGTTATATATATATATATATATATATATATATATATATATATATATATATTTAAATAAGACTGATATATTAAACTCAAATCGCACACCATATATATATATATATATATATATATATATATATATATATATATATATATATATATATATATACATATATATATATATATATATATATGTATACAATACACTATATTGCCAGTGATTATGGGACACTTGTGATTTTAGACATTTTACTAAATATCTAGAAAAATAAATGAGGAATCATCTCGAAACTCTTAGTGTATAAATATAATAGTATACGTCATACATCTCCGTGAAGATTTTTTACCGAAACTCCATGGGGGACCGTCAACAAATTAAAAAAGAATGAATATCTTTTGAATAACCCTGTCAAAACTAATGTAGCAAAAGCGCTTAAACTCTAGATTATGATTGAATGCCTTATTGTAATACATTGTGTTCATTTTTATGTAAATAGCATGCATACTCGCAAAGTAATTAAGGTTTTTATAAAAATGGTCGCAAATTTTTCCAAGTTTTTTCCTTATAATTTTCAGAGTTCTTAATATAAAATAATATTTTTTTCAGAAAATATGACAAACAACATTGCACACAGTACCCTGTAATCAGAATTAAAAAATAATGAAAATTGTATACAAAATGAGTTGGTTTACTAAATAATTTTTTACTGCGCATGCGTCAACGATATCAAAATTTCATTTGCATATTATGTTAGCTAAATGTATAGAGCAACTTTTGTGAAAGTCACAAAATCATAACTTGAAAATTCTGAAAATAATCATCAATTGAATAAGTTGAAAATCCGTTATTCTCAAAATGAAGCAAAAACAAGAGGGGTTGTATCCATATATTCATTGATTAGTGTCAATATAGAATACACAATACGGGATGTTACGACTACTTTTGGATAAAATCCCTCATTTTTTTGCTTCATTTTGGAAACAACGGATTTTGTCCTTTTTCTATAGACGATTACTTTCAGAATTTTCAAGCTATAATTTTGAGACTTTTACAAAAGTTGCTCTATACATTTAGCTAACATAATATGCAAATGAAATTTTGATATCTTTGACGCATGCGCAGTAAAAAATTATTTAGTAAACCTACTCATTTTTCATAAAATTTTTATTATTTTTTAATTCTGATTACAGGGTACTGTGTGCAATGTTGTTTGTCATATTTTCTGAAAAGAATATTATTTTATATTAAGAACTCTGAAAATTATAAGGGAAAAACTTAGAAAAATTTGGGGCCATTTTTATAAAAACCTTAATTACTCTGCGAGTATGCATGCTATTTGCATAAAAATGAACACAGTGTATTACAATAAGGCATTCAATCATAATCTAGAGTTTGAGCGCTTTTGCTACATTAGTTTCGACAGGGTTATTCAAAAGATATTCATTCTTTTTTAATTTGTTGGCGGTCCCCTATGGAGTTTCGGTAAAAAATCTTCACGGAGATGTATGACGTATACTATTATATTTATACACTAAGAGTTTCGAGATGATTCCTCATGTATTTTTCTAGATATTTAGTAAAATGTCTAAAATCGCAAGTGTCCCATAATCAATGGCAATATAGTGTATATATATATATAAATACTTTTATAAATACATCCAAAGTTATTCAGACAATACCAATAAAAGAACCAATGAAACCAGTATTTTTACAATCATATTGTTAAAAACAGTTGAAGTTTCAAGAGAAATAGAAGGCAGATTACCAAATTACTAAGAAATATGTGGATAAATGGACATTATATAACCAGAGTAATTCATATATTACCATACAATAAACCAATGAAACCAGTATTTTTACAATCATCTTATTGAAAACAGTTGAAGTTTGAAGTGAAATAGAAGGCAGATTACCAAAATAATGAAAGATAAATGGATAAAAAGGCAGTAGAAGGCTTTTCTATTAAACTACTTCTTCAGGAGTGTATAGTTTAACAAAAAAGCAAAAACATCCAACCAGTTTCTGTTATGAGTCGTGCTCAAAGCTAAGAATTCGACTCACAATACACCCGACTGGCTGGAAGCTATTCAGATGACAAATTAGTAGAAAGATACACATAGAAGAAAATAAAATCAATATGACAAAATAACAATAATACATTATTCCATAAAAAAAGGATATATATACGAAGATATTTACCATTACCCATATCCTAGCAAGATTTGTAGTGCAATCAGATACAAACTACATGTGACTTACTAACAGTCAAGGTTATGGTCATAGTATAAATCACATAGATAATAAAATAAAGTTGTAACAATAATTATAAAAATTAGTAAAACATATATTATACTATATAATTCATAATATATTTAGAAAAAAATAGATGCTACTATTAGAAATATTATATTTTTATTTTTTATCAATTATTAATATTACTATATTAATTAACTAGAATATATTACTACAACTTTTAGCAAAAAATTATTTTAGTGGTGCCATCTAAAGGATTAATATATTAATTAAATTATATGCTTATGGTGCTGCCCTCTATTATAGGAAAAAAATAAATTATTTATTAGCTAAGAATTTCCAAGAATAATTTCTATACTAATATTTTACAAATAATTTCTTTAAGACAAATACAATAGACAACTATATCTTATCTCAATAACTTGATCATTTTTAAGTTATGCATATTAGTTTTTAGGAAAACAAACTTTAATACTATGTGTAAAGTTAATTTATATATATATATATATATATATATATATATATATATATATATATATGTATATATATATATATTAAATTTGAATGTATTTTATTAATTTAAAATTTTATTATGGCTTTAATTTGTTTTTTAAACGAAAAAGAAATGGATGCTTGGAGTACAATTGTTCGAATCGGTAGACGATTCATACACAATAATAAATTATCAAATAGCAAAGTAAATTATATATCAGAAATAGTCACTAAAAGAATAGTAGCAAAACTGGTTACAAACATAATGTTTAGGCTTTTTAACACATAATCCAATTCTCCCCCCCCCCCAAAAAAAAAAAAAAAAACATAAATTATTTTGGCAGCAAGACAAAAATTCCATGAGTATAAACCCGACCCGAACCTAAAAATTCCATTTGAAAAAAAAAAAAAAAAATTATGGATTTGATATCTGACTCGAATCAATTCTGAATCCCACAAAATTATTCAAATGGAGCATAACCCGATCCGAACGAGGAAAAATAGTTTTCGTGGATATGCAACCCGACCAGAACCTAAAAATTTTCTTTGAAAAAAACCCCCCGAAAAATGACCAGAACGAAATCTGAAATCGATAAAAAAAATTTCAAAGAACTATAACCCGATAAGAGCAAGACAAAATAATTTCCGTGAACATAAACCCGACTCGGACCTATAAAATTCCATTTGAAAAACAACCTGAAATTTAATTCAAACCACACCTGAATCCGATCAAAATATTCGAAAGGACCATAACCGGATTCGAAAAAGAAAAAATAATTTCCGTGGACATGAACCCGATCCGAACCTAAAAAATCCATTTGAAAAAAATACCTGAAGTTTGAATCGAACCAAATATGAACCTGACAAAAATATTCCAAAGAACCATACCCGCATCTGAACAAGACAAAAAAATTCTATGAAAATGACCCAATCCAAGCCCAAAAATTTCTTTGAAAAAAAATTCGAAATCTGAACTGAACCAATTCTGAACCCGACAAAAATATTCCAGAGAATTATAACCGGATCCGAGCAAGGCAAAATAATTTCCCTATGGACATAAATCCGACCCGAACCTTAAAAAACAATTTGAAAAAATAAATGAAATCTGAATCGAATGAAATCTGAACATGAAAAAAATACTTCAAAGAACCATAACCAGATCCGAACGAGACAATATAATTTACATGGACATAAACCCAATCCGAGCCAAAAAAATCCCGAAATTTGAACCAAACTAAATCTGAACCTGACAAAAATATTCCAGTGAAGCATAACTTGATTCGAACTAGGCAAAAAAATTTCCATGGAAGTACAACCCGACCCGAACCTAAAAATTCCATTTGAAAAAACACGAAATCTGAATTGAACCGAATCTAAACCCGACAAAAATAACCGGATCCGAAGAAGACAATAAATTTCCAAAGACATGAATCCAATCCCACAAAACAAAATGTGCCCCGTGGCGGTGGAAAGTGAAAACTAAGTATTTTGTAGCGTGTGATGGTTAAGATATTTAGTTTATAGTTAGTGTTAAGTTAGAATTTGGTTACGGTTAGGTAACAATTAGGTTGCAATTACATTCCGGTTAGTCTCAGGTTATATTTAATTTCCGGTTAGGTTACAGTTCGGTCACAGTTAAGTTACGGTTAGGTTAAGGTTAAGTTACGGTTAGGTTATGGTTAGATACGGGTAGGTTACGATAAGGTGACGGCTAGGTTACATAGGTTACGGTTAAGTTGAAGCTAGGTTACAGACAGGTTATGTACTAAACGTAGGACTGTTACTAACCGTAATCTAATTGTACCGTAATCAGTACAATTAGATTACGGTTAGGATTTTGTTCACAGAATGAGCATTATGCATGCTTAGATTAAAAATACACACTTATTTTTGCATAATGGCTCTGAAATTATAATACTATACACTAACATTTTAGCTAATCATCGAGTATCGATTTCGTTCACGGTACAGTCGGATTTAAGAGTGATATAATTAGTTTGAAATTCGAAATGTTTCACTTGGGATTTCTATGTGAAAAAAGTAATTAGTTACGTGACTTAACAGAAATTTTTACAGATAAATATCGACACTTCAACACGAAAATTACGCAATCGTTGGGCACACATTTAATATTGCAGTCATTTTGAGTATTTTTAACTGATTTTTGAGTTTGTTAGAGGCTACCTGGAAGCTATGATAATACATTCAGATAATGTATTTGCACAAATTTCGAGTTAAAGATAAAATCATAAAAATTTCAAGTTTGCTTAATATTATTATTACGGACCCAGGAAGCGCCGGGCGGGTCAGCTAGTAATCTATAAACTGGTATGAAAAAACGACTGTAGAAGAGAGAGAGAGAGAGAGAAAAATATTACACAGGCTTAAATGGCACTACATAATATATACGTTTATACTTCTATACTCTTTAACAATCTGTTTAAAAATTATACATTGGCTTTGAGAAAATGCATATGAAAAGGTTTACGAACTTGAGATAAGAAAGAAAAAATCCAGGTACTTTAATTATTTTAAATGAGCAGCCGTATTTTTTCCATGTATCAGTGACATGCATAACACGTTTTACTCCAATTTTTATTAGTTCTTTTGAAAAAATACGAAACAAACATTTCAAACAGATTTTGATCTTTAAAAATTAAACAGTTCGTTATAAAATTGCACACTGTGATTCAAAGGGAAAAAAATGTCAAAATTCAAGCGAGTTATTAGAAAATAACCTTCCCATAGGAATAAAATTAGCTCGCGAGTGTCTTCGCTAACAGGGACATTAGCCTTAAAGTAACTGTTCTTACTAAGTTACGCTGTAATATTCCATTCAGCTCTCCATAAGATGAAATTTTAATATTCATAATATTCTTTACTTTTCCATCACATATAGCTCTTATACAAGCAATGATGTCTTTTAACTAATGTAATATGTCATTTTGGCTCCTTTTATGTCAAACATTTTAGTTAGAGTATTTATTTATCATTAACAAATGTACTATTGTTAAAATATACAGTTAATAAATTAACTTTTATGAATAAATTATGTGTGAGACTTTAAGGCTAACTTTAAGTTTTCAATTGTTAAAGTTTAACTTCAAAATAGCGTTGAAAATTTCATTATCAAGACATTTTGGAATTATGGTTAATCAGGTAATGGCATAATTAAGACAATTTTAGACTCTTTCAAAAATCCGTTTACTTATTCTTGGGTTGAAATTACCTTCATCTTATTGTATGAAGCTATCTGAGCTAAAAATCGGAGATGAAAATAATAAAAGTTTATTTATTTATTAAGCCAAAATTTAACATTATCTGGAGAACGATCATAAAAATAAATATTTAATCATTGTTGCCTAACTGCTTAAGTAAGTTGAGTATTTGAGAAGAAGAAAAAAATTGAAACAATCACCTCTTGGCTTTTCATTTTGACAGAGAACAAAACAGAAAAATAAAAAATAAAAACGAAAAAGAAAAAGAAAAAAAATGCTCAGGATGTCTTATCTATAACTGATTGCCATGACGATTTCTTATATTTGCTTTATACCTTCACATTTGTGCACATTTGAGCAGTGACGAATGCTGTCTCCAGTTTGTCGTGACCTATCGCGACTTACAATCGGTCGTAGGTTCCTTTTGTGTTTTTAACGTGACATTTCCCACAAATGAAAACAGTGACATCTAAAATTCATGCCGCGGTCATTTCAGGTAGACGCCCAGGTCAATCCTGATAAGAAGATCGCGTTTCAGCTATCTGATTTTTTGTTTTTTGCGGTTGGAAAAAGGGAAGATCTGAAGAGCATCATCTGAATCATTACAGAACTCAGATGTATAGATTGCAAGAGAAAAAGTCGTTAGAATAAAATGTCGAGTTAGATTATTTCAGAGAGTGTACATTTTGGAATCGCTAAGAATAAGGGAAAAGATAACACTCGTGTATTGCTATCGTTTTTTCAACCACGAACAAAACTGGGTGAATGAGAAAATGAATTATAACCTAAATACCACACAAATTCTAATTAATTTTCAAAGTTATTTATTTCTAATATTGTACGTTGGCTGATAATGAAATTGCTTACATTTTTAAAAATGGCATTTAAACTTGTCACATTATCCTATATTTCGTCTCAGTTAGAATAAGCTCCAGAATTAAATAATAGTGTGCAAAATTAAGTTAAGAATATATAAACAGGAATTTACAACTTTTTTAGGTGATCACAAGGATTTTCTTTCTTTTTCTGAAATATTACAGTGAAAAACTTTTTTGGAAAAATAACAATACTTTTCCATTATATTTGATCCAGTGCCTTTTAAAAATTTAAAATTTTAACAAATAGGCCGAGAGGCGGCACAGATCATTACGTCATCGAATTGACACCTGGAATGACATCAGAAATCGATAAGCATATAATGTAACCGATCTGCCAAATCATATCGTTGGTGGAAAACACATGCAGACACAATTTTAGTGGTTGATTGATAGAATCATTGAGTTTTCCTGCGCAACCAAAGGTGTGAAAACTTGGAGAACTGGGAGCAAGAAACACAATAGTGAACCTACCAGTCAACCTCTGAAATCGAGTTTGTAAGTGTTTTCACCAAGATATGACTTGGCAGACCAATTTTTAATCGAATTTTAACTAATTCTGAAATTTTAGTCGTCAACCAGATGAGGTGATGATTTTTGCAGCTGCTTCCCTGTCTAATAAGGAATCATTATTTTATCCATTCCCTAATCCTTTAGCATTATAAGTTCCTTTTCGAATTCAATATAATCAGCGAATCTGGCGAAGTATTTCTAATTTATACAAGTAAAACTAACGCATATAAGCAAGTTAGAGTTTATTTTGTTGTAAAGTTACAATATAACAACTAAGTTACATCTTATTTTAATGATTAAAAAAAAAAATACAAGCTCGTGTGCAGAGTGTATCGATGCATTGTTGCTGTTAGCGATTGTATTGACCATATTATAGGTGGATTTTTGAAGTTATAAATTAAACCGTTGTACCTTGCATACATGCTAGTTTTAATAGTGAATGCATATGTTTCTTAAAATGCAGCATTTTGCACGATGCATTTATTGGAGCATAAGGCTGTATTGGAAATGGAATTTTAGGGCTTTTAATAAAATCATCGTTATATGAAGACATCGTTCCATGTTAAATCGACTACACTCTACAACTTCTACACTGTAAAAAAATATTAATGTCAACTTACACCAAAAATGTTGAATTAAATTAGTGAATTAGTGAAAAGATACACCACCAGTAAATTGGTGTAATAAACCACCATCAATCAAATGGCGTAAAAGAAACACTATACATTTGGTAGCAACTTAATTGCCACCATTTTTGGTGTAAAGTCACACTACCACTTGTTTGGCGTACTTTAACAGTAAAATAAAAAATTTAAAATCTAATACAACCATAATTTAAAATAAATAGTTCGCGCAAAGAGACTGTGCTAAACTTTCTTTTAATTGTGATAATTTTTATAACATACATTTTAAACATTAATTGATAACAACGAAATTTCCTATTTGACTACATGCTTAAAAATATCTTTTTCATAAATCCCGTATAGAATGGGAATTTTCCCATTAAATGTAATTAAATGTGCGCGCTTGATATTTTTAAGTACATTTTACCAATATAAACACAAGAACTAGTCGTTGGGGGCCACCGTAATACTTACACATCATGGATATGTATATGAAAATAAAACATGTGAAAACTATTTATACAATGCATTGCAATTCATAAACAAAATTTAAATGTTGTTAATATACATAGTAATGCTATATTAAAGAACTGCTGATGTACCAATTTCGACAAATTATATAAAACGCCAAACTACTCAAGTAGTACCGAACTGCGTAAAAGAAACAACCTTATAACTCCAAAAATAATAATTCTATTAACTAACAATTAACTGCGTCGGATTAAGCGTCTCATTTCCAATTAAAATATACCTCTGAATTAAAATTTGAATGAAATACAGGGTCATGAAAAATCGAAGAATGTGGAAAACAGGATTACAAATATCTCGGCAACTAATAATCCAATCGACTCCGTTCTATATGCAAAATGTGTGTTACTTTATTGCCTTTTACGTCTATGCCTTAGAATAAAAAAAATTCGAAAATTTTTATATATCTTTCATCAGAACGAATTTTTCGAGAGTCCGAAAAAATAATTCCGGATAATCGAGGTTGCTGATATTAAATAGGCTTCGTTCCTAGGGGCGTAGCTACTGGGGGGGCGTAGGGGGGCGTCTCGCCCCCCTAATGTCGGCAACTTCGATGACAGTCGGCAAATTCTAGGTAGTCAGTATCAATCGATACAACTGTAAAACACGCGTTTTTTTTTCAATTTTACATGTTTTTACTTAAAACATACACTAAAAAACACCAATCCTTAGTATTTTTCTAAAGGATTTCTTCCGAAAATCCGAAGTTTGCCTCACCATTTTTCGACTTCTCGTGACTGCTGAAAATAATTTGAAAAAAAAAATCGGAAAAGACTAGTTTTTCTGAGAATTTGCAGTAGATGAGTAGAGTTCTTAGTAGATCAACTAGCATTAAAGATGATGACGACTTCGGTGAAGATATTCATATTTTTTCGTGTGCATGGACTTAACCCAGGAGTGGCAACAATCACACTTCGGCGACTATGTACCGTCCGAAAAAGACTGTTTATTGGACGAAAGGAAAGTTGAGTAAAAATGTTCTTCATTCTTATTGGACAGGAAAGCCAATATACAGGCCTCATTGAGTTTGTGGCTAAAATTCTAGGATTGGACAGAACTCGATTATCATATTAAAATGCAACTGATCTGCCAAAGCCATAACTTGGTGGAAACAACTGTCAAAAACTCTATCTTAGTGGTCAATTGGAAGGTTTATCACTGTGTTTTCCTGCTCCCAGTCGTCTATGTTTTTCATATCTTAGGGTACAAGATAGGGACTTGCACGGGCCCGGGCTTGATCCGAGCCCCCAGTCGGCCAGTCGAAATAAAGACAATTTTGAAACGGGTCGGGTCGGCAGAATTAAGGCATTTTGATCAACGGGCTGATAAACGAAAAATACGGGCCATGCCAGCAAATAAATTAAACGGACCAGCTAGACCGGTAAAAAAAAAAAAAAAAAAAAAAAAAAAAAAAAAAAAAAAAAATTAGTGGGCGTGCCGGCCCGATCTAAAAGAGTAAGCAAAACCGGTAAAATATTGGCTAGTTTCAATGAATATGATTTTCGGGAGAATAAGTGTAAATGTTCGTCATGAACCGATGCTAGTTTGATAAATCAATACAGAAATGTTGCATGTCCACCATAGAAGTCGGCATCAGGCATGGTGTCTGAGCTGAGTTTCTTTTTTCTTTAGCAGACTCGTGCAGTGCTGAAATCAAGCTTGCTTTTTTTCTCAGTGAAGTCGAGACGGGCTGGAACTGTACTTGATTGTTCTCAGGATGTATAGCGCAGACAACATGTTTTGTAAAAATATTAGAAACGATAATGTTCTGTTAAAGTAATCTTTGGAAATATAGCGTAAGGTGGTCAAATGTATTGCTAAACAGCACATTTTAAAACTACTTTTAACTGTAAAGGCTTAAAATTGACAAGCCTGACTATTGAAGCGATTTTGAATCCAATAGTAATTTATATATACAGGGTGATTATAATTAAAGTCCGAGTTTCAAAACGCTCTAAAAAAGCGAACCACTCGTTAGAATGGCGTCAAAATTTAACAGCGTATTATTGAAAAAGGGGGAAAGAACATGAACCAAAAAAAAAAGTTCCAAATTTGAGTGACAGATGGCGCTGTAAGCGTCAGTATATGTAAATTAAAATACCTGGCATGCGCACGACAATTTCAGGTGTTATAAAAGCGTTGGGTAAACGGCGTTTCCTCATTTCGCTTCTCAGACGTTGGCCATGAGTGTCTCAATGAAGGACCGTACTCTGCTTGTAAAGCTTTATTACAAGAACGGTGATTCTGCACCAGTGGCTCTGCAGAAGTTCAGGACTCTCAAGGGTATGAAAAAAGGCGCTGGACCGATGACTGTCAGAGGTCTGGTGAAAATGATGCAAAAATTCGAAAATACAGGTTCGTTTGATGTGCAGTCTGGTAGAGGAAGGAAAAGATGTGATTCGGCGGTAGTTGAAGAAGTGGCCACAGCAGTTCAGGAAGAGTCTAGCGGTGGTGAGCAACCATGCAGTACACGGAGAATTGCCCGAACATTGAACAGGCCTGTGAGCACGGTACATAACACTCTACGAAACATCCTGCAATGCTATCCGTATAAAATTTGCCATGTGCAGGAGTTGTTCCCTTCTGACCTGCCAGCAAGAGAGCGTTTTGCTTTGGAATTTCTCGCTCGCATGGAAGTGGACAATTATTGGCCGTGGAAAATTCTGCGGACAGACGAAGCCCATTTCCACCTGACGGGATATGTCAATACACAGAATTGCCGAATATGGGCAACAGAAAATCCACTCGCAACGAACCCAGTACCACTTCATCCTGCAAAGGTCACTGTGTGGTGCGGATTTACGGCATCATTTATCATAGGGCCGTATTTTTTCGAGGAGACGGGTGCTTTAGGTCCTGTTACCGTTACTGTCAATGGTCTGCGCTATGAGTCTATTTTGCGTAATGACGTCATTCCAGCTCTGCAACAGCGTGAATGTCTGGATAGTATCATTTTTATGCAAGATGGCGCTCCTCCGCACCTTGCAAATCGAGTGAAGCAATTCTTGAGGCGGCATTTCGGAAATGCTAGAATTATCAGTCGTCATTTCCCTACAGCCTGGCCGGCCCGATCACCTGATCTTAATCCGTGTGATTTCTGGCTGTGGGGTTAGCTGAAAGATATCGTGTTCAGTACTCCGATTGCCAACGTAGCTGAATTAAAGACACGCATTGCGCAACATATTCTGAACTTGACCCCGGATACACTTCGATCGGTAGTGGAACATGCTGTTTCACGATTTAATCTTGTTGCACACAACGGTGGACAGCATATTGAACATGTTTTGCGCCAGTCTCAACAAACTTAAAAACCGATTGGATGGATGCTTTTTATGCGGTTTTTGGCCTCAGGATAATTAAAAACCGGTTAGATGGATGCTTTTTATGCGGTTTTTGGCCTCAGGACAATTAAAAACCGATTGGAGGGATGCTTTTTATGCGGTTTTGGGCCTCAGGACAATTAAAAACCGATTTTTCCCATCCGATGTGGTACGACCTTGCCATGGTGGACGGGCTTACGTAACTAACAGTATCACACGCGTACAGTCATGCACACTGAACAATACAGTTGGTTTATATCGTGTAACTTACGCCTTAGCCGTTGTTTTACGATTTGTCCTTTGTAGTCGAAATTCTGACGCTTACAGCGCCATCTGTCGCTAAAATTTTGAACTTTTTTTGGTTCATGTTCTTTCCCTCTTCTATAATAATACGCTGTTAAATTTTGACGCCATTCTAACAAGTGGTTCGCATTTTAGAGCGTTTTGAAACTCGGACTTTAATTATAATCACCCTGTATATATATATATATAAGGTTGACAATAAACGATTCTTCTTACGGCTTCAGATTTTTCTCCTTTTTCGTGATGTCAGAGCTGGAAATTCGTTTCAAGACGCTTTCTTTAACACTATTTTATCTAAGATGCATTGCCTTTACCAAAAAATAAATAACGTCATTCGATTGAATAGTTTCTAATGAGAACACCTGCCAATCTTATGCATTTCCGAAAATAAATGAATTCAGAAGTGTGTTCAAAAAAAGCCCTTTTGTTTTGGGAAAACTTTAATAAATGTCGGAGAAATATTTTCACAAATCTACTTTTTATTAGACAGCTTCAAAAGTATTCTAAACTAAATTATTATTATTTTTATTATTTATTTATTATGAATCCTTATTTGAATGTTGAAACGTCTAGGAAAAGTAGTCATTAATGTTGCTTTTATGTACTTTCTGTCGTGCGAACGCATCGTAATACACTATATACTGTAAGATATACTGTAAATTTATTATATAAATATACATACAATATTGTTAATGGAATCTTAATAGTAGTTAAGACAAAATTGTGATTTTTTTTTCCTTACACAAATTGAATTGGGCCAGATCGCGCAGGGCGGGGCTGTGTACTATAAATATAAACGGACCAAACTTAAAATTTTTACATTGGATAGGCCGGTCCAAGATAACTATCATTCGAGTCGGGACTGGGCCTGAAAATTCTGGCCCATAGTGAAATTCTGGCTCTAATACAGGAAAATTTAATGATAAACCTATCGATCATTGACGAAAATCATGTCTGCAGGTGGCACTAAGAATGACTTTGGCAGACCAGTTGCATTTTAACATGCGAATATTGAAAATTCATCTGTCAATTCGATATGGTGATGATCCGTGCACTGATTCTCAGTCTGGTGGTGTTTGTTTATCTTCTAGATATTAGCAGCTGATGTGACATAGGTAAAGTTCAATAAAATGGGTTGAATAATTTAATCATTTAGTCGATTATTTATGTCTAAAGCCGATTATTGAAAAATTGACATGTCTGTTGAATAAAATGTTTTTTTTATCCCTTTTAGAGACTAGAGATAGAGATCCACATGGGCCATAATTTTCAGGCTCGACCTGTTTGAAAAAAATCTTAGCCCGGCTCTAAAAAGAAGTTGGAATTTCACCCGAAATCGGCCCGCAAAATTCCAACTCAGTCCGATTGAATTTCTACTAAATAGTGATTTTTACTTGTATGAAGAAGTTCTGATTTAAAAAAAAATACCTTAGAATTTTTCTAACGTTAATGATCTTCATTAATATAGAAATGACGTAGTTTATGTTTAAAATGAACCGCTGTTTGTTGTATGTAAATGTTTCAGTTATCCTTAATACTATTAATCCGTATTCCATGTATTGGAGATATAAATATCTTAAAAATGGTATACAGTAAAATCTTCTAAAACGGAATCGCATAGGAAAGAAAAAAATCGTTATAGACATGTTTCCTTCTTAGCAGGTATAAAAATATATTATATTTTACCCTCACATATTATTGCATTAATTTTGTATGGATGAAACGCAATTTTCAATTTAAAACATTATTCCGCCATAGGCAAATACTTTTTTATACATTTTACTACATTTTAATGAGCTTAGAAATCTACGATTCTTTTAAAAGAATAAATTTTTATATTTAATTGAAGAATAAAGGCGATTTTAAACTGCTTTTTTGCAAAAAATTTTTGGCTCAGGCCAAATTTTACTGATCTTTTAACAGACCTGGCTACTCCGAGACAATGATTTTCATATAGGCTGGCTCAAAACTGGGACAAAATATTTTGGCCCGTGAAGGCTAAGAAGAATGAAATCAGTCCCGACTTGGTACGGAAAAAATAAATTAGGCTCGGCCTGATCCGATCTTTCAGGAAAAAAGTAAGTCCCTATCCCAGCCCGACCTAGGAAGAGTAATGAAATAATTTTTGATTTAATCCTTTTTAATATAAATAAGTTTACTGTAAATAAATTCCAAGTAACTTCTTACTAAAAATTTAAACTTGTTTAATTAATTTGGATTCGAATTTCCTGCTGTACTATCAGCAATAAAATAAACAAATTTTCATTAATATGAAAATACGCAATATACTGGACTATACTGGAATATACTGGAATATTTATAGCAATATAACGTAAGGGGTAGTATAGAATGTCCATCTTTAAATCTATCTTATAGTCTCCTCTATAAGTGTAAAATATTCGATGTTTTAAAGTGAAAAATTTAACCCATTAATGCCCAAATTATTTTCTTCAATAAAAATGAAATTTTTGGGCTTCCCACCACTTTTAAACGAAGAATAACTTTGATCTTAATTTATTGAGGTCTCTTAAAAAATAGTACTTATTTATCTTTCTATTTACTGGTGTGAAAAGTGCTTTTTTGTCTTTTTTGTAATTGTCCCTAAAAAGGGACGCTAGGCACTAATGAGTTAATCTCGGTGGGTTAATAATGTTGAATTTTATATAGAACATACAGGGTGTCTTAAAATGAATTAACTGATTTAAAAATTCAATAACTTACAAATGGTCGCAGCTATTTAAAAAATATTTGCAGAAGGGTTAGGTAAGATGTGAGAAGCGTTTTTTACAGCGTTTCTCGACTTAAGTTTAAAATAGAAGAAATACATGACATTGCTAGCAAAGGTTGTTAAATTGGGGGCCTATATTTTGTTTCTCTTCACTCTCAGTCTTGTTGCGACAAAAGGAGATTAAATATAGGAAATGACTCTCAGTTACCAATGTAATTTTGTTATTAGGAGTCCACTGCATATATTTAATCATTTTCTTTCACACCAGAATTGAGAAAAGAGGCCAAAAGGGCTCAGATTTAGCGCCTGTTGCTAACAGTACCATCTATCCCCGCTATTTTAAATTAAAATCGAGAATCGCGGTAAAAAGCTCCTGCTATCTTACATTCTTACATAACACTCTTGTATGAATTTAATTTTACAGCTACCACAATTTTCAAGTTACCGAGTTTTAAAATCAGTCAGTCAATTTTAGGACATCCGGTAGATGCATATATACAAATACAGAAACATACTTTTAAAGATATAAATATATATATTTTAAGTTAGTCGGCAAAATCGTCATTTACGCCCCCCTAATGAATTCTACTTAAATACGCCCCTGTTCGTTCCATTCTTACATACTAACTACATACAAAATTTCAAGTCTCTATCTCAATTTGTTCGGGAGATAGAGCGTTTACAGACAGACAGACGGACAGCAAAATTTTTTTTTTCTAAAAATATGTTTTTCGGAATCTCCACTATCTAAAACGTGTAAACCCGTCAAAAATTTTTTTTTCGATATTCAAAACGATTGCAAGACTTACCCTATACTACGTATGATGGGTAAGTAATAAGAGTATGACAATCGCTTTCACTTTTTCGATATCAACATTTAAGAAAATAAATAAAAATTATAAAAATTTCTCACATTGTTAATAATGCGCCCAAAAAACTTAAAAAATCTAATAAATTTTTGGTAAAAATATTTTTTTTGTTAGAGAACGGACTAATGTTATGATCAAACATTTTTTAATAATTTTGTAACAAAAGTCATAATTTCTTATAACTAACACTATAAATTTAATTTGGCGTTTTTAGTTTTTTCAACAAATATAAGCTACATATGATATAAAATTACATTAGAACCATACAATTTATCGCATATTATAAATTGCTTAGCTATGTCTGCAAACAAATAAATAAAGCTGTATAAAAAGAATTTACTTCAACAATTTAACAAAATGTGTAACTCATTACTCTTTAAATTGGCACTCCGTGATAAAAACATAATATAATTTTAAATTTGCAAAAAAATAATCACATTGCTTATCTTGTTAATGCAATCCGAAAAATAGAAAGAAAAATTAAATATGAAAGTAAAAAGCCCTTTTGTCTATTGTGCTTATTCTTAATCACAACTTGTAGTAGCAGGGTTTTTTTTTTTTTTTTTTTTTTTTTTTTTTTTTTTTTAATAATAAAACATTCGTTCAGTATACATTCGGATTTACGTCAGCAATATCTGAATATATATATACATATAAAGTAAATTTAGCGTCATGCTTGGCTTAAAGACATTTAAATAAAGAAAGAAATTAAAATAAACACCTGCAAAGATGCGTAACATTACAATAGGAAATAAGTTAACAGATTCGATAATCATTATTTGAGAACATAAAGGAAATCATCACAGATCATTTCTTATGAAACTTCGCTAATTTAAAGGAATTTCAAAAATGGCGCATTGATATGCTGTATACAATTTTCACACTTAATTTGGTGTAAAGTTTCTACAACTTCTTTAAAGATGTAGAATTACACAATTTTTAATATATTAAACCACTTAAAAATGTGTTAAATGAAGGAACCACCAGGAGTATAAATTTAAACTTAATGCGTTATTTTACAAACCCAAATTGAATGTAATAACATTCCCTTTTTTACAGTGCAGTTAATGTTTTAAATTATAAATTAAAAAAGAGTTCTATCTGCCTGCTTAATTATTGTATCCAACATTGAAAAAATAAAATAAAATAAAGACCGAAAAGTTGTGTACACGTACACGTGCACAAATGCCATTTCGTTTATTTATTAAGAAATACTATGTTGTTGACATGATATCAATAAGATGTCTTTATATACTCTAATGTAAAATGTCCTTGACTGTCATCATTCAAACATAGCAAAACTACAGTTAAATATTATGTATTTAAAATGACTGTTGAATAACTTTCTTATAAGGCGTGTGAATAGTGTCATCCCGTAAGAATAACTTCATCATCTTAGTTGATCTAATTAGCTTAGAAATATGTTTAAAAAGAAAAAAGAAAAATGACTCAGTTACGCGTATTCATTTCACTTTACTGAAATTGCATCTTTAGTATCCTGTGCCACAACTCTTTTAAATTAAAATATTGAGAAGTTTAAATTAAAAAGCTTCTCAGTTCTGCTCTAAGCCCAGTTATACGAAGAATTAGCAAAACAGTTTAGGGAAATATTAAATTTTAAATACGTAACATTAACAAAAGAAAAAAATTAAAACATCATTGCATATCCAAAACAATTTCTCTAAATAAAAATTAAGTAAAATATACAAAAAAAAAAAAAAAAAAAAAATATATATATATATATATATATATATATATATATATATATATATATATATATATATATATATTGACAATCTTGGAGACACAAACGTTATTTAATATAGAAAATCATTGTTTATATTTAATTTCCTCATTCCAAACTAACAAAACAAACACAAGTTTCGAATTTATCCAATAACCGTTGCATAAAAACTATTTAAAAACAAAAACTAATCGTTGGGGGCCACCGTAATACTTACCCATCATGGATATGTATATGAAAATAAAACATGTGAAACTATTTATACAATGCATTGCAATTCATAAACAAAATTTAAATACAGTGAAATCTGTCTAAGGCGGAATCGCTTGGGACTGAAATAAGATTCCGCCTTAGACAGATTTCCGGCTTAGACAGAAAAACTTTATAGACATCCCGTTCACAGAGTATTAAACATTTTTTTGGCTAAAAGTTAAAACTAACTTATGTTTAAAATTTTTTAATTAAATAGACATGAAATCTTAAAATATTTGTATATATCTATGGTAATATTAATTTATAAATTGATAGTACATGTACACACTAGTATCAATCAAAATAACAGATTTTAGTGGACATAAAATTATAGTAGAACCCCGATAATCCGGATCGGTTTTTTAATCTTTTTTTCAAGTGCGCTTATTTTTTTCTTAATAGCTTCTTTTTCCGTAGCACATTGTATATCAGTTGGTATCATTTCATAATTGTTTCGCGCTATGTAAAAATTCTGTAAAAGCTTTAGATTCTTAAGAGCTCCTTTATATGACTTAATGCTTATCACTTCTTCGACTTCATATTCATCAGTGCTACTCTCACTGTGGTGCTAACTATAGCACTATGAGTAAATCCTCACAATCCTTTCTTTACCTGAAATTCTAGGAAAAAACCAACTTTCGTTGTATTATAGGACAAATGAAAATTAGCAGCTGGCCAGGAGCTAAGCTATTTCGGAAGACCATAAAAGGTTGCTGAAATTTTCCATAAGTTGTCCCTCCTTTCTTTAAACAAATTCTCTTATCTTAATGTAACCTAGATGAGATCTACTTGTGTCAATGAACTTGTCATGTTATTATTTAATGAACTTGTCAAAAATCCCGTGACCGAATTGTCCAGCAGTTCCCAGTCATATACTATAATAATATCCCCAAACAACTATCAGCAATCAGTGACGCCTTTTCTTAACCTCTGGGAATGCGACTGGACAATAC
Source organism: Maratus speculifer (assembly GCA_964019185.1). NCBI lineage: Eukaryota > Metazoa > Arthropoda > Arachnida > Araneae > Salticidae > Maratus > Maratus speculifer. The sequence goes on along the minus strand of OZ025296.1, from coordinate 196,324,798 downwards.
ATTTCATTATAAAAAGAAAAGGTTTCTTTTCATTTATATTTCCCAGGAAAATTTTCTTCCGTCTTAAACAGTAAATTTGCATCCTGGGACCCAAAATGAATGTCCGGTTCCGCGTTACGCAGATTCTTTCCGCCTTAGACAGATTGCTCGGAAATATCTATGTTAAAAAAAGAGGGACTCTGAAATGCTTCCGCCTTAGACAGATTTCCGGCTTAGGCAGATTCCGGCTTAGACAGATTTCACTGTATTGTTAATATACATAGTAATGCCATATTAAAGAACTGCTGATGTACCAATTTCGACAAATTATATAAAACGCCAAACTACTCAAGTAGTACCGAACTGCGTAAAAGAAACATCCTTATAACTCCAAAAATAATAATTCTATTAACTAACAACTAACTGCGTCTGATTAAGCGTCTCATTTCCAATTAAAATATACTTCTGAATTGAAATTTGAATGAAATACATGGTCATGAAAAATCGTAGAATGTGAAAAACAAGATTACAAATATCTCGGCAACTAATAATCCGATCGACTTCGTTTTATATGCAAAATGTGTGTTATTTTATTGCCTTTTACGTCCATTCCTTAGAACAAAAAAATTCGAAATTTTTTATACACCTTTCATCAGAACGAATTTTTCGAGAGTCCGAAAAAAATAGTTCCGGATAATCGAGGTTGCTGATATTAAATAGGGTTCGCCCCATTCTTACACACTAACTACATACAAAATTTCAAGTCTCTATCTCAATTTGTTCGGGAGATAGAGCGTTTACAGACAGACAGACAGACAGACAGACAGACGGACGGACGGACGGCAAAATTTTTTTTTCTAAAAATATGTTTTTCGGAATCTCCACTATCTAAAACGTGTAAATACGTCAAAAAAAATTTTTGGATTTTCAAAACGATTGCAAGACTTACCCTATACTACGTATGATGGGTAAGTAATATGGTATATGGGTCATTTTCAAAAAACTTGTACATTTGGGAAATTTTTCGCAAAAAAAAAAAAAAAAAAAAAAAAAAAAAAAAAAAAATTGTTAAATGCAACTTATAAAAATATTAGATGATACTAAAACATTTCTTGTATATAAAACTGAAGACAGCAGTTCACTTTTTGATTTGGAACGTCAAATAAAAAATAAAGTATGAACTTGCAACAGTAAAATGTTCCCCTCTGTTACCAACAGTCAAAAAATTTTATTTAAAAAAATAAAACACCTAAAACAGTAAATATCACATTTCCTTTAATTACATGATTGCTACTTTCAGAAAATACTAACTGTTGTTTTGTTATCATTATTATTATTATTGGAAAATACAAAGGATTTCCTCTCTTTTACTTTTTTGGAAAAATCATAAGTTTTAATTAAATGTGCATTCACATTTTTTCAGTTAAATTATAAAAAAATATTACATAAATTAAATATTAGTTAAAGTTATACAATTAATTATTCAAAATGATGATTGATAAATTTTTTAGTGAAATAAACCAACTTAAATTGACGGTAACAGAGTGGAAAAAAAGTAACCGAAGGGAACGCTGATTGATAGTGGAGTGCTATTTGATGTGGCATATTTTTTTATAAGTTTATATCATGTATTGCATACGATCTTAATGTTCCAAACATATCCAGCAAGAATTTAAGATTTTTACAAAAATTACTATTGGAAAATAGTGGTATTTGGCAGGGCATTCTCTTTTGTAAATTTATATCATGTGCTATGCCAAACGCACTGCTTAGTTTAAAAAAAAAAATCTCATCATATATTAGTCGAGTTAGTGGTGCTTTAAAGCAAGAATTTAAGATTTTTGCAAAAAATACTATTAAAAAATAGTGGGATTAGACCAGACAATTTTTTTATATAACTTTTTATTATGTGTTATAAGCTATCATGAAGTTTCAATGTTTCCAACAGATCATGGCAGAATTTAAGATATTTGCAAAAAAACTACTATTCGGAAATACTGGTATTTCACATGGCATTGTTTTTATAAATTTTTATCATATGTTATAATCTGTGTTTAAATTTATAACAGCTCGCCTTAGATTTTCAAATTTTAACAAATTCGCGTGCCAATTGGATGACGCTTTAACCCAAGAAATAACGATTTTTACAAAAATTATTATTTGAAAATAGCAGTATTTGACGCGGTGTATCTTTTTTATAAATTCTTTTCTACTTAAATAATGATCTTTTCTTCTTTAATACATTTTTATCATGTGTTATAAGATATCCTAAAATTTGAAACAGACCAAGCAAGAATTAAAGGCTTTTGCAAAAATTAATATTCGAAAATAATGGTATTTCACGCTGCATTATTTTTTCATAAATAAGTAGTATTGATTCATAAATATAAATGACTACAATTAAAGAAGCATTTTGTTTGCGAAAATTAAAGCTTAATGTTTATGGCAACTAGCTCACCACAAAAACTACTATTTTATATTTAAAAAGAAAAATGCATATTTTTAATTCTGTTCTAAGAACATGAAACGAGAATGTGCAGCCTTCAAGAACAATGTTTAAATAAACTTGTTTTTTTTAGTAGTTTCTTACTCTGTTACACTTTGTTCCACTCTGTTATGGTAACACAGGGGAAAAAACTACAAATAATTTTATCAGCACAAAGTGAATTAAAAACGAGAAAAACTAAGCCTATTTATTTAAGAAGCACCATTTGATCTTATGGTTAAAATTTTATAAAAGTATTAAAAAAAATAAATTTCACATAAATAAGCTGGTAACAGAGGGGAAACTGAATAAAACATCCTTATCTTGTAAATGCTTTAGTTCAACACCACGGTGAAAATAACTTAATAATTTAAAAAATGGTGGCCTCATCTAAAAATAGACTGTTCAAAGAACTGCAGAACCTTGTGTTGAACACTTAGTAGTAATAATTTATTACAATAAATATGGTAACAGAGTGGAAATAACAGAGGGGAAAAAATCTGGGGACAACAATAAATTGTTCCATTTTTATAAAAGAACAAGTTTTTAAAAATATATTATATGGTCTATGCTACAGATAAGACATACAACAATTGTCACAACTGAAAAAAATAACACTTTTGACAATTGATTTATAATTTTATAGCAGTTGAAAAAGTAAAAAGGGAAGAGGGGACTTAGCATTTTAACTATAGCTGACGCATTGAAACCATAACTACACTAATATTATTTTTAATTTCTGATAATATTTAGCCCACATTTACTCCAAACAGTCAGACAAGTAATGTAAATGCTTAAATTTTATTTTTTAAACTCTATTTTGGTTATTAAAAATTCTTAAAGTTGGGGGACATAGAATGTACAAGTTTTTTGAAAATGACCCATATACCATCGAAAAAGAGAAAGATGCAAACTAAATGAAATTAAATGGAATAAATAAATAGATTACGCACATTATAAGTACTTGGGAGTATATTTCGCTCGGAATTCGGTGTTCAAACATATCTAAAATACGATGAATAAGCTATTTATTTCTTGTATTTATTAATTTCTTTTTTATAATTAAACAGATTGCTTTTGAGAATGGTTTCACTCCTCTATACCTCAATAGTTTAGTTGATCGAGCAAAACAAAACAGACAGAAGATTGAATTAAGTTTTGAACAAGTTCATTTGTTGCATGTTTGAATATATCCCACGACTTTATGAGAGATTGAGATATGCTTTACTAAAACGTACTATTAATTAATAGCTGAACCTCCATCAAAATTAAAAAATTTATTCATGACAAAATTGATTCAATTCCAGATTATGAAAAAGCAGGAATTTACATGATCTGATCCCATTCACCATAGAACACCAAAAAAGTTTATTCTACATTGGTAATGACTTAGAAAATTTGACGTAATGCTAAAAGAACATTTATCTGATATAAAATTTAACAAACCAAAAGTACAGCTTTGTATGATGACTAACAAAAGCCATGTTTTGTTTGGATTCGCGAAGCATTATATTTCAAAAGATAAAAATTTGAAACTAACAATATATATATATTTTTTTTTTATATTCTTTTTGAATCTTTATTAAGCAAAAATGTTATTTTATATTTTTGCACATTTTAGAAAGAGAAATTCAGTCAAATTCAATAAACCGTTTTAAACGACAAACATATTAAAAAAATTACTAATAATAATTACTTCTTAATAGAATAAATATGATTCATTCGATTCAATTTTCAACCTTCGAATTCGAATAACACTTTATATAACGAATTTAACAAATATAATTTTATTAGTTTACAACTCTTTTGTTGCTACTTTAGAAAAAAAAAAAAAAAAAAAAAAAAAATCATAATATAATTCTTTTAAAGTGCGCAAGCAAATGATTTAACATAATAAGAATAAATTTTATATTTGAATTCTTAACACTGAAAAATACTTTTATATTTGAATGTAAATAACCGAATTTTCACAAATTTTAATTCATTAAAAATATGTTGTATTTTTTATAAAAAATAGTATTTTAAAAATTTCATAAAAGAAATCATGATACTATTATATTAATAAAAGTAAATCTTTAAAAAGTATTCTATTAAAATGTATATTTTCCTCTCAAATAACATATTTTTAATATAAATAAGTTTAATGTTCTTTTACGGTTTGAAGTATAAATTCTGCAGTTATTTTCAATATTTATATATTTCGTCTTCGCAAAATGCTGATATATAGGTTCCTTTTCTTATTTAAATAATAATAATAATAATAATAATAATAATAATAATAATAATAAAGGAGAGAGAGAAAGAAATTTTGATGTAACGATATTATTTCACGTATTTAATAAGTCATGACTTTGTTCATTTTTACTGACTCAATTATTTTTATTTGCTACAAGAAATACGTAGGTTTCATTATCTTTTATAAAAATGAATCTGTATAGTGGAAAAATGTATTCAACAAAATAATAAAAAAAAGGTTTTTTAATCATTCGATAAGAAAATAATATTGTTAGATCTACAGATCATATTTTATTTCTATCAAGTCCAAAAATATTCCTTTCCTTAATTAAATTTTAAAAGCAGTTTTTGAAATACTTTGGCAGAATAATGAAAATATAATTTATTTAATTATTTAATCATGATTATATCTATAATTACTAACTCAATGATTTAATTTTTCTTCTGAAAATACACTTATATGGCCAAAGGTGCCGGCCATTTTGCGATTTTTGACATTTTGTTAGATATCTCGAAAAATGAAACTCCAGGTGTGTAAACAAAATAGTACAAGTAATATATTTCCGTGAAATTTTTTGCCCGAAACCCCATAGGAGACCGTCAGCAAATTTGATGAGAACGAATATTTTTTGGATAACACTGTCAAAATTAACGTAGCAAAAGCGTCCAAACTGTAGATTGTGATTAAATGCCTTATTGTTATAAACTGTGTTCATTTTGATAAGCATAGATGTACACTCGTATAAAAATTAAGGTTAAAGTTTTTTGCTTATAATTTGCAGAGTTTTTAACATAAAATTGTTCTTTTCAGAAAACATAAAAAACAGTATTATACACAATACCTAGTAATCAGAATAAATAAATAAAAATGTATGGATAATGAGCAGGTTTTTAAATATTTTTTCATTGCCCATGCAAGAAATCAATCGAAATATACTTAGCATAAAATGTTAACTACATGTATAGAATAACTTTTGTGGAAGTTTCAAAACATAACTTGAAAATTCTAAAAATTATCACCGATAGAATAAGCCCAAAATCATTGTTCCCAAAATGAAGCAAAAAGATGAGGGACTATATCCATTGATTAATATCTACAACATACACAAAATTGCCCGTAATATTATATCTGAGTATACAGTCCCTCATCTTTTTGTTTTCTTTTGGGATCAATGAATTTTGATCTTATTCTATCGACGATAATTAACTACAAACAGAGAAAGGAATTGATTAAAACTACATAACATGTTTTGTTGCATACATTTTGGTTGCTTTAAGCGAATTTTTAGTTGAAATAAAAAATCGGTTTCGTTGCTCAGACAAAAAAATTTCGTTAACACTCTTATAAAAGTTTAACAAATTTCATCAATTTTATTTGAGTCTTACTAAAGTCTAAAAGTATTTTCTATTGGTAATTCCAACAAAATTTTGTTGTTTTTGCAAAAGTTAAATTAGTGTGCAATAGTCATAACACTCTCACGTAATTTTGTTTAATTGACTAGAGCTATAAAGGATAAAGATAATTTTTGGATAATAAAAACTTTTCAAATTGAGACGGATTAATGAAGTTATTATGCATTTCGGGTGAAAATTGTGGACAGAAAATTGAAAAAAATATCAACAATATTGTTTTGTTTATTCAAATAAAATTTCCATAAACCCATATTTAAGCGAAAAGATTTGTTGGACCAAACAAATTTTTGTTGATTCAATAAAATGTTTCTCTGGGTGTATGTTTTTGAGACTTTTACAAAAGTTGCTATAAACATTTAGCTAACACATTATGCAATTCAATTCTTTTCACGCATGCGCAGTAAAAAATTTAGTCAACCTGCTCATTATTCATGGAATTTTCATTATTTTTTAAATGCATGCGCATGCGCAGTAAAAAATTATTTAGTAAACCTCTGCTCATTATTCATACAATTTTCATTATTTTTTAAATCTTATTAAAGGATATTGTAAGCAATGCTGTTTGTCATATTTTTAGAAAATAACATAATTTTATATTAAGAACTCTGCAAATTATAAGCAAAAACCTTGTCAAAATTTCGGACTGTTTTTATGAAAACCTTATTTTCTCTACGAGTATGCTAGCTATTCTCATAAAAACGAACACAGTTTATTACAATAAGCCACTTAATCATAATCTACAGTTTGAAAGCTTTTTCTTAATTAGTTTTGACAGAATTTCGATGCTTTGATATGCGACAGTATCCCGATCTGGTTAGTTTTATGGGGTTAATTATTCATAAGTCACAAACTTCCTTTAAGTACAGAGATACGAGACATAGATAATGTAGTTCAAACACAGCCATAACAGCCACTTTTTTTCCCCTCCTAAACTCAATACACGAATGCGTGTAAATCAGAGTACGATTTCGAAGCTGCAGACAGGTACTTGCACCAATTGCCCACCCATGAAAATACCTTGCACCACTCAACGCATACTTCATTTTAAAACCATAGCTCTCCTGCTGTTACCCCTATTCATTTCCGACACAAAAAAGTCCAGGGGATCGGATATCGGTTTTACCCCAGTGCCTCCCACTTATCAGATTCAAAGATCACAATGTTCACCCCCGGTGCGACGTACAGGTAGTTTCGGAATCTCTAGGTGATAGCCATCGGCTAGACGCCGGCGGGAGTTGCGGGGTGCCTGTGCCGCACCAATTCTACAGTATCGACATAAGGCATTGTTTTCCCCGCAAACCTCACATTCACAGACAAATCTTTTTTTTTTTTTTTTTTTTTTAATTTACTGGAAAAATTACAATGATTTTTTTTTTCAATAAAAATATTTATGAGTGTTTTGTTATACGGCAAGATTTTTTTTTTAATTTGACGTTATGGAATCCAATTGAATTATTAATCCCTTCGGGTCCGAATTTTTGATCAATTTTTAGAAAAAATTACTTTTATGTTTATAACATTAACACTATCTATAAAAATATATTAATTAGTGTTTAATGAATATTTCATTGTCTGAAAGATAACGAGTGTTGTGTTGTTTTGCATACCATTCAATTAATATTTATATGACAATAGGCTAAGAAAGAAGTCTCGGTGATGTTTAGAAAAATATTGTATAACAACAAAATTTAACTTATATTACAACTTTCTAATACTTTTTTAGCTTTATTACACATGATTCTTTCAGGAAAGTAATTTTTTTTTTAATTTAAAGAGTAAAATATAAGTTTAAAATAAAAGAATCGCAAACGGCGCAAAGAAAATTAAGCAAATAATAATTATTATTTTTTTCTAAATGCCTAAACATAAATGAAATCATATAGTAAATGCAAGACACTAACATTACTTATGTAAATAATACCAAAAGTATTTCATAAAATACAATAATACTCCATTAAAAGACACGCATTATTAATAGTACACCAAACCTGAAAGGGTTAAATAAGTTATTAAGCATTCAGGAAATAAATGTATAAAAGTGCGTATTAAAAAAAGGCATAAATTTTATCAGTTTTTATTATAGGGAAATAATAATAAGGACAATTCTAAAGTGATACATTTTCTTTGGATATTAAAGACAACATATGCTTCATTCAAAAGTTAAGAAAGATTGGATTCACAAATAAAATTAGCATATTCAAAGAATCTTCCAAATAAAGAGGAAGGTAGAAATAAGGAGGAATGTAGGAAGAAGAAGTTAAATTTTTACATATTTAAGGACGAGTTCGAAACTCAAATTTGAGAAAAATGAATGTTAAACAAGTTAAAGGGGGAAAAAAAAACACCAAGAAAAAATAAATAAGTAAAAAGTAGTAAAACATTCTTCTCTGTTCCCTTTTTTAATTTAAATTAAGAATGCAATTTCTAAAATTACTTTTTAATATAATTAGAAAATATGAGAATTTTCAATTAAAAATTGTAAGACAGAGCGTTTAATCAGTATATGGTCCCTTTAATTTATACGGAAATATATATTATAATAGTATACGATTGCTCATTAGGCTCAATTAATCAATTAATTACGAGGGAGTATAACATTTATGTCTATATATATATATTTTTTTTGGGTGGGGGGGGGGAGAGGAAGAAAAGAATTTAATAAAAACAATAATTTCATTGCTACTGTAATTAATATTTAATATAAAAAAACGTTTAACAGATTTTTTTTTCGGACGATAATTTCAAAACTAGGGTTAATGCTTTGATATAAATTTTCTTATCTTACCGAACTCTTAAAAGGAGTAAACATTAATACATAAATAGCAGTAAAATTTTTCAAAATCAATCCAAACTATTGTATTTCAATAAATTTAAAAACAGCTTGAAAAATTAGCCGCATTATTTATTTATTTTTTAATAAAAGAACTGTGTTAATGTGGCATTAGACAAATTCATGGAAAATCGTCCTTAAACAAGTATATTAAAAAAAAAAAATCTCTGATGAGAGCGATCTAAATAGTACACCCCTTCCCCTTTCTACTGTAATTTGATGATAGAATTTATATAAGTAACAATAATTTATCATATCACATATAGAAATAATTTTAGTAATTTGTGAATGTAGTAAGAAAGCTATCAATTATTTACAGATGAGATTTTTTAACTATTAATTTTAAGAGTTCTCCTTTCCTGATTTTTGAAATCAACTAACTCGTGTGCTCACATATATGTAATATTTTCTGCGCATTAAAAGCATGCATTGAAAAAAAAAATCTAAATCTATTTGAATGTTTTGTAAAAACGCATATTTAATCATTTTACCACTGTTTCAGCAATAAAAATATTTTAAAAGCATTTCATATTACAAAGAAGAACATTTTGAGATCTGAACAGATGTAACTCTGAGAATTAATTCATGTGTTTACTCATCAAAACTGAAAAGTCTGTCTAAACGATATGATTGGTTTACATAGATTCTAACAAATATAATCGTAATTGAACAATGCAATTATTCGACATAAATAATACCGTTATTCCGAAATCTAGGTCATTTGATGAGTAAAATACCGAAGCAAGTGATGGATGGATAAAATGTTTCATTAATCGACATATCGTTTAAAATCTTGAGAAATCGCAAAGAAAAGAAAATCATATGATGAGAGGTTATTACAACTTAGTTTTAATGAATATAAATGCATTCACCGCAATTTATTTATATATTTTTTAATCGCCACTATCTTCTTTTTCTTAAAACAAAAGCCTATACGGAATAGATATTACACGCTGTGTGATTAGGAAGTCAACTTTTCAGTCTCCAATAGTCGATTTTCCCCCCAAAACATCTCCTTTGTTTTTGCGAGAAAGAAAATAATGAGGTTATCTTTCATGATTGCAAAATTCGATGTCCCCCCTCCCTTTTTTTTATATCAACCCTTCTACTTTCTTTTGATTTACTGATAAAATAAGAACACTTGAAAACAATTTTTATCAGATATACAAGAAGTTACCTTGTGATACAAAAATTCATGCATTTTATGGTTAGATGAAAAGCAAAGTTATATTTTTGATGCATTGGTATTACAATCCAAATCGAAAATTGTGCCTTCGTATAAACACAAATCATCATCTTTTTTTTTTTTTTTTTTTTTTTTTTTTTTTTAAATACACATTTCTTTAAGAAATATTGCATTTAATTTCGATTACATTTTATTTAAATATTTATTTTATGATTTTGTACACATAAAAAAAAAAAAAAAATAAATAAAAATAAACCATATAGTTGAAATTTGTCCACATTGTTATTATCAATATCATTCTTTGATTCTTAGAGAAAAAAACCATTTAAAAATAAATTTACATATCTTCACAAAATAGCGTGTACAGTAAAAACAATACATTTCGCTCAACTAATAATAAGTAAACAGAAGAAAAGAAAAAAAAAAAACTGTGTGAATTTGACATAAAAAAAAAAAAAAAAAAAAAAAAAAAAAAAAATTAATGAGATTAAACAAATGCAATGCCAGATGAAGTGAAAATGGCAGGTAAATATACAAAATATCTCTATTTACTTTATTTACTATTTTTTTTTTTTTAATAAAAGATCTATGAAATATTTTAATTTCATTATAGAATACTATATAATTTCAGGCGTAGGTAATATTAGAATTGAAAATTCGATTGCATTAGAAAATACGATTGCATTAGAAAAGAAAATCAAATTAGCGTAATAATTAAATTTCTTAATTCAATGAAACAATCTTAAAACAATTTAATCAAAACAATCTACCGTTTTAAAAGTATATACAACAGTACAGAAGATATGCTAATTTGATAAAGAGAACAGCAATTTTAATAATAAATACTATAATGGGGGGAAAAAAACAGGTTACGGAAAAATTCATAAAATTTCTTATATATAAATTAAAAGAGAATCTGAAATTCTGTTTTAATTGTTTTAATTTCAGAGTTATACTTCCGTGTTCTTTAATGCTTTATTTAGAAACATAAACATCAGAAATAATTTTTATTAACTTATACAGGATGAATGTGAGAAATAAACAGACATTAAAAAAAATGAAGAAAGAAAGAAAGTAAAGAAAGAATAAAAAATTCAAATTTAACTGTACTTGTCTCAACTCATACCTTTGAATAGTGTAACACGAGTTAGGGAGTAAATTCGAAAATCAGTCTGATTCAAGAACTGATAAACAAGCTAATTCACAAACTCTTTACGGGGCGAGCTTACTGTCGAATAATAAAAAAAAAAAATAATAAAATATAATTCAAACTTCACATCATCACTCACCTGTGTCTCATGAGTAAAGCTTTGGCTCGTGAGACGCCACTGGGCCCCTCCCCTTTTGACGAGCTGGGTTTGGCTTGACTGTTCACACTTGTCTCATTAGAAAAGCACCTTTTGCATTCTTTTTCACCTTTTTCTGATTCTCGCCACATCTTTTTTATGACTATCAAAAGGTCGTGGAACTTTGTCAATGTCTACCGAACCAATGGAAAGCACAGGTAAAAGAACTAGAATTGGGGAGACTATTCCGGCATGCGGTTGGATACTGAAAGAGGCAGTAGGCGGTAACAACCACCCTTGGCGCATGACGACGGTGGTCGCGCTAATAGTTCCCGCCCCCCAACGATCGTTAAAGCCGTCTTGAGCAGAAGGAGCTAACAGATTGGGGCTGGCGAGTCAATTCTAAAGTCAGGCATTTTATCTTTAAAGCATTGTTTTCGAACACTCTCAAAAAAGGAGAAAAAAAAATGCTTGTACCTCCAGATATGTTAGCTGCACAATCTAAACTTCTTTATCAGTTAAATAAGTTTTATGGAGAAAGAGTACAAGTTCGCAAGGCTAATATAGCCAAAACTGTCCGAGAAGTATGCAAAGTAGTACAAGATGTACTAAAAGAGGTGGAGGTGCAAGAGCCGCGATTTATATCATCCCTAAATGATTGCAATGGGAGATATGACGGTTTCGATGTTATCTCTCCAACCGATTTTGAAGTAGTTTTATACCTTAATCAAATGGGTGTGTTCAATTTTGTAGACGACGGTTCACTCCCTGGATGTGCAGTTTTAAAACTAAGTGATGGCAGAAAGAGGTCAATGTCACTATGGGTCGAATTCATAACAGCATCGGGTTACCTATCTGCCAGAAAGATAAGATCGCGTTTCCAAACGCTCGTTGCTCAAGCCTGTGACAAATGCAGCTATCGAGACATAGTTAAGATGGTTGCAGACACAACAGAGGTAAAATTGCGTATAAGAGAAAGATACGTCGTACAAATAACACCAGCATTCCGCTGTAGTGGTCTCTGGCCAAGATCTGCTGCTCACTGGCCAATACCGCACATATCGTGGCCGAATCCGAATTTGGTAGCAGACGTCAAGACAGAAGGTTTCGATTTGCTGTCCAAGGAGTGCGTGTCTCTGCAAGGTAAACAATCTTCGATGGAGGGTGATGCTTGGGTCTTGAACTTCGGAGAGGCTGAGAACAGACTTCTTCAAGGAGGATGCCGCAGCAAATGCCTCAGCATTTTAAAGTGTCTCAGAGATCGCCATCTGGACTTACCAGGAAATCCAGTTTCCAGTTATCATATGAAAACACTGGTACTTTATGAATGTGAGAAACATCCCAAGGAATATGAGTGGGATGAAACATGCCTAGGAGATCGCCTTAACGGAATACTTCTGCAATTAATATCCTGCCTTCAGTGTCGCAGGTGTCCACACTATTTTCTACCCCAGCTGGATCTTTTTAAAGGGAAATCGGTAAGCTCTTTGGAAAACGCAGCCAAACAATGCTGGAGATTAACTCGTGAACTGTTGACAAATCCTAGATCATTGGAGAAACTCTAACTATTTGCTGATTCTGTTTCTCCCTCAGCAAAACTTAGCGTTTCCAAAGACTATATGTGTGATTAAAATTGTTAGAATTACAAGCTATAAGTTGGCTTTATAGGATTGTTTCAAAGTACGCTTTACTTATTTAAATTCAGTGACAGATCAAATAATGTCAAGATTTTTTCCTCTTTTTTATGTATATAAATAAACTGTGAGATAAATGAAAAAATATACACATTCGAGACCATCCAGACCAACGACATGAAATATAAACAATAACTTTTCTCTCCAATGTAATGGACGCTAAGACTGCATATATTTGACAATGGTCGAACATTGAATGTGAAAAAATTACGTTCATGATTTAATTTTTATGTCCGGCAAAATATTTTTATGTGGACAACGGTTGTTTTCTTGTAGAGAATTTATGTATAGTTTTATGTGTACAGTTTGTTTGACTATGTACAGATATATAAACAGGTAGATATTCATTTCCTATTTCTTTTTATTTTAATTAATTGATTCCATATTTATTTTAATTAATTATCATAATTGCCCGATATTAGATAAGATTAATAATGGATATAGGTAAAATTAATATTTCAAATATCGATATCCATTTTTAATGATAGCCTACAAAAACATGTGGAATTAACTTGAAATAAAAGTAAGTAAAGTATAATTTTAAGACGGACGATTACATTTAAAATAATGATCTTTTATGAAAAAAAAAAAAGGTTAAAATAATAAAACTTAACATTCAATACATCAACAATCGGACATATATGACTGAAAGCAAATGAAAATATTTTGACTCAAACCAGAAATTTCTTTATAAAATAAATAAAATATAAACACAATTCTGGTGTGAAATATTTTTATAAAATTGAGTAAAATTCAAAGTAAGTTTAGTGTTTAATATAAGTAAAAATGTTTATTAAAGAATATATATTGCATTTTCCTCCAAAAAATCCTTTATGTCAAAACAAATTATATTTTTATTGGGTCATTCCATGTCAAATCAACCAAAAAAATTCTATATTCAACCTGACCATTTCCGATTTCAATGAAACTGCTAGGGATCATTTTTAAAATTTTTGAAAAAAAAAAAAATGTATGTTTGTTGTAATATTATAAGCTTTAAATTCTGAAATTTTTAGAGTGGAATCTCAATGGGGTCAGGAGTTATGAAATAAGAGCTAAAAATTACCATACAAATCATAAATAAATAACAAAATAGACAGAATTAAATTGCTATTTTAATGGTAATTCTTGCTTTTATTTAATAACTCCTGATCCCATTGAGATCCCACTCTAAAAATTTCAGAATTTAAAGTTTATAATATTACAAAAAACATACAATTTTTTCAAAATTTTTAAAATGACTATCTAAAAAATTTTCAAATTTTAAATTTTAAAAAATTTAAAATTTTATTTATTTTTAATGCATAGTCGACTTGCATATCAAATTAAACCTTATAAACTCCTGTTTGAAATGAGTGGTCATAAAATTTTCTATGTTTGATAGAACTTGAGAAATTCAAAATTGGAAATATTTATGCAAGTCAAAAAATGATGATTTTTCAAAATTTAAATAATTAATTGTATAAAAATTTAAAGTGATAAACAAAAAATAAAAATATGCTCTAATTTATATCATCATAGAGAATGATTCCTAGTAGTTTCATTGAAATCGGAAAGGGTCAGGTTGAGTCACTGGTTGATTTGGCATGGAATGGCCATAAAAATTTAGTATTTTTTATAGTAATGAAAAATCTAATTTTCATGGCAATAAAAATTTTCTATGTATATAAATATAAATTAGTACCATATATATTTATTGCAGTTTACTAGTTTTTTGCGTGAGGGGGCACTTTTTCAGAATTTAAAAATACCATCATTTTAACTAAACAGGCTTTTAAATAAAAGCTTGCAATAAAAATTGTTACATCGATTCTTGCATTACTTATTTATTAGGTTTATAGTGATGTCAATACTTTAAGAATAAAAGTACAAATATTTAAAATAATTACCATACTGCAAAAAAAAAAAAAAAAAAAAAAAAAAAAAAAAAAAAAAAAAATCAGAGTGAATGTTTGTGAGTATGCAATGAAATACAGATTCAACAAAAAATATAAAGTGCCACATGTCTTTTATGCAAAAAAAAAAAAAAAGTACTAATAAATAAAATATAAATAAATAAAAATAAATTTTCAACTGAATGCAGTTAAGAATATTTTTTTTAAAAAGTTATTACATAATTTCTTAAAGAAAAGAAAAACGAAACAGTAAATTAACAACTAAGTTTTTAATTAAAATATTTGCATGTTAAAAAATAAAATAATTAAAAAGATGTAGTAAAAAATGAAAAAATATTTTTGTTTAATTTTTTAAATAATTCTTTATTATTTTCATTTCTGAAAAATAAGTTCAATATACACTGGCATGAGCATAAATTGCATTATCACCTAAAAAATATTTTATGCGTCAAAACGAATAAGAATTTTATTACCATAAAAAAATTAATACTTTTACGGCAATAAAAATTTTCTGTAATATTAATATAAAGCTAAATCAGTATATGTATTTATAGTAGCTTACTAGCATTTTATGTGGGTGAAGGAGCACTTTTTCAGAATTTAAATACCATCATTTTTAATTAAGCAGATTTTAAAAGAAAAGATTGCAGTAAAAATTTATTCCGTTGATTCTTGCATTGCTCATTTATTAAGTTTATAACTAATTATTATATAAGAATAAATGTACAAATATTTAAAATAATTACGATACTGCAAAAAAATTTTAGAGAGTGTGCTTGTGAGTATGCAAAGAAATAGACTTAACAAAAAAGATGGAGCGCCTCATATTTGTAAAGTTAATATATATATATATATATATAGAACCATTAGATAATACTACAAATCAACATCAATTACTGTAAAATATATATATAAATTTTTAACTGCATGCAGTTAAGAATCATTTTACAAAACCATCAGTTATCACATTTTTTTTATGAAAGAAAATAAAAACAGGAAATGAACAACTTTGTTTTTAATTAAATATTTGCATGTTAAAAATTAAAATAATAAAAAAGTATAGTACAAAACTGAAATAATATATTTTTTTTATTTAGTTATTTAAATAACTCTTTATTATTTTCGTTGCTGAAGAATAAGTTCATTATACATTGGCATTTTCCGCAAGAATTATTCTAATTTTCAAGATTATCATTAATTTGCATAACACAACAAATAGACGCCCATATATAAACAACAGATTTGCCAAGTCTACGGCTTATTGGACACCACTATTATCTTATTAAAAATGTTCTTTTAAATCGTTCAAATGTTTCAATTAAATAATTAAAAAAAAAACATTTTTTATATTACAATATTGGTATCCAAAAAGCCGGAGACACGGAGGTTCTGAAACAAAGTATTTATTTATTTAATTATTTATTTTTAACAAGTGGTTTAATGAACTCTCTCATGAGTCTCATATGAGGCTCCTACTTTAAATTGCAGTATTTGAAAGAAAAAAAGACGGTTTTTTTCTTCTTTTTCGTTTAATAATACCATTAAATTCTTTAAAATCCATAGGAGGTTTCTAAATAGTTGCATTAATCGTACTTAGATGTCAGAACTAGATCATTTCTAGCATTATTTACAATTGTTCTTTTTGTTTTAGAAGAGAAATGAACTGATTTTTTGAGTTTGTTCATATTTTTACGTGGCATAGTTTTTTGCGAGGTAAAAAATATTTTATTATTCTTTAACCTTCCCTTAACATGTGCATGCTTTCAAATCAAATTTAAACATAACAGATTCTTTTAAAAATGTGGAAGTGTTTTGGGCCTATGAGGCTCGAGCTAAAAAAAAAAAAAAAAAAAAAAAAAAAAAGAGCAACATTACAAAAAAAACTTTTTGCACATGATTTATAGTGATTTTTAGAAGTATTATACCTTAGAAAAAAAAAAAAAAATCTACTTTTATAATAATTTGGTGACGAGAGGGTTAAAAGGGTTATTTAAAAGTATTGAATTATTCATCAGTTACCATTTTTAAGAAATTCTAACAGCTCAAAAAAGAAATTAATACTAACTGTAAACAGTTTATAAATTTGTATCTGTCAAAACTTTTTTAAACATATGAAGGTGTTCAATACATTTGGTCAATGAATTTAAAATAGATAAATACTGAAGAAAAAAAAATCAGTATAAGCATATAATGTTTGCGAGGAACTTTCAAATTTCGATTACAAATAAAATTTTGTTGTTCTGTTATTAAAAAGAAACCACCCTTTTGATATAAACACCCATCTGGATAATTTGATTACAATTTATTTAAAAGATTTGTTTCCTTCTTTTGAATTACATACATAACTGTAATTTAGCAAAAGAAAAAAAAATCATCTTTACAATAAAAATACACGACAAAAAGTTATCCCAATTAGATGAATTACACACGCAATTTTACACCTTTTTCATAGAGAAATTAAATAGTTAAAAAAATACCTTTCTTATTATAACGAAATATCTTTTAATTTTTCTATCGCTTGGTAGTATAAAGTTTAGTAAAAATTCTACAATATTTAGAAAGTGCTTTATTTTTATAATGAGGTATTTTATGCGTTCATAATCAGTTATATGCATAAAAAGAAAGTAGAATTAAATGGATTATTATTATTATTATTATTTTAACTAGGTCAAAAAGAAAAGAAAAACATTTTGCCAGGCCAGAAATATTATAGCTTTAGGATTTATTTATTCATTAGGAACTCCAAATATTGGCTATACATTTTCCTATAATTTATTATTACAAATAATTATTTTATGTAGAATTAAATAATTTAGAAGATATTTTTGACATGTTTAATATACTTATGATATACGAAAAAAACTTATCAAATTTTGAATTGATATTGCTAAATAAACTATTTAATATTTTAAGATAATATACAGAGGAGGAGGTGGCATCCTATACAGAGAAGTGGGGAAAATCTAATTCTTAAAAAACATTTAAAATTATTCGTAAACAAAGTTTTTGTGCTTAACAAATGCTATAAGGAAAATGGAAGGCACAAAAAAGAAAATTTGGAGGAGAGGGGTGTATTTTGTTAAAAAAAAAAAATTACTTTTGCCAGTTCAGCTATTTTTAATTAAATTAATTAAAATAAAGAATGGAATAAACATTAAAATAAATCCCAACATTAAGTAAATATTAGGTAAATTAATTATTAATGGATAAAACCTTGTAATATAGGTATATATAAAAAATTAATTATAATTTTGAATAATTCACATACTTAACATATACAAGTTTCATTCAGTGCAGTTACAAATTATTTAATGAAATAAAACACAACTGGATTAACTCACACTTAAAAAAAAAAAAAAAAAAAAAAAAAAAAAGACGTAATAAATTTTATTTTTATTTTAGCATTTTTAAAACATTTAAGTAAGTAACAACAATTTCAAATTCCCAAGAAAAAAAGCTGATGACATGCCACATTTAATCGAGAAGTACGGGTGTGATTTCGAGATTTACATATCTGGTATTATAAGTAGCTATATTTCAATCGTTTTTTGGCTGTGAAAAACGATTCTTTTTAAGAAAAGTTAACAATAATGATAAACTACATATTTTTTTGTTTTCAAAGTAACCTAACTTCATTAATATTACTATTAATTTTACTTTTATTGGTTTATTTTTATTTATTTATTTATTTATTTATTATTTTTCCCGGGCGAACAACTAATTTATAGTTTAGCTACTGCTGAAACTTTTTAAAAATTCTTGAAATCGCTTCAACCGTTTCCAATATATATGTATTATCAATATCAGCTGCTTTCAATTCGCAAGAATTGATACTCGTTTAAGTTCCTTAAGGCGATCCGAGACACAAAAATCTTCAAAATTTCTATAATATATATGCACACATATATATACATTGACTTATTTTTTTTTTTGTTGTTGTTGTTTAAAATGACGTTTTAATAATGTTTCTATCTTAATTGCAACAGGAAGCATTAATTTTTTCGTTTTGGTTTATTTTCAAAATCTAGCTTTCAAGCAATGGGTGTCATGATACCGACTTTTTGTGAAAATGCGTTTTTCTTCATCATGGGATTTTTTAACATTTATCCTATTTAAATTATTATAAATCAAGAATCGTTAAAGATAACCGATCCAAAATTGGAACATGTCTTTTTCGATTGTTTTACTTTAATTTTTATCAAGCAAATTTGAAACAAACATTTGCTTTTCAAAAAACTTTAATTATTACAGTCGGCCCCGCATAAACGAATATTGACGGTTCCAGAAAAAAATATTCGATTAAGCGGGATATTTGATTAAACGGGGAGGTATATAAATGTGATATTTAAGGTGTAATAAAATGACAAAACTGTTAAATATAGTCTACTTAATTACCAAAGTAAGACAATCGTTAAAAACTTTAATAGAATAATACAAACTGAAAAAAAAAAAAAAAAAAAAAAAAAAAATGACAAGTAAATACGCAATAGTTCAATGACAGCAAACATGCATTTTGTTTACATTACATTTAATGCAGATCGTGTGAATTGGGTCCAAATTTTGTTATTAGAATTAAATTTACGTAATTTATACAGGTTTAAAAAAATAGATGAAAGTGGTTTATGTGAAATTTTAGAGTAAAAAATGGACGAAATTTTTTTTGAATGGTATCATAATTAACATCTTGAGCCTCTAAGTGACAACACATTATTATTAAAGGGCTACTTCGATCACGTGAAAAGATTTGCTCGCTAATGCTAATCCTATAGAAGAAATTTATAAAGATATCTCTATCGCATTTCAATATTTTTAAATGATCTTTTTTTGCAATGGATAGCTGAGATCAATCTGTACAAAGGGCGTCGTCGTTTTTAACGTTTTCGATTTTTATTGCTGATGTTTTTAATGAGGGTGATTTCAGCTTCGGAACTGGTTTTGAAAATGAAAGTATCTCCATTAAAAATAACTGTAAAAAAAATCGAAAAAGAGAAAAAAAAAAAAAAAAAAAAAAAGTCCTTTGACAAACGAAAGTAAACAAAATGCAAAATTCATCGGAATTACTGTCCAATTTATTTTGCCATTTTTGAAATTAATTCGAAAAAATGAACAAGAAAGGGAACTCAATTGACCAGTCCATTATTCACCTGCCAGGCGAAATCCATGCTGGGAGTTCTGGAAATTTGTTTTCTGTGTAACAACTGAAAAAGACAAAAAGTACGGAGAAAATTTCAATTGAAGCGTGTTTTTCACACCCATTTTTCAAATTGTCTCACTCATTTGTTATTCGATTAAGCGAGGACATTTCCCGAAAAATATTCGGTTAAGCGGGGTAAAATAACATTAGCCCAATGGGATTAAATTCGGTTCCGGAGGATTTTATTCGGATAATCGGGGTATTCGATTATCCGTTACCCGATTAAGTGGGGAGGACTGTACTTTAAAAAAAAATACATATTATTTTTTTATTTAAATAAATATTTTTAAAATGTTGAATCACAACTAAATCTTATATATTTCTGTTTAAATGAAAATAAAATAATAATAAAATAAATTCTACAAAAAATATTTTTAGTTATTTTAAATAACCCCATTTTTTTAATAAATTCAAAATTTTAAATTAAAAAAAATAATGAGAAGTTTTATGATGCGATTTTGTTTACAAATAATATGGTTAATCATCATAAAAAAATTCAAAATTTTAACTCAATAAACAAAAATTATTTTAAAATGTGTAACGGACTGCCTTAAGTGGCCTTCCCCATCCCCTTTTAATGAAGTAAATGAAATTCATGTTTCATTTACCAAAACAGAATAATCGAATAAATAATAATCTAAAATAAAAATTACGCCTTAACCCTTTCCGGCGCGATGTGATAAAAAAATGGCACCTAATTTTATTTTAACTGGCACCAAGAATATTTAATAAATTTTTCCTTTTATATACCTGGAAATATGCAAGTTCATATTTTCTAATAAATTCGTTTATTAATTCTGGCTAATCTAAGTTAATTATTTCAAAAAGATTTACTCCGTGCCGGAAAGGGTTAGGGGTGCTAATCACTCAGTGGCTGAATTCTCCTCCGCAATGTTAAGTCTATGGGTGTTTGATGCATTTTTATATTCAAAATATTTCACGCGGAAATTAATATTTTTAACTTCTTTTTTCAGTGTTCTTTTCTTTAAAAAATGCCTCTTTTTTTTCTTAGTTTTCAAAATATTTCTAACATTTGTGCATAAATTTATATGAACTGTTAAATTTTTTCTTTCAGTTCGTTTTTAAACCATAAAATATTAAATTGAGCATACATTTTAGTAATATTTTGACAATTAAGAAAAAAAAGTCACATCCTTTAAGAAGAGAACACTGAAAAGAGAACTTAAAAGTATTAATTACCAGAGGAGATATTTTGAATTTAAGAATGCATCAAATGCCCACCAGACTTAACATTGCCGAGAAAAATTCGGCTGTTGAGTGACTAGCAACCTTCACATTAAATAACCGCAAACAAGTGAAAATGCAAATAAAAATACATTGCAAGTGAAAGAAAACTTCCTAAACTTCCTATGTAATTGATTCTTTTAAACAGATCATTTTACGAGAAATACCATTAAAATTCTGAAAATAATAATTAGAATATTAACTGTAGCTATATTTGCAAAGGAAGTATAAGACACCGTGCTATAACACGGTTTTTTATATCTGCGGTAGAATTGTTATTATTCTTGAAAAGAAAAAAAAATGTACAACTTTTTAATTTTTCAATAGGAATACCGCTAGCAAATCCATATTACCTATAGATTCTCCAATGAAAAGTGGTGCAAGCGACTGAGAATGTATACAGACTCAATTAAGTGATATGAAGCTATTTGATCAATAAGTGATTTTGGATAGATTAGAGTAATTGTTTATTTCCAACTAAATCAATGTTTCTTAACTCTTTTAGATTAGAAATGTATTTTAATTTTACTGACATTTCAGCAACATACTTTTTTTTTTTTTTTTTAATTACAAATTGCGAAAATATAATAAGTGCGTGCGAGCGTTTCAAGAAATTTACATTGTAAGAATAACCATAAAATTATGCTTACTTAAAATTTGGTATTTGAGCATATGTTGACGTTGTTTTTCCCCAAATATTTGATTAAATAGATAAGGAAACTTGTTTTACAAAAATATTCTTCTTGAAACATTTGCTTTTATTTTTATTCTTTAATGACAATCGCTAGTTCTCAAAAATGAAATAAAGAGAAAAGGAATAAAATTTTACATTAATTATGATTGATTTAAAAACTTCTAAGTAGTACACAAAACAAATTTATAAATATAAAAACTCTCCCTGCCTCCTCCAGATACGAAATCTTTTTTACTCTCTTTTATTTAGAGGGCTACTTCAGTCACCTGGAAAGACTCGCTCGCTAATGCTAATCCTATGGAAGAAATTTTTAAAGATATCTCGTTTGCATTTAAACATTTTTAATTAAAAGCTGATGTTTATCTCAACATCTGCCGTTTTTTACTTCTTCGATTTTGTTTGTAGATTTTTTTCAATAGGATGTTTTTACTTTTGAAATTGGTTCCGAAAATGAAAATGTCCTCATTAAAAATATCTGTAAACAAAATCGAAACTTTGTGCAGACCGATCTCAGGTAAGCCTATGGAAAAAGAATTGTTCAAGAATACTGAAATGCAAACGAGGTAGCTTTAAAATTTTCTTCCTTGGGTTTAACAATAATGAATGGGTCTTTTCATGTGACTAAAATAGCCTTACCTTTTTTTTTTTTTTTTTTTTTTTTTTTTTTTTTTATTTGCCTAAAGAAAGGATTTTGTCGATTTTCTGCTTTTTCACAATATGCTAGAATTACAAGAAAATATATAATAAATGCATACAGGTATTTTTTAGAGACAATACAAAAAATCTTCTAATTTTTAGAACTTAACTATAAATTGATAAATTTATTGCAGTTTTTTCCCGTTAGCCGGCTGCAGATGACTGATCGCTGAATATTCTTATGGTTATGAATGACCGTATAAGAGTCACAAAAGCAATGTAGTTTATTATGGTCCTAATCCATTCTCACCGAAATGGATCAATTGGCTATGAAACTGCAATAATAAAATATTTTAATAGTTAATAATAAATTTTGTAATTTATTATTAACATTAAAAACTAGAAAATATAATTAAAAAATATATAGATTACTTTTAAAAATAAAATCTTTTCATAAAATATTTGAGAGTTTTCAAAAATCTGGAGTGCATTTAAAAATATATTTTGGTTAAAATTACATTACATCATATTCATAGATATGAGTTACCACAATTGAAGTTTATTCCAACTGAGTGAAAAATGTTCTGGAATCATTTTATAACATTCAATTTGGAACTATAATTTTTTAATAATATCTTTTTTAACTGTGTGTGTGTGTTTGGAATATTTAAGTGATCATTATTTTAAAACATGAATCAATATTTATTTTAATATTAACTGTAATAAATATTTTATTTTGGAAATAATTGCAACTTTGAAAATTTCGACATGTAGGAGAAAAGATTTTTTTAGAACACGAAGAAAGTTATTCTAAACTAGTATATAACCCCCGTCAAAAATGACAGAATTTTGACCTGCATTTTATTTTCGTAAGACTTCGTACAAACAAACAGAATGAAGATTTTATTATTAAAGAGTTTGTATTGTAGAAAAGCATATTTTAAAAATAGCAATACAAATGATTTTTTTTTTTTTACTTGTTATTAAATTTCTGAAATAGTTCAACAATTGGGCAAAACATACAGCAGTATTTATCACAACAATGAAAATAATTAGCAAAGTAAAACACATTTTCTGAAAATTTCACTAAACATTAAAATTAAATATTGATTTTTTTTTAATTTTAAAATGCATTATTTTACAAAAAGCAATGATTCCGCAATGATTTTAGCCATATAAATAGGAAGGATATGAAATACAGTCGAGCCTCTATATAACGAAATCCATCGTTCCAGTAAAAAATTCGTTATATAGAGAAATTCGATGTATAGAGTATGATGTTAAAAATAGTATTTAATGTGTAAATTTTGAACAAATATTATTTTTGATCTTTTTAATTAAGAATTTGAAATGTTTAAAAGTATATATTAACCTAACATTTTATTTCTTACTTATTTAAGCAGTTTCAAAAAAGAGAAAAGACATTTATTTGAAAGCTTAATGAAAATCAAATGAGGAAGACTTACATAAATTTCAGAGGAAGAAATCTGTAATTTTTTGTTGTTTTGATTTTAAAATTACAATTGTTACGCTCTCAAAAAAATTCTCAAATTTTAGCAAGCAATGAAAAATTGTAGTTGATATTTTCCTCCATTTGAAGGTCTCTCTTATGTGCTCTCATTGATTCCTCTCTTATATGCGTAACAATTCAATTGACTGTGTTTTGAGAAGGATGTTGAAAGGTGTGTGGGAGGTGGGATGAACTTGTTATATTTAAAGAATAAGGAGAGAAGTAATATTTATAAAAAAACTCTTTCCACTGAACGATAAATCAAAAATAAGTGATGGAAAATTGATTCCATATGATTTCGAAGCTTTTTTAAAACTGAATAAATTAAGATCAATTTATGAAAAAATTCGTTATATGGAGATAGATATTTCGCTATATAGAGTCTGTTTTTAATGTAATCATGCGAAAAGGGGACCGTTCTTACTAAAAATTCGTTATATGGAGAAATTCGATGTATGGAGTTTCGTTATATAGAGGTTCGACTGTAGATTCCTAGATAATCGATTAATAAAGCTTTATACTTTATTTTTAAATATGGATTTGGCTCATCTAGTAGCAATTAACAAAAAAGATTTGGAAACAACATTAAAAAAAAACTTTTTTGAAAATTCGTAGTTATTTATAGAAAATATCGAACCAAGATGCATTGATTTAGATCAAAATCCATTTTAAAAAACTCTATGTGACTTTAAAAATTCATTTATTAATGAAAACCAAAATTGTTATTATTATTTCCTTCGTAAAATTTTAATTTTATTACGCCAATTTTTAAAAGCTTAGTTTATATCCACTTGAAATGTGCTTACATTGTAAGCGAAATTTACATGTCTTATGAAATGTAATTAAAATATAAGTAATATACAGTCATGTATAACTTATACTAATTACAACAAAGCAAAGTTTTTTTTTTTTTTTTTGTTTTTTTTTTTTTTTAAGCATAGTAATTTTTTAATATAATAACTTTGAAAAGTAAGAAAAATTATACTTTAATAATAGAATGTGGAAAAATAATTTTCAATCTCATTAATGCAGTTATTATAATATCTCATATATCCATTACACCTTGAGGAAAAAAAAATATTTTCTTTATAATAGAAAACAAAATTTGAAAAATTAAGTTGATAAATGTTGACATCTTAAAAAATAATAATAATAGTAAAAATAAAACGAAATTTAAATTATATCTAAAAAATCATATGAAAATTATTCTATTTATTTATAGCTTGGTATTTTAAAATTATATAGGGGAAACGTTCAAGAGAAAATTCTTACACATTATTGCATCTTGCAATTTTTATTTATTACTATTAGTATTATTATTTTACTATAAATCCAATGGAAAAAATTATTCATTTGCATTGATGCTGATAGATGGCAGCACAATAAAAGCTGAAGTCCGTTCACAGTGCATAAATCCATGAAAAAACCATTGACTTGAAAAACCATTGAGTTTTTTTTTAATGTTGTAAACTTACTGCCTATAATAAATGTAAACGAAAGTGAAAAATATAATTTAAAATGTATTTAAATGTTTTAATATGATTTTACAAATACTTTAAAATCATAATTAGACATTTTTTTTGTTATTATTATTTTAATGAATCACTAAGAGTCATTCATTTCGTTTTTGTGAAACCGTCGATTGTTTATTTTGTTTATAATAGCGTACGTTTAAATTGGAACTTAATGTATTGTAATTGAATATGATATACATGTTTTATAGGGAAATTTGCCCGACAAACATTATTTCAAGCAGAAGAAATTATCATTTAGCTGTCATATGTTAACATATGTTTTCCATTAGGCCTAACATGGCGTTTAGCAACTGTGGATTCCTACAGCAGAATGGTACGCACTGGAAGCGTTCTACACACTTCTCTCCAAACGCATTTTATTATAAGTAGATGTAACTTATTCGACCCACCCATTAGTGGCAGGAATATTTCATCAACATAATTTTTAATTCCTACTCATTCTGAACATTTTTACAAATTACACTGCCGTCATATCACCACAAGTAAAAAAAGTAAATTATGTTTAGATCTGTTACGAACACCCTGTACAGAATGTGTATATCAGTTGAACTGTAATACATGGGCAGAAAAAAAAGGGGAAAAGGGGGGGGGATAAAAACACCTTTAGGTAGTGTTGTCAAGAGTTAGCGCAAATCGGGGCTCAAAAATAACGTTGGCACGTTTTAAACCAACTTTTTTTGTAATGTAGAATGTATTGCATGTATTAAAGAACATATCTGGGGCTCTAAAATGAAAACGTAAAACATGTGAATTTAGGAAAGATAAAATAGACTAAAAATATTCAATACAGTACATACTCTTTTATAAGTCAATCCTCCCAATTCTTAAGCAAAATTTTGAAAAAAGGAATCTTCGTGTATAAGTCGAACCACATTTTTGGTAGAGCATATTGAAAAATAATTTGTATAATCGAAGATAAAAAAAAATAAATAAAAATAAATAAATATTGCCCAGTTAAACTGATGGCATTGAGCTCAGAGGCTACACATACTAATTGTACATTACAGCCTTATATTTTCAAGGATTAATTCCGTTCGAAAAAAAATATTAAGGAGGGGGGGGGGATCAGCTCCCCCCCTTTCTCCTTTTTATACTTAATCATTGAACCTTCTAAACTGATCAAGGACATGCTTTATCATATAAAAAAAACCGTATCAAAAATTTAGAGCAAATCGTAAAATTCTTAATAAAAACTTATTTATATAATTTAAGAAGAGTTATCCTTCTCTTATACTTAACCATTAAACTTCCAAAACTATTCAGAGATTTGAACGAAATCTGACAATTCTGCGTGAAAAACCCATTTATATAAATTATGAGGAGGGGCATTAGAACCCCCATTTCTCTTGTTAATATTTATCCAATGAACACCTAATACCAATCACGGAAGCTTCATCAGAATGATCCTATGTGTAAATTTTGAACAAAAACTAATATTTCTGCATGAAAAATCCATTCATATCAATTAAGGGGAGGGGCATGAGCCCCCCGTTCCCCCTCTTATACACATCGAATGAACTCCAAAAACTAATCAGGGAAGCGCCTTATCAGGATATACCTATATACAAAATTTCAAGTGGATGGGATATTTTTATCATGAGTTATCGCGTTACGTACTTACGAACGTACGCACATATATACAGAACGGGCGAGCACATAAGCTCTCAGGCTATGATAGGCTGTGAGCTAAAAAAGTAATTAATTTTCATTAAATTAGTAAGCATTTTTTTTATAGGTTTCTAATCAGACTTTTTTTTTTAATTCAACGTTTTAAAACTGTATAGTTATGTAAAACCGCAGAAGGTTAAACTATTTTGAAAACTATTCACATAAACTTAATGATACTTAAAAAGAAAAAAAAAAAACTTTCAAAAAGTCAAGTTTCAATTATTTACAAGAGTAAATTTTCTTGGACTGCTAAAGTACTTTAAATCGTAGAGTTTTAAAAGCGATATCTAGAAGCATTTTCAAGTTAAACTTTTTTCTTAAAAAGAGGTTTAAAATGTTGAAAGGAATACCCCCTGTAAGAAATTGAAGAGAATTCTATCACACGCGAATATGACTGAAGAACAATTACAAGGACATTGTTGAGCTTTTTTTTCCCCAATCACAGGGAAATGGTCATTGACCACTTTTATCTCTCTCATATATCACCCATATGTAATTACTTAAAAGACTTGCCCATTCGCCAACTTTATATGCGATTTTTTTAAACTCGTGTATAAGTCGTCGTCCCCCCCCCCCCCCCCCCCGCCTTATTTTCAACGCACAAATTTTGACTGAAATTCTTCGATTTATATACACGAGAATATATGGTATTTATGATAAATATTTTCATTTCAAGAAATACAGGTTAATAATACTTAATCACACAAAATGATCTTTAAAAATTCAGTTAATCTGTAAAAGAAAGTTTTCTTGATTTGGGGAGACTATGTTTTAAGAATAAATAAAAACTCAAGTCAAAGATGTTATTGTCCTATTATCTTTTAATGTTCTATTATAATAATAGGACATTAAAAAATTAAGTGCTATTTAAGCATCTGTTTATTTTTACTAAAATATGTAATAAGATATATTTAAATCATATGTAACATAAATCAAACTACTACCTGTTTGGATCTGACAAGAAAATAAAAAAATCGGGGGGGGGGGGATCGAAACGGTTCACTTGAGACATAATAATAATAAAAAAGTTTCATAAAAATGCTTAAAAAGGTGTATAATTAATTTTTAGTTAGGCACTTAAAAGCAATGTGTAATATGGAATATTAGCTTAGATAACAAAACAAAAATAAAGCCTGATGGCTGTTCAAATGTCTTAGTGGGTGAGAATTTTTATAAAACTACTGTCCATTTTAAGATAATATTTTCAGTAAATCTAAAAAGCTGATAAACAGGTATTTCTGCTTATTCTACAGCCGCTTTTTTTTTTTTTTTTTTTTTTTTTTTTTTTTAATATTGGCAATTTTAGAGGTGGCGTGCCAAATGACAATGCTCAACACTTATTGAAACATTTAAAGACTCCGCTGCTAAATGTCAAATCATTCCAGGAATTCCTTATAAAAAACTTTATTTTCAATAAAAGCCTCATAATTGCTCAAGTACTGTTCTTAAAAAAAAATCAAGCATCCCGGGATAAGAAGTAAAATTTTTTTTTTGAAAAACCGTGAAAAAGTATATTATATTTATGAAATCACATCATATATTTATTTATAGTACTAGTAATCAAAAGATTGATTTATTAAGATTTTCAAGATATCAATGTTTCACTATATGTGAGCATTTTATTATTGGAACATACGACAACTCTATTAAAAATGCTTAAATTTTAAATGATTTCATTTTTTTTTTAAACATAACTAATTATTGCTATTGCATTTAATTTTAATTGTTTTTAAAGGAAATTACTTATGTATCAAACAATGTTTATTTTTTATCGATAAATATGTATGTATTAGGAAAAAATATTTTTAAAAATTCGGTTTAAACCAAAAAAATGGTTTGCTGATAAAATAAATTAAAAAGGAGAAAAAAAATCTGCACAAAATACTTTTGTACATGCATACATAATACACCAGTATTTTAAAGTATAATTTTATTCGTCTTAGGAACTGTGCAAACATAACATTATCAACTTTTC
This sequence comes from Maratus speculifer, assembly GCA_964019185.1. Taxonomy (NCBI): domain Eukaryota; kingdom Metazoa; phylum Arthropoda; class Arachnida; order Araneae; family Salticidae; genus Maratus; species Maratus speculifer. Next base: position 196,295,338 of record OZ025296.1, on the reverse strand, counting down.
ATTAATTTTGGACCTTTTCCCTGCATTTCGATATCATACGTTATCATCCGTCACCCCCACTCCCCAGCCGTTAATGATATCGTTATCAAAGAATAAAAATTTTTGATTTTTAGAATTTATTTCTTTTGTTCGAAATGATATACAAAACTGGTTACGTTTATTTTTGCGTACTTTTATGATTCAAATGAAGAGAAGTCAATAAAATATATCACTTAGCATATGGAAAAATTCTATATCAAATAACAATTAATACATAATGCATTCAAACAATAATAAAATCCTGTTTCACTTGCTCCGAATGGAGGAGGGGTGGGGGCAGACAGAAATTCTTTATCAACAAAACAAGTGGACAACATTCCTTCTCTTTCTCTTTTTTAATTAGTAAATACAAGCTTCATTTCAAATACACTTCACATATGATTTTTGGAACCATGACTAAATATGAATTACACATATGAAGAAGAATATATGGATGTTAAATGTTTGGGTACTCCATATTTTAGAATAAAATAATTTTATGATAATTTAGTGATTTTAATAACTTTGTATTTTCATAAAAATAGATAAAAGACTAAAAAAAAAAAAGGATAAAATGCTATTTTGTACCAAAAATCATGTAACAAATAAAAAAAGAAAATTTAATGGGATCAGAAATGATATTGATAACGAAAAACAAATCCCCCACAGAGATATCTTCGATATTATTTGCTAGATCCCCTCCCCCTAAAATGATAACGTTATATTTGCATAGTCCCTTATCTAATGGCAAAATTATTTGCGATTTAAATAAAGATAGTGACATAAACAGTAAGAAATTAGAGATGTTCAGAGCATTTGGAACCACAATTTGTCTAGGACACTTGACAACACTAATTCTAAGTAAAAATAAGATTTCCCACTATTTTTTTTTTTTTTTGGGGGGGGGGGAGGGGTTGACGTCTTTTTTAAAAAAAATAAAAAGTCCCTTTGTGCCTCCACAGAGTATTCTGTGGATATGACATGGCTATAAGCGAAGTTTAGAAATATAATTCAACTTTTACTCCGTTACACTATATGTACTCCATAACTTGAACAGAAATCCTAACAGATTTTCAGAATTCTCTAACAGAATTATAAAAAGTCATAAATATCATTCCAGTCTTCCCGCAGTCAAGGCACTAGTCTTTTTAGTTAACGAGTAGTAAGGTGAAAGGTTGCGCCCCGCAGCACGCGACTCGATGTCTATCTGTTGTACTCGTATTACTTCGGTTGAGTAAGTGGGTTGCTGACAGTTCTATCTCAATAACGTATAAACATGGAGCCCTAAAATCACCAAAAATAAGAACGTCTCGATAACACGTATCACAATTTAAATGACATCAAAGCAAATGTGCTTTACTGGCAAATAATAGCAAATAAATAAATCCACACATTTTACTTTTTCTTTTTCCAAAACTTTATGGGTTTTCTCTTACAAAATGTCCTGAGCACTATACTTAATGTTATAAAATTATTCAGAAATATTCATATTTCATTCAGCAATAATAATTAAAGCCATGTCATGATTGAAAGTAGAAGATAATTTTGATTTTTTTTTTCACATAATTATTTAAATTATTAGATACACACACATATATATGTAAGATAAGATAGAAAAAAATAAATAAATGCCAAATTCAGAAATCTGAAAAACAAAAATCTTCTGGAAAGGCCATGCAAAATTACAAAAATATATGAATCCCTCTTCATAAAACGAAGGGGGGGGGGGGGGGGATGCTGGGATAATTCTACTACAAAACTGTATAAAACTTTTTTTTTTTTACCTGAATGACTTTAAGAATGAACACTCATTAAAAATCATTTTTCTCGCGGTCAGTCGAGTTTAATATTTTACTTTTTAAGAATGATAAAAGCTTTTCTTTCGCAAATCATGGCGTCATTTACGACATGGGTAACTTTTGCGATGCACATTATTGACATTTTCTGTCAATTTCTTTTTTTAACCTTTCTTCTTAACTTATTTCAATTTTCAATTAAATCTAAGTTAATCGTCAAATATTGATAATAAATTTCTTTAAACAAGATTTGATATTATAATTCAATCCCATTTTACTTTAACATCAAAGCATATATGTTTTGTTTTTCATACATGGCGTCATATTCGTCTCCTTTCTGGATTTAATTAAAATTAACGCACCTTGTATTATTAGAAATACTTGAAAATCTCCTTTTTTAACCGACTTCAAGGAGGAGGTTATGATTTCGACCTGTATGTATTTGTTGTTCACGCATAACTTTCGTAAATATGAACCGATTTTGATAATTCTTTTTTTGTTCGAAGGCGTATAGGACCCATGTGGTCCCATTCGAATTTCAAAAAAATCTGTTGATTAGAACTTTTTTAAAAATTAAAACATTAAAATTCAATATCTTTTCGAAGCAATCGACCAATTAGAAACGTTCATTTTTCATGCTTTTATGTTACACTTACATAGACACACGATCTTTTCAAAGAGTGAAACCCTAACTGGACAAGGGTCACATTTTTCAACAGTGTACACTGTAAAAAAAATTGACCCTTTTGCTGCATCAACACTCCCCCGTTTTTATATAATATCTCTCTCTTGACCCATGAGAATTCTCCACAATAGGCTGAAGTAATCATTTTCTATAAAAGCGGTGAAGTGACAATACACTGTTAAAAATCTGCTGCATTTTGCTGCAACGCACTCCCCTGCTTGTATAGAAAACGGTTACTTGGCCGTGAAATGGCGCTTTTTCATTGGTTGGAATAGAGATATTATATACAAGTGGTGGAGGGCGTTGCAGCAAAATGCAGCAGATTTTTAACAGTGTACAGCAAAAGGGCCAAACTTTGTACATTGTACACTGCAAAAAAATTTTATCCTTTTGCTGTATCGTCACTCCCTCGCTTTTATAGAATATCTCTCCTTTGACCCATGAGAATGCTCCATGATACACTGTTAAAATTTTGACCCATTTGCTGCAGCGTCACACTACAGATTTTATAGAATATGTTTTATGACCAATGAGAATGCTCCATAACACAGTAAAGTTATCATTTTCTATAAAAGCGCTGGAGTGATGATGCATCAAAAGGGCCAAAGTTTTTGTAGTGTAGTTGGGACAAAAGCGTCTGTAAAAGAAATATTTGGAAATCAAATGGTGTCACTCTCTTATAGAGGCAGCCAGGTATAGGTTATGAGTTTCAGATTTCTCGTCGAATACGCCAACGCTCATTTCCGATTACAGTGTCACTGTAAAAAAATGTGACCCTTTTGGTGCATCGTCACTCCCCTGCTTTTGTAGAATATCTCTCTTTTGACCCATGAGAATGCTTCATAATTGGGTGAAGTAATCGTTTTCTATAAAAGCAATAGAGTGATGATGCAGCAAAAGGGTCAAATTTTTTACAGTGTAGGATTCCTCGATATGAATATGACGACACATGGAGCACAGTATATAATTGGGTGAAACGATTCTGGACAAAAACGAGTCACCAAGCATCTTGTTGAGCGGGCAATTTTCGTCAATCTTCTTAACGTTTCATACGCGTACAATTGAATTCTTCCAGAAAATCTTCGTCAAGTTCTATAATAAAAAATGCCTGGCATTGCAATGCATTGTTAAAAATTTGAAACTTTTGCTGTCACTCTATCGCTTTCATAGAATATCTTTATTTTGACCAATGAGAATCCTTCATAATACATTTAACTAATCGTTTTCTATATAAGCGGTGGAGTGACGATGCAGCAAAAGTTTAAAATTTTTAACTGTGTAGTTGGGACAAAAGCGTCTGTTAAAGAAATATTTGGGAACCAAATGCTGTCACTCTCTTATAGAGGCAGACAGGTATTGGTTATGAGTTTCAGATTCCTCGTCGAATTGCCACCGCTCATTTCCGATGCCATTACTGCCTGTATAGGTATTAGATTGTTGCTGTTTATCGATTGAAGCACAGTGCGATTTTTGCTAAAATCTTTCTTTTTCCTTTTTCTCATTGAAGGGGGGGTACTTTTGACTGACTACACTAGAAAAGCATTTTACTATACATTAATATATGAAGTCATTTTGCTACGTGCTCATATATGGAAGCACTATGTCGCGATCTTATGTGTAAGGACACTTTACTTGATAGATTGTCACCTTTCGATACCCACTTTCGAAGACCATAGGATTCGATGCAGACTTTAAGATTTCATGAACGCGGTAGCTTTTAGAAGTGGCGGATCTTGTCTGAAGAAGTTACCATATAAAAAAATTCTAAAGATTCACGGGCCTCCGTGGCCGAGAGGTTAAGACGCCGCTCTGCTAATCTTGAGGTTGTGGGTTCGATTCCTGCTCGCTCCATGGCGCAAACACTTTGTGTGGGGGTCCTGGTTGTATTTCTCTTGTGATGTAAATTTTCTTGTGCTATCTCGTCCTTGTATATTGACGATGACTTATAAGCAGGCTTTCATGTCGAGCACACAAATCAGATGTATGTTGTTCAAATAAATAAATAAAGATTCACAAGTACAGGTCATGTTAGTATACATGGCGCTACGCGCCATACACACTACACAACTATCTCATGGACGATGAGATGAAAAGAAAGAGAGAGAGTCACAACGATACTAACCGATATTGTAAGTGGTTTCAGAAAAGTTGACAATGAAACAGTGACAAGTAAACTGAATACATCAGAACTTAGCACAGTGCGTCCATTAGTTATGCATTGCAAAGAGCTATTGTGTGTCAGTGCACATAATTATGTATTACGGCATGAATAACAAAAAAATAGGAAATAAAATAAGCTTTTTGTAAAAAAAATATCAACCGACTTCAAAAAAGCGCTAAAAAGAATTAAATAATTCTTTAAAATTCTCTAATGACAAAGCGTTATCCAATAAGCACACATCGGTTATCAGGAACCGGCATAAAAACGGTTAAATTTAATATATATAATTTAATATCCACCAAACATTGATTTTAGAAATAATATTTTTTACAAGAGATGAATTGACATATTTATGATTTAATTTATGAATATATACATATAAAAAGTAATGAATTACTTTTTGAAGTTGGTGCCAAACTATTTGAAATATATTAAGAATTGTAGCTAAATTATGCCTAGTACCATAATTAAAATGGGGATAATCATTATCGATTGTGATTGTTTGGCACCAACTTCAAAAAGTAATTCATTACTTTTTATATGTATATATTCATAAACTAAATCATAAATATGTCAATTCATCTCTTGTAAAAAATATTATTTCTAAAATCAATGTTTGGTGGATATTAAATTATATATATTAAATTTAACCGTTTTTATGCCGGTTCCTGATAACCGATGTGTGCTTATTGGATAACGCTTTGTCATTAGAGAATTTTAAAGAATTATTTAATTCTTTTTAGCGCTTTTTTGAAGTCGGTTGATATTTTTTTTACAAAAAGCTTATTTTATTTCTAATATGACATCACATTCATACACATATTTTTTTAATTTTTAATTAATTTATATCATTTACTTTCTTCACGTGAAAATCTTTCAACTGAAAATTAATTACTGAGGAGAAATTATTATTTCAGGTTTTTACTTTTTTGGCGACGGAAAAAGAAAGAAGGTTAAATTTTACAAAAAAAACTGTTAATTGATTCTGAATACAAAACAAGGACATCTTGAATTATTAAGAAAAACATTTGTATGAAATAAATGAAACAGCTTATGTTTATATCTGGTTTATGATTTATGTACACTGTTAAAAACAAATCAGTGAATTCACGGTAAAACTACTCGCAGCAAAGTTGCCAGACTTTTTCTGTTCCGTTAGTAGATTTTCCCTTTCGGGAAATAAAGAAGCAAAAACTCTATTTAAATATGCGGTAACTTTCCATTATAAAGTTGGTTTAACATCTGGCTGGTGGTGTCATCTACCGAACGGTTTTGAAGACCTGTATTTATTGACAGAGTAAAAAAAAAAATAACGTCGTCGGGATGATTCGAACTGACGACCTTTGGAGTGAGAATCCGTTGCTGTAACTACCACCCCACAGGATCATGGAATTAATGTATGATTCTAAAGTCAGATAATGGATTCTACAGAGTGTTTATATTTTTATAAGATAGATTGTAACTTTATCGATGCTGTTATAGTTCTTGCAAGCTTTAATAAGGCTAATTTATTATTATGATTTTCGGTACTACTAGGTTATCACGTCGACCAAAAAATTATCGCCAATTTATAAGATTAAATGTCAATAATGGATGATTGTGAATGTCGCATTCAATGACATTACATACGATTCACGTGTTTAAAATGTCATTAATTGATTTTTATTTCGACTTTGTATTTTTATTAGTATTATACTAATTATTTGTTTTTTCGTTATTTAAAATAAAAATTATGTCAATATCTATAATTTGGATATTAGTTTGGCGATTTGTATAATTTGGCGAAATTGGTCGCCGGGATAACAGAGTAGTACCTGATTTTCTTATGGTTGAAGAATAATTATAATATGATTTGATTAAATAATTTATTAGAGAAATTCTCGTTGCTCAATGAGTGATTAGAATATGATTCGGTTAATTTGTTGCTCAAAAAGTTGTTTATTATCAGTACAGTTGCAATTCAGTAAGCCAAATGCTTTGCGCTTAATAGTAACAATCTATCCATAATATTAGCAACTTATTACTTGCGCCTGTTAGCATAAACGTGAAGCGAGTAGCCCAGAACTGTTGACGACAGTCACCTTACTTACACTCTCAGAAATGGATACTCAGATTTCAGGAAATTTTCTTCGTTTTTGACGAAACCGTTTCCTGGGAAATGCTCCGAGCGAATATTTCGTCAGAAAGACGAAATGAGTTTCTTTGCTTATTTGACGATAGTAATTCCTTAAAAAGTTTCGTCAAAACAGCGCTGGTGATGCCATCTATCGAAAAATTTAGAAGCACCCGTAATTTTTGACAGTGGGGAAAAAAAAGCGTCATCGAGGGGATTCGAACTAACAACCTTCGGTATGACAGCGCGCTGTCTTATCCATTACGCCGTAGGGACCTTGAATAATTCTGTTTCGAAAGAGATATAATGGATTTGACTGCGTGTTTATATTTTTTAAAGTAGTTTGTAATTTTATCCATGTTGTTATATATCTTTTAAGTTTTAATAAATAAGGCTAATTTATTGTTATGGTTTTCTTCTGGTTAACGAATAATTATAATATGTCTTAATTAATATAATTTATTAGAGAAATTTTCTTTCCTCAATGAATGGTCAAAATATGGCCTGGTTAATTTATTACTCTGAAATAACGAATTTTGATGTGCATATTGGGAAGTTTTTTATATGCTATAAGATAATTTATAAGATAAAGCTAAGATTTTAACACTACTCTTTATAAAAGGGAGAGGGATGAGTTATGTACGTTTTCATTTGATTTATTTCTTGGATGGATAGAAGAGATACTAGAATTTTGAAATGTAAGTGACCAAATTTTCTTTTAGAACGATTTTGCATAACACAACAAGTTAGTTCTTTCCGAATTAAATCATACCGAATATCAACAGCAACAATAAATAAATAAACATTTCGAAAAATGTTAACAGCTAAAAAATAACTATTTCAGGAACAATAACTTTCCATATTTCAGTATTTTTTGAAAAGCGCTAAGAAGTACTGTTTTAAAATAAATTATTACAAGACTGACATAAACAACCAAATATCTACTTGCTAAAAAAGCAAGAATTGCGGAAATAAGTAGTGCGTCCTTTGACAAACAACTTACCACAACTGTTTCTTTAAAGTGCATTGAATCTGGCCATGATTGACACAACAGTTTCGTCAAATATTTGAGGGTTTATGTTTCGTTAAAAGTCATGTGATTTTGATACAAAATTATCGTCAAAAACGACGAAATATAGCCCAAGGATTCCTGTATCGTTAAAATTGAGAGTTTTATTTCTGAGATTGTAGGCACTTATTATATAGATTATTATTTCTATTATTATTATTTCATTTATTTATCAATTTATTTTATATTTTTAATTTTTTTAACTATTTGAAAAATAATTGTTGTTTTCGGTATAGAACTGGAAAATCTGAAGTATACCTAAATCTTTTTATTGGTTGAATTCCGCAACTTATTTTTCGTTCTCTGATTGTTGCCACAATGACAAAAAAAAAAAGTAATAAAAATTAAAACAAATAATCTGAAAAAAAATTGTGATAAAGATTTTAAACAAATTTTATTTAAAAGTGCATTTTTTTCTCTACGCAATGGTGTAAAAATTTAAAATGTGCGATGTTTGGAAGTTTATGAATTTGCAGTTCCGAAAATTGTAAAACTGGTATTTCATTTAATTTTTTTTTTTTTTTTTTTTTTTTAATGATGGGTACAGGGATATTAAATTTTAATTCATGTCGTACGTAATATGAGACGTTCAGAAGTCAGTCTGATTAATTCCATCAAATAAAACTGCACATTTTAAACAGTTAAAATTTGTCGGACGTTCCCCTCAGTCCACACAACTTTGAAGAATGTCCGTGGTAGATATAGCTGCCACCACCGATATTACTAGGTGATATCGGTCACCCACTGTGAGATTGGTGTAAATGAAGACTTACGCTAGTAACTGAATTATCAGTTTATTAAGAATATATGTACACACAAAATACGCTATTTACAAATATATACAACTACAACTCGGATATAGGTGATCCGGTTCAACATTAAATTAGATACCGTAAAGATTGGTTGTGTACTATTCCAATTATACTTTCCACCTCACACTCAATACACGTTAAATTCACTTTTTTGGAGCTCAACCTTGAGTCTCCCAACACAAGTATACTGGGCTTGCACTTCTTAGCCCAGAACACTAAACACCAGGACGTCTGTGTCCTTTGCGCACCAGAAAACGTACACTTTACGCTCTTCCACACAGAGCAACCTCTAGGTACGGAATGACTGATCTGAGACAAACTTGCCCTCTCAACTCATGGGGTCACACAAATGCCAACCCCCTCTGGAGCTTCCTCATTGGGCACCTTCCCTCATTCTTTTCTTGCTTAGTGACATGCTGCTAATCTGGTCATCATCCGCATACTTCACTGACAGATGGACATGCCTCTCAGCTATCTCTTTTCTCTAACACACCACCTGCAAAGAATTAGCTGGCAATTCCCCTTTCCACGAAGAGGGAATGTCACTTTGGAAATTCTGTACACAACCATACAATACTAGATATTCAAATAGAGAAAGAGTAGACATTACATTCTTTAGCACAGGTGCTATCAGATCCTGACAAAATTGTATATAAACTACTGTTTTTTTATATCATTGGTCTAGGAATATTAATGTTTAATGCATGCCGTACGTAATATATGACTCGTTAAGATCATCATAAAAAATGAGGTTCATTATTATTACTAATTTAAATATAGAATTTTACGGCGTACGTAATATATGACTCGTTTTATGATTATCATAAAAATGAGGTTTATTATTATTACTAATTCAAATATAGAATTTATCTATAAGTCTTTAAAATTTTAATCTTTGAAAATATCATTTTCCAAATAGTCATTGTAATTTGTTAAATTACATTTTTTTTTTTTCTTTAAAGTCAGTTTTTAATTCACAAAACAAATCTTGAAATGTTATGTATTATCCATTGCATTGTGCGATGATTAATTGTTTAAAATGAAATATTATATTATTGCCATGTGTTACGAGTAATAGTATATTTGTCATGAGTGAGTTAATATGTCATATGCTGTATATGAATTTAAAAAAAAAAAAAAAAAAATGAGGATTTTTGGTTTAAAACCTCTACAAAACGTAATGAAAGTACGACCTGAAATACTTTCCCAATAATTAACAACCTCTTCACTGTAGGGGAAAATAAAGAAAAAAAAATAAAAAAAAAAGGAAAATTTTACGGAAATTGTATTGCTATTGGGACGCCAATAAAATTTACTATTTTTTAACGGAAAGATTTCCGTAAATTCCAGAAAATATTCCATTTTTGGGGGGAATTTTTTTTTCTCTAGAATTTACGGAAATATTTCCTTTAAAAAACAGTAAATTGTACTGGCGTCCCGATTACAGTAAAACTTCCGTAAAATCGTTTTTGACAGTGTTCTAAAATGGAATTTAGATAGAAACGTTCCTTCCGAAAGATTCTTCTTTAACTAAAATAGCGCTATCCTGTTCATCTCTAATGCCATTTAATCTTTATTTCTGCGGGTTATTTGAGTATATAGCTTTATCTTTGTTACTCACCTCGAAGTGCCGGCGGTAACTTTTATAATAAGTCCTTACTTTTTTTTTTCTATCCCCATCATTATTTAAGCCTTTGCGCGTTCATAATCTTCAGTTTTCTGTTTTCTTCATCCCTTTTAACAAGCTCTCCGGGGAATGGCGAAATTGCCATTTGAGTCTCTATTTTCTAGCATGTGCCATGACACGGCTTGTTATTAAGGCGTACTGTTTTTTTTTTTTTTTTCCCATAAAGTTAAATCCTGTTATTTAATCTTTGTGTGTGCTTTTATAGCAAACTTATTTTTTGCGAAAATTTAAAAATATTTTTCTGCCACTGTTCGCCGCGGTCATGCTTAGTTTAAAACATAAATGCAAATAAATTTTTCAAATCGAATTAGGTGTAATAAAAAAAAAAGTACGGCTAGTGAATTAAAAATTGCAATATATTTTGTTTGTTTGCAGTTTATTTACACAATGACTGTAGCACCATTTTCAAGAAGAAATTATTTACGAATACAGTGCCAGCAAATAAAAATCTTGACATTTGCGATCTTAGACGTTTCGTTACCTAGAAATATACCTGAAGAATTATTCTGAAACTCCAGGTGTATAAACAAAATAGTACAGATCATATAATTTTGTGAAGATTTTTCTCCCCCGAAATTCTATAAGGGGACCGCCAACAAATTGAAAGAGATCGAAGATCTTTTGTATAATCCTGTCAAAATTATGTAATGTTATCAACAGTTTGCCGGGATGACCACTTCGCTATTCATATGCCAAGCGGCTAGTTCTAACCAAAATTGTTTTTTCGGATAAAACTGCATATAAGTTGCACTTTTATAGAGATCGCTCGATTTTTTTTTTTTTTTTTTTTTTTTTTTTTTGTTGAGATTATTTACATCGAAGTGTATGTATAATCTATACTAATATTATAAAGAGGAAAGATTTGATTGTTTGTTTGTTTGAATTGAATAGGCTCCGAAACTACTTGACGGATTTGAAAAATTCTTTCACCGTTGGAAAGCTACACTATTTCCGCTGAACATAGGCTAATTTTTAATTGATTTATTCAAACATTTTTCTTAATAATTCAATATTTCATTATTTTTCATACAGAATCAATTAAAATTTTTCCGATAAAAAATAACTATTTTTCTTTCCCGTTGCCAAGAAAATGTAATATGGAATAATATTAATAATAAATAAATTAATTCAATTAGTAATTATGGAATAAAACAATTTGTATAATTTTAAAATAGAAAAGAAAAATAATGAAATAGTTTACTGATAAATAAACGAATATTACTGGATTATCACGTGAGGCATAAAATCGCAATTTTGTTGTAATCGTGCCAACGTGATCCGTAGATGATATCTGCATCTAAATATTATTGGCAATATTATTGTTTATATAATTTGTTTACATTATTTGGTAATATTACATTATTTGGCAATACTTGATCTCCCATCGACCAAAAAACTGTCGCCAAAGTATAAGGTTAAATGTCAATAATGGATGATCGTAAATGTCACATTCTTTTAACATTAAATATGTTTTGCATAATTGTTACGTCGTCAACTAATTTTAATTCGATGTTTTATCTCTATTTCTATTAACATTTTAGTAATTTATTAATTCTTTGGTTATTTAAAATAAAAATTACATCAATTTGTATAATTTGGCGATATTGATCGACGGAATAATCAAATGGTACCAATTGTTTGTTTACACTCTATCTGGATATTTAGGTTGATAGAATTAGCGTACTTATCGAGTCTTCGTCAAGTCATATGCCAAGCAGTCATTAAATCTGTGTTTTAGCCTTACTATTATATTTTTTTCATCTGCAATTATTTTACCATCACTAAAAAAGAAATATTTTGAATGTGGAAGAAAAATCATTATCATGAAAAAATATTTGCAATTAATTTATCATTCATTCTAATAATAAAAAAAAACGGCACTACTAGGTTAACCCGTCGACCAAAAAATTATCGCCAAACTATCAGATTAGATGCTAATAATGGATGATCGTGAATGTCGCATTCGATGACATTAAATACGATTCACGTGTTTAACATGTCATTAAATGATTTTTATTTCGACTTTTTCTTAATATTTTTCTTAATATTTTACTAATTATTTGTTTTCTTTTAGTGCATATTTTAGTGCATTTTTTCCTGCTTAAATGAATGGTACTAAGCAAATTCTTTTAAATCCAGTACTTGGTGAGATACTTCACATTTTCCTTATTTGGCGATGTCTTCGGCGCAAAAACCTGAAATTTTGAATCCTTATCTATATATATATATAAATCTCTCCTTTAGGAAGTTCATCGGATGGTCTAAAATAATAACATGTTTCACCATATCTCAGAAGCAAATTCAGGTAGACGTAGAGCAATTGAAGTGGAATTCAAGATAAAAAACCTACTAAAAAATTCTTAATTACTTCAGTACTTTTATAATTTGTCAGTTATTTAATCATTTTAAAAGTATTTTGTCGCCAAAATGAACTTTGAACTGACCAATATAAGATTACATAAATCAGACAAAAATTGTGGGTATTTGACTCGATATTAAGATTGTTTATTTAAATATATTTCGTTTGATTCAAGGTTATTAACTGACCAGCGTAGCGAGCGGAGGCTGCTAGTCTATATAATAAAAGCCTAAATCATGTAACCGTCATCAACAGTACTGGGCTACTTGCTTCACTTGTATGAAAACAGGCGCAGGTGATAAGTTGCCAAATATTGGATAGATTATTATTATTATTATTAAGCGCAATGTATTTGGCTGTCATCAACAGTTTGCCGGGATGACCCCTTCGCTATTCATATGCCAAGCGGCTAGTTTTAATCAAAATTATTTTTTCGGATAAAACTGCATATAAGTTAACACTTTTATAAAGATCGTTCGAAAAAAAAAAATATTTTGAGAGATGAGTAACATTGAAAATTAAATCGACAACCCAATATCTCTTTCCAACAAAGTAAACAAAAGAAGGAAAAAAAAATTCATTCTTCAATAAGTAAAAAAAAAATAAAAATAAAATAATAATACTAATTTATGTAAGGTAATAATTCACATAGCATGTTCTTCGACTTGGACGAGATACCATGAATTGTGGCATGCAAAAATAATTCGAGCATGTAACCCAATCAAACTTTAGTATTATTCTGTTAGGTGAAGTGGTGTACAATCCAACTTGCAAAAAGTGTTTTTTGGCAAAGCGAAATGTAAATAAGCCCAACTCATGTAATATTAAGGAATCAAATTTCATATCTCATCTTCAGTTAATTTTGTATCTACATATCATTTACGTAGATTACCGTAAATTATTGTTAATCGCCAATATTTAAAATGCCAAAGACCAATCGCATTCAAAACTTATTTTAATACACATTTATTGAATACAAAACATGGGAAGAGTCCTATATCCTATTCTGTTTATTTATTTATTAATTATTATTATTATTATTATCATCATTATTTTTGGTGATAAATGCTTCGATATAGTTATTGTGGTCTTCCATAAAAGGTTGCATCATTTTTTTTTATAACTCGCCATTTAACATTTTTAAATTTTCGCGTGGCAAATTAAAATAATTCTTTGATTTTGAAATTAAATATCATAGCTTATATTATTATTTTTTTTTCCTTTAAGAAATAAATAAGTGTCGTGAATTTTAGTTTTAAATGAAAGCTTTGTATTTTAAATAAAATGAATGGGAATGAATGGGAGGATTATATTTGGTACTACTTGATTAACTCGTCGACCAAAAAACTATCGCCAAACTATAGGATTAAATGTCAATAATGGATGATTGTAAATGTCGCATTCACTTGACCAATGTCACTTTATCATAATAACAGTCCTCGCAATCAGTAGAAAGTCTATAGATGAAAATGTCATGATAGTTGCCAATTTATTATATGACTTTGTCCCGTAAGTAATGCCACCTGGTGGATACTAGTGGTAATATTCCATAGAAAAATTCATAGGAAAAAAAAAATAGAAAATATTTCAGTTTCTCATATTAGCTGTCGCTAACAACGGGAAAATCACGTGGTTCCTGACCAAGTGCATACTGCAGACAAATGAAACTTAGCGATTGCAAGGCCTGTTATGATAAAGTGGCCTTGAACTTGACATTACATAAATACAATACACGTGTTTGTTACGTCAAAAATTAAACTTTATTTTTAATTAAACATTTTATTTGTATCTTTATTAATGTTTTACTAATTTATTTGTTCTTTCGTTATTTAAAATAAAATTGTATAAGTTTGTATAATTTAATGAAATTTGTCCACGGGTTTATCAGATAGTATATTTTAAATGAAATCAATGAAATACAGCGGGGACGTTATTTGATGATTTATCTCCAGCGCCCATAGCTAAGATGAATAGACCGAATTCTTGATTTCTCTACCAGAATCATTAGGAAGGCAAAAGATTGATCAAGTAAATTAAATTATGAATAAAAATAACTTGATAATATGCTTAGCATTACATTTAAGGACGACCAAACTTGTCGCTAAGGGCGGCTAGTAATATTAATAATAAAATGACTACTTATTAAAAAAAAAATCATATTTTCATATTTTTTTTAATAAAAAATACTATCAAACATTGACAGATTATTAGTACTATTATTATTTTAAATAAAAAATCTTTTTTACAGCTTTATGAAACAGTCTGGGACAAACTTCAAAGAACTATAGATATAGATGACAATCAGCAAAATATAAAGTATTTCAAATAAACAAATGTGTTATAAAACAGACCTTGATTAAACAAAGACATAAATAAAAAATATCTAATTAAATGGAATAGCATATTGCAATTAAATATTTGGCAATGCAGTTTAGACATAAATAAAAAAATAAAGATTTAATACATAAATATAGTTAATATTAAATAAAATGGAACGGTATTATTATTATTATTTTAAAATACAGTTAAATATATAGCAACATTAGTTTATATAAATAAAGGCTGTTTAGAGAGGGAGAAAAGGGAAAAGCTTAATTCTTCTGAATAATTCTGGAGTCCCGCGTAAAGCTATAAAAATCGAAAGGAGTAAAAAAAAAAATACATATTTTTTTTTTCTTTATAAATGGAGACATTTCATTTAAAGGATAGGAAAAAGTAATTGTCAGTAACAAGCTTCCAGTTAGAGATAGCAAAAAAAGGAGAAAAAGAAATTAAAAGCAGAACAAGAAATAAGATGAGGAAATTGTGTATGTGTGTATATGGGGGAGTAAAGCTCAATGTTGGGTGCTAGACCATGCGATAAGCTCAGGGCGCCAACTTTGGCAAGAGACAAGAGATGGTGCTATAACTGCGTTAACTCTGACACATTGCAGATATTCCCCAGTCACAACTGAGCCTGACCAGATAACACCAATTTCCGGCACCATAGAGCATTCGGAACTCTTTAATCAACCGCAAAATTCGCAGAAATTTATCAGATTAAAAAGATGGGGAAAATCTCTGTAACAACAGTTGGACAGCTAAGATGTTACACAAAGAGGAAAAACAAAATCTGAAGAGTTACTTCTAACGGTGCAGCAAGATATTCCCAATTAAAACGACCATTAAACGGAAAGCAGAATGAAGCTGTCCTCTTCAAAAATAAATAAGAAAAAAATTAAAATCTCCGTTTAATTTCAAGTAATTAGGTGTGCAGAAATAAAATCATCCAGAAATACAAATTTTTGGGTAATTGGAATTTTTATCCCCTCCCCAACTAATAGAGAAATATATAAAAATTTCCTCTTGTTTCACATATTTTGAAAAGTGCATAATTCGATCACTCAGAAGATAATGTTGTAAGAAAAAGTTTAATTATTTAACGGCATAAGAAAAATGGAGAAAAAAAAGGGGGTTGGGGGGAACTGTGTCGGTTAGAAAAAATACTCCCTATGTAATTTGTCTCTCCTTTAATTTAGAGCAACAGATCTGTTGGAAGATTCCTTTTATAAAGATATATTAGCTTGTCATGAATTTTTGAATGCTTCGACTTTAAAATATATTACCACACAAAATTGAAAAATTTTATGCATCTGCACAAGAAGGGATATTAGACAATAGCTTACTTCCGAATTTAATAAACACGATATACAGCACAGAATATAACATGTCTGAGTGGGGGGAAAACTGCTCAGAAAATTGCAGAATATAACAATAAGTGAAATAATACACAAAGGAGAAACAAATTTACACATTATTTTATTTGTACATTATTCTGAGTAAAATGCATGTACTCATGCAGTTTTCCTGACATAATTTAAGAAAATTCACTTTTTGAAAAATTCACCGCTAGAAATGGAAGATTACAGGTCATTTTTTTTCGTTTTTTCAATATTGCAAAATTTTATATGGTAGATCCACATTATCCGAAAAATGCGGAGAGAGAAAGAAAAAAAAGGAGGTGGGGGTGAAGGGGAGAAAGAAAAAAGGGGGATTCATTAAATTTAAGTAATTTTATTCTTTATAAGAAAGCGACATAGGTACACGTTCAATGAAAAATTGGTGCAATAACAAGCATTATAAGAAACATTTGTGTGCATAAAAAAAGGAGAAAGGGAAGGAGGGGGAGAAGGAAGAAGAGTGAAAGAAATATTTTATGTCACTCAATAAATTTTGTAATTGTTCGTATGTTACTGATTATTGTTCGGATTCCTTATAACTTAAACGTAATTAAAATATCCTGTTGATTTTTTTCCTTTAACAAATTCATTTTTAAATTTATCCGAGATTACAAGAGGTGCTTGATTTTTTGGGGAGTTTACTTAAGGGAGACCTGTAAGAAAAAAACCAAAATTTTTATTATTGATTTTAAAGTAATGAATTTTGGTGTACTATTTAAGAATCTTTTTGTAAGGAATAATTAGCAAAAAAAAAAAAAAAAAAAAAAAAAAAAAAAAAATCATTTTTTATTAAAAAGTATATTTTTTATAGGGATTTTTATGATTTTTTTTGGTCGAAAAATAAACTTTTTAAAATTACTACTACTCATTCAATTTTCAATATTTTAGTATTACTAAAATTTCTTAAATAGTGTTATAGTATATGGAAAAGATCTAGGGAGAGATATTTTTAATTTTCTATTTTAATCAGCTTAAAAAAAAAAAAAAAAAAATTACGCATGGTAAATTTTCTTAAATTCGTTATAATTTTCATGTTTACCAATTTATGTAAAATTTTCAGAAATAGTTTTAAAAAATATCTGTCCTTACTTTTGTTGCAATTTTTTTTAAGATTCTAAAAACATAAACACTTTGTTTCTAAATAATTTTACCACTGAGCCTTAGTACTTTGAACTTAGGCAAAATATGAAAAAAATCATTTTCAGGAAAACACATTTTAAATGGCCGCTAGTCCCTTAACCCTTTCCGGCGCGGAGTAAGTTTAATTGAAATAATTATCTGCCACCAGAATTTATAAACGAATTTATTAGAGAATACGAACTTGCTTATTTTCAGGCATTTTATCAAAGGAAAATTTTAATTAAATATTCTTGGTGCCAGTAAAATTAAAATTAGGTGTCCTTTTTAAGGGACACCGCGCCGGAAAGGGTTAAACTCTATAGTGACTACAATTAAAAAAGCTCATTTGCTACCTGTTCCAAGTGTCCCAGAGTTCTGAAATTTTGCATGGATATTCGCAAATATGTATTTTATCGTTTTCTGAGATAATTTTTTTTTAACTTTTGATGATTTTTGGCCGAAAATGGGATTCAGGTCTCCCTTAATAAGAATGAGTACATTTTGCATATAAACTAAATCTGCACTGATGCGCTTTTCAATCACTACTGACAGCTTTTAATTATGCTAAGAAAAAATGTGCATATTTTTTAAAAACTATATCAACAAAGACAAAATATTTCGTGATAGTGATTCTTATATGTATTTAAGCAATGCAAATTAAACTCCATTAAAAATATTGAAATAATTTCACATCATAATATATGTGTACACAACATAATAAAATATTCAGTGGGAAAGGTCGTATTATAGTAAAGCTCCTTGTTTAAGATAAAACCCATAATCATTTTAATTTTATTTGAATTATTGTTTAAAACTCTTTTTAAAGCATCTTTATTACACAATAACTATAAATATGAGGACGTGATTTTCAAAACTCGCCTTATACAGAAAATTATATTTTGGGAAAATGCGAAAAACTTCTAATTGCATCTACTGGTTTTCACTGTGAATCGCGATTTTATAAGGACAGAAATAGAGGAAAAAACTAGTTTTATTGGTGTAGGTTTATCAATGGAATAGATTGATATAACACGATTTTTTTAAATTTTGGGTAAGACAAGCTTTGGAACTCGCGTTCTCACACACACTTATGTAATGTGCGTCACAGGAACAATTGATAGCTTCGTTGCAAAATCGGAGAACATGAAATCACCACCACCAGTGTCGAAAATAAATCTTTTTCCCAAAGGAACGAAAAACAACGAAAACAAAACGAAAAAATTATTAAATTTCCGTATAATGAAGTGGGCATCTCAAAAATGAAATCACCACTACATACTTTTTTCGATATATATTCATCAGAGAGAAAATTAAGGGGATGGCGGCAGGCAGGGAGCTTCCGTTTGCACGGAAGCGACCACTTCCATTTCACGGGTGGACAGTTTCCCACCGATGCACGTATTGAGTCAGAAGATGAGCCGGGAAAAGAGCGTATGTAATCGGTTTAAGAGAAGAGGGGGCATCAGATGAGGGGGCTCCCACTTGAGTGAAGGGGGTATCATTAGTTGCACTTCGCTGAACGTTTATAAAATACCCCACCACCCCGGAAGGGAGTGAAGTTTTCAGAGGATTCGTTTCAGGTTTTGGGTTAATGAGGATGTTGGGCAACAAAATAATGGGTCCTCATAAAACGGATGCAGGGGAGAGAAGGTCACTAGCAGTGAGCAGAAGGATGAAGTTTGGGAGGATGCTTCAGAAAAGATGAAACCGTAAGTAGCGCAGAGAAAACAAGAACTGGGGCCAACAGGTAGTAAGAAAATGAACGTATAAGTGTATTACTATAGATAGCAAAAATTCAACTGCAGAAAACATTTGTACATTTGTAGGGAGCAGAAAAATTATCAAATATATAAATCTACATAACTATATTAGATTAATTTTAATATGTTTTTCTAATTCCTAAATTATTTTTTTTTTTAGAAGGGGGGGGGGGGGCTGAGCCGCCTATAGCGCCTTCTTAGCTACGGCCCTGAGGACCCTCTGGTCTTCTCGATTACTCATGTAGCTATCCTCCACCCCCATCCCCCCAAAAATAAAAAACAAATCCCCTAAAAACAAATAAATAAATAGAAGTGGTAGATAGATGGTCATGCTACATTCATCGAAAGAAAATAATGTTTAAACGAATTACATATAGCTGAAACATATTTCAGTTCGTTTAGTTAAGTATAATTTTTTTTGGACTAATAAATATGGCACTGCATTTTATTCTATTTTTTCTTTTTCTCAAAATCATCAGATCTTAAAAATGGAGGAAACTAAACACTTTTCAAGAAGGATATCAATGCTTTGTCTTGAGGGTGGGAATCGGAATGGGGCGTGGTTAGTTATTACAGGGCGGAGGCGTGGGTTTCATGATAAAGCTGTGCATCGGTATTTTTTGAAGCTACTGCATTGCGCAAACTCCCATCGATTGCTCGGGGATTCGCAAAAGGATTCGGGCCTACTGAAGAAAAATCTTTATTGATCAGAGAGAGACGCCTAAAAGAGGAATTCTATCTTTCTTTAAAAAGTGGAATGTAGTTCTCGGTTGAAAATTTGTATTAATTCAAACAAATATATAAATATATATATTCTTATATTTATATATTTTTAATTCACCAAAAGAAATTAATGAGATGGCGTAAAAAGAAATTATTTTTTGAAAAAGAAAATTGTGTTTTTATTTAAAAACGCAAACAGTCGACCGTTTTTCATAGATATTTTTGCAACAATCTTACTAAACTGTTAAAATTTTCATGCTACGTTGAACAGAAATTTGATGTTGAAATATCTACAACGCACGTTTTAAAGATGAAAAATTTTACTGTGATTTGCTACAATACATGAAATACGAAATGGTACAATAATTGAACCACAATTTTATTTTAGGTTACACATTCAACCGTTAACTTAAGTAGAAAAGTAAGAAAAAACCTTAAACAATAAACAAAATTTCGAACTATTAATTAGTAAAATTTTGAACTGGAAACTGAATTGGTAAATGTTGAAGAATAAATTAATAAAAAAACAAATTATAAGGCATTCACGTATGTCTTCGAAAACAATATTCAATCAGATTAGGACCTTTATTTAATGTCAAACTCAAATCATGATGATCAGATAGCCTTAAATGGGATACGCACCTAAACACCTAGACTTACAGTCAACGTTCTAACAGCTAACAAGCAGCTTGATAGTTTCATGCTCTAAAACGGCATATTGAGAAAGATGCATAGAGGAGTTTGTTCTTGCTCAGTTTCATTTAGAAATAGGGCACATAGAAAGAAAAAATTAATTACTATATCGAAAATAAAAGAAATAAATGATTCAAATAATATAATCAAAATCAGATTTTTTTTTTTTTTAAATATAACTTTTAACCATGACGTAATTTTAGACTTAAAACTTTCCTTTATGTACTCTTATTTGTATTCCATGTATCATTAAAAAATATTTCAATGAATGTAAATGCACGACCCGCTTTAAATACAACATATTTTTTTTAATACCTATTACCAGCTTTTCATGCTTAATAATTTCTTTTAAAGATTTTTTTTTTTTCATTGCCAAAATTTACATGCAACTACATATTTCTATTGATAAAATACATTACTATTTGGAAATATTATTATTCGGACATTTAAAATTTTGACAAAAAAAAAAAAAAAAAAAAAAAAAAAAAAAACTATAATTTTATAATCTGAATGAATTATCTATTCAGATAATGAAATTTTAAAAAAGAGAGAGAGAAAAAGTAAAATTAAAAACAAACAAACAAAAATGACCAGAAACTTCCACGTCACAAACTTGTCAAGATATGCTAGCAAAAGATGACTGAATTCCTATGTGTAGTTATGGTTCAGTTAAAATTTCGCGTTTACTTATCTCGACCGATTTAAGCATTAAATAACGCTTGAATTAATCATTTTATTTAAATTAAAAAGAAAAAAAAAACCTGTCTCTTTCAGCATGCTTAGCATATGTTTTTCTATAAAACTACCAGTTATTATACGTAATATTTTTTACAGGATAATCAGGAAAAGTGAAAAGATTAGATTTGATATAGCGGTTACCAGAGCTAGTAACTTTTTTTAGAATATCAATATACTTAAAGATTAAACATTGAAAAAAAAAAAAAAAAAAAAAAAAATTTTAAAGATTGCTCCCCCTTTCCCTAAAAACAAACTCAAAACATCCCCCCCCCCCCCTGTATTCTAGTTTTTTCGTTCGATTCCAATGTAACATGCGATCAATCCTCATTCAAACAAGCCGTAAAAAGGGGAATCAGGGCTCATCCATAACAACGTAAGGCAGATAATCCATAAGAACCCTGATGGGTTAGAAGTGGTACGCTGGGGACCCTTAGTTATGAACCCCTCGGTACAGAGAGTGGTGGGTTGGTTCTTCTTGGCTGACCAAGCGAATGAATTCAGAAAATCCAGGGCCTTATTCTGTCAAAATACGAAACAACACTTGTATGTCTCGGATCAAGGAAATTTGGAGAAAGATTATGAGTCAGGCTGAAAGCACAGTATATTCTCAGCAAAGAGATTAGATGAGATGTACAGATGTAAATGCACGCGGGAACCGGCAGAAAGAAATCCAGGAAGGAGCAAGCGCCTAAAATGCGCAACATTACGTGAAAATTTAAGATTATTATTATTATTATTTTAAAAGGTGAAAATTTAAGATTATTATTATTATTATTTTAAAATGGAGAATACAAACTTGAAATAAGCTAAATTAAGAATGTGTTATCAAACATGTGTCAAAATACACGATAAAACTAACTTTTTTTTGCAGATTGTAGTGCTTTTTCCATTTAGATTCAACAAAAAATAGATTGATAAAAAAAAACTTTTTTTTTTTTTTTTTTTTTTTTTTTTTTTTTTTTTTTACATTTTAGATAAGGAGGGTTTAAAACTCATCTCCTCAAATCTAAAGTACAATGTAAAGCTTCAGCCAGTGTTTTTCGAAGTGAATAATAGTTATTCTTTCTTCCTTTTTCTTTCAACAGATAGTTACCCGAGTCCTCTTTTAAAACAATTTTTAAAAACATTAACGTAAAGCAGACAATATTATAAATATGATCTTTCTGTGTGAGATCAGGGAGGACAGAATTACTTTTGTTTCTGTTAGCGTTTAATTATTTTAAACTACTTGTGAAATAATAATTTATTTTTCAAAATCATTCGGCAAAATGAAAATTTAATTAAATATCAATGTTAGGGAAGGACAATCGCTCTTTCCTGCTACCACATCTCTTTTGTCAAAGTAGATGCGTTACATGCGATTCATGATGTATCAAAAAGCATAAAAAGAAATATATACCCTTATAATACTTAAGTAGATCAAAAGAGCCAATTATACTTTTTATTCCTTTTCAACATTTATTTAGCGTACGCAAGTAAAGGCAAACACGCAAACAATGCCTCCCCCCCCCCACCCCCCGCCTTCTTTTAGTTCTTGAAATATAGAAAGATATTAATAACAGTAAGTGACAGATTTAATCATGAATTTTCACATTACTATACTAAGCGTAGAACCAACTTTAGTGATAAATGTCCAACCCGGTAATCGAACCCGGAACCCTTGGAATAGCGCTCCAAGTGCTCTACCATTTAAGCTACAAGGACTACATTTAAGTTCCAAGGGTTCCGAGTTCGATTCCCGGCTTGGATATTTTTCACTGAAGTTGGTTCTACGCTTAGTATAGTAATGTGAAAATTCATGTATTAAATCTAGATTTTCAAGCGTAATTCACTGCTGAAAATTGAGAAATTGATTAATATCAAAATATATAGTAAGTGACAGTTTAAAGAATGAAAAACATGCTTTACTGCCAGTTTTTATTTAATCCTAACTCTTACGAGTTTTTTCGACATTCGTCCTGCAATCCGAAAAACTTTCTTATGTTAATCTTTTCAAGTATGATTTTCGAAAATAAAATCGGTACAGATTAACCAGAATTTCGGATTAGCGCTATTCGAAATAGCGGGGTTTTACTGTATATCTTTACATAAATACATATGAATGCAATTATTAAGGCTGCTAGTCATACAGCTTCTGAATTTCACTCGGTAATAAGTCTATAAGCTTTTGATGCATTCTTATATTTAAAACATCATATCAGGAAATTAATATTTTTAGCTTATCTATGCTTAAATTTCTATAAAATGTTAAAATTTAATTCCCAGTCTGTCAGTTTTTAAAACATAAAATATTAATCACATATTTTAGAAATATTTTGACAACCAAGAAAAAAAATGACATCCTTTAAAAAGAGAGCGCTGAAAAAAGAAAAACATTTTAAGAAGAGAACACTGAAAAGAGAAATTAAAAACATTAATTTCCTGAGAAGATATTGTGAATATCAGAATGCATCAAGCACTCGTCGACTTAAGACGCTACACTAGCCACTGAAAAAGATCCAGATGATAATGTTTATATAATATGGGGGCGTTATTTTCAAATATCTCGATCTAATCTATACATATAATAAAACAGTAGGACCCGGTGTGTCTGTACATTGAAGATAATTGACAAAAATGGAGTCAGGGCGATAAAAGAAAACCAATGAAACACAAAAAAATTTTTTTTGAATTTTTTGTCTGTCTGTCTGTCTGTCTGTCTGTTTGTTCGAGGTTATCTTCGTAACTACTGAATGGATTTTTATGCGGTTTTCACTAATGAAGAATGCACACTCCCGGGCAGTGTATAGGCTTTGTTTCATCAAAATCGGACAACAGACAAAAAAGTAACAAAAAGAAACAAAAGAAACTATTAGGTGCGCTGCTCACGTTTTTTAGTACATATAAAATCCAATAGATGTCACTGTGCGATTTTAAAACGCGCTATCGTTATGTTTTCGCCAGTCTACTTAAGTATGAGAAAGTTTCAAGCTGGCTGTCGTTCCATGTGGTTTAGTCGGTAGAACGTCAGTGCGCCATACTGATGGCCCGGGTTCGATTCCCAGCATGGAATTTTTTTTCACTATGTTGGCATTAACGCCTATAAGCAATTAAAAGAATTTGAAATATTGTATTCAAGGCGAATTTTCTCTCTGGGAAAATTTCCTTGCATTAATATGTCAGTGTAATTTTTTTTTCGATTTAATTTTTTTTTTCGAAACTTTGTTTTTCTTAAAAAATTACAGTAAATATTTGATATTTCCCAACGTTTTTTGAATGATCGACTTGCTTTTTTTAATGTATGTCTGAACCTTATCTAACTACTTCTTCAAGATTTCTTTAGATAAACCGACCAGCGTAGCGGGCGAAGGCCGCTAGTTTTAACATATTTTACATGATTTTCCCCCCATAAGATAGCTGAGGACTATCTACAACCGGGCTAGTTTTTACTTTTTACATTTTGGTTTCAGATAAAAAAATTTAGCTTCCAGAACCGGTTTGAACCGGTTGTGAAATTGGACTATTCTAATATTACAAAAAAGCCAAAATCGAAAAAGTAAATACTAGCCGTCGTCCTCAGATATCCTATGCAAAAAAAATCGTTAAAAAATATTAAAATTTGAGCGAGATATTTGAAAATAACGATCCCCATGTACTAAAATTATTATCCGGGTCTTTTTCAGTGGCTAGTGTGGCGTCTTAATATTACAGAAGGGAATTTGGAAGCTGAATGACTAGCAGCTTTAACAAGTTTTGGCAAAAGTTTCTTATCGCATTCCTATTATGAAACATATAGCTACTCTGAATATTAAACGTTTTTCCAGATTGTAATTTATAGTACAACTATGCGTATTTCTCCTCGCACATAAAAAATATAATGATTTAAACCTTTGAAGTAAAGAATATAAATCAAAACTCCTAAAATCAAATTAACGATTATAAAACTGGATAAAATTTAGAAATTAATTATTTTGTAAAATGCAATCATATGACAAAAAATAAACGCCTTCTAAAAAGTTTCACGGTCATTTGTGTGAATGGAATTAACAACGATAAACTGTAAGGAGAATTACAGATGAAGAAATGTGCGCAACAGATTACCAATTTTTATTCCCTGACGTGGAATACTTTTTATGCGAAACATGTATTTACAAAAAAAAAAAAAAAAAAAAAAAAAAACCTAGCGAAAGAAATGATTAGATAAATACGAAAATGTAGAAAGTAGAATTTACAGAATAAAGATAATGATTAGGAACAGAGCCCTGCGAAGCGGCGGGCGAAGGGAGGTGGTCAGCTCGGGCGCGGAATGTGAGGGGACGCCAAATTTATACTACGAACCTAGTTTGTTTCTTCTTTTCTTGTATGTATATATATATATATATATATATATATATATATATATATATATATATATATATATATATATATATATATATATATATACATACATATATGATACACTAATAGGAAAAAATTCATAATGAATATTCAAAATGAAAAGATATCAATTACAAATATCAAATTTTATTTTTACATTTGTTTTCCAGATAACCTTTGCCAAAATATAAGTGAAAATTCGCTTCTATTACTTAGTTCTTAAAATTAAACCCGATAAAGTTCTAAAGTAAACATGAAATATGTATTCATGAGAATTTATTTGTGTTTCTACACTTTTCAATTTTGTAAAACCTGACACAAACAGAATGGGGGAGGGGGGGATTTAAACTTTGCCCCAGGCGCAGTTTCACGCTGCTGATTAGGAAGATCTTAAGATACAAAATTCTTCCAGTTGGTAGTATTTATATCAGCTTGAAACAATTAGTACGAGCTGAAACGTGATACGGTAATATGATACATAATATGATAATAATTTAATTACTAATTTCAATAATAGAAATCATAAAAATGAATTTACAGAATAATGATAAGGATTAGGAAGATTTTCAGATACAAAATTCTCCCAGTTGGTTAGTTTAGTATTTATATCATTTTGAAACAGCTAATTACGAACTAAAATCTGATACATCATATGATAATAATTTAATTATTAATTTTAATAATAGAAATAGCATTCTTTATTTTTCAGCTTCATTTTGATCTATTATAACTATCTAGATGGAAATCTTTACACCAGTATGAGATTCCCTTAAATTTGAGGAGTGGGGGGGGGGGGGGGAGGGGGCTAATCACAAGCAATCGGTATGGTATGTAAACTACCCAGATAACAATCCCAGAAGTAAAATTAAATTACTTTAGATAGTTTGCTATAGTAGGAAATATAATTCCTTCACCCTTCCAACAACCGCAGATGATCATAACAGCATTCTTACAAAATATTTTTTATGCATTAACAACTGGACATAATGAAAGAATAATGAAATCAGTAAATGGAAGCAAGAAAAAAACTCGCCTGGCGATATCGAAGTTATTAATTTTTATCGCAGGTGTTTAGTCCACGGTAATACCAATTTATAGCAACGCTAATTGAATACAATCTTCGACAAGTCAAACAACGACGACCCAGAAAATTAAATCAAAAAGGATCCCAGGAGTATTTTGGTCCAGTTTATGATTATTCAAGAGGAGCGAGAGTAAATTAATGATGAGTTTGGTGTAGAAAAGTTTTGACGGGCTTTGCCCCTCTGTGTTTCAGATTACAGATAAAGCCAACATCAATCTCGCCAACAACGTGCAAAGGAGGAGTCCAGTGTTAATTAATTTCTGCCTCACTACGCCGAGAGGCACAAGTTTGAACCTGGATAAAACATTGATGTAACGTGATTGTAAAACTTTCATCAAGAAAAAAACGTTAAGCGAAAGAGATTGAAAAAAAAGATTATGAAAGCTAAAATACACAAAAAATTACAGATTTTATGAGCTCGAAATTAGTTTTACACACTTTAAGGATTTCTCGGCTTCTTCAGGAGGGATACACTTTACTTACCATATATTATTTACATTGTGCTTCAATAGAAAAAAAAAAAAAAAAAAAAAAAAAAAAAAAAAAAAAATGCTACATCTCTTTAAAAATATCCACATTTCGGTTAGTAAATTTTTTATACTAAAAACACTCATGCTGGACTCTTAATGTAATCTGATTTAATTGACAATATTGAAAAAATAAAATATTGAAAATTCATAGTTTCATATCATATGCCGCTAGTGAAAACAGATTTTGATGATATTGGCCGCTTGATAATACAACTTAGGGTGGACCTTATTTTTCAAGTTTCAAAATGTAATCTTCTCACCCTCTAAATTTGTTCCTTTTTATGAAAAAATAATTCTGGTAAAATATTAGCTCAATTGAACAATATTTAGAGGTAGCTCAATGATGTAGAAGTTTCTAATGTATGAGCAATGGTAAACATATGCGTACTCGCATGCTATGTCATAGAAAATAAATTCCATCTTCTAAAATATATTAAAATGCATTTAGCATTACATTTTTATTCATAGATGGCAGTACTATGCACAATAATATTTAAAACAATAAACTGCATTTAGCAAATAGCAAAAATCAAATATTCCATTAGTGTTGAATGAATTTTGAACTAGTGATTTATTTTGATAAATATTTCAAAAGCGTTCTTTTTTTATTAGTTTACAATTAAGAATTCATTGACACACAGGATCAAAAATAATCTTGGATATAACTCTTCAGGTAAGAATTTTATATATTCAAAAACAAAAGTTAACAAATTATAGTATTATTAGCTACTGAATTTAATTTGAAAATATGACAACAGGTAAATAGGAAATAAATATACATTTGAAATCATGTAAATTCATGATTTTAAATATGGTATTTTTTTTAAAGATTTATTACTGATTAAAATGGCTGAAGCAACAAGATTTAGAACTCAATTGTATATTCTTGGTGATTCAATTTCTGAATTAAATGGCAGCAAGTTGCCATCTTTACGAATGGCTCTTAGATTTTTTTTACATCGCCATTTTAAAATGAAGGAGAATATAAGAGAAGCATCATCTATTACTATTAAGGAAATAGCAACATTTTGGAATAGAGCTCGAATTCCCATGAGAGAACATTAACATCTTCATCTGAAGTTGCATTATTTAAACGCTTTCAGAAATATTGGAGCTTAATTGATAAAGACAAGTACGAAACGTGAATTTCATTTGATGATGTTGCAAATCTAGTAGAAGATATTAGCAAGAGACTATCAACTGTGCAAAGAAGTACCTATAAGAGCAAAGAGAAACAAAGATAAGAGGTGATTATAAGGAATTTTTAGAACTTGTAATTATATTTCTAGGTACTGTTCCAGAAAGGGGAATCAGATTTATGTCACCAGGTGCAATGCACCATGCCCATTGGATGTCCAAAGTAATATATTGTCTCAAGATCTGGATGTTCAAGGCTCAGTTTAAATTGACTGTAAAAGAGGAAGAAGGTATACGTGATATGTGTGTTTTTACAGTCCGTGTATACTTGAAAGCTTGGATCACTGCACCTCAAGCTTCATGTGCCCCATATAATGACCTGTTGTTGCTCTCATCACTACTTGACGACTCATCAATACATTCAACTGTTTCCAAGTCATCATCACGTAAATTTGCTAATCACTTGTGGTATTTGTCAGAAGGACTTGTTGGTTTAGCTTTATTTGATAGCCGTGTGAGTTTATTAACTAAAAGACGCGTGGTTATTGCATTACAGAATGAAGCTGATTCTAAAAAACAAGCTCAAATTTATTCCAAACGAGACAGTGTTGCTCTACATTCATTCAAGAATAAAAGATTGGAAGATTTTGTCACAGCTAAGTCAATGATGTTGTTTCAATTGTTGGAACTTCTGGATGGATTTCTTGCAGTAGATCCTGAATTGTGGGAGTTAAGAGAAGACTATAAACAGGCAAAAGAGGTAATAAAATCTCTACAAGTAGTAAATGACCATGCCGAAAGTGCAGTTGCACTTATTCAAGAATACAATGGATTGATAACTCATGATGAAATGCAACTACAATTTTTACTACAAGTTGTTGAAGATCATCGTAAAATGTACCCAGATAGCAGAAAAATGTGTCTCTTTCAACCTGCACAAATACAATAAAATTTTAATGTAACATGAAAATCTAATTATTGTGCTGTAAATTAAATAAATGGTCACAATTAAATCATTAAAACATTTAAAGTGCTTACTTATTTGTGTAGCTAATATTCTGAATTTTTTCCTAATTTTATAAATTTCAGGTCAATTGAGCTACCTCTAAATATTTGAATTTATTGCTCAAACTTTTTACATAATGTTTTTGTATCAAAAGGAACAAAATAGGGGGGTGAGACTTGTAAAAATAATAATTTTAAAAAATCATGGCATTTAAGGTCCACCCTAATACAACTGTTACACAATTTTTGAGTCACAATATATATGTATGATTAAAAAATATATACATTACTCAAAAATGCGAGAGTTGTGTATTTAAGAACTTATACAGTTTCAGAAGGACCCCGTCAACTTCCTTTTTTAAGTGATAGAACAAAAAATTGTAAATAAAAACAACATTACTAATGTAAAAAAAAAAAAAAAAAAAAAATCGAAAAGTTTTTAGAAACGTAGATTGCGTATAGAGTACAGTCGACTCTCGTTAGTTCGAAATCGGATAATTCGAAATAAACATGAAGTCCCGAAGTTTTCAATGTCAGAATAACGTTAAACTTTTTCATTAATTCGAACTCATTTTCTCATGACATCGTTTAATTCGAACTAACGAGAATTCCTATTTTTAATTCTTCCTTTCTTTCTCACGGATTTTAGATCATTTGAATAACTTCCTTTCTTTGATTTTTGTGAAAATTATTCCGAACGAGTATACATATAATCCCATGCATTTGATATCCTCTTTCTAAGTTCCCCGTATGTCCATCAGTGACGCTTCAAATTTTTCTTCCATTGTACTTGTTTCTAATCTTTTAATTACTTTATGTATTTATACATTCTAATTTAATATTAAGTCATATTCTGATGATAACAGGCATAATAAATTTAAAAAAAAAACACTATAATATTAATTCCTATCATGTTAAGCATGTTCTCATTTCATACTTTCCATAATTCGAACATTTCTTGTGGTCCCGACGAGTTCGAATTAACGAGAGTCGACTGTATTTATTTTCTTCTAAGAAGTTCAAAAATGAGGAATAAATAATAAAAAAAAAATTCTTGTAATCTTGTTATAATATACAGATCAAACTTTTTGTAATTATATCCATTTGCAACATTGATATTTACCAAAAAATGCAAATGAAAACCTACAGATAAACTGTATTTAAACATATGTAAAGACCAAAAATTACATAATTACCTTTTTAAAAACAAACAAAACAAAATACTAGTAGACTTATTAAATTCTATGAAATGATTATTAATAGACAAAGCAAGTGGATGCAAGCAAGTGGGTGAAAACAAATATTTAAGTCCGCTGAAAAATTTTAGTTACCTTTGTTATATATTAAAAAATACATAAAATACCAATAAAATCATGCAAAAAATTAAAAGGAGAATAATAAAGTAGATTCACCAGACCCACAAATATTTTGAAACTACAAATAAAATGAGTGGTTTCATCTTCATATTAGCCACGAAAAAGCAAAATAATACGAATTTGGGGCTACCAATATGCATAAAAACTGAGAAAAAATTAAAGAAAACATTCAGACTAAAATGTAATAACAGCATTAAATTGAATAGAAAAGTAGAATTGAAACTGGAATTGAAATAACTTATAAAGATTAATCATCAATAAAAAAGGGAAATATTATTCGTTTGTACAAATACTTCAAAATTCTAAGTAATAATATTTATTTAAGTCGTTATTTTAAATATACATTACCTCGTCTGATTTTATATAATTATTTTTTTTTATCTTCAATAGAAGAAAGTATTGCAATCTAATTTTTTTTCCACTTCCTGTTTTCGACCGATTTACACGTTTTAGAGGTCAGAGATTCCAAAAAACATGTTTTTACAAAATGTCTGTGTGTCCTTATGTCGCCATTGTATCATCGAAAAATGCATGAAGACATGCATAAAACTGAATCAAATGTTTTGTGTATGTTTTTGGCTGTGGCAATCAGGTCCTCCTTTAATTTTGAAATATTTCGCCGGAAGGAAGCACTGAAATGGCAGTTTTGTGCTATTTTCAATATTGCACCATCAAAAAGTGTATGAAGTTATGTACTAAATTGAATCAAAACTTTGTGTGTGTTTTTGGCTATGGCAAGCAAGTTCTCTCTAGATTTGAAAATCTGTCGGAAGGAGGCACTGTAAAAGCGATTACTGTGCTCAGTGTTCTCGCTGACATTTGACCAACGTTAGTAATTTGGCTAATTAAAAACAAAAAACATTCGCCAAATGAAAAAAGTATTAGCCAAATAAATTCGCCGTGTATAAAAAAAAACTTTAATTCTTTAATGTACTTCCTTTTTTTTCAATATACTCTAAAATAACCTAAGTTTTTATAACTGCGACAACGATTGTTATTAATCTAATTTCAACTATCCGCTTCAAGTATTTTAAAAATATGCATATATTAAAAATATGTATATATGCATACCTATGAAAAACGAAAAAGAAAAGAAAGAAAAAGCAAAAATCGACCTCTAGCAATTTCGCGGAATCTAATCACTTGTTCACTCGCCAAATGAAGAATTCAGTCGCAATTTGGCGCAATGGCGAGCGACAGCAAGAACACTGACTGTGCTACTTTCACTATTGTACCATCGAAAAGCGTATAAAGTTATGCGAAGAATTGAACCAAATTTTTGTGTATGTTTTTACCTATGGCCAGCAGATCTTCCTTGAATTTGGAAATATTTCGTAGGAAAAGAGCACTGCAATAGTGCATCTTTTTTTTTCGATTTTTCACAGTTCTATTGTCCACTGGCTCGTGCAAAGACGGGAACCCGCGTCCTGTCAAGCCGACTATTTGCAAAAAGCTGATTGACAACAGAATAAGTAAAAACTATTGATTTTAATAAATATTATATCTAGATTCTTTAACATTGATTAATTGATTGACGCAGAAATTTAAGAAGAAAATTAAAGTTGGTATAGTGTTGAATTAATAATAATAAAGTATTCACGTGAGTCACTATTTTTTGAAATATTAAGATGTATGTATGAGATAGAAGAAAGTTTTGAGATCGGCATAGCCAACTAGTTTAATGTTATTTTCACAACAGACTGTCACATACAGTGTAATGTATAGTATAATTTTTTAGATATACAGATATACACATTTCTGAATATTTGTTTAAACCTAGTACACGGTGCTTTATTGTAATCTTGGAATCTGGCTCTTGGGTTGTTATACGTCAACGTCAGCACCAAATTAATTTTATAATCTAAGACAAACACCTATAAACTATGCTTCTCGGGCTGTATTTCTTCGTGAAAACGGATAAAAATGCGAATAAAATACCAAAAGCGCGGATCTATGGAGGCGGAGTTATGGTTGTCACGACTTATGTACACAACTGAAGGTGTGGCCCGAGAGCTCAAGAAGTATAAGATTCATAAATCATCCATGACCATCCCAGCACGTGAATAACTGCAACAGTTTTGATCTTGTGTACACACACCCTGAGCTCTCCCGCCTTCCAGCCATAACGCTTATCAAGCCACTTTATGGTGGCCTCTTTGATATATCAAATTTCCTTACGAGGTACTCTTGGCCACTTTTAAAGTGTTCTTTAAGGATGTTTTTCCACCTTTAGTTATTGTTTTTTATTTATTTACATCTAGGAGCTCAACGAGTTCTCTTCACGACGAGCATACGGAAAAAAAAAGCTTCCTTTCCTCAGTAAAAAAAGAAAAGGAGGAGGGAGAAAAGAAAAAAAAAACTGAGGAGATACTTTGTATGCGCAGCATATGAGAAGGACGAATTTCAATGAAATACTAAACTGTGACGTTATGACAGGATCTTACTTAAGAGGAAAGAATGGACTTACTTTTATCTTTTCTCACTTTTTTTCTTCTGAAACCAGATACTATTATTATTCTAGTTGGGTATGAAAAAGTATTCATCAATAAACAAACATGGAATAATCGCAGTTTCAAATCTTTAAAAGGAAGATTTCGAAATGAATGAAAGCACGATGTAAGAATGGGTACTGATATACGTACCCAAGACTACTGTTTGAGTAAAAAGTAATATGGTTAACAAATAATAATAATAATACTTAATTATGTAAAAGGCTATCTTGTATATGATTTCGGATTGTATAGCATATCATAGTCATTTTTGTATGATAACGGAATAATAAAATGATATTTTTCTAATTTTAAAATAGGCTTGTTTCACAAAAACTGATTGATAAGTTTTCAGTATTTAGACTCATAGACTTAAAATAAAATTGAAAACTGTAATTATATGTAAGGTAAAAGACAATTTAATTTCGAAATTTAGTCTCGCTTTTAGGTCGCGAGCATTAAAACGAAATTGCCGTCAAAAAAGCATGGAACCTTTTTGAAAATATTTTCTAAAAATATAGTACAAATCTGGCTAACTAGACCCATAAAAGAAGAAAGATTCAATATATGTATGTATTATTTTTAGACATTAAAATGCAATTTTCAAAATCTGTGTCTGCTAGAATGAACCTAACTGAATACATTTACAAAGATTCAGACTTTAATTCAAGTGAATATTAGCTTTTGGAAGCTGAAATGTCAGAATCTCCAGAGTCACATTGTAAAATCATGAGCCAGTTCCCCCCCCCCCCCCCGCATGACCTTATATACCTATGGTGTTCCCTTAATCTGAATTTTAATGCTCTCTTAGTTTGAACAATATAACTTAAATTACAAGAACAAAGAATAAAATACATGCCCCACCGGTTCTCAGTAGGTTTTTAATTATTGTTATTTATTTTAAATCTACTACTTTATTTTAGTTTAATTCTGTTTGTTTCCTTTTCTTTTTTGTTAATTTTTTCTATCATTGCAGCAACACTTTTCAATTCCGCATATGCTCCTCTGTGATTGGTATTTAACTTACAGCTAGCACCACCTGTCACACTCTCTGTAAGCTCTGCTCTTTCCTCTTTTTTTCATTTGTGACCTTGTCCCCTTACGAATGCGTGACAGTAGATGATGACGGTCTTTTGTAGTTTCTAGTTCAAAAAGCGTCTAATGTATTTATTTAATTATTTGTGTTTATTTAGACAAGGTTTTGTAACTTTGACATTAATAAATATTTTGACACAAGTGCATTTAATAAGATGGAGAACAACATCGAAAACATTTTTTCCATTGAAACTAATAATTCTAAAACTAATGGTTTAGGAATAAACAGTGTAGGACAACAAATAAGAAGGGTCACCCTTTATTATTTTTAACAATAAAGCAATAGGATCAAAGTAACATAATTTAAAAAATGAATTCGTGAGCATTGTACTCCTCCCCCCCCCCTCACCCTCAAACATTCCTATGTATAACTGGAGTGGAAATTCCATGACTAAACATTTTCGACATGCTTTAGACTTTACTGAATAATAATAAATTACTATATAATGGAAGTTTAAATAGATACAAATACAAAGAAACGATAACGTTTAAAAACTATACATAATTAAGACAATCATGATTAAATAAAGAATAGTAAGGAACAGGGGATAAAAATAATAGAAGAACGGAAAATTAATTTTCGCACAATATTCAAGGTAACACACGCAATGCGGAAAACGGCCAACATTAATTATCGCAATCTGAAACTGTGGGCGACGAAAAATCATTACGATGCCAAAATATGCACGCATTTTAAAATGAAATCATATGACTTTT
This sequence comes from Maratus speculifer, assembly GCA_964019185.1. NCBI lineage: Eukaryota > Metazoa > Arthropoda > Arachnida > Araneae > Salticidae > Maratus > Maratus speculifer. The sequence continues at coordinate 196,260,097 of OZ025296.1, read as the reverse complement.
GAATTATTTTACAATTTATATATATATATATATATATATATATATTAGTTTGTTCTTTTTCTCGCAAAAAAATATAGAAATCAGTTTTATTTAGCAATTTAAATAACAATATTTAATTGCTGAATCACAGTACGAACATTTTTTCACATACTGAAAAACAAACGGAATTTCGTCGTCATTTTTTTTAAAACCCTTATATCCCAAATTATGAATTTAAAACACTTATCTCCTCGAGACATTTTTTTTTCTCTTTGCGTAACTATGATACATTAGAAGATACAAGGTAGAACCCGTCAAATTCTGACGAAAGAAAATGTTTAAGAAGGAACTGTTTCAGTAAGTTATAATAAACCTACAAAATTAGTTACAATAAAAAAAAAATGCATTTTATATTGGTACCTCTAACTCTTAAACAAACGATATTTATCGCTAAATTAACAAAATACTATTTCTATAAAACGCAGTTGTAGAAATTGTTAAAATTAAACTTTAATCGTATATGTAAGCAGTAAAAAATAATAAAGATATGTTATTAGGATAAAGTTATTAATTAAAGTTCTTATGCTAGTATTCCAAAATGATAAAAAGCAAAATTCATTCAACTTTGACTCATCATAGATTTTTTTTTCCCCGTGAAATCTAAACCCGGCATCATTTTCACCATATCAAAATTTACAAATGTACATTTCACATCCGTATTCACATTTCAAAAAAATTGGCATTTTAATTTGATAATTTTGATTCAAAACTTGAAGGCTCAATGCTATTAGCTGAAATAGATATTAAACTGTTGATAGTCTTTTACGTGTAAATGAAATTTTGTAAATGAAGTCAAATTTCACAGCATTTTATAACAGAAGATATTTAAATTTCTATTTTTCACCTTTTAATGAGAAAATGGCAACATAAAGATACAGCACTCAATTTTTTTCCCTTTTTTCCTTTGCTTTAAATAGAAATGGAGTACTCTTGTTGCCACGATTAGAAAAAAGGTATTAAAAGCTACAAAAAAATTAATATTTCAAAAACAAATTAAGATACAGCTTTCAAACACATTTCATTTAAGAGTACATTTTTTTTACCTACACGATGGTGTAAAAATGAAAATGTGCGACATTAAGAAGTTTAAAAACTTTTAGTAGCAAAAATTGCAATACCGAAATTCATTTAAAATTTGAAAGTGTTGCCATGCGCAAAATGACGTATGCGTTACGCACAGATACGTTTGGCCTTTATAATATAGATGTGCACTAAAAATAACTTTTTTTTTTTTTTTTTTTTTTTTTTTTGTTTGTTTGTTTATTATGACTAGTTACTTGATGTGATAAATTCAAAGCATACAGAAAAAAATGAAGTACTCAAAAATGAGTAAATCTATGTACTATTGAAATGAGTATATGTTTGGATAAAAAATGATAAAAATTTTTGAAGCATCGCATGTTATCAAACCCCCCAAAATTAGAATCTTTTTACGCTGTAATGGTTTATTTCACATATGGCGGCATAAAAGATATTTGTTAATGCAAATATTAAATTATGTATAGTAATTTAAAATAGGTTAAAGACGAGTGCAAATAATGCTCTTGTGATAAAAATAATAGGCTAAAACCATATGGTAAGCCTTCCCACCTGGCCGAATCTGTGATAAAAATATTCGATTTGGTTATATCATGCTAATAATTTTGCTGTTTTTCTTTAAAAATAATCCAAAAATCATTCCTTATCAATAATTTTGAATAAAAAATAAACGCCAGTATATTTTTACTTCAATTTGTCGGTTCAAGGAGGCTGTACCTAACGATTCACATTTGACCACAACTATGGAATCAAAAAAGAAGTAATGTATTTCTAAATTTTGAATTTATTTGAATCGGAGCTATTTTGAGAATGCGACGTACTTAAAATTGAGTACTTTTTACTCAGTTTGGAGTAACCATTTTCAGTGTACCGTTAGGTCATAACGCTTGAGCAAAAATCGCGACTCGAAAAAAAAAAAAACTTTTTTTTAATTTTTTTTTAATTTTTTTAAAAATATGATTTATTATGAATATATCAGGTATATATGTGTATATGCAGGATTTGATGATGATGCTGTTAATGCATCATCAGGGACCATCTCGCCATTAAACGAACATTTTACAAATGCATATTTACAGATCGTCCGATAAAAAGCAACATATATATAAATCTGAACTTTTAGTTGCGTGGAAAATTCAAAAAGATTTATAAGAATGCTAAAAAGATATTTTTAGGTATTTTTCTAATTTGTAATTATTTTTCATTTTGTTTTATAAAAATATAATGTATTTTTAAAGATAAAAATATTTTTTTTTTTCTTTACTATTCATCAATGTCAGACATAAATCATGCAATATCTTCCTCTACACTGTCTCAAAATCTATCTGCCTATAGCAACTATGCATCTCTAGTAAATATATATACGTTTTTATGCATCATATGTATTCAAAGGATACAAATCTAAATAAAAATCATGTTCAACGTAATCCCGATGCTACTCAAAAGTACTGCTTTGAAAAGTACTTTGGGAAGTAAATAAACAGAAAAAATAGCATAATCTATTATGAAGTGATTTATTTTTAAAAAGAAAAAATATATATGATATAGCATTACCTTTTAAATTTAAGGTATTTACAAATAAAAGTTCAAGATAATAAAAGTATCAAACAAGAAAATGGAAGCAAAATAGAAAGTCGTAACACGCCGAACTAGCAAAAAAAAAAAAAAAAAAAAAAAAAAAAAAACATGAACAATTTTCCGCTTACCGAAACAGCTACTGCTGTCTAGTGATGGTCAGGGGAAATATTTACTATTATTTCTCAAAAGTTAGTGAATGTGATGAAATAGAAAACATAGAATTATTGTTCCACATATCGAGATCGACCCATCTCCGTATCTCATTTTTTTGTTCATTGTGTGCGTAAAATTATCGAAAAAGGGGAAATTCTGTATTGACAGCTGCAACTATGCTTAGAATTTCACACCAGGTACATTATTCTGTTAAGGAAAGAAAATATGCTTTAATTAATTTTTTTCTTTGTTTAGTTGTTTTCGGATGTTAGGGTCATTTTGTCGTGGCGAAAATAGTCGTTGGGGGCCACCGTAATAAGTTACCCATCATGGATATGCATAATATAAAATACGAAATTAAAACATCTGTAAACTATGTAGAAAATGCGTTGCTATTTCAAAATAAAATTTAAATTTTAAATTAAATATTTTAATGCATAATAATGTTCTATTACTGAATTGCGAGTACTACTTGATTATCCCGTCCACCCATTTCGACAAATTAAATAAATCGTCAAATTACTCGTAAATTATACAAAGTGGCATAATTTCTATTTTAAATAACGAAAGAACAAATAAACTAGTAAAAGATTAATAAAAATACAAATAAAACATCCAATTTAAAATCACTTGATGACATACAAACACATTTAATGTTGTTTAATGTCAAGTGAATGTGACATTTACGATAAGCCATTGTTGGCATTTAATGTTATAGTTTGGCGATAGTTTTTTGGTCGATGAAATAATCAAGTAGTAAAAGAAGCATCCTTATAACTCCAAAAGGATAAACCTGTTATTTAACCCTTTACTGCGTCGGATGAAGGGTCTTGTTTCCAATTAAAATACATATTTGAACTGAAATTTGAATGAAATACAGGGTCATGAAAAATCGAAGTCTACAAAAAATAAAATTACAAATATCTCAGCAACTAATGATCCGGTCGACTTTATTCTTTATGCAAAATTTATGTGGTCTTTTACAGCTATTCCTTAAAATAAAAAATTTAAAAAGTCGAAAATTTTTATGTATTTTTAATCAGAATGAATATTTAGAGAGTCCGAAAAAAAAAATAGTTCCGTATAATCGAGGCAACTAATATTCAACAGGCTTCTTTCCATTACTGCATACTAAGTGCACACCAAATTTCAAATCTCTATCTCAATTTGTTCGGGAGATAGTCTTTACAGACAGACGAACGGTTATTTTTTTTTTTTTTTTTTTTCTGAAAATATGTTTTTCGGAATCTGTATGTTTAAAACATATGTAAATCCATCATTTTTTTTTTTTCTTTAAGGATTACAAGACTTATTCTATACTACGTCTGATGGGTAAGTAAAAGTTTAAAGTTTGGATTATAATCTATTATGTAACATTTTACCCAGGACAAACTTTATTAAATTAATTGTTAGCGAAACTATAAACCTTATGCATTCATGGCAAATTTTGCAATGATAACATAAGCTAGATATTTTAATACTTTTTCTTGTGGAAAACTAATTGTTAAGGAAAATATATGTAGTTCATTTTAAATACTTGACAAATCAAAAATTGATGCAGATTTTATTTCTTTGAATCCTATTTTGAGGGGTGGGTAACTCTTATGTAATAAATTTTTGTACGGTGAATCACTTCAAGAGTAATTTTTTTTTTTTTTTTTAATTTTCAGTAAACATTTTTGTTGTTGTTTTTTAATTGGATAGACTTCTTCATTTAAATCGATTTTGATAATTATAGTAATTTACAATAATGTTTCATAAATATGCATTCTTTCGATGAATTGTGAAGCTCCTATTTTGAAGAACATAGATCATACTGTTTGTATCTTTGAAAATATTGCAGGGAAAAGAAGTGTTTCGGTTCATATCTCAGTAAGAGTGCCAAAACAGTTTTTATATTTGCATAATTCATTATTTGTCCCAAAGCACATTGGCATCAACCCTTTGGGGGCCAGAGTTCATATGTAAATTTTATATGATTGATCCCACTTTTTAAAAGTTTAACTTTACTTATTTAATCACGGAAATGCCCTAATTTGCTGTATGTATCTTTTGAAGATACATATGTTCCACCCATGATTCTTAAAGGATTAAAGAGGGAAACTTGTTTTTGGCGAGTTCCTTTCATTCGCCATCTAATATAAAATTTAAATCACTTTGCATGAAATTTCGTTGAGTCATTTTTATGAAAGGGGGGAAAAACTTTGTAAAAAACCCATAGCTTTTATGAAATGCAATCGTGTGAAAAAACCACAAAACTGAACCAGTTTTTTTTAAATCAATTCTAGCAAATCTTTGCACTATATTTCAGATTCATTAAACATACTTTAGCAACAGTTATTTCTTAGCAGATTGAAAAATAAACATAATTCGATGGCAACTGAATTATACATCTAACGTTTCGACGAAAATGCAATTAAACTGTGGAGTTTGAATTTTATAAAACCCGGACATGCATTTCTGTATGAACATTTCTCTTATAGATAAAGTCAGTGAAATATCAAAACTCTTGTCTCTCTTAATTCTACTCGGTTGTTAATCATCATTTTAATTGCTGTTAGTTTACTTTTTCTCTTCTAAAGCGTTTTCCCACCCCATTACCGGCAGTCTTGCGTAGGAGAGGAAAAATGAATCAAATGATCGCGTGCCTCTTGCATGTTGATGTTCTCGGTGCTAAATAAATCGCGTTCACCCTCCCCCTTGTTCATTTCTGCTCCGTGTGCCGTTCCTATTATTGCGTGTTACCTGCGTGATGTGTGGTTTGCACGGCAATCGATACCAGCACTTCCCGTTGAGTTCGTGACTCTTCATTACAACGTGAGAACTCTTCAAAAGTGTAGGTTGACAATGCCTAGTCGTACAATCAATCGTTTAGCAGCAGGATTTAATCTCCTTTATGTTGTTGCATTTATTTTAAAGATAGTTGTTTGCGATTGTACGAAAAATTGTACCATATGAAAAGTGGAGTCATTGATTATGTAACATATTACTTTTGCTTAGGCTTATATTGCAATTATTTCACGAGATACCAATATTGGTTATGTTTTTCTGTACTTCAAAGCTCCTTTGAAAATAAAAGTAATTATCGTAAAGGGAGTGGGAAGATGTCTAATTATTTATAAGTGATTAGATAATTAGTAATTTTTATAACACTAAATCACTCTTTTTCAATTCACCTACAATTTTTTATTTATGGTATCAAATAATTTTAACAATTTTATTTGTTTACGATTCTTTTATTACCATTTTACCCCCTTCTCCCCCCCTAAAAAAAATTAATAAATAAATAAAATAAAAATGCGTAAGTATCGTCTGCCTAAACGATTTCACACAACAGGAATAAATTGTGTATTTGAATTCTTAACACTGAAAAACTTTTATAATTGAATGTAAATAGTTGAATTTTCACAAATTTTAATTCATCAAAAATATGCTATAATTTTTATTTAAAAAAAATAGACTATTTTAAAACTTTCTTAAAGGCAATCATGAAACTATTATACGATTAAAAGGAATGAGTACTAAAATATACGTTGTTTCCAACCAACCTTAATAAAGTATTCTATTAAAATGTACATTTTCTTCTCAAATAACATTTGTTTTTAATATTAAAAAAAACTTTATTTTCTTAACAGTTGTTAGGATGCTTTGGTAATAATGAAGATACATTTTATTTATTTAATTAATCATGATTCTAGATATAATTACTTACTCCAGGGTTTATTTTTCCACCTGAAAATATACGTGTTTCATTTTTAATCGCAAAAATGCTTCCGTAATGGAAAAACATGTAAAATAAATTAATGAAAATAATAATTTTTTTAAGTTTATTCCGTAAAAAAGAAATATTGTGCAAATCTACAGATCATAATTTATTTTTGTATTTAATTTCAAATCAAAATATTCAATAGTGTTTTTTTTTTTTTTTTTTTTTTTTTTTTTTTTTTTTTTTTGGTAAAGTGTACGACAAAATGTAATTTGTGTAGCATAGTAGAGGATTCGCTTCGCTCATCCTAGTAAATTAAAGTCATTAAAATTTTCCCTCCCCCTTCCCCCAGTTAGAAACGTTTACTACTTATATATACTTATCCGAGAGTCAGCTTTTCAATACTATAAAAATTTTATTTATTTTGACCTATGCTGCTAATAATATTATTTATAGTCAATTTACGCACATGGGCATGTTTCCGCAATCTTTTATAATATTATATCGGGAGGTATAAAGCAAAATTTTTGTAAAATTCCTGTAATTTACTTAAGGTAATGTGCCTTACCTTCAGGGCACTTAATGAAATTTTTATCAAACACATGCGTTTTTAGTTAAAATAGAGAATAAAACTATGGCTTCACATAAATTTTTAATGGAGTTTTAATTAAATTTTCAAATTTAGGCTTATATTTAGTCAAATTTTAGTAAAAAATTCTATTTATATCAAATCTTCTATAAGGAAATCTTTTCATATATTTTACTTTTTTTTTCAAAAATATATTAGCAAACCATTTACTTGTGTTATGAAGCAAAAGATTTGCAGTACCTGTTAAATTTACTAATGTAAACTAAATTTTGTATAAAAAACATGATTTTATTTATTTTTAAAACTTTTTTTTTTAATAATTTTAATTTTGATTTCTAAATGTTCAAATTTTAATTTGAAACAAAAAAATAAATAAAAACGAAATAGAATAAAATTAAATTAAAAAATAAATAAAATATCGAATTTTTTTTTTTTTTTTTTTTTTTTCAAAATCAGCTATTTGGGGGTAAGCACATACCTTGAAGTATCATTTACTATTTCAGGGATATTCAACCGTCATAACTTTTATTCAAAAAATATATCTCTACGTTTGAAATCAAAATACAACAAATCAGTTCATATAACAAAATTTGACCAAATCCCTTTTTTAAAAATAGAAATGTAATTTTAAATATTAATTGTTGTAGAAAATATAAATATATGGAAAATTTCATAATCCAATTTGCCAGGAAATTACAGTATTGTGAATCATAATCATTTTAAAGATAGATATGGCAAACAAAAATTGAAATAAAAAAGATTTACTCGTAAAAAATAAGAAAATTTAATGAAGAAAATGAAAATAGGAAATAAAAATCAAAGGACACGTAAGTGATTAATGATCAATTGGCAAAAACATATCCCGGAAAAGTTTTTTTTTTCTTTTTTTTTCCCCCCATATTATAACAGACCACATAGCAATGAGCTTAAAAGCTCCGTTACTTGCAAAATAATACATTGAAGGAATAAATAATTAGAAATTCAAGAATATTAAATGAAAACTAATTGTGACTGCAGTCTAAATTTCAATAACATATTTCAAAATCATATTTGATATGTTGATATATTTTTAAAGATATTTAGTACATAGATAATATCTTAATGTGCAGGTTAATGTTGGGCAAGATCTGCGATATCCGTGCTTATAAATGTATAAATAGCGTCTTTTAGTGTAAATATTTTGTAAGTAAACCATCCATCAATATTATTTGAAGAATCCTAGTAATCAGTTATCAACCATTGTGTCCGGTATCACTTATTTATACCAGTGGTAGCAGCATATCAACTAAACAGTAGTTATTTGCATTTTACATGCGATGGAATAAAACTCGTATGTTAATTATAAGTGTATGGGTAATAATGAACCATCACGGTGACGAAAAATCCGCCAGTGAAAAGAAAATGAATGGTAGCCTGATTACAGAAGATTGCCACTGGTCGTTGTAGTATTTTTTAATCTTCCATAATCGGGTATTTTTTTTTCTAATCAGAACAAGTTAGCTTGTTTTTAGAGCTTGTTGGGTCTCGGTGGGAATTCTCAAACGTGGGGAACAGAGCCCCGTAGTTTGCGAAATAAAAAAAATATATATATACATAATATAAATAAATAAAAAAAAAATCATTTTTAAATATAATTTGCAATTGCGATATTATTTGTGAATTTTTATTTGCATTATTATTATTTTTTTCTTCTTAAAGTATAAAAAATGTATATTTTAGTAAATATTCTCCACATCAGAGCAATAATTTTATTTTTTATGTTCACCTTGATTATTTAACTCTGTTAAGGAATTATTTACCCAATATCTATCTGAAAAAAAAAAAAAAAATTAAAAAAAAAAATAAATTAAAAAGTTGTTGAAAATGAAACTTAGTTTTCCTATACTACCAGAATGCATTCTTACATATATTTTGTTTTCCTTCCCCCCCCTTTTCAATATTTATAAGCAATTCTAGAAGATAGATTTACACGGTTGATAGTGTCGATAGTTTTCATTTATTTTTAAGAGCTTTCTTCTAAGGATTTTACTTCAACATAAATCTCCGATTAAATATCACGAAGAACTTACAAGAAAGAATAATAATAAAAAAAGGTTTCGTGATATCAAATAAAGCACACGTATCATTTTAGCAGTTTATTTTTCTTTTGATTGTAGTTTTATTTATTTTAAATCTCTTTGTTGTGCATTTTTTAGGAATTGTTAAATCTTTCTCAGCTGGTTTTTGTTTTATTATTTTTTGTTGTTATTGTTCAACAAATATTGCTACGAAAAATGAATAGCTGATGTTCTCATATTTCGAGTTAAGTCTTAGTACCTTATTTCAAAATATTAATACATTATTCTAGAACATAAGGCGATTTGTTTAATGTTTGTTTATTATCTATACATTATTTCCAGCAAACAATAAAGTTCACGAATGTTTGTTTGTTTTCGTATATGCAGATGGAATAATTCTAATTAAAATTAAAGTTTTTTTTTTAAATAATATTTTTTTCCCGAAATACTAAATAATACTTTTAACTCTTTATGTCCCACTTTATTTATTTAAATTCCCATCCAAATTTCATATTGACGAAAAAAATCCTCTATTAATTGGATTCCACACATTTTATTTCTGTGTGTTTAAGTAAAATTAGTTGGATTCTTAAAACCAAGGAATAAAAAAGACACATTTTCTTCCCTTTATAGTTTGAAAAGCCTTTTAGATATTTCTAAAACTTATCTTTTTCCTATACTTACTTTCTCTGAATCAGACTATATATACACCTTTAAGATAATAACAATATTACATAATTGACTAGTAAGATAATGTTCATTCGTTTAATATAAGTATTCATTTATATTTATTCAATTGAGAATATGCATATACACATACAAGCATATTAATAAAACATATTGTGGAATTAACTATTCAACGCATTTTAAGTCTTAAATTATATCAGTAACATCTACATAGATTAACTTGAACATTTACTATTTAGAAAGAATAATAATAATTTTTTTAATGCAAATTACAAATTGTTACATATTACTGAATAAATATAAATTAAACAACATAATCAAGCCTAAGATTAGATTTAATAAAAAATCATAACACTGAAAGTATACGCTAACTTTTCTTAGCGGAAACATATATTATATATATAAACGATATAAAAATTCGACCAGTTATCTATTTAATGTAATAAAAATAAAACAGAAATAAGATCTAAAAATAAAAGCGGTTAACAGACATTTTTAAAGTGCTTCCAACTTATAAAAAAAAAAAAAAAAAAAAAATATGGCATGCAGATAGATAGATAATCAACTCAATTAGACGCCATACTTCACTACATTTTTCGGAAAAAGAGACTATCCTCGCCTGCAAAAATAAATAAACACGTAGATAATTTGACCTAAAGACATCCTTAGAAAAAGTGGCATGCTGCTTACGACAACCTGGTGAAGGAAAAAATTGATAGTTAGGCACGGAAGAAGTTAGAAACGTAATCATTAGACACGGATGGCGAATTCTGTATACAGAGAAATTGGAAGGGGATCGCTGTTAAAAGAGTAGCGACGACGTTTAATAGTAGTGGACTCTATTTTGTCACTCACTGCCAATCATACGGTAGAGTATGCTTCACCCACACTGGTTTACTGAAGGGTATAATTTTCTGGCATTTTCTGACCAAGGTTGAACGCTTCTAAAAGCAAATAAGGGTTTATTTTCCTTCATAATAGGCGGTGACTTCGTTCACCAGTAGTAGGTGGAAGGACGGCAGTTTTAGATATCCGCAAATCATGGCAATTTTTTTTAACAGTTCAAAAAATATTTCTAAAATAATAGAAGGTGATTTTCAATTGTTTGCTTAAAAAGTCCCAAAATCTGTCCATTGTTTTAATACGAAAATTCAAATGCTACAATAAAACTGAGCTATATATCAAAATCTCTGTCGTTTAATTAAGCATCTGATAGGATATTAAAAGAAAAGTATACAGTAAAAAATTTCACCCTAAATAAATGGACAATTTAAAATTTATAACTGCAGCAAACTGCCCAATAATTCAACAAGCGCCCTTATTAATCAGGATAAAATTATGGCTATATTAGAAGATTCATGAAAAAACTGCTGAACGATAAATATATTTACCACTCAACGGCTGTTTCTACCATTTTCTAGATAAATGGTAAAGGAGATCAATATTTTACAGAAAATTTCAATAGTGTAAAATAAAGCTCTGATTATTAGAACAACTGAATAACGGTGAATATCTAAAATAAAATCAATAAATCATAATTTTAAATACAATCAACATTATGATGTTTTACACTTTTTCAGATTTTACAGAATAATTATGAGCTTCACAAGTTGTTGAATATTTATCCGAAATATTTAAATTATGAATCATTAGTAAAGTAATGTACATTTTAAAATTACAGTCGACTCTCGTTAATTCGAAATCGGATAATTCGAATCTTCGCTTAATTCGAACTAAACATGAAGTCCCGAAATTTAAATGGCAGAATAACGTTAAAAATTCATTAATTCGACCTCATTTTCTCTCGACTTCGTTTAATTCGAACTAATGAGAATTCCGATTTTTCATTTTTCTTTTCTTTCTCAGGGATTTCAGATCATTTGAATAACTTTCTTTGTTTGATTTTTGTAAAAATTGTTTCGAACGAGTATACATATAATCCAATGCATTTGATATCCACTTTCTTAGAGCCCCGTCTGTCCAACAGTGACGCTTTAAAATTTTCTTCCATCGTGCTTGTTTCTAATCTTTTAATTAGTTTATGTATTTATACATTCTAATTTAATATTAAGTCATATTCTAATGATAACAGACAAAATAAGTTAAAAAAAAAAACAGTATAACATTAATACCTTTGTATTAGTACCATATTAAGCATGTTTTCCATATATCGAATTTCGGATAATTCGAACATTTCTTGTGGTCCCGACGAGTTCGAATTAACGAGAATCGACTGTATATTATTTAAAATAAATCCACGTTTCTGAACTTACAACATCTTTATTAATACAATAAAGTTCGATAAATATTGTCATAACTAAATAATACTTAAAACTATTCTTTAACCCTTTCAGGGGCAAGGTACATGTCTTCACAAAATGTTAAAGTAGTTCATTGACACAAGTATTCACAAGAAAATTTATTTGTAAAGTAGTAAAAGTGCATTTTCGCTCATTTAATAAAGGTGAAATTCTCTTTAAAAAATTCGGGTGTCAATGTGACAACCGCCCTTCAAGGGGTTAAAAATTTCTTTCAGAAATCTTAATGTCTTTCATTATTACGGATAATCGTTGCTTTAACCCTTTCCGGCACACTGTGCCCGGTCTGGGATACCTAATTTTAATTCTAAAACATGCAAATGGCACCAATAAAATTTTAGTAAAATTTTGCTTTTACAATAAAGGCTTTTAAAATAAGAACTTCAAAACATCTAAAAAATTCGGTTGTAAATTCCGGTGTCAGTCGATAATTTCTCATTTTACTAACAGATTTTGCCCGTGCCGGAAAGGGTTAAATGAATTCAATGGGAAAAGATTCATATAAAAACAAATCGAAGTTTCTTGAAAATAGCTGTAAGATAAAACCTTAATTTTTATTTAAAATCAAATAAATAGTTACACAAGTATAAAAATAGCAAAAAAATCATTGAAAAGTTAATTCACTTTAAAGAGAATAAATATTAAAATTTTTGTGGAGATTAATACAGACATATTATTTCCCTTCTCGTGTCCCCCATTTCTGTCACATTATCTTTCATCACTTCTCAGAATTTTTCCATTTTAGTCCCCAAGTATACGATCTAAGAAGTTGAAAGTTTAATGAATGTGTTGAAGTTTAATGAAAGTGTTATGAAAGTTTAATTTTAATTAACGCAAAAATTGATATAAATTAAATTTTTTACAAGTTCAATTCTTATCAAAATTATAAGTATCCATTATGAAAATTTAATTTTAATTAACGCGAATCGTCTAATACTTAGACCGGGCGGCGGCGACACGAATGACTACGTCATCGAGTTACGGGATGAAATCATGATGTAGGACAAGATTATTAGGTGTAGATTAAGGAATGACTGGTCTGCCTGAGCAATTCTTGGTACGATATGAGTAACAGCGGGCACCAAATCGCCATTTTGGCGTCACTATCACGCCATCGAGTTACGGGATGAATTTTGTGCCAAATTAAAGCTAAAATAAAGTATTTTAAGAATATTTCGGTCTGCATGCGCATATCCTGGTACAATCCCTTGGCAGACTGAAATTTATCACAAAAAAAAGAAGTTATAATGTAAAATTCAATATGACTACGTCATCAAGTTACGGGATGATATCATGATGTAGGACAAGATTATTAGGTTTAGATTAAGGAATGACTGGTCTGTCCAACACCCCCTATAGTCAAGGCCTCCGCAGCGAATTCCAGAAGTTTCAATATGGCTGCCCCTACAGTCCGAAGGTCCGACTCCCCTTTTACCGGTGACCTTAGTCAGTGTGCGTCAGTCCAGTGCTAGTACGGCATGTTTCAATCTGACGTTTCGCCATTTTCTATTTTGTTTTGCGTTGTACAAAATTTGGATATTATAAAGACTAAAAGTAAGTGTTATCTCTTTTTCCTTATGTCATTGTTTTAACAAAGCTTTAAAGATAATTTCTGTTAAACACACTTGTAAGATTAGTGATTACCGATTTAGTTTTCAAGCTATATGTATTGCAACAGTGGTTTTCAAATCATTTACATCTATGGTGAATTAGTATTTTGTTTAAAATAATTATAAAAAATATAATTTTGCTTCTCATCTGAATTTTTATCCTGTTGATTTTAACTTTCAGTATTTCCTCACGGGATTTTGTTATTATTTATATGTAATATATCTTTATCAGAAAATTACTGCCCTCTAGCAATAGTTTATTTCTTTGTTTATTAAGTATTTTTCTAAATTCCAGTTTATTAGTTTGAATCCGAATTTACTTATTAAATTATATAATTTTTCTCGCTATCAGTTTAAAAATAGTTTACTATAAGTAATCTGGGTGCGCTGTTTAAATTAATTCATAAAATATTCAAAGAGTTTGTTTATTGCTATTACAGCTTTCATTAGCATAATAATTAGCTTCAGCTGTTAAATTGCTTTTGATATTTTGACAATTATCTTTTCCTCCTTTCTACTATACTTTTCTATACTCTTAATTTGAAAGTTATTTTTATGGAAACAGATTTTTTTTTCTTTAATATTAGTAGATATTTTTTAGTAATAATAATAATAGTAATTTGAAACTAATTTATAAATTGATAAAGAACAGACACTTTCTTTAATAATAATAATAATAGTAAAGTATAATAATAGCAATTTAAAGATAATTTATTGATTGATAAGGAATAGATTTTTGTTCTTTAATAATAATTTATAATAATAATAATTTTAAAATAATTTATAGATTGATACTGAACACATTTTTTTCCTTAATAATAATAATTCTTTAAAATGTATACTTTAATAATTTATAGATTGGCAATTGACAGATTTTTTTCAATAATAATTTATAATAATAATTGTAATTTAAAAATAATTTATAAATTAATAAGGAACAGATGCTTTCTTTAATAATAATAATAATAGTAATGTATAATAACAATAGCAATTTAAAGATAATTTATAGATTGATAAGGAATAGATTTTTTTTCTTTAATAATAATTTATAATAATTATCTTAAAATAATTTATAGATTTATACTGAACACATTTTTTTCCTTGATAATAATAATACTTTAAAATTTATACTTTAATAATTTATAGATTGGCAATTGACAGATTTTTTCAATAATAATTTATAATAATAATTGTAATTTAAAAATAAATTATAAATTAATAAGGAATTGATGCTTTCTTTAATAATAATAATAATGTATAGTGATAATAGCAATTTAAAGATAATTTATAGATTGATAAGGAATAATTTTTTTAATAATAATTTATAATAATTATAATTTTAAAATAATTTATAGATTGATACTGAACACATTTTTTTCCTTAATAATAATAATAATACTTTAAAATTTATACTTTAATAATTTATAGATTGGCAATTGACAGATTTTTTTCAATAATATTAATAATAATAATTTATAATAATAATTGTAATTTAAAAATAATTTATAAATTAATAAGGAACAGATGCTTTCTTTAATAATAATAATAATTTAGAATAGTAATATTAATTTAAAAATAATTTATAAATTGATAAGTTGTTGCTTCTTTTTTTTTTTCTTTGTTCCAATGCCACTTGATATTATATTTAATATTAATTTATACGATTAAACAATCTTATAAGGAAATACTGAATAATAAAAAAGTTAAAGCTAGAAAGCAAATAAAATATACCTTATTTATTTATTATTATTTGTTTTGATTTAATAAAAAAATTTTATATCTTACATATGTATAACAGAAATTATTACATAATAATGATATTAAGACAATGACATAAGTAAATGAGATAACACTTAGCATTCTGTCTTTAAATAATTCTCATCAAATAAGAAAAAAGTAAACAAATAAGACACATGGGAGTGAGTGTGAAAAGTGTGTGTGTGTGTGTGGGGGGGGGGGGGGGGTATTTGAAATGAAAAACTCTTCTCACACAACATATTATTTAATACATTTTTTTCCCAATTCTTTTTTTTTTTTTTTCTTTAATCAAGTCATCAAATTTTAGTCATGTAAACGAATTTAGCTTCAGGATTATGAAGCTAAATTAAAATATAAATTTTAATACATTTTTTAGAAAAAATGATGTACTGTTATAATTTTAAACTTAAGTTTTTTTGCTGAGTTTTTTTTTTTTTTTTCTCTTTTCTTTCTATTATTTTCATTCTTTCTTTTCTTCAATGTATAAGTTCATTTGATGCTTTAATATATTTTTTTTTTATCCTACTTATTTAAAATAGTGTGATATTGATAATGTAAAAGAAATATTCTATTTCTAAATTAAATCACATCTATTTAAAAATCCAAAGCTCAAATCTAATGCAGTTTTGCCTCTTATAAAAATTTGTATTTTAAGTCCTTTTTAGTATATTTTTTAAACAATAAGTAACCCTCTTAAATTATAACTTATATTTATAGGAAATGACAATTATTTACTTGATTACACATTCAATTAACTGAAAAAGTAAACACTATTGCTAAAAATTTTGAAAATTACAAGAAATGCAACTTTGTGTGAGCTTGTGTAAATTCATATTATGGACGTGGGAAGTCGGACATCGCGATCGGCCATTTTGAAACGGTGTGAAGGCCTTGACTATAGGGGGTGTTGGTCTGTCTCGTCATTTCTTGGTACGGGTAACAGCGTATCCTGGTACAAACCCTCGGCAGACTGAAATTTATAACAAAAAATGACGTTATAATGTAAAATTCAATATGACTACGTCATCGAGTTATGGGGTGAAATCATGATGTAGGACAAGATTATTGGGTGGTGATTCAGGAATGACTGATCTGCCTCGTCATTTCTTGGTACGATATGAGTAACAGCGGGCGCCAACTCGCCATTTTAACGTCACTTTCACGTCATCGAGTTACGGGATGAAATTGATGCCAAATTAAAGCTAAAAAAAGTATTTTAAGAATATTTCGGTCTTCCCGCGCATATCCTCGTACAAACCATCGGCGGACTGAAATTTATAACAAATTATGCTTCATAATGTACAATACAAAATCTAAAGACGTATTTTACATTATTTAACTTCGCAATCGACTTTCATGCTAATTTGATGGTTTAGGAAAAGATTCTTATTAGTAAGCGAGAAAACGACCGATTCGGCATATGATGAATTGTATTGTATATTATGACGCCTTTTTTGTTATAAATTTCAGTCTGCCGAGGGTTTGTACCAGGATATGCGCAGGCAGACCGAAATATTCTTAAACTACTTTATTTTAGCTTTAATTTGGCACCAATTTCATCCCGTAACTCGATGACGTGAAATTGACGCCAAAATGGCATCTTGGCGCCCGCTGTTACTCATATCGTACCAAGAAATGACGAAGCAGACCAGTCATTCCTTAATCTACACCCAATAATCTTGTTCTACATCATGATTTCATCCCGTAACTCGATGACGTAGTCATATTGAATTTTACATAACGTCATTTTTGTTATAAATTTCAGTCTGTTGAGGGTTTGTACCAGGATATGCGCAGGCAGACCGGAATATTCTTAAAATACTTTATTTTAGCTTTAATTTGGCACCAATTTCATCCCGTAACTCGATGACGTGAAAGTGGCGCCAAAATGGCGAGTTGGCGCCCGCTGTTACTCATATCGTACCAAGAAATGACGAGGCAGACAAGTCATTCCTTAATCTACACCCAATAATCTTGTCCTACATGATGATTTCATCCCGTAACTCGATGACGTAGTCATTTGTGTCGCCGCCGCCCGCTCTAACTGTTCAATGCAATTCTGTAACGGCAATGCTTTTTCATCATTATTAAATTTCGTGATTGCATTAGCCAGGCACCTTTGTCAATACATGGACGCTATATAGGTGCTCTACGTTGACACAACAGCAAATTTATCAGACGAATTTTTCTTCCCTTGAATTTATAGGAGAATAAATAATTTGCGCTGAAAATAATTTAAATTGGCGAGATGCGTATATCTGGCTGGGAGGGCCGAAATGCAACAGAATTATTGGAAAATATGCGAAGCTCCCCTCCTGATAAAATAGTCAACTAAATGTCATCACTTACGATAACAACTTTTCAGTAATTTTCATGTATCATATTTTAAAGTCTTAATTTATAATCTGATATCAATATTATTTTCAGCTGTTCAAAATGAAGAAACCGAAAAAAATATATGAATAAATGTTAGTGCGCGAGACATTACTCGGCGTATATACAAATAAATTTATACTGTGAAAATTTGAATATTATGACAAAAACTTTACAAATTAAATCCATAGAAATGTTGCGCAATAATAATAAAAAGAAATCGATATTTTATAAAATAATAAATATAACTAATAACTAATAAGATATTATAATATAAGATAACTAATAATAATAAATAATCTTTGTAATTTTTTGTATGATGGGCAATACTGCTACTGCAATAAATACGTTTTTAAACACAAAATAAAACAACAATTTCACTGAATTAATTGCATATTCCTGATTTTGCATCTTAATTAGTTTCTTATATTATGAACTTTATAAACATTGTGTTATTTTTTTCACTCGCAAGGATTAATTGCAAAAATAAATAAATAAATAAAAAGTATGTTAATACTTCCTTAAATTAAGAGATTTATAAGATAATTTATCTGCGACTTCCATTCTGCTAACAATGAAAAGACCTACAGGATAAATTGATTTCCGAATCGCTATGAATATCGAATTTAAGACCTTGCAATAACAACTATTAGATACCAGCATTCTAACCGTTGGAGAAAAAGGGCGAACAAAAAAGTAAAGAATTTCAATCGTGAGAAGGAAAAAATTAAATATTACTCAGTATCAAAAGTAATGAAAGTCAAAAACGCAATTAACTATCAGATGAAAAACAGATATTTAAGCAGCTTCAATTTATAAATTGAATTCCAAATCGTATTTCATTAATATTTTAGGTCTTTACATGATACGTTCCGCCTAGAATCGTAAATCATAAAAATTACACAGCCGTATGATAAAATTGTCGATCACTGACGAAGTGATCTAAATTGACATATAAAACTTGACACATTAACGCATTCAGTACAAACAACTAGCCATTTAATTTAGCACAACGACAAGAAATAAACCAACAGAAATTGGGCAAGTAAACTTAAGAAAGCTAGGCGTAACCCGTGGAATTCTAGTGACAGGTATTGCCTAGGAGGCAAAGTTATAACCACACGGATCCAAGCGTTGATGAAAACTACCCAGTGATTATCCTTAATAAATTTATTATCGTGCAACAGCTATAACAGGCTTGTGTGCATAGAGGCAATTAATTTAAGTTACGTCAGGTGCATACATAAATTCATAACAAAAAACGATCGGGTTTAACAACGCGCATATACTCTTACAATAGACTGATATCGGAATATGAAATGATGGATGGTGCAAATGCAGAGTCTACCAGATAAGTATCAAGTAATAATTACTGGCTTTGCTAATTAGAATTTTATTATTCGGCAAACATCGCCCATTAGGGAATGGGGGAAAGTAAAGAATTCAAATAAATATTCATATTTTCCCTCACCATATTTACTCTGATACTTGGAAACTAAAATTATTATTCCGCTAACATGGTTCATTAGAGTACCATGATAAAATGTATTCAAATAAATATTTATAATATTTTTTCTTTTTGATACTTACATTCTGATACTAAGATCAGGATTAAAAAGCTCATTTTTTAAAAAAGAATTCTATCATGTGATAAGGAAAAATAAACAATAACTGTGAATTAGAAACGGATCTAATATGTAAGAGAAAATCTCAGCGCATTTAAAACATTGTATAAAAATTTCCTGCATAAAGAATGTTTATTGTTAATGATTTTCAGTCAAATTAACGTTAATCAATCAGATTTTTTTTTCGATCAATACGAAATGAAATCTATATATTAATAAAAGAACAAAACGCTCTGTCTGTGTGTGTGTGTGTCTGCGATGGCTAGCAAAATCAACAGCATGTACAAGGCTCACAATTTTTTTGAGAGTAGCCCCAAATCTCTCCTGATGCACCTGAGCTTCAGAATTTCGAAATTCTATTTATTAACTGAGTAATTAATTAAATTCCAAAGATCACTCTCATAAAAAATCGCCTTTTTTCTTCTTTTTTCCCCTTCATTTAGTTATGGTTGGTTGGTTGCATAAAATTTTCGCAGAAATAATTAAAAAAGCTGGAATAGACCTTTAAAATTCATAGACTGGCAAACTTTCAGTTTAAATGATGATTTTTTATCACAGCGGTTGTAAACCATGGAGGAAAAAGATATGTGGTGGCGAAGTAAACCGAAAAAAGGGTTGCAATATTAAACCATTTATCGCTCAAATTGTTCATTTTGTTCCAAACAAAAACATGTGGAAGGGATTTTGTATTAATAAGAAGAATTGAAAGAAATGAATTACAGCTGAAGCATATTTTACGAAGAAATAGTAATTTTTTTAAATGTTTTTTCTATTATATAATTTATTTAAAAAATTTTTGCTTTTAAAATAATTGAAATTGATAAATTCGAAATAATTAAATGTCAAAATAAAATTAAATAAAATATTGAAAACATTTGATTTGAACTAAAAACTGTATTACTAAAAGTTTTCTTTTTTTTTCAGAACTTTTTAATACTTTATAACGTAGATGAAAAATGTTTATGATTTAACAACATATTAATAATTCTATATCAATATATAAAATATATTTATGAAAACATTCTTTTAAAATCATGCGTGAAAACATAAATAACAAATATTAGTTATAAAATCTAGATTTCAGAGTGCAGACGATTTTAAGACATTAACGAAAGATTGTTAACTTTTCAAGCAAAATCTTAAATGATACTTCTATATTGATATTTCAAAGTCATTTGATAAAAATAATCACATAATTCTTGCCTATGATTGATATATTTGTATCTTTTATGCATTCCGATCGTGTATTACAGTCAATAATGGCACAAAACTTTATTTTTTAAACGAAATTTTAGTCACCTATTCAATAACAGTTTAAAAGGTAAAAAATAAAGAAATACCGGTTTAAACCAGTTTGAAATGATCGGCTTTTCAAAGCACATATTTTGTTGGTGCTTATTTGGACTTAATGTAGCGGATTTTAGGGTTATATTTTTGGCGTCAGCCCAAGACATTATACTTCCACTCAATTTCTTTTTACTGTGTGGTTGTACGCAAATCTTTGGCATTTCGAACATTAGAATGTATGAGTCATTAGCTGTGTTGCAGTAAAAAAAATCACACAACACTTTTCTAGGAGTTTATTTTTTTATCATTGATAAAATTTAAATGTATTCTATTCAATTTAAAATTAAATTATGGCTTTAGTTTGGTTTTAAAACAAAAATAAAATATAGTTGTTTGGCGTACAATTGTTCGAATCTGCAAACGATTCATACACCATAGTAAATTATCAAATAGCAAAGTAAATTATTTATCTGAAATAGCCATAAAAAGAATAGTAGCAAAACTGATTATAACCTTAATGTTTAGACTAATTAACACATAACCCGATCTCAACCAGAAAAAACCGGCCACACTCCGATCGGTAATAGACAAAATTTCCGTGAGTATAAACCCGACCCGAACCTAAAAATTCTGTTTGAAAAAAAAAAAAAAAAAAAAAAAAAAAAAAAAAAAAAAAAAAAACTATGGATTTGATAATTGACCCGAACCAAATCTCAATCCCATAAAAATGTTAAAATGAAGCATAACCCGATCCAAACAAGGAAAAATAATTTTAGTGGGCATGAAACCTGACCCGAACCTAAATATTGTTTTTAAAAAAAACTCGAAATGTGACCCGAACAAAATCTGAAACCGATAAAAATATTCCAGAGAACTATAACCCGATCCCAGCAAGACAAAATACTTTCCGTGGTCATAAACCCGACTCAAACCTAAAAAATTCCATTTGAAAAATTCTGAAATTTGATCCAAACCACATCTAAATCCGACTAAAATATTCGAAAGAACCATAACCGGATTAGAGTAAGACTAAATAATTTCCGTGGACATGAACCCGATACGAACCTAAAACTTCCATTCGAAAAAATACCTGAAATTTGAATCGAACCAAATCTGAATCTGATAAAACTATTTCAAAGAACCGCAACCGGATCCGAACAAGACAAAATATTTCCATGGACATGAACCCAATCCGAACCCGAAAAATTTCTTTGAAAAAATCGCGAAATCTGAACTGAACTAAATCTGAACTTGGCAAAAATATTCCAGTAAAGTATCTCCTTATTCGAACAAGACAGAGGAATTTTCGTAAACACGCAAGAAGACCCAAACCCAAAAGTTCCATTTGAAAAAAAAAAAAAAAAACGAAAACTGAATTGAACCAAATCTGAACCCGATAAAACTATTCCAAAGAACTATAACCCGATCCGAGCAAGACGAAATAACTTCCATGGACATAAACCCGACTCGAACCTAAAAAATTCGATTTGAAAAAACCTGAAATTTGACTCAAACCACATCTGAATCCGATCAAAATATTAGAAAGAATCATAACCGGACTCAAGTATGATAAAACAATTTCCGTGGACATGAACGAGATTCAAACCTAAAAATTCTATTTGAAAAAATACCTGAAATTTGAATCGAACCAAATCTGAACCTGACAAAATATTCCAAAGAACCGTAACAGGATCCGAATAAGACAAAATTTCCATGCACATGAACCGAATCTGAACCTAAAAATTTTCTTTGAAAAAATCTCGAAATCTGAAATGAACTTGATAAAAACATTCCAGTGAAGCATGTATTTATTCAAACAAGGCAGAATAATGTCCGTAAACACGCAAGAAAACCCGAATCTAAAAATTTCATTTGAAGAAAAAGCTGAAATCTGAATTAAACCAAGTCTGAACTTGACAAAAATATTCCAGTGAAGCATGTATTTATTCGAATTAGACAGAATAATTTCCGTGGACATGTAGGAAGACCTGAACACAAAAATTCAATTTGATTGATTGGTTGATTGATTTTTGTCGTCCGATTATCTGCGCTAATGGGATATAGGACCAGGGGGAGTGCCCTCCGTGGGGGTCTTTCTAAGGGAACCTAACCCGTATTTACGTAAGGTTCGAAGAAAACCACGGAAAACTCCGAACGGTTAGGCCGACAGCCGCGATTGGGTTCGAACCCAGCACCTGCCGTCTACCAGTTGAGAGGTCCGAGCCTCTCGGCCACTGGTGGGGCATAAAATTCAATTTGAAGAAAACGCCGAAATCTGAATTGAACCAAATCTGTTCCCGACAAAAATGTTTCACAGAAACATAACTGGATCCGAGCAAGGCAAAATAATTTCCATAGACATGAATCTGACCCGAACATTTAAATCGAATTTCAAAAAATACCTGAAACCTGAATCGAACCAAATCTGAATCCGTCGAAAATATTCTAATGAATCACCACCAGATCCGAACAAGACAAAATAATTTCCATGGACATGAACTCAATAAATGGTTCGATAACATTTGGGTTGCAATTACATTACGGTAAGTCTTATTTATTTAATTTCACGTTAGGTTACAGTTAGATCACGGTTAATTTAAAGTTAGGTTAAAGTTAAATTGCATTTATGTGATGGTTAGAATAAGAATAGGTTACAATAAATTGACGCCTAGGTTACATTTATGCTATATTTAAGTTACGGTAGGGTACTGTTAAGTCGCAGTTAGATTACAGACAGATTATGGTTACGGTACAAAAGTTTACGGTTAGGAATTTGTCCACAGAGTCAACATTACGCATGCTTTGATTAAAAATATACACTTTTGTTAAATGGCTCTGAAATTATAATAATATATACCAATCTTTTATCATGGCGTATCGATTTCATTCACGGTTAGTCGGATTTAAGAGTGATATAATTAGTTTGAAATTCAAAATATTTCAATTGGGATTTCTATGCGAAAAAAATGATTAGTTACGTGATTTAACAGTGATTTTTACGGGTAAATATCAACACTTTAACACGAAAATAACGCAATCGTTGGATACATGTTCCCTCCCGCGTTTCCCATTGCTCATTTTAAGTATTTTTAGAGCTTAATATTAGTTTTTTGTTTTTAAAACCCATTTTTCACACAGTCAGCTGCGACGTATTTCAGACAATGCATTTCTGTATCCTTCCAGTTAATGATAAAATCATACAAATTTCAAGTTCGTTTAATATTGTTAATACGGACCCGGGCAACGCCGGGCGGGTCAGCTAGTAACATATAAATAACAATAGATAAGTATTTCTATCTTTAACACTTTAAAACTCAAGTTTTATCAGCCATCTTTATAAAATTGAAGAATTTTAGTTTGACTAGACTTTTTTTTCGTTTTAATTTAAATTAGATTTGTTTGATTTAAATTGCATTTCTATAATTGTTTTTCTCAGCAGTAAAATGCCGAATAAATACTACGAGTTTTAAGGTTTCCAAAACAATTAAACCTCTAATCACTAACATAATCTATACTTTTACACTTACAAAACTTTATCTGTTAGTAATTGAAGAAATTATAAAAGAAACAGCTAATTATTAGTTTCATTAGTTAGTAGAACACAATAAAGTAATACATTAATATTTTGTAGCAATTACATGAAACTATATTAAACATAAGAGAGATTTACATTTATAAAAATTACCAGTAACTACATTTAATATTAAATTATTAACATTACTTAAAATTAATAACTATTAAAGTATTAATCTCTAATTAAGTATATAATACACATTTTTATGCTTTAATTAGTAAAATGATAAGACAATATTCATTCTAGAAAGAAAAAGGGCAGGATACTAGTTCCAAAAGAAGGCACAATTTCATAAGGAAATAATAATGTGTTCAGTAACAGTAAGGCGGAAAATATAATTTTTTAATATGATAATTCAAAAATCATCAATTTTTAATAATTTTACAAATTACAAGTTGAAAAATGCAGTTAAATAGCATGTTATAATATCATCCTGTTTTTTCTCAAGAAAAAGATCTATTACTTTTGTAAAATCTCGAGCACACTGTGAATTTAACTGCAGTTAGGAAACGTTTTTTTACCAAAAATCTCTGGCTACAACTACAGGTAAATTTTCCTAAGTCAGGGTGCATTTTGTCAGTTTCAAAAGTAGAGGAAGCGCGGCACCTTTAAAAAAGGCCGAAAGAAACAAGGATTACAGAATTAATAAAAACTGCAAACAAGTAAATTCTTAGATAGTTAGTACAGCACAAATAACAAAACTATAACAAATATTATGGAAGCTCGTTCCGCAATTGCATTGTACTAATTAAAAATACTGTTAATCGGTTTAGTGTTAATCTCTAGCGATAATTATATCTTAAATTGTGCAAGAAAATAATCAAATTTCGAAACGTAAATGGTATGGTAGCAGCAATTTAAGCAAAATTAGACGTAGCGAGCGACGAATCAATTTCTTATACGTTCACTAGCATCAATAAAATAAATGTATATATTTATACAAAAAATATTTCAGAAAAGAAAGCAATATTTGATGCACTTTTATCATTTGTTGTAAAGTATTTTCCTTCAAAAATAGTATGTTTCCTAATCTTCCTACTCCAAGCATTCTTTATTAGTAACATTTTAACCATTTAATTATTTTGCGAATAACTGACAAAATTACAAAATACAAACTAAAATAAAATATTTTTAAATTTAGAAAGTTGACGATTTTATTTTAATTAACACATTAAAAGAGGAAACTCAGGAAGAACTAAAACTAATTTAATGTCGCATGTCGTTCTAATGTACTTGTTATTAAATAGGTTTTAGTAGATGCTAGATGCAACAGAAATGTTGCTTTTCAATCTTTCTCAAAGGAATCAATTCATTTTAATAGAAAAAAAAAATCCCTGCATTTATATCTCCCTACCTATTTACTACATGAAAACAACAATCAAGCATTTTTTTTAAAAATATATGCATTCAAATCACATGAGTGAATAGTTTTATACTCATTTGAATATATAGGGGAAGATGGGGATACTTGAGCCATTTTTTGAATTTTATTTTTTTTTAATTTTTTATATTTTTTTAGAATAAAATAAAATATTGAAAATGAAAATTTGATATTTTTCCTTCAACTAAAAACCACTTTCAATAAATTTTGAACTATTTTTCTATGCATAATAAATGTTTATTTTTTGTTTTACATCATGGCTCAAGTATCCCCATGGCGGGGATACTTGAGCCATAGTGAAAGGATACTTGAGCCACTACGGAAAAATACCTACAAAAGTAATTTTTTTCGCTTTATTTTTGCACAAATATTTTACAGAATGATAAATTATGAAACGTAAAGTGTTTCTAAACCAATTAAGAAAACAAAGCTAGTAATACGATCATTTTTTGTCGTTAAAACTGGTTGTCGAAGGATAATTTGAACCTCAGTTATAACGACGGTAGAAACATCCTCAGTTCAGAGCCATTTAAATTTGGAATCTGCAATTCTTCTTGCAAATTTCATTTTCAAAATATTAAGCACTTATCCAACAAATATTTTTACAGTTTTCTTTCTGGCATATTTTATTAGTAACCAACCATCAATAGAAGGTTTTCTTTCACATCATCACCATCATTGACAGAATTTTCCTCTAATGATATTGTCGAACTCATGCTTTTAGTTTAGTAGCTGTCGGAATTTAAGCCAGATGTATCATTCTACTATTTCAAACACTTTTTTGATTTCACAGGAAAAGATTTTGTCTTCCTCTTTGGCTCCATGTAGGTAAGTTTGAACTGGGATTTTTGTTGCTTTTCTTGTTTTTGTGCGCTCTTTTTACCAATTTTTCTTCAATTTTCTTAGTTAAAAAAAAGTTACAGCAACAGAGGTTACGATTTCAATATAAAATACTAATCTTAATATGTTATATTAAAAAATAAATATTTTATTATGTTGGACCTAACTAATTAAAGTATTAGAGATTATAGCCTGTAAAACCGTTTTAAAAAGTTATTCTCATTTAATGAAAATTAAATTGAAAACTATGTTTACATTTATCTAGACAGACTATTTTGTTCGAATTTTGGTCGTTTGTCAAATCGAACAAATCGAAAAATAAAATAGACATTTTCATTTAAAAAATATGCATTTTTAAACATTTTTAGGTCTTTATTTTTTTAAGAAAAAAAAAATAAAATGAAAAATTATTCTCCCTTTTCTCCAGAAAAATATCTATTAGTGAATATAAGGATGGAATTTTATTTTTTGTTTGTTTCACCCATGTTTAATTTCTAGTGAGGATGGTTAAGACATGGCTCAAGTATCCCCACTCTCATTGGCTCAAGTATCCCCACTATCACTATTTTTGTTTCCCAGAGTTTTACTAAATAAAGCATGCAGCAATTAGAACTATTTTAGACTCAAAATACAATTGAAATTATGCTTATTGAATGTATGTATATAGTTGCAACTTTAAACAAAACTTTGATTACAAAAAAACAAAAAAACCATGCACCCAAATATTTTTTTCAGATAGGGAAAAGACAACTATTAATCACTATACTTTAGAAATGGTACCAAGATGTGTGATTTCTTTTTTACATGTTCAGAACTATAAATATGTTATCATATTGTCAGTTTTAGAAAGAAAAATTAATCAACTGTAAAGATAATAGGGGTGGCTCAAGTATCCCCTATGCTCAAGTATCCCCACTCTCCCCTATATATATATATATATATATATATACATATTTTATAAACATTCATAGTTTTAGAATATCAGGATAGCATATATTAAATTTACTCAAGAAAACTTCATTCTAACGAAAATACGACAATATAGTTAAATATGAATAAATATTACAGACTGGGAAACTCTTTTTAAAAGCAGCCAATCATCACAGTAATGACTGCTTCGACCTTAGGTTTTTTACCAACTTGGCCATAAACAAAAAGGTGAGTTTCCCATCAGCGGATTCTAATTGGTTACTTGCAAACCGAGCATTCCAGCTGCGCAGATATAGATTCGATATCTTCTGTATCAAACGCTACAACGAATAATCAGTGCTCGCTCACTGCTCATGCGTGATCATTCATGAAACATCAATATCTGGAGTTATTGAAATAGGTGTTGGCCGATCACTGTTAGGAGAGAAGCAAGAAGGGTAGGTATTATTCAGTATTATGCAGACAGTCGAACGAACTCAAAGGTTTACAATAAAGGGATGTATTGTAATAACCGGGATAATTTCTATTGGAGTTAATCAGCAGAAAGAATTTTCAATATAGATTTTTTTGTTTTAGATGAGACAGGAGTTTGAAGACATTGTAATAGATTTTTTTTTTCTTTCGGGACTTTTGGCGGTGAGTTCAAAACATTATTTAATTGAGTTTTGAGACATTTGGCGATATTTGGGGGGGGGGGGGGTTTCGAGTTCCTAATTGTGGCGTTTGTTAACACTTATTTTATTGAAATGTATCAACAGAATCAAAGTTTAGATATTGTTATTGCGTTAGTTAAGCAATAACAATATATATCGATAGATTGATAAATAATCCAGCCCTAAACAGCAGAGTATTACACAAATAATTGCAGCATAACACACATATAAATGGAATATTTAGTTATTTTGTACTCTGAAATTTAATATGGAAAATGGACATTAATATAAAAAGAATTATTGTGAGTGCTTTAAGTTAAGCCCTGGCCGACGAAGTGCTCGCGAGCTAATGCTATTCCTATGGAGAGGTTATTTTTTAATATCTGGTTTGCATTGTGACATTATTAAATAATTCTTTTTTGAATTGGACAGCTGAGGTGCATGCCGACATCGCTCCTTTTTTATTTTTTCGATTTTGAATGCAGATATTTTTTATAAAGATAGTTTCACTTTCAAAACCAGTTTCGAAAGTGAAAGTGTCTTTTAAAAAAATATCTGTAACCACTATCGAAAAAGTAAAAAAGAGCGATATCGACATGCACCCAATTTTGCCAACCAATGCAAAAGGAAAAAAATAAAAATGTCAAAATGCAAACCAAATATTAGAAAATAATTTCTCGATAGGAATAGCATTAGTTCGCTATCGCCTCATAGACCAGGGACAGGAGCCTTAAGGAAAACACATGGATTGCGCTTTAGATTTAGAGAATAAATTTGATGCAATAAATTAAATGAGAAAGGAATGAGTAGACTACTTTCTTTTTTATTTACCCCTTTTCTCCTAAAGGGGAAAAAGAAAGAAACAGGTCGAAATTTACTAATCTATAGTTAATATTCGAACGAAAACGGGCTCGAGGGTCATACCGAAAATCAATATGCTATGCTTGAAAAATATCTCATTAGGATAACATCATCATCTATATACAGTTGCTTGGAGAATCGTGAGACAAGGTTAGATCTTTTTAAGCCCGTCAGAATCAATCTCTATCGCCTCGCCACTCTATCAATCCAGGACCATAACTGGAAGATGACGGGAGGGGGGGGGGGGGCGATCTACAACCTGGTGTGTGGTCCATTTTTTACCTTTTGTTGAGGGACTACTATTTTGCTCAGACATCAGGTAAGCAGCTGTCTTCAAGTAACCTTTACGTCTGACCGAATATGACGAAAAAAGATTTTTCGGACTCTGAAGAGGATGGATAACATGCTTCACTAAAGAAGATTTAAGAAAAAGCGATACTGCAAATGCAAGAATGTTGTTTACATTATTTGACGACCAACAAAGACTGAAACTGAGGTAAAAAGGTAACTTTCAAAAATAAATGCGGTATTAACGAAGCACTTTTCAATTATTTCTTATAACACATATATGCATGCAAAATAACTTTGGATAATAATAATTTATTATCAATGTTTATTTAAATAAAAAGGGGAAAGACATGGCCAACAAATTAAGAAAAAAAAATAGCGCATAAAATCCTGCATGGATAGAGTTATAGCCAATCAAAATATTCTGTCCCAAGTTAACACGAACTGAATCCAACAAAAAAATATTTCATTGGCCTGGATTCCAAACTGAACCCGACAAAACAATTTTTGTTGAATTGAAACGCGAGATGAAATAAATCCATATTTATACATTTAAAACATCTATTAATCCATATTTTAATACAATTGTAAAAAAAGTCCAGAATTTTATCTGTAATGTGAATTTTATCTATCTATCTATCTATCTATATGTATATATATAAACACGCATACACAATTATTCCTTAAATGATTTTTTAACCATTTTGAAAATGATTGTTGCTCTCGGTCTAGAGATATCTGACCCATATCCGAATCCTTGTGATATCCGGATTTTATTCGTTTTCTAATTGGTCCATGTTTAACGTCCAGAAATGGAATACTTTTGTTGCCACGATGGCAAAAAAAAAAAAAAAAAAAAAAAAAAAAAAAATAAGTATTAAAAACTACAAAACAAATAATAACTCAAAAACAAATTGAGATACAGCTTTCAGACAAATTGCTTTTAAAAGTACGTTTTCCCCCCTATACGTTGGTGTAAAAATTAAAAATGTGCGATGTTTAGAAGTTTAAAAATTTGCTGCGTCGAAAATTGTAAAGCTGAAATTTCATTTAAAATTTGTTTATAATTGGTCACGAATATTAACGTTTAATACATAGCGTACGTAATATATGACTGTTATTACGTAAGCCACGTTTTGATGATCAATAAAAATGACTAGCATGAATTATATAACAAATATTTATTGTATATAGGAAGTGTAGAGTTATTTGAAAAAGGTTCAAGTGCTTGAGAGGCCCCAGCGACTTTTCCCTTGATGGATCGAAAATTTTTGTCCCAGGTAAGTCTTTTGGTCGAGAATGACCTCCAGGTACTCAGCAGAGTTAGACCAGGGGATGGCAGTGTTATTGATGGTGAGTCTGTTAAGATAGGTAAATTTTCTGGAGAGTTAGGCCGCACATATTTCGCTTTCATTAATGCGAACACGCCATAGGTTACACAATGATTATGTCGAGTCGACGTGAACCTGCTGGAGCCGCACAGGTATAGTGCATATGGGAGGTGTGCAGATGCATAGATTGCAGTGTCGTCCGCATAGACAGCTAAGTATATGTGTAAGGAGCGTGAACTGTCATGAAGAAGAGATTGAAATGGACAGGACAAGAACACTGCTCTGAAAGATCCCGCTGAGTATTAAAAAGATGGCAAAAAAAAAATATCTATCGTAAATGCGACGCGGAAAGAACGATTGCAAAGGTATGAGAAAATTAAAAAGATAAGCCTGGCAGGGAATCCAAACTAAATTAGTTTCCAAATAAGGCTTTCGTGCCAGAATTCGTCAAATGCTTTTGCAACATCTGAAAAAAGTGGCAGCCGCTGGAATCTTCGCGTTGAGATTTTTGCTAAGAAACTCTACAATATGCAGCAACTGATGTATTGAGTGCATCAATCCATCTCTTTGATGTATTTTACTTAATAAAAATCGTTATATTTATTTATTTATTTATTTTTAGTGGGAAGTTTAGTATTCGAACTAGTATTGCGGTGGTGTACAGGCCATTCTCAGATAAAGAAAATTTTATGTCCTTAGCTATAAAATGTTAATTAATCAAGTCAATTATGAATGCTATTTTTTTTTTTAAACATTTTTTTTCAAGTTCTACACAGTGCATTAATTTAACTATGAAAATAATAATAATTTCAATATTTAAAAAAAAAAAAATTAAAGTTGTAAACGAACGCATCAGAAAGTTTTAAAGTTTTCGTACTTCTTTAATATTTGCATGTAAATATTTTGACATAACTTTCCTTATGTTCTACTTTTAACACATGATCATTTAAAAATTTTCTTTATGGTTTTAAAATTATGTTTCTAAAATAAACTGATTCTTGATAATCAAAATTGAAAAAAGTTTTTTTTTCCCCTTGAAAACATAATTTAATCACAACATTGTCTTAATTATCGATTGAAATAAAAGAAAATTTCATTTTCAATTAGAAAATGACGAAAAAGAAGAAATTTAATAAAAGTTGTTCCCTTTTCATCCCTTTCCCACAAAAACGGAGTAATTTTGTTGCCATCACTACGAAAATGTCATTAAAATTAGAAGTAATATTTCAAAAACTAATTCAAATTTTAAATTCTAATGCCACTTTTGAAACCAGTGGATAAATACGGATAATTAAGAGTTAATTTCAAATCTAAACATTCCATATTTTAGGAGAAGTAGCTGTTAAACATAATCAGTTGTTAAATCAAGTCGTTTTATACATTCGCTTCATTAGGATTTTATATATATAGGGTACATATATGATGAAATAGCTTTTATTGTCGCATATGCGAACGATATGCTATATATTTTTTTCAATAGCCAAATATAGTGCAACTCATATAAATAAATTCAATCAAATAACATGAAAATTCAAAAAGATATCGATAGTAGAGCGAACTAATTTTTAGTTGTTCTCTAAAAAAAGTCTTGATTTAAAATTTTGAGGAAAGGAGGGGGGAGCTCCTTGGAAGCCTCCTTTTCTTTGCGCCCCTGGTTTCCGATGACGATAAAACTTTTTAATATTTTTAGAACTCAATTATATATTAATATATTAATTTGTATACTTTGTCCCTTTCACCCACCATAAATGATTCAATCGCCCAACATTCTTCAGGGTTTAAATTGTATACGAGTTATAACATGAATAACGTCAAAACACGCTACCTAAGCAGGTCAAATGGGTGTGGAACTACAACTTCATATTTAAACACTAAAAATGAGACAAAAAAAAAAAAAAAAAGTATAATAATTTTTAAAAATACGCATTTATTAATTAATAGTTTCATATTCATTAATTTATTATTATACGTTGAGAAATCAGTTTTGAAATCCTAAAGAGGCAGTTTAAATAATTTTTGCTTTCCCGTCCTGTCCGCTTATAGAAACAGAGAATAAATCATAAAAGATTTTTTTAAAAGCTATTTTTACTTTTATATTTATTAAATTCAAATTTTTGCCTTATTTGACTAGCATATGAATATTTATAAATCATTAGTTAAATCAGTTTTAAAAATAATTTATCATTATCCTTAAACATCCTTGAAAATCAGCGATAATTACCAGAATGAAGGTAAGATAAAGAAGAGAAGTGATAAATAACATTCTGGAAGATGAACTGAAAAATGATCGTAAGTTCTATTCAAAAGCTTTCATTATTTTGTGTCAGAAGCTAATATAATAATTTAAAAGAACAAAATAAATATTCTATCTTTTCTTTGGTATAAATCCAATAGATTATGACTAATTTCAAATTAATAAATGCACGTCTTTAAATCATTTTTGAATCTCAATCTCCATGCTTGCTAACCTCACTTCAAACTGTCTGTTTGATCCAAGTCAAATAAACATGTTTCAATACAAATATTTTAATTAATTCATGAAGCCAAATACATACTTCTTTTATTTATTTATTTACTTGTATAAGTAATATGTAAGGAGTCTAACAAAAACAATATACAAACTGTCGCTATTCTGTTTTTAAAAATCCCTGTCAATTTGGCCTAATAGGCGGAGGTAGATTTCGAAGTTAAGTACTCATTTCAACAACAAACAAGTTGGAAATTGCACGTGAAGCGTAGCAAATTAGGTGCGTTCGGACGATAACGAAGTTTTAAAAATATTACGTTCATATATCAATCTCATAACATTGTAAATAGTGAACTACAATTAAAACGCTCATCAAACAATGTTCTCCCTATACCATTATGTAATGGAATACTTTTGTGTGGCCTTGTAAATCAATAACAAATGTTCTTTGCACCACAAATTATGTAAGATGTATATTATAATATGTACTTTATAGTTGCATATAAATTTTATTAAGTTCGCATGAGTGTAACACGATTAAAATGCATTTGAAACATTTTTCCCCATTGACCGTAATGTAATGGAATACTTTTGATTGTCCCTGTAATTGATCTATGCATCCGATTTTCATAAAATTTGTAATAACTCG
This sequence comes from Maratus speculifer, assembly GCA_964019185.1. Lineage (NCBI taxonomy): Eukaryota > Metazoa > Arthropoda > Arachnida > Araneae > Salticidae > Maratus > Maratus speculifer. Next base: position 196,226,305 of record OZ025296.1, on the reverse strand, counting down.
AAAATATTATGCAATAATTATGTATTTTAAATTTCAAACGTATAGAATATATTTGAAACTTTTTCCCCATTGACCATAATGTAATTGAATACTTTTGATTGTCCCTGTAATTGATCTATGCACACGATAATCAAAAAATTTGAAATAACTCGACAGAATTATGTAATAATTGCGTATTTTAAATTTCAAACGATTAAAATGCATTTGAAACATTTTTTTCCCATTGACTGTAATGTAATGGAATACTTTTGATTGTCCCTGTAATTGATCTATTCGTCCGAGTTTCATAAAATTTGAAATAACTCGAAAAAATTATGTAATAATTATGTATTTTAAATTTCAAACGTATAGAATATATTTGAAACTTTTTCCCCATTGACCATAATGTAATTGAATACTTTTGATTGCCCCTGTAATTGATCTATGCACACGATTATCAAAAAATTTGAAATAACACGACAGAATTATGTAATAATTGCGTATTTTAAATTTCAAACGATTAAAATGCATTTGAAACTTTTTTCCCCATTGACCGTAATGTAATGGAATACTTTTGATCGTCCCTGTAATTGATCTATCCATCCGATTCTCATAAAATTTGAAATGACTCGACAAAAATATCTAATATTTATGTATTTTAAATTTCAAACGATTCGGTTGGGTAGTTTTTGCGTTGTTATATGCGGACAGACGGACGGACGGACAGACGGACGGACAGACAGACGGACGGACGGACAGACGGACGGACAGACGGACGGACTGAACGACAACTATAGGTGCTACGTATTATATAATTACGAACGCACCTAAAAATAAAATATGATTAGAGATAAACGCAGCTTAAAAGCTTTATCTCGCCGCTTTTGAAGAATTTTTCATTTTATTTTTCTGTAAAAGCTGCTTTTATCAGAATCACCGTTAGCGAAATTCGGCTCAAATGCTCACTTTGACAGCTTTTAATATATATATATATATATCATGTTTGGGTACATTCAGACTCACCCAAAACAAAACACACAAACTATTAAAAAAAATTCAAAATTAAAAAAAATAAATAAATAAATAAACTGCAAAAGATTATTGCTCCAATTGGAGTTTGAAATGTAATGCAGTATTTAAATTATTTTTCAATAATATACTTCTTAAATTACTTTAGAAATTAAAGATACAAAATACTTTTTAAATTATGTTTCATAGTATACAAAATCAAGATTAATTTATTTCATTTAATGACTAATTGCATATTAAATTTACATTCAAAACAAATTAAAATTTTCACCACGAACACATTTTGCATTGTGTGAAACGATCTAATAAACCAGGATGTTCAACTAATCACTTAGCTAATTAAAAAAAAAAAAAAAAAAAAAAAAAAAAAAAAAAAAAAAAAAGCGGAGATGATGAATAACCGAAGAAAGAGCAGATTTATTGAGGTCGCAACTCCGACTTACAGTATATACACAGCAAGTAATTAATTTTTTCTTCATCGTAAGTTCAACTGCCAAGAAGGATTTCCATGGTGGTCCAAGACTTCAAAACAAACAGTGAAATATTAATTAAGTATGAATCTTTTGGGTCAAGCAAGCGCAAGCTAAATGACCTATGATCATTCAAATAAAATAAAAGATAAAATGTTCTATGAATATTAATGGAAATAATCAGAGTCAACTATTCAGATGCAAGAATTAGGATAATGAAACAAAATAAGCATTGAGTGTTTAATAAACTCTTAACAAAATTAAATAGTTGGAACATACACTTTTTCTTTCTTTCATAAGACTAAATCTATATAATGTTACTTGTGCGTTGATGCACTATAAATTGTATGTTGCTCCTACACATAATTGATATTCTTGCATATGGCAACTTATGCGAATAATAAAAGTATGTGTTGAAGAACGCGTAAAAAAAATGGTTTCTCAATCTTTTTTATATTTGGAAATATTGTTTGTATGTAATTAATTGTATGTAGATTTCAATCGCATACCATGTTCTATTTTTAGGTGCGTTCGTAATTATGTAAATACGTAGCACCTATAGTTGTCATTCAGTCCGTCCGTCCGCATATAACAACGCAAAAACTACCCGAATCGTTTTAAATTTAAAATATATAATTATTACATAATTTTGTCGAGTCATTTCAAATATTATGAAAATCGGATACATAAATCAATTACAGGGGCAATCAAAAGTAATCCATTACATTTTCGGTCAATGGGGAAAAAAAGTTTCAGATGCATTATAATCGTTTGAAATTTAAAACACATATAATTATTACATAATTTTGTCGAGTTATTTCAAATTTTATCAAAATCGGATGCTTAGTTCAATTACAGGGGCAATCAAAAGTATTCCATTACATTACGGTCAATGGGGTAAAATGTTTCAAATGCATTTTAATGGTGTTACACTCATTCGAACATAATAAAATTGATATGCAAGTATAAAGTACTTATTATAATATACATTTTGCATAATTTGTGATGCAAAGAACATTTGTTATTGATTTACAAGGCCACACAAAAGTATTGCATTACATAATAATATAGGGAGAATATTGTTTGGTGCGCATTTTAATTGTAATTAACTATTTACAATTTTCTGAGATTGATATATGAGAGTGATATTTTTAAAACTTCTTTATCGTACGAACGCACCTCATTTGCTACGCTTTACGTGCAATTTCAAACTTGTTTGATATAATATGATAATCGAACACATAATTTTACTGGTGTGGTTTTATGTGGCTAATACTCCAGGGTTCTCGCTGACATTTTACGAAAGTTAGCAATTTAGCTAATCAGAAATAATAAACATTCTTCAAATGGGGAAAATTTTTTTCGTTGTGAAGCATTGAAAATTCGATCTTTAACTCTTAATGTTACCCCCCACCTTTTTTTCAATATATATATATTACAAATTTATTTATTTATTTATTTTTTTCCAAAATTAACCTTTATACTGTATTAATTTCCTTTTAACAATATTCCGTACTTAGTTCAACTTATTAAATTAAAATCCTGTTACTAGATCTAATCTATTAATCTTTATAGAAACGATATAAATTCTTAATTCGTCTTAAAAAACATTATTTCCAATATGCGTAAATTAAAAAAAAAGATGGCTCTAAATTAAAAATATTCTTAATTAAACTTTATTTTTTAATATTCCAAATAAAACTCATTTTTTCCCTGTTTTTATCAACCCTTTTTAAGAAAGTCTTATTAAATTTATTCCAAAATTATACCTTTAAAAAAATGTCATTATTTTTATTTATTTTCCCCTCTTCAACGTTTGCTATTGTGCGTATAAATAAATTCATCTATTTTCTTTTTTTGTTTCAAAATATCGTCTGCAAGATATTGTCATATTGAAGTCAGTGTTCGATTATAAATTAGTTAAATAATAATTTCTTAAATTAAAAAATTATCGTCTGAATGAATTTATCTCGACGATGGACATGAATTCTGTTTACATGTGAAAATCATGGTTAGAGATTAGAGAAAGTTCTAGAAGCTTTTTATTATTGACTTGAGTGGAAAGGCCCAGAGATGGATGGAATCTTTTATTCGATGTTGTCGGGTACGAACAATTTAAAAGCTAGACGAATGTTTTTCACAGAATATTACTTCGGAAGGAAAAGAGCATTTTCCCTCTGCATATGATTGCATTTAATAAATCTTTTGGAGCAGCAATTGTGGAATTTAATGAAGTTTTTACGTTTATTATTTTACTTAATTTTTTATCTCGCCTCGGCTCCTGTGACATAACATGGGGAAACCTACAAATAATATTAATGGCTCATATATATATATATATATATATATACTGTGTCTCACATAAGTGATGGGACACTTGTGCTTTACAAAAGGAAACTAATCAAATAAATTAAAAAAACATGTACACATTTTTTGTGGGTGTGTTTCATACTTAAATTTAGTAAAGATTATTACATAACATACATTTTGTCAAAATATTAAAATATTAATTTAATAAAAATACAAATGTTTAGAACGGAGCAAAAAATAGCTCACATAAGTGATGGGACACCATTATATATGCAACAAAAATCGTCTGAAATAAGCAATAAAAATATTTTTGGGGGTTTTATTTTTACTTAAAAGCAATTGGCAATAATTCATAAAATCGTCTGCAGTATTTCTCTCCAGTTTGTTTTGGAATTTTTGTGTTTTTTTAGCTCTGTGTATCCATGAATGCTAAACGAAAAGAAACTTCGCCTGAAATTCGAAAATTAGTTATTAATTTGCATATTGAACGTGGAAAATCTATTAGAAAAACTGCTGAAACAGTTAACTTGAGTCGTTCAACAGTTTTCAATATCATTAAACGATATAAAAAGAAACATATGATTCAGGATAAAAGAAGACCTGGCCGACCATCAAAGCTATCCAATGGAATAAAGCGAATTATCGTTCGAAATATTAAAAAAAATCCAAGAAATAGTGCTTCAAAAGTTGCTGCTGATTTGCAAGCATTATATGGAATAATTGTTAATCCTGAGACTATTAAAAGGGTAATTCGATCTGCTGGATATCACGGTAGAGTAGCCAGGAAAAAATTCTTCGTAAGTGAAAAGAATAGAAAACTCAGACTAGCTTTCGCAAAATCCAACATAAATAAGAATTCTGATTACTGGAATAAAGTTATATTTGCTGATGAGAGTAAATTTAATATATTTGGTTCTGACGGTAGAATCTTGGTGTGGAAAAAACCCAGGGAAGAATTTCGCAAACAGAACTTCGTACCAACAGTAAAACATGGTGGAGGAGGAGTTATGGTATGGGGGTGTATGTCGTCCGCTGGAGTTGGTAATCTTGTTTTTATTGACAGTATAATGGATCAGTACAAGTATATTGATATTTTAAAGCAAAATTTGAAATCTTCAGCACGAAAATTGAACCTTCATAACGATTTTAAATTCTACCAGGACAATGACCCCAAGCACACTGCTCTGAACGTTAGACTCTGGCTGCAATATAACTGTCCAGAAATAATAAAAATACCACCACAATCTCCAGACTTAAATCCCATGGAGAATATTTGGCAAGAATTGGAATTAAGAATTCGCAAACACACCATTTCTTCAAAACAACAACTAAAATCGGTGCTTCAAGAAGAATGGGGTAAAATCACTCCAGAAATCACAAAAAAATTAGTCGAATCCATCCCAAAAAGATTAAATCATGTTTTAAAAGTAAAAGGAAATCCAACAAAATATTAAAACCTTTTAAAAAGTAAAATTTTTGGATAAATATTTGATGGAAAAGTAAGTGTCCCATCACTTATGTGAGCCATTTTTTGCTCCGTTCTGAACAATTGTATTTTTAATAAATTAATATTTTAATATTTTGACAAAATGTATGTTATGTAATAATTGTTACTAACTTTAAATATGAAACACACCCAAAAAATTTTTGCACATGTTTGTTTATTTATTTTATTGCCGTTTCTTTTTATAAAGCACAAGTGTCCCATCACTTTTGTGAGACACTGTATATATATATATATATATAATACCATTAAAAGTAAACAAGATTCACCATTGGATTTTATCAAAAAAATAAACCAAAACGAAGAATTAGAATTGAGTGGAATTGTAATAAAAAAAAAATAAAATAGTGAAACGAGTATATCTGAATAAATAAATAAATAAAATGAATACAAATGAAATTTGTAGTCCCCAGAGCAGAATCATCAGGCCCCAAATGCTCTGGAACTACAAATGAAGTGTGCGGTTTCATCCACGTATTAGCCAGGAAATAGCATAGTATTTGAAAATTAAAAATTGACATATTTTGGTGCTTTTTATTATTTTACTTCATATATTGGTTCAAAGTTTAACGGAAATTTTTAAAAGTTTATATGCCGGGTTTTCACTCTCATCAGTGGAGTGACTCTCTCACTCTCGATTATAGAGTGAGATTATTCACTCCTTTATATAGAGTGGAAATTTCCACTCCTTTAGGAGTGTATTTTTACAAAAGTCACTCTAAAAGAGTGAAAATGGCTCTCACTCTCCCTAAAAGTGAGCTTTTCACTCTTTCCACTTTTAGAGTGTATTTACATAGGGGCATGCAGGGAGCTGCCCCGGGTACCCCCTTTTTAGACGACCCCAATGAGAATAATCGGGATTTTCTTAAAAGTTCTAAATGATTAAAATTAGTTAAAAGTGACCAAAATTCATATATTTTCAAATTATTTAAGAAGTAAATGCGGCTTTCCTTCTCCTCTCCGCTTCCATTACCCCTCTATCCAAGCTCTCTCCCCCCAATATATATATATATATATATATATATATATATGCAGGGTGTTTCTAAATTCATGGTACAAACTTTAAGGGGTGATAGTACACATCAAGACAAAGAATATTAAATAGGAAATTAAGGGTACCAAATGTCTTCCGAAGGAAATAGGCGCCATTAAAGTTTTGGGTCCAAAAATTCAAATGATTATAAAAAACAGAAAAATTTGTTGATTCGTTTGCGGTTTTCACTAAAACTATTCTTTATGTCAGTATTGTCTTGAAAATAAATTATAAAGATAAATTTCAAAAAATGCCGATAGAGGGCACTTTAGACTTTGGAGTGACGAACAACTATTTTTTACCATTATTTTTTGCATCTCAGTAATTTTTGTAGAAGCTTACACAAAAACTTAAATTTTGAGCTCAAAATCTAAATCGTTGGGAGTGGTTAAGTAACGGAAACTGAACTGTGGAGGAAGGTTCAAATTTCAAATGATTATAAAAAACGGAAAAATTGGTCGATTCGTTTGCGGTTTTCACTAAAATTATTCTTTATGTCAGTATTATATTGAAAATAAATTATAAAGATAAAATTTTAAAAAATGCCGATAGAGGGCGCTTTAGACTTTGGAGTAACGTACAAATATTTTTTACTGTTATTTTTTATATCTCATAATTTTTTTTAGAAGCTTCGACATAAAGGTCCATAAACATAAACTTAAATTTTGAAATGAAAATCTTAATCGTTGGGAGTAATTAAGTAGCACAAACTGAACTGTGTTCAATGGGGGTGGGAAGGTTCAAATTTCAAATGATTATAAAAAACGGAAAAATTGAGTGATTCGTTTGCGGTTTTCGCTAAAACTATTCTTTATGTCAATATTTCCTTGAAAATAAATTTTAAAGATATGTTTCAAAAACATCCATCAGAGGGCGCCTTAAACTTTAGAGTAACTAACAATTATTTTTAACCGTTATTTTTTGTATCTAATTAAATGCTTGTAAAAGTTCAAACTTATATTTTGAGCTCAAAATCTGCATCGTTGTGAGTAATTAAGTAGCGGAAAATTGAGCTGTGTTCGAGGGGTGGGGAGGGTAACATTTCAACTACTGAACACAGTTTGCGCTTCTTAACCCTCCCATCAATTTTGAATTTGAGCTCAAAATTTAAGTCTAAGCTTTAACAAGCATTTAATTAGATGCAAAAAATAACAATTTACAATAGTTGCTGGTTACACTAAAGTTTAAGGCGCCCTCTAACGGAATTTTTTTTAATTTATCTTTATAATTTATTTTGAAGGAAATATTGACATAAAGAATAGTTTTAGCAAAAACCGCAAACGAATCGACCAATTTTTCCGTTTTTTATAATCATTTGAAATTTGAACCTCCCCACCCCTATTGAACACAGATCAGTTTGCGCTACTTAACCACTCGCAACGATTTAGATTTTCAGCTCAGAATTTAAGTTTATGTCTAAGCTTCTAAAAAAATTTTATGAGATGCAAAAAATAACGGTAAAAAATAGTTGTACGTTACTCCAAAGTCTAAAGCGCCCTCTATCGGCATCTTTTTGAACTTTATCTTTATAATTTATTTTCAAGATAATACTGACATAAAGAACAATTTTAGTGAAAACCGCAAATGAATCGACCAATTTTTCTGTTTTTTATAATAATTTGAATTTTTGGACCCTAAACTTTAATGGTGCCTATCTCCTTCGGATAACGTTTGGGACCCTTAATGTCCACTTCAATATTGTTTGTCTTGATGTGTCCTATCACCCCTTAAAGTTTATACCATGAATTTAGAAACACCCTGTATATATATTGGGTTGGGGAAAAAGTAAGTTCGCTTTTTTCGTGTCTTTCAAAGTGAATTTATTTATATAAATAAAAAAAAACTAATCAGAATTTATGTGCTATTTTGTTTGATGACCTTTTGCCATTTTTCTGGTAAAAAAATAATTCCGTCACTGTAGAATTTCTGAGAGTTCTGGGCAAAAAACTGAACAAGGTGATTTTCATAAGCCTTTTTCGAAGTCAGCTTAACACCTTCAAGAGAGTACCGCATAAGGCGGAACAAATGGTAATCCGTCGGATCCAGGTCCGGACTATAAGGTGGGTTCATCAAAACTTCCCAACAAAGCTCTTTCAGTTTTTGCCAAGTGACTAAAGATGGGTGTGGTTTAGCGTTGTTGTGATGGAAGACAGCGAATTCCTTTTCGATCAATTTTGACCCGGTTTTTTAATTGCCTGCTTCAATCGCATTAGTTGTTTACAGAAGATAGTTGAATTGATGGTTTGGCCAGGTTTGAGCAGCTCATGATGGAAAATTCCTTTCCAATCCCACCAAACACTCAGAATCACTTTCGTAAGCATCAATCCGGGCTTTGCCACCGTTTGTGAAGCTTCGATCACGATCTTTTTAAGCACATTGTTGTTATACGTGATTCCCTTTTCATCACCCGTAATGATTTGTTTCAAAAATGGCTCGATTTCATACCGTTTTAGTAGCAATTCACAAATGAAAACTCTCTCCATTAAATTTTTCACTGTAAATTTATGGGGAACCCAAGTATCGAATTTCTTTTGGTATCCACGTTTATGTAAATGGTTCAAAAGTGGTTTATGGTTGATGTTTAGTTCCGTAGCAATGTCGTGGGAAGAAATATGTCAGTCTACCTGGATTGTTTTTAAAATTTCATCGAATTGTTCAAGGATTGGCCGGCCAGGGAAAGGTTCATCTTTAACATCGAAATTTTCGGAAGGAAAACGAACAAACCGATTCTGACTTTGGCGTTTACTTAAACACTGATCACCATAAATGCTACACAAGTTTTGATGAGCCTGTGCCAATTTTTCCCTTTTTGGAAGTAAAAAACTAAAATGTGACGAAAATGATCTTCTGAAATCTCTATTTTAAAAACGCAATAACTTTTGACTGGTTAAACAGATGAAGCTACCTTTATATCTAGAATTTTCTAGAGACTGTTACCTTTCAAACGCTGTATAGTATGACTTAATTGATTTTTTGTCATTATCATAACATAAAATGTTTACGATGGTATTGAGATGAATGACATTCTAATGCCTGGGATTGTGGTGGCAAGGCAAAATAGGCAATCATACCACTTAAGCTTCAAATTTTCCCACAATTTTTTCTCATAAACTAGCAGTCAAATGTCTCCAAACAGTTTTTTTTACTTGTTTTGCAGAACAGTGAAGATAGTGAAGAAGAAGCCCAATTACTTCAAAAGTCAGAAATATGCAAAAAAACCTAAGACCATGTGGTCATTTTGATTAGTTACTGAAGATACTTGATGTAAAGGGAAAGAAATCAAAATTTGTGCACGTAAAAGTTTCCGGCAATTTGTTAGTTTTTGCTATGAGTAAAGTTTTTTTTATGTCTGTGTTTCTCAGTTGAAACTTAAAAATGATGACACACAAGATGAGCTCACAAAAATGAAAAGTTCAGCAATTATTGTTAAAGAGTGATCTGTTTATTGCTAAAGGGCCAATCCTCTTGGGATATTGCAGCAAAGTTATTGATCAAAAAATCTACTGGGAATGATATTTTAAAAATATATAAAGAAAAGGCCTTTAGAACTTGCAATGATCCGGGAGACCTTGGAAAACGATTATTCATGTGGATAGAATTATCATGAGAAAAGCAGTTGATGATCTGCATAAAAATGCTGCTGCAATGTCTTGTAATTTATATAAAAATGTTTCTAAAATAAGGCAGTCTACTGTGTGAAGATAGTTAAATGACATAAGATTTATGGAAGAGTCAGTGTTAAAAAAACTTTCATAAGAAAAAAATATCTGTGGGTCTGACTGACTTTTTCCGAGGAACACAAAGACTGGTCAATATAAAACTGAAAAAAAAAATGTACTATTTTCTGATGAATTAAAATTCAACCTCTTTAGGAGTGATGGCAGACACAATGTACGATGGCCTAACAACAAGAGATGTCATTCAAGATATGTTATTTCTACAATGAAGATTGATGGATTACACATTATGGTGTGAGGATCATTTCTGAAAAAGTTTTGGTATGTTAACAAAATTTGTAGCAATATGAATGGTGCAATGTATAAGGCTATCTTGCAAGAATCATTTGCTGCCATATTGGATGAAAAATTGCAACTGTTTGTTTCAGCATGGTGACAACCCAAAGCATAGATTTAAGCTGGTCAAGCAGTAGTTTTTGGAATTCTGCTCTTGAAACGACCAGATCAATCACATAATCTAACTCCGAATATATATATATATATATATAAAAATAAATAAATAAATAAATAAATAAATAAATAAAAATAAAAATCTTTGGAACAAACTTCACAAACATTTGTGAAATTACAAATACAGAAGACTCCCTTAAATCTGCACTCCTAAAATCTGCAACTCTCTAAAATCCACACATAATTCACAGATGTAAACAATGAAACACCCAGTTCAGATGTAGGGACAAAATTTTAATTTTTAATTCTATATCAATTCCATATGTATTTTATTTTGTAATTTTCATTAATATTATTGAATTCATGTGTTTTCATGAGGGAAGAATAAATTTATTTCTGAAAAAATTCAAGATATTGCTCTTATCACTGGTAATGACTATCTTGTTACCAAATATACTTATGAATTAACTAAACTTTTTTGGTTATTAAGTCTGGCTAAATCTGAAATAAAACTTCCTTACTTAATTATTTTGATGTGAATTAGAAATGTATCTTTATAAAGCAAATTTCACATGAAAAATGCATCTTATCATTATAATAAATATTGAACCATACATACATTGTTTATTAACTTGACCTTTGCTTTTAATATTTTAATCATATTAAAAACTATCTAAATTTTTATTATTTTAGATTATTACTTATTTTAATATTTTATTATATTGTAAGCCTTTATAATAGTTTTGATTTCATTGTTAATTACATTCAAATTACTGTTAAAAAAATGTAAACAAAATAATGACCAGAAATCTGCAAAATTCTAAAATCCGCAAAACCTCTGGTCCCAAGCTGTGCGGATTTGAGGGAGTCTACTGTATTCTACTTCAGCAGAAATTGTACCATCTTGCTACATTTTGTCCTTACAAAGTCAAATGTCTTGATCAAATGCATAACAATGCTAAGTCTACACATTTCCCTAAAATTTTGATGGCTTGAATGTCTATATGTTCATTGTAATAATTTTGATGGATTGTATATCTATATGTCATATATAGATATTAATACTATAAAATTTTTAAAAAATAAATACCAATATTAGAACAGTATAGAAGATATACATTTCTCTTCATGTAATAATTTAAAAAAAAAAAAAAACTATAAGAAAAAATTTAATATAAAGTATTTTATCATTTTCTTTTCTAACATCTAAACTGGAAACATATGAGAGTGAAGACAGTTTATAGCTGCATTTCTCTGAAACATTTGATGATATAAATAAGAATCATTCATACATTTGCAACAGATAAAAATTAAATTTCACTAACCTCAGGATCCATTTTCTTGTATTCGGCATCGTCTTCATCCACTTCAAAAAACATTTCAGCTTGTGTTATCGATAACATTCCAGGAACTACAACACCAGGAGCTATGAGTTTACATTTAGTACTAAAACTCACAGGCCCTACAAAAATGAGCAAAAAAAATATATCAGAATAGAAGACATAACACTCTCATTTCAAATGATAGATTTATAATCATGTAAAATACTAATTAAATAATATATTAAGCTACTTCATTTTTTTAAATCCTTCAAAAAAAAAAAAAAAAAAAAAAAAAAAAAAACAGAGGATTAACAAATATATTATAAGAAAAAAATTTGTCAATCAAAAAGTTTATTTTTTAAATCTGTCATAATATTTTTCAGAAATACTATCAATTGGTGTTTAATTCATTCTTATTCTTCTGAAAGGGATTTCTATATTACTAAAGGTGCATTGAGAAATTCTGGGAGGAGAAGAATTTTATCACTGATAAGGAAAAGAAGGAGCAACAATTATTAAATATTTTACTTTATTTTACAGAAAACAAGACTTATTTTTACTAAAACGAGCAGCTGCTTGATAATGAAAATGAAAAAAAGAAACGGAAAAGGGATGTAGGGAGATTTCTGAGGTTATTAGGTACATTTCATTTAGCATGTTTATTAATGATTTTTGTTTAATATTCTCAAATGATTTTTCTTATCTCTTAAGGTTTTTGAAATTAGTATACCATATTTTCCTGTGTATAATCCGCGGCCGTAAATTTTAGCCTTTAAAAAAAATTTCAGCAGATAATCCGCACCGGCATAAAATCCACGGATTATACGATGATTGCTCATTGTTTTCAACATTCCAAAATAATAATAAATAAAGTTTCTATTGATTTAGTTGTCCTATTTAAATGATAATGGCAAATAAATAATTATAGGATAACTACAAGTTAAATAATAATCCATAGTATCATTATTATAATACAATAGTTTAATATTTTTTCTTTGTCCTTCTGCTATAATCGAACATTCGATTATGGTGATCGATTATATTCAATCTATTACCAATAATATTTGGTAACAGTTTAATAATAACCACGGAATTAAACACGGAATAAGATACTCCTCGGTGAATAATAATTTTTTCCTTGTTCTTTTGCCATAATCGAACATTTGATTATGGCAATCGATTATATTCGATTTATTACAACTTCTGCTACCTTTTCTATTACATCCAGCTTAAATTCAGCAGTGTAACTTACACATTTTCTTTTAGACATGATTCTTTAACTCATTTTAACTTATATGTATTTATTCCATGTGACAAATAAAATAAGATTCAGCTAACAAATGATTAGATTGCAATTTTTGATCAAGATGAGTTGAGTAACTTGGTATTCTTCATAGAAGCATGTTGCTAAAAACACTAGACAAATATTCTTTAAAAATCAGAGGCCATTCCCACTAGAACAGGCACATCATATGTGAAGCAATCACAAACAGCTCCGCGTGCGGTCTCCTAAACAGACAAACATTTGATATGTTTACATTTTGCAATTGTTGGTAGAAATAGGAAATCAGTTCTGCTTGAAAAAAATTTCATCAGATTATTTGCACCAGCAGATAACCCGCACTTGAAAATTTCGAGGTTTTTTAACAAATAATCTGCAGATTATATGCAGGAAAATATGGTAAACCGAAAAATAATTTGTGATGAATTGCAATGTAAAGAGTATAATGATCCTCATTAACGTAATATTGATATTTTATAATTATATTACATTTGTCTTTTAATCTAAAATGGGGAAAAAAGTTAAATTTTCAGTATTAGGAAAAAACTATACCTGCTAATTCAGCATCAAGGTCTTTATCGTCCCACAAGTCACTGTCATCAAGTAAATCACTACTTTGTAAATGATGCTGCTGTTGTCTTCGAGTAAGAGCAAGATGCTGATGAAACTCTTCTCTGGCTTGTAAAATAGCATCTTCAGGAGCACCTGAAGTTGAAAAAAAAAAATACTTTAAAATTAAAAATACATGGTAAAATATACCTCATGTTGATTAACAGAAAAATTTATAGAGTCACAAAAGATTACAATCAAAATTAATATTAAATTTTAAAAAAATGTCAATTTAACATTAAATTATTAATATTTTTAAACCAATAAATCTATAAAGTAATTTATAGTACTTAATAAAATGTTAATAAAAATTAATGCACAAGTCGGAAACAAAAGATAAATACCATGTTCAATAGCAGCTTTTAATGTAGCTTCAGGATGACTAGAACCATATGGATTTTGTACAAATCTTTTTCTTCTTCTTGCATCATCTTCCCATGAGTCTAATTTAAGATATTCTCTAGGAGCTGCATTTGTCTTGCTTCCCCAAGCACCATGTTTATTTGTCAAAATATTTAAAATCTTTTCAATATTTCTACAGGCTGTAACACTATCTCGCCTCCTAGCTGCAGTAATCAAGTGATCACACATTTTCTCTTCCTCTTTTCTGTCTAACAAGGTTTGTGCACAAAGAGTCTAAAAAAAATAACAATCAGTTGTTAAATTGTAACTATATAATTTGTATTAAGTGCAAAAATACATTAAAAAATCGTAAGAGCTTATGTTAAAGATAACATATCTTGTACCTCAAAATCAGCATGTTTTAAAACATCATCAGCTCTCATTCGATTTAAGATAAATTCAGCTTCATTGGCTACTCGGACAATATGATCTTTCATGGCATGAGAAAGTAATCTAAGAAATATATATGAGCAAAATTAGACGCAAGACAAAAAAAAAAAAAAAAAAAAAAAAAAAAAAAATTGAAGTACAAATTAAAAAAAAAACAAATAAAATTTAATAATAGAATAGAAAATAAAATGAATCACAAGCAATGTAGCATCTTTAATATACACCATTAGATGTGATTTCACTTTACACATTTTTACTATAATGCAATTTAGGTAAAGCCAAAAACCTGAAAATGACAAGCTTTTAATGAGCTTAAAGTATATTTTTTCTATAATTTTACAGTTAATAAAATAGCATTTCACAGCAAAGATTGAAATTTTAGTTATTTTTCTCCCTTTCAAACTTCATTATTTTTATGTTAGAGGTGTTAATATCAATTAACTTTCAGTATTTCCGTGTTAGGTGATGATTTCTCAAAATAAACTATCTGTATAAAGTGGGAGACACATGCATTTCTTTTTTGTGCATCAATATCATTTGTAAGATATCTTTTAAAGTTCTCGAACATTATATTTGAATCAAGAAAGTTAAGTCATTTTTTAATTATACTGGCTTTTATGTAATGCTCTGAAAATGCTTGATGATTCCGTGAAAAACTATAGCACATTTCAGTAGTAAAATGTATTTTTATAAAAAATATTGTTAATGATCTCAAGATTTTAATTATTTTATAGTTGCTGTTGGGGAAGAATTTTATCCATTAATCAAGAATTTCAAAATAAAACTAATAAAAATGAAACTTTTTCAATAAATAAATACTTTTATAAGCAGTAAGTATTCATATTTTGAAAATCCCTATTTGACTGCAATTCTTGTCTTTTTCCCAAAAATTTTTGTTATAATACAATTAGCCTTCCCTCCCCTTATTGAGGTCATTAAACTTTATAACGAAAAATTCACTGCTTTTTTATACTTGATAGGAAGTGTAAGCAAGTGAATATTAGATCATTTTCATTTTCTTTGTTTCTTTTTAAGATAAAAAAAAAAAAAAAAAAAGAGAAACATTATTTAAATTTTCTTTATAGGATTTCTAAATTGATTTTTGAACATATAATCACAAATAAAAATTAAACTACTGATTGATAAAAATTTAAATTTTTTAAAGATTACATTCTTCCTTTTTTATTTATGGCACGTAAATAAATCCACTACTCAGGGCTGCCATTGTCTAATAGCTCCCAAAATAGCTTTGTTGTGTCAAAATAGTAGCCAAAATAATTTCAAAGGATTTTTAAAAATGTTATACCCTGTCAAACATATTAAAATTTATATGGTTTTATGAGGTGCATTAAAATAAGCATTCTATAAAATATAAGGTGAAAATGTAGCTACTATTCATTTACAGGGTTGTGTACAAAAGAATTCCATTAGATAATGGTAAAAGGGGGAATTGTGTGTGACATATTTTAAATATATTAAACTATTTCATGTATAATAAAATTGATATATGTCACTGAAGCTTAATATAAATTATACGCTACTGTCTTGCATAAAATGAAGTACATAGCATTTACAGGGCCACACAAAAGATTTCAAATAGTATATTCTTTCCAAAGTACCGTATATGTGTCCGATGAAAGCTGATGGAGAGATGAAATGCATTTTAATTATGATATGTGCATTTATATTTCACTAAATATATGCATACTATATGGTGTGTATAAATGCTATAGCTAATATACAGGGCTACCCAAAAGAGCTCGCCAACGTTACTGAATAAGAGCATAAATTACTAGAAGGTGATTCTTAGATAAATTATGCATTTTTACACTGAACTGCATTAAATTTACTAAGAAATATTTGCAGAATATAGATAAAATGATATACAGGGCCACACAAAGAATTGGGTACATGGAGCCTATGAATGATAATTTATGAGAAAGTGATTTCAGTTGTTTTAAGAGTGTTTTAGTTTAAAATAAATTTTATCTTAACACTGATGTGTAATAAAGGTACCAGGCAAACTACAAGGCTGAACAAAGTATTCAAGTATGTTAACATCTATTAGTATAAATTGCTGAAAGAGAAATTTCAAGCTACTAGCAGAAGCGTAGCTATGTTTTTTGGCGCCCGGGGCCAGCAAGAAATTTTGCGCCCCCACCCCAATATAGATATATAACAATTTCTCTCAATTTGGCGCCCCTAGGCCTCGGTGCCCGGGGCGGACGTCCCCCTTGCCCCCCTTAGCTACGCCACTGGCTACTAGGCATTTTTTGCTAAACTAAATTTTCCCATTACATAGTATGCATATTAGCTGACAGATCAAATAAAGGGCTGTTCAATAGTACTGGAATACATATTTGGATTTATATCCTTATTTACCTAAATAACGAAGTTTTGTTAAAGATTTCATGAAGCGTTAGAAACTGCTTCATAATCTATGCTTAATGCATGATTTTTCTTACTTATTTAAAAAATGGAGGAGCCTATTTGTCATGAAAATAATAGCCCAAACAATTTCATGAACATCCACAATTTAATCTACAGCCTGTGCTTCCACCCTAATTCACTCTTTCCGTGTTTTTATTATAAAAATGCAACACCTGATTTTACAACACTGATCATATCCCTAGAACTCAAATCCACCCTGAAATTCAAAACTTTATCTATCTATCTATGTACATCAGTTTTTTATGCGCATGATAACTTCCATGGTTCTGCACAAATCGCTTCGATACTGATATATAAAACTAAGGAGCAGAAAATCATGATTAATTAATGGACAAAAAAGGGATGGAAATAAGGAGAGCGAGAGGTGAAAAAAGAAACGCATATATATATATATATATACACATATATATGTGCTCAATATTACGATACATATCGAATCAGTTTAATATTTTTAATTTTTCTAAGAAAAGAGCCTTTTAAGTATGATGGATTTTTGATATCATAAATAGCCTCA
The DNA here is from genome assembly GCA_964019185.1 of Maratus speculifer. NCBI lineage: Eukaryota > Metazoa > Arthropoda > Arachnida > Araneae > Salticidae > Maratus > Maratus speculifer. The sequence continues at coordinate 196,208,883 of OZ025296.1, read as the reverse complement.
AGGAAAAAAAAATAGGGGGTAAAAAGATAAAAATTCATAACTTTTTCAATTACCAAGATATTAAAAATCTGCTTAAATTTACTGTAAGTCTTCTTATATTATCTACAATTTTTATACTGATAAGTTTTTGATAGAACTAGCTTTTAAAGCAAAGAAAAATAAATAAATAAAAAAGTATGTTGTAGAAAAAAATCATACCTCCATGAATCCACCACAAATACAATAAAAAAGTATCATTAGCATGAGGAAAATTTTTTGATAACCCTCAGAAATGCTACTGTGTAGAATTGCAGTATTAAACATGCATGTGTCTCAATAAGACGAACATTAGAATTTAAAATATGGCATGTGGTACATTTAATGAAAAATCACTGCATAGTTTAAATTTATTATATAAATCATCTTAATATTATCTATAACTTTTGTAGTAGGGTTGACACAGTTTAAATCAACTCATTTTTTTTTTTTCTCAAAAAAAAAAAAAAAAAAAAAAATTTTTTAGAAGAAATTTATTAAAATTTTCTCTTTTTTCTTTATAATTGATGTGTTTCAGATTATTGGATATAAGTAATTTCTACTTTTAACATTTTATTTCAGCAATAAGCTTTAGATATAGTGGGTTTAAGGCTGTTTTTTCTTTATAGGATTAAAATCAGTATGCATTGGTAAACAAGTCTATTGCTCTAAAGAAAAAACTTCAAACATGTGAAATGATCAAAGATAGAATAGTTTAAAAATATTCAATATTTAGTATAATTTTTTTTAATCTTTATCAATTTATTTATTAATTTATTATTTATTATTAATTTTCCATTAATTAATTAATTAATTTTTTAATAATATTTTTTTATATATAAGTTTATTTTGTTTCATGAGAACCTCCCTCCCTCTTTTTTTTAAGGAGAAAGTCCAATTTTTAGATGTCTTTAGCACAGTCTTTGCACTCTGAATTTGATATTAGAAGAATCTATCAAAATACACTTCCAGAAATTTGAAGATGACCAAAAGAATCCCTTAGGGTGAAGATTTTGCTTTTCTTGATGTTTCATAGAAAAAAAATCATACCTCGGCAGTTTTTTTGAAGAAAGTGTTTCAAATGTAAACTTCAAAATAAAGATTTCATATGTATTTTCTTGAATAAAAAAAAAAAATAGGTTGGAAGTTCACATATTCTGCATTAAAAAAATTTAACATTCCAGGTTTTTTTCTTTTTTCTTATGAATACGCATTTAGAGGACCAGAAAAGCTTTAGGCTTATGCCTGAGAATAAAAATTAAATCTTTTAACACCTTCAGACAATAAGAAATGTAACAAGTGATACTCTAGTGAAAAAATATTGAAAACATGGTGATAATTAATAAATAAAATAATATACTTTGTATAAATCACCATAAAATAAAAAATAAAAACAAAGCAGGGCATGTTTCGAACTAAAACAATAACAGCTTGTCATCAACTGAAGATGGGTCCGTAAGAAGACAATGTCAGAGATAAACAAGAATATCTCTGACATTGTCCCCTTACTAACCCATGCTTCAGCTGATGATGAGCTTTATCTCGAAGCACATCCTGCTTTATTTTTTATTTAATGGCGATTTATATAAAGTATATTATTTATTTAAATGATACTCTATTTCAAATTTACACTTTTAATATTCTCTTACACAACTCATGTGTTTGACTTTCTTTTTTTCTTATTTTTCCTTCCCTCATGAATTGCAAGAGATGATTTACTGACAATTATGCATAAGACACATAATAAAATTTATTTAATTAATTTGTATGAATGGAACTAGAATTTTTTTTAAACGAAAATAGCAACAAGTCACAGAGAAATGAAAAAAAATTAATGTGATACTAGCTGATGAGCTAATCACCCCTTGGTCTATGCATACACAAGGGATAAAGCTAGTTTTGTTGCAAACTCCTTAATGAATAAAACGAGTTTTGAAATTAAATCAATATTTTAAAAACTCAGAAATACAGAATAAAGATACTTTTTTTAGCGATTACCATATATACTCGCGTATAAGTCGAGAAATTTTAGACAAAAAAAGAACTTCAAAGTAGGGGGGTCGACTTATATGCGAGACCTAAAAAAAATCTATAAATAAAATATCGGAAAATAGTTTGCTAGCGAATCAGTGCTGCAGCACCCCATTGTTTGTAGAGTACAAAATCCTAAATCCTGAACCCTTTCAACCTCTACGATTCTGAATTTAAGATCATTTTTATTTTATTTTTCAAAAAAATAATCTACCCTACCCTGTTGCAAAGAACAAAAAAAAAGTGTATGATTTATGTCAAGAACACATTTCCAATACTATAAAATGGAGAAGGGCAAAATCGTCCATTTTAAAGAATCGTTCACCGAAAGGAATGAATCATTTAATGTCGTTCCGATAAAAGGATCGAATCCGAGAAAAATGAAACATATCCCAGAAAAAATGAACGAGTCAAGAAAAAAGCAACAAATCCGAGAAAATGGAGCGAATTTGAGAAAAAAGGAACTAGTAAAAGAAAAAACGGAATGAATCTGATTTTTCTTCGCCATTCGCCGATTCCGATTTATGACATAAAGCATAATTCTTCAGACGATACACTTTGGAAAGATTCCGAGGAATCGTTTCATTTCAGAGTTGTTTCATTTGGGAACGGGTCCAAGGAAACGTTCTTTTTGGTGTCGTTTCATTTCGGAACGATTCAGACGAGTCGATCTTTTTCGGACGATTCCAAGGAATCAATTTTTTTCAGAGTCATTTCATTTCGAAACAAGTCCGAGGAATAAATCTTTTCGGAGTATGAATGAGTCCGTCCGACGAATTGCTCTTTTTCGGGGGCGAGTCAATCGGTCTCCCCTTTTGGAGTAGGGTCGACTTATACGCGGGTTTTGAATTTTTCCTTATTTTTAACAACATAAGTTAGGGGGTCGACTTATACGCGAAGTCGACTTATACGCGAGTATATACGGTATACTGTTTTTCGGTGCAGGTTTACAAATAGAATAGATTAGTAGAGAAAACTCGATTTTAAAAATTTAGGATTAGGCGAGTTTTGAAACTCAGTTTCTTATATATTACCAACAAATACTAATTTTCATCCTATACATAGACCTGCCTAGACCCACTATAGTTAATGATCATTAATTACATTTAATGACATAATGATATGATTTAATGACATAAAGTGTTAAAAGTAGAAATTATGTACATCCAATAATTTGAAATACTCAAATTATAGAGAAAATGTCATCAAATCCCCCCCCCCCCCCCACACACACAAAAAAAAAAAAAAAAAAAAAGTGTAAGAGCTTTGATTATTATAATTCTAGCATAAAAGGGAGTTGATTAGAAATCAGTTACAAAATCCTCTTTTCCAAACACAAACAGAATGAATTAAATAACGGTTTTATTTATTAAACTGTCACACATAAAAGTTACTATTGATAAAACTAACATAATAATTAATCTGGAAAATATATGAAGGTGTAATACTAGCTTGTGATTTACTATTTGGATCAAAGTTTTATTTTATTTATTTATTATTATTATTTTGAACAACAAATAGAATTTAAGAAGAATGTCATTAAAATTTTAAATTATTAACAAAATTTCTCTGCTAACTTAAAAAAAAAGCATATTTTAGTTAAATATTGTTATTTTTTTATATTCTAATAGTAATAATAATTGAGAAATATACATTAGTGTTTTTTTTTCCCTAAAGAATTAAAATAATAATATTAACAATACTAATAAAATATATAATCAATTCTATAACACGATTATAAGATGATTAATATTTAAAAAATGATTATATCTAATAATAAGACAAACCAACATACCTCCCTTCATTTATGAGCTCAATAAATGCTAAGCCAGCATGTTTTTGTAAAGAATTTTGCCACTCTTGTGAGCACAATAACATGACTAGTTCAACAACAGAAGTGCTATTTTTGAATGTACATAAGCCTAGGGGAAAATAAGGGAAAGAAAGAAAAAGAAATATTTTAAAAGAAAATCTAAAAGCAAAAATGATTAATATTATTTTCCATCTCACACAATTAAGCAGGATTTATAATCAACCGAAACAACATTTCCTTATTCATTAAATATCAGCAAGTACAAATTAAATTTTAAAAACATTTACCTATATATATTAAGCAATAAATTTTAATATAGCATGAAGACTTATTTTTATTGCATATCTTTCCATTGAGGCTGTTGTCAAAGCTATAATTTTTGCATTTAGGAATATTAGATTGATGTTATTTTCTAGAATATTCTGATAATTGATTCATTTCTATTGAGCCGATTTTATCTTGTGATTTAACAGTCATTTTATTTTTTAAATGATTTATCGTACATATATTCTCTTTGACACAATTGTAATTTTCATTCTTGTATGTAAGAATTTTTTAAATATTCTTGCTCAAATAAATTAAAAAAAAAATAATTAAAAATAAATAAATAAATAAATAAATAGAAAGATTTTTCAATGTCTTGTGCCCCCCCTTTTTTTTGGGGGGGGGGGGTATTAGAGCCAATTTCATCTAGCAATAATATTTTTTACAATTTTCATGCTCATAAAAAATCAGTTTAAATCATAAAATCTGACTAATTTTCTGAAAGATACTTTTTTAAAAAGGAGAGGAAAGTTGTAAAATTCTAAAGAAATTTGAAAAAGGTATATGCATGTAAATGAGGCAGATCAAACACATGGCAATTGTCTTTGATTTTTTACTTGATTCAGCTGTTCAAACAGGAATGGACAAAATATACTTTGAAGGCACATACTTGCATTAATATGGTCATACAATTTTTTTCTTTTTCTTTCTAATTGCACTCATTTGTAAGCCAGTAGAATAATTTACAAAGAAGTAGAATTTGTTCATAAATGTGTTAAAATACCAAAGCAGTGAAAATTATGTCTAAATCAGATATTTAAAAACACTAAGTTTAATCATCAATCTTTCAAAAGTTGATATAACTGGAAATTTAAGAAATCATATGAAACATATAGTTTCAGTATTTGATACCTATTAGATTGCAATTCATATCAATGCATATGTACAATCCGAGAAAGTTATGATTCAACTCATCACTTATTGTCTTGCTCCCAGATCTGGCATGAATTTTACAATGACTAAATGCATTTGTTGAATAAAAAGGCATCTGATATTGAAAAACTATAACATTTCTGAAATGTGCTTTAAAACTCTTAAAGAATAAACATCATCATATTAAAGACAATGAATTTTTATTGCATAGATGTGTTGTTTCTAATTGGAAGTTAGTATTTTTTGTATGGAAATTTTCACTTAAGCTAATCACAAAATTTCATTAATTAAATAATAATCAAAAAGTTTGTCAGAAAAAATGACAACAAAACAATAATTTGGAATAACACATTTGGACAATAAAAAATGGTTGTCATAAATTTGACAGCCTTTGTTCATTAACCTCTTCAGTCCCGAGAAAAATCTGCTGCATAGAAAAGTTATTTTATTAGCAAATTATGACAATTTTAGGCTCAGAAAAGAGAAAATAAAATTAGTTTTTTTAATTTTTAAATTTTTATATAGTTAAAATTTATGTCCCCATATGGGTACATCAGGTCACAATTGAATAAAAATGTTATTCTTTCAATAAATAAGACCAATTTTGTTTTACAATATTTATACCTATTTATTGTTAAAAAATTATATCAATTTAAACAACTTAAATGATTTTTTACCTAAAGTTATGTATTGTGCAAAATATTATACATATCTTGTAATAATTGTAATATATATCTTGCTACTATACTATATATATTACACATATACTATACATACCTTGTAATATTCTACATATCTTGTAATAAAAAACTCCTAATAATATATCATTTATTATAGAATTTTTTGAAATAGTTATTCTGAAAAAAAAAAAGAAATAGATTACATTTCACACATTTTACTCTTGATTTTCCGTTTCATCCTCCCATGCGCCATCGAGATTGATGTTTCCTAGCAACAGATTCTGGCCAATGTCCAAACCCTCATTTTTGGGAATAATATTCTCCTTTTTTTTTTAGAAGATGTAGATTCATTGGATGATTTCTCTGATTTTTGTGGTTTTTCAACAGTAGACTTTCAATTTTCACATTTTATAAGGACTTCAGCAATGTAAAGACAAAATTCGAGTAAACTCATTTGATCTCTTTTCCGAATATTGGAGGATCTGTAATCTCTTATATACAAAACCCAACTATTTACCGTAACTAAGTCCAGAAAGTGAGAAGAGATCCAAACTGGCTATTGTTCGCATTAATGAACCTATCGTTTAAATTGATTCCACTCATATGTGCTTTATACATTCATATTATAGCTGGTCTGGTTACAGGAACCTTTTCCTTTTTATCTTTACACCAGGCTCACATGTATCACCGGACTCATTTCCACATGCAGTGAACATCATATGCACACATTTCTTGTCCTTCCATTTCAACGCCACAATTTTATCATCAGATCTAGCAAACTCAGTCCACCCACCACGTTTCATTGCGCTGTCTTTCACAGCTTGTATCGCCTATTCTATTAGTCATGACTGTCCCAGTACACAGAATTTGCTTTGAAAGAAGCTATTCAGCTGTTTTCACTACAGTGAAATATCTGTCAGTGAATATAACTCTACTTTCATTTACGGGTACATTTTCAATTATTATTATTGACAACTGCTCCACCAAGCTGTAAGTCTTTCATATCTCCTACAAGAACGGCATTTTTTTCTGTGTACAAGAGAAAATCCAGTACTACACCATCACCTGAGGCAAGAATAAAAACTTTATATTCCAGGGATGGGCTTCGATGGAAGATATTGACAGAAGCCACATTTCTCCTCAAACAGGATCTTTTGCACATCAATTGAGATCAATTTTGTCTCAGTGTTAAATTTTGTTTTAAGACAAGCATTTCTGACTACATTTAGTATATGTACTTTCCATAGGCGATCTTCGGTATCAGAAGAATGTATTACAGAATCAGCAAAGTGTAAGTTCGAACGCAAAAGGAAGACCCTATCTCTTTGTATTGCATTTGTTACTCATGGTATGAGTAAAGACTTTTTTGACTAATACATGCAGGCTTGTAAAATACTAAATACTGTACAACATTTCAAACGTGTTAGAGATTTTTAAAGTTACTAAAGTGTATGACAAATTTTATCAGTAAATTCAGTATATTACTTCATATTATTTTAAAAAATGAAAAAAGCCCTTTTAAATTGTTTTGACCTTTTTAAATTGTTTTGTCTAAGACTAAATCAAATAATTTATTCATTCCTAAAAAAAAATTGTATATAACCAAGTGTACACAATAGTTACACAAAAAATTTGTTTCTTTAGCTGGAAATGTATAGTAAAGACCCATTGTACCCAAATGGGTACAACATATTTACAGATGTTTTCAACATCCATGCACACATGAACAACATTTATAAACAACACCAAATCATTCTTGAAACAGTACAATTTATAAAAAATGCAATAACTTTTTTTAAATTCTCTCACAAATTAGTATTATTCACATATTTTGACATGAAGTCGTTGATAAATTGCTTATGTCATTCATTTTAGAAATGTCTCATTTTCAGAGTCACATGGTTCTTCCTTCTTTAAACGTGTAGCATATCTATTGGTAATATAGGACATTATGATGTATCTGAATAGCGATAGCAGAAATTTATGGATTTATTAAAAATTTTTGGGTGTAATTTTGCCATTGCTTTAATGCACCCACATGGGTACTCCAGGACTGAAGAGGCTTAAGAACCCTTAAGCCTCTTCAATCCTGGAGTACCAGTACCATCTGTTAAAATCACTCATAAAATTAATAGAAAATGCAAGGAATTTTTTAGTATGTTTTTATATCATTTACATTGTTTATTTATTTTCATTGATTATACTCTAAAATTTACATGCATAACATGTACTTAAAAATTCAATTAAATTATCAGCTATATTCCTATGCATGACATAATATCAGCATTCTTGTAAACATCTTTTGGATATGGGATTTTTAAGTACATCTCATTACACAAATATCTGACAACTTTCTACCATAAATTTTAACATTTAATTTTTACATGGAGTTATCATTATATTACAATCAACAAATTATTAATGTGAACTACTGCAGAAATACTAATAAACAATGTACAAGTTTTTAATTCAAATTGCAAATCATAGAAAACTAAACTTCATTGCAAAATTATAGTGTTGCCAATTTTAGCATTTTAAAATAAAATTTACAGCTTTGCAAAAATAATTTTCAAAAATGAAAAAATATTTCACTTCATATTCAATAACACATAAATAAAACCACCGAACATTAAATTTTTCAGAACATACTAAACAAATTTAAAACTATTTTTATATTAAACTAGAAATACAAATAAAAATTTCTGAATTGCAACAGATAGAAATGTTCTGTTCAATTTAACTATTTGCTTCTCCACTAAAGATTGATATTGATGTTCTTGATTAGAGTTTATCATTGTTGCAACTTATCAAAATTGATTATTATTCCATATCAGTACAAAAACAAATGGATGTAGAGCCAAATTTTTGCAGTTTTTTTTCAACAATTTCTCAAAGTATTAAATGCAATTAGGTCCATTTTAACAGTGTCCTGTAGGGCCCCTTTATATGCATATTTCCTATTTCAACATCATAAAATAATAAAATTGTAGAAATGTCAAGATTAAAAGACTAAATAAAATTGACTATTTTTACTAAATTGTGAGTTGCTTTGTTTTAGAAAAGGAAAGATAAAATAAAGATTTTCTTTTCAACTTTGCATGATTCTATATATATTTGTACTTGCTGCATTTTGTACATATACAAACATATTTATTTATTTATAATGTGGCTCACAGACTTATCATAATTTCCTGTCTATAATCTGCAGCAGCTTATAATTTGCAGCCACATTTTTTAGCCCTTAAAAATAATTTCAGCAGATAATTCACACTGGTATATAATCACAGATTATATGCTGGACTATATGATTACTCATTGTTTTCAACAATCCAAAATACTACTAATAAACTACGTCCCTATTTATTTAGTTGCTCTATTTAAATGATCATTGTAATATAATAATTGCAAATAAATAAATAAATAACTATAAAATAATTCCAGGTCAAAAAATACAAATATTTTTTTTCCATTAAATCTTATATCTAAATCATAGAATGTCTTTTGAATACAAATAATTCTGTAACAATTGCTGTTGTTAAATCATTTTCAACATCTTCCACTTTAAAAAAGTGGAAGATGTTGAAAATGATTAACATTTAGTTTAGATTCTTCAGTGTTAAAAGATATGTTTTCACTTAGACATTTTTATAAGTTTCAATGTGATAACAATACACAGCATATGTTGTTCTTTCTCTCAGCTAAATGATTGAGATTGTAATTTTTGAAAGAAATGTGTTGAGAAATACTTTTTTCATCATATAAACATGTTGCCAAAAGGCTAAAAAACATAGAATAAAAATAAGAAGCCACTGCCACTAGCATGCTCACATCATGTGTGAACTAATTACGAGCAACTCCATAAATAGGCAATTGTGTAATAGCTGTTTACATTTTTATTTTATAACTGCCGATAGAAACTAGATATCTGATGTGAATTTCTGCTTAAAAAAAAAAAAAAATAGCAGATAATTTACATTGATAGGTAGTCCATACTTAAAAATTTCAAGGTTTTTTAACAGATAATCTGCAGATTATAGATCAGAAATTATGATATATTCAATACTTAATTTAGCTCTCTATGGTAAATAAGTTTGACAGACTCAAAGTAGATGTAGATGTAAAATCAAATACCATATTAGAGTGAAGGAGTCAATTTGTTGATTTTAAGAAGAGTGTCAAGAACATTTTTTCAATTCCACAAAAGAGATTTCTATCTAAAGTACAAATGCTTATATTAATGTTTGTTAATTACTTAGTAGTACTGACCATAAATACAATAGCAGCATAAATTATCTAGAAAATAGTCATCTAGATTTTTAGCTGTGCACAAGACACATCTAAACAAAAACTCTTAGGGGGCCATTACCTTCTCCTTTTAACCAATAAAATATTACAAAAAGCATTTTTGACATGGAATATCAAATGGAATGACATGGAATACACATTAATATCAAACAAATTCTTCCTTAAACAACATGATCCCATCTAATTAAAGAGCTGAATCTACCTCTTAATATTTTAGAAAACTCTACCTAATAAATGTTGCATATGCAAATACAAATATCAGCTTTTGTCTCCAACATGTCTTTTTAGCATTCCCACATCTAAAAGACATTTAAGATATTGAGCATAATTTTTGCATGGACATATGATACTTTAGATTAATGAAGTGGGATTTCATATCTTTTTCTACATGACCAGATGATTTCTATTAAAAAAAAAATAATTGTATTGTTATTATTGAAAGAGCTCAAGCAGACACAAAAAATGTCTTAATGACAGGAAAAAAATTGTTTATTGAACACCACTACATACATACAGGTACAGGGTAAACATCATGTATGCTCAAAAATATTAACCTTCTCACTTCACAAATTAATTTATCAGTTCACTAAGCTGCAAGTTTCACTGTAATAATAGCATTATTTAAATTAATACATATCTATAGATATAATCCAGTTTTAAGGAACTAAGTAGTTATTAATACTTTCAAGGGTTATATGATTATAGTTTAATAAAATTACATCATTTTGAAAATTCGACCTTTAATCTGCATTTAAAAAATAAATAAATAAATAAAATAGAGAAAACAACATTAAAATTTCGCAATTTTGCTTGGCAGTCAGGAGATTAATGAATACAAAATATTAATTAATAAACGATATCATTTAAAAATTAGATTAGTAACATAATTACCCTTTCCTTCCATCAGGAGATCCTGACCATGGGAGCCAACTAGTGTTCTTGATAAAAATGGAGCAAAGTCTAGCATTATTTCTCGTAATAATGGACAAACACTACCTAGGGCAGATTCAAGTTTTTGGGTCAGAGTAGCTTCTCTAGAAAGTGGAGAACTTAAAATGTGGAAATCATCTGCACCTCCCAAACTTGTTAAGTGTATATCTTCAGCCCGGGATTGTGTGCAGCCATCCACAGATTCCATTGTCCTAGAAAATCCATTCTGAGCAATAGAGGAGGACATGATTGAAGGATCTGAACTAGAAACTCTACTGTCAGAGGAACAAAGAGTGTTGTCTTCAGTGGAAGTCAGATTTACTACTGATTCAGATTCCAATTCTTTATCAGTCAGTTCACCATTCACCCTTGGGCTGTCACCACTTGCACCATTTACCATTATTTCAGCTCCTTTACATGCAGACTGATCTTTCAATTTTTGAGTACGAATAACCTGTGAAGGAAAAATTATTTTAAAATGTTTACAATGAAATCTTACATTTAGAATGGTAAAATAAAGAAATAAATTTTAAGAACATCAAACAATTCACAGCAAACTTCAATAGTTAAAAATTTAAAAAAGAAAGAAAAAAACATGAATTAATTTAAAGAAAACAAAACAATATATATATATATATATATATATAATAACAATAAATAAAAATAAATTATTATGGATTACAATCAATATATGAAGAGTTAGGGTTAAAGATACATGAACCATGTATATGGAAATGTTGAAGTTCATTCATTTTCAATAAAGTTAGAAATTAAATGCAGAAAATAGTAGAAGATATAAAAGTCATGAGCCATTGCAGATTAAAACAAGAAAGAAAAAAGTCATACATCAAGCATAGATTATGAAACATTTTCAAACATTCAGAATAACATAACAAAGCAGCACCACTTAAAAAATTAAAATATAATGCCTAATTCAATCCAATGAAAATACATAACACAGTTGAAAATCCTATTTTAGCTGGTCCCATCTACAATCAGAAAATTATCTCAATTCTTTGAGCAGCTATGTATATAATATATAGTAGATGAAAATTTTCCAAGTGGGTGAAAAAAGTCTGGGCCAGGATTCGAACCAGGAATGTATTGGCTGAAGCTGCCATGCTCTTCCAGCTGAGCCATCCTGGACGAATGCTGGAGGACTCATTTACCAATTGATTAATTGTGTTATTAATTATTTTAGCATAATTTCATATGCAGTATTTTCTACAGTTGACCTTTGCAATATTGACCTTTGATTTATTCTGTTGAGCTAATCCTTAGTATCAGACCAGATTGTGTAATCGTTAAGGTTAGTTGGTGAAATAGTCCTCCAGCATTCGTCTGGGATGGCCCAGTTGAAAGAGTTTAGCGACTTCAGCCAATACATCCCTTGTTTGAGTAGTGGCCCGGACCTCTTTCACCCACTTGGAAAATTTATATCTGCTATAATTCATTTACCGATTGATTAATTGTGTTATTAATTATTCTAAAATACAGATTTGTAATCTAGCAACTACATGTATGCCAAAATTTAGTTCATTAAAGAAATACATATATCTTAGTTGTAAAATTCCTCTTCAGCAATTTCCTCTAATAAGGAATATGATATGTGAATGTTTTGTGCAGCTGTAGAATATAGGTATAGAATTTATACATAAAGAGTAACATAAAAAAAATAGTTACAAATAAAAGCATATTCAGAATTTTAAAATGCACACTCCAGCAATTATTTTTCAAAGACAGCTGATTTCTTTAGTGCATCTCTGTAAATGAATAAAATATGCTATGAATGCATTGTTCTAACATAATTGCAATAGGATTCAGAGATTTATATCAGGTTCAATGCATTTGAAATAGCATAATTTTATTAAAATAATCTGCAAATGTTTTTTCTCAATATGCCACAATGAAATGGAATTCTTTTGAGTGCTCCTGTAAGTGAACTATTAATCCTACATACTTCATATATAATAGCAAACAAAACATGCTTTGATGACATCAATTGCATGAATATTCGATTACATTTACAGGAGTTAGAGCATGGACAGACCACAAACTAAATGCATAAACACATTTCAACTTTGTTGGAAAGTGTTAAAAACACTTTTATTGTTAAAAATTCAGTTCCAATCTGATTCTTGATTTCTAAAATATTCCTAATGTTTGGCCTTTATAAAGATTTTCTATGCCACTATAAAGATATTCTGATTTCTATTTCAATTCATTATTTTAGATATTAACAAACATCAATAAATTATTTTTATGAATATAATAATGAAAGTGCAAGTAAGACATTTCTAGAAAAAAATAATCTTTCAGTGTGAAAACTATAAAATCACTGCAAACACATTTTGTTTAAACAATAGCTGCCAATAGATACATGTTTCCTTTTAAGTGGCCAAATAGAGAAACTATTGATCAAATGTGGACCAATAACATAGCAGAATTTAATTCAATTAAGCATTGCACTACAAGAAATAAATGCCCATAGACCATGATGATTTAAATATTTTTGCATGGCCATTTATACAAAACATAGATTTTATAAACCACAAAACTGAAATTTTTATCTAGTGGAAAATACACAACACAATCAAAAAATGAATGTCCAATAATTACTACCTACAGAATAGACATTAAGAATCTCAAAAAATATTAAGACTTCTTCAATCCAATTTTGTAAAATTACAATATAACAGCATTTTTATATTACAACTACAGCAAATTTGTTACCCAGAAATTGAGTAAAAAAATACTTAAAAAAATCAATAATAATTAATCAGATTCATATGATAAATGTTATTATTTAAGAGAAAATTTAATAACAATATTGCTAAAAGAAGGTTAAATGGAAAAAAATCTTTTTTTGAATTAGTTGGGTATTTTGAAATGAAAATTAATTAAAAAATATATATGCCATACATCAAATTTACTTGTTTGAAAGATATTGCATAAAATGAATTTAGTTAAAAACTTTGCAACACTATTTTTAGCAATAAAATCAAAGCCTCAATTGAGGTTGAGGTAAGCAAGAAGGTTAACAAACATTCTTTTAATAAAAGCTACACTCTGTAGAACTTTATTCATCTAAAAGAAAACGGTTGTTCCTGCAACCTCCTTACTTTAAAAGCATAGTGATGTACTTATTGGCTATTGATGTACTATATTTCTTTTCCCAGATATCATAAGATTTTAATCCAATCAATGATAAATTAATTCTTAATTTCAATCAGCCACTACTAAGGAAAAGTAGAAAGCCAGGAATATATATTTAAAAAACAGGTCCTAAAACAAATTGGTTTCAGTTTCTTATTAAACATATGACATCACAAATACCTTCCATTAAATTAAACAGTGGTACAGTCAAGTTCCTCACCTGGGGAGGGTTTTAAAACATTCTTACTCATAAAATGAAAGTTTTTGTTGTTTTACATGTCCATAATTTAATGTTTAATAAATACATGACACATAAAAATTGATGTAATGGAAACCATAGTAAATATAACATTTATGTGTTTAAAAGTTTCACACACAAAAGAAGAAAACTCTTTCAATCTAGAGAAAAAAAAAGGGGGGAGGGGGAAGAAAGAGCAGTACTAGTAATAATACATATACTACTTTGCTGCTATCATTCTTTTTCTTTTCTATTTCTTCTTCTTCTTCTTCTTTTTTTTTTTTTTTTGGTTAATTTTATGCTGAAATAGAGGCTTCTATTATGAAGCCTTTAAACAGTTGAATGGTAAACATTTCCTGCTTCTTTTGCTTATGTTTACTTTTGTTTTTACACAACATAATTTTATCTTAACACAAGAAATTTTGTATGCATCTTAATCAGTTTTTAAAAGTTCTGGAAGGGGGAATTCCTCCCTCTAACTCTCAAATCTTTTCCTTTGCTCTGCCAGTGAATTACAGTGGAACCCAGATGCAGAATTGGTGCAACGCAGACAATGCATTGGTCGCAGACGCTTGAGAATGACCATTTTTCAATTGTTAAAATTTAGGGAGAAAAAAAACCAAAAACGGTAATACCAAAAATTTTGACATAAAATGTATTGTGATTTTCAATAAATGATCTAAAAAAAAATCAATTTTGACAATTGTTCATAGAAAAATAATCGACAATTTTGCCATAGATCTCAGAAAAAATGCATATTTTACCAGAGGATTGTGAAAATACAACAGATTTCATCAAAACATTGCAAAGAAACTGCAGGTTTCATCAAAACATCATGAAGAAACAGCAGATTTTGCCAAAATAATGTGAAGAAATGACAAATTTTGTCAAGGGGCATGAAAATAAAAAGAGGAAAACATAGTGCCGGGAGTGGATTTTTTCCCATTTAGGAGAATGGAGAGTGACCTTAAAAATTCTGAGGAAAAAAAATAACTTATTTTTAAAAGTATTTTACTTTTATATTAATTGCAAATACTTGGGAGGTTTGAGAGCATGTAACATAATGTGAGGGACAGGAAAGAGGACATTTGTCTTTAGTTCTGCAGACTTTTTTTTTAAATTTCTACATGTGTTGTAGACTGCAGAAAAAAATTCTGCTGCTGGGCAGTGGTATAAGAAATTGGCTTAATGTATACATATATACATTAGCAGGATAATAAACTAAAATTATTAGAAAACATAATTATTTTTAGGTACTTACAGCAGGTACAGGAGCACCAGATGAATGAAGATGGGCAAGTATACTTGAGTCTGTATCTTCTACTATGATAACTTCATCTTCAGTATCTTCATTGGTTACAGCAGTAGATTCAATCTCTTGTCCATTGCTGTGAGCCTCAGTTTCTGTGACTGTGAAAATATACAGATTTATTCTAACTAAATAAATTTCAACTAAAAATATGTTTTTAATTTAATGATGCTTACCTATGTTAATTAAAAGCAATAATAACTATTTATTAAATTTAGTTTTAAAACAATTAAGCATTCGAAATTCAATGATTTTCACTGAATTAAACTGTTTGTTTATTAAAATTATTAAAGAAAAAAATGTAATTTTGGGAATTTTAATATTTTGTATGCAGTAGACTCTCTCAAATCTGTTCATCTAGAAACCAGGGTTGTGCGGATTTTAGAATTTTGCAGATTTCTAGTCACTGTTTAGATATTTTAAACAGTAATCTGAATTTAGTTGAGCATTGAAAATGATAATGAATGCTTACAAATTAAGTAAAATAAAATAATCAAGTAAAACATAAAAATAATTTCACTAATTACATATAATTATGTAAAATAATAAGAATTTAACTTTTTGCATGGGGGTTCAAAAAGCATCCATCTGGCTTATCATATATTCTCAGATAGATGCTGTTTGATCCCCTGTTTGAGGCTAACAGCAGAATCAAACTTTTTTTTATTTTTTTATAATCACTACTTTTTGGATTATTATCAAACTAACATATTTTCTTTTCCTGTCTTTTTTTCATTGTAAATATTAATGTCAGCCATATTAGGCAGATTTGTGCACAAAATCATGAAAAAATAAAAGGTAATTAAAGATTAAAAATGACACAACTGAAAAAAAATGTAACCATAAACACTACGATTTCAACAGTTATAGTTACAGATATTATGCAAAACATACTGTTGGTACATATTTTTATCCTAGATAAGAATAAAATTTACACCATAAAGTAATGAAATTTATGTCATGTTTATTCAGATTTAATATACAAAAATGCTAAACTGATTAAAAAATGGCTTGGTAAAAAGATCACAATCACCATTGATATTAGCAGCATCTTGATTTTTTTTTTTTTTTTTTTTTTTTTTTTTTTCCCCAGAAATAAATTTATATTTTCTTCATAAAAAAGCTTGAGTTCAGCCATATTAATCAGAATCTTATACTATAATGCGAGCAAAAATTGTGTGTGTGTGTGTGTGTGGGTAAATTTTATCTCAAAAACGGCTCTAACGATTTTCGCAAAAATTTGGATTTTACCATTTTCGGGCACGAGAAGACCATTGGGCTAGGTCACATGTTCGAGAAAATTCGATTATTGGGTCATTTTGGGTCATAATGGGTCAAGATCAAGCTATATATATCTAAAGAACGGCTGGATCGATTTTAAGGAAATTTACTATCCAATCGTTTTTTGGCACGAGAAAACTATTGGGCTGGGTCACATGTTCGAAAAATTTCGATTAGTGGGTCATTTTTGGGTCATTATGGGTCAAGCCATTTTTATCTAAAAAACGGCTCTAACGATTTTGATTAAATTTTATATTGTATCGTTTTAGATTACAAGAAGACAATTGGGTTAGGTAACATGTTCGAGAAAATTCGGTTAGTGGGTCATTTTTGGGGTCATTGTGGGTCATGCTATTTTTATCTAGGGATTTTCTCACGCAATTTTGACTAAAAATTGCATTCTATGGTTTTCGGGCACGAGAAAAACATTGGGCTAGGTTACATGTTCGAGAAAAAATTTTAATGGGTCATATTGGGTCATTAAGGGTCTGGGTCAAGCTATTTATATTTAAAGAACGGCGTGATGGATTATAACGAAATTTTGTATGTAACAGTTTTTTGACATGAGAAAACTAATGGGCTAAATCACATGTTTGAGAGATTTCGACTATCAGGGTCATTTGTGGGTCATGATGGGTCATAATGGGTCATGGTCAAGCTATATCTAAATAACAGGTGGATCGATTTTAATGAAATTTTGTATGCAATATTTTTTGGCACGATAAAATCATTGGACTAGGTTACATGTTCGAAAAATTTCGATTAGTGGGTCATTTTGGTTCATTAAGAGTCTGGGTCAAGCTATTTATATTTAAAGAACGGCGTGATGGATTATAACGAAATTTTGTATGTAACAGTTTTTTGACATGAGAAAACTAATGGGCTAAATCACATGTTTGAGAAATTTCGACTATGAGGGTCATTTGTGGGTCATGATGGGTCATAATGGGTCAGTGTCAAGCTATAGCTAAAGAACAGGTGGATCGATTTTAATGAAATTTTGTATGCAACATTTTTTTGGCATGATAAAATCACTGGACTAGGTTAAATGTTCGAAAAATTTCGATTAATGGGTCATTTTGGATAATAAAGGATCTGGGTCAAGCTATATATAATTAAAGAACGGCAGGATTAATTTTAACGAAATTCTGTATGTAACAATTTTTAGAAACAAGAAAACTAATGGACTAAGTCACATATTCGAGAGCTTTCGATTATAAGGGTCATTTGTGGGTCATAATGGCTCAAGGTCAAGCTATATATAAAGAATGGGTGGGTCGATTTTAACGAAATTTTGTATACAACATATTTTTGGCATGAGAAAATCATTGGGATAGGTCACATGTTCGAGAAATTTCGATTAGTGGGCCACTTTTGGGTCATTCTAATTTTATCTAGACAACGTTTCGCACAACTTTGACTAAATTTTGTATTTTATCGTTTTCGGGCACAAGAAAATCATTGGGTTATGACAGATTTTTGAGAAAATTCGATCAATGGGTCATTTTGGATCATAAGGGGTCAGGGTCAAACTAACTATATCTAAAAAACGGCTCAATCGATTTTATCTAAATTTTGTATCTAATGTTTTTCGGCATTCTAAAACTAATGAGCTAGGCCACACGTTCGAGAGATTTCGATTATAAGGGTCATTTGTTGGTCATGATGGGTCATCTTAATTTTATATAGAAAATGGTACTCACCATTTTGACTATACTTTGTATTATATCGTTTTTGAGCAAGAGAAAACCATTTGGATGGACACATGCTCGCGAAAATTCGATTAGTGGGTCATTTTGGGTCTTAATGAGCTAGGGTCATTCTAATTATATATAATAACGACTCAATCAATTTTACCTAAATTTTGAAACCAAACGTTTTTGTCACGAGAAGACTATTGGGCTGAGTCGAGTGTTAAACAAAATTATATTAGTGGGTCATTTTGCTTCATTGCTGAATGCTGGCAAGCTAATTTTACCTAAAAAATGGCTTAAAAGATTTTGATTCAATTTTATATTCTACTGTTTTTGATTACCTGAAGACGATTGAGCTATGCCACATGCTTGATCAAATTTGATTAGTGGCTCATTTTGGGTAATACGGGTCAGGGTCACGAGAATATGGCAAAAGCCAATAACTTGGTGATATTTGAAAAAATATCGGCGACATATGGCTAAAAAATCTACTATAAAAATTACGAAAACCAAAACACGTATTTGGAGCCAAATGAAAGAATGCCTCCAAATTTGGCTATATCTAGCAGAAAATATAGTCTTTCAGAATGTAAAGAATTTTTTTTATACATTCTTAAGAGGATTTTAGATGCATGGTTAAACCAATCAGAGTCGAGCTAAAAAAGTGATTTATATCGATGTCCTTTCGTTGTAAATTTTAAAATCAAGTAAAATTTATAAACATGCGTATAAAAACATAGTTTTCTTATTGATTGTTTTTCTAAATAAACAACATGTTTTACAGTAATAATACCGAGTGAATGACACAGTGAAAATGCTATATCGAGTTGAACACAAAGTTAATTTTGACCGAGCTAAGCTCGGTCTCCCCTGCTAGTTAATATTAAAATGCATATGTAATATTGGCAAAATAAAACAAAATAAATAAATAAAAATAATTATAATAATTATTACACTGAAAGTAATGAAAGCAAAAAAAAACAAATAATTTGGTTACAGTTTAAATAAGCAAATACAGAGTAGGACAAACAAAATGGCGAATTTTTGTTATGGATATGCAATTTACATCAAAATCAAAAGTAACAATTTTATTTAGTAATTCAGTGGCGCCAACTTTTGAAAAATATTGGATGGGCTCAAAAATATTTTTGTAAAAGAG
Organism: Maratus speculifer; assembly: GCA_964019185.1. NCBI lineage: Eukaryota > Metazoa > Arthropoda > Arachnida > Araneae > Salticidae > Maratus > Maratus speculifer. The sequence continues at coordinate 196,189,075 of OZ025296.1, read as the reverse complement.
TACAACAGTGTGTTTTTCTTTGAAGGGTTGACAGATGATAAAAGATGAGAATTTTAAGTCAGTCTATCATGTTTCAATAAATTTGCAATTTTATTAAATTATATTCTCATGTGTTTTTCCTTACAAAGACACTGATAATTACTGTAATGTCATGACATCATGAAAATGACTAAAAATTCAATTTGCAAAGTTTAACATGGAGTCATTTAGGATTTATGGGTGTCAGTTGGAGAATTAAAACACACGGCCATTGGCAAAAGGAATTTTATTTTAGAGAAAAATGAATAATAAAATAATAATGAAATAAATAACTAGAACAACGAAAATTGGGTACACTATGGTTCAAAATTATTGAGTGTGCTTAGGCCCCACAGGCCCATATAAGTTGGTGCCACTGTAGTAATTAATCAGGCTGTAATAGTCAAAAAAGCATGATTAACCAATAAATAAATAAATAAATAAATAAAAACAATTTAATAGTAAATTTCACTGTTTACATCTGAAAACATACATGGATTTTAGGCTTTTGTGAATTTCAGAGACACAGATTTAAGGTAATTTACTGTATTTAGAACAACTAATCTTAAAACTTTGTTTCTGCAGCATAATTAAGCTGTATCTATAATTATAAATAAAATACAAACATGTTTATGTGTAAGGCTGAAGTTTATTTTAAGCTTGATAAATTTGGGCAGTTGATATTCAGTTTTGTAATTTTTGCTAATACAGGTTTTTTTTCTTTCTTTTTTTTTTTTTTTTTTTTTTAATCTCTAAACATCACGCATTTAAAATTTTTACACCACTGTAAAGGGGAAAAATATGCTTTCAAATGCAATTTGTTTGAAAATTGTATTGTATTTTGCTTATTAACTGTGGTTTTTAAAATAACTTTCAAACATGTATTTTTAAAATCTATTCCTATTGTGTGCAGATTCCATTATTGAAGAATAATAACCAATAAGTCTCGGGCTAGCTTTCTATAATGAAATTATAAATTCATAAATAAGTAAATAAATAATATAAAATAAAATAAAATACAAAATCGACATCTATGCAATTGAACAATTTAGATTTTTACACAGGTAAATAGGAAAAATTAAAGTACTTTTAAATATTATTTGTTTGAAAACCCAATCTCAATTTACTTTAAGTTTATTCACTTTAAAGCTTGTGCCTTTTAAAATAATTTTCAATCATGAATTATTTTTAAATCTGTCTATATTGCATGCAGCAAATTATAAAAGATCATTCCATTTGTATTTAAAACAATATAAATTGTTCAGTTTTTACTCTTGGTTAACATTCCAGAATGAATCTAAAATGTTAATAATAAATCTATATATATAAAAGAAAGTCTGGATTTCGTATTAATCACAGAACAAAAAAATCTGTCGAACCTAAAATCTTGAAAATTGGGGTAAAAATACTTCTGATAACACCAGGAGTGCCGCTAAGAAGGGAATTTCGAAAATTCCACCCCTAAGGAGGTTAAAAAAAGGAACGAACTTTAAAAAAATTCCTTAAAAATTGGCTTTTGTAGTTATTTTTAAACTGATAACATGTTTTAGTGTATTTTTTTATGCTGAATCGAATGGTTCCAAGCAAATTCTTTTAAACTCAGTAGTTTGCGAGATACTTCACATTTTCCTGATTTGGCGGTGTCTTAGGCGCAAAAACCTGAAATTTTCAATCCTTATCTATATATATAAAAGAAAGTCTGGATTTCGTATTAATCACAGAACAAAAAAATCTGCCAAACCTAAAATCTTGAAAATTGGGGTAAAAATACTTCTGATAACACCGAGTGCCGCTAAGAAGGGAATTTTGAAAATTCCACCCCTAAGGGGGTTAAAAATAGGAACGAACTTTTAAAAAATTCCTTAAAAATCAGCTTTTGTAGCTGTTTTTACACTGATAACATATTTTAGTGTATTTTTTCATGCTGAATTGAATGGTACTTAGCAAGTTCTTTTAAACTCAGTAGTTCGCGAGATATTTCTCATTTTCCTGATTTGGCGGTGTCTTCGGCGCAAAAACCTGAAATTTTAAATCCTTATCTATATATATAAAAGAAAGTCTGGATTTCGTATTAATCACAGCACAAAAAAATCTGCCGAACCTAAAATCTTGAAAATTGGGGTAAAAATACTTCATATAACACCGAGTGCCGCTAAGAAGTGAATTTCGAAAATTTCACCCTTAAGGGGGTTAAAAAAAGGAACGAACTTTTAAAAAATTCCTTAAAAACTGACTTTTGTAGTTATTTTTACACTGATAACATGTTTTAGTGTATTTTTTCATGCTGAATCGAATGGTTCAGGGTTGGAAAAAAACCAGGTTTTTTCGAAAAAAACCAAAAAAACCGGTTTTTTTGGTTTAAACCAGGTTTTTTTGGTTTAAACCAGGTTTTTTTAAAACATCCTTTCTTATTACACATACATGCATATTTACTGATAAAAACAGACATTATTGGTTTATAAGCAGTGTAACTTCATTTAAAATATTTTAAATTTAATAATTATAATGAATTTATGCTGAAAATTGAAAAAATTCATTTTTTAATTTAAACACTTTTAGCAAACAGTCTTATGTTGAAAGTTTTAACTGTTCTACACAGTGAACCTATGATGCCCTGTAAATTTTTATAAACAAACTTTTGATTTCTAATAATGAACATTTGGATGTAGTTTGATAAATATTCTTTTCCACAATTATTCAAATAATAAATTACAAGTACTTCTTAGGATTCTTTCTTTCTGAGTGACAATTTGAAGTTAAAATTTTTAGTCGTTAGATTCAATAGATAGAGGGGAAAGAAATTATTATTAAAATGCTATAACTAGCAACCAGTCTTTGCTTTTAATTCCTCAAGATAATCTCCCAAAAGAAAAATTTCTTTTACAGGTTGTGCAAAATCTTAAAAGATCATTGTGATACATTATTAATTGCATTAAATAATCTTCATTATTAAAAAAATTAAAATATTTTATATTAAATATTGAATTTATATTATCTTTAATCAATTCGCATGTTTGAAGTTTTATCTTTAGAGCAATAGATATGTTCACCAGTGTGTACTGATTTTAATCCTATGCATAAAAAAATGACGTAAACCCAATATATCTAATGCTTATTGCTGAAATAAAGTGTTAAAAGTAGAAATTATTTATATCCAATAATCTGAAACTCGTAGATTTTAAAGAAAGAAAGAAAATGTCATTAGATTTCTTCTAAAAAAGGATAGAAATTATTTATATCTGATAATTTGAAACTTGTAAATTATAAAGAAAAAAAATTTCATTAGATTTTTTTCTAAAAAACAAATTGCTTTTTTTTAATAGAAAAAACCAATTGATTTAATCCTATGCATAAAAAAAGACCTAAACCCAATATATCTAATGCTTATTACTGAAATAAAGTGTTAAAAGTAGAAATTATTTATGTCCAATAATCTGAAACACATAAATCAAAAAGAAAAAAAAGAAAATGTCGTTAGATTTCTTCTAAAAAAACCAATTGGTTTTTTTGAGAAAAAAACCATTTGGTTTAAACCGTGGTTTAAACCATGGTTAAAACCAATTGGTTTAAACCGTGCCAACCCTGGAATGGTTCCAAGCAAATTCTTTTAAACTCAGTAGTTTGCGAGATATTTCTCATTTTCCTGATTTGGCGGTGTCTTCGGCGCAAAAACCTGAAATTTTCAATCCTTATCTATATATATAAAAAAAAGTCTGGATTTCGTATTAATCACAGCACAAAAAAATCTGCCGAACCTAAAATCTTGAAAATTGGGGTAAGAATACTTCTGATAACACCGAGTGCCGCTAAGAAGGGAATTTCGAAAATTCCATCCCTAAGGAAAGTTAAACAAGTTGGAAATTGCACGTAAAGCGTAGCAAATGAGGTGCGTTCGTTAATAACGAAGTTTTAAAATATTCAGATCTTGCTGATATAGTAGAGCGTACTTTGGATACAGTATAGTGGTCGAAATCTTTGTGTTACTGTAAATATGCAGAGAGTAATTTTTATTATACTTTATTAACGTATATTTTATTCATAAAATGAGAAGTAGTTTAATATAATTAAAACACCCCCCCCAAACAATGTTTTCCCGTATAACATGATTTAGTGGAATACATTTGCGTGGCCCTGTAAATTAATAATAAATATTCTTTGCATCACAGATTGTACAAAATGTATTTTTTAGTACATATTTCATAGATTCATGTCAATTCTGTTATATTAAAATGAGTGTAACACCATTAAAATGCATTTGAAACTTCTTCCCCCATTGACCGTAATGTAACGGAATAATCTTGATTGTCCCTGTAATTGATGTATCCATACGATTTTCATAAAATTTGAAATGACTCGACAAAATTATGTAATAAATATACGTTTTAAATTTCAAACGATTAAAATGCATTTGAAACTTTTTTCCCCATTGACCGTAATGTAATGTAATCTTTTGATTGTCCCTGTAATTGATCTATCCATACGATTTTCTTAAAATTTGAAATGACTCGACAAAATTATGTAATAAATATACGTTTTAAATTTCAAACTATTAAAATGCATTTGAAACTTTTTTCCCCATTGACCGTAATGTAACGGAATCCTTTTGATTGTCCCTGTAATTGATCTACCCATACGATTTTCTTAAAATTTGAAATGACTCGACAAAATTATGTAATAAATATACGTTTTAAATTTCAAACGATTAAAATGCATTTGAAACTTTTTTCCCCATTGACCGTAATGTAACGGAATCTTTTTGATTGTCCCTGTAATTGATCTATCCATCCGATTTTCATAAAATTTGAAATGACTCGACAAAATTATGTAATAATTATGTATTTTAAATTTCAAACGATTCGGTTGGGTAGTTTTTGCGTTGTTATATGCGGACGGACAGACAGACAGACAGACGGACAGACAGACGGACAGACAGACAGACAGACGGACAGACAGACAGACGGACAGACAGACAGACGGACGGATTGAGCGACAACAATAGGTGCTACGTATTTACATAATTACGAACGCACCTAAAAAAGGAACAAACTTTAAAAAAATTCCTTAAAAATCGGCTTTTGTAGTTATTTTTACACTGATAACATATTTTAATGTATTTTTTGATGCTGAAACGAATGGTACTAAGCAAGTTCTTTTAAACTCAGTAGTTCGCGAGATATTTATCATTTTCCTGATTTGGCGGTGTCTTCGGCGCAAAAACCTGAAATTTTCAATCCTTATCTTTATATATAAAAATCTTCTGTGCGTGTGTATGTAATTGAACTCCTCCTAAACAACTGGACCAATTTTGATGAAATTTTGTGTGTGCGTTCCAGTGGATTCGAGAATGGTTTAGATTCACATTTCGTCGAAATTGATTCAGTACTTTTTTAGTAATTAGGCAAAAACTAATGGTTAGTGATTTTTCGCTAATTAAAAGTGCTATATAAAGAAAATCAGGATTTCGTATTAATCATAGCACAAAAAAATCTACCATACCAAAAATCTTGAAAATTGGGGTAAAAATACTTCTTATAACATCGAGTGCCGCTAAAAATGGATTTTCGAAAATTCCACCCCTACGATGAGTAGAAAAAAGAACGAACTTTTAAAAATCAGCTTTTATAGTTATTTTTCAACTGATAACATATTTTAGTGCATTTTTTCATTCTGAATCGAATGGTATTAAGCAAATTCGTTTAAATCCAGTAGTTCGTGAGATAATTCACATTTTCCTGATTTGGCAATGTCTTCGGCACAAAAACCTCAAATTTTCAGTGCTTATCTTTAATATATAAAAATCTTCTGTGCGTGTGTATGTCACTGAACTCCTCCTAAACGACTGGACTGATTTTAATGAAATTTTGTGTGTGTGTTCCAGTGGATTTGAGAATGGTTTAGATTCACATTTCATCGAATTTGATTCAGTACTTTTTTTGTAATTAGGCAAAAACTAATAGTTAGTGATTTTTCGCTAATTAAAAGTGTTGAATAAGTTCGATGAATGGAGTACGGACGGAATGTCGGAGCGGTCTAAGGCGCCAGATTTAATCTCAGCTTCTTGAAGAAAGGGATCACGTGTTCGAACCCCACTGCTGACAAACGTGTATGCTTTACAATAATATTTCCTGTATTATAATTTTGATTAACCGACTTCAGACAATCGTTAACTTTTAACTAAAAAGAGAAAAATAAACTTTTCTATCAAAAATTGAACCAATTTCAAAAACTAATGAAGAGTAAAAAATAATTTCCTTACATAATTATAATAAGAAATTAAACTAAAAGCATAGTGTTTATTCTGTGTATTACCATATTTACGTACATTTATTTGATTTTCTGGAGTCGGTGCCAAGAAAGATAACATCTGTATGTGACAGGACAACATCTGTCGGGTGCACTAGTAAATAAAACACAATTTTCACAGAAGTGTAATTGAACTGTGTACTTAAACTGCTGAAATTATCAGTATCAAATTGTCTGCAGTTCAGATATTCATTCTTTGGCAATTTTTCAGCTATTAACTGTTGGCCTGTGGTTAATACAAAAGTATCAATTTTAATAAATTTCAAAATTATTTGCATACATAATTGATATTTTTCATACAAAAATACTTTCTGCTGTTGTTGGCAAGAAATCTAAAACAATATATTAAGCATAAAAAACTTATTAGAGTTTTCCATAAAAAAAAAAAAAAAAAAAAACAGTGGTTTTCACGTATGTTCCGATACCTGGGAAACTTGGGTTGGATAAAAACAAAATACATATTTTAATTATCGTATTTTCGGGCGTATGTGCCGCACCTACGAAAATACATTAAAATAAAACAAACATTCGTCAGAAGTGCCGCACTTACAAAAATATATCAAAATGTTAAAAATTGCATTACATTCCATGTTTTTTTCGCACTTTGCGATGATTACTTTTTACATTAGTAAATTGAATCCAAATTCAAACTGTTAGCACAATATAGCACATTTTTTATATTTTTTATGATAAAATTTAATTTGAATTCGTGCAGCCTTTTTTTTTGTGAATTTTTTATGCAATTTTTAAAGTTTTTATTTTTTGTTTCGCGGAGATTTTTTAAAATTTGAAACAGAAATTCTGTTTAAAGCATTTGTAATATGTTCTCTATAATTGTCATTTTTTTAAAATCACGTTTTAATCTGCTCCCCCCCCCCCCTCTTTCCCTCAAAAAAAATCTTTTATTAAAATAAATATTATTACACGATTTGCCGTATTTTTTTTAAATTACTTATAAAATTCATTAATATTAATAATAAAAATTATTATTTCTATAACTAGCATTAATATTTTATCCCAATATAGCTAAGGGCAGATCCAGCCTGCTTTTAGAGGGGGGGGGGGTCACGTCTCCTTTTTTGCGAGGGGGGCAGTCATGTCTCTTAATAAGCAATTTTTTTAATTAAAAACTGTCCCCACATCCAAAATGCTAACTTTCTGATACTTTTGGGAAGTTATTTTCATTCGTAATAAAAAAGTTGCATTGCTATTCGTAAAAATATAAAAATTTACATTTTATTCAGGTATGGGGCCGTCCATTAATCATGTGATGTTTTTTTTGGGCATTTTTAACCCCCCCTCCCCCTTGGTGATACATGGTGAGGTTCAAGACTACCCCTCACCCCCCCTACCCTATATCACGTGTATTTTTTAGTACCTACAAAGAATCTTAATTTTTTTAGAATATTTGTTATAAAATACAGGTTCAAGTATTATTATTAGAACAATGACCATAAAAGATATAGTTACATACAAATTTTAAGTTACCTTTTTAGTATTAGAACAATAAAAGAGGATATTAGATGATTTCTTTGCTTGGTGCTTTCGGCAGTAATCTAGTTAAAGATCATTCGCCCACTTCATAAATTCTTCTTTGATAGTATATTTTTGTTTCGCGTTAGCCCACAATTCATTGAATTCTTTTTTTTTTTTCCCTTCTTATACTCTGCAAATAGGTCTTTATACAGATCACCTACTTTAGACATTGTTTTAATACAAAATGTACAAGGTTAAACAATTTACGCATGTATTCAGTGCCAAAACAACAGAATAACTGACACTGACAAGCTGAGTCCGGCAGGCGCTTGTCGTGGTTCGCGGGAACTTCACTTCATTCGTTGTCTGGCAACGGTGAATCAAGGTCACACTACAAGCTGCTTTCAACTTTGTACGCGTTTGACGAAAAAATAAATACACGAAACGCCGCTTTTCGGTTCAGTATCGCGCGTTTGCCGAAAAAATAAATACTTGTGATATATTACAACACCCCCCTCCCCCCTTGTGATGTTTCGTGATTTTTTTATGGACCCCTCCCCCCCCCCCCTCTTGAGCCTCGCATGATTAATGGACGGCCCCTATCAAGAAATTGGAGATTTTTCTTTTTTCTTATAAAATAAAAAAATCATTAAAGAAATTGAGCCTTTCATGCAAATTTTAAAGACTTTTCAGTTACAAAGAGCCATCATGAGGGAGCAATTGGCTGTCGCGACCTGAAATTCTATTTAAAATTACACAGTTTACAGCAAATTCATCAAAGATTCTTTGTCTTTATTGAAAAACTAAAAACATTAATCAATCACATTTGCTTTGAATAAATGCATCTTGCATCATAGATTAAAAAATACTTAATGAATACGTTAGAAATTACCTACTTTGATTTTAAGTGCAGCTTTAAAAGAATCAAAAAGATTCTCATTGTTAAGCAAGAGATAAATTTGAAAGAATTCAATACATATTTCTTTTCTTTGCTTTTTTTTTTTGGTAACCTATCCAATAAAGTTGCGAAAATTCTTACAGCCTGGGAACAGTGATAATCAACCTGATTGCACATTTTTGACAAAGAGATAGATGTGTGATAACAGATTAAAAAGGGGAAGTCAGCAGAATCAAACAGAAACAGTAAAAGGAGTATTTCTAACGTTAGCGTTAATTGGGAAGGGTGAGAATTGGGTGCGTGAAATATTAACTAACTCGACAGCTGCAAAATTCCTGACTAAGTCCACAGAATTTTCTTTATCTTATCAATGAATGTGGTTTCTGACAAACGACAGATGTTTCAGAAGAATGAAACAGCAATTCGTGAGAAAAGAAACTGTTTTTTTTAAATCTACAGCGAGCCACAAAAGTTAATAAGTTTAACTTTTATTAGAGAGTAAAAAAGAAAAGAATTAAACTATTAAATGTAGAATAAACTTCGCTTAATGAGTTTATTAGTGAAAGGGACGTTAAAAAAATTTAAGAATCTATTAAACGGAAATTAATTACTGATTTTATGATAGGGAAAAGATATGTAGCAAGAACTTCGCTACACTCTCCCTTGGGTCCGCCATTGAATATAGCCAATTTTGTCTTCTTTTCAATAAAATTTAATCACATTCATCAGCGATTTTCAGTGTGATTTAGTACATGTTTTGCGGTAATTTTTGATATCCGTAAAAGGAATTCAATTTAAAAATTTTAACCTAACATTTTGTTCTTCTGCGATTTTTGAATTTTTATACTTTTTTCCTAATTTTTTGCAAATTTTATAGCAATTTAAAAGTTTTTTTGTTGAGATTTAGAAATATTTAAAATTCAAAATGATATTTATTGAAAAAAGGAACATGCTTTTTAATTAGAAATCATTTGAATACTCGTGTGAATTGTATTCCTTTAAAAAGTAAAAAAGATTCCATGAATAAGTCAGAAAATTTTGTGTTGTTGAAAAAAAAAAGTTCGAGTAGTAAAGAGAAATAATGAACTGAAAATGAAACTAAAGTCAAACTCTTTTTTTTCTGACTATAAATAAACAAAAATATAATATCTTCATTATTAATAAACCAATTTTGTTCAAATTTTTACCAACTGGCAATAATAAGAAGTTAGGCTGAATGCCAAATTTTTATTAAAATATATTAAGTTTTCAGAATATTATAGATACCTGTAAAAAAGCCCACTGTTTGACTCACTGCATAAAAATGCCCCATTACCATGACATGTTTGTTTAATTAGGGCGGCAACTCAGACATCTTGGAAATCGGATAAGCATTTCATTGATAATATTTTGCTATGCAAAAAAGAAACAGTTGAAATCAAAAATATTTCATGAAGCAAAAGATTATTTATTTAAAAAAACACAATAATATTTATTTTTCTTTCCTTTGATGTTTGTTTGCATTGTAGGAAAGCATAATTTTAAAGAGTGGAATCCTGAAGAATTTAAACAAACATGTGTTGCTTGAGTGATTTTCAAATTGAAAATGCAATCAGTAGCAATTATTTATATGAGAACACCTGCTTGTTAATGTTATTATATGATAAACATTTTTTAAAATATCTAGCTGGCACTTTACTATATTTATTTTGTTTTATTTAATTTTGCGTTAGCTAGTCGAGATCGATCCTTACAAAGGCCGCTTCCTACTTTTTTAATTTCTTAATTTTTTTTTTTTTTTTCAAGGATATTTTTATTTACAAAATCAGTTCTAAAAGTTAAAGTACAAAAGAAAAAAAAACCTGTAAGCAAAATCAAAAAATTCTTTTTTTTTTTTTTTTTTTCTGCGATTCATTGAAGAAATAAGTGTTTTTCCTTGGTCCTTTGAGAAAAATTCCGCTTTTTTCTTGGTTCCTATGACAGAATTTGCTTTATTTCATGATCCTTAGATGAAATACTTCATTTTTTTTGCTCAATCTTCAGTCGAGATACTTTATTTTAATACGACCCTTTGACAAATTTTATGTTTTTTTGCCATGATCCATTAATAAAATTTTAGTTTTGCACCGGATCCTTTCATGAAATACACATTTTCTTTTTACAGAATTTGTGTTTTTCCTGCTAACCTTTGATAAAAAATCGTGTTTTTTGACCCCGATCTTTTGATAAAATTCTTGCTTTTTCTGCTATTTTTGATAAAGCTAGCTATTTTTTCTGTGAACATCTGACAAAAATTAGGCGATCATTTGTCAAAATTCACGATATTTTTTATGCTTCGAGTTTTTGTCTTCTTGATTGACTTATAACAATTTTTGGAAAAATTCTAATCAGATACACCTCTGTAATAAATATTGCTGCAAGGAAAAAAAGAAATTATCGTATCTGCCGCCCCAACAGAAACGCACACTAAGCATATTTTAAACTATTAAACTCGTATGCGCCGCGGCGCTTACGCCCGAAAATACAATAATATAAGGATGCTGATAACTTAAATGTTTCTATGTAATAATTTCAAAATAGAAGAGCATTTTTCATAGTGGAAAAATGATAGCTACTTATATATTATTAGATTAAATTAGTTTTATAAAAATGAGAGAGGAAAGACTATTTTCTAAACCTTTTATACATCTATTGTACCATATGTATTCAAATATTAAAAATATGTATATGACCAAATATTTCATCATTTTTATAATACACCTATATATAAATACATTTAATTAGAATATGTTACCTGTTTGTGCAGAGGATGTAGTTGCAGCAGAAACTGTAGAGGAATAATGACTTGATTCGGATGTAACTGCAGGACGTGATGAAAATGAAGATGACTGTGGTGGGGGTGGTGGTGGTGGTTCCAAAATATCTCGATATTTGGACACCATCAAAACAGAAATAAAATATACAACAGCTAATGCTAAGAATTGTGCTTGCTTTGTTTCATCCTAAAAATAAAAGATTAAATAATTAAAAGGAAAATACTTTGAGATATGCATAGAAAAAGAAAACACACAATTCTTTTATGTAATTTACAATTGACTCAATATGATAAATTATAATATCTTCACTCCATAATAGAGTGAAGCCTATAGGCCTCTTGCAGTAAGTGTACTTACTGCATGAGTGGATATAGTGAAGTATTGTTTTATATGAATTATTTACTGCTCCTTTGTATCGCAAATATCCTATTAATGTTAAAAGGATAGCATTGTAATCTATTTTGATTTGCATGTATTTCATTAGATGGCACCATTAGTGTCTGTAAAATGTTAGTTTCCCATGATCGGCAAATTCCTGCAATTTGACTCTAGCCACAATGTATAAAACTTGGATCTTGCTCTATGAATAAATATAAATATGTAATACATTTACATCCAGCTTTTTTATTTAATTAGTTATAAACTACTTATCAAAGAACATTTCAGACTGCTTATAATGTACAAATGAAAATATCATTATTGGGTATTCTGAAGTTTTCAAATTCAATACAAAACTAAATTTTCACTGTTTAACTGTCTGGATTGAACAAAAGAGTGATATCAGAAGAAAAAAAAGCTTTTAAAAACAAAAAACGAAATGTTTATTTTTTCTTGGAATATGGTGTGGGTAATTTTTATGCCAAATTTTATTCTCAGATGTTGTATGTTAAAGTCAAGAAGGTGAGAAAGTTGATCTGACTTTGAAAATGCATGAGTAAGAATGGAGTCATTGTCAATTTTAATTGTTTTTTGATTCAAGGACTAAGAAATTAACTTTTAAATGCTTTTAGACTATGGCGAGTGAAAAATACAATGTTTGTCATTAGAAACTAAAATTAGTCAAGCGGGTGAAGATCAAATAAAGAAGTATGAAACAGCAAAATAAATAAATAAAATAAAATAAATAAATAAATAAATCGAATTCCAACTAATTTATTATTAACAGCTTTAAAGAATAAAAGTGATTTGTTTAAAAAATAACAGCTTTAAAGAATAAAAGGGATTTGTTAAAAAATACCAGAAAAGTTTTATTGCTACGAGAAAAAATAGTCTTAAAATATATGATTGTGAAAAACTTATGAGTATATTTTGAAAGAGATGATGTTTAATACAAATATGATTTACGAATGAAAAAGAATTATAAAAATCAATTTTAAATGTATTGTTCAAAAGATGCTGAATAAATTTTAAAAAATGATTGAATAACATTTTTTATAAAAAAGGGTAATTTTTTTCTTATTATTTATTTATATTTATTTATATTATGAATTTGGGATACAGTAAAAGTTTTTCAAAGCCCCATCAAGGGAAATAAGGAAGTTACCTTTTCCTCGCGACACACACCAGAAGGATTTTTTATATTTTATTGTCTATTAAATAAATAATAAAATATTATTCAGTACTTATTTAAAAATAGATTAAAAAAAACACACAATAGTTAAACAAATCAAAAAGATTAATTTAAAGTAACTTATGTGGATCAACTAACAAAAGTAAAATACTTACAACATCTCTATAAATGACAGCTCTTAATCGGTTTACATCCATATCCTGAAGCAGTTTTTCAGGATCTCGAATAGGACTGCTTTGACCACCGAGGTTTTCAACAATATTCTATAACAAATGGGGTGAAAAAGCAAAAATTATGTAATAATGCTAGATTATGGTAAATTTATTAATCTTGTTTACATATAATAATGCAAGTAATCTTTCTATGATTTCCAAAATGCTTACATGAGGTGTTCAGAATTACAGTGGATCAAGTCCACTCTTGATCTAAATTCAGATGATTACTCTTTTGAACTGCTTAAATTCTACGTTTTCAATTTGTGTTTGGATCAAGTTCATAGCTGCTATGATCATTGATAAAATAATATAGTAAAGTTTAGTCACATGGAAAAATAACTGTCAAGGAAAAACTATCTCAATGTACCTCGAAAGTTTGAAAAATGGACTTGATCTACTTCAGTTCTGAATGCCTCATATAACAAATGAAATAATGTTATTTTAAAACATTTTGCTACAAAATAGTTATAACTTCAATTTTTGCATTGTTCAAGAATGCCTTTTTACAAAAATTTTACAGGAACAGTAGTATATACAAAAGGAAAGCATTAAAACATTTTGACAGGATATTTTTGCTCATGTTTTGCTTACTTGAAAAAATAACAAAACTTAATATTGAAAGAAAAATTTTAGTTTCACTACAAAAAATTATTAAACTCGTCAATAACAACAAAAATTAATTTTATCATCAATGCTATTACATATTTTTGCTAGAATGTGTTTAATCTTTTTGATATTCTTTAGTATTATTATGAAGTTTAAAAATCCCTTTAAGAAGCTACTTTAGTCAAGCGATAAGACATGTTCGCTAATGCTAATTCTACTATAAGAAATTTATAAAGTTATCGCGGTTACATTCCAATATTTTTAAATGATTTTTTTGCATTGGATCACAGAGATTGATCTATACGCAGGCTTTTTTTATTTTTTCAATTTTTATTGCTGTTTCAATTTATATATATGTGTATATATATATAAATGTTTTCATTTTCAAAATTACTCCAAAATTATTAAAACTAATTCCAAAAATAAAAACCTTCTCATTAAAAATAACTGTAAAAAAAATTGAAAAAGTGAAAGCTGCCTTTGTACAGATTGATCTCAACTATCTAATGCCACCACCCCTCCCCCCCAAGAAAAAAAATAAAATAAAAAATATTGAAATTAACCAAGATGTCTTTATAATTTCTTCCATAGGATTAGCATCAGCAAATGGACTGAATGGACATCAGCTTGACTGAAATAGCCTCTTTACACAATTAAATTTTGAAAATTTATAACTAATTTTTTTAATCTACCTCTCAAATTTGAAATTCAATTGTGCTTATAAGTACTGCATATAAACAGTAATAATTAATAAAACTGCAGATTCTTCAGAAACTATAGTATTTGACAGAGAATAACTCCAGCTTCTGTGAAAAGTTGCACTTTAATCAACACATTAGCTCCCAAAATATTAACCACAGCCAAAGTGGATTGGAAGTTGATAGAGCTCAGATCTCACCAGAGATTGAAAACTAAAAGTATCTGCTAAACAAAATTCTCCAAAAATCCTATAGAAGTACAGTATAGTCTCAAAAATCCGTACAGCTTGGGACTAGAGACTGTGCAGATTTTAGAGTTTTATAGATTTCGGTTTAAATGTTTTTTTTTTTTTTTCAACCTTCTTCTTTATTTCCAAAAAGAGCATGTAATAATTCAAGCAAATCAAAACTTGAATCTCTTTAATTTACCTGTACATTATCATTTTAATACCCCATTTTTTCCCCCTTTACAATTTTTAAACATTTCTTACATAGTCCTTTGGTTGACAACTTCAATTTTCTCTCGTCATTGAAGTTTCTTTTGAATTCTGTAAATATTCTTCATTTTCTGTTGGTCTATAGAACCCTGCTGCTCCAAGAACTTCAAAAATTTCATCTAAACCAAACCTATTTCAAAAAAAGTCTGACATTAACTGTCAGATTTAGTTTTAGTGAGTTCATTATTGAAAAAATAATTTCTTCACCTGTAATATGATTTTAAGACTTCATTTTTATTATTCATCCTCCAACAATTTTTTCTTAAAAAACTCTTGTGAATCTGGGTTGGAGTTTTTTGCATAATTCAACAGAGTTCAAATGCTTTAGCTAGTGGTAAGATTAAATGAAAAATCTTTATCTTCATCCTCATTTTGGATAAATAAAGAGCCAGGCCATATTTTAAATCAAGCATTAATTAAAAACTTGCATAAAATATAAAATAAATTAATTAACAATTTTCTTTACTAGTCAAAAGATAATGTTATTACTAAAATTTTTTTGCATTTCTTTACAACTTTCTTCGATTTCTATTGTTTTACATTTGCTTGTCTATAAGTCTTTGTGAAATAAGAGTATTTATTTATGTAATAGCATGTGTTAGTACTATTTTCCCATAAATTTATGTTAAAAAATATTTTATTTTCATTCACTATTAATTGGAATAAAGATTAGAATACTTCATAATTGCAAATTTCATTGTTTACATTTTGAAATACGAGCAGATTTCAGAGGTTTGTGGATTTTAGAAGTGTGAATTTTGGAGACTGTACTGTACTTATTTTATTTTTTTATATATTTTCACTTTTTGTTCAAATTTAAACATTTTTATAGCTTACGTTCATGCAATGTCAATACAAAAATTATGTTTCATCAGAACAACATTTCATTTAATATAGCTTTTTTTCTTGCCTTAAAAGAAAATATCGATAATCCTAACTAATTCACCATTTATTTAACGTTTATTGATTTTTATCAAGGTACTGGAAGAAGGACTTATGATTTTTTAAAAACATATTTTCACAGAAGCTAACAGCACCATTTTCACCAGCACATGTAATTTATCAGCCTTAAATTAAGCTCCCCCCCCCTCTCCAATCGTTTAATCTAAAAGGATGTAGAATGAAGTTTAAATTACATTTAGTACAATTTAATACTTTTTTTTTTCCTTATTTCTTCCAACTTTTTTTTTTTTAAATCTAGCATAAAAAAGGATCAAAAAGCATGTTACATAACTACAAATCATATTTTTCATTATGCATTACATTATTATAGAAAATGTTGTTACATATATATTCATTGTTATAAAAGTTTTACTATAAAAAAAGTGAAGAAAAAAAAATTAAAGTAACAACTTTTCTATGTTAAACCGATATTGAAAATTAGCAAAATAAAACAAAAATAATAACTAAATAAATAAAAAAAATTCATATAAATAAATAAATATATCTTCCACAAAATAAGTGAAATTGAACTAGACTCAGAGTACTTTTTACTTCTTTGTTACAGGAATTTTGGTGCAACAGATAAAAGAGTGACTGAACCTTTCAAGAAAAGCAAAATCTTCCAATGCACTTCCTGGCAACTTTTATTTACTTTTAAAATCTTACTAGATTGTTATATCTTTATGAAATAACAATCAATGTATGCACAAACAATTTGTATAGTATTTACACCATTTAATTGTCGAAATCAAGTGAAGGCTAATAGAGAGGGCAATATTACTTTGGGGCATATACAGTGTTAGTCATAAAAATTGAAACAATAACCGATTTCCTTAAATACTGCCCTTAGAATCAAACTTCCAGTTACAAAGTTTCGTAAAAATAGATACAAAATTTGATGACATAAGTTGCAATTCTTGGGTATCTATTGAGTAAATACTAACACAAAACTTTATTACATACCCCATAGGTTAAATTTCCAGTTAGGAAAAATTTTTATTATTCATTATTGAATTAAACAAAAAAAAAATTCTATCTTGATACCTACAAAACTCAGAAAAACATTAATATCCAAAATCCATGACTTACACCATTTAAGTATAGCTTTTTTAAAACTCCAAAAATGCTAAATGTTGAAAATATTTGAAAGTGATAATGTTAAATATGGGATTTTTTTTAATGTTACGAGTATAGAAAATTAATTGGGACTAATGAATAATGATGTTATGTGCAGGAAATCATTAAATATGGGTTACATTAAATCGGAATATTATTGTATTAGTATACATCTGTAACACTGTAACATCTATAATGAGACATTTCATAAGAATTTTAATTTGACATTGTGATTAAAATGAGGAAAATATGCTACTTTCGATATAAATTTTAAGTAAGTAACTTCGGTGAACATGTTAAATGTGAACAAGTTGGAAATTGCACGTGAACGTAGCAAATGAGGTGCGTTCGTACGATAACGAAGTTTTAAAAATATTCAGAACTTGCTGATATAGTAGAGTGTACTTCGGATACAGTATAGTAGTCGAAATCTTTGTGTTTCTGTAAATATGCAGAAAGTAATTTTTATTACACCTCAGAAACGTATATCTTATTCATAAAATGTGAAATAGTTGAATATTATTAAAACACGCTCCAAACAATGTTTCTCCGTATAGCATTATGTAGTGAAATACTTTTGTGTGGCCCTGTAATTTAATAATAAAAATTCTTTGCATCACAGATTGTACAGAATGCATATTTTAGTATATATTTCATAGATTCATGCTAATTCTATTATGTTCGAATGAGTGTAACATCATAAAAATGCATTTGAATATTTTTCCCATTGACCATAATGTAATGGAATACCTTTGATTGTCCCTGTAAATGATCTATGCAACCGACTTTCATAATATTTGAAAGGACTCGATAAAATTACGTAATAATTATATGTTTTAAATTTCAAACGATTAAAATGCATTTGAAATTTTTTTTCCCCATTGACCGTAATGTAACGGAATACTTTTGAATATCCCTGTAATTGATCTATGCATCCGATTTTCATAACATTTGAAATGGATCGACAAAATTACGCAATAATTATATGTTTTAAATTTCATACGATTAAAATGCATTTGAAACTTTTTTCCCATTGACCGTAATGTAACGGAATACTTTTGATTGTCCCTGTAATTGATCTATACATTCGATTGTCATAACATTTAAAATGACTCGATAAAATTACGGAATAAATATACGTTTTAAATTTCAAACGATTAAAATGCATTTGAAACTTTTTTCCCCATTGACCGTAATGCAACGGAATCCTTTTGATTGTCCCTGTAATTGATCTATCCATCCGATTTTCATACAATTTGAAATGACTCGACAAAATTATGTTATAATTATGTATTTTAAATTTCAAACGATTCGGTTGGGTAGTTTTTGCGTTGTTATATGCGGACGGACAGACAGACAGACAGACGGACAGACAGACAGACGGACGGACTGAGCGACAACAATAGGTGCTACGTATTTACATAATTACGAACGCACCTAAAAATGAGCCTATTTATATAAGCTTATTTAAATATTGGTGCTCATATAAATTACATGTTTATAAAATATACGCTGGTTTTGATCATCTAGATGGTTGCTTGGGATGTGTAGCAAATGCCATCTGTAGCATAAAAGCCAGACTTGCCTTTGGCACACAAAAGGCATTTTACATGCAAAGTTAAATATAGAAAAATATAAATAAAATACCTTATTTTAAATTATACCATTAACTACCGTAATTTCCGGTAGATAAGCCGCACCGTTGTATAGGCCGCACCAATGAAAAACGAGAGATAAAATTTCAATTTTCATCAGATAGGCCGCACCGGTGTATAAGCCGCGGCTTATACGCCGCACAAACAAAAATGCATAATCTAATTAATAGAACAATTTTGCTAATTAATTTAATGCTAAACAAAAATGCATTTTTTAAATAAATTTAAAGAAAACAAATATTTTTAGTAAAGAATAAAAAAATATAACTTGTCAATATTTATTTATATTATAATTTATTTACTTATGCTGAATTAATACGCTTTCTTTTTAGGTATGCCCCAGTGTAAAATTGAAAAAGAAAATCCAAATGAATTACGAAAAGCATATTTAAACAAGCTTTTTAAATTGAAACAAGTTGAAAAGTATTAATATAAATTTTCCATGGAGCCATAATCCTGACTTCGAACGAAAGCGAATGTATAAAATAAATTAATAAACAAAACTTAAACAGCGCTTAGCGGGATAAAACGCAAAAATAGACTGTGCTTTTTAACCAGAACTATCTTTTGTAACTCGATGCGATCTTGACCTAAAGACCGGATGACAGACAGATAATTGTTTTATAACTACTGTTTCTAAAATTCGTTCTCTCTCTTTCATTATTTTAAAGCGGAAAGTGCGATAGAAAAAAAACTTTTAACCCTTCTTCCAAATGCCGTTTTGTAGAAATGGTTGTTGAAATTGGTCGAAAATTTGTCATTACTCATGTGACGTTGACCTAAAGGCAGATAGGCTAAAAAAATTAAGACTGATGAAAGTAGAAAAGTCCCATAAACATTTTCCATTCCTGTAATCTGTTTCCCGATGAAACATAAAAAATATATTGATTTAAAAACAAAACGAATTTTTTAGTACATTTTGAAATAATAAATAAATTAAGAAAAATCGTATGTTTTTCTTTTTCTTATTTTTTAAAAGTATTCTTTTTTCTCATTAGAATAGATGCGCAGTTTGTCATGTAAATGAGATTTGTGACAAAATCTCCTGTTGCATAATTCAATTCTTTGTTTGGTATGAATGCGGAGGTGTATATTGAAATGAAATTTCGGAGAAAGTTTTTGTAGCAAACCACATAGGACACTGGTTTCATGTTGGTTTGAAGAAAACCGTTGGTACTTAAATGAGACTGCTCGGAAAATGCTTTGTTACACACCGCACAAAAGGTTTCTCTTTAGTATGAACGCGCAGGTGAATAATTTTCTATTTAGATATGCAGTTTAAATATGCTTTCAGAAACATAAAAAAAGCATACAAAATTGATATGCGTTTGTATTCTTAAACTATATGTAACCAAAAAACGTTTTTCACTGTTTTCTTAAAGACAAAAAACATTATGACCTCGTATGATAATAATTTTGATTCCAAATCGCCTGATGAAATCCTGATGATTTTATCCTTTTACATTCAAAAATGAATTAGAATATGTGGCCAAAAATTTTGTCGTTGTTATGTACTAGATTTGAGAATTGCTTTTATAAGAACATCTAAAATTTTTACGCTTTATAAGAAATTTAAAGTAACACTGAATATGAAAAATGCAGCCAGTTTATATTTGTATAAAGTTAAATGTTGCTATTATTGTGAAACACTGAAAATCAGACCGTTTTAAAGGCTGCTCTAAAATTTAAGCTTCTTATTTTCTGATACATTCGCAAAGATATTTTCGTTCGTAAATTCATAAAACTTCCAAGTGTTGGAATTCAAACACAAAAAAATCGGAGGCATTTTTTCATTTTCTCATAAAAACAATTAATCTTCCTAAAGAAGCTCTCAAAAATGTGTTTTAGTGCTTAAAAGATGATATCGTAGATTTAGTGGCAGAAATACGAGAAACGCGATTTCATTGTGTTAAAAGAAAACCATTCAACTTTTTCGTTATTATTATAGATGTTACAAAAATGGCGCTAACAGCACCGTTCTGATGATTCTATGTTTACTTTTTTTGTAAGCTTAATTAAAGAACACAATACAGTTTAAGAAAGCCTTACATTTGAAAATGTTACAGAGCATTAGAAGTCTGAAAATAATTTGTTCCTTAGCGCGGTTGTGGGATGATTATGTGGGTAATGATTCTGAGTGATATGATTCTGAGAAAATATCTTTTTACACAATGCACAAGAGAAACATCTTTTTCTTGTATGAACGCGCAGATGTGTATTGAAATGAGATTCCTTCTTTTATTGCACACGTCACAGGGGAAAGATTTCTTACTGATAGAAAGGAATGCATAAATATTTAATGTAGAAATAATACTGCAACTGAATTATGACTGCAAATACATCGACAATTTGTATGAAAAATATTTTATTTATTTATTTATTTATTTATTTTGACAGCGGCACAAAATAGAAATTGCGTCTCCATTATATTCAGTATTTTTATAGAATTATTAAAAGGTGATCAATTACATTTCATCCCTAAGTATCATTGATATTGACAGCGTGAATTGTGAATCAATCCATAAAAAACAAAAATACATTTTATTTTTTTAAATCTTATCTAAATTTTTTGTTTGTCGAAATTTCTTTTAAAAAATTAACACTACTTCATTTTTCTATTCACAATTTAAAAATCAAATATTATTTATAAGTTTTTGAAATTGCAGTAACATTTTCCTTATTTATTTTGGAAAATTTACAATTTTTCTATTTTGCAGCTTTATGCAATATTTGCTTGCATCACCGGGATGGAAATAAAAAAGTTCATTGTATAGGCCGCACCGGCGTATAAGCCGCACTTGGAAAAAATTAACTTTTAAACACGTATAAGCCGCGGCTTATCTCCCGGAAATTACGGTAATAAAAATATCATAAAAGAATATAAATAAAGATTTCTAAAAAAAAAAAGTAACAATTTAATTCATGAGTTTATTCACTATATATTACATAAATATTGAAATCAAATTGCTAAAAGATGAAAAGATTAAAACAATTTATGAAATATGAAATCAAAATGAAAAATGTTTCTCGCAAAAAAGTGTTATGCAAAATACAAAATCAAAAACCCTTAATAGCTATTTTAGTCATTCGATTTCCACCATCCAATTCATAGCAGATGTTGAAAACATGCTTAGTTATTTTTTAAGTAGATTTATTGTTTGGAATTTCACATTTCTACCTAAAACTGCTACTGAGATAAGGCAAAATGGCTTAAAACTTTTGACCACCCCATTTAACTCCCTTAATGGCAAAAGAATCAAGACAGAAAACAAGCGTTGCATTTTTTTTTTTTTTTTTTTTTTTTTTTTTTTATCTTTTGCAGATTATTTTTCTATAGAACCTTTATTTCACTATGAATTATGTTTAGTTCTTTATTATTTAATACAAAAAATTAAGATTATTGTAAAGAAAAAAAAAATGAATAAAATACATAAAGACAATAGAGATAAGTGACTGTTTGAATAATTAATATTTCAAATGTAAAATATTTTACCTGCAAATTATTTTCTGCTGTTAAAGCCCTAAAATATCTGTCAAACACATTTGAAGAATTTTCTGCTACTGGGTTGGTAAAATTTCTAAAATTGCTGAAATACATGGTTAAATGATTTTCAGTAGATTGTTTTCATGAATTACATTCTCCTACCTAATACTGCTACTGATGCATGGTGAAAGACAAACTTTTGATCTATTATTTAACCCCATTAGGGAAAAAATATTTTTAACAAATTTTTCTTAGTGAGTGTCTATGCTTAGATGGTAAGAAACATCTTTTCCAAATTTCATTGTCCTAGTAGCAGTGATTGATTATGAGTCAAGACAAGTTCTTTTATAGAATTATAGATTTTTTTTTTTTTTCTTCTTCTTTAATATTCAGAAAGTGGGACTGTACCAAAAATATACTTACCAGATAAAATACTTTAATCAACAGTGATGACCTGGTGATCATATTTGTCAGATCTTGAATATGTTTATTAATAAATTTTCTGAGACTAAAATTGATAAAATGTTCTTCTAAGATCTTAGGCTGATTGCATGCTTCAGTATGCTACATTTTACTGCTAATTAAAAATTTCTGGATACCAATGACAACCAAAAATTTTGCATTTTGATATTGCACTCTTGCTTCAAAAGTGGCATAATTCAATTTTACAGGAAATGCAAAAATCTGTTTCCAGCCTATAAAAGGGTCAATTGGCCACCTTGAAAACACAACTGCTACCTGAAGGCTGGAATTTCAGTGCACTATCTAGTATTTTAAGTGACTAGTAGGAGGATGAAAACCAAATAGAAAGGCAGCCATAACTCAAAAAATTCGATATTTGAGTTGTAACATTTTTGAAGCAAGGGTATGATATAGACTGTACAGTGAAACAACCACAAGTTTTACCTTTATTAAAAACTGCCACAAATACATTAATATATTATGAAAACTAATAATAATAACCAGAATTAGAAACAAAAAATTCATAGAATTATAATTAATATTGCTGGTATGGGACATTATTACAAATTATTCTTTTTATCTACTGCCTTTGACTAATTAAAATATTAAGCTACAGGAAAAATAATATCTAAATATGGCTCAAGAAGCAGCAACATAAATTTAACTTCTGAACAAAAAAACTACAAGACAACACAGAGAAGCAGAATTATTTCATACAAAATCCACCTTGGCAGAGGGCTGAACCCCTCCAATCAAAGACTGGATTGGTGATGGTCTCGACGCATCTCGAGACATATTGGCACTGGGATGAGGAATAATAGGAGTTTGGGGAAGGCTTCTTTCCCTGCACTCCAAACAATTTCTTACAGCTGACGTACACACTAGAATATAAATGAACATAATTAAATAAATTATACAGTAGTGCTTAAAAGAATTTTGACAAAAAGAATAATTGACTTAATTAAAAACAATAATAAAACAAAAAAATCAATCAGTTCTTTTATTTAATCAGGAGCAATGCTTTACAGAATTTTTGTAAATAAACTGTCATTTGATATAAAATAATGTGAAATCCAAGAATAATTAGAAAAATTATAAATCAAAAGTATTTTGACACCAAAATAAAAAAAATTATTTTACCACAATAAGTATAAAATATAGTAATAAATCAGTCAATAATTAGCAGTGAATCTACTGGCCTGGCTGTTCTCAACTGCTCTCTTCAACAAGCGCAAAACGTTTTGACACCTTTACAAATTCATTTCTCATTCATTCATTTAACAGATAAGATATCAAATTGTGAGGCCTGACTATAGAAGCGATTACGATTTTAACTCAATTTTCTATTTTATGATAATTAAATTACCTATCGAGTTATAAGCCATTTCTATCAAGTGATCATGTCCTTATCTCCCTTTGCAAGGCTGGTTTTTCTGCTTTCATCGGAAAATACAATTCAAAATGTCAACTTTTACAGCTTGTCCTGAAAGATCTATTGCGTTTACAAAAAAAACAGAAAAATGAGTGTAATTTGATAGTTTCTGAACAACAATGCCTGCTAGTTTCATACATTTTTAGTCAAAAATAAATTAAAACTTATGTCACAAAGTTGCCCCTTTTGATTTAAGAACACCCTTAAAAGGTGTTCTTAAATCAAAAAGGGCAACTTTGTGACACATGCTTTAATTTATTTTTGTTCAGAAATGCATGAAAATAACAGGTGTTGTTATTCGGAAACTGTCTAATTGCACTGTCTTCTGTTTTTTTTAAAAACACAATAGATCTTTCATAACAAGCCTTCAAAGTTGACATTTTATTAGCACATTTCCTGACAAAAACAGAAAAACCGGTCAAAAAACAGGAGATCACGTGATCGAAATTGCTTAGGTCTGGATAGGTAATTTAATTATCATATAATGAAAAATTAAGTTCGATTCGAAATCACTTCCATTGTTAGGCATTCCAATTTTATAATTTTCTGTTAAAAGATGAATTTGTAAATGTGTCAAAACGTTTTGCACTTGTTGAGAGGAGCAGTTAAGAACACCCTCAAGGCAGCCTCATTACGTATGGATATTGAGTCAAAAGATTTTTGTATTCATTCTAAAAGAATTCAATCCCACTCATTTTTAAGAGCTTCATATAAAATCACCTTATTTGAATATTTTGTCACCTTACTGCATTATTTAATTGCTCCGACAGATGCATTATTAAGTGGTTCAAAACTGAATTTTGCTTTGTCATTCTAGAAACTTGACTTTTGGGTCATACTATGGTAACTTACGTTACATTTTGAACTATTTTCAGTTATTTTAATAATATAACACACACAAACAAATTATTCAAAATGTAAATTTTAAATGGTTTGCTTATTCAAAGCTCAATTTAGATGGAAATTACCTAATTTTAATGTTATTTCTTAAATTTTGGTAGCTTTATTTACTATGGCAACTGCCATTACTGAAAAATGAATGTAAATTATCATATAAAGTGTAATTTTCACTATCATTTTTTAGATAATTTTCATCCAAATTGACCCTTAAATAGATTTTATTAACAAATCATGTTAATTTTACATTTGAATATTTTTAGTATTATATTACTAAAATTACTGCAGTAAAGTGTTCTAAATGTAATATAAGTACCATGGAATGACCCTTTTCTGCATTTAATAAATCACATACGTACTTGGATTTGAGTTTCGGATCATTAGCTTGCTGAAAGTGCCATTGAGCAGGCATGTTTTGTTTAGCTCATGGTATCATATGAGTCTTTAATATATTGGCATACATCAACTGATCTATATTCCCATCAGTTTGAACGAAAGGCTCAACTTCACTGAGTGAAAAACAACTCCAAACCATCACATTGACATCCTCACATTTGATGGTGGGTATTTGGTTATATATTCGGGCATTCATCGGACATCATATTTTTTTTTGTTTTAAGGACGCCGAATGTACTTGATTCCATCAGATGACACTAAGTTGAACTTCCTTTCAGTGTTCCACAAAACATTAGGCCATTCTACACTAATCCATGATTTATACTGTTTTGCAAATGCAACTCTAGCCTTCCTATTCTTAGTAGATAACAAATGTTTTTGTCCATGCCATATTATTCTTTAGGTTCATTTATTATTATTCCAGTAGACATAGAACAATCATATGTAATTATCATAATTTACATTACAGTCAACATTGAAAGGTTTTTTTTTTCTTTTCTTTCAGATGGATCTTTTAAGATTTATTTTGGATGTATTTCCATTTATTAAAAACTTTATTCCATGTAATAACAAATAGTTAAAACATGTTAAAAGAATGAGCAACTTCTGCTTGCAGTCCTCCTTTCTTAAGTGCATTTACAATGCACTTAAGAATTCTTCTTACTATTTTTTTTTTTGTATTTAAAAGTAATCACAATAAGTCAATATAAACACTAATTGAAGCTATAGTGCAACTAATACCATCACCAATTAAATGCAAACTAATAGTTAAAATACTTTTGAGCTAAGGAGGAGACATTTCTTTAGCAGCGATGAATGTAAACAAACAAGTTGAAACCTGATATATTTGAATAACTTCAGTCACAGTGTTCTTAATTACAGAAAATATGTTTTCTTTTACATTTTTGTATTAAATAACATAAAAGCAAATATAAGGTTGTCAAAATACTTTTGAGTGCTACTGTATATTGACTATGTTAGTGGAAATCAATAAATAGTCATTTTCATAAATAATTTTAAATCTAGGGTATTGTATTTGAATGGATTAAATGAAAACAGAACAGGAGTCATTGAATGAAATGACATTGTTTATTTCAAACATAATCTACAAAGCTATTAAAACACATATCCTATTTTCTCTCCAAGTAATCACTACCCTTTTTTTTAAAGTCCTTTTGCTCTGTATTACAAGCAAACATTCTGCAAATGTAGATGGATAACAACTGATTGACTGCTATATGACATTGTTGGCTGATTGCTATCTCATATTGCATGTTTCTCCAAGGCAAATCTATTTCTGCAGTTAGGACTGCCTTTCTTAAGACTCACTCTACCTCTACACAAAGTTCCATTACACTCATACAAAAATAAGTACAATTGTACTTGTATTTTTGTCATTTATGAAAAATAAAATTTAAGATGTTTTAATAAGGGTATTAATTTATAATTAAATATTAACTATCATAATAATCATATTTATATATTATATTTATAACTAAATTAATTCGATTGTAGACTTTATTGCAAGCGATAACCAAAATTTCCTCAATTATTTACCATAACTTTCTGAGATATATGGATTTAAAATTTTACCTATTGATAGTCATTTCAAAAATCTTATCAATCCTTAAGGGTATTCCTCACAATGAAAATACAAGATCCAAAATCCCTAAGAGAGAACATTTTAAAGCATAATTTTCGAACAGCACTGAAATAATGATGAAAGAGGTGAGAGTAAAGATTTGATACTGCTGGTCGTAGAGTTGAATACTTAAACTGAATTTTTGATACATGAAAAATTCTGCAAAAAATCGAATCTACAATAATCATCAGTTATAGTGGTACTTTTAAGTCTTCACTTCAATATCAAGAAGTATTAAAATTTCTACATTCATTTTTATCATCAGCTTTCAACTGCCCTCAGAAGATGGAGGTTTTAAATATTTAATTCCATGAAAAATAGTGTTAAAATTTCCACATTCATTTCTTTGAACAACATTTAAGTGTTCTTTGAAGATAGTTTTAAGTCTTCATTCCAATGTCAAGAGATGTTAAAATTTCTACTTTTATTTTGATCATCAGCATTTGGCTACCATCAGAAAATAGCAGTTTAGGTATTCAACTCCACGATCAGCAGTATCAAATCTTTAATCTCATCTCTTTCATCATTATTGCAATGCCTATTGCAATGCCTAAGTTGTGCTTTTAAATGTTCTCTTTTAGGGATTTTTAATCTTGTATTTTATTGTGAAGAAAGCCCTTAAGGAGCTCATTCATACAAGTGTTTCCACTGTGTAATTCTTCATTTTTTTAAAAAACATTAAGGAATAATTTATCGTAACATTTGTACAACAGTGAACTTTATAAAACTTAAAACTACAATTTTATCTATAGTATAATGAATCAAATCGCTACAATAATCTTAGAAATTATGTAATTTCATCTAGCATTTTGCTAAGACAATATTTAAGATTCAAAGTATATTTATTATCACCACAAATCATTACTTGTATTTGTTAAATGATAATTTATTTTCAAAAGTTGGCCAACTTCAATTTTATGAGTATATTTTGATGTCAAGATTGTATTCTTCATTTCATGGTAACATTATAATAAATTGTGTTTAACAGTTTTGGATTATCTTACTCACGCTCTTCTCTGGGTGAGTTTTATTCATGTTTTTTAGTTTTCAATATCAATCTCTTTCGCAACTTAATAATTCTTAATTGTTCCAAGGATATTTAGCAAACTTAAATTTTTAATTTAGTGGCCATGTAATAAAATTGTATGATTGTGACCATATGGTGATTGTGGAGTTATATTTTGAGAACTGCAACTAATTGTTTATATCAATATTTAACTTTTATTAATAGTTTAATTTTATTAACAGTTTTCAATCTATGGTTCCACATTAACCTAATATTAACCAACCTTGTTTCCCTTGTGAACTAACTATACTTAGATTTTTATCAAATTTTGGTGCTTCATATATTAAAAAATCATTGTCTGTTTTAATGCTGGAAAACTTCAAAGTTTCATAAAATTCAAAGTATTATTCTATTGAGATTTGATCACAGAAAAATGGAATTTTTACTGTTAAACTTCTCAGGGGATAGAACAATTTTTTTCTACAAGTGTATAACTTACAGCTTGGTTGGATAAACAAAGTTTAATAGCACAAAGTTCTAATTGAGACATGCTGTACCAAAAATATATATGTATGACTTTACCAATTGACATGAGTGAGGATTCTGCACTGCAGTCTAATATTTTTTAGATGCAGGTTTAAACTTCTAAAGAAAAATAAAGAATGCAAACATTGCAAGTCAAGCCAGAATTATTTATTCCACCAAAGTTATAGTAAAAATTGATCGAAGATGACAAATGGCATAGGCAGAAAATATTAACAAACATATTTTAATTTCATTAGAGGATGAAGACATCTTCTTAGGGAAAAATATGACACAAAGAAAAATAATCTGCATATATATTAAATATAATTTAATCTAATACAACAACACATAATTTTTAAGTTGCAGGAGAAATACCACTGCTTTGATTAATCGACGGTATTTTTCTTCTATACATTACAAATTTAAATTTTGTTGTTTAATTAAGCACTGTCGTGTAATTAAGCACTGTTTTATATCGTGCTCAACAATAATTATTAAAATAAAAAATAAACAGTGCAAAAAAGATAAAACATGGATTTCCGCACATGGGTTTATTTAATATTTATGATCATAAATATTAAATAAACCCATGTGCGGAAATCCACGTTTTATCTTTTTTGCACTGTTTATTTATTTTTTTTATAATTAAAGTTGAGCATGATATAAAACAGTGCTTAATTTTTGTGACAACATTGATTTGAGAAAAACCTTTCATTTCATTTAAGAAAACAATGCTGATTTAGTTTTTAATTGACTATAATTTTAATCAAAACACATTTTATTGAAATATGAGTGTACTATGTCAAAAGCTGGTTCAAAAACCTTTTGACTGATAACTCATTTGATGTTGTGCATTTTGTAAAAATATAGAAAAATGGATGTTGACAACAGAAATAATATATATGATACTTTATAAAACTTAGAGAATACAAAAAAAAAGTGCAACTTTTTGAAAATTAACATCAAGGTCATTTCACCCAATTTTAATTCCAACTTTATTTTGAAAACATTTGCAAATCACAGTCCTCCTCACTTAATTGGGTAATGGATAACTGAATACCCTGCTTATACGAATAAAATTCTCTGGAACCAAAATTAATCCAATAGGAGTAATGTTAAATTTTCCCAGTTTATTGAATATTTTTTACTTACTGTCCCCGGTTTTTTGAATAAAGTCTGACCATTTTTTCTTATTGAAAATGCGTTCTTAACCTAAAAATGCTGGATTACCTTTCTAAAAATAAAATTGTTTTCCTACAAAAATACACGTTCATTTTTCCCTCTTCTAGGCATACTTTGGACAAAGGCATGGTGGTCCCCTTTTCTTTCCTGGAACTGGAAATCATCACTTCCTCTCTGACACTTAAGGTGTTGCAATCAAATTCTGAGAACAGATTAAAAAAGCTGTGGCTTACAGGAGCAGGTTTAGTTTGAACTTCAAGTCTGTGAATGGTTCTGTGGACATATGTTCATATTTTGAGAAGCTATTTTTTCTTTAATAATTGACTATTGAGTTTATGCGATAAAATAAAAGTGTTAGGTTCATTAAAAAATTAAAAAATACAAACTAAAATTGAAAAAGAATTTCAAATTTCTCAAACACAAGTTTCTAATATTAAAAAAAATGCTGAAAAAGATTGAAGAAGAATGAAGGAAAAATGGAAATTTAGACAGAAAAAGAAAATGTAAATCAAATTTTGACAGTGTTGATGAAGCTGTACTGGACTGGTTTTCTAATAAAAGAAAACAAAAAGGTGCAATCATAAATGGGCCTATGATTACAAAAAAAAGCTGAATAAATAGCAAAGACTGTTGAAAACAGAAAAAATTTCTGTGCATCTAAAGGTTGGCTTTATAGGTGGCAAGAAAGGAATAATTTAATTTTTAAAACTGGACATTGTGAAGTAGTATCAATTGATACTTCATGCATTGACACATGGTGTAAAGAAACTCTGCAGCCTATCTTTGAAAAATATAGTCCAGATGACATTTTTAATTGCGACGAGACTGCAATCTTTTATTGAGCTTAACCAACAGGCACTTAAGCTGAGAAAAAAGAAAAGGTTCCTGGATTAAAAAAGAACAAAGTTCGGATCACTTTATTATTGTGCATAAATCAAACCGGAACAGAAAAACTTCAGCCTCTAATGATAGGGAAAAGTAAAGGTCCAAGGTGTTTAAAGAATGTCAAATAGTATCCAATGAACTACACTCGCTATCAAAATGCATGGATGACAGGACAAACTTTTAAAAACTGGCTGATGAAGGATTTGATTTCAAAATCCTTCTGTTTTTTTATATGGATTTCAAAAGTGGAACAGAAAAATTGTGTTGTTTTTGGATAACATAAAAAGTCATAAAATTGATGACAGTTCTGTATGCTTCACTAATATTAAACTACAATTTCTGCCTCCCAATACAACATACAGAATTCAACCCTTAGATCAAGACATAGTTAGATCATTCAAAGCCTTTTATCAAAGACAAATAATCAAAGATCTTTCGCATCATTTGGATGATATTGAACCCTTTGTTGGCATTCATAAGGAAATAAATCTTTTAAAAGCCATGCATCTTTGTAAAAAAGCATGGGACAGTGTTCCTGTAAAAGTGATTGAAAATTGCTTTAGAAAAGCAAAATTTATTACATTGAAAAATCTCAAAAGTGAAATATGGGAAGATGAAACTGTAAATTATGATTTTGAGGACAGTAGAATTCAAGATTTCAAGGAATTTGAGACAGGAGATTTCGGATAGCTAAAATTTACCCAGACAGAGTTTGTGCAATTTATTGAATTGGATGAAAATGAGGCGACAGAAGACGATGAAGAAATGACTACATCTTCCTTGCAAAAAAAAGATAATGAGAGTGATGATGATGATGAGATAATCAAGTCACCCCCCTTCTCTGAAAAAAGTAAATATATCCTATGCAGTGCTGAAATTGGGCGGGAACGCATGGGAACACCGTTCCCAGAAATATTTGATTTGTTACTGTAAAAAAGTATATTGCGTAACGAGTACAACCTTTTTTTCAAGCGAAACGATAATTTATCCTAGTTTTTATAGCATCCGTTTTCATTCATTAAAAATGGAAATATCTCAATTAATCAGGTGTCTTGAAGCCGTTGGGCTGCCACCTCCCCCTGAATATTAGGCCTGAGCAAAAATGACAGGAAGACAAGAAGACTGATTTTTTTTTTTAACTGTGTATGACCACTTCAGTTTTGAGTCCAGTATTTTATAAAATATTTCTTGGACTTGTTTAATCTCAGTGAAATAAAGCGGAAAATGCTTAAAAAAATTATTGATACCAAAACTGAAGGGACCTTACGCTCGCTGAAATAAATTCGCTTTCGGTAACCGCCCAGTAAGCGCTCAGTCCTAGTATTCAGGGGGTGGAGGTTCTGCCCTCCTGAATGATGTCAACTCCCTATCCTTATTAGAAGAAAACAAACTACAATTCTATAAAAACTTGAATATAATAACTGTTAATTTTTAATATGTCAGATTTTGGCTAAATATTTTAAATTGACTTTTGATTTAGCAAAAATTCGCTAGCATCAACATCTTCTCTATGAAAAGGTGAGTTCCCACAAATAATTGTTTCCAATTACAGGGCTGATCCTATGATGCAACTTGCTGACATTTTGAGGCTTGTGGAGGTGACTACAATATACTTTATAAACTAGAAAAAGAACTGCAGAAATGCTCTACATCTGTGAAAAAGCAGTCAACAATCACAGCTTACTTTCAGCTAAAGTAATATGTACATAAATTTATTTATTTATTTATTTTTAGAATATTAAAAGTCCATATGTATGCATAACAACTGTCTTTTATGCTATCTGTTTTTGTCCTTTTTTTTTTTTAATGTTATTTCGTTCTTATTTTGTTACATATGTGATAATTTACCACAACACACTAGATTAATATTATGTATATGTCTCCCTGGATATCCAATTACCCTGCTTAATCCAATACAACTTGTTGGAACCATCAATATTTGTTTAAGCAGGGACAACTGTATATGCATATTTACCTCCAACAGGAAAAAAATAATAAAGTGGGTTTTTATATTTGGGAACACTTTGCATATATTTGCACTATATAAACATCCTGTGTACAGCATTTAGTATTCTGGATAAATGTAAGGTAACAAATGATATTACAATAACAGTTTGGAGTAAAAGAAGGTTTAAAAAAATCTGTTTCTATTGGTAAGCTTAAAGTGTAAATGCCTTCTTATGCATAAAATATATAAATATTTTAAAAGGAAACATAATGCCAAATCTAACTACATCTTAGATCTGGTTTTATTATAAATACTGGCTGCTCAAAGAATTAAAAACTTACATAAGTTTATAAATACAGTAAACTCCCTCAAATCCACACAGCTTGGAATACAGCTCCACACAGCTTGTGCAGATTTCAAAATTTCCCAGATTTCTGCTCATTGCTTTGTTTACATTTTTTAAACAGTAATTCAAATGTAATTAATAATGCAATCGAAACTATAATGAATGTTTGCAATAGAATTTAATAAAATATTAAAATAAATAATAAACTAAAATAATAAAAATTTAGATAATTTTTAAAATGATTAATACATTAAAAGCAAAGGCCAAGTAAATTATCAATAATGTATGGTTAAATATTCATTATGAAGATGAAATGTATTTTTCCTAAATTATTCATTGAACTTGCCTCATAAAGGTACATTACTGATTCACATGAAAATCTCAAAATAAAGAAGTTTTATTTCAGGTTTAGCCAGACTTAATAACCAAAAAAGCTTGATTAATACATAAATATATTTGATAAAAATACAGTGATTATCAATGATATCAGCAATATCTTGATTTTTTCAGAATTAAATTTATTCTTCCTTCATTAAAAAACACGAATTCAGTAATATTATCAAAAAGTACAAATTAAAAAATATATGGACTTGATATAAAAATAAAAAAGTCAAATTTTGTCCCTATATCTGAACTGAATGTTTTACTGTTTACATTCATAAATTATGAGTAGATTTTAGGATTGTGTTTTTGAGGGAGTCTACTGTACATACATCAAACAGTTTTAATAACATTCATATCTTCACAGATATAAAACCAATAAGGATTTACAAACATGTTAAAGTGCTAAGTGGTCCCCCCCAAAAAAATTTTGAACAAATAACAAAAACCCGATTCAAAACTTTCTTTAACTATAAATTAAAGTTCTTACCTAGTCTTAGACACTGTCGTAAAATACCACCACTGGACATATTCTTTTCTGCTTCTAATTCACTAAAGCTAAGTGATGAAGCAAAAACTAAAACATCTGTCATATTTACAAGTCTTTGAAGAAATGCCACTGCTACCTCTATGGACATGCCTTGTGTTGGTTCAATAACATCAAGTTCATGCTATAAGTATTAAAAAAAGAATTACTAAAATCACTTTTTTTGCTATTTTTACATACTTAAATTATTAATATATTAAACTAGATGCTTCTGGCGACCAGTTTGATCCTCTCCGTGGAATTCTTACATTGACAATGAGTAGGTAAGGAATCACAATCTGAGGTTCATCTACTTTAACTCAGTGAGACCTGACGTCGTCAGGCACTCTAGGGGAGTTAGCGACCCCTTGTTGAAGAGATCCGGAGGCCTGTGGATCGCCTCTCATAGTCTGTGGTCTTCTGCAAATGTGCAAATCTGGGAAACAGCTTAAGTGGAACTCGAAGAGCACCCTGGCAGCCCCGACCAGAGCACGGTATGATGATCAGTAGTAGTCACGTACACCTACCCATTCACTTTAAATGAAAGTTAAGCATTGCTACATGTTAATTTGATTCATACTTTAACTGACTTGCTTACTTCTTCTTCAAATAGAAAGATTTTGAAAGAGAAATCAAGAATTATGGTATCAAATCAGCATTTTGCATATTTTTACTGTTAAGTAGTTAATATTTTTTGATAAAAATTACTAACTCACTTTCCATTTGCTAATCAGTTACAATACGTTTGCTATGGGGATTTTAAAATCTCCTATAATTGAATCCATTGACAATTGGAATATTTTAGCTAATTTGATGAAATGAAATGATTTTTATGAAAAGCCTCTAATGATATTCACATTTACATTACATTACTATTTTTATATTCTATCAGCACCAATATCTTAAAAAATAATAAAAAATTTTGTACTATATTTCTCCTGCACATATTGTTAACCACTTTTACTGGCGACGGGTATGGGGAAACAGTGCTTTAACCCCCAACTTATCTCGGGGCAGCCGTTGAAGTGGTTAAAGTATATGTGAAAGATATTTGCTTTGAGACAGGGTTGCAAGTTAGAAATAAAAAATAGTCCTCAATGGCAGCCCTGATTAAACAATATTGTTTCTAATATGTTTTCTGTATCATGATAACCTTGACAGTGGGCTCAATAATGTAAGATTAGAAAATCTATCATTCTCATATAATCATTGGATAATGTGTCATAACCAGGCTGTATACTAATTGATGTATTTTAGCAAGCACAGTTTGGTGAAACACAATAGTTTTGGAAGTCATTTATGATAATTAGATCTTTCACTTTACTGTTAATATTGCTCACTTTTGGCTCTTGGCATGCAATCTTATTAAAATACACTGAGTTTCTTTTTGATACCGATATCTGTCAAATTTTGCATTCCTTTACTCCCCTTTTATGATACAGTTAGGACTTTTTGGTACTTTTATACTAGCTGGGCACAGGTGATAAATCACCAAATATTGTTCTCATACTATATTCATATTGCATTTATTTCATTTAAAATATAAAGCTCTCACTCATTTTATTTAAAATACTTTCACTAATTTAATTTAAAAAATTAAAAGAAAAAATAAGTAAAAGTAATGCTATAAAATAAAACATTTTATTTTGACACCAAAGAATTGTTTATAATTTACACACACACACACAATATAAAAGTTGCTATTGTAATACATATATATTTATATATAAACTTTTTATAAATAAAATCATTGCAATTTATATTTACCAAAAATAAAAAAAATCCTATAAAATCCTGCTGATAAACTGTATTTATATATATTTAATGACCAATATGTACAATGAAGAGCCAAAACATTATGATCATCTATCTAATAATGTGTTGGTCCACCTTTGACTCACAAAACAGCTGTAAATTGCTTTGGCATGGATGACACATATTCTTGTTTGATGACGAGAGATAAATTGTATTAGTTGTTCAAGCAGCGAGAATGCATATTCGGGATGTTCTAAGCTGGCATTGAATGAACCCAAAATGTGATCTACCAGTTTAAGATCTGGTGAGTTGGGCAACCAGGACATTAACTGGAATTCAGTATTATGTTCATGGAACCAATTGAGCATAATTCGAGTCATGTGACAAGGCATATTGTCTTGCATGAAGGCTCCATTTCCATATCAGAAGACAGGTAACATGTAATGATACAAACAATCTGCAATATTCTGCATATAATAGATAGTCTGTGGCGCTCATGGTTTTTTCTACAACCACAGGTCCCAGGAACAACCATGAGAATGTTCTCAAAAACATAATACCACCACAACTGGCCTATGTATGACCTGTTATATAAGGGGGAGTAACAGTATAGAAGGCTGCATACCCAAACATGGACGTGTTGGAGAATGAATTGTGTTTTATCTGATGATGCAATTTTTTCTTTATGTTCCACAGTCCAGTCATTCATTCACTTTGCACAAGTACTAACAACGATATGTCCCAAACGATCCATGAGATGTGCAGTTTTGAAGTCATGAAAATGATACCTGAGACTCTGTAGTAGCATTTAAATACCTTTCCCATGGATTTTGGGCCTTTTACAGCATCCAGCCAAGTTCATTAAAAAGTGTGGGGGTGGTTTTAATGTTTTGGCTTTTGAGTGTATATATTGGTGATATTTGAGCTTTGCTAACATAAAATTACATAGTTTCATAACTGAATATATCAGTGACATCAACATTTGCGCATGATGTCAACAGACTTCTAAGATCCCTGCTAGATTAAATGTGCTGACAAACAATGGTGCCTGTAAAACTAATTATAGTACCCCCCCCCTTTTTCTTTCTTTCTATATTATTATTCTAATAGTTAATATTACATAATAGAAATATTAAGAGCAATTGCAAAAGTATTTATATTCAACAGTGTATTGTAGTTTAATATGGATAAAGTTATGCGATTAGAATATATATCTCATATTCATTCTAGTAGATATGATATATAGCCAAAAATGAAACTACCATAGTTAAATATTTTAGCTAAAAACTATTAATCTGACATTATGGTTTAATAAATTTATACTAAATTATTGTGTTATATTATTTTAGTTTGCTTCAAACTTACCATTTTTAATGATATTATGTATTTAATAAATGCATATTAAATTAGTGTTTTGAATGCAATCGGCCATTGACATAATAAATATGATTGAAGATTAACAGAATTGCACTAAATTTTGATTGGCTTTAAGTTTAAAGTTATTTTGATGAAGTGCTGTAAAATTCATAATTGGGTTAACAGAATTACAGAACTTGTTTCTATAATTCCACAACAAAGCAACATAGAATGATATATTACATACTAAAACCTTTTCTGTGAAAAATTATCTAATTAACAATGCAAGTCCCTTCAAAATCTGTTCATCAGAACTCAAGTTATGAGCAGTCGGAACAAATACCCATTTGCATTTTGTACATATAATATAGGTAGTTTAAACATAATTAAAATGCACTTTGAAAGATTTTTTTCCTTTAAACCATAATGTAATAAAATTCTTTTGAGAGTCCATGTATATAAATGCAATGCATTTAATTTTCAATAGTGAACATACTATAGTAAACCTCAGTTACATATATGAATTGCATGGCAATCTGAGTATATTTATGAAACTTTGAGCAAGAAGAAACAGAGTGCAGGAATATTGAAGTTATGAACATTTTCATACATGCACAAAAAATTTTAAAATAAGCAAACAATCTACTTATAATAAAATGTGACTGGAGAAATGTGTAGTAACGGTTCCAGGATGAACCATTCTGATCTGGAATTTGACCGTTGCTAGACGCCATGTTAGGTTTAATTGAAAACAGGTGCCAAAATGATGCTTTTAAAATTTCTTCCACTTGAAATAATGTTTGTTCAGCATATTTTCATATAAAACATGTATATCATACCCAATTAAAATACATAAAGATAACAGTGGAAGTGTAAACTGATAAGTTTTTTATCATCTGAGTACAATTGTATTTTATTTATCGACTCCAGCCCCATCTCACACAACTTTAGTGCTGCCATCTATGAACTATTTTCGAAGCCTTTTTGGGATTATTATAAAAGATTAAGATTAATTTAAATTTAGTTTTATTAATTTTTTAAGCATTTATCTGCTTAATTTTTTTAATTTTGTTTTCTTTAATAAATAAAATAAGCTCTTTTTTTTCTTCAAGTTGTTATGGATATATAAGATATCATCATGACTGCATCAGTATAATGGAAAATTATTTTTTCACATGCTCTTAAATTAAAACTATCTGCCTTTATGCATGCAAATAAATCAAAATTGCTCTTAAATCAAAATTTGATGATCTTTATTTAGTTTATGATATTATATATTCCTTACATTTAAATGACACTTGATTAAAAATATAAATTCCGTTTACAATGCAAGCAAATTTCGAATGGATATAATCTAAGCTTTTAAAAACTGGTACATTTAATTTAAAATTTTACAAAAGAAATAATAATAATAATTTGGTTTTCATAATTTATGGATTGAATTTTTAAAGTTCCATAGCTGAAGTTTTTAAAAATTGATTTTGATTAAAATTAATGCCTCCTGCTATAGAAAATAGCAGTATTTTCTATAAAAAACTATGATTTAAAAACTTGTTTTGTTTATATTAGCTGCATATAGATGGCACCAAATCCAAATTTAAAAACAAAACACAAAGCTTCATAATCGATGTCTAAAAGTATGGAACTAAGAATCTATCATATACCCATGACTAAAACCGCTGCCGAATCATACTTTTAATAAAGATAATGCATTTTAAAGTTTAAAAAAATTCAATATTTAATTTAAATGTTATGTGAAAGTTTCAAGAGTTTTTTTTTTTTTTTTTTTTTTTGGGCCAATTATTATTATTATTGCAATAAATACTATTCTTTGTTTTGAAATTAAAATTTGTTCAAAAACTAAATATCAAGTAAAAAAAAAAAAAAAAAAATTATTGCTATTTTTAAAATGTGCTTTTCTCCAATACAAACTCTTCAATAATAAAATCTGCATTCTGTTTGTTTGTATGAAGCATTAAAAAGATGAAATGCAAGTGAAAATTCTGTCATTTTTTATGGCGTTATATACTAGTATTATATAAAACATCAGTATGGTTACACTGAAGTTATAAATCTTCTGAACTATGTAAAAAAGTGTGCAAATATTGATATTTAAAATACTAATGTAGTTGATTTTGACATATGTAAAAAAAGATTCTTTCATAATCGATTTTAAGAAACAAATACAAAATCACTTATTGCGTTTTAACATATCAACATAAAAAATAAATAGAAAATAAATTTTAACTTACATTTGGTGAAGTTGCAGAAGCTAACAATGGTAAAAGACCACCACAAGCAATAATTATGTTATCAGCAACTTGAGATATTAAATGTACAGTATTAATCACAAAAATGGCATTTTCACCACTATTGACAAAATCTATCACAGTCTTGGTTGTATGGCTATAAAATATATAAATAAATAAATAGAAATTTTAAATTATCACACTGCAAAATTGCATATTTGTCATTAAAAATTAGCTTGATATTTCAATACAACATATAAAAAAAAGTCATTTAAAATATAAACAAATAAACTGTAAAATTACACAAAATATTTTATATTAAATTTTCAAAACCAACAAGACTTCTAAGCAAATATTTTAAAGATGTCCATTACTTTTCATTTTCAATTCCTCTGATCTGATAATCCATATCAAACCTTATGAAAAATTTTACATATTGAGTTTTCTACATACCTACTGTATAATTGGAATGTCAAATTAAACTTAGTATATAAATCAAAACACGAAAAACATTTAAAATGATTCATATTTTTTTCATTACTAAAACAGGTTTTAAACAATATACAGTAAAGTACCGTTTACACAGCTTTCATTTGCATGTCTTTTACATTCACACCTTGTTTC
Source organism: Maratus speculifer (assembly GCA_964019185.1). Classification (NCBI taxonomy): domain Eukaryota; kingdom Metazoa; phylum Arthropoda; class Arachnida; order Araneae; family Salticidae; genus Maratus; species Maratus speculifer. The sequence goes on along the minus strand of OZ025296.1, from coordinate 196,149,190 downwards.
AGTGCAAACCCAGCTTATCCCTATGAATTTTAATGTTGTAATGTTTCATTTATATAATGCATAACTTAGGTTATATGTTGTTTCTTTCATGCCATAACAGATTTTCCCTCCTTGTACAGTAGACTCCCTCAAATCTGCAATCCTAAAATCTGCAATTCTCCAAAATCCGCACATAATTTATGAATGTAAACAATGAAACATTCATTTCAGATATCGGGACAAAATTTGACTTTTTAAGTTTTATACCAATTCCATACATATTTTAATTTGTATTTTTGTTAATATTACTGATTTCGTGTTTTTCATGAAGGAAGAATAATTTCAAGTTTATTTCTGAAAGAATTCAAGATATTGCTGATATCACTGATAATCACAATCTTCATAAATATTCAGGTTTAACAGAAGTTGAGTTTGCGAAGAAAACAGATATTTCTGTTTCAGCTCTGAAAATCATTATCTATGTCACAGTAACAGTTTGCAGAAATTCAGTTTTCGAAGAAATTGCATGTCCAAGATGACAAATTTCCCAAGTTTGAGAATATTTTGTTGAAATTTCTATCCCAGTGCCATGTAACAAATATTCCAGAAAGTGGACCTATGCTGATGGAGAAAGTGAAAGGAATTTCATTTAAATTAAATCTCACAGATGCTTGTTTTTCAAGCATCTGAATTGAAAAAATAATGAATTAAATTGAAATTGAATATTTTTAATGATTTTGAAGATTCAACCAAATAAAAAGCAGCATCAGAATAAATACAAGAACTTTTCATAAAATGTATTGTTGTAAGGCCACAAATTATGCAAAGAATAGTTAAAACTTAAGTTCACTGTTCAACAACTGCAAAACTTTCTGACACAATGACGCCCTCATTTTTACACGTAAAGGTATAAAATTGTCAGGTCTTACTACAGAGGAATTTGGAATCAAAATGATTTTTTCCATTTTGTGCTAAATAAATTACCTTTCGAGTTATAAGTGAGTTTAATCATGTGTCAAGACATTTTTCTCCATTCATTGACTGTGTTTTTGCTTTCATTTAGAAATTTGGCTCAAACTATTCACTTTGACAATATTTTCTAAAAAATCTACTGAGTTTACAGGGTAAAAAAAAAAAGGGAAAGTCTTTTGATTACGTAGCTTTTCAATAACAACAACTGTTAACTTCATGCATTTCAGAACAAAAATGAATTAAAACATATGTCATAAAGTTACCCCTTTGGATTTAAGAACAGCCTTGATGAATCTTGCAATACTACTGTGGTCAACCTTTTCAAGTTCTTTGCAAGCTATGAGATGCAGATGAGAAGGTCTGATGTTCATTTTCTTATATATAAGATATTCTATATATCGAAAATATTAGTTGTTCCATCTGCAAGTATCCATATTTCATTATTTCCTATGTCACTTTCAATCTCATTCTTTACTTTTTTATACAGTATAGCTACGTAATTTCTTATAAACATTGATTCATCAAGTGCAAATTGGTTAATGCATTATTTCTTTAGAAAACTTTTGAAATCGGGATTATTTAATTTGTTAATGATATGTTATTTCCAATCATAGCTACACACAAATAAAAAAAAAAGTCATTTTTCTCGCTACATTTTTTTTTTTTTTTTTTTTTTTTGTGAATGATTGATTTATCAAAAATTTTTGTGCTTTTGAAGAGTAATTTTCACTGTTTTTAAGATATGTGACTAGTACAGTTTTAAGTATTGGTCAACTTGGAACTTTTTTTCACAAGGTATGTTTTTTCACATATTACATAAGTAAAAAGCTTTCCACCAAAAAATTTTTTATTTAAAATGATAAATACACTCCTGGACAAAATTATAAACTCACAAAATTTTTTATTTATTTACATCATAATATAAATAAGCTTAGCTTTACATAAATAAAATAATTATGAATATTTATAATAAGACGTCTAAATTTAATATAACTCATAAATAAAATGGAGTAAGTAATTTAAATAAAAAAATACATTACTTAAAAGAAATTACATTATGTGAAACCTGGACAAAATTATAAACTCAAAGTTGTAAATTTCTTTATTCTGGCATGTTTGATATAAATAAATGCATTTTGTGATAAGAAACTAATAAATGGATTCATTATGCATCAGTGCATTTCAATACATCAATACTTATTTTAATTTTTCTAGTAAAATAACATTATATGAAACCTGGACATAATTATAAACTCAAAGCTATGAATTTCTACACTATGGTATTTTTATATAAAGAAACGCATTTTGTGATAATGAATTAATAGATGGAGTTATTAAGGATGAATCTATTTCAATACATCAATGCATTTTTATAATTTTTTTTCAAAAAATATGAGTAAAATATAAATATAGTACATGTGTAAATTGAAAACATAAAATTATAGAGTTTAAGAAGTGAACATACTTTTGAATCCTGGTGCAAAGTAATAATGCATACATTCAAAAATGTGTTGAACCGCCATTTTTCTGAATAAACTTCGAATATGCGACTCAGCATAGATTGAACAATTTTTTCCAACTGCTCCATAGACAACTGGTTCCAGGCTGAAAGTATAACCATATTTAAATCATTTGTGTTTTGATATTGGCGTCTATCGCGATACACCATTCGAATGATTGCACTCCAGCAATTTTGAATGGGGTTTAGATCAAGGCTGCGGGCTGGTCAATTCAAGATATTTACATACCAGGCTGCAGCCACTCTTTTGTGCTTTTTGCAGAGTGTATTACTGCATTATCTTGCAGAAATACCCAGTTTTCTCCAGCGATCAACGGTTCAAAAGATTATCGTCCAGCATTAACTGGTAGTCTTCTGCTTTTTGGTTTCGATTAAGAAAATCCAGAGCAATTATACCATTCTGAGAAAAACCAGCCCACACCATCACCAATTGTTCACCAAAGTTTTGACTAAAGATATGCCGTTCTTCAGACTTGATGTCGTTCCAATAGTATCTTATGCCACCTGGGCCGTCTAAATTAATTTTCTTTTCGTCTGACCAGATGATTGTGCTCCATTATGTTGTCCATCACACGTGCTGTTGTGCAAAATGAAATCTGGGTTTCATGTGATGGGGCTCAAGTTTTGGCTCAGCTTTCATTTTCTTCCATTTCATATTCGGCGCTCATTGAAGAATCCATCTAACAATTCGAGAGCTTACATTTGGCTTTAAAGTATTTACAATTCGGGTAGAAGAAACTCCAGTACTAAATGCTGTTTATAACATAGATCTTTGATTTCTTTCTGCATCTTTGGACGTCGACCACTCCATTTTATATGCAAAAACCATATTGATAAACCATATTTAACAAAATTGCTTAACTAAAAATTATAAAAATGCATTGATGTATTGAAATATATTCATCCCTAATAGCTCCATGTATTAGTTTATTATCACGAAATGCATTTATTTATATCCAAAATACTAGATTGTAGAAATTCATAATTTTGAGTTTATAATTTTGTCCAGGTTTCACATAATGTCATTTTATGAAAAAAAATAAAACACGTATTGATGTATTGAAATGTATTGATTCATAATGACTCCATTTATTAGTTTTTTATCACAAAATGCATTTATTTATATCAAATGTGCCAGAATATAGAAAATCATAACTTTGAGTTTATAATTTTGTCCAGGTTCCACATAATGTTATTTTTTTTAAGTTATGTCTTTTCTTATTTAAATTACTTACTCCATTTTATTTATAAGTTACATTAATTTTAGATGCCTTAATATAAATATTCATAATTATTCTATTAACGTAAAGCTAATCTTATTTGTATTATGATGGAAACAAATTAAAAATTTTCTGAGTTTATAATTTTGTCCAGGACTGTACATACAAAAACAGCAAAGCTAATGAAAATAATAATCTCTGATAAAATCTACAATCATCTGTAAACGTTTTGGCAACTTTTCAATCTCTTCTGTGAAGAATTGTAGCATACCCAAGTCGAGACAGAGATAGACTTTATTTATGACTTCCTTATTTGAATCGAAGATTGCATCATCAAAATGCAGTTGCAAATGTGAAAAGAGAGAGAAATTCAAAGAATCATGTTTGGGCTAGGGCTACTAGATTTACGAGCTGAAGCATCCGCCATTGATGTGCCTTTGGGTTTGCCATATGTACCCAGCACCCATTAGCTTCTATGTAAACAGAGAGCAACGGTGCTGCATTTTGACAGGTATTTTCTATTAAATACATGTTATAATTAAATACGAAATTTATGGTAAGATGTTGCTCTGCTATGAATTGTTCAAACCATTTTAGAAAAGGACACAAGGCATTCCAATTTCTCGAAGAAAATACAAGACGAACATGGTAAATAACCAACTGTCGTCGAAATAATTGGCGCGGTTTTTGAAAGGGCCAAATTTAAAAGTCGGTCAAAACTTGTAAAAATAAATGATGATTACGATTCTTTTAGATTTAATTTTTTATATCTGTATTTGTATTTATATAATTCTCATATGATAGCGGTTCCTAATCAAGGGTACGCATGCTCTTGGGGATACGTTACGGGTTTTCTGAGGCCATGTCTTAAATAAGTAATGGTTTAAATCACAAAAATGTTAGAAATAATAATGTAATTTTTATCGATTTATTATATGATTGAGAAAAGATAATTACTAATAAGAAAAATTGCACAATTATTATTATTATTATTATTATTATTTATTATTATTACCGTATTTTCGGGAATACCCGCCGCACCCACCGTAAGCGCCGCACCAATGACAATCTGTTAAAAAAAAAAAGTACATCGACGTAAGCGCCGCACCCAAGCTGCTGATATTTATACAGTATAAATCTCTAAATTCCGAAATCGTTCGTAGACGCGGCTTTTAGTTATTTCCGAATTTTAGTGATCTTCAAAAAACAACTTTAAAATGTAAGTAAAAATTATTGAAAATCATCATTAAAAAAGAAAAAAAATCACGTATTTATAAAAAAAAAATCATAAATGGCACATTAAGTTATTTAACAGCAAAGCCAAGCATTTAATCTTATTAAAATTAAATATACACAGAGCATTTTCACGATTACGATTTTATTTATATGTTAGTATTTAGTTGCTTTAATTTAGGCCTACTGGTCATTACTTTTCCCCCAATTACAATGATATTAGCTCAATCTCTGTAATAAAATTCCTTTGTTCCAGGCCTAATATTTTATATAAACTGTTTATGAATTTTTCTGTTGATATTTCTTTGTTTTCTTATTTTACTATATCAAGATAAATAAACTTGGAAATGAATTAGAAGAAATGATTGGTACGGCCATCTGTCGGCAAAATGCAGAATATAATCTAGATTATACTAAAAAGTTAAATACATTTTTGGTGCTGCCATCTGTCGATAAGATAGGATAACTGAACTATATAAATATAAAACATTTGATGATCATTTATGCTATCTGTATTTGAGGTTTCCAGATTTTAGAGACTGTTACAGTATATAAAATATTTTCACTTGAACAGTTAAAAAAAAAATTTTTTTTTCACTTAAGTGCCTAAAAAATATATTTAAAATGTAAAGAAATATCGTATAGAGACACTGACGAAAAAAATAAAATAAATAAAATAAGCTGTTGAAGAAAAAAATCATTGGACGAAAGACACTTAGATTTAATGTATGCAAATGCCTTAAAAACTGTAGTAAAAATATTACTGAAAAATGTGATGTAATAAAGCGTATTGCTATAAGAAAATATTTTTTAAATGCATACTAGTTTATGTTAACTCCTCAGATTACTGCAAAAAAAGCAACATTTTGTCACTGGATCAATAACAAACAGAGAAAAATATAATAAATATCAGAAACTTATTTATAATATTATAATCTTACCTGTAAATATTGCAGAATCATTTTTCCCTTGACTGTTGATTTATTATTATTATGTATTTGTTTTTCAATTTAATAACGTTTCCTATCACTGATCCATTATAAATAGCAGGTATGTAATTTTAATATTAAGATTTCAATTTTTTGTAATATTTATAAAATTTTCTAAAAAAATATTGGATTACATATAATAAGAGAACACTACTTCAAAATATCTTTAAAATATGAAAAATTATTATTGGAATGAAGTGAAAATATAGAAAAAAATATATACAAGATTTTATCAACATGTTTAAAAATCTTCAAATCCATCAAAATCGGAATTTTCACTGTCGGAATTAAATAGTTCTAAAAATTGTTTATCAGTTAATACGTCACAATTTTCATCTTCACTATCATCAGATTCAGATGAATCATCACTAACTGTATTTTCTATGATATTGGCTGCTTTGAAGCCCGACATAATAGTTTTAGCACTAATGTCTTTCCATGCCGATGAAACCCACGACGCTACTTCTTCGTAAGTGGCTTTGCGCATTTTTCCAGAATTTGTAAATGAATGTAGCCCTTCCATCATCCATTTTTCCCACAGTTTTCTTACTTTGGACTTGAAAGATTTATTCACAGCCAAGTCAAGAGGCTGTAAAACTTTAGTTAATCCGCCAGGGATTATTGCTGGCTCGGCTGAGACTTTTTTCAAAGCAGTTTTTACGGAATCACCTTTGTGGGCACTCATTGAGTCCATAATAAGAAGCCCACTAGGCTGAAAAAAAGAATTTTTTCTTTTCCTCCACACTTCCGCCAGCCACTCATACATGATTTCCTCCGACATCCATCCCTTTTCGTTACACCGTATTACGACGTCGGAAGGAAAATTTGCCTTAGGCATAGTTTTGCGCTTGAAAATAATTAGTGGTTTTAATTTGTCTCCATTCGCAGCGCAAGCTAAAACACAGGTAAATGAGGTTCGCTCATTACCAGTTGTTACGATGCCGATTGTTTTTTCCCCAATGGTGTTAACAGTTCTACTGGGGGGGCAATCAAAAGTTAATGGAACTTCATCCATATTAATAATCTGTGCTGTTGAAAAGTTGTTTTCCTTGATTTTTTCAGCGACATACTTTAAAAAAGATGCTTTTGTCTTTTCCCAATCTGCAGGCAGTTCTTGTCCCACAGTTGTCCTGGTTCTTACAGACAAATTATTTCTCGACATGAACCTAAAGCACCAGTTGGGACTACCTTTAAAATTTGTAAATCCCATGTTCGATGCCATAATCCTCGCTTGAAACCGTATCTGAACAGTTGAAACGGGCATTCCTTTTTCCCTTTGCTCCTTTACCCACTTGGCTAAATTTCTCTCCAGATTTGGCCAAACAACAACGCCACTTCTTCGTGCCCTCTTAGATTTTGGCATTTCCTTCAAAATAGATTTTTCAGCTCTCCATCTCCTTACGCAACGCTCATCAACTCCATATTCTCGTCCTGCAGCACGATTACCTATTAGCTCTGCCTTATCAACCACAGCAAGCTTGAAAGCGGCGGTGTAACTTTTTAACTTTTTGGGAGCCATTTTCACTTGAAAAAAAAAAAATAAATTGCTTAAATAAGAGCGTCAGACAAAAAGAGCAGAACAGTACCGTAAAATAATTCTCAGCTAAAAAGAAAAAAAAAACGTGTTTGTAGTACGCAATTAAAATCCAATCGGAAATAGGCGCAATTACTTGCGCCAATGAGAGGAGCGCAGCAGGATGCTAGCTTCCTCCCTAGCATCTTTTCCTAGTAGCGTTCAATTCTAAGTGCTCTTTCCACAGACTTCTAGTTCTTTCCACAAAGTTCTAAACTTTTCTTCGAATCTTGGTCATCCTTGTGTAAATGCGGTTTAGGTTCCCTTAGAAAGACCCCCCACGGAGGGCACTTATCCTAGGGCCTATATCCCTCCTGCAGATAATCGGCCGTCATAAATAACACTATTAACACCACAAAGTTCTAGTTCTTTCCAGCAAAAATCCGTCAGATTTTCGATCAAAGACTTTTTCAAATTAATTTTAGTGTAGGATTTTTTTTTTTTTTTTTTTTTTTTTAAGTTAAGATATTATTTCAGTCACACACAAAGACCTCCTTAATGCTAATCCTATGGATGAAATTTATAAAGATATCGTGTTTGCATTTCAATATTTTTAAATGATTTTTGGGCATTGGATAGTTCAAGTCCATCTATATGCAGATCGTTTTATACTTTTTCGATTTTGAAGATTGTTTTCACTTTCGAAACCGACTCCCAAAATGAAAGTGCCCTCATTGAAAAATACCTGTAAGCAAAAAGCGAAAAATGTTCTTTCTACAAATCTATCAGAGTTAATCAATGCAAAAATCATTTAAAAATATTTAAATTCAAACGAAATATCTTTATAAATGTTTCCCATAGGATTAGCATTAACGAGCGGGTCGCTTGACTGAAGTAGCCTCTTAACGAAAATATGATACAGTTGAACCTCAACATTTTAGAATCAGCGGGATCACGGCGATACCGTATTTTCGAGATCTGTTAAAAAATAATTTTAAAACAATATCATGCCCCCCCCCCCCCCCAAAAAAAAAAAGCAACTTTTTCCTCAGTGTAAAGAAATGACGATCAAGTAAATTGGTGAAGTAAATAATAAAATACGAATTACATTGAAACACAGCACATATGCTAAAATTAAATTACACATGTTAAACCACAATTGATTAATAAATATATATATAACCATTGTATAATACTACAAACCATTATCCACAGCGAATACAATCCACAATTGTTTATCATGCCTGAGGCAAAAAATCGATTCTTAAATAGCTTACAGCACTACAAATTCCTTTATATAAATATATACCTGCATATCTTTATTTAATATTTTAACTATTGATAATTGATTTAATGATTCCTTTTGTGGTAGATTAGTTTATTTTTTATTTGGTACATACGCATCTATCCTTGTTCATTTACAAAAATTTTGTAAGTTTAACCCTTTCAAGGGCGGTGGCTAGAGGGTCTAGCCACTTAATTTTAATTTAAAAAGTGGCAAATGACACCAAGAATATTTTAGTAAAATTTTCCTTTTGTAATGAAAGTACAAAATAGCGGATTTATATTTTCTAAGAAATTCGTTTTACTATTCTGGTGTCAGTCAATTATTTCATCATTTTAGGAACAGAAATCTTTTGCCCTTGAAAGGGTTAAATATTTCTTGCTCAAATTTAGACTTTATATTCATCTTAAGTTATTTCGATGATTATATTATGTAGATATAAATTAAGAAAAGAAAAAAAAAAATCCACAAATCCACTTAGCGTAAAAAAAAACTATTTTCGTTCTTTTTTTTTCTACTGTATTCAAAGAAACAAAACAGAAGCAATGCGATATTAGCCGACTTACGCATCAAGGTCAAAGGGCAACATGTCCGCACATTGAGTCATGAAGAGGATGAGGAGAAAAGGTGACTTTAAATAACCAGTGTCTCTCTCTCTTTTTTTTTTTATTAGCAGAAACAAGAGATAACAAAATTGCACGTTTGCTTTATAGTTATAAATACTTACTTGAGTGCTTTTATTAGGCACTTCTTTAAAAATAAACATAGTAAAAGGAAAAAAAAGGATAAAATAAGTAGTTTTGTTCAGAACTTTTCGTACGAAACAATTTTTAACCATATCATAGTAAAAATTAATCTATTGAAAAAATTCACTTGGATGATGCGGATATTTTAAATTTTCCGGGTGCCGGATTGTTATTTTTATTTATTAATTATTATTATTATTTTATATGGGCCGGACCGAGCTGATCCCCCCCCCCCCCCCCTATAGATCGGACTGCTTCACTCAAGTAAAAACATCTACTCGCTAATGTTAATCCTATGGATTTTTTTTTTTTTTTTTTTTTTTTTTTTTCAAATGCGTTTGCATTTCAATATGCTTAAATGATTTCTTTGTATTTTATATCTGAGATGTTGATCCCTAAGAAGACACCTTTTCGATTTCGTTTACAGATGTTTTTAGTGGTATACTTTGACTTTTAGAACCAGTTTCGAAAGTGAAAGTATACTAATAAAAAAACCTGTAAACAAAATCGAAAAAGTAAAGACTCTTTGTGGAGATTGACTTCCGTTATCCAAAGCAAAAAATATCATTTAAAAATAATGGAATGAGAATGACACTTTTTTTTTCTTTGAGATTAACATTAGTTAGCCGATGTTTTCACGTGGGTGAAATAGCCCTTAAAGTTGCCAAGTTAACATCGACTCGTGTAGCACATTTAAACTTATTCTTGCAAAGTCATATGCATTGAAAATTGTTTATATTCTATTGGCTTCTTTTAAATGTTTATCACGGAAGTCGGCCTTTTATTATTTTTTTATTATTCGCCAGGCCCGTTTTTGTTGTTTATCACCTGAATTAACTCATTTGGGGGAAAAAAAACTTGCTGATTCGACCGGTTTCAAAGTTTGGATTATTTTTGCCGGATAGAAAAAGAGTGAGTTATTGAAAAAAATAAAGAAAAATCTTGCTCTCTAAAGTTTTTACTATGTATAGGAAGTCTATTTCAAAAGAGTTCTATACCGGGATTTGAGCTCTCTTTGGGCAGTTTTATTTTCTAACTGGAAGGAGGATCATTAGAAGAAAAAAATGTGACAGCTGTACATTCCAATATCCTACAGGTAAAATCATTAATAGATGAGGGGAAAATATAATAATTTTTAACATGAGAACCGGTGAGACCAACATTATTTTTGAATAATGTTGATTGTTTAAAAATAAACAACTAACGCATCACGGACACCTGCGGTTGAGAGACGTTTTCAAATGTTTTGATACCAATTTGAGAGCATATAATTGTTGATTAAACGAAAAAAAAGTGTCAAAATCATTTGACAAAAAAAAAAAAAAAAAAAAAAAAAAAAAAAAAAAAAATCATCGTACCCGCCGCCCCGGCGTAAGAGCCGCACCTACAATATTTTATACTTTTAAACTCGTATGCGCCGCGGCTCATACGCCCGAAAATACGGTACATAGTATTAGATATTTTTATTATATAAATTAATTATTTTATTATATAAATGTTTTATATTTTATAATGTATTATATTATATTATAATTATGTAATTTTTTTGTAGATATAAATATAACATATAGCATAATAACATATTAATACATAACTTTATAATTTAAAAAAAAAATAATAATATATAAATTGTTATATATAATTAAAATTATAAATAATTTTAAAATATAAATTTAAAAAATAAAAATATAAATAATGTAAATATAATTATATAATATTATATTATACATATTATCCCAATATATATACATATTATGTTATTTTGTATAATTATATTGCATTATACAATATAATAAATAATAGATTATATTATACATATATATATTTATTTATTTATGTATTTAATTTAATAATTGTAATTTAACAATAACAATAGTAATAATAATAGTTTAATAAATGACTAATTTATAATTTAATACATAATAAAATATATTAACTATAATTATAATAAATGCATTATGTAAACAATATATTTAAATAATATATAAAATATTATGTATAATTATTATGCATTACATTAATGTATTAATTATTACATTATTTATTTATTTATTTGTTTATTATTTATTATTTGATTTACTATGAGTTGATAGAATATCATTTTTACTTACCCATCATACGTAGTATAGGGTAAGTCTTGCAATCGTTTTGAAAATCAAAAAAAAAATTTGACGGATTTACACGTTTTAGATAGTGGAGATTCCGAAAAACATATTTTTAGAAAAAAAAAATTTGCCGTCTGTCTGTAAACGCTCTATCTCCCGAAAAAATTGAGATAGAGACTTGAAATTTTGTATGTACTTACTATGTAAGAATGGGACGAAGCCTATTTAATATCAGTAACCTCGATTATCCGAAACTATTTTTTTCGGACTCTCGAAAAATTCGTTCTGATGAAATGCATATAAAAATTTTCGATTTTTTTATTTTAAGGAATGGACGTAAAAGGCAATAAAATAACACAAACTCAAATTTTGCATAAAAAATGAAGTCGATCAGATTATTAGTTGCCGAGATATATGTAATCCTGTTTTCCAAATTCTTCGATTTTTCATGACACCGTATTTCATTCAAATTTCAATTCACAGACATATTTTAATTGGAAATGAGACGCTTAATCCAACGCAGTAAATTTTTAGTTAATATGATTATTATTATTTTTTAGTTATAAGGATGTTTCTTTTACGCAATCCAGCACTACTTCAGTATTTGGGCGTTTTATATAAATTTGTCGAAAATGGCTCATCAGCAATTCATTAATAGAGCATTATTATGTATATTAAAATTATTTAATTATGCATTTAAATTTTATTTTGGAATTGCCATAGATAGTTTACACGTGTTTTATTTTCATATTTTATATTATGATGGGTAAGTATTACGGTGGCACCCCAACGACTAGTTTAAATAAGTTAATGAGTAGATTTTTTAATATTTAATTTTAATTAGTTGTACATTTAATTTTTTATTGATTTACTATGAGTTAATAAAAATATTATTTTTAAAATTAATTCTTGCCAGTGAAATTAATTTTTAATATTTAATTTTTTTAATTTATACAATTATGTTTATTGATTTACTATCAATTATTACTATCAAACATTATTATTTTAATGAATTCTTGGTAGTGAAACTAATTTTAATTTTATTTTATTTATTTATACAATTATTTTTATTAATTTGCTATTAGTTAATAAAATATTATCATTTTAAAAATCAATTCTTGTAATTGAAACTAATTTTTAATATTTAATTTTATTTATTCTAAAATTTTTTTTTATTAATTTACTATCAGTTAATAAAATATATAATAATTTTTTAATAAGTTTATTAGAACAGAAAAAATACATTCTTCATTACTACTTTATTTTTAGCACATATTTATTAAGTTTAATATCTATCAGTTCCTTGTCACTTTTTTGCTGCGTCACATTTTTTCAGCATTTGTTTTTTCTGTCACTTTTTTTTCTGTTTACCACATAGAAGATGCATTATTTCAAGTAATATATGATGAACAAATTTCTTGAAATTGCCAATAAGTGCTAAAGTCGCCTCTGTGGTCGCCAAGAAGCAGGGATGTACCCACAGTGTACCTAAATATGGCGGTGATGCTCTGGCCCATAATTCTAGAGGCTCTAGTTTGGGCTGTATAGTGGTAGTTGCATTAAATCCCCACTCCAGCTTGTGGCGCATCCAACCAGTCATCTTACTAACATACAGCAGGGCATTATCTTGATGAAAGATAACCACCTTCCTTTTGAACTCATTTCTTTGTTTTTACTTCCTTCTATCTTTACAAGAAGTAAGTATTGGATTCATGAAAATTTTCGACTTCCGGTTTTCGACAGATTTATATGTTTTAGAAGGTCCTGAACACGTTTTGACTATTTTTAGAAAATGTCTGTCTGTGAGTCTGCCTGTATGTCTGTATGTGACAAAAAATTTGTGGGCGCTCTATCTCAAGAACTAATGCACAAAATTAGGGATGCACCAGATATCGGATACCGGATATCCGGTATCCGATTTGTCTGCCGGATTCGGATATCCGGTACTAAATATGTTTTTAGTTATGGTGAATGTTTGTTTATTTCTTTATACAATGCCATCTCAAATAATAAATTGCAAACATGTTTCACACACTGTTATAACATTTTAAACGTATTGAAATATATTTTTCAAAAACTATATCTCTTTGACTATCAGAGCTTGAAATTCAGGTTTTCCCAGGAGGAGAGAGTTTCCCACATAACATTTTTAAATGCAGGGGAGTTAAACTATATGAGAGGGAAAAGTATTTTTTTTAACCCTATTATTTTTTACATGCCACTTCACATTTACAAATAATCACAATTTATACCGACATGACAAAATTCCATTGAAATAATTTAAATCAACAACTCAAGATAATTATTCAAAATTTTAATTAAAACAAAAGAAAAGAATCAAGCTTCATATATATCATATGTATTTTTCAATTTGCATATCTATTATTCATTTGCAATTTTGTGTGGTTTAAAATCTTTTATAGGTTACACTTTTGACAAACAGAATAGAGCAACTTTTCTAACACATTAAATTATCGGAAATACTTGGTTATACTTTTTTCATCTAATTTTTGTTCTTAATTTTGTAAAATCTGATGTGCATTCATTTTAATTTGCTTACAAGAATATTGCATGTAGGTGATTGTATTGTCAATTTCCTTAGGTGATTATACATCACTTAGTGGAATTATCATCAATATTATAATCCCTGGCATTTTAGCTAATTAAATTAAGTTCAGCTATGCATTGGAATTTTAAAACCATATGAAAATCTGAAAAGGACTTAGTCAGTAGGTTTCTTCTATTACATGAGAAATGGTTTATTTAAAAAAATCATGTCCTTATTTCTGTGAACGCGCATCAACTATTTATTGTTTCTAAATGTGTTTACTTGAAGTTTATCATTTTTTAAAAAATTATTTGGAAAGCGGTTGTTGTTATCGGTTGAGAATGGACCTTGATGTCCACATTTTATTTTCTTTATGATTCGTCCAGGAATATGAATGTTTAATCCATGATGTACGTATAATATATATGATTCTTATTACATAAATCATGTTTTGATTATCATAAAAATGATGTTTTTACTGATTTTCAATAACTCAATGGGAAACATTTAAACATCTTGCTTTGGGCAATGGATGTCTGCATTTTTTAAATTTATTTTATGAAATTCTTTAAATTTAGAATTTTTATTTGAATAGGAAATCAAAATGTCATCAGGAGAGAGTGGAAAAGTAACAAAAGGCAGGTGCAAATTATCAGATAAAGAAAAAAAAAATGAATATAAACAGAAACACTGTATGAAAGATCATCTTTTAAATAAAATAAGAAAAAGAGATATGATTATTGAGCCCATTGATGACAAAATGTGCAATAAATTTTGAAAAATGAAAAAAAAATCTAATGTTAAACCATTAATTTTAAAAAACATGTTTTTTTTTTTTTTTTTTTTTTTCAATGTGCAACACAAGATTTAATCTCATTTTGTTGAGTACTAATTCCAGACTCATGTGATAGAGCTAAGATTCTAGAGACCATTACTGCCTTTTTAGTTATTTCTTGCTTCGGCACAGGAAAAAAATTTGCAAAATACGTAAATCGGCCAGAGAAAAAACATTGCTGATTTTGTCCACCATGGCAAAAATAAATTTTTAAAAATTCCCGACTGGTCTGAAAAAATTTGAACTTTGAGGGAACTTGGGCAGTGGGAAAATATGGTAAAATTCATCAATTACAGTAAAATTTCATGAAATTTGTTAATCCGTCACAAGGAAATATCATGAAAATTTTCAGCCAATAACAAAGACAAAACACAAATTTTTCAGCTGGACACGGGAAAATAATTGTTAATTTCATCAGAATGTCACCAAAACAAAAAGTGAAAAATTTCCAATCAATCGCAGAATAAAATAGCTAAGTTTGTCAATCAGTTGAGAGAAATAAATTGAGAAATTTACCAATTAGTCTCCAGAGAAAAAAAAAAAATGCAAAATTTCGTAAGACGAGCAAGCAAGAAAAATTTGTGAGAAAAATTACAAAACTTTTTAGTCAAATGCAGAAAAACAATCATGAATTTTGTATAATTGTCGTAAGAGCAAACTGTGAGATTTGTCAATTGATAGCAGAAAATATCACAAAAATAGTCAGTCAGTCCTGAAACTCAATCATCGTCACTTCACAAAAAAACAATTCAAAAAGTTTTTTTTTTTTTTTTTTTTTTTTTTTTTTTTTTTTTTAAACAGGAATGTTTTGCCCACAATATTTTTTAGGGCATGAATCCTGCCATCCCGTCCCGAAATTCAAACCCTATATTTGTATATTAATAATATTGAATAAAAAATGCAATTCAAGCATTTAAATACTCTGCTTATTTGTCAATGAACTGCTGATAATTGCTAATAATTTGTACAATGAAATGCTGATAATTTTTACAAAAAATTTTATACGTTTATTAATATGTCTATAATTGTAAAATATTTTCACAAAGAAATACTGAGCATCTTTTTATAATGTAAACATAAAATGTCTTACTAATATACCAATGGTTGAAGAGTTATCTCCAACATATGTTTAATTGATGATTTTTTTCCTGTGTTTTAATTATTGAATACTCTTTTACCTTAAGCTACATTTAATTTTATTTTAAGTTAAATCACTTTGAAATTTATAAGCCAAAAAAAAAAAAAAAAAATTAAATATTTATAATGAAGTCACAAAAATAACTAGTTGGATGCACCAATGCCAAAACTCTCTTCTATTTGATAGATCTCAATTTTCAAAAAATATTTACAAATATTAATACTATTTCAATATTTTTACTTCAATATTATACCAACTTTGATTTTAATCTAGAATTTTTGCTGCAGTCAATTAATTATATTAAGAATGAGTTAATCTCGATCATGATATTTATTAAAATCAATATTTTTTTTTTTTTTTTTTTTTTTTTTTTTTTTGTTATTCTGCTATACATCAGCTGTTTGCAAATAGCCAGCTTTAGCAAGATACAAAGTTGTCATTGCTGCACTAACCATCAATTCACTGTATAAAAGGATTATGAAAAAAAATTACAATAAAAAGAATACTGTCCAGTTTAACTGATGGCATTGAACTCGCAGGCTACACATACTAATTGTATATTACAGCCTCATATTTTCAAGGGTTAATGCTGTTCGAAAAACAAATTAAGGGGAGGGGATAGCTTCCCTCCCATTTCCTCTTTTTATACTTAATGATTGAATCACGATTTTATTTTAAAAAGGTGTGATATTTTGATAAGCTTTTATTTTGCTTAAAACTTTCTTATGTATGTTTCCTTAGTTCAAAATTTCTATTCAAATTTTAACTCATTTCCAAATATCCGATCGAGGTTCAATTTAGATACTTACTTATGTCCAATGAAAATATAATATTAATACAATTTTAGGTGCGGACCATTTATTTATTTTATAAGACTACACCAAATTCTGTTAGGTTAGGTAGTCTAATAGAATTTTAAATATATGTCATTTTGTAACGAATTGCGACTGTTGCTTTTCATAATTTAAATTAACAAACTATCTGTTATTTTTTTACTTATATTTTTTGTACAAATTTTGCTTTAATATGTAATCATCAACATAAATTTAAAAATAATATTGTAAAAATTATTTTACTCTCAATACTTTAATGTTAAATTTTATATCTTGCCTTTATTTTTATTTCCAGTAAATTTGTGACTGACCCCTAATTTGCAGCAAAAAAGGTGCTTCAACTTTAAACAGCTATTGCTCGTTTATTTTTAATCGCAGAGGAATGGGACTTTTTTGTATTACTTCTTAGAGTGGTGGTAAAAATTTACTAAATATCACTTATAGTAGGGGTGCACAACCTTTTCAAGAGAAGGGCCACTTACAAATATGTCTGGGTAGTCGAGGGCCACAACAGACAGAATTCGATTTCAAGGAGGTGATCTGTGGCCTACAATCGGATAAAAAATATGGTTTCAGGGTGGGAGAGGGGGGGGTAGGTTATAGGTTACCCCTATAAGTTCATTTATCCAGTTAAAATATTAAATTCAGATGGTAACGATATGTCAACAAATTTTACTTTTGTATATATAACAGATATAACAAGGATTATACTCAAGATGTAATAATATTCTTTTACTTTATTCAGGAGAGTGAATTTTGTTCTATTAAAAGTGCTAAAAACAATCATAAATGACTGGTGCAAAAAAAAAAAAAAAAACTTTATGAACGAAGAAGAGAGAATGAGCCAATCCACAAGATTTCCCACACCTGATCCACGAAATTCCCGGGTTTTTTTGTGAACCTTCATCGAAATTTACAATTTTCTCATGCCTGATCGACCAAATTTGCGCTTTTTATGAAACCGATAGAAGAAATTCGGAATTTTTATAAAGCCTATCGAGAAAACTGGCGATCTTTCAGCGCCGTATCAAGAAAATTTCCGATTCTTAAAAAAACAATCTTTAAAATTCACGATTTTTCCATGCCTGATCAACAAAATTCACGATTTTTACGAAGCCGATCGACGAAATTAGTTTCTTTTTTATAAAGCCAATCGATGAAATTTGCGATTTTTTTGCGCGTGATAGATAAAATTGGGGATTTTGCTGCACTTGATCAACAAAACTAAGATTCAGCAAACAACGATCGATGGCATTCGCGATTTTTACAAAGCTGATCGTCAAAATTTGCAAATTTTTTAGAGCTTATCGTCAAAATTAGCGAATTTTTTAAACCTGATCGACGAAATTCGCAATTTTTTCGAATCTACTTGACGAAATTTGCAATTTCTAAAAAGCCAATGGAGAAAATTCTCAATTTCCCCGCTCCTGATCAGCAAAATTCACAATTTTTAAGAAGCTGATTGACGAAATTTGTGATTAAGAAACCGATCGACGAAATTCACGATTTTTAAGAAGTTGATAGACGAAATTCGCTATTTTTAAGAAGCCGATCAACAAAATTCACGATTTTACGGAGTTGATCGACGTAATTCACAATTTTCACAAAGCTGATTTACGAAATTTGCGATTTTTCTTCGCATGATCAACAAAATTCACGAGTTTCTCAAGCCTAATAAAAAAATTCGCGATTTTTATGAAGCTGGTCGATAAAATTCGTGATCTTTCCGCGTCTGATCAACAAAATTCGCAATTTTTACGAAGCTGATCTACAAAATTTGCGATTTATACCAAGTTGATCGACGAAATTCGCGATTTTTACAAAATTAATTGACGAAACTCGCGATTTCACGATTTTTTCTCACATGATTAACGAATTTCGCATATTTTACGCGCCTGTTTGACGAAATTCGCAATTTGTCTGCATCTGTTAGATGAAATTCCCTATCAACGAAATTCCTGATTTATACGAAGTCAATCAATGAAATTCCTGATATTGACAAATCTAATCGACAAAATTTGCATTTTTTATCGCTTTATATACAAAATTCGCTATTTATCCGCATCCGATCGACAAAATTATCGATTTTATTTAAGATTGATCGACAAAATTCATTATTTTTCCACACTTGATCAATGAAATTTGCAATAGTCCTGTGCCCGACCAACGAAATTTTCGCTTTTACCGCCCTTAAGGGACGAAATATGCATTTTCCGTGCCAGATCAACGAAATTCGCGATTTTGATTAACTCTGACGAAACCTGCATTTTTTACGTGGCGAAATGAAATTCGTAATTTTTTTCTCTTGACAAATTGACGAAGCTCATGATTGTTTCGCAGCCGATCAACGAAATTTTCAGTTTTCCGCGCATCATCACAAAATTCACGATTTTTTCGTTCATTATCAATGGAATTTGTGTTTTTGTTTTTTTTTTTCATCTCTAATCAACAAAATTCTAAGATTTCTTTCTTGTTTGATCAACGAAATTCGCATTTTTTTTCACGCGATAAATCGAGAAGAAATGTGGTGGGTGTGGTCCGCAGCCGATGAATTTACTTTTGAATTTTTCCGAGCATCATTAACAAAAACTGACGATTTTTTCTTGACCGTTCAACAAAATGTGCGATTTTTCACGTCTGACCGACAAAATTCGTGATTTTTCCGCGCCTCATTGACAAAAATCGTATATTTACCGTACCCAATCAACAAAAGTTGTGATTCTTAAGTGGCTGACAAAATTTTATATTTTCCCGCAGTAAATTGACAGTATTTATGATTTTTTGCTGCGACATATGCACAAAAATTACAATTTTTTCGAAAAGTAAATTGACGAAACTCGCGGGCCACACATTAACCCGTGGCGGGCCACTTTTGGCCCTTGGGCCACAGGTTGTGCATCCCTAACTTATAGGACTGGGGAACCATATAAAAATTTAATTTTTGTAATTTTTAAATAAAAAATTTTTTTTTATCTAAATCGCTCGAAAATTATTTCTTTATATTTTTTAAAGCATTTTTGCAATTGGAACTATATGTCTATGACTAACGATTTAGAAGTTAGCCTTTGGCCACCGTTGAGAGTAGACACCCTGTATTCTGTGAGAAAAGAACTTATGATAGCATAGCACTTTCTGTATCATTTTCTCGATTCTCTCCCATTCTATTGTGCATCGGCTTGTGCAGGGACGGGAACTTGCATCCTTCTAAGACGGCTGTTTGCAAACAGCTGATGATAACAAAATAAGAGAAAACTATTGATTTTAATAAATATCAGGATCCACATTAACTCATTTTTAATCTGATTAATTGACTGAAGCAGAAATTTAAAAGAAAAATCAATGTTGGTATATATAGTATTGAATTAATAATATTAAAGTATTAACATGTGTAATTAATTTTTGAAATATTAAATGTCAGATAGAAGAAAGTTTTAGGATTGGCACATCCAACTAGTTTATGATTGGCATCATAAACTTTGATTAGCATGTCACTGTATATTGCACTGTTGATAATCTGTCTGCTTTTCTAGCACTCTTTGTACATAATTCCATGACAATCCCAATTGATGCAGCGAAGCACCTTCTTGTTTGTTACATCACAAGTTGCAACAAAACCTGCTGATTATCCAGGTGCTGGCCACAATCCTTTACAGCTTATACTGTTGTAGTACACCCATTTTTCACCACAAGTCATGATTATGCCCAGGATATTCTATTATCTATGACCTTTGAGCAGAGACAAACAACATGTTTTTGGGTGTACTAATCTTAAGCAGTAGATTCGCAAAACACCTTCTTGTTAGTTAGGTCACATCTTGCAACAAAACCTGCTGATTATCCAGGTGCTGGCCACCCTCATGTACAGCTTATACTGTTGTAGTACACCCATTTTTCCCCACAAGTCATGATTATGCCCAGAATATTCTATTTTTTATGATCTTTGAGCAGAGCCAAACAAAATTGTTTTTTGTTGCACTAATATTTAGCAGTAGATTCATGAAGCATCCAGCAATTGAACTTAAATGTTAGATTTATGCATTTCAGAGCATCAACTATTTAAGTCAAATGTGAAACGCTAATGCAATAGTTTGTGTTGAAACATTTCTGTCTTGATCAATGATTTACTATAACTCCTCACAATCAACTTCAATAGGGTGGCCAGAACATGGTTCATTTTCAATGTAGAAATTTTCAGCTTTAAATTTCTGAAATAAATATTTGATTGTATCATAAGAATATTGATACCTAAACTTTCACACATTCTTTTGTGGCATTCAGTCACAGTAAGTTTATTATGGAATTCATAGTATGTAGTTACTCTGATCCGCTGATGTGATGTCTCAATTTTAAATGCTTTTATGAAGCACAAGATAATAAATATTTAACAAACAAATTACGCAGTCATGTGGTTCCAGTGTTTAACTTTCAAAAGCAAAAACAGGTTTGTGGAAAGACTAACAACCACACAAATGACAGCTGTTGGTGCTGAGTTATCTACATTTGGAGTAAAACTTTTCAATGTAATAATAAATTGTACTATTTCACCATAAGATATAAGCTCTTCTTTTTTTTTTTTTTCATTGATGGCTGGATTAAATTATTTTTATCTGATTTTATTTTGAGCCTTTTTCGACATTATACAGTTTCTCATTTTTAAAAATAACTCTGTTAGTTAAAATTTCACACTATTAAATTATCAAAGTGAGCTAATGAATGAATATCTTTTAAGCATAACATATATTTTTTATTTTTTATCCCCTTTGTATTTCCGAATCAGAAGCACTTATAGATTTGGAAGAATGGTGCTAATTTTTTTTCCAATAAAACAATTTTCTCCCTCATAATCATGCTTTAAATGACTTCCTACCTGTGAATTAATAAGGAATTGAGGAGCACATAAATTTATATATGGTAGAGAGTAAAAAATCTGCACTGTTTGGGAGAGGATGTTGTGCAGATTTCAGAATTTTGTGGATTTTAGGCCATTGAAATAATAGTAATAATAAAGATTAAAATTAAATAAATTAATAAATAAAAACATTAATAGCAATAAAATATTAGATCATTAAGTTATTTTATTATGAATGAAAAAAAATGAAAACAATATAAACAAAACAACTTATTTTTTTAACTTTGAAAACATTTGATTAATAGTTGTCTATTTCACTTTTTGTGTAGAGTTGCAATATTTTTTATCTCTGTCTACTGTTCTGACAACAATGCCATGCGTATCGGCTATGTACCTAGGCATTGCTCCATAACTCAATTTTTTAATGATTTCCATTTTTTGTAGCACTGTGAGTAACATGCTTTCGTTTTTCCATATTTTAGATACTTCATAGGAAAAAAAATTATTTTAAAATAACTTACATAATGAATAAAATACAAGATCTCGCATGTGATAAAAGCAGCAACAGAAATGCATGTGCATATCTAATCTTCTTCTCTTCACTTCAGCCCCAACTTTTGCTGCGTTCTTTGTAAAAATACACCAGGATCCAGGTAGACTTTTCACTCATTAGCGAAAGAAGAAAACTGATCAGAAGGTTGCATTTTCGCAAACAACAAAAATTGCCCAAAACACACAGGTTTCTGATTTGTCAAACTCATTTGCTAATCAGCGAAAAATCTGTCTTGTTTCCATCATCGATGAAAATGTTCTGAATCGATCATTCACTTTGGAATGATGTCATCATTTCTTTAACTTTGTTTTTTTAGCACCACAGAAGAAAGATATTTGCATCTGAAAACCTACATGGATTTTGGACGTTGGCAGATTTTAGATTGCGGGATTTGAGGAGCTATACCGTATATGTAAATGACAAAAAAAAAAAAAAAAAAAAAAAAAAAAAAAAAAAATCGCCAAAATTAACTTTATACTATATTAATTTTCTTTAAAAAAAAAAATGGAAAAAGTAAAAATGAACCGACATTAGGGATTCTTATGTAGACTTTTTCACAACTTTCATCTTTGTTTCAAAAAATGTACCTAAAGGAAAAACAGAGATGTCCTGTTACTTCAGTAAGGTAGTCAAGAAACCTTTAAAGTCAGCTACATGGTAGATCTATTTGTATTTGTAGTGTGATATGATTTAGGGGATGATAAGCTATACAGGTGGCAAAAAGACCGACACAAGACTACTGATAGGTTAAATCAGCATTCAGATATGCATGCTATATGCTAATATAAATAACTACAAATTTGTATATTTACTGTGTTACACAGCCTTCAATAATGCATTTTTATATGAAAATAAACATTTTGCTGGAATTTTTTTTCTCTCTTTTTACATAAATGGCATATCTATACTAATAAAAGAACAAAATGCTCTGTCTGTGTGTGTGCGATGACTAGCAAAATTTGCGGTATGTATGAGGCTCAAAATTTTTTTGATAGTAGCCCAATATCTCTCCTGATGCACCTGATATTCAAAATTTCAGAGAGAGTGCAAAGCACACTCTCATAAAAAATTCGCCTTTTCCCGCTTTTTTCCCCTTCATTTACTTCTGGTTGATTGGTTGCATAAAATTTTTGCAGAAATATTTAAAAAATCTGGGACAGAATTAAAGAAACAAATTTGAGTGTTTAACATTTTCAAAGTGAGTATTTTTTCAAAAGACCTTTAAAAGTCATAGACTGGCAAACTGTCAGTTTAACTGAAGATTCTTTATCACAGCTGTCGTACACCATGGAGGAAAAAGATAGGTGGGGGTGAAGTAAGCCGCAAAAAAGGTTTGCAATATGAAACCATTTATCGCTCAAATTTTAATGTCCCAAACAAAAGCACGTGGAAGAGATTTTGTATTAATAAGACGAGTTGAAAGAAATGAATTACAGCTGAAGCACATTTTAAGAAGTAATAGTAATTTTTTAAAATGGTCTTTTTTATATTATATTATTTATTATAATAAATGTTTGCTTTTAAAATAGTTGAAATTGGAAAATTAGAATAATTAAATGTCAAAATAAAATAAAATAAAATATTGAAAACATTTGATTCGAACTAAAAATAGTATTATTAAAAGTTTTCTTTTTTTCAGAACTTTTTAATACTTTATAACGTAGATGAAAAATGTTTATGACTTAACAATATATTAATAATTGCGTGTCAATAAATAAAATATATTGATGAAAATAGTCTTTTAAAATCATGCATGAAAACTTAAATAACAAATATTAATCTAAAATCTAGATTTCAAAGTGCAGACGATTTTAAGACATTAACGAAAAAATGTTAACTTTTCATGCAAAATCTTAAATCTTTTCAAACAAAATCTCTCAAAATGCTTCTATATTGATATTTCAAAGACATATAAAAATAATCAAATAATTCTTGCCTATGATTGATCTATTTGTATCATTTAATGCATTCCAAATGTGTATTATAGCCAATAATGGCACAAATCGTCATTTTTAAGTGAAATTTTAGCCATCTGTTCAATAACAGTTTAAACGGTAAAAACAATAACAAAGAAATATGGGTTTAAACCAGTTTGAATTGATCGGCATGACAAAGCACATGATTTTGTTGGTGCTTAGTTGGACTTAATGTAGCAGATTTTAGGGTTACATTTTTGTCGTCACCCCGAGACATTAAACTTCTACCCTATTAATTTCTCTTTACTCTAGGGTTGTGCACAGATTTTTGGCATTTGAACATTAGAATGTATGAGTGATTAGATGTGTTGCAGTATAAAAAAATATACAACACTTTTCTAGGAGGGTTTTTTTTTAATACTATCATTGATTAATTTTAAATGCATTCTATTCAGTTTAAAAATGTATTATGGCTTTAATTTGTTTTTAAAATGAAAATAAAATGGCTGTTTGGCGTACAATTGTTCAAATCAGCAAACGATTCATACACCGTAATAAATTATCAAATAGCAAAGTAAATTATTTATCAGAAATAGTCATAAAAAGAATAGTAGCAAAACTGGTTATAAACTTAATGTTTAGACTAGTTAAAACATAACTTGAACCCAACCAGAGAAAAAAAAAAGATTACATTCCGATCGGTGACAGACAAAATTTCCATGAGTGTAAACCCGACCTGAACCTAAAAATTCCATTTGAAAAAAACTATGGATTTGATAATCTGAATCCTGGGACCAAATCTGAATCCCGCAAAATTTTTTAAATGAAGCATAACCTGATCCGAACAAGGAAAAATGATTTTCATGGGCATGAAACCTGACCCGAACCTAAAAATTTTCTTTAAAAAAACCCGAAATATGACCCGAGCGAAATTTGAAACCGATAAAGATATTCCAGAGAATTATATCCGATCCCAGAGAGACAAAATAATTTCCATGGTCATAAACTCGACTCGAACCTAAAAAATTTAATTTGAAAAATCCTGAAATTTGACCCAAAACACATCTGAATCCGACCAAAATATTTGAAAGAACCATAATCAGATTCGAGTATGACAAAATAATTTCCGTAGACATGAACGAGAACCGAACCTAAAAATTCTATTTGAAAAAATACCTGAAATTTGAATCAAACCAAATCTAAACCTGACAAAAATATTACAAAAGAACCATAAGCGGATCCAAATAAGACAAAAAAATTCTATGGCCATGAATCGTACCTGAATCTAAAAAATTTCTTTGAAAAAATCTCAAAATTTGAACTGAACCAAATCTGAACTTGACAAAAATATTCCTGTGAAGCATGTTCTTATTTGAACAAAGCAGAATAATTTCCGTAGACATGCAAGAAGACCCGAACCCCAAAAATTTCATTTGAAGAAAAAGCCAAAATCTGCATTGAACCAAATCTGAACTTGACAAACATATTCCAGTGAAGCATGTTCTTATTCAAATCAGACAAAATAATTTCCCTCGACTTGTAGGAAGACCTGAACCCAAAAATTCTATTTGAAGAAAAGGCCGAAATCTGAACTGAACCAAATCTGATACGGACAAAAATATTCCAAAGAACCATAACTGGATCCAAGCAAGGCAAATCAATTTCCATGGACATAAATCCGACCAGAACATTAAAATCCAATAAAAAAAAATACCTGAAATCTGAATCGAACCAAATCTGAACCCGACGAAAATATTCTAACGAACCATAATCAGATCCGAACAAGGCAAAATAATTTCCATGGACATGAAACCAATATATAGTTAGGCAACATTTAGGTTGCAAGTAGGCTGCAATTACATTACGGTAAGTCTTAGATTATATTTAATTTCCCATTAGGTTACAATTAGGTCACGGTTAAGTCAAAGTTAGGTTAAGGTTAAGTTACATTTATGTTATGGTTAGATTAAGAATAGGTTACATTTATATTATACTAGCAGCCTTCACCCGCTACGCTGATCAGTTTTTTTTTTTTAACTTTTTTTTTTTTTTTTAAACTTTGAATCAAACAAAATCATAGTAGTTTATTTTATATCATAGTAAATTTTAGTTTTATATCATATTTTAGACTGTCTGTCATCGGTAAAAAGTCAGTCATCTAAACGGAAAGTTCAATGTTAG
This sequence comes from Maratus speculifer, assembly GCA_964019185.1. Classification (NCBI taxonomy): domain Eukaryota; kingdom Metazoa; phylum Arthropoda; class Arachnida; order Araneae; family Salticidae; genus Maratus; species Maratus speculifer. Next base: position 196,122,776 of record OZ025296.1, on the reverse strand, counting down.
TCACCAAAGAATAACGTAGCTCTCAACAGGTTAACAGTTTTAATCACAAAAAAATTCATTCAGTGGAACCTTTAAAATAAAGCCAACCTTTTGTAATTGGGTTCATCTGATTTTCCATAAGTATTCAATTAAACAACGTAGAATGCTATATTTCATTTGTTACAAAATTTCTAAAAAATTTTCCAACAAAATATGCAAGTTCCGTTAAAATCTATCCAGTAGAACTTAAGTTATAAGCAGACGGAAAACAATTCACTTTGCGTTTTATATATATTAAGGTAATTAAATATAGCTTACATAATCATGTTAACCTGATTATAGAGCTCTCTTTCAAAATTGAGAATCTCACGAACTACTTGATTACTACTGGGATTTTTTTGGGCTGTGATTAATACGAAATCCAGACTTTCTTTTATATATATACACTGCTCAAAACAATTAAAGGATATTTGAAGTTTTATAAAAAATAAAGATATGAACGAAATTTTTTTTGCCGAAAATAGAAGATGAGAATCACAAATGCAAATTTTTCTGGTTTTCAAACTGTGGAGTATGCAAATTTTGAGTTCGACATCAAAAACGTCGCTTCAGCGACAGCGAATGAAATTTGACTTTCAACTGGATAAAAGAGAATGAAGACAAGGATGATCGGCATTCAGTGATTGCTTTGTTTCGATGAGTACGATGTCTCAGCGAAGTCATTTGACAGATTCAGAAGCTTGGAGAATTGTTGGTAGGTTAGAAGGGGGCCAAACTCAAGCCGAAGTAGCGCAAGCCATTGGAGTGTCACAAAGTGTCATTTCCTGGATCTGGAACCGTTTTTTGGAGAGTGGATGTGCAGGCCGAAGACCAGGGCAAGGTCGTAGACGGGCAACAATGCCCAATGAAGATCGGTATTTAGCGTTAACAGCTCGGAGACACCGAAACATGAACGCTACTCTTCCCCAACAACACCTTCGCTTGGCTACAGGCACCACGATTTCAACTCAGACTGTCCGAAACCGGCTCCATACTGTAGGTCTGTATGCTCGCCGACCGATGGTATGTGTTAGATTAACATCAAGGCATCGTCGCGACCGCAGGGAGTGGGCAACCGAGCATGTCAATTGGAGGAGAAATGAAAGGAGCAATATTCTGTTTTCTGACGAGTCCCGTTTTTCTGTGCATCCGGATAATAGGCGTATTTTCATCTGGAGGGACCGTGGCAGTAGGAATAATCCTGCGTTCGTGCACGAAAGTGTCAGATTTGGCGGTGGAGGAGTGTTGGTGTATGGTGGCATCTCCATTGACGGGCGCACTGACCTCTACATCATTCGAGATGGAGCTCTGACTGGTCGCCGATATAGGGATGAGATCCTCAGACCTATTGTAGTCCCTTACGCTGCAGCAATCGGAGATAACTTCATTTTAATGGACGATAACTGCAGGCCACATCATGCAAACCTGGTGGAGGATTTCCTTTTCGAGGAAGGAATCGTTCGAATGGAATGGCCAGCGTGTTCTCCAGACATGAATCCAATAGAGCACGTTTGGGACGCTCTAGGAAGACGAGTTTCTGGCCGCCAACAACCCTCACAAACTCTCCAAGAACTGGAAAGAGCTCTTCTGGAAGAGTGGGGCAGAATACCCCAACTCGTGATTAATAGCCTCATTGAGTCCATGCCTCAAAGGTGTTCAACGTTGCTGGCCGCCCGTGGAAACCATACCCCCTACTGAAAATGATTTTCTTTGAAGAAAACACCTTTTCTTATTCTTTTTTTCTCATATGCACAAATTGTGTTTTTTTTCTTTTGTACACAAATGCGCAATAAAATGCATTTTTTTCTGCCAAACATGTGTAATTTATTCTCATATAACCTACTATGTCTGTCGACCATGTATCAATCAGCTAAAAAGTTTCCCAGATACAAAATCCACCAAAAACTGCAATATCCTTTAATTGTTTTGAGCAGTGCAGATAAGGAATGAAAAATAACTACAAAAGCCGATTTTTAAGAAATTTTTTAAAAGTTCATTCTTTTTTTTACCCTTCTTAGGGGTGGAATTTTCGAAAATCCCTTCTTAGCAGCACTCGATGCTATAAGAAGTATTTTTACCCCAATTTTCAAGATTTTTGGTTCGGTAGATTTTTTGTGCTGTGATTAATACGAAATCCAGACTTTCTTTTATATATATAGATAAGGAATGAAAATTTCAGGTTTTTGCACCGAAGAAATCGCCAAATTAGGAAAATGTGAAGTATCTCACGAACTACTTGGTCTAAAAGAATTTGCTTAGTACCATTCGATTCAGCATGAAAAAATACACTAAAATATGTTATCAGTTGAAAAATAACTGCAAAAGCTGATTTTTAAGGAATTTTTTAAAAGTTCGTTCTTTTTTTACCCCCCTTAGGGGTGGAATTTTTGAAAATCCCTTCTTAGCGGCACTCGTTGTTATAAGAAGTATTTTTACCCCTATTTTCAAGATTTTTGGTTCGGTAGATTTTTTTGTGCTGTGATTAACACGAAATCCAGACTTTCTTTTATATATATAGATTTAAATTACTGTAGGGTACTGTAAAGTCGCGGTTAGGTTACAGACAGGTTATGGTTCAAAAGTCAATGGTTAGGAATTTGTCCACAGAATGAACATTATGCATGCTTTGATTTAAAATATACATTTATTTTTTTAAATGAAATGGCTCTGAAATTATAATGTTATACTAACCTATTAGCTAACATTGAGTACCGATTTCATTCACGGTATAGTTGAATTTAAGAGTGATATAATTAGTGTGAAATTCAAAATATTTCACTTGGTTCTATGTTCAAAAAAATAATTAGTCACTTGACTTAAGAGTGATTTTTACAGATAAATATCAACACTTTAACACGAAAATCACGCAATCGTTTAACACATATACATTCCCGTCATTGCTCATTTTGAGTATTTTTAGAGTTTAATATTAGTTGTTTTTTAAACTAATTTTTCATACAGTCAGCAGCCACATATTTCAGACATTTCTTCCAGAAGAAACCCAACCCTGCAGGGAGCATTTAGGAATGTTTTCTTTTTGATGGAATATTTGCTCCAGAATGGGAGAGCATTTTCCCTCTCAGTATGACTGCATTTAAATAAAATATTGTGGAACTGCCAATGTTTAGTTTCTATGATTCCTACATTCTTTTATTTATTTATTTATTTATTTATTTTTAATTGTTCGTCACAAATCCTGTGCAATAAAATGGGGAGACTTGTGGTTAATACTACAGGCTCCCAATCTCAAAATGTCACATATATATATTTTCTTTTTTCTTTTAACAATTGAAAAACATTCTAAATATGCACTTTTAATGCATTTTTGAAATATTTATGCACTTGCATGCACTTATAGAAAATGCAGCCAAAATATGCAATTGCATATAATCTAGACTCTAGTAATGATGAAAATATGGTAATTATTAAAAATAACTGGAATAATCTGAAGTCAGGCCTTACTTTTGAGGAGTATGCGAATTGTGATGCTGATGCAATAATATCAAAATCATGCATATTTGATGAATTAATAGAAAATTGATTGCTGGGTGCTCACTTAAGGAACAAAGAAGAAGAAAGTGAAGAAGTTACCCTGCTTTCTTTCAAAGATGTACTAGACTGCATTGATACATACAGAATTTTTTTTTTTTTTTTTTTGTGTGTGTGTGTGTTTATTAAAAGTGAGAAAAAATTCCAGGAAGTTACTTTAAAAGGTTTTAAAATATTATGACCAACTCATAGATATTAAAAAGTTCATTAGAATTCCCTAATTTCTTTATCCAGTTTTCATTCTTTCTGTTTTAAAATCTCTCTTTAAATTGCTATTTGCAAATAAGTTTCGAGAATCAAAGTCATTAAATGTATTGAGAAAATTCTATATGTAAAGTTAAATCTTAAGTTCAAGTGTTACATCTTAATTTCACATTAGTATATTAACCAAAACATGAATACATTTAAAATGATTCATAATTTATTAGTCCAGCAATTTTTTTAAATCCAAGAATTGATCTTAACCTTTAAATCTTAAAACCTTTGATCTTGAAACCTTTGATAAACCTTATGATCTTAAAACCTTTTATACTATTTTAGACGTATTTTAGTAATGAATAAATTATGAATCTTTATAAATGTTTTCATGTTTTGATTAACTATATAGATAATTTATCAATTTCAGAAATGATAAAAATTTAAATAGCCCAAAATAATCAAAATAAATTTTTACATATTCTATTGCCTATTCTAATTCTATGGATTAAATACATTTTATTGCAATAAAAAATCATTTTGTCGATGTGAAAATACAACATTCATAAATTGAAGAAAAGAATGAAACAAGATAAAAATTCACAAGTAAAAAACATCAAGTAATATTGAAGTTTTTTCTATTTAATTTTACAATCAATACAAAAAAAAAAAAAAAAAAACTAAATCATTAAATTTGTAATTACATCTTCTATATTAGTTTGAATAAAATATTTTATAAACACAAAAACTTAAGGAAAAAAATTACCTTCTCCATACTTGAATGTCTGTTTCCAAAGAAAACAATAAATCAGAAAGTAAACGCTGATGAATGGGAGACCACCGAAACTCAGGTATTCTGAATGGAGGTCTAGTAGGTCCAGAACTAAACATTTGTCTACTATTATTGTTTGGAGGTCTTTGACTTAAAGACATTGATTTAGGACGTTGAACCTGAGTATTTGTCTGTTTTCGAGGAATAGTGACACTTCGAGGGCGTCTTGTTGGAGCAACATCTGTTTCAGATGGTGTTGTTGTAGTCTGAGATACAGATACTATAGAGTTACACACATTAACATTTGCTGTATTTTCTTGAATTTGTTCTTCAGGTGAAGCATTATCAGAACTGCCTTTATTTAAAGGAGATTCAGAAGTACTTACATTTTGAGAGTCAACAGCATCTCCTCCTGCTTTAGCCATTAACCGACGTTCTTTTTCTAACTGACCATCTATAGTACTTATGACAGGTTTTTCAATTTCATCTTCGTCACTGCATTTTTGGAAAGAATCATCAACTTCTTTTTCAGTTTCTTTACTAAGCGAATTAATTATTTTTTCAGGTGAGGTTTCTTTAGATATCACAGTTGAAGAAACAGAACATGGAATAATAGAAGAAGCAACAGGTGATGATGTTACAGATGTTTTGTTTGGAGAATTTTTTTTTTCAGGTGTACATGCGTCATCTGCTAAATTAGAAAAAGTAGGTTCATTTTTTATATCACTAATTTCGATATTTTCAGTAGAAATATCTTCTTTGCTTTCATTTATGTTATTAGGAATAATGTCAGAGGATGGACAGCCTTTATCTTCCTCTTTTTCAAGAGTTTCATCTTGAAATGGTTTAATTTCTTCTTCCACATGATCAACTTCATGATCTGATATAGGTGTTGTCACATCTTGTACTTGTTCCAGTTCTTCTGGGGTCACAGCAGACTCAACTTCATTTAAACTATGATGTGACGGAGAATGAACACTACTTACAACAGAATCCTCATTAGAAGTACCTAAACTTTGATTTTCACAGCTATCAGGTTCAACACAAATTGAAGAATTTTCTGAGCAATGCTCACTTTCAGCTTTGTCATGATCTGGCACATTTTCATCAATGTCTTTATTGAGCATTTCAGTATCATCACTAGCTGTAACATCATGTTCATGCACATCCGGGCTGGCTGTTCTCAAGCTCAAAGAATTATCTTGTTCTTCACAGTTTTGATCTGAAATTTCACCATTATTATCAACAACTTCAGGAATTTGTTCATTATCAGTGGAAGTTTCTAATGATGAGGGAGAATGACTCAAGTTGTCAGTAACAACTTCTGCTTCAGCAGACTCTAAACTTGTTTCTTCAGCAGATACTTTAGTATCAGATTCAACAGCTTCAGGAACTTCTCCCTCATGTATGGGAGAATCATTCTCAAATGATTGAAATTCATCATCTTTCTCAATATCACCTAACTCATCATGAGATAATTTTTCTTCAAGACTACTTTCATTTTCAAAATGTATTGCATCATTCTGAATTTGTTGAGCATCTTCATATTTATTTGTATCTTCATCTCCCAAAATTTCTAATGGCAATTCATCAGGAGATTTTCCTGTAGCAATGCTTTCATCATCCAACACCATTTCATTTTCACAAGTAACTTCATCATCAGCTATGCTTTTAGCTTTATCTGATTCACCCATAGATAAGGACATGAATCCAGAATCGCCTGGAGAATTGGTTTGTGTACTATCTGCATCCAGTTTGGCTTTATTAACAGATTCTAGTTCAATATCAGGTGATGGGGTATCAGTTGGAATTCTTTCATTTTCATGCATATTAACATCATTAGTTTCATCAAGAATTGCACATGGCTCAATGGGCAAAGCTTCTAATATTGTAGAAGCTTCAGATGAGACAGGAACTGGTCTATGATCATCAGTAGTAAGAAGTGCTTCACAAAGACTGCTGTTATAATTTTTATTTATCTCAATACTTTCAGATGCTTGCACTGCAACAGATTTTTCAGAGGACCTTGAATCTAGGCTATGAGAATGTAACAAATTGGACGAACTAGTGTTGATTGTGGCATTAGTAGATTCACTATTACTACACAAATTAGATTCTTTTTCAGTTATTGCATATGATAATGGCGCTTGGATTACTGATTTTGAGCTGTCTTGTTTGAGTTCTGTTTCATCTGAATCTTTGTGGACGATATCTGGTCTGGGTGGATTAACAACATTTAAGGCACGATGGTTATTATTGTCTAAGCCTGATATCGTGCTAATAGGCTTCTGTTTTCTCAGAGCAGGATCAGTCAAATGATCAGATCGCCGCTGCTCATACTGTTCATACATTTGAGAGAACTGCAATTTAAATTCTTCAAATGAAACCTGTAATAAAAATTAAACTTCCTTAGAAAAAAATCTACATCATTAAACTGAAACACTGAATGAATTATTTTTTATATTTATAAATTTATTTGAACCTATAACTTTAATGTATTTTTTATATCTATTTTAATCAATATTAAATAAATATTCTGAATTTTAAAATTAAAAATAATCTTTACAGTTAATATTTACTTCTTTTTAATATACAATCATCTATTTATTCTCAGATATTTAATTTTTAACCTTGATCATTTCAATTGAATAGTCCAAATAAATTTTTATATTTTTTTTGCAACAATGCATATTACTTTCTAAAAAAGATAATTTTCCCTAGATTGTTAGTCCAAATTTGTTTCCCCCTCCTTATTTTAATAAAGACAACCTTTGTACCCTAGAACAAAAACTTAAAAATTTCAACAATGTTCATACATCATCTTATTTTTTGGGGAAAAAAAAAAAGAAAGAAAGAAAACAACAACTATGTTTTCTATAGGAAAAAATGTCGCAATTCATGGTTGTTATGTTACTGATAGCTATGAATATAACATGCGTATGTATTACATATACAAGATAATCTTGTACAAAAGATGCTAATAAAAAGAAAAAGGTATTAATTATCAAAAGGTATTAATTATTAAAGGTATTAACAGTGACTTAGTTACAAGAATGGGATTATTAATCTTAAAACTTTATTTATAAGCATAATCAGTTCAAATGTAAAGTTTGCTTGAAATACATTTTTTTAAATGCTTAAGCATAAAAAGCTGTCATTTTTCTTGATGGAGTAAAATTAGATCAAAAATAGTTTTATTTAAAAAAAAGATTCAGCAAAATAGGACATGATGTTGCAAAAAAGGAAAGTACAAACTTGATGTATAATAAATACAATACTATATCACCAAATAACTTACTTTTGAATGAACAATGGCTAGTGTATCAACCCATACTCTCCATCCCCCATATTCATACTTAATTGCATGATGTAGAAGCATGCGAAATAAAGAATAAACCATATCAGACAATTTCTGTTCTTCAGCATTTTGAGGATGTATATAAGCCATGGCAATCAGCCACTCCTGCCATACAGACATTTGTAGTACCGTCCTATAAAGAAATATTTAATGACATATTTGTATTAACCTGGATTCATTACTAAAATATTCAAAGAGAAATAAATAAAACAAAAATATTTTTATTTGAAACTCCCAAAAATAATTTAAATATCTGATTGTTGATCCACAAATTTTTCTTAATACTATATTATTTATCAATGCACATTAACTAAAAAAAAACTTGATTTACAAGATCGATTTTGTTTAAAGAATGTTTATTGTGATTAAAGTCATAGTATTTTTTGTGATTGCATATTAGTCAAAATCAAATTCAAATGGAATGAAACACCAAAATAATGAATTTTCAAAAATGAAAAATTCTTCTCAATATCACACATGTGAGATTATTTTCTCATGAAATTTAGGAATAGAATCATATTTGTACCAGTTTTAACTACAATTGGTTGAAATTATTACAGTGCAATTCAAATACAATAAATTATTTTTGGAATAAGGAAAGAATAAACAGTTCTCAAGTTGATTTGTTTATTTAAAAAAAAAAAAAAAAAAAAAAATCTCAATTTTTTCTAGCATTCATCAGGCATGCAAAACTTCATTTTATTAAAAACAACAACATAAAAAAATATATAGTACACATTAAATATTAGAAGAGAATTGTACACAGTAAAATACAGAGTTTAAAAATAGCTTTTAAAATGAAATTTGTGTCTATATTGCTGAATGTTCTGCTTATCAGTGTTACTGTATTTGGAGTGTTCATCAAATCCATTTCTAGTGAGGGTGTTATTCCATTATTTTTTTAACACTGTTATACATCATATATCTTGTCTATAAAAAAAAAATAGTTGCCCGGGGTGAGTCTGTATTAATATTAAAGAGAACAAACATGATTAACAGTATGACATGATTAACACTCAAAATATTTTAGGGGGGCTGAGCCGCCCATAGCACCCCCTTAGCTACGGCCCTGTGAAAAATTCAGATGTAAAAAATATTTTGACAAATGGTTACGAAGAATAAAAATCTATTCTGTCAATTGTTTGCAGAAAAATACATCAATTTCATCAAAGGATCACACGAAAATGTAAATTTTGTCAAAGAATCACAGAAAATGAAAATTTTGCTAAAGAATCACAGAAAAATGGTCAATATTGACTTTTTTTTTTTAGAATTAGTCCATTGGTCCAAAAATTTGGACATATAAAATATCCTGAATCTTGACAAATGGTTGCCAAAAAATTCAATTTCTTCAATCGTACACAGAAAAAAAAATCACAAAATTTCTCAAAGGATTGCAGAAAAAACACATAATTAGCACCAGCAGGAGATGCTTCCCCCAGCTTCCCTCCCTATTATAACCTTTCAGAAAAAATGCTGTAAATTTCAAACAATATTTTTTTTTATTAAGAATCACCCCTGTGTGAATTTTGTCGAAAATTTTCAATTTTGTGAATTTTGTCAAAAGAAATTGTGAATTTCGTCAAGCCAAACAATTCTAGAAACTAATTGCAAATTTTATCAAACAATTAGGGAATGCGATCACAAATTTTTTCAAACAATCGCAGAAAAAAATTGCGAACTGTGTCAGTGGGTCATGGAAAAAATAATAAATTTCTTACATAAATCACGAAAAAGAAAAAAAAAACTGATTCAATTTTGTCAGTCAATTTCAGAAATTAATTGAGAATTTTTTCAAATGATCGCAGAATAAAATAAGAAATTTCATCGAAAGATGGGTCTTTGTCAAACGACTGTGAAAAAAAAAACATAAAGTTGATCATTTAGTGAAATCTTACTTTCAGTCCAGAAAAAACATGTGAATTTTGTCAAACATTTTTTTACAGAAATTAATCATGAATTTTGTGAAACCTTCATGAAATAAAATGGCAAAAAAAAGGCCCTAGAACAAAATATTATGCATGGACAATAGAAATCTAATTTCATCATCATCTGTTATTCAACATTTTAAAAATGTACGATTTTTTCAAAAAATTCAGGATTGTGCTTTTTTTGTAAATTTTTTTCCCCCGACATTTTTTTTTTCGTATAATCTCCCATAATGAAATGTAACCTTTTAAACATTTAATCAGCAGATTACATGCAGAAAAATACGGTACATATTCACTATTTAAAATACAACAACAGACATCTTTGATTCTCAAAATGCAATTTATTTGAAACATGATAATTTATATACATATATTATTCATATGAATATCAAATTCATTTTCTTCATGACCTGGAAATGTTACATTTTTATTTTTGAATCTGTTGTTAATCATCAGCATATTCTAAATTGATATTGTAACAATAAATGCTACACAACAATACCTACTACTTGATAGTTAAATATGGTCATATCCTGGGTTCATAACTTTGTAAACAGTTCATAAACACTAACAAAAAAAATAAATAGTTGATAAAAGTTCAAAATAATAACATAAATAGTTTAAAAATTATCATGTTTATAGGGTGTTCACGATGATAAAACATACAAACAATATTTTGTTCTTTAAATATGATTAACTCAGTGTATGAAGAGAATATCTCTGTAACATAAAATCCAGTTTGTCAAATAAAAATCCACAAATTAATAGTAGGCTTCTGCCAGTGAAAATAATATTATAGTCAAAAGAAAAATTGTACAGTGAAACCTTTTTGAACGTTCACCTCTGAACAATGACAATCTCTGAATACCTGCCACATGTTGATGGAACCAAACATAGCATTAACATTAGTACAAATCAGAGTTAGAAAAAAAAAATGAAAATTTTTATGTGCACAATCGGACATGCATGTGGTAGAAAAGGATAGATGTCCAAATATTTAATTTACATGTTAACTTTTTGCTCTTCTAAATTTCATGACTGTAATTTTAAGGCTGGCAAATATAGTGTAATCTATAAAACAATAAAATACACACCAAATATTTTTTATTCAAAGGAATGTAATTCTTAGGATTAAACATTTTTTTAAAATAAATGATTCTCATTTAATAAATAAAAATTACATCACAAAACTAATTAAACACAGTTTTATTATATTATTATATTATAAGTTAAATTATATTGCTAGCGTAGAGACTGTCTTTAATGTGCGATGTACATTTGGCAGTTGATTGCCAGCATTTGATAGCCTGTGAGGGGTCATAAGTGTCAAGTCAGAGCCATCAGTGCTTATTCGCCCTAAGTCATTCATAGTTTCTGTCAAGAGGTTAGAGCTAAGGAAGATTTTAACTCAATTCATAGAGCTCACTCCTTCCACATGCAGATGTACTCATCAAAAAACGAAAACTTTTTTGAACTAATAAAATATAGTACTAGTGATATCTTATTTGAGTTATAGCTGCGGGCAGCTATATTAAATGTTTATTCAAATTTCCATTGATCACAGATAGAATCTCAAATCCTCACTATTGTCATCGATCACTATTGCATCTCAAATGGCATTAAAAATACAGTTCCATTTGGGTATGTTGATAAGAATAATACATGACTGATTAGAAATTTTACATGCCTTGGGCATGTGGGGCAAAAGATTTTTTGAACTCAGGTACAAAACCCTAAATAAAAAATTCTGAACAACGGTCACTCAAAAACCATAAGCAAAATTTTTTTGCAGCCCCTAATAGAATTTCATATTTATTTGCAAATTGAAATGTGAAGCAGATAAAACAAAATTTACTTGATATGTCAACAAACAGAAAACTAAGATATTAATGATGATGGGAAAAATTTAGACAATATTTTTAGAACGGAGGCATAATTAACATAAAGGTAAGCAAGTTTGTATGTTTAGATAAAGATTTGGCAATTACTACCACATTTGATTCCATACAGAAAATAGTGGAAGAAAAAAGAGAGGAAGGGGCAATAGATTATAGAATCACCAAAATTTCCATGTTAACACATATAAGAATATACACACTTTTGATAAGCTTTCATGAAATCCAAAGTTTCATATTAAATCATACTGATGATGAGTTGAATAGCAAGATCAACTCATATTGTTATTTTTTTGTTAAAAAGATATTTGCAATAAAAGACAAAGCAATTGCAAATCATCGCTTTTTTTTTATGTATTAAAAACAATGATGATTAATTAAAACAACTGTGTATTTTTATTTCTATTTATATATATATATATATATATATAACTTCTGAATAACAACCACCTTTGAAGAGTGGTCATTTTTCACTGGTCCCACAGTTAACGTACACTAATTCAGAGGCTACGCTGTATTCGCATTCATAAAACATTAATTTATTTTAAAACAATTCTGTTAAATGATGTGCTAATTTCAGTATAATAGGATGATTCTGGCTGTGAAAACAAAGTCATTTTCAAAGGAAAAGATATTTCCATATAAAAATAAAAAATATTTTATCATAATTGTGTCACATATTTATGGAATTTTATTTCTGCAGTTAAACAAACTGAATGGTATACTACTTTACTGAAAGATATTTGGTATCTATGCTTTGATAAGCAAATCAAATAGTAATAATGTAATGCAAAAATAAAATTTTTTGGTGAGTGGAAACAAATAGAATTACATTTTCTGTGATTTTTTACTTACCCATCATACGTAGTATAGGGTAAGTCTTGCAATCGTTTTGAAAATAGGAAAAAATTTTTGGCGGATTTACACGTTTCGGACACTGGAGATTCCGAAAAACATATTTTTAGAAAAAAAATTTTGCCGTTTGTCCGTCTGTGTGTCTGTCTGTCTGTCTGTAACCGCTCTATCTCCCGAACAAATTGAGATAGAGACTTGAAATTTTGTATGTGCTTAGTATGTAAGAATGGGACGAAGCCTATTTAATATAAGTAACCTCGATTATCCGGAACTATTTTTTTCGGACTCTCGAAAAATTCGTTCTGATGAAAAGTATATAAAAATTTTCGAATTCTTTTATTTTAAGGAGTGGACGTAAAAGGCAATAAAATAACACAAATTTTGCATAAAAAACAAAGTCAATCGGATTATTAGTTGTTGAGATATTTCTAATCCTACTTTCCACATTCTTTGATTTTTCATGACCCTGTATTTCATTCAAATTTCAATTCAAAGATATCTTTTAATTGGAAATGAGATACTTAATTCGATGCAAGAAACCGTTAGTGAATATGATTATTATTTTTGGAGTTATAAGGATGTTTCTTTTATGCAATTCAGTGCTACTTGAATAGTTTGGCATTTCATACAATTTATCGAAATTGGTTCATCAGAAATTCATTAATAGAGCAAAGTTATGTGTTAAAAATACTTAAATATACGTTTATACACTATATTGCCATTGATTATGGGACACTTGCGATTTTAGACATTTTACTAAATATCTAGAAAAATACATGAGGAATCATCTCGAAACTCTTAGTGTATAAATATAATAGTATACGTCATACATCTCCGTATTTTTTATCGAAACTCCATAGGGGACCGTCAACAAATTAAAAAAGAATGAATATCTTTTGAATAACCCTGTCAAAACTAATGTAGCAAAAGCGCTCAAACTCTAGATTATGATTGAATGCCTTATTGTAATACACTGTGTTCATTTTTATGCAAATAGCATGCATACTCGCAGAGTAATTAAGGTTTTTATAAAAATGGCCCCAAATTTTTCTAAGTTTTTCCCTTATCAGAGTTCGTTTTTCAGAGTTCTTAATATAAAATAATATGTTTTTCAGAAAATATGACAAACAACATTGCACACAGTACCCTGTAATCAGAATTAAAAAATAATAAAAATTGTATGAAAAATGAGTAGGTTTACTAAATAATTTTTTACTGCGCATGCGTCAAAGATATCAAAATTTCATTTGCATATTATGTTAGCTAAATGTATAGAGCAACTTTTGTAAAAGTCTCAAAATTATAGCTTGAAAATTCTGAAAGTAATCGTCTATAGAAAAAGGACAAAATCCGTTGTTTCCAAAATGAAGCAAAAAAATGAGGGATTTTATCCAAAAGTAGTCGTAACATCCCGTATTGTGTATTCTATATTGACACTAATCAATGAATATATGGATACAACCCCTCTTGTTTTTGCTTCATTTTGAGAATAACAGATTTTCAACTTATTCAATTGACGATTATGTCAGCCATTTTTCTTCCTTAACACTCTAAAATACATAATTCTAATTATATATATCGTAATATTGTAAAATGGCATGGCTTACTATCTTATGTTTTATTCCAACTTCCTTTCTTTCCTTTGCCGGCATTTTTCATTTTCCATCTTCCGTATCCAGTTTCCGAACTTTTGTTTACACGTTCAAATCAATCGCTTATCTTTTCCGTGGGTACGTTCATTCTGGTTTTATCGCTCCGTTCGATCTCAATCCGCAAGCATCGCGGATCGCATCTCGCAAGTGGCGGTCTTGCATTTCTTCCGTCGCAAGTCAGGAGCTCGCTTACTCAACTCGGAGGGGCGTATCCAGTTTCGGAATTGCCGCGGCTATTTAAAGCCGGCTGAGATATGTTGTGCGGTGGATTTTGAAGTGATGTTATGTCTCTAGACAATTGATGTTAACGTCAATATGATACAGTTTCAGAAATGTATTTTTAACTCATACAGTTTTAAAAGTTTTAAAGTTAACATCTAGTTGAGTAATTATGCTAAATCCATTGCTGGACATTTGATTTTGAATATGGTTTTATCAATTTCGCCGGTGTTTCATTTCATTAGCAGTAGTAACCCATTTGTGTTTGTTTTAATCAAATCATCATATGTATGTGTGGACATTATTAGCTTCAGTTAAAAACTCTGTGCTCTTAAGACTTTTCATCGAGTTATTAGATGTGCCGTATTGCTGGAATTTCTTTAATACGTCGATAGCTGTCGTCCATAAGTGAGTCTGTTTTTGTTTTTCATTGCTATCCTAGTATTGTTATATGCCATGCCATGCCATTCAATAAGTAATATTATTTCAATACATAGAATGATTTTAAGTTAAATATAGAGTTGAGCTTATTTTTCTGTTTACATTTTACCAGTTATATTTTCATCTGAGTTTATACATATTTTCATTTAAACTTGAATATTATTTCATGACTTAGAATAATTTTACCTGAACTTGTTTCCGTTCACAATTATGCCTGTTATATGTTTCATCTGGACTTATATATGTTTTTATTTAAACTTACATTTATTTTTCGTCAATAAACGTTAGCCTGATTTTACTGAAAAACAGTTTCTTTAATGTCTTATATTACACTGTCACAACGTCACCAATTACTTACTCTTTTAGGTCACCGTAATTACACTGTTATAAGCTGCTAAATTTTACTCTGTTTTAGACGGTTCTTGTTACAGAACCGATCACGGGTTATGGGCCCGAAGCGAATACGCTTTTAAACCCTTTACGGCGGCCATAACCTAATTGGTGACATTTCAAAATTTTTTGACAGTTGTTTGTAGTATGCGGCCATTGGACCTCCGAGTCATTTTAGAGGGGGGGGCCGCAATATAAATTTTTTAAGGCTATATGTATTGTTTTCTTTTCTATCGATATGAATTACAAAAAGGTTTTTTTTGGATAACTTATAATAGAAATTTTTATGTACAACCTGACTACTAAGTACATTAATTAAATAAAAAAAAAAAAAAAAAGAGAAAAAAATTTTTTTTTTTCCTGTAATATCTTATGGTTAAAGCATGGCCATGGCTAACATACAGGTGTGCATAACAAAACTTAATTCTCACAATTATGGAACTTGGGCAGCTGACGTAAAGTATCTACTGTTAGATAAGAATGCGTGGAGCATTGTTAATGGCACTGAAAAGGCTCCTGATGAAAGTGACTCTGTAGCGACAAAGGAATATAAATCCAGAGTCAGGTCTGCACTATCAATTGTATATTTAAATGTCGAAAATGAATTCCGGAGAATCATCGAAAATATCGACGACCCTTATGAAGCCTGGACTAAACTTAAATTGCATTTTCAGCCTGATAACCGGGCACGCCATATGCAATTATTTGGCGAAATTCTTTCCTGTAAGATACAACCTGAAGAGCCCGTTGATATGTTTGCAGCTCGCCTCCAAAGGCTTGCTGACCAACTTGCTGCAATAAATGAGCCAATCAAAGAAACTTACCTTACATTTCAATTGCTTAGATGGCTCCCGAAGAAGTTCGACAACATGGTGCAAGGGATTCTGCGATGGCCAGACGATCAGTTTACGTTCAAAAGCGTTCTTACAGAATTAGTCGCAGAGGAGTCCCGTATCAAACTACGAGAGGACGACAGAGTGGATGCCGTGCAGTCTCATTTCTCCAGAGCCCGTTCCTCAAAGAAGTGTTCCTTTAAGCCTAAGTTCAAAGGTCGGTGTCACAAATGTGGACGCAGAGGACATTTACAGAGCCAGTGTAGAGTGCCTGATGTCACCCGCCAGGAATCCTGTCTCAGCTCTAGTTCCAGAAATTCCATGATGCACAGAGACTCTTCCAGTTCCAGAAATTCTTCTTTGTCCAGAGGTTCCTCCTTTTCCAGAAATTCATCGAAAGACTCTTCCCTATCCAGTCCTGTCCGTGTCCAGTCTGATGGTCATAAATCCAGAAAAGATGTGCCTCGCAACAGACGTCAACGTAAGACAACAGGCCAGGTAAATTACCTCATACAATCTAATTTAAGTAACATAAAATGTGGTGGAGACGCCTGGGTCTTTGACACAGGTGCCTCCCACCATTTCTGTAAAGATAAAAGTTTATATGTTAAGTTTAAACCATTAAAAAATGAGGAATTGGCTGTTGCAGTTGACGGTGCTACTTTCCCTATCGAGGGCACCGGTTTAGTGGATTTAAAAATAAACGGGGAAATGGTTCGCTTCGGCGACGTCATGTATTGTCCTAGTCTTAGACATAATTTAATTTCAGGTCCCAGACTTGATAAAATGGGTGCCAAGTTCAAAGGAGGCGAGGGAAGGGTCAAGGCATATCGGGATTCTGGCACACTTTTTCGTGCTTTTCTTAAAGATGGCATTTACTGCCTCTATCCGGATCCTAACCAAAAAAATAGAAATAAAGACCCTAAAACTAACCGTAATCAAAAGCCTAAACGGGTACGTTTCCAAGCCTCAACAGTTCAAAAAGATGATTTTAAACTCTGGCATAGACGCCTTGGGCACATCAGTTCCACATTAATGGAACATACTCTAAAATGTAATGGCGTTAGGGGCTTACCACCCATTAAATGTAAAGATTTTGAATGTGAAACATGTAAAATTAATAAACACAGACGAACATCATTCCGCCCAATAAACCAAATAAGATCTAAACGACCTCTAGAACTGCTACACACTGACCTGTGGGGTCCAACACAAATAACAGGGCGAAACGGGGAGAAGTATTTCCTAACTATAACAGACGACTTCTCTCGCAAAGTGTCAGTATACCCCTTATGCAGTAAAACACAGGTATTTAAAGTATTTACTAACCACGTAAAAAGAGCAGAAAGATTTTTGGGTACCAAAGTAAAAGAGGTTCGTAGCGACAATGGGCGGGAATTCGATAATGAAGCATTCACTAAATTCTTTGAAGACAATGGCATAAAACATGAGTTTACCAATGTATATTCTCCTGAGCAAAATGGAGTTTCAGAGCGTTTAAATCAAACAATAATGGACGGGGCTCGCTCAATACTCAATGAAAGTAAACTCAGTCTCAAATTCTGGCCTGAAGCTGTCTTATACATAGCATACACTCTGAACCGAATATGTCACAAAACCCAGAAAAAAACTCCTTTCGAATATTATTGTGGTAATAAACCATCCATCAGACATTTACGACCTTTTGGTACGGTGGCATATGTGGGGGTACCTAAACAACAAAGAAACTCTAAATTCGATCCGAAGGCTAAAAAGGGTGTCTTAGTGGGTTACGCAATGTCTACAAAAGGCTACAGGGTATGGATTCCCGAAACCAATAAAATAATAGAGACAATAAATGTTAGGTTTGGTGACGAATCTGTATCCACAAGTATCCCCAAACACAGTGAACAAGGTCCTAGCTATTCAATAGGCACAAACCCATTTACAACTTCGGAGCAGCGCAACGGAAGCGACCTGGGACCCTCTTACATCCTAAGTACTGAACCACCTGAAATAGATCCTTTGACTGACCTTCAACCTGACAGATTTACTTCAGAAGCACCACCCACTCAAAGTATTAGACCGAGTACCTCTAAATCTTCCGACTCTGCCTCCTCACACCCATCCGAGGGTGACAGTGACGAGGATGGCGAGGAGTTTACTAGAACTCTCAGGGAAGCTGTCTGGTTCCGTAAGCCTGTAACTAGGCCTGACAAATCGAGAACCGACGTCTACTATTACGAGTTGGGTGAAACACAACGTCTGAGATCATTGAAGGAAGTAAGAGATTACTGTCATTCTAATGGTATCAAATTTAATCCGTCACTGTTCAGTTTTAAAGGAAGCAATAAGTACGAAGGCATTGTAAAGTCCACTCCTAGTCCTAGCTCAAGTCCTGGTTACACACCTCCACACATCTCTTTCTCTGAAACTCATTGATTCCTCCATTGATTTTCTTAAGTCTCCCATTGAAAATTACAGAACGAAACACATTGACGTAAAATTATTTTTTTTGTTAGAGACCTTTTAAGCCAAGAGATTTTTAATGTTAAACACGTAGCCAGTAAATCTAATCTCTCAGACATTTTCACTAAACCTTTAACAAAGTTTGATCTTAAGAAATTTATTGATGTAATTTTTAGTTATAAGTAATTTATATACATATACATAATATTTAAATGCTATGAAAAAAAAAACTCCTCCTCCTTTGAACTTGTGTCAAGCATTAAGATGCTTGTTTAACTTTTTATGTTAAACCTTGAAGTTTAGTTTTTTTTAACTGAAATTTTTGTATATTTCAGTACTTTTCTTTTGAGGAAAAATGTTTGAATATGTAATTATACTCTTGTTATTTCATATTTGTTTCGTATGCATACGTTTCATAATATCATTTCATTGGTGTTGAAAATCGAGTTGTATTCTGTTTTTATTGCATATGTAAATATGAAAATTTTCTTCTCGTTTTAAGAGTATATATAACAAGTTTTTTTTCCATATTTAAATTGGCCAAATCATTTGCAAATGTATATCGTTTCAAAAGCTTAAGCATATTTTTTATTGTGTTGTCTTTCATGTGAGCGCTCACAGTCACAGTCATTTAACTATGTCATTAACATAATCATAATTCATAATCGTTATCATGATCATGATCGTTATTATTCTCATTATTGAAATTTTCTCATTTGCATAACATGTGTCTTTCATATATTGTCAAAGTATTTTCATATTGTAGCTCATGTATATGTATTCTTCATATTGTCCTGAATTTATGTTTATGTGATAATCATTCTCTTTCAGGATAAATATGCAAATGTATGATTGTTTAAAATTCATGTGAATATTGTTACAAGTCAAGACTAAAGAGAAAAAAAAAACATCATATTAAATTCTTTTTATGTAAAGGTAACTCGTAGTCACTTGCATGTGACGAGGTAATTGTAATTATCTTTCACGGATTTTTTTCAGGAAAATGTTATTTTTATAGACTTTTGCTATTGAACTTTTTCGACGTGGAAAAAAAAAAATCTTTCGTTAGAGTTACAATTGTAACTAAACTTTCATGAAATGAAAAAAATTGTTAATCTAGTTGTTATATATAATTGTTAAAGTTGTTGTTATTGAATATTGTTATTAACATTGTTGAAAATTGATGTTTTAGATTAACCATGTTGAAGTTATTGAATTTGTTGCATTTATGCTTGTTAATGTTAAGTTTCTGTTTTACTGGTAGCTATCGAAGTGTGATAGTTTATATTCTAATGTTTTTCTGTATTCTATATATATATATATTTTACAATATCTGTTAATTATCCATTTTATTTTTAAGTACGAGTGTTAAGGGGGGGGGCGATTGTCAGCCATTTTTCTTCCTTAACACTCTAAAATACATAATTCTAATTATATATATCGTAATATTGTAAAATGGCATGGCTTACTATCTTATGTTTTATTCCAACTTCCTTTCTTTCCTTTGCCGGCATTTTTCATTTTCCATCTTCCGTATCCAGTTTCCGAACTTTTGTTTACACGTTCAAATCAATCGCTTATCTTTTCCGTGGGTACGTTCATTCTGGTTTTATCGCTCCGTTCGATCTCAATCCGCAAGCATCGCGGATCGCATCTCGCAAGTGGCGGTCTTGCATTTCTTCCGTCGCAAGTCAGGAGCTCGCTTACTCAACTCGGAGGGGCGTATCCAGTTTCGGAATTGCCGCGGCTATTTAAAGCCGGCTGAGATATGTTGTGCGGTGGATTTTGAAGTGATGTTATGTCTCTAGACAATTGATGTTAACGTCAATATGATACAGTTTCAGAAATGTATTTTTAACTCATACAGTTTTAAAAGTTTTAAAGTTAACATCTAGTTGAGTAATTATGCTAAATCCATTGCTGGACATTTGATTTTGAATATGGTTTTATCAATTTCGCCGGTGTTTCATTTCATTAGCAGTAGTAACCCATTTGTGTTTGTTTTAATCAAATCATCATATGTATGTGTGGACATTATTAGCTTCAGTTAAAAACTCTGTGCTCTTAAGACTTTTCATCGAGTTATTAGATGTGCCGTATTGCTGGAATTTCTTTAATACGTCGATAGCTGTCGTCCATAAGTGAGTCTGTTTTTGTTTTTCATTGCTATCCTAGTATTGTTATATGCCATGCCATGCCATTCAATAAGTAATATTATTTCAATACATAGAATGATTTTAAGTTAAATATAGAGTTGAGCTTATTTTTCTGTTTACATTTTACCAGTTATATTTTCATCTGAGTTTATACATATTTTCATTTAAACTTGAATATTATTTCATGACTTAGAATAATTTTACCTGAACTTGTTTCCGTTCACAATTATGCCTGTTATATGTTTCATCTGGACTTATATATGTTTTTATTTAAACTTACATTTATTTTTCGTCAATAAACGTTAGCCTGATTTTACTGAAAAACAGTTTCTTTAATGTCTTATATTACACTGTCACAACGTCACCAATTACTTACTCTTTTAGGTCACCGTAATTACACTGTTATAAGCTGCTAAATTTTACTCTGTTTTAGACGGTTCTTGTTACAGAACCGATCAGATTATTTTCAGAATTTTCAAGTTATGATTTTGTGACTTTCACAAAAGTTGCTCTATACATTTAGCTAACATAATATGCAAATGAAATTTTGATATCGTTGACGCATGCGCAGTAAAAAATTATTTAGTAAACCAACTCATTTTGTATACAATTTTCATTATTTTTTAATTCTGATTACAGGGTACTGTGTGCAATGTTGTTTGTCATATTTTCTGAAAAAAATATTATTTTACATTAAGAACTCTGAAAATTATAAGGAAAAAACTTGGAAAAATTTGGGACCATTTTTATAAAAACCTTAATTACTCTGCGAGTATGCATGCTATTTGCATAAAAATAAACACAGTGTATTACAATAAGGCATTCAATCATAATCTAGAGTTTGAGCGCTTTTGCTGCATTAGTTTTGACAGGGTTATTCAAAAGATATTCATTCTTTTTTAATTTGTTGGCGGTCCCCTATGGAGTTTCGGTAAAAAATATTCACGGAGTTGTATGACGTATACTATTTTATTTATACATTAAAAGTTTCGAGATGATTCCTCATGCATTTTTCTAGATATTTAGTAAAATGTCTAAAATGCAAGTGTCCCATAATCATTGGCAATATAGTGTATTTTGTTTTGGAATTGTAATGCATTTTATAAATTGTTTACATATGTTATGTTTTCATATATTATGCTACACATATCCATGACTGGTAAGTATTACGGTGGCCCCCAACGACTAGTATTATTTGGATTTTATAGCAGTACTTAAAAATGCTTCTTGGATTTGGCAACAAGCAGGGAGCAGAAACGAGCAGTACAAAAATAAAATAAGAATTAAAGTGACATATTTTATATCCTATATAAACATTCACATACTGGAGTTAAAAACTAAAACTGCATTAATAATATTACCTTCTATTTTCTTTATTGTTATTACATAATAATGTCATATCAGACAGAAACAGTTTCTTTGTTTCCATAAGCTCTTCACATGGTTTCGATTGGCGAATTAAAGTTGCAATCACTTTTAATATCACTGTTATATAGGGAAAAAAAAGAAAGAAAATATTTTAATTATAGCTCTAAAATTATAATAAAAAATTTGATACTACTTGGTTATCTCGTCGACCAATTTTGCCAAATTATACAAATTGCCAAACTAATAGCCAAATCATACATATTGACATAATTTTTATTTTAAATAACAGAAAAACAAATAATTAGTAGAATATTAATAAAAATACAAATAAAAAGTTTAAATAAAAATCACTTAATGACGTTTAAAACACATGTACCGTTTTCATGTCATTGAATAAGACATTCACGATTATCCATTATTATTATTTAATCTTATAGTTTGGCGATCGTTTTTTGGTCGATGGGATAACCAAGTAGTACCAAAAATATTTATCTAAGAAAACAATGATAATGACATACTAGAAACTACAAATACTACTTCTATTATATGCAATCTAATATTCAAAGGTAAAGAAAACTTATTAACTTGGAACTGTTTATCATGGAATTCAAATAGCCATGAAATAAATTCCTGCTCCAGATAAGAAAGATTATAATAATACAGTTATTTGCATATTTAATATGTTTAATATAAATAGATTTTTTCAAAAAAATTGTCTAACATGAAAGATTCTTTTAACTTAACTGGAAAGAAAAAAAAAATTTGAGAATCTTTTGGAAAAATATCTTTTTAAAATTTGGGCAGAAAGTTATCCCTCCTGAATGCAATATGTTTAAAAAAAATAATTTAAGAAAGATATCTTAAAACAAAAAGAAAACCATAGGAACTTTTTTGTTTGGTCTTCAATAGAAAAAACTGTAATTAATTTTATTTAAAATCCAAGGAAAAAAAAAAAAAAAAGAGAGGAGAGGTGATTAATGAGGATAGTATTATTAAATGAAAATATTTAATTTTAACATGAAAAAAATGCTTGTAATGCTTAAAATATATTTTAATGTCAAAGATTGGCAGTTTAACTCTTTCTGGCACAGGCAAATTCTGTTAGTAAAATGAGAAATTATCAACTGACTCCGGAATTTAGATTTTTTTTTTTTTTTTTTTTTTAGAAATTAAGAACTTCTTAATTTAAGCTTTCACTGTAAAAGCAAATTTTTAGTATAATGTTATTGGTGCCGTTTACAAGTTTGGAATTAAAGTTAGGTATCCCTGACTGAGCACAGTATGCTGGAAGGGGTTAAACAACCAGTACTCATCAGTTCAGATTAAATAATAATTTAATTTCTGGCATTTTAATTTTTTTCCACCATACTTTAATACGGGATCATACCAGTTTTGCTTTCTGCAATCACATGATTTTTATTAGCCTCAAACTCAGGTCAGATATTATTTATTGTTTTACTCACAAAAAAATAAACTTATTAAAAGGATAATTTTGTTCATAAGAATTTACAATTTTCTGTTCATAACATTTTAAATAAGATTTTTCATATCTTTATTTTTACATTTTTTTATTCCTAAAAGCTTAAATACATCATCTTTTTCTTATTGGGGGGGGGGGGGGGGTAAAATTTATTATTTAATGGTAATTTTAATTTTGTTTTAGGAACTACTCAAAATATTTATGGAAAATAGTTACAATGGAATAAAAGCATAATTGAAAGAGCATATATATTTTTTATTAGAAGAAATCTTGTTATATGGACAGTGTGCATGAAAAATGACAAACATTTAAAGAGTACATCGATAATCAATTCATGAATATTACAGTGCCGAAACTAGCCTTTTTTTACGCCCGGGGCAAACATGGATTTTGGTACCCCCCACATATATGCATTCTTTATAATAAATACACCAAAGAAAATCTTAATTTGGCACCCCCATCACCTTCTGTTGTGTTGGCGCCCGGGGCATGTACCCCCTCTAGTTTCGGCCCTGGAATATTATACTGCTTTTCAGAGGCACATGACCTTCACATTCATCTCTGCCAATTGACCTGAAAATCACATACTGTACCATCTCTTTTACCCTGTATTATCTTAGAAATACAGTTTCAACTTGTAAAGGTCAATGAAAGACATGTGCCTCTGTCACTAAATAGAAATATAGCTTCTATAAAACAATTGTGGGTCATAAAATATTTTTTATTGGGCCACCACCACCCGGCATCGTTAAAATAATACCCCTGTCAAATAATTACAAAATTTTTGCTCAATGGGTAGATTACAATCTTTTAGGTTTAGTGAGGACATTCTATCCAAAGACCCTGAAATAACTTTATAATTCCTAGATGTTGTCTTCAGTTTAATTGTTAAAGATTTCCCTGTATACCACATTTTTCGTAAAATATTTGTCAGAGTGTGGGATTAATATTCCTTGTTGTTGTCCTTGATTAATTTTAACTTTGATGTCATAACTATGTCCTGCTCCAGAGCATTCAAGATACAATTGCCCATGATTAAATACAGGATCAGACAAATAAATGCCAACAGATTGAAGTATTCGTTCTTCAGACTTATTAACAGTCATTACAAATGCAAGTTTGACCAGAAATGTTTGTCTTGTCATTTGAAATAGTAAGATCAGGTTGCTAGGGCACAGGTCAAACCACAGAATGAAAACAATTTCTCCTTCAACAGTATCTGTAAGCATTTCAGCAATAACTAAGTTACTAGCTGCACTCGTCGAAATTCGACGGAAAAGAATATATATTAGATAAGTATCTTACATTTAAAGCTTATGAATAATAAAAATGAATGACATAAAAGAAAAGTGTACTTAGAAGAAAATATAAATTTTATTCAGTTTTATCTATAATAAATATAAAATCAGTTTTCATATTGGTTCAATGATAGGTTTTTTATTTTCTTTTTGAGTTAAGATTTAACTTTTCTTTTCGAGTTAAAGTATTTCTTTACATATGACATTAGTTGTTGTGTTGCTTTTTGGAACTGTTTGCACTTTCAAATTT
Source organism: Maratus speculifer (assembly GCA_964019185.1). NCBI lineage: Eukaryota > Metazoa > Arthropoda > Arachnida > Araneae > Salticidae > Maratus > Maratus speculifer. The sequence continues at coordinate 196,097,668 of OZ025296.1, read as the reverse complement.
TTAATGAACGTACTCGAGACATCGCAACATATGCCGTGGTTAAATACTGGCTCAGGTAAATAAATATCAACAGAATCCATTGTTTGCCCTTGTGCTTTATTAATTGTCATGCAAAACGCAACACGAATAATGAAAACATTCTAAATGAAAAGGGAAGAGTTGTATCTGATGGCATTAAATCCATTCTAGGAATAAAAACTTTTTTTGCAACTCCCTCGCCAGTAGTAACTGCTAGATCCAAAAAATTATCATATATGTTTCGTACAATTTACCTGGTCCCTTTTAAAAGACTTTCGTGTGGACTTAGTAATATTAGAATTGCTTCGATTTTTAATGTGAGAATGTGTGGATGCAATCCACTTAATTCTAAGCTATTTAAAAATTCCGTTGGAAATTGGAGGATTTCTTTTTTCACTTTCAGTTATTAAATTATTTCTACTCATGTATGTTATGGATGTGCGAGATATAAGGTTAATAACTTTATGGTTAATTTCACTGCAATGATCGTTTTTCGGGGCTGGAATTGAAACTTTAACCAATTTAATGATACTATCTGAAAATGAAAATCCTTTTCGAAAAATCTGGGATACGATGGCATTTTCTGCTATAATAGACAGTGATAAACATACTTTATTTGAGTCTCTAGAGAATTCTTCATTCATGCAAGAATTTCTCCATTACCTATTTTAAGCAAAAATTCCGAAAATTTAGATTCTTCTGGTCTTAATCGCATATTTTTTAACAATTTAATTATTTTTAATTATGACCAAAGAGTCGAAAATTTAATGCAGTTTTGAACTATGCTTTGTTTTGTTCTTTGTTTAGTACCAATTTTGTAATTGTGGCAACAGAATCACTACATTTTCCCTTAAAATTGAAAAAAAAAATGGAAATTAAAATGCGTATACTATTTTTAAAAGTCTGTTAAAAAATCCAGTGAATTTAGGTTATATTTCGTTTAATAATTTGGATAATTGTGTTTTATAATATTTTATTAATATTAGCTTAAAATAATATTGTTTGAGAGTTAGACTGACCAATATAAAATGTATTTTTTACTGTAACTAATTTTCTATATTTATTATAAGTCAATGAAACTGTTCTTTTTAAAATATTTTCTTTCGTAGAATTTTGACGGATTCCACCTCGTATTTGTAATATCAACAAAACATTTTAATTATTACAGAAACAGAGAGTTACTAAAACAGCATAACCAACCCAATACACATTTACAGCACTTGCAATAAATTTAATTTATTAGTTTGTAGTCTCCATGAACTTGTCATAATTAGTTTTATTGCCATGACAACGAAAAGAAAAACGATATCTTTGTTATTAAAAAGAATAAAAATTTTGTGTTTGTTAATGAAATGTAGAAAACGTTTTATTTATTTTTATTTTAAATAATAACTTAATACAACGAAATGATTGTAATTAATTTTTGATATTATGTAAAATAGAAAGATCGTAATACCGACAAATCACAGGTTTTATTCTTTTTCTTTCTTTTTTTTTTTCTAATATGACATCAGTTACATTCTCCTGATTGGTGGAAAGTAATAAAGAAAAATAAATTTTTATTATAGTGAGAAAAGCTTAACCTGTTGCCACTGTTTTGAGGAAATGTCGCGAAAAAGATTTTAAAATTAAAAATAAAGTATAAAAATGGAAATAAATTAAAAATTAGCCAGAATGGGCACATCTACACATGAACAGCTTTCATTAAAAAAAATAATTATCAAAATCGGGCCAGTAGAAAACTCAGGGCTGATGACTAAAAAAACAGCCAGGTGTTTTAAATATATAGATTTTAAAATTCCTAACCATAAGACTAGTATCATTGAACAATTCTCTTTTATTGTTTAAGTAAGAACATATTTGCACCTTTTCTAAAGTTCAATATATGTGGGGCCATGCCTGATGGAATTTCATTGTTGAGAAACTTGACCAGATACATAAGAAAGAAAACTTTTTTTATGGAAAATTACAGTTTTCATTTGACATTTCGACTTTCATTTAGGCTTAGAATTTGCCATAAATTACAATAATAATAAAAAAAACATACTGAGTCACCACATTTGTAAATTGATGTAAAAATCTTCACCAGTTGCACATTTATAACAATATACATACAATATATATTGCAATGTACTGATTAACTTTAATATTATAATTTATAACAACAACATTAGAAAATATTATAGTTTAAAAAATGTTCAAACTATGAGATTTTAGCCAAAATATCCTTTTAAAAGATAAACATTAGATGAAATGAAGTTATGAAAATATCAAAATTTAAATTTCTATTAAAATCATACATTTATTAAAATGTGTATAAAAATCACCAACTTACACAACATGGAGTAAGGATGGTTTTTATGTGTAGAAATATGCTGATAATATGTAAATATCATATTTATTAGTGAAAAAAAATGGATACTTACTTTTACTTAAGTTATATAATGAATAAATTTAACACAATTATTCATTTTTTAAATATGTACGAAACAAATAAATCAATTAAAAACTTTTAGGTAATGATTCTTTATGAATAGAAAGTAAATGAAAAACGAAAATATATTTCACTAAGTTACATATTTTTTAATACAGTTTATCAGAATGTTTATCATTTATTACTTATCATACACCATTTATTTATATGCTTTATAGTTACATTAATATATATATATATATATATATATAAACTCTATTATTCACAATTAAACAGAAATGGTGCATCTCTTATTTTTTGAGAATTAAATAAAAATCATGCAATTGTGACATCATAAATTCACTTTTATATTTTAACAAAATAATAAAGCAACTATAATTTGTGATTTGTGCTATAGCTAGTATACACATTGCCATCATCATCATCTTTTTATGCACTAAAATTTTGCTATGGTACTCCATTATGAAATTTGGTATTTTTTGAAATTCAATACTTGAAAAATGGATCAATCATTAGGTTTGTAATTTATATCAAGAAAAATACAATTTTTTAATTTTTAAACATAGTTTATGTAACAATTTTCTAACAATTCATTTTTAAAATTATTAAATTTTTCAGTAACTTCAAATGTTTTATTTTTCAAGATTAATCTGCAGATACTATTCACAAAAAAGTCATCGGCAACATGTAGCTTTGTTTTAAAGATGATCATTAAAATTATTATTACTTTTATGCCTTTTCATCAATCATTTTTGGTAAACAAAATCTGACACACAATGATTTAATGCAATAATAACAGATGTTTGGAGAAATATAGCTATTTATTAATCAGAAAATGAATACTCCTATGTGGCAAAAAGCAGAATTTACAACAATGTACACAAAAACTTTTTTTCTTTGCATTATCTTGATTTTGAAACATCATTCAACATTATTACGTAGCAAAAAACCTAATCCAAAACAATCTAAACAGAAACATTTTTATAAATTATTTTAATAATTATAAAGCATTATTCAGGGCCATTATAATAAACTATGTTAAGCTATCAATAATACAAGCACTTATTAAGAAACAATACAGAACTAAAACTTTAAAATATACAGATTGAAAATAAGCAATTTTTTCTGAATATAGTACAATTAATTTCATTTTAAAAATAAAAAATAATATAACTAAAAAATAATTTTACCAGCACATATAATTAATGTCAATAGTTGACAACAAAAAAAAACCAACTTACTTGGATTTTCCAGTCTATAATGAGATTCTGGCTCAGGATGCTTTTGATATAAAATCTGACTTGATACATGCTCCGTCAGAATCTTAAAAAATAAATGAAAACAAAGGGATAAGCAATATTTAAATAAATTAATATGGAATATAATTAAAATTATTATGAAATAACAACATCATAAGCAACATGATAGATTAAAAGTAATTCACCAAGATTAATATTCAATATTTAATTTTGAAAATTAACAATAGTATATAATCAAAAAATATAATCAAAATAATCAATATAATCAAAATTCTGGAGCAATTACCTCATATAGAACATTATAAGTTGAAAGCGATATATGGTCTGAATGTAGTAGTAATCTGTCAGCAAGTAGCATATATAAGTTGTGGGGACCCATAACATCATGTTTTCTCCTAGAAATAACATTAAAATATTTTAACATAATGTAGAAAACTGAATATTTACTTATACATATTTCACCTCATGCAAGTTTTTAGCATGTGCCTCCATTAGCACATTGAAAATGAAACATTTAAAATTAAATTTAATGTAATTAAATATATTTTATTGAACATTTAGAAAACAGTACTATTTATAAAGATTCAGTATAATATTGATTGTATTTCTAATGTGTAACCCTGTATATCTCAAAATCTGCTTTGATGTCAGCTTTGCAAAGCATAATTTCATTTTAAGCTTATTTAATACTTAAAATGTGAAATTGCAATTAATTTAACCATTTTAAATTGTAACAAGGAGAATCATTATATGCATTGAAATTTATTTTCTGCAAAAAAACAATATTCTCCACCTCCTATACACACCCCATGATCGCCATAACTGTTTCCTTAATAATAATCATAATTCTCTAGAATTAAAAGATCAACGACTTAAAATTTTTTATCTAAAATTACACTGTGCAACAAAAATTGATGAAGTTAATGCTTCTGATATAGAAAAGACTTAATGAATTTGATGTGAGGAACATTAATATGACCATAAATATTTTAAAAATAGTTTACAAATATATGCTCTAGAGAAGAGTTCAAACTTTTTTTATAAGCCTGAACTTGCCTTAGTCCAATAATTTTAAATGTGAACCTACCCAGCACAAAACATTCTATGTCATCAAAGAACAAGTCTGATCCAGAAGGTACGCAATAAAATAAAATAAAATAAACAATCTTCAAAAATTGTTTCAAAGTATTATATCTTTTTTGAACCATTTCATGCACAGAAATAACTGTTAATCCCTTGTACACCATAAACTTTACAGAATTCATACTCTTTTTAACAAAATTCATTCCAAGAGTTTTCAAGGAGTCTTAAATTTTTTTCACCAGGTTACTTCCTATTTTAATAAGATCTGGTTACCCTTTTTCACAGTGGTGTATACCAATGACCAAATTACTTCTGTTTTTAAATTACAACAATTATTTAAATTACAACAATTACATTATTTCTGTTTTTAAATTAAAAAACACCATTTTTAATTATAGTGTAATCTAAAGTTTCTGATTGTCTTGAATCCAAATTTCATTAAATACACACCTTCCTCTGGCATTTATATATGCTAAACAAGATTTTAAAAAAAACTAAAACTAAACATGAACTTATAAAATATGCAAATGTATTAAATTAATGTAAACAAAATGACAACATTTGATGATCTCTGTCCAACCCAGTCTCTCCTGTGTGAACAATCTTTCTTTTTAGCTGCCGCTCATGATGTGTGAAAAATCAATTACATTGCACATTGCATTTAATACTACTTCATGTCAAGCTAATTGTATTTTATGTGATTTTCCTTCAAAATTGATAAAATTTTTAATGTTTAATATGCTGAAAATTATAGACAGTAAATATATATATACATCATAATTTTAATATTTTCCAAGTTTTTTTTTTTTCTTTTTTTTTAATTTCCAAGAGTCAAAAGTAAATCCAGGAGTTTTAAGCACCCTTGAACAAAAAAATGGAATTCCACAAGTTTTTAAGGAAATCCAGGAGGCATACGAACCCTGATTTTATGAAAACTTACATTCAATCACATCAAAAAGTAAGTTTTATATCAAATAAAAATATACTTTACTTGAGAGGGTTCTCTTTATTTTCTTTCTCAACGAGCAAACATGATGGACAGATTAATGAAGTGAATTTAAAAAATAATTGCATAAAATTTTCAGAAACAGCTACTTATATGTCAAAGAATCCAACAACATTTTTTAATTTCCAATAAAAGCTGTACATCTTAAATTACAATCTATTTCTTCCTTACAACAATCTTCTGTCTCTTTTTCAATCTCTTTGTCCTTGATCATCAACTTAAATTAAACATTTGACACTATATCTCAAAGATCTGATACTGTTATAGCAAAAGAGGAAACACCTATTGTTTTATATTTGAATAATCGTATATGCCAATTACATCAATTTGTGAATGAAAAACAACTTTGTGAAAGTGCAGGGCAATTTCATGTGAAAAAATAGATAGAAAAACCACTAGCATTATTTTCACATCAAGATTTATTATGATTTGTACACCCCAGAAAACTAAAAATTCCCAAAACTTATGCTAATGCTAGTTAACAAAACAGCAATAATTATTATTTTCGCATTATATATTTAAAAAATAAATAAATAAATAACCTGTTCAGTTTAAAAAATATTCTATTCTTTATTCGTCAGAGTTATTGGTAGTGTCTCTTTCAATTGCCGCCATATTAAGGGGGCTCAAGGGTTGAAAACTTTTCAAAAAAAAAAATTTTTTTAATGAACTAGTTTGATTATTCAATTAAGTCTTAACTCAATGCAAAAAACTGCATAAAAACATTTGCATTTTTAACGGAGTTATAAGTATTTATGTATCAACACTTTCATAGCCGCAACCATATAATTTCAACTTTAAGTCGCGTTTTCTCAAAACTTGATTTTTGACAACTAACACCAATATTAAAAAAAAAAAAACTATTTGATGTTTTTCCGTATCGATCAACCCCTGAGCCCCCTTAACAGATTATCACTGTCAGTGTTAGAAATAAATCTGCAAATAGCACAAATATTTTTTAAAAATAGCATTCTAATACTAGAAAAGAAAAACATGATTTCTGTTTTCTTCATTCTGACCAAAATAATAATGGGTAAAGTAATTTTGAAAGGGATTTTTTTTTCCCTATACCAGAAAAAAATAAAATAAAAATAAAAATAAAAATAAAAATTCAGTTTAAAAAAGAATGCACTCGAGGGTTAATATGAAAACTGAGCCCGAGAATGTTTCATCTTAAATGTGTTTCCCTATATATTGAATATGAGCTTATAATATATAAAAAGACCTCTGCCCCCTAGAAGCTATGCTCGCCAACCCCAATGCAGACACTAAAAATCTGTTAATATGATCTACTTTTAAAAGATTATGGAAGATTGAATTAATATTTAAAGCCCATTGGCGATTTCCTTATAAACAGGTATCCATCCTATATCTTTTACGAAGGGTTTTTAAGGCCTAATCAGCTGCTGTTAATAGCTGTTTTCATGTTTGAATAAATAAGATTAGTTAAACATCTAGAAATTAGTTAATATAAACTGAACTAAATCAATAGAATCTTTGTTTTACAGTATTTTTTAATAGCACTATGAGAAAAAGATTTTAAATGTACAGTTTTAAATTTGACATAATTTTCACAAAACTTTTCTTTTTCTTGTAATATTCACCTGAAAATATTTTTATTGTTAGAAAGGAAATATTATTATTTGCAGTATCTTAGAATTGGCAACAATAGTTAAAAAGATCATCTCAAAATATGAAGTAAATATCATGTACATGTAAATATATATTATTTGAATTTAAACTGTTTGGCAATGTTATTATTTAGCCATATGAAATAGAGTGTAATTTCATCCGCATTTACTATTTTTAATATACATTAAATAATTCATTATTTATAGTTTTCTTCTTAAATATTCATATATAAAAGCACTTTTTATGACATAATTTTCAATATTTTTCCTCTTTTAACATGTAATCATTTAATTCTAGTTTCATAGGGTTTTCCTATTTATATAGTCACATGTAAATAAATTTTTAATTTAAAAGAAATATTATTCTTTACAAAGTTTTTACAATTGGCAGCAATTTAAAATAATAATATTTTCTAAAATATGTAGAAAACATCTGTGACAATGATGAAAATTTGAATTAAAAATGGAAATAAATCCTCAAAAAATAAATCAAATTAAAAACAATCTGCACACTTGGAGCTTCCAATGTACACGATAGAGGCAAAACATTATGACAATCCTCATATACTGCAATGAATGTGCTTGGATGACATGGTGTGTACATAATCAGGTAGGAATAATATTTAACTACTGCTAGGGAGTTTGTAGAATCCTTTTTGTGTTTATTTCTGCCTGAAATGGGAAAGGCCATTGATCTAATTGGCATTGATAGAGGGCAGAATTCAATGACCCGACAGCTCAAAGCGAATATCTCCAAAACTACACAATTTGTGGATTGTTTGCAGCATATCTTTGTCAGTACTTATGCAAATTGGATGAATAATGGTGAAACCACTGGCAGATGCCATGGCATTAGGCATCCATGCATTATCAATGAAAAAAGAAAGTCCGAGACTGCCAAAGCATCATCGTCAACTACTCCTACACTACAACCAGAAACATCCTTACTGAACAATGGATCATTGGTCAGATGAATCAAGATTCATTCTTCAGCACGTTGTTGAGACTTAAAATGTAATGTAAGTGTAAGAAGTTATTCACAGGTTTTTAGAGACAACAGACCTTCCAGCCACACCAAAGTGCAATGTATAAATAGTAAACTGCAAGTTCTGTTAATTCTAATTGTTTTTAAATTAACATATAACCAAGATTATTCATTAAATATTATTACATTCTAAATATGAATCTTGAATATTCTTTAAGTGCTGTCTCAGTACTTCATATACATACATTAATGCATCCTTGATATACTACAAATTCTAAAACAAATAATTAAATTTCAAAAAATAAATTATTCAAAAATGAATTTACTTATGTGTGCTGCGACTCAAAAAATATCCCAGGAGTTTTAGAGCTTGTAACCGAATAACTTCATTGGTAGAGGCTAGAAGTTTCAAAACTGTCCTGTGTGATAAAAGTAATGTATATATATACTTTAGTTACACACATATATATTAAAACAGCAACAATAAAACTTCTTCTCAAGGATAAAACAAAACAAAATGAGAAACGTTATTATATTAAGTATATCATTTTATATCAAATGTTTTCCAGTTGAAAAAATTACCTGATTCCATTTTTAATATCAAAAGCAGGGACCATAGAGGCAGGATGTTCAGACATTAAAGACATTAACATTTGTAGCACATCGTGAAGATTTTCATCCTATACAAAAAAAAAAAAAAAATTGCAGAAAATTAATAAAATCTATAGTGAAATTTAAAGAAAGAAAGAGTTTCAGCTAACAGTTAAAATAGTAGCAATATAAACTTTAGAATAATAAAAAATTAATTATGCATATTGGAGCTGGATCATGTCAGAAATTTAATATCACAATATATCAACCAATTAATATTTATACTGTTGATATATTGTGATAACTATCTTAAAGTGTGTGGGAGTTAAAAAAAAATCCTTATTTCGAAAGATAACAGGTAGGCAGCAACAATTTAAGTACAAATAGCTGTAGAAAACAATGAATCAAGTATTTTATACTTATCTTCTCACATAATACACATTAAACAAATAAGGATTTATTTATTGATATAAAATAGAAGTATTAAAAACAAGTCGTAAATTATACGTAAAACTTGGCAAATGAAGTGAGTTCATACTATAACAAAGTTTTATAAATATCCAGATCTTGGTGGAAATTTGCTGCATCATTATGCAAAAATATATAAATAGAAAATTTTTTATGGTTTTATATATAAATTCAACAATACAAAAAAATATGATTATATTAAATAGAGCGTCAGCACCATAGAAACTTAGAATTGTTACTTATCATGGGATGTCATTGAATTAATTATGTATGATAGGATTTAATAGAATAAAACTCAATCTTCATTAAATGTAAAATGACTCCACAAAATTTTGCTGTGGTTGTGTATATTAAATTTCAAACCATTCAGCTCGATAGTTTTTATGCTGTTCTACATGGACAGACAAACGGGCCAGATAACAACTGTAAGTGCTATATTTTTATATAGTTACATTTCCCCATAGACCATAATGTAATAGAATACTTTTGAATGTCTCTACAATTAAACTATAAACACAACATACTCTATTTCTAATACAGAATAAAGCATAGTAAATCTCAATTGCATATATCAATTACAGTGCAAAAAGGAAAAAAATCTTTTTTGGATATGCTGGTCAGGGTCGAAACTAGAGAGGGGGTGAGCAAAGAGGGCCTGGGCACTAAATGAAGATTATGTTTGTTGATTTTTATCATGTTTATGGTTAGCATGGTATTGTTAAAAAGTCCTGTGTGGAATATGCCATAGCATACAAGAATCTGAGGATGATATAATATAAGGATGTTGCATAAACCAGAATTTCCTCAATTCCGTTTTGAGGGTTTTAATGAATTCATATTTGACAAAGCTGATTATATAGTTCAGTATAATATATTTTATGATTATGTATTTTAACACATTCGTTGCCAGTCACACGCTAGCACATAAAATTCTCAACCATTTAACATGGAGGGCAGAGTTATCGGCAGTGAACGTGTTAAATAAGTATGTTATTTGAAACTTAGTAAAATTATCTTTGTGAATTTAACCCTCTCGGACATATGACCTCATATGAGGTCGTATAATTATTGCATTACTAAGCAAAAAAATTTTGAGGATTCATTTTTGGAGATTTGATTTTTGGACAGAGAATATCTAACATGCAGTACAATAACAAAATTATTTTATTATGGTTTCTCATTTATCAAAAAAGAAGATTTTTTGTGAATAATGAAAACATTGAAAAATAATTTATGCTCAAGAGGGTTAATTTGAATTGAGAAGGGGAGGGGGGGGGGAGGGGGGGTTATGCAAAATTCATGTTTGTCCCGGGTGCAAAAAAGACTAGTTTCGGCACTGATATTGGTAGAATGTAGAGTCAGAACTGAGATATTGATGTTGGGATATATTGTCAGAGTCAGAACTTACATATTTTAATTTTTATACCTACTAAGGCGTTTATATCTATTCTGACCAAAAGCCATACTCAGAGCTGTTAAATCTGTATTTTTTGCATACCACAGTTATTTTGGAGAAATTGTTCTGTTAAATAACTCAAATGTTCCAATTAAATAAAAGAACATTTTCAGAATAATAATTTTAGTAGGAAATTTGGAAGCTCTGCATATTTGATATACTGTATATTCAAAATGAACACATATGAGAGTTAAAAAATATCAATATTTGTTGATATAGAGAGAAATAATCTGACCCTAATGCATATGTTTACACACAATTTCAGAAATGTGTTAGTTATTCACAAAAAGCTGAAAAAAGTATAAAAGCATCAATTAAATACATATCTGGCAGAATTTTTGGGAGTGGCAGGTGAGGTTTTGTTAATATTGATTTAAACTTAGAAAAATTTATAAAGTTTTAAACACAGAATTGATAAGTGTTTTCTGTCATAAACAAAAGAAACAAAGTTACATATTGAAGTGGTACTCCTTAAGGATTGTTCTTAAGCTAATAAATTGCATGGGGGTGAAGATGCACTGAAAATAAAATATTTGTATTTTCAAATAGTGGGAACATAATAATATTATGTAAAAATTGATGTAGAATTTATCCTTTTTAATTTTTTGTAGTATCCCTGATATGAGTAAGATGTCAGAAAGGAGTACATACTTTGCATCATGTTCATGCATTTTTTGAAAAACTTTTCATCCAAATATAATTAATCATGTCTTTAAAAAAAAACAAGAATTTATTGCAGATAGTGTATTTTTTATTAGCCTTTTATATTACCTTTCTAAGTCTGGTTAGGATTAAAAAAGGAGAAGGAGGGAGGAGGTAGTTTCACTCATACAAATTTATATTTATATAACATATAAGTTTTAATAAATAATAATACAATTATGCCACTGAAATCTGTCTGCAGTATATTTTCATCAATCACACTAGAACTAGAGGGACACCCAATTTAGCAGAATGTCAAAATTTATTTATCCTTTTATGAATTAATAAAAAACAGCTAAAAGCATGACAAAATTTATTAACAATGATAAAAGCTTGATGTTGATGATAGTCATATTTTTGACATTTTTGAGCTTTTGTTCTTTTAGGAAATTTCTTTTAGAATTTTTAAGATATTTTTATTTTTTATAGTTTAGTGTGCGTTTTCAAGCAATTATTTAAAATGATAAATAATAATAATCCCAATAATAATAAAGACAATTACAAGTATGACTTTTAAAATTAATTCAAAACCAGTTCCAAAACTGGAAGTACCTTTATTAAAAAAAATCTGCAACCAAAATCAAAAAAGTACAAAATGGGCCTATTAGAGATCAAGCTCATCATTCTATTCACACAATTTTTTATTTTTTATTTTTTTTTTTTTTTTTTTTTTTTTTTTTAAATATTTAAATTGAAACAAGAAATTAATGATGAACATGCCCAAAGGTTTAGTATTAGCAAATGGGTGTTTTCAAGTGAATGAAGAGTCCCCTTAAACACTAACATTCCAAAAAGTTCTTGTGTAGGGAAAAAAAAAAAGTTATGGATATTGAAGGTAAATAGAAAATAACTTATTTATACCTCATGGACGGTAGTCAAATAATTCAGTATACTCTGCAATTCATCTTCTTTGACACCATTTCCTTTTAAGATCAATTGTTTCAAAAATAATAAAATGTAGGCTCGTATGGACATAATATCATTTTGATTAGGACGGGGGCCATCTGTAAACAATAAAACACACAAAATTAAGAATAAAATAAAGATTATTAAAACATTTTAAAACAAACAAGTTAGAAATTGGACAAGAAGCATAGCAAATGAAGTGTGTTCATACTATAATGAGCTTTTAAAAATATTTAGTTCTTGCCATTATAGTATACAGTACTTTGGATTCAGTATAGTGGCCGAAATCTTCTGTGTTTTCCTGTGAATACTACCTGCTACTGCTTTCTATTATACAGGAAGTATCTTGTATCAAACCTGAACAACGTATATCAATTTCATAAAATGTAAAATAGTTTAATATAATTAAAATATGGCCTAAACAATGTTTCCCTGTATACCATTATGTAGTGGAATACTTTAGTGTGGTCCTGTAAATTAATAATGAATATTCTTTGCATCATAGATTGTACAGAATTTATATTTTAGTGTATACTTCATAGATTCATGTCAATTCGATTATATTCTAAAGAACAACATCATTAAAATGTACTTGAAACTATTTTTTCCTATTGACCTGATTGTCCCTGTAATTAAACTATACATCTAATTTTCATAAAATTTGAAATGACTTGACAAAATTATGCAACAATTATATATTTTAAATCTCAAACGATTTGGTTGAGTAGTTTTTGCTCTATTATATGCAGACAGACAGACTGAAAATAACTATAGTTGCTTCGTATTTATATAAATACGAATGCACCTACAAATATTGAGAAATTGATGATTAATACACAGTATTTTGGATACAGTATAGCAGCCAAAATATTTTGTGTGTCCCTGTAAATACTATCTGGTTTCTATTACATAGGAAATAATTTGTAGTAATCCTGAGCAACATATATCAATTTCATAAAATGTTAAAAAGTTTAATACAGTTAAAACACGCACCAAACAATGTTCTCCCTATACCATTGTGTAATGGAATACTTTTGTGTTGCCCTATAAATCAATAGCAAGAATTCTTTGCACCACAGATTGTAATGTACAAATGTATATTATAGTATATACTTCATAGATGCATATCGATTTTATTATGTTCGAAAGAGTGTAACACCATTAAAATGCACTTGAAACTTTTTTGCTATTAACTGTAATGTATCAAAATACTTTTGATTGCCCCTGTAATTGAGCTATGCATCCAATTTTCATAAAATTTGATTTGACATGACAAATTTATGTAATAAATATGTATTTTAAATTTCAAACGATTTGGTTGGGTAGTTTTTGTTGTCTATTTCCTCTGTTTTAGTTCTTGTCACTGTGCAAATGCCAATGTCAACACTTCCATAATTTCTTTTTAAAATCTTATTCCTAAAGTACCTTTGTTAAAAAAAAAAAAAAAGTTTCTTTTACTATAATTAAACTTAAATTAAAATACAGTTTTTATTAAAAATAGTTTCTTTTTAATTAAAATAAATTATACCTTTAACCTTAATCTTTATTCTTCCAAATCTCCTAAATAGTTCTCTAGAATATATCTTTCAGTTGCCATATATTTCATCCATGCTACTCTGTTTAGAAGTTTTTCGGAATCTAATTTCACTTCCTTTCATTATCTGATCGTAGTACACACGGCCGTTATGAGATAACGATAGGTGTCCAATCTTTGACGTCATCTATCAGAAGTTACATCATTCTGATACTCCTAATGAGATTCATAAAGTAAATAGATTTCGAATCGCTGTTTTAGTAGTTAACTGTTACCCATGTTAATGATCAGCGTATATATGGATCGCAAGTTGCTGAGTTAATCAGTTTTGATTATCCTTTGGAATGTGTCGGTAGGCTTGGCCACTGTTTAACTTTTTATAACATGAATGTTGCTTGATTAATTACGACGGTCATGTCTAGTGGTAGCTAAATAAATATTTTTTCTGTCAGAGTTTGCATTAAGATTTTTCAGCAAAACATTTTTCTATTAATGGCTTATTTATCATCTTGAATTTTAAAGTTTACTTTTTCTTCGACACTTTTAATGTCTACACTGTAAAGTCGATTAAGAGAAAATGAGTCATCGGTGGAGATGTAGTTAATTCATTTTTCTCCTGATCAGATGGGTTTTCCAGGTCGGCGTGCTTGTTAAAGGTCATTGACTTCGTAGATGGTGTTTCACGGAGAGAGAGAGAGCAGTAAATGAATTATCAGCGAATGTATTTCTGTTTCCCCAATGGAGGTATCATTTCTTTTGAAAATATGTCTTGCCATGAGCTTCGGAACATTTTGTTTTTCTTCAAGTGGTATTCAACAAGTGTTTTTCATATGTCATGAAGTCACTTAGTATTTAAAGCAGATAAGTTATGCTTTTGTTATAAAGTTAATTGATAAATTTCTTTTTAATTTAATTTTATTATGTTATTAGACTTCAATAAATATTATGTTAGATTTTAAATTTGGTTTGTTATCTTTTATGTCACCACACATTATTTTTCTTTTAAAGTTTAACTTACACTGATTTTTAAACTCCTTTTTCGTTTAATTGTGGTTAGGGAACCAGCATGAGCATTTCTGCCGTATAAGCTGCTCTACAAATCTTTAAATACTTTGTATATTACATTAATAAATATACAAAAGTTTTTGCATTGTTATATGCGGACAGACACAGACAGACAGACTGAACAACGACTATAAATGCTATGTATTTACATTACTATTAATGCACCTAAAAATGATTGACATCTTGATAATGTAATGAAGCAGATTTCCAAATTTATAATTAAGCTTTTCAATTTTCAAAATTACATTTTTGATTCTGATATCTTTGGATTAACTAAATATCCTAAAATAATGCTTTATCAAACTGACACACAGTCTGAAATTAGACTCACATGAAATAAAAGAAAATAAAATTATACTCCTTGAAAGATCATCATGTACCATTTGTAAGTTAAGCTTTATGTATACATAGAAGAGTACTTTAAATAGTAATATTAATATATATTATATATAAATTATGAACAATTCATGATTAGATCTTAAGTTATGAACCCAGATATTTTAAGATCAGAATTAAACATATATGTGAGAAGTTTAGAGCATATATTATCATCACAAATTATACTTTCTTGCTTCATTTTGTGAATTTTGAAATTAAATTTTTACCGAATAAGTAACCTAACAAAAATATCAAACATCAACAATTTTTTTTATAATAATCATGCACTATTAAAACACACATAATTTAACATCTGTATTTCTTTATCTATATATTTAAAACACCTGGCTATTTTTTTGGTCATCAGCCCTAAACTTTCTACTGGCCCGATTTTGATAATTATTTTTTTAAATGAAAGCTGTTTATGTGTAGATGCGCCCATTGTGGCTAATTTTTAATTTATTTCAATTTTTATATTTTAATTTTAAAAGCTTTTTCCTGACATTTCTTCAAAACAGTGGCAACAGGTTAAGCTTTTCTCAAAATTTATTTTGTTTCATTATTTTCCACAAATCAGGAGCTATCTTACATAATATCAAAAAATAATTAAAATCATTTCATTGTATTAATTTATTGTTTAAAAAAAATCTGCATTTCAGCAACAAATACAAAAATTTTATTCTTTTTAATAACAGAGATATCGTTTTTTTTTTTTTTTTTTCGTTGCCTTAACAATAAAATTAATTTTTACAAGTTCATGGAGGATACAAACCAATAAATAAATAAAATTTATTGCAAGTGCTGTAAATATGTAGTGCATTGGTTAAGCAGTTTAGTAAGTTCCTGTTTCTATTATAATTAAAATGTTTCATTGATATTATAATTATTGTACAGTTATCAAGCGATATTTAAACGGAGAAAGAAAAAAAACTATGCAGATATTTTTGAATTCATCTTTCGGGGTATTATATTAACTTCCTAAATAATTTGGCATTTAAATAATATTTAAGGTTTAGAAACCACATTAAAAAAAGATTTGTAGCTGAAGTTAAGTCCAACATAATAATTTATGAGTTGTTTTCCTTATGTTTTGTTATTTTCTGAAGTTTGTGTATTTTCATCATGAAAAGCTGTTATCCCTATTTTAAGAGGTGACAATTGTTTATTTCGCTCAGTATTTTACTGTCTATATAAGATTGATAAGAGACTGTCTATATAAGATCCAATATATATTCTTTTCCGTCGAGTTTCGACGGGTGCAGCTAGTAATTATAAACAACAAAATGCATAGCAATAAATAGTCTCATTCGAATCGATACAGTTCAAATCGATGAGTAAATGTTGATGAAAATTTCCAAATTAAGAAACGAGATTTTTGGAATACAGATAGTTTCGGTCGAATTTTTAGCCGCATTTTCACCAAAAATGAATTTTTGGCAAAACTCATATTTTGGGCCGAAAATGAAACCGAATTTTTGGTCGATTTCTAGTTCATTTATTAAAAGTACATATATATTAAGACAGACTTGAACACAATTAATACAACAACCAAACAGGAATGATAAATTAGCCAGGGACAAGATTCCAATCTGAGTCCATAATGTATTGCGTTGTTGTTTTACCACTAATCTACTCTGGCTGATATTCTAGCTCAACAATTTTTTTACTAATAAAATATTGTGCTAGTAAGAACCAAAAGCTATATGAACAGTTTACACAATAATAATTATTCCTGGCTTAAATATGAAAAATTAATTTTAGTAGGATCCACTCACTTTTATCTGTTAAGTTATTGCTTTTTCATTTCCATTTTTATGAAAATATATTAAAATAAAAATAAAATAACAAGGTAACAATTAATATTATTATTTAAAATAATGCCTAATGGATTTATATTTTATATTCATTCATGTAAAAAATTTTGGTTAATGGGATTTGATATAACCACTTGATACAAAATGCAAATACTGTAGATAGGAATGAAACTAATTAAACTTAATAAAAAGAACTAAAACTAATTCTAAATAAATGGTAATTTAGAAGATAATTTGAAACTTTTATGCTCAATTTATATGGTCATTTCAGTAGTCATTTGAAGTTTTGAATTTTTAGAATTATTTTCTTAGTATGCATTTACATCATAAAATTAATCATTATGTCAAATTCGAGGCTTACTTTTTAACAGTCTACCATCTCTTAGGGATAGTGGTACAAACATAAAATAGGTTTGTTGAAACAGGGACTGTCACCATTAATTTCCCAACATTAATTTCGAATTTGGTTTAGTATTTCCTAATATTCAATAGAAAAGTAACTTAGAAAATTTTTAAAGGTTTTTTTTTTTAGAACATTTGTTGTTTCTGTGAGCCTCAAGCACTGGCATAAAATATAGTCTGTGTAGGATCAAAGATTGTCACCACTGATTCACAACCATTTCTTTTATAATCAATTTATTATTTCCTGAGATTGCATAAAAACTGTATTTTACGTTTTTTTACAATGCTTTAATATCTGAAATTTCTAATAAAATAAAATCAAACAATTTTTTTTTTTAATTTTATTTTATTAGAAATGTTATCTTTTTTCAGGAAGCATTCATCTCTGAACTTTAGTCATTTCACCATCATATTTTCCTGAAGACTGCTTGCAATGTTGATTTTATATTTTATTTTAATTGTACAAGTTCTTATTAAAGTTCTTGTTTTTGTGCACCAATGAGCAAGGTTATGCATTTTTAACAAATACATTCTTAGTAGCTAGTAGAGTTTGTTTCAGAATATTTTTATTGATTCTTTTATCATTAAATATAACAAATTATTTTTACTATTATTGATTTAACTTTTAATACCTAGCAGACTTTTATCTAGTAATAATAAAAAATCAGTGTAAATAAAAACAGAAAAATAATTTTACAAAGACTAAAAATTTCATTTTCAGACATAATTTACTTAAGATTAATTCAACATATATAAAAGGACATAAATTAACCATGAAATGAATATTTTTGAAGTTACCTATTCCTTTAGGAGTGATACCACTTTTGTTTCTTGGATTAACAACCCAATAATAATATTTTAAAGTGTGCATAGTCTGTAACACAGTGCTTATTCGACGTACGTTGCTATAAATTTGAGTATCAGCTAAAAAATCAGTTGCTAGATAAGTAAACAATTTTGTTTGAACCTGCAACAGAGAAAATTAAATATAAAATTAATCATCCAATTTAATAACAATTAAAAGATAATACATAATAAATATATATTATAGAATATTTTTTAGCCCTTTTCAAAAACTACTCTGAAACTGTTCTTAACTGCACTGATGAACAAGCTCGAAATTTTCTGACTAAATGATTTTTAAACATAAAGGTGTAGAGGTGGCAGACCTGACTATAGAAGGGACAGGAAATTAAAATGATTTTTTCATTTTTTGATAATTGAATACCTATCGAGTTACAAGTGTTTTGATCATATAACTTTGACAGTACTTTCTGGGATTTATTGTTTTTACAAAAATCTTTCAATTACATCGTTTCTGTATGAAAACACCTGCCAATTTCATGCATTTCTGAACAAAAATAAATTAAAACTTATGTGATAAAGTTGCTCCTTTCGATTTGAGAACAGCCTTAAACTAAAAAGTAATGTTCAAGTTACAATGCATGAAACAATTTGAAAATTACAAATTAAGTATTATTAAAGTTCTGTAAAAGGGGCACAAAGCAGGGATGTATTTTAAATGCCCACTCCTGCCTACTAATAGTAAATTTATTTTGTTTATTTTCACCACACACACACACAAAAAAAAAGCATAAAAAATCAATTATATATATAAATTTAAGCATACAACAAAAAACATTTCACTTAAAATAAAAATTGTTTTTGAAAGTTGACATAAATAATTTCTTATTCACAATCTATTGGAATTTTACTTTCAGCAGCTTGTATATTTTGGTCTTTTAAAACACATTAAATGTTTGTTTTAACACACAAACTAAATTACTGAAAAAAAAGCTGCATATGTGCAATAATTATTATACTTATATTATTAATCCATATCTAACTATTCTTTCAGTGGCTAAAATTTTAAAGTAGCATGATAATAAACAGATTTATGATACTGGGGAAAAGGCAATTTATTTATAAATTACCATGAAAGCATTATAGAAATTTAGGTGTACAGTACAATGTTGGCCCCATAAGAAAAAAAAAATAAAAACATTGATTATGACATCCATATATACAGAGGCGGATTACCCATTAGGCTGAGTAGGCTGAAGCCTATGGGCCCAGAAGAAAAGGGGGCCCGGTGCTAAAATTTTCGTAATATAAAGAACAAGAAAATATTCTTTTAAGCTGGTCGGACATTAATATTTATTACAAAAGACAAAAGATCTGCAAAATCCTTTGTCGTAATCATTTATATTTTTAACATCAATGATTTATGAGTTAATGAAGCAAGCATGTGTTTTAATTTTTCCAGTATATACCTCTTTGAAGGAGTGAAAGGGCCCCTCAGAAAGTCAAGCCTAGGGGACCGGGTGGTAGTTAATCCGCTTCTGCATATATACATACAGACCACACAGAGTGATAAATAAAAAACCTTCTTTAGCATTTTGCAAGAACAGAGATAAATTAGATTCACAAACAAATTATTCAATATATTTAATTTATTGATGTTAATTGTACAAACAGACTTGATTTATTAATTAATTATAGTAAAACCTCTAAATAACAGATGCCTCAGAAGCACAGAAACTGTCTGTTATTCGATGTCCGCTATATGGAAAACCTTAGAGATTCAAAAATTCCTAAGAAATGCTTAATGATTCATTAATTGGCTTTTATATGTCCTAAAACATTTATTACATGATTAAAATCAGAAATTGAAATCATTGTTTCAAGCAATAAAACTGAAATACAATCAGCGGATCAAGAAATTTGTACTTCTAGACATTAATTAGCAGAAAATCCCAAATCTTTTAAGGAGGAACTTTTTCTTTCTCAGACGACGGAAGAATTGAATTCAAACATTTTTCTCCAGGAGCGATTGCTGCGGGTCCGGTGTCGATCTTATAGAATTCCGGGGAAGGAATTTCACTTTTTACCATTAAAAGCATAAACTCTCAAACTATCTGTGGGGGGAGGGGGGCATTTCAATGCTTCAGGGGTGAAGATATTCGCTCCCTGACTACCCTCTTATTTCAACATTGGATGTGGGAAGAGGGATTTTTTTCAGCCCATCCCCCTACATTTATTTGTGATCACAAAGTTTCTGACACATTGCCATGATGAATTTAGAGGTTTTTTTGCTTCCCCCCCCCCCTTTTATTCCTTGCTAAAAAACAATTTCACATTCTTTATCGCCACAATTACTGTCTGTTATTCAGAGGTTAAACATACAAAAATTTAGCTTTTCAGAATGGGGATTGAAAAAAATGTCCATTAAATAGAGATGTCTTCTATTTGGGAGTGTCCATTATAGAGATATTACTGTAATATGAAAATAATTATAGCTACAGTAAATAATGCGCTTATTATAGATATTTGAAGAGATTAATCATTTTCAAATAGTATGAAATAAATAACTACATGAACATGTAAAAATAAAAAAAATAAAATGTCCTACTTAATTCAAAATAAATATCAAGTATTACTTACAGTTGTAGGAGTATATATCCAAAGGGCAGGATTAAATAAGATGTGGTCAAGTAACTGTTTTAATAATAATTCACTATTGCTGTTGTTTACTGTAACCAAATACTTCGTCAGATTTAAGAAAGAAAGGAGCACTTCTTCTGTTATGTGATCTCTAGATGCCTACATAAATAAATTAAAATTATTTTATTTTATAAATAATTTAAAAGCATTTTTTCAAAAGTTAATATATAAGATTATATAATAATAAGTATGTAATATGCATAAAATTGCAGGCTATTTCACCTTTTGTAGTAAATAACTGATGACCAGAAATGCTTTGTTCTGAATCATATGTTGTTGGACGGTTGGTGAGTTTTCCACCAAATCACATACAAAGCCAATAAGAGTCGCACTGAAATGAATGGATATTAGAATTATTAATTAACACGCATTGCTAAAAATTAATTTATGCAACATATTTAACATATTATTCAAATTCTTGAAAATAAAAGAAATAACTACTGAATTTTCTGGTAATAACGCTGCAAGTATAACACTGCAGTTACTCTTAAAAAAAAAAAAAACTAGACAACTAGTTTAACGCCGCATGTCACATTCATTTAAAAAATATATAATACTTTTTGAGCAATTAATTAAAATGATTAACTGATGGGTATAAACCTATTTATTCTGAATTTAAATATATAATTTGGCTTTTAATTAATTACACTATCAACATCAACATTATTTATTTTAACAAATGGAAATAAATAATAATATAGCATTAAATAATTAAGTTTATGCAGCCGAAAATTCATTAATATCTTCCCTGTTTTCGATATTACTGTAGAATAATTTTTAAATTTCAGGCTATAAACTTTGGTCATTGTCTATGAAATCATTACCATCATTATCAAAAAAGTGATCAGCAGATGTTTACACTCGAGCTCGGCTATGTTTACGATTAATCAAGCTGTTGCCAAATGCCAGTATATATATATTTTTAATGCTAATAAGAATTACAAACATAGAATAATGATGTCATCAAAGAATGAAGGAAGGAAAAAATGGGAGGAGTTATTCCTTATATGGTATGCAAGATGCTCTGAGGCAAACTTGAGGAAAGACATTGTGATTGGATGAAAGGCAATTTCTTTCTCATGAAAATTTTATTGTTTGTAAACATGTTATGTTTTTGTCATGCGAGGCATTGTTTTTTTCTTTTCAGAGGCATATAACATAAGATCATGGATTCCTTTTTTTTTTTTCTTTGAATCAGATTTTCAACTTTTTAAATATAGATTGCCAGTAAATTTGGTACTATTTACAAGCCACACCTAGTTACTGGCTGCATTTTTGCTTTCAAACCAGAAAAATCTAATAGTTTAACGCCACAGCATTATTCCTGGAAAATATGGTAACCTTCTGATTATAAATCAGAATTTTCTTTAATAACTGCAGTCACAGAAGCATTGATCCTATGTCCACATACAATGCACATGTGGTTTTAAAAAAAAAGGCTACTAACTACAACATAAAAGACTGGTCTCACTCTGAATTGTCTTTATGTTTCCACAAAGCCTTGAGCAGGAGGCCATTCATAACTTATGCTGACATAGTCAAGAGGTTAAAACATTGCCTTAAACTTAAAAATTTCACTTTTGTGTCTTGAATCAATTTAAGAATTTTATAAAATGTAAAACAAATGCTGTGGCTTTTAAGCTAGTTCTATATATCAAGAAAATATTTTAAAAAAAGTATCTAACTATTTAAATTGTTTAAGGGAAAAAAAAATACTTACCATGTTGTGGGCTTTTTATCTTGATTCTTTGTTAATGATATACCAGATGGAATGTCCAATTGACCAAGTAATGGAAAAAGTACCTGAAACAAAGAAAAAGAAATTTACATTTAAAAAATGTCCAAATAACAAAGTAAAGAGCAATTATTAGCAAATTTATTAGTGCCATTTGACTAAATTATGAAAACAAACATAATTTATTATTACTTCAAAATTTTTCCAGAGAGAAAATTCCCCTTCCCTACAATATTTCAAATGAAAATCAAATTTCAAACTACTTAAGAGGTGCAAATGCCAACCTAGTGAAAAAGTTTAGATGCTGGAACTCGAATCCAGGCTATTAGTATAGCACACTAACATTCTACCGATTAAACCACATGGAACGATATCCAGCCTGCAACTTCTCACTATTACATGTTGGCAAAGCTACTAATGCAGCACAAGATGGAATATTTTCCATGAGCCACTGACATGGGGAAGCATGAAATTCAAATAAATTATACATTGATTAAATATATCAATACTTGACATTTTTTTCCCAGAGAGAAAATTTGCCTTTCATACAATATTTCAAATTTGATTATTCTAATTATTCTATAATAGAATACATATATAGAATGCAGTAAGGCTGATTTTTAAAACTTGATGTAAACTTGATAATACGTAAATACCATGTTTATTAGGGAAAAAATTGATATTATTTCTACTGAATTCACTTAAGTTTTATAATGAATAAATTTAACACAATTATTCATGGTTTTTATGCATACAAAGCAAATCAATCAATTTAAACCTTTTAGGTAATGATTCTTTAATGACAAAAAGCAAATGAAAATTGGATGCATTTGTCACTAAGTTATTATTACTTTTTTAAATACAGAGTTTACCATGATATTTACCATTTATTACTTATTGTTTTTCATTTATATATTTCAAAGCTACATTAAAAAAAATAATAATAATATGAACTCTATTATTTAAAACTAAACATAGCACATGTAGTATTTTTCAAGAATTAAATAAAAATCATGCATTCGAGACATCATAATTCACTTCCATATTTTAACAGAATAATAAGTCTACTTAAATTGGGACTCGTGCTAGAGGTCTGCACGGGCCGAAATTTCCAGGCCCGGGCCCGGCCCAGCCCGAACGAAAGAAATATTGGCCCGACCGGAAAAAATAATGACCCGGCCCGAGCTCGGCCCGGTCCGGAAAAAAGTTTAAAATTCGGCCCGAACCTGGCCTGGCTCGAGTGAATTTCTACAGAACATTGATCTTTAATCTTATGGAAGAGTTCTGACCAAAAAAAATTATATTAGTCTTTTTTTTCCATGTTTATAATCTCCATTTATGCAGAAGTGCCGTAGGCTGCGATATTTATGCTTTTAAATGAATCTTTGTTTGTTGTATGTAAATGTTTCAGTTATCACTAGTATTATTAATCCATATTCCCTGTAATGGAGACAAAAAAACGAAAAAGCGGTATATGGTAAAGTTTCCAAAGACAAAATCGCTTTGGAACGAAAAAAAAATGCATTCCCTTCTTAACAGATGTAAATGTTTAATATATTTTTTTCTCCCGTATTGTATTCATTTTGCATGGATGAACATTTTAAAAGAAACTTTCAGTTTTCAGTTTAAAAAAAATTTCGTCATAATCATGTTTTTTTTTTTTTTTTTTTGTGTGTGTGTGTGTGTGTGTGTGTGTGTGTTTAATTCTATTTTAAAACGCCTAGTAATCTACGATTCTTTAAAAGGAATAAATTCTAATGTTTAATTGTAGAATAATGATGGCTTAAAAGTATATGCTTTTTTGGCAGAAATTTTTGGACAAAGCCAAATATTACTGATTTATAAAAAGTCGAGAAATGGATTTTCATACAGGAAGATTCAATAGGAACTGATTATTTTGGTCCATGAAAACTAGGAAGAATGGAATCAGTCTCGGCTTTGTACGGGGAAAAAAAAGTTAGGCCCGGTCTGATACTCCAGCAAAAAAATTAAGGCCCGAGCCCAGCCCGGCCCGAAAAGATTAGTGACTAGGCCCGGCATGGCCCGGCCCGAAAGGATTAGTGACTAGGCCCAGCCCGAGTCTTCAGAAGTAAGGCCCGAGCTCGGCCCGGCCCGAATGCCATTATTGGAAATCGGCCCAAGCCGAGGCCCGGCCCGTGCAGACCTCTAACTCGTGCTATAGCTAGTATACATGTAAGAACATATTGACGTTATCATAATCTTTTTATGCATGAAGGTTTCATTATGGTACTCCATTGTGAAATTTGTAATTTTTGAAATTCAATGTTTCAAAAATGGCACAATCATTTGATTTGGAATTTATATATAAAAACACAATTTTTTACTTTTTTAATGCAGTTTGTCAAACAATTTTCTTACAATACTTTTAGAGCTATTAATTTTTTCACAAATGTTTCCCTTCCCGAGATTAATCTGTGACGACAATTTGGGAAAAGCCAGTTGTCAGCAAAATGTAGCTTTCTATTAAAGAGGATTATAAATTAGACACAAAAATTCTTTTGTATAGCATTTGAATATATTTTGAATTTGAAACCTCAAAATCTTCAAATGATATACAAAAGAGTATGTATGTAAAATTTACAATATTATGTAATAACTAGCTGCCCTTGGTGACCAGTTTGGTCTCCCTTAAATGTGCACTAAACATTGTATCATATTACATTTATTCATAATTTGGGAAGATTTCTATATCCTGTTTCCCCTTTTTTTGATGATAAATGTTTTAATGTGGTTGTTGTGGTTGCTTTTATATATTACTGAAATAAACCTATTTTATGTTCTGGCATTTAAAAAAAAAAAAAAAAAAATTTCACATTTATGTTTTTTAGAACATTTATTAAATAAATGTATGCTTATAATTATTAAAGGGAAGAGTTTTACATCATGTTCTGGTTGGCATGATTGGCAAAAAAAATTGAAAAATGACAACAAAAAGCCATTTTAGCAACTTATCAAGTTACTCAAATGGCAGAAAAACATGATTTTTAAATAATTTATAAACATTATATTTATTTATAATATATATTATATTTATATTAAATAATATATGTCACACGTAAAAAAAAATCAATATAGGATGTTTATATAAATATTTTTATGTGTATATACATTTTAGATATCTTTATATATATATATATATGTAATTATGCATAGAGATATACCTATATAAACACATAATATACACCTAATAAATATACCTATAAATAAATATTATATATTAATATATATTTTTATATTTCATATATTTATTATGTATATCAAATTAAAACAAAAGCTATAACGTTTTCCAAAAAAATATGCTAAATGCAAAAAAAGCACAAAAAACGAATAAAGTCAATTTCAATAATAAAAAAAGCAACTCCAAAAGCTGGGGATTGCAATCACATTGATTCATTTAAAGCTAAAAAAAAGTTCACCCAAAAAACAGAACAGGATATAGAACTTTTCCCTTTTTAAAAAATCATGATCGTCCTTCATAATAAAAAAAATTGATAAGAATCTAAAAAGTTTTTTTAGCGCATTTTTGATTCCTTTGCTAATTGTGTCAACCGGAATAGGATATGTAATTCTTCCCCATAATTTAATTTACTTGATCCATTCTTTGTCAAATCAGAAAATTCTATAAGACAAATCAAGAACTCGGCATATTATGCTAGCTGAGTGCAGGTAATAAATTGCTAAACATTGTGTGAATGATATTTTTTCATATTTCATTATTTAAAATATAATCCTTTCATTCATTTCATTTATAATACATAACTTTAATTCTAGACTGAAACGTTTAAAATTCATGACTTTTATTTATTTATTTTTTTAAGCAAAAAGGATAGAAAAAACAAAAATAAGAATATTTTGAAGTTCCATAATAGCAGAGAAAGAGCAAAATGTAAATAAACTCAATTTACCAACTTAAATCCTACCAAAGAAATTTTATAGAATAACCAATGAGATGCATTTCATTCGGGCATTGCAATTAAGCAATTAACAAATAATCACAATTTCTGTGCCATGTACGATTGCGTAACATATATATAGATAATCAATAATTAATTTATTAATCAATATATTTAAGGTTTAATTTTTTTTGTATTACAAGGAGATGATAGAAATTTTTTTCTATTGATTTGAGTCAATAAAGTTCATGGCATAAGTATAAACTTGAGTTATGTATATAGACATATACTGTGATAAGTACATTTAACAAAACTAAAAACTAAACCAAATGCATGAACAATGTAATATATTTATAATAAAATTACCTGTATTCCTCCAATTGAATTTAATGTACTGTGGATGGAATGAGTTGTTATGGCTTTTACATCCTATACAAGAAAAATAAAACAAATACCAACTTACAAACAAATACATTTTTAATAAATGCTAATCATATTAATTAATCATACAGTAATCATCAATAATAATCATTCCAACAACTAGTCTATCATAATTTGGTTGATAATATAATTGTTAAATATGCAGTTATTACTGTATTTTCCTGCATATAATCTGCAGATTATCTGTTAAAAAACCTTGAAAACTTCAAGTGCAGATTATCTGCCAGTGCTAATAATCTGATGAAATTCTTTTCAAGGAGAACTGATTTCCCATTTTTACTGGCAAATATAAAATGTAAACATATCAAATGATTGTCTGTTTGGGAAGCTGCTTGTGATTGGTTCACATAAGACCTTTAACTTCTAGTGGAAGTGGCCTCTGATTTTTAAAGAATATTTGTCTGGTCTTTCAACAACATGCTTCTTTGAAGAATACAGAGTTTCTCAGCTTATCCTGATCAAAAATAGCAATCTAATCATTTTTTAGCTGGATCTTTTTTTATTTGTAACGTGGAAAAAGAAAATGTGTAAATTACATAGCTGAATTTAGCTGGATGTAATAGAAAAGGCAGAAGAAGTTATAATTGATTGAATATAATTGATTACCATAATCAAATGTCGATTATGGCAAAAGAAAATTGAAAAAATTATTATTCACGGAATAAGAGTCTCTTACTTATTATTAAATACTAAAAATTATTATTATTAAATAATATTATTACCTGCTATCATTAAACAATAGTCAAATATTATTGGTAATAGATTGAATAAAATCGATCACCATAATCGAATTTCCATTACAGCAGAAGAACAAGGAAAAAATTATTAAACTATTATCTAATATTATTGATACTATGGATTATTATTTTAACTTGCAGTTATCCTATAATTATTTATTTTATTTATAATTATCATTTAAATAGGACAACTAAGTCAATAGAAACTTTATTTATTAGCATTTTGGAATGTTGAAAAGAATGAGCATTGTATAATCCATGAATTACATGGCGGTGCAGAATATCTGCTGAAATTTTTTTTAAAGGCTAAAATTTACAGCCACGGATTATACGCTGGTGCGGATTATATGCAGGAAAATACAGTACATTATTTCTACCGTATGAGATCTTTATAAGACAATTAATTCTCCACATAATGCACAATTTTTTGGAAATAAACAATGAATTTTGCAGTTAAAAAGTACATGAATTCCTACATAATAAAAAATAGCGACTCTCAGGAAAACTAAATATGATACATTAATTCAACTTTATCTGTTTAATTTAAAACTTTTTTGTTATTACACTAAACATTTTTGAAAATATATTGAATGATTTTGGCTCAGTATATTTAAAAATGAGTGGAATGATTGATAATCTGGAGAACTCCTGATGATAAGAAATATCATATAATGTATTTTGTTTCAGTCATATTTGATCATGCTTATAAAGCAAATTTAACCCTAGAATGCGACCCATTCGTCTCCTGGATGAAGCCTACAAGAAATGCCCTTGACTCGCCTCCCTTAAAACAGGAAATGGGACACACCACACAGTGCCTTCATTTGATCTTGGTTCCTTCACACAAGGCTATTCCTTCTTCTAGAAAATATTTCTGCATGTGGCGTATTTAGAACAATGTTCGTCTCGCAGATGAATGGTTTGTGGTAATGTTTGCATTTTAGAATCTGACTATTTTTTTGTGTGTGTGTGTGCTGCTTTGTCATGTTGAAATGTTTGCCGGAAAACATTTTCGGGGTAGACCTGAGGATATCCAGAAACTATTAAAAGAATTAAGTGATGAAGAAAATTTATTTTGGAGGAAGAATCAGAAAATGAAGATTTTATGCAAGTTCAAAATAAAGGAAATTACAGACAGCGATAGAGGTGAAAATCATGAAATACTTTTTGACAATAAAGTTGAAGGAAAAACATACTTGAAAAACAAGCCCAGGAGGATGAATATATGTCAAATCATAAAACTAAAATTGAAAATCCCATTTTATCAAAGAAAAGTGAATGGGTTGAAAATATTCCAAATTTTTTTGAGTCATGTGATAAATCTATTATTTATCCAGGTAAAATTCAGTTCACTGGTAAAGATAAGTCAAAATGGTCATCTGTTCTTAAATCAAGGATAGCAGCTCGAAATATTATTCATTTCATTCAAGGTCCAAAGGACTCAGCAAAAGAACTTTACACTCTTATTGAAACATTTAATGAATTTTTTACTCCCCAAATGCTGGGAACAATTGTTTTTCATACTAATTCTGAAATAAGAAGAAAAAAAAATCGTTATGCTGAGAAAAAATTTACAGTATCGGAAACCTGTGTTGAAGACATTAAAGCCTTATTGGGATTACTTGCTCTATCAGCAGTTATGTAAAGTAATCATTTAGCAACAAATGAGTTATTTGGCACAACATTATGGGGTTAGCGGTACAAAGCTGGAATGCATGAGGCGAGATTTTGCTTTTTGGTGAACTGCCTTGATGCAAAAGAAACAAGAACTGAAAGAAAAGAAAAAGATGAATTTGCACCAATCAGAGAGATTTGAGATGAATTTATTAAGCGTTGTATGGATTCTTATAAACCAGGATCTTATGTTACTATTGATGAACAGTTATTAGCTTTTTTAGGAAGGTACCCCTTTAGAATGTACATGCTGAATAAGCCTGCAAAATATGGCATTAAAATAGTAATGATGTGCGATGTTGGAACTAACTGTATGATTAATATAATACCTTATTTGGATTCGAATATACAAACTAAAGGTATTCCTCTAGCATCTTATTTTGTCGAAAAGTTAACAAGAAACATTCAAGGGACAAATAGAAATATTACAATGGACATTGGTTTACATCGATATCTTTAGCTGAAACACTTCAAATGAGTCCAATGAATTAAACAGTTGTGGGGACTGTTAAAAAAAAAAAAAAAAAAAAAAAAAATTCCTCCTGAACTTTTACAGTTGCATTCTCAAAGCATTCGAACTTCAATGTATTGTTTTGACAAAGCTAAAACTCTTCTGTCATATAAAGCTAAACCAAATAAATGTGTTATTCTTCTGTCTATTCTTCATGAAAACCCAAACTCTAAAGAAAGTAAGAATAGAATCTTATAATTCCACAAAAGGAGCCATCGACACATTGGATCACATGTGTAATAACATGTAATGTAGCAGGAAAAAACATAGATGGCTCTTTTGTGTGTTTTATGATATGATAAATATCAGTTTAGTGAATGCACATGTTATATATGTCCATAATATGGCACAAAAAAAGGAAAAGCATTATCCAGAAAAAAGGTTGTGATAAAGCTAAGTGAGGAACTTCTTGCTCCATGAATGAAGAATTGTCTTAATGCATCAACTTTGCCCCTATCAACAAGGAAATTATAAATGAACTTTTGAAATTGGATCTGAACAATCTGAATGTAAAAAAAAAAAGGAAAATTTGTGCATTTTGCCCACATAATTTGCATGGAATGATGCACAACTTTTGTCTAACATTTTTCAGAGCAATGTGTGGTGAACATCACGCTAATATGTGTAACGATTGCATTGAAAATAAATAAATTGTGCTTTTTTGCTTATTTGAAGATCGAAAGTGATGAACTCATCTGTGGGTTTATTCTAATTAGATTTTAAAATTGATTTTGAGTATACCCACCCACATTTCATCTGGGAGAAGAATGGTTACCATTCTCATATGTTTTTCAAAGGGCAACATTCTAGGGTTAATGATGTGTAAAAAAAGATCCATATAATGTAAAAGTTTATATAAAACATAACGTTGCATTTTTATGTTTGCATTATAAAGATCTTCCATTGTATTATATTTGTGTGGCATTATATTCATTAAATTACTTAGGATGGATAAAAAATAGATAAAATATATTCTAACAAAATGCATTTTCTTTAGCATGTAAAAAAGGGGAGAAAATAGTTTTTTTTTTTCAAAAATAGTCCTGCAGAAAAATGAATTTTATTTCAAGTAATAATTCTTATGGAAATATTCTGAAACACTCAGGTGGATCAAGATAAAGCTCAAGTGGAGTCTAGAGCTTATTAATAATTTGTGAACTAAATTTCAATTAAAATAATTTACAAGTAAAAATACCCGTTTAGAAAGAGATACAGAATATAAATAATATTTCTGATCTTTTCATCCTAATTTGGGGACTCTGAAATGTAGGGCCTAAACCCCAGTACCCATGAATTAATTAAGCAATAAATTTACAATTGTTAAAATGTTCTCTAAATCAACAATCAAAGCAATTAAATATAGCTTGGCAAATTTGAAATACAGCACTGCTACTCTGTGGTTTTGTTTTATGAGGTGTTCTCAATCTGAACATAACAATTTCTTGTAAAAGTGTTCAAAACTGATCTGTTCGTAAACTGAACAATTTGTTAACCAGTCACCCAGTGTACTGTAAGCATAGTCTAGTTTCTAATTGAAAAAAAAAAAAAAACATGGTAATTTGGTTGTGATAGTGAACAAAAGATCAAACAATTTTGAGTTCAAATTACTTCATAATTCCATTGTTAAAAATATTCTTGAAAGTAAAATGGGAATAGTAACACTCAAATTTATGCCATGTTACTGAAATAGCTAATCAACTTATCCTGTAACTGTCAAGAAGGATTGGAGTGGATTGAAAAACATAATATTAAATAAATTTTTATGTACTTTATTGAAGAATCTGTGGGTGGTCTTTAAACTAATAAAACATGATCACATTCATGATAAATTAAGACTTAGCACTTGCAACAAAAGTTAATAAGATTAAAAGTCATAATTAATCACATTTCTTAATCAAACTAGCAGAATTAAATCCATATGACTGAAATAATGCTTATACAATAGACTCCCTCAAATCCACAATCCTTAAAATCTGCAAACGTCTAAAATCCGCACATCATCACAAATGTAAATAATGAAACTTTGAGTTTGGAAATACAGAAAAAAATATAGACCCAATTTATTTTACATCAATTCTGTACATATTTTAATATGTAATTCTCATTTATATTACTTACTGAACTCATGCTTTTCCATGAAGGAAGTATAAATTTCTGAGAAATTCAAGATATACTGATATCAATGGAACTTACAATCTTTTTTCCAAATATATTCATGTATGAATCAAGTTTTTCTGATTATTAAGCCTGACTAAACCTGAGGAGGGGGGGGGAAGGAGATCCTTATTTTATGGTTTTGATGAGAATTATAAGTGTACCTTTATGAGGTAAGTTTCATTAAATAATTTAACAAAAATTCATCTCATCGTTATTATACATATTTAATTTAAAAATTTTATTTACTTGACCATTATTTTTAATAATTTAATCATTTAAAAATTTTTTCTAAAATTTAGCTTATTACTTTACTTAATTATGTTAACATTTTACTATATTGTAAATAACAATATAAAGAAAGCAATGACCAGAAATCTGCAAAATTCTAAAATCTGCACTACCTTTGGTCCCAAGCAGTGTGGATTTGAAGGAGTCTACTGCATTAACCATTTGTGCAGTAAGAGATATAAGAAAATTTCTTAAGTTAAAAAGGATTAAACATTCATAAGAACAATAATGAAATAAGAAAGATTAGATGGAAAGAACTATGTTTTTTTTATGAAACAAGATGAAATAAAAACTACTGATCTCTATGAACTAAATTCAATCAATACGAAAAAAGAAGACTGGAAAATGTAAACTTTGAAATTGCATTTAATATTTTTCTTAAGCCATCATAAAGTTTTTTTAATTTTTTTTTTCTGTGCATATATGTATAAATTAAAATTCTAGTTTTGAAAGAATTTTTCATTGCCATATTAAGTATAATAATTATATTTATTAAAAAAATAATGTTCTAAAATTTTAATATCAATTAAATCTAAAATTATACTAATTAAAATTGTAATAATTAACTTTAAACAATCTCTTTTTAAGCTTTTAAATCTAAATATTTAATTTAAAAAAATTTCTGATTTTGCAATCTTTTATTTTTAAATAAGTAATAATAAGTTCCTATCTAAATAATTTTAAAATTTAATCAATATTCTAAAAGACTTTATAAACAATGTAAAGATGGTTACAGAAAGCTTTCAAAATGTCATTCAGCCAAATATATATACATATATATACAGTCTTGTTAATTTGAAATCGGATAAATCGAATCTTTGCTTAACTAAACATATAGTCAAACTGTTTTTCTTCAAACTAAACATATAGTCCTGAAATTATCAATGGCAGAATAATGTTAAAATTTTTCATTTAATCAAATTCATTTTCTCTTGACTTCATTTAATTCGAACTAACAAGAATTCCAATTCTTCATTTTTCCTTTTTTTCCTCATAGACTTCAGATTCTTTGAATAACTTTTTTTCATTGATTTTAGGGAGAATTGTACTGAACGAGTATACATATAATCCTATGCATTTGATAGTTACGTATTTGATATTTTTCTTAGTGCCCATTCTGATCATCAGTCATACCTCAAATTTTTTTCCCATTGTGCTTGTTTCTAATCCCTTAATTAGTTCATGTATTTATATAATTTAATATTAAGTCATATTCTAACGATAACAGACAAAATAACTTAAAAAAATACTATAACATCAATTCCTTTATAATAGTACCATTTTAAGCATTTTCCTTCACATACTTTCCAAAATTTGAACTTCGGATAATTCAGACATTTCTTGTGGCCCCAACGAGTTCGAATTAATGAGAGCCGATTGTATACACAAATTCATTTGAAAATCACAAGTTATGTTTACCTGTAACATCAAAGCATGAGGTGTATGGACAAAAAAGGATATATTTCCTTTAGGTGCAGCTTGTAAACATAGTTGGCTATCTGTAGCTACAGGATTATACATGAACACTATGGCACTTGAAAGTTTACCATCATACAACACCTGAAATTAAATGCAGCTTAAATATTTAATCAAAACAAGTTGTTAAATGATTAAGAGTTCTGAAAAATTGTTAAAATATAATAAACAGAAATTTAACAGAGACATTTATTTATTTTATTATAATAACTTACTCTGCTTGATAAAACATTTCACAGTTTTAATATCTTCTGTTATAAAGGAAAGAACAAACGTACAAATATTATTTGTTTGTCAAAAATTGTTAGAATTGGTTACACAAAACATTACACATTAAGATTATAGTATGAGTTTTTGCTCATTTTAAAGGGGAAGCACAATTTCATTACTTATTTAAATCATTTTCTTACTACACAGAAAAATACAATCAAAATCTAAATCTTGCAGAAACAAGAAAAAATTCTAAAAATATATTATTAGAAGAGAAGGTTTCAATGCAGGATATTAGGTGTTCTGAGAATTGGGTGCACTACAGCTTAATGATGATAGGCAGAGTTTGTAAATTTAATTGAAAGAAGAAAGTTTCAAGAAATACCTCACTAAAATATGTCTCATTTATAAACAAAAAATGCAATGTTTCTCATTAAAAAAAAAAAAAAAAAAAAAATCTGATTGCACATTGTCTTGAATTGATGATTAGATTATTTTCTAGACATGTTTAGCTCTAAATTTCTGTAAGTACATTACTGGTATTTTATATGAATGAGTAATATACATTTAAACTCAAACATAGCAGTGGTTTAAATAGCGGCTACCTTGAAAGGTCTAAATACCAGCTAGCCGGTATTTAGACCACTCTGGTTTTGCTATGATTGAAGAGGAGAAAAATTAACCCAATTTATGGGGTCATATCCCAGAGAAAAAATTTCAGTCTCATTTCACAATATGAAAAAAAGAACTGTGGCTATAAGTTTACAGGAGAATTGCTAGTTACTAGATCACTTCATATTAAAAGCACTGTTGGACCCTTCAAAACTGCCTGCATAAAATTTGAAGAGAGAGTAGAAAAATAACGGAAGAAAACTTTAAAGAACAGATGAAATGGTTGGTTGTGCTTATGACAGCCAATTGCCAGCAGAGGTAATATAGGCCTTAAAGAAGGGGAGTACCCTCTTTGAAGGTCTTTCTAAGGAAATCTAACCCATATTTACACAAGGAAATCCAAGGTCTGAAGAAAACCACAGAAAACTCCAAACATTAGGCTGACGGACATGACTGGACTCAAACCCAGCACCTTCCACTACCAGTTTCAAAAACAAAACCTCTTGGCCACACTGGTGGATAGACATATTTTTCTGGGCAAAAGAAATATTATTAATCGGTAAAATTTATTAACAAAACCTCTTGGCCACTTTTGAATACACATATTTTTCTGGGCAAAAGAAATATTATTAATCAATAAAATTTATTAACAATGCTCTTATTGCTCAAAAATTGACAATAGCTCTATTTGTGCGATTTTCTTGGGAAAAACTTAGGTAGATGGAGTGTAGATCCCATTTTCAAAATTTGCAGAACTATAGAATTATGCTTTTTATAAACAGAAAATGCCTTTTAAACTGATTTTTCTTCCTCTAAACAGATGTAAAACATGTCAAAGTGCCCTGCTGTCATTTGACCCATTATGAGGAATACCTAGGAAAATATAAAGAATGAAATTATGTGCACACTACACCTTTCTTTCATACCCCTTTCTTCACAGTATATAAAAGGATAAAATCAATAAAAATTAAAAAGAGGATTGTATTATGACATATGTGTATTGTTTCTATATAGATTAAATATTTTTCACATGACATTTTTTGCTTCTAATATTAACTAAGAGTACTGAAATGAAAATGCTGTTGGTGTAAAAATGTGTTTGTGCAATTTTTCAAAGGAAAATTTTTGTTATGAAAATGCATGGATTAAGGTAAATTCTGAAAAATACAGATTTTTTAAAGTTGACAGGTCTTAATATAGACAAGTTTGCATGAAATTAAATTTTGGGCTTTTCTTCTGTGAAAGGCCATGGAATTTTCTTCAAAGTTATGTGCTTACATTATGTTGAGATACAAAAATCTATTTGCGTCTAAGAAGAAATTTAAAATTTTATGAGTACTGACAATGTAATGTGAAATTTTGCAATAATGAATATCCTCTAGAATAGGAACATGATAAATTTAAAAAACAAGTATTTGGGATCACAGTAAAATTTATTTACAGCTGCTCCTGAGAATTAACATTAACTTCAGATAAGGAAGGAGGAGGAGAAATAAAAATGATTGCCTGGAATAACAAATAATAACAATTATGCATCTATAATTACCATTACAAAAATTCAAAGAGTCTAACAGAATAATAGAAACTGGCGTATTCACAGATATATTCTGTGTTTTAACTTGGTTGAATAATTTTTTTGTATCACTCACAATGTGAAATAAAAACTAGTTTCATGGTGGTATTTATTTAAAAAAAATTATAAGATGAAAATTTCCTTTCTAAGTTTCATACAGTTCTATGCTTTTTTTTTTTTTTAATCTGCTGTTTTCATTTAAGATGTTCAATTGATTAAACCAAGTAACCAATATACAGTATATGGCCAAAGATGACTGGCCACTTGCAATTTTAGATGTTTTGTTAAATATCTAGAAGAATATATGAAAAATTAGCTGAAACTCTAAGTGTGTAAACATAATAGTACAGACCATAGATTTCTGGGAAGATATTTTCTCGAAACTTCACAGGGAAGTGTCAACAGATTGAAAATTATTGAATACCTTTTGGGCAACCCTGACAAAGCTAATGTAGCAAAAACGTTCAAACTATAGATTACCATTAAGTGGCCTATCGTGATAAAATGTGATCATTTTTATGCAGAAAGCATGTATACTCAGACAGAAATTAAGATTTTTATAAAAACAGTCCCACATTTTGTCAATTGTTTTGCTTATAATTTGCAGAGTTCTTAATATTAAAAAATGTTCTTTTCAGAAAATATGACAAACAACATTGTAGACAATACATTGTGATCAGAATTTAAAAATAATAAAAATTCAATGAAAATAGACCAGATTTTAAAAATAATGTTTTATTATGCATGCGTGAAATACAATCAAAATGAAATTTGTATAATGTCTTTGATAAACAGGTACATCGACTTTTGTGAAAGTCTTAAAAACATAGCTTGAAAATTGTGAAAATTATCATCGATAGAATAAGCTCAAAATCCGTTGCTCCAAAACGAAGCAAAGAGATGAGGGGCTATATCCATATATCCACTGATTTATGTCACTATAGAATACACAATATTGCATGTACTACTATATTTGGATACAGCATTACTAAGCATATTAAAAATATTTAAATATACATTTAATTTTTTTTTTTTTTTTTTTTTTTTGAACTACAATGCATTTTATAAGTATTTTTCATTTGTTTTATTTTCATATTTCATATTATGCATATCCATGATTGGTAAGTATATTGGTGACCCCCAACAACTAATTTTATTTTTTAACGATCCCCTATTGATTTTTGGAAAAAATCTTCACGGTAATATATGACTGGTACTATTATGTTTACACACCTGGAGTTTCAGGATAATTCCTCATGTTTTTTCTAGATCTTTAACAAAATATCTAAAATCGCAAATGGCCGGTAATCTTTGGCCATATAGTATATATTTTATCCCAGTTATTATATGAAAGAGAAAATTTCACAAACAACCCCTTCCCCTTTTTTTCAAATTTATAAAGACTAACAAAATTGATATTTGCAACTTCAGAGTTTGAATATCATAAAATATCACAACCTCACAATTGATGATTTACAATCCATACAATAAACCATAAGATAAAGCTGGATTTGAGCAAATAGAGAAAGAAAAAAAGCATAAAAGTTAACATAATCTGCACTCTAATTTAGTTGAATGCACATACAATAAATTTCATAAAATGAAGAAATTTAATAATCTAAGTTTTTGACTATTGCAATGACTACTATTAGCATAAATGAGTAAGATTAGCACCCTCAAGCTAAGGGGCACAATTGTTACTGTATGGATTATTCAAATTTATAAAAAGCTCAATTAATGATATATTTTTTAAAATCTAAAAATTAATACATTTATGAATAATAATCAATACTTTTAAGATATACATCAATTATTAATTAAAAGTTCGATCTTACCCTTTTCAAATTTTCAGGGAGAGATGAACTGGCTTCACCTTCAAATCTAAACTGGCTCTAAAATAACCACAAAAATCATGAGAGATAGACAGGAGAAATCAAATATGACATAAAACATAAAACATATATTATTAAACATATTTCAAAGCAAACCTTTTAAATCTGAATTCGACATTTATATTGTGAAAGAGGGGAAAAATCAAATATAAAATATATAATCAAAGATATAAGTAACTGTCATTATAGCACAGCAATAAAAGCTTACTACATAGAAAAACTGGTTTCTTTAAGAACTTTATATATAAATAACTTTAAAATATTTTTACTAATTCAAAATGAAATGGTTGATAAAAATATATTGAATTAAAAATAAAAATTTTGCATTTCTTAAATTTCTTTTATCTGATGTCTTTATTAATAAGGTATTCTAATTTTTCCAAACTTATTTTTAGCATTACTTTATTTAATATGTTGACCGCATTTGCTTCAAATTTAGGAGCAAAAAGGCTATTTAATATTTTAATGATAAAAATACAGACATTATTTCATAAATATTCAATTAACTCAAAATAAAAGAAAGTAAAGATATATAAATAAGCACCAGCCAGCCATTGTATAGTTTAGTAAAGAATCAATTTTATTAGATTGTATGACGATTTATAGGCACATTTTTTTAAAAAAATTACACATTAAAATACTTTCCTATTATAAGAGAGTAATTTGAGTTCAGCTATGAATTAGGTATGAATTAGCTATGAATTGGGTTTAGCATGATGAGTCATTATGCTTGTTTATGTGTGTACTAGCAAGTTCCACTTATTAAACTAGTCAGTTTCTCCAAATGAATGTTGAATGAAGCAAAATATATGAATGAATTTGATCTTGGGTATTTTTTAAAGCATTGTAGATTTTTATCAAGACTGTTTTCCAGTATTGCTAAAAACAGTGTCAATGTCACTGCTCTATTATATTTCTAATGTTTCAGACAAAATTTAGATCGCTAACGAATTGATCACTTACAGTAGGATTTAGTAAAGAATGACAAAACAATATGTAATATACTAAAACCATTCCTGAAAAATTATCTAATTAACAGTGCAAGTTTTGCCAAAATCTGTTAGGAAGAATCTTTCAAAAGGCTAATTTTTTATACTTATGTTCATTTGCTTAAATAACTTTTACTCATAATTCTATAACTTATTAACATAGAACAATTCAGCATAGCTTAAATCTTTCTGGAAAAAAATATCTAACAGCGGAAATTTCATAAAATTCTATGCAAAAGAATTCAAATTATAAGCAACCAGAACAAAATTTCCATTTTTACTTTATAGATATAATAGATTTTTTTTCTTGCTACATATATTAGATAAATTACTTCTGCTTCTATATAATAACAGATAAACAGTTTCTAGTCTTCTATATGCTGAATAAATTGTATGCATATTGAACAAAATTATTTGCATGTTTGAAACAATGAATAAATAGCTTGCCAGAAAATATATATAAAATTCTTTTCTCTTGACAAGGCCATTTTCTCTACAATGACAGCCAAATTATAACAGAAAAATAATTATATTAATAGTTGCTTGATGAATTACAGTCAGTCAGTTATGATTAGTCAACTGTTTTTTCATCAACATTTCCAAAATGGATAAGTTTAGTGGAATTTGCTTTTGAAACAATTCAAGCAACAAGGCTTTAACCTCAATGTCGAACAGAACTGGTGTTATCAGGAAATGAATGTGACATTACTTTGAAGAGGAAAGAGTACAGAAATATTTTACAAAAGAATATTTCCCAGAAGTAGCGTTTAAAATAGATAAATAATAAGCCATAATAATTTAAAATTGTTTTATCCAGATTAGATAATATGACAGTGAGCAGACATATGTTATTCAATACATTATTAACAAATACAAGAGAACTTGTTAGGGGTTGCACATATATAGCTTTATCCATTTATTTATTTATTTATTTATTTATTTTTTTTTTTTTGTATTTTGGATCCTTTTTTCCCTTATAATATTATACATTATCATCTCTCAACCCCTTCCTTCATGATATCATTATCATCATCCCTCAACCCCTTCCTTCATGATATCATTATCAAAGTCTGAAAATTATTTTAATTTTTACAATTTTTTCTTTTGTTTATAATATGGTTATACATTTTTATTTGCATACTGCATTAATTCAAAAGAAATCAATAAAATATCACTATGAAATACCTTTATATAAAATAATATTTAAAAGAAAAAGTTACTATTGGAACTTAGTTAATAATAGCTTTTTGCTACACAGTGCATTCAACAGTAATATCTTCATATAGTTGCCCTAGCACGTCTGGGGAGAGAGAGGGGGAGAGGGGAGAAGCAGGATTTTCAATTAAAAAATAAAGTTGAGTACATTCTGTTTTTTTTTTCTTTACCAATACAAACATATTTTGTTCCTGCTTTTTTGAACAGCAGATTACAGATGCATATGCACATGAAAGAAAAATAGGAATGACAAACATTAGGGCATTCCATATTTTGGAATTAAATAATTTTATAATCATTTAATATGTAATAATTTATTTATAATGATTTTAATAAAAACATCGTACTTTCATAAAAATAGGTAAGACTAAAAGAAGATAACGCACTATTTTGACATAAAGAATATCCCTAAAGCAGAATATGCTTAAAAGTGCAACATACGTCACAGAACAATGAGCTTCTCTGCAGAACATTTCAAGTAATCAGTTAAGAAATTCACCATTCAAGCGAAGAAAAAATTGAAAAATTCACAGAGGTTTCTAATTTTCTGAAAAATTAAGGCATTCAGTTCTGTAAATAAATAAAAAAAACCCAGAAAATATATTGCAAATTTCAACTAGTAGTCGCCGAAAAAAATCAATTTCATTAATCATGTGAAGAAAAATTGTCGATTTCGCCAGAGGATTGCTTAAAAAAACCAGAAATAAAATGGCAAATTTATAAAAAAAATTACAAAAACAAAATGGAAAATTTCATCAAAAAATCATGAAAAAATTGCAAATTTCGTCAAAAATTGTCAAAAAAAAAAAAAAAAAAAAAAAAAAAAATCACGAAAAAATTCTACAAATTTTGTTAAAAGGTCATGAAAGAAACTCAAATTTCATCAGAAGATCATGTAATAGCTGAATAGTTTGCAGTTAATTTCAGATTTTTTTTTTAACTCAGAATCACCTCTCGAAAGTTGTTACTCAATAGCTGGGGAGAAAAAATGTCAAAATTCTTTAATTGTTCATTTAAAAAGTTTGCGAAAATCATCAATTGGTCGTGAGAAAAACTTGTGCAATTCCCGCAGAACATTTTTGATCAGCTAAATTCGTTGCAGAACATTACAAAGTATTCTGCTTTGGGGAAGAATATGTTAGAAATAAAAAGAGAAAATTTTGGATAGATTGAACATAATAACAATATTAAAGGACAAATTCCCCTCTTCTTAGAGGTATCTTATGAAATTACGTACCTGACCCCTCTTCCTTCTAAAGTGATAATTTTAAAGATGCACAGCTTTTATATGATAATTAATGTATTCAAAATAAGTATTTAAAATACATTTGTTAATACAGTCGAGTCTCTCTATAATGAAACTCCATACATCGAATTTCTCTATATAACGAATTTTTAGAAGGAACGGTCCCCTTTTCGCATGATTACATTCAAAACAGTCTCTATATAGCGAAATACCTATCTCCATATAATGAATTTTTTCATAAATTGGTCTTAATTTATTCAGTTTTAAAAAGCTTCGAAATCATATGAAATCAATTTTCCATTACTTTTTTTTTTATTATTTATCGTCAATGCTAAGGGTTTTTTTTTTTTTTTTTTTTTTTTTTTTTTTTTTTTTAATATTACTTTTCTCCTTGTTCTTTAAATCCAACGAATTTATCCCACCTCCCACATCCTTCTCAAAACAGTGTCAATTGGATTGATACACATGTAAGAGAGGAATCAATGAGAGGCACATAAGAGATGCCTTCAAATAGAGGAAAATGTTAACTACAATTTTTCATTCCTTGCTATAATTTGAGCATTTTTTTGAGAGCGTAACTACTTTAAAATCAAAACAACAAAAAATTACAGATTTCTTTGTCTGAAATTAATGCAAGTCTTTCTTATTTTATTTTCTTTAAGCTTTCAAATAAATGTATGTTCTCTTTTTTGAAACAACTTAAATAATTAAGAAATAAAATGTTAGGTTAATATTTACTTTTTTAAACATTTCAAATTCTCAATTCAAAAGATCAAAAATAATATTTGTTCAGATTCCACACATTAAGGATGTGTTTCGAAATGAACTCTGCTTTTTTAACGACATTAGAGGACGCTGGTGCCCTGTAAAATGCAATTTAAATTACTCCGCCTCCTGGTCAACTTCGATCGACCCTCTAATTTTCATTCCTGTCCGACAGCCAATGTCCGTCCAGCTAAGCCAGAAGTAGCTAATGACTTTAAACTATTCGATGACAGCTATATTTTTTGGCACTAAATCCTTTTTTTTTTGGCGACTAAATGAAAGAAAGAAAGAAAGAAAAAACATAAAAATTATAAAGTTTTGCTGTATTGTGTTTTTTTAAACACACACGGGGGCAGTGCCTGATTTACAATAGGGCATTCGGGGCACGAGCCCAGAGCCCGATTTTCAGGAATTTGCAAATGCTACTGAATGTTTCTTAATTATAGTCCAAAAGCTGATGTAGTTTTAGTACCTAATGGGATTTTATATTTCGCTCTACATTCTATTGTGTTCATATTGTGTTTTTATAATGTTGAATACATTTTGTCTGAAGCATGCATTTATGATTACTTTATTAGAATGAATACATACACTTTTTATCTTTTAATAATTTAAAAATTCATTGTATTTTTAATTCTTATTTAATCTAGTTTCTATTCTCGTCAGATTATTTGGGCTTGGTGAGCGTATGTTACAGGCAGTATAGCCTGTAATATTTTAAATAATTGTAGCTTGATGTCGAAAATGTATTATTAGTTGTTGCATATTTTATTATTCCAAATATATAAGCTCGTATTAAAAAAAAAAAGTAATTAACACTACATGATTTAATGCAAACGTCTACTGATTTAAATTTCATAATTGTGAAAAAATCAATTTTTCTCCAGTAAAAATTATTATTTAAAAGTAAATTAATGATTATATATTTAATTTTTTAATAGATATTTTAAAATATTA
Organism: Maratus speculifer; assembly: GCA_964019185.1. NCBI lineage: Eukaryota > Metazoa > Arthropoda > Arachnida > Araneae > Salticidae > Maratus > Maratus speculifer. The sequence goes on along the minus strand of OZ025296.1, from coordinate 196,054,040 downwards.
AAGTCAATAATGGTTATTTTAGTAAATATCTTTTCTTTTCTTTTTTTTTCTTTCACACAATTCCACAGTAAATATTAGTGGAAGCCCCCCCCCAAACATCTGTGGTCAGCGCCTCAAAATTTGTAAATCGGTCCCTGCACAAGGGCCGTCCACAAATGATGTCACACTTAGAGGAGTGGAACTAAAGTGACAATTTGTGATAAGGAGGTGGGAGCAGGTAAGAAATGTAACATCACACATATTGGATAAAATAACAGCATTAAAAATCAGCAAATCAAAATTTGAAGCTATTTAAATTAAAGTATTTTGTGTTCATACGATAAAGATAAGATTGAAAGCCAAATATATTAATTTCCATTTCGAATTCCAAAATATTACTGTTTTCAATTGCTTTTCCATATTAATATTTTATTGCTATTGTATATTAATTATGTTTTTATTGTAAAACCTAATCTTATTTCATGCAAAATAAACACATGAATCCAGTGGCGCATTACAGAATTTGGTTCTAGGGGGGGTTTTGAGTTTCTGATAGAGACATTTGCCGTTATTTGAATCGCCGGCTAATAGAATCAGTAATATTTAGAATATTTACCGTATAATACTTAAACTCAAAGAGCATCAGTGTGGCAGAAAATCATCATTATTTTAGCATAATACGTCTCAGCGAAGTGATTTAGTTCAAAAAACCAATTTTACACTTTACTTATCCATGTAATATGCATTTTCATAGTTTTAAGTAGAACTTTCGCCATTTAATTGAATCACTTTATTAAATAGAATCTGATTCAATAAACCGCCAAATTCTGAAATGCGCCAAAACGTTTAAATATTAAGTTTGGTTTTGATTCATATAAGCGGCAATTATAGCGATCTTTCTTAGCTCTGGGAGGGGTTTTAACCCCCAAACCACCCCCGTGGCTGCGCCACTGCATGAATCATTTATATTGTTTATGCACACAAATGTCAGTGAAACACATAGCTAAAGTTTAAAAATAAAGTTTGACTAAGATTTATAACGTAGTGCTTTATTTCTGAACTGCAAATGCACGCTTATGTAATACAGCGTGTTATGTTACAAGTGGAGTGGAGTGGGATGGGGGGGTGGGAGTGGAGGTAGGATTTAAAATAGTGCATAGTTACTTTACCAACACAAAATACTTTAATATCAAAATAACTTCAATAATGCTTTTATTTTAAACAAAAATGTTTTATGTCACATTTCTTCTTACCCCCTCCCATCCTCTTGTCAAAAACTATCACAACCTCCCCCCCCCCCTCCAAGCGTGATATAATTTGTAAACGGCCCCTAATAATTCATATGTTTGTAACTTGTAACATTAATATGCATACATAAAATTAAATATAGTTTATAGACTAAACACAGATTTTTTTTCGCTAAATACTGAAAAAAAATTGTTTTCAAAGACACAATCTAGATCTTAGTATTGTTCAATCTTGTTATATTCATAAGCTTTTAAACTTTTGTTAGAATTTCATCTTGAAATACAATTTTCTCAATTTCTTAGCTTTTAAGCTTTCTTACAACATTTCTCAAAAACTAATACAGCAATTTGTATGAAACTTAGTAAATGACATTCATTATAATGCAAAGAATAATTTGTACTTCAAATTTAGTATTATTATTATTGCACTGAATGCTTAAAATTTACAATTTTTAAAACAAATAAATATATAAATAAATATTAAATAAATAAATAAATAAAATTTTATAATTATTTAAATAAAAATTAAAAAAAATGTATTATTGAAATAAAAAACAAATAAATATATAGATTGCTTACAAAAGCATTAATTTTACATCATTATCAATGTTTCTAGAGGCTCTTGAACCATAAATTTTGCTATATTTTTGCGCAATAAATGCAAAAAAAAAAAAAAATAATAAATAAATAAATAAATAAATAAATAAAAATGAAATGTTTACCTAAATTGAACATTTATAAGTCGGAAATTACACGGAAATATCCCCCTATACCATTATGTAATGAAATACTTTTGTGGGGGCCTATAAATGCATAACAAATATCCTTTGCACCGCAGATTGTGTAGAATGTATATTATAGTACATATTTAATAGATGCATATCAATTTTATTATCTTCGAAACTTTTGACTTGAAACTGTTTTTCCCATTGACCGCAATGTAATCGGAATACTTTGATTGTCCCTGTAATTGAACTACACATCCGACTTTCATAAAATTTGAAATGACTCGTCAAAATTATGGTAATAATTATGTATTTTAAATTTCAAACGATTCGGTTGGGTAGTTTTTGTGTTGTTATATGCGAACAGACGGGCGGATTGAACGACAACTGTAGATGCTACATATTTGCATAATTACGAACGCATATAAAAAAAATCTCACGATATATGAGTGTAGAATAATAAAATAATTATTGCAAATAGAAGATGCGTGCCCATGCCCTGAGCACGGTTATTGGTTTGATTTGATTTGGTTTATGTTGTAGGGCTAAAACTAGAGGGGGGCAGAGGGGGCTCGTGCCCCGGGCACCACCAGAACAGAAGGTGAAGGGGGTGCCAAATTAAGATTTTGTTTGGTGTGTTTGATACGAAGAATGCATATATGTGGACAGTGTGTGTGTGTGGGGGGGGGGGGGGCGCCAAAATCCATGTTTGCCCCGGGCGCAAAAAAGGCTAGTTTCGGCGCTGTGTTGTGATAACCGATTATCTAATGGTATCTTTGAGGAATGGTAAAAGGAAAAAAGTGACTGGAAAAAAGTGACATAAACTGCAAAAGCGGAAAAAAGGTGATACAGAAAAAAGTGACACGCAATGTCCCTTTTTTCCGGTCACTTTTTTCATAGATTTTTGAGGAATATAGGTCCCAGCGGTGTGCCCTTCGAGGGGGTCTTTCTCAGGGAACCTAACCCGTATTTATCCAAAGTTTCCCAAAATTCGAAGGGAACCACGCAAACTGCGAACGGTTAGACTGACGGTGTGATATTTGACATGAAAATACAATGAAATGACAAAAATATTAAATATAACTCAATATATGGTTAAAATAATAATTAAAAATATTTTATTTTTGTTCCTGGAACCGTTTTTTAATTTTCGGAAGAACTCTTCCGTAAAACTTTTCGAGTAAGGTTGTAGCATGTAACAAAAAAAAAAAAAAAAAAAAAAAAAAAAAACTAGTCACAGTAGCACGAAAAATTTCAAGTGCCCTGATCACAAAAACGTGTTAGATGGGCCTGGTGTTTTGCACATGTTGTTATCTGTGAGTTTGAAAGTAAAGTTCTTATCTAATCACCTGTGTATGTATGCACCCCGCTGTACTTGCCCAGAGGCAGTTTGGGGAGAAATGATTGAAATAGATTCACAGGTCAGTTTTAAACACATGTTTATCTTTGACATGGGATTTTGGAAGGAAAAAAAGGATTTTGCGGAAAAAAACAATTTTCTTCCTCTTTTGTCATTGCATGCAGATTGGAGTCTTTCTCAAACTACAAGAAGTGTCAATATAATCACAGGTAGACGGGGAAAAAAGCTACTGGAAAAAAGTTTCCGGAAAAAAAAGGGGCAGAAGAAACAAAAGCGGAAAAAAGTGACAAAGAATAGATAAATATTAAACATGTAATAAATATGTACCAAAAATTAAAGTGGTAACATAGAGTGTATTTTTCATGTTCTGATCAGTGGGATTATAATCTTCAGACTATTAGAAGAATAGTCTAATTAATAATAGAATAAATAATAAGAATGTCAAAAAACAAAATGTTATTATTTCATTAAAATAGATATTTCATTTTAATTATTAACTCTTAGGTGATATTAAATATTAAACATGGTTTCATTAAGAGAAATTTATTTAAAAAATGATTATATACTTTATTAACTGATACTAAATTAATAAAAATAATTGTAAAAATAAATAAAATTAAAAATTATCTTCATTATTTAACAGTTTATTAACAGATAGCAAATTGATAAAAAAAAATGTATAAATAAATAAAATTAAATAATCAAAGTCAGTTTCATTGGCAAGAATTGATTTAAAAATAATAAAACTTTATTAACACTTAATAAATCAATCAAAATAATTGTATAACTAATTAAATTCAAATATTACAAATTATACTCATTAACAAATTTAACTTTGAAAAACTTAAAAAAAAAAAACTTTAAAAAAAACCTTAAAAAGAACTAAAAAAAAATATATTTTATTAACTAATAGCAAATCAATCAAAATAAACGCATAAATCAATAAAATTAAATATCAAAAAGTGGCTTCTATTTTTTGCTCATGGTTGGGTTAATTTCTACTTGGGTCGAGTTTGGGTCCGGTTGACTTCTGTTTTTTGCTGCGGTTAGAGTTACTTTCTGATTGATCGGGAGATTCTGCCTCCGAAACTGGTTGACGGCAAGTGCTAGGTTCGATCCCATTCGCGGCCGTCGGTTAAACAGTTCAAAACTCTTCGTGGTTTTCTTCTAATCTTGGATTTCCTTGCATAAATTTGAGCTAGGTTTCCTAGGAAAGACCCCCCACGGAGGGCACACCCCCTTAAAGTCTTTTATCCTAAGAGTAGACAATTAGCCGTCATAAACACAAATAAAACAGAAACGAACCTATAGACCTGCATATAATCGTATCCCCTTAGGATTATCGTAGGTCTAGATACAGTCGTACACGGTTTCCCCTCATTATTATAACATTGTTCTGAACTGCTCTGCTGAATAAGCGCAAAACGTTTTGACACATTTACAAATTCATCATTTAACGGAAAAATTATTAGACGAATAATAAAATTGGAAGACCTGACTAGGTTGAATCTAGGAAAAAAAGGGACAGGAAAAAAAGTTATCGGAAAAAAGTGACATAAACTACAAAAGCGGAAAAAAAGTTACCGAAAAAAAGTGATGCGGCAAAAAAGTTACCGGAAAAAAAGGTGACAAGGAATTGATTTTGGGAATTCATTATTGATTTTGGGGATTCACTGATTGAGTATGATTGGGAATCGAGGAGAGGCTCTTAATTTAGGTAAATGGGTTTTTCATGCTGAATGAACTGTTTTGGTACAATTTTTGGATATACATTCATACTAAAAAGACGTTTGCCTGATTAGCTTTGGGAATGGATGAATACCCCCCCCCCCCCCCCCCCATCCACCCGAAATTAGATAAATCAGTTTTTATGCAGAATTTTCCGATGTATTTCAAATTTTAAATATAGGTTCTTTCTGATAAGGTGAATCCCTGAATAGTTTTAAGTGTTTAATGGATAATAATAATATTATATGTTACAATATATACAATATATATTTTTATATATAATAATTAATATATTAATATAATAATTATAAATAAATAATAACATAATAAGTAAATTATAAAAAAATTATTATTAAATAATAAATAATTTATAAGTTAATACTGATTTAATAATACATAAATGTAAATAAAATATATAATTAAATATAAATAAATTTATAAATGAATGTATAAACTAATATAATTAAATATAAAAAAATTATACTGATTATAAAAAATTCATTTAAAAAATTATAATATTTTATTATCCGCCATTAATGACACTATTGTCGTGTACCTCCATCAGACTCGTTACATATCATTACAATAGTGTCAGTACATGACAATAGTGTCAGTAATGGTGGATAATAAAATATTAATTTTCTAAATAAATTCTTGTTAATGAGTCTAATTTTTAATATTTAATTTAGTTTATTTATACAATAATTTTTACTAATTTCCTATCACTTAATTAAATATTATCATTTTTAAAATCAATTCTTGTTAATGAAACTAATTTTGAATATTTAATTTTATTTATTTGAAAATTTATAATAATTGTTTCATTATGAATTAATAAAATATTATCATTTAAAAAAAAATTCTTGTTAATGAAGCTAATTTTTAATATTTCTTTTATATTTATTTATACATTCATTTTAATTGATTTACTAGAGTTAATAGAATTATAATTTTTTTTAAAAATAGATTTCTGTTAATGAGTATAATTTTAAATATTTAATTTGCATTATTTATTATTATTATTTATTATATTGTATATTTTATAATGTATATTTTATATAAATGTAAAAGTATAAAAAGAAACATTAGTATGTAATTTAATAATAATAATTATTATAATATAATATTTATTATTTTATATAATTGAAATCATTAAAAATCCTATTATAAAAATGTTTTTTAAAAATGCACATATAAAATATAGATTCGGAGTTTGTAGACAGCCCCCCCCCCCCACACACACACACACAAACAAACACACTCCATAGAGAAACAAAAAAAATATATTAATCAAAACCTATTTGTATAACTTAAGAAGAGTTATCCCTCTCCTTTATATTTAGCCATTAAACTTCAGAAACTATTCACAGATTCACTTTATCAGAAAGAACCTACATCCAAAATTTAAAGCAAATTCGATAATTCTGCATAAAAAACCATTTATAAAATTTAAGGGGAGTAATTGACCCCCTTTCCTTTTAATTTGCAAAAGAACCCTATAAATAATCAGGGATACGCCTTATCATAATGAACTTACGTCCAAAATTGAAGCAAATCGTACAATTCTGCGTAAAAAGCCATTTATTTAATATAAGAGGGGTTATCCCTCGTCCCCCCTTTATACACAGCTATTAAACTCTTAAAACTATTCAGGGAATCATCTTATCAGAAAGAACCTATGTTTTAAATTTTAATACATTGGAAAATTCTGCATAAAAAACAATTTATTTAATTTGAGGGGTGGGGGATCATCGCCCGTTTCCTCCATTTATACATAGCAAAAAAATCTTGTAACTAATCACAGATACGCCTTATAGTAATGAACCTATAACAAAAATTCGAAACAAATCGGATAATTCTGCGTAATAAGTTATTTATTGAATTTTAGAGAGGTTATCCTCCGTCCCCCCCCTCTATGCTTACCGATTAAACCCTTAAAATTATTCAGCGATTCACTTTATCAGAAAGAATCTATATCCAAAAAATGTAATACATTTGGTAATTGTGCATAAAAACTTTTTATCTAATTTAAGGGGATGGATAATCATCCCTCTTTTTTATCTAATTTATAATTTATAATATTTAACCCATTTATCTAATTTATCTAGTTTAGAGAGGATTGCGCGGGGGGGGGGGGGGGGGGGGGGTAATCGTTTGATTCAGTCAAGCTTTTTTTCAGTATGAACGTATATTCAAAAATTTAACCAAAATGGTTAATTCAGCATGAAAGACCCATTTACCTAATTGATCGCTTCCCCCCCCCCCCAAATCAAAGAATCCTAATTTAACCAATGAGTCTCCAAAATCAATTTCTTGTCACTTTTTTTCTGGTAACTTTTTTTCCGTGTCCCTTTTTTTCTGGTCACTTTTTTCCGCTTTTGTAGTTTGTGTCACTTTTTTCAGCTTTTGTAGTTTGTGTCACTTTTTTCCGATGACTTTTTTCCTATCACTTTTTTTTCCGTTTAACGACTAGGGTAGCGATTAAGAATTGAACTGAATTTTATATTTTTTTAATCTATAAATTATCTATTGAATTAGAAGCGATTTCGATAGCGTGAGAAACGAGCTTTTCACCATATTTTGAGTGCTTATTGTTGTTTTTTTGCGAAGAAATTCGGTTCAAAACGATTTTGACAGTATTTTCTAAAAGAATTATTAAGTTTGAAAAAAAAACTCATGTAAAAAACACAGCATTTAAAAAAAAACATTCAGTTTAAATTAATGTGATAATGTGGTTAAAAAAAAAACCTCACTACATGTCATATAAAATGAGATTTACATTGTTTTAAATAAACACAAAACTGCTAGTTAATGCTCAATAATCAAAAATAGACTTTGCTGCAATTTCTTTAATCTATTTGCAGTCCAAAATTTGCCACTTGTTAAAATTTATATACGAACAAGGTGCAATTCGAGACTAACTGTGCAACAAAATGTACAACGATCACGAAAAAAGAAACAATGTAATATTGAACTAATTAATTGTAAAAAAAAAAAAAAAAAAAAAAAAAAAAAAAAACATGTTTATATATGTATAGAATTTATTTATGAGTCTTAAATTTAGTTTTTGAAAAAACATTTTCCAAATTGAATTCATTTGAAAGAAGCAATCTGCTTAAAAACATTAATAATCACCATATCAGATTAACAAATTCGGAAATCTATTCTCGTAATCTTTTCCTTTTTTTATTTTGTATTTCCAAACATTTAACGTTTTTCTTTTCCAATTTTTAATCTAAATATACAAAACAACAAATCGCACACGCTTAATGAACATACATTCAGCTTTAAAAAAGACGTAATCCGTTTTAAACAATATTAATATTTTAAACAATATTAATATTTAACTCTTCAAAAAATTCATTTCCGGACGTCATTTCAGATTTTTTTTTTTTTAACCGTTTGGAAAATTGTGGTTGTTTTCAGTCGAGAATAAACATTGTGGTGTCCACATTTTGCTTTTTTCCCCTTTTTTAGCATCCGTGATCCTTTAGCTTTTCTTCTTTTAACTTCAGCGATCCTAGCATTTCTTCTCTTATTGCGACTCTCTAACGGAGGCCAGGTTGGGGGGGAGGAATTAAAAATTTAAACCGGACATATTGAAAAAGCAAATTGATTAAATTGAAGACATGGAAAAGCAGGAAGGGCGGTCCTGGAGATTTGAAGCTACCGAATGGCCACAGATGTGTCGAGCTCATTATTATTATTAGAGCATTAGCTGACCATTTGTATTGAATATATTCGAATGTGAATCCTTTAAACTTAAATCAGCAAACTTTCGTCATCTAAATCTGAATCTAACATTTCGAATTGATTAGAATTACATTTTCCAAACGGATAGGGCAGCTCATGCTAATCCTATGGGGAGGTTATTTTCTAATATCTCACTTGCATTTTGGCATTTTTGATTTTTTTCATTAAATAGATGAGGTCCATTTCTACATCGCTCTTTTTTTTACTTCTTTGATTTTAGTTTCAGATATCGACCGACTCGAAAACTGTATTTTTTTTAAACCTTTTCAGTATAGGAGATTTTCAGTGAGATTTCTGTAGTTGTAATTGCCATTAATATTTTTGGCTAAAAACATACTTCGTTTTAAATATATATATATTTTTTTTATCATAGTATAGGATCTTTACAACAATGGAGATATTTTGTATTCTATAGTTACGATAGTTATTTCGAAGTGTTATATTTTAAAAATAATTTTTAAGTCAATATAAAAAAAAATTGAAAATTTAATAGCATATAATAAATTTTTAAAAGCTGGAAAAAAATTGTGCACGCCGGTGCATTGTAATATAATATTTTCTGTAATTATGTATGCATATAGATGAAAAAAAATCAATCCCGGCTGCAAAATTTGCAACTATTTGCAACTCTTGAATACAAGTAATTTTTTTTTTCCAGGTATGGAAGTATAAATTTCGAAAAGTGAATTATATGAGATTTTGCAAAATTATGCAGCTGGACATTAATTATTTATTTCCTGTTAATTCTAAAAGTATCCTGATAGATTATTTTATGTATTAGACAAATATAACTTTCAGTATTGCTGATATGTTATGTTTAGCCACATTAAGCGACTGATCCATTCATTTGTAGTTGATAGTAATTGAAGATGGAGAAACTGCGCATTTTTAAAGTTAAATATAAGCGATGGTCATATTTGAATATTAACTATAAAAAAATATTTACAAGGCAAGTAATAATGACTAACTACCATAAAAATCGGCTTTTTCAGATCCTTTGACAAAATTTACAAGTTTTTTATCCTTTAACAAATTTTACATTTTTCTTGTTTTTTGACAACTAGGGGTGCTCCGCCCCCCCACTCGCTACACTCGCCAACCCCCCACGTAATCGCTTCGCGATTCCAAGTTGTACGCTACCCCTTCTTGCTGCGCTCGCCAATACCCCATGGTATGGAGAAGCAGTTGCAGACCTTTCAAATGATGTGTCACACGACTGGGGTTGTAAAGAAAATAAAAATGTGCCCCCCTGGGGGCAGAGTGGAGGATGACACACAAGACATCCATAATATGAATAAGCAGTTGCAGACCTTTCAAATGATGTGTCACACGACTGGTGTTATAAAAAAATTAAAAATGTGCCCCCCCTGGGGGGCAGAGTGGGGGGTGACGCACAAGACATCCATAATATGAATAAGCAGTTGCAAACCTTTCAAGTGATGTGTCACACGACTGGTGTTATAAAGAAAATAAAAATGTGCCCCCCCCCCTGGGGGCAGAGTGGGGGATGACACACAAGACATCCATAATATGAATAAGCAGTTGCAGACCTTTCAAATGATGTGTCACACGACTGGTATTGTAAAGAAATGAAAAATATGCCCCTCTGGAGGGCAGAGTGGGGGGTGACACACAAGACATCCATAATATGAATAAGCAGTTGCAGACCTTTCAAATTATGTGTCACACGACTGGTGTAGTAAAGAAATTAAAAATGTGCCCCCCCCCACTGAGGGGGGCAAAATGGGGGTGACACAAAAGACATCCATAATATGAATAAGCAGTTGCAAACCTTTCAAATGATGTGTCACATGATTGGTGTTGTAAAGAAATTAAAAATTTGCCCCCCCTGGGGGGGCAGAGTGGGGGGTGAGACACAAGACATCCATAATATGAATAAGCAGTTGCAGACTTTTCAAGTGATGTGTCACACGACTGGTATTGTAAAGAAATTAAAAATGTGCCCCCCCTGAGGGGGGCAGAGTTGGGTGTGACACACAAGACATCCATAATATGAATAAGCAGTTGCAGACCTTTCAACTGATGTGTCACACGACTGGTGTTGTATATAAATTAAAAATTTGCCCCCTCTGGGGGGGGGGTGACACACAAGACATCCATAATATGAATAAGCAGTTGCAGACCTTTCAAATGATGTGTCACATGACTGGTGTTGTAAAGAAATTAAAAATGGGCCCCCCTGGGGGAGGCAGAGTGGGGGGTGAGACACAAGACATCCATAATATGAATAAGCAGTTGCAGACTTTTCAAGTGATGTGTCACACGACTGGTATTGTAAAGAAATTAAAAATGTGCCCCCCCCCGGGGGGGGGGGGCAGAGTTGGGGATGACACACCAGACATCCATAATATGAATTAGCAATTGCAGATCTTTCAAATGATGTCACACGACTGAGGTTGTAAAGATATTAAAAATGTGCCCCCCCCCCCCCTCCTGGCAGCAGAGCAGAGGATAATACACAAGACATCCATAATAGGAAAAGGCAGTTTTAGACCTGAAATCGGTAAATTCGGGCTTCATAACTTACTACAAGTCTAATCTGAATTAATAGTTTGGACACTATCTGGAAAAATGCTATTCCAATTGACGCATAAAAATCAAATCATGATAATTTTTCTGTAAAATATTGAATTTTCTATTTGGCGGTAATTTGGCGAATATACTAATATATGTATGGCAAACCTTCTTCTATATTTTGATTGGATGTTCATTTTACAGCTGAAATCGCAAAAAATTATCGGGAATGCTATTTTTCGCTAGTGCTGCCATCTATATTTTACATACGAACTACCGTTACGGAAATTATCGTTACGAAATCGGATTTTTGCAGGCAAAGAATGAAGGAAATTTTGATAGCTCCAGTTAAATTAAGAATTTAAAGAAAAAATAGATATTGCATCGAAATTTCGAGGATTGCAGCCAATTAAAAACACTTTGATGAGTAGGTGAAAGTTGAAAAAATGTTTCTTGGTACATTTTTATGCGAATGCAAGTGTCACAAACTCTCCGGTTAAAAAGTGCCAAAAGTCAAACTGACAATTTTTTGCGCCTAAAGAATTGATTTTAAAAGAAAAATAAAGAATGAGTCCAATTATAGAGAAACAAAATTACCATCTCAAATTTTTTGAAGCATGTGAAAGCAAAAACTTTTTTGTTTAAGTGTCACAAAGTACAGCCCAAAACGCGCTTTACATTTGAGAACAGCCTTAAATACGATTTTTAACATCATTCTCTATACATCGAATTTCTCTATATAACGAATTTTTTACTGGAACGGGGGATTTCGTTATATAGAGACTCGACTGTATTACTGTAACACAATTTTTAAACAATAAAATCACAACTATAAAACTTACATCAATTTAAGCTTTCATTTTTTTTCTCATTTGAAAAAACATGTATAGTAAAACAGTATTACCTGATAACCTGGACCTAATCTATGGATGGCACAAATTTGATGTGTAGTTAAAGCTTCACTAAATAAGTACATGGCAGACATTTGACCACAAAATACATGTTCTTCTTCCAGTTCTGGAGCAGCACCAATGTAACATTTGTCAAAAGGCTAAGGAAGAATATTAACATAATAATAAATTGAATGACATTTGAAAATAAATAAGTCAAATGCAGAAAAACTAAATTTGAAGCATTCATAAAGAATGAAAATAATTATGACTAATAAATTACAAAATCATTAATAAAACCATAATATATTGAAATTATAAAGAAAGTAAAATAAAACATACCTCATTATTATTTACAAGCCAACTCATTTCTGTAGTTGAGGCTAGCTGGCCATTTACAAAACATTTTATTTCACTTTTACTCCACCGATTATAAATATATACAATAGCAATCATGTACCACTAAAAAAGAAAAAATAATAAATAATCAAATTACTCAAATTAAATAATAATGAAAAAAAAATACTCCAACACAACACATAATGGAAATTCTTATGCATAGCAACTTTGTTTTGACAAACTGCTCATAACACTAGCTATGGAATCTGTAAGCATAAAACAGATCAATTGTGTGTGTGTTTATTATGATAACCAAAGGAATTGAATTTTGCAGAATCCTTAAACACAGGAAATTACATTAATTCACCACCTCCATTAACTCTCACAAAAAAAAAGGGAGGGGAAAGGAAGAAAGAGCTTATTTTTTATTTACTTACTGGTTTGTTGAAAAATCATTAATTTTTACATTTTTACTATTCTTTTAACCTAATTCTCTTTGAAAATATATATATCACTGTAAAGTACAAATATGTAACTTCATGATTGTTATTTCTGTATAATGATTTCAAACAGAAAAAATCATACTGAGATTCATGTTGAAATTCATATTTTTCAAGGATTAGTAAAATTATTGAACATTTTCTCTCATAATACAGATACAAATTTACTTACTGACACATGTCTAAAAGAAATTGAAAATTCTTTAGATTTGACTAACAAGGGGCCCACCAAACATGGTGTGCACAGATTTTGATGAATTCAAAGTATGTTCTAGGGTCATACCATTAATTATTCGGCTGAAAGAGTTCCTTCTAATGGGCCTTAGTTTTTGAGAAATTGGGAGTCAAAGTTTAGCATTTATTTCAAATACCTGTTAGTATAGCAGTTAGTCAGCAGCTTCGTGGAACTGCGGTAACGTGTGAGATTTCAGATTCGGCCGTGGCAGGTTCAACTCCAAGTTGGAGATTTTTTTTTTCTTTCTTTATATATTTTTTACATGTTACATATTTTAAGCAGAATTGGGAATTCTACAGCTTTGAACTTTTTGATATTTTCTTAATAAAGTAAATTTATATTTTCGAATTTATTTCATGAAAATTTTTTTTTATATCTGCAATTTTTAAACTAATATTTTTATTGACAAAACTGCATAACTAATTTATGCCTTGAACCTTTTTTTTTATTAATTATTATGTAATTTCTTTTTTTATTAAGCACAATTCTGAAATAATCATTTTTCTTTTTTCTATTGCATTTTTGTGGATTTTTTTAAATGAAAATTTGCCCTTTTTTGTATAAATTATACAAAATAATTTTCAGGTGCAATTTCTCAAACATTTAAAGGATTAGTTAATTCAAATAATGCATACCTTTAAAAATGTAATAAAATATTAATGCAGTAGTGCTAAAATATTGTCCAAATTTTTACTGATCTTTAAATACATTTATCTCTAAAGTTCAACCTCAACATTATTTCTTGTTTGCACAAATAAGAAATGACAGATTACATATTTTTTTAAAAATATATTTTTTTTAATTTTAACAAATTAAAACACTATTCATACAAAAATCAACTAGATTGGAAAAGTCGTCTGCAAATGAAATAAAATTTACAATACTAAAAAAATAGATATTTATTTTATTCGTCTGCTTTTATTTTCTCGGTAAAATCGCACAAAAATAGAAATTCTTTTTGCTGTTGTCAGTGTTCTTGCTAACATTTGACCAATGTTAGTAATTTGGCTAATTACAAATAAAAACATTCGCCAAATGAAAAAAGTATTAGCAAAATAGATTAGCAGTGTAGCACTAAAAAAATTATATTTAATCCTTTAATGTATCCCCTTTTTTTTCTATTCAACTATCATTCAATTTCAACTATCCACAACGAATATATTAAAAATATATGTGTATGCATACGCATAAAAAAGATATGGAAGGAAAAATTAAAAATTGAGCACTAGCAATTTGGCGAATCTAATCGCTTGTTTACTCGTGAAATGAAGAATTTAGTCGCAATTTGGTGTAATGGCGAGCAGCAGCGAGAACCCTGGCTGTTGTCATTTAGTTTTTTTTTGCAGACAAATAAAAGATTTGAAATATTGGTATGTATATGTAGGTAAAATTACAGTATGAAAATTGAGAGATTTGTGTGGAGCGAAGGTTGAATGCTAAAAATACTGTAATGAAAGGAACCAGAATTAGTACAGAAAATTTTTTGTTTGGAAAAGAATCAAAAAGGCGAAATTACAAATGCATTAAAATATTGCGAGATGCTGTTACAAAATGATAATCTGCCTACAAATTCTCCACCGGATGATATTTCCTGTTCTTCTATTGCTATAGCTGAAGAATTTCATAATTCAATATTAGAAATATGAGATAATCGACAATTTATTGAGGCAGATGAACTGATATTGAATGAAGAATGTGAATTTAACAAATTTACAAAGGTATGATTTTTTTTTTTTTACTTAGCAATATATATAAAAGTAACTGAGCAAAATTATTAATATTTAAAGTAGAAGGGACTTTAAAATATTCAAATTTTTTATACTTTTTGAAAATTTTAATTATATATACATTTTTTATTTATTTTATAAATTTTTATGTGCAATTAGTTTATTATTTGAACCATATTTTTTTAAATAAGAAAAAAAAAATGGAAAAAGTAAACTGTCCCCATACGAAAATATTAATAAATTAAAAGCTGTAGAATTCCCAATTCTGCTTAAAATATGTAACATGTAAAAAATATATTTTAAAAAAGCTCCAACTTGGAGTTGAACCCGCCACATCTGAGACTGGAATCTCGCACGTTACTGCGGCATCATGAAGCTGCTAACAAACAGCTATACCAGCAGGTATTTGAAATAAACGTTAAACTTTGACCCCCAATATCTCAAAAACTAAGGTCCATTTGAAGGAACCCTTTCAGCCGAATATCTAATGGTATGACCCCTACAACATACTTTGTAATCATCAAAATCTGTGCGCACCATGGTTTCTCTCCAATACTGCCACATATGTTATATAAGAGAAAAGAATACCTTGGGTAAGAAGTCAGATGAATGTTTTTGATCATATTGAAAAAATTAGTTAAAATGGAAATAGGCTGGTAATATTGCAAGAAGACAAGACAATAGATGGGGCACAAACTAATACTACAGTGGTATTCCAGAGAGTTAAAACAATCAAGAAAATGACTTCAAGTAAGATGGAGAGACAAAATGAGGAAAGTGGTTGGCGTCAATTGGATGACTAAAGCACTAGATAGGAAACATTGCAAAAATCTGGAGGAGACCTACATCCAGCAGTGGATTGAAAACAGTTATTGTTGATGATACATATATCTTTTTAATACTTTTTACATGTTAGATGTCTTAAGAGCAGTTAAAACTTACTGCAACTAAGAATATTTTAATAAGAAATATATTATATTCTGGGCATTTCACGAAAAAGAAATATATATAATATACATTTTGAAGAATATCTAAAAAAATATATAGTAATAAAAAAATTATTATTTAACAGTTTGTACTTTTATAATTTAGGCACAGTTGTGAAATAATGCATCTTATTTTTATCTCTTTCCAACACAGCTAAAAACTGTTTAAGAATTTGGTTTGTCTGTCTGTTCAAATGCTCTAACTCTCTAAAATAGGCCCAGATTGCTGTGTAATAGATATTTGTTACTGAAGTTTACTATGGAAAGTTCATTATTGAAAATAGAGTCTGTAGCCATTCATGGTTTGCTCACAGGCATATACAAAGAAAAAAAAAAAAAAAAAAAAAATCCCGTTATTTTATGATCAATGGAGAAAATCTTTTGCTTTGTATTTTATTTAATGTTACACTATTTGAAACAAAATGAAACTAATATGCATATATGAAGTGCATTAAATATGCTTTTTTTATAATACAGTTTGCAAATATTTTATTATTTATTTTGAGGAGCAATAAAGTGCATTTTCTGATGTGGTAAGCATTTTTATGTTTTAATTTTTATATATTAGGTGGGATGTATAAATTCTATAAATCATGTACAGGTCTATGCAAAGTTATTAGTAAGTATCACTATATAAGAGCATTGAATTTCTTAAGGATATTTTTGATTGAGTTACACATTTTTTCAGATAAATTATGTTTAGTATACTAAAAGAGTTGTATAAAACATAACTAATACAGAGCTACACATTGAACCAAACACATTGTCCTAAATAGTACAAAACACATTGCATAAATTTTAGAAAGTACCATTCTAGTTATGTTGAATATTATTTTTGTGAATTAAATTTTAGTTTAATATGAGGAATGCAAACAAATCCGCAGGTAATAAACAGAGTTGTAAAAAATTATTCAAGTTTTTTTTTTTTTGTTACTAGAAATTTCTGAAGGTGAATTTCAAACTGTATTATGCATTTTGTAACTAGGCTAAATTTAAGAACTCTAAGCAGCGTATATACAGATCTATGAATCATAAACAGGAATGCACAAAAGTATTGAGTTGATATTCTGGATATAGACAGTAATTATTGAAATCTAGTTTCATGATTTTAAATGTGAAGCTTCATTGCAATACTATAGAGATGTTGGAAAGTGTTTCATAGTCTATGCTTGATGAATGATTATTTTTTCTTGTTTTATTTAAAGATTATGGTGTTCCATAAAAATTCAATTACTAATTAATTTTAATAGCATATCCCTCAAAGAGTAATATACATATATTAAAGTAGGAATGTTCATTGGTATATATTTTATAAATTGTATAATAATTGAAAATCCTTTTGTATATTTCAAATGCAGTATCATTTTTCATTGAAAGAATAAAAAATTATAAAATAATTTATTATTAATAAATAATTTTTCTTTTATGAAAAAATATTGAAAGTTGCAGCAATTTTTAACTGCACTTTAAATATATAATATGCAGAAATAAATTAAAATAGCCCATTCATCATGGGTGAGGTCAGAGTTTTTACAAACAGTTTCTGCCAACAAGAATTATCTCAGCATTATTTAAAACATAAGAAAAGAAAAAAAATAACACAGTAATTCTACTGCCACTCAGTAACATAATTGAAAATAGTGCATTAATTAAAGGTTATTTTTTCACCTTTAAAACTAAACATTTGGAAGATGGAATATTTATATTTAATATTTATCGCAACAAATAATAAATGTGTAATCAGATTACAAATTCATTTGAATTTACAGTGACCATTGTTTGCACCTTCCTGGTAAAAACCAAAAGAAATAATAAAAATTATCCAGAAATACATAAAAATACACTTTCAATCACAATACTAAGACAAATCAAATATTAACTCTATTGAAATAATAAAATTAAATAAAAAATTACCACATAATACAACACTGAAATTGTGAAATCACATAGAAATAATGTTTCTCTTATTATTATGAATTAATTTCTAAGTAGTGTTGATAAATCTAAACACCTTCATTGACGTTTTCAAAATTTATCAGTTGTTTTATAGAATGTAAGCTGAAGACACAAAACAACTTTGATTGATATTTAGATCTTGCTTTAACACTAATGATCATCTTATGTAACAAAATATGTGATAAATGATTAAAATAAAAGCAAACTAAAAAAAATTTATACATTTACCTTTCTTGGTTGAAATTCATATTTTACACAATGCTGGTACCCTTTACCTTTAACCTTCATTGAAGTAAACACTAAACAATTACCTACAAAATGTGCTGAGTAACCAACTCCTTTAGATGTACGAAAACTGAAATAAAAATATACATTTAAAATTGCAGCATTACTACAGTAAACTAATTATTTAACAATATAATTGCAATCATCATTAAAAGCAAGAAAATATAGATAATTTTATGCATATAATATACTACATGACCAAAAGTCATTTTCAATTTTAAAATTTGTGACTTTTTTTGCAACATTTATGTATGAATTTTATAAATCATATTATACTGAATATAAAAAGAAACATCAACATTTTTTTAGATTATATAAAAATCGAAGTTTGACAATAGTTTCTGTAATAGTTAAAATATTGTTTGATTTGCTGAAATTGCAAATTTGTAAATAGAAATACATTTTTTCAAATACACCCTTAAACTGTTTACAGAAAAGTAGCAACAAAGTCTAAGATAGCTCATAACTGTTTTGAACATGCTTGTTTCATCCAAGTTAATCAGATCTCGAGTGTATAAAAGCTAATGAAGGAGATATCCCTCTTGCAATATTGTTTAAAGTGCTGTTAGATCATGAAATGGATATAATGAGGTGATTTTGATAAAGATGTCACCACATCACCAGATGCAATGATTTTTGAAATTGTAAAAGAGAAAAAGACAGAAAGTTCTTCAGACTCGGGGATCATAAGTGATATGGAGCTAGAAAAAAATAAGCTTCCAACTACAACCAAAGCATTGCATTTCTTTGATATGATCAGATAATATGTAAAAATATAATCTAACATCCATTGCTGAAAAAACTAATATTGCTCAAAATTCATTGTATAATATAGAAATCAAATTCCAGAAAGAACATTTAGGCATTTGCAAGTTATCAGAATTTCATGAACAATGAAAAAAGAAGTCATCGGAAATCTGATTTTAATTCTTTCAATTTAATTTTTTTGTTTATTTTGTTTAATAATAATGTTTTATTGCTTAAAAATGCAAGTTGAGAATTTAAAATAGACTTAAATTAATTAAAAGTCAGCTTTAACATTTTTCTCCAATTCCAGTTACAGCGACACTCTACTTATGACGACACTTTTTCTGGCCCTGAGTGCGTCGGGAAAATGAAGTTTGACTGCACTATTAGAAACTTCAACAACACCTTGCATTCATCATAGATATAGAAACGCTTTTAGAAGTAAAGAAATTCACGTTCAGAGATTGAGATTGAAATTCATTTATTAACAGTTCTTCTTCATTGTACAGAAAAGTAATAATTTCATAATATGTTTGTAATCACAGTTGTAATTAGGAATGCATAATAGGCATAGCTCCACAGGCCTCATGCCTTCAAAAAATTTTATTTAAAGGGGGGGAGGGATCATTGAAATATTTAGCATTCATTTTATTATGAGTTATTTATTTCATGAAAAAGGTTAAATAAACATGTTTATTTATGAAACACATTGGAATTCTAGCTATACCTTTTGCTTGGGACTGGACAACAAAACAATGAACTCAATGAAATGTACAGCTAAATTAATGGTCTATGGAACTATTTTTAAATATTTCTTGAAAATTTTCCTTTGCCGATTCATTTAAATTGCCTTGTATATCAAAAACAGAAATTTTGTAAGCATTACTACACTCATGATATAAATTCATAGAAATGGAACAGAGTAAAAAACAAAAATACATAGGAAAAATACACATAGGTTATTTTATTATAAAAACTTCTTTAAAAATACTTGTTACACGTATAGAGATTCTGAGAGAAATCACTGGAATCCCTTTGCATGTAAACCATTTATATATATAAAGATATGTATAATTTAAAAAAAAATCATATTTTTCTAAATTTTATTAAAATAATCACTAATTTTGGATTGATTCTTTTCAGCAATACTAATAATGAACAACAAACTTTTCACTTCTGTTAATAATGGAGCTGCTTTATCATTACTGCTTTTACTTTTTATGCATTGCTTCACCATCAAAAGTTCTCAGAGCAAGTCTAAAGTTTGTTCAATTTGAGTGGAGTCATCACAATCAGACTCGTTTAATCTGTTGTCATCCTACCAGTGTTGAATTCAGACAACATTATCTTGAAGGGATTTTTGTGGCTTGGAGAAGAAAGGATATTGCATTTTGTAGCCATTGAAAACATAAAATCTGAAATATCCTGGGGGAAGAGGGGAGAGGGGGAAACATCTCATTACTCTGAGATAGAATGTCTTTCCGAATCATGCCCTGAATTTAACACAGAATCCATCTGATCACCTCTTCGACATTATCTTCATTAACTAAAAATGCAATGGATTTCACACATGCAGCAAAAAAATAATTGCATAAAATGCTAGGTAAGAGGCATCTAAAAGTACAAAGTAATTAGATGTTAAAAGAATATTTTACAAAAAATATTTTAAGTTGTATATTTTATTGTTTAATGAAATTTCATTTTTCTTTATGAATATTTTTATCCATTTCATTGCATACACACATGTAAAAGTGATCAAAAGTTTAATCTGATCCAAGGTGACCAAGTTTTATAATGGGAAAACAATTTAAACCAAACATAAAATTATAAAAAAAAAAAGTTTTATCTTATTTTTTTAAATGTTACATTTTTATATTCTTAAAATTTAAAAATAAACATGTATGACTAAAAAATTTACATGATTTTCATACCAAAATCTCTCTGAAATTCAGAGTTATTTTATCACTGTGTGCATATGTATTGAGATTTATTTTTTTCTGAAAAGAGAAATAATGTTCTGAAGGGTGAGGTGGAGGGAGAGATTTTTAATCTCCAAGGAAAAAGTTTCACAAAATGTCTTGCTTTTGTTAAGGGTAGTGCTGATTAAAAAGTTCTTAGTGTTTCATAATTTAAGAAAGACATTCTTTTTCTCTTCAGAAAACTATTTTACCTTTTTTAAAAATTTAATTCAGTATTTAATTACTTTACAATTAATCATTAAAAATATAATTGATATGATACAGGTAAGCTGATCACTCATAATACAAATAACTTCATACATAATGTCAAAAGATTTAGCGTGAACAAAAACCATTTACCATATAATGTAATTTTAACTGCTTGTGTTTAAGTATCTTCTGAATCATATCTTATAAAGAGTAATGCCGTTAACACAGAAAATTTAAGTTTGTATAATTTCAAAATTTTTACATAAAGAAACAAATAAAATTTCAATGGCATCATATGTGTCAACAATATTCAATAGCTACTCACCAAAACAAATATGGTTTTTCTCTTTCTATATTTACACTGTTAATTGGATCTAACCTAAACCATGTGCTGAAGGTCCAACCATTTTGATAGGGCCACCTCGCTAAAGGTGGTAATGCTATTGCCTATAAAAGAAAAATAAATTAATAAAAAAAAATAATTCTACAATAAAATTAATAATCCAATTTACCATACATGTAATCAAAATTTAAAAGTATGCAATAAATTTAAAAAAAGAAAAGGAAAAATTCTTAATTTGTAAGGATTGTAATAAACAGTCTTTTCATTACACTGCAACACTAAATTATAAAATAAAACTTATATCTTGATTGCAAAGCAAGATTTAGAGTTTTTTAAGATAAAAATTTGCAATAAATAAATAAATAAATAAATAAATAAGTGAAATAAATAAATAAAATAAAATAATAAATAAATAATTAAAAAAATAATAATAATAAAAAATAAGGAACAGATTAAACTTAAAAATTATGTATTTAAACATAGGGTTTGTAAATATAATCATGATATACAGTCAAGTCTCTATATAACGAAATCCATTGTTCCAGTAAAAAATTCGTTATATAGAGAAATTTATTGAATAGAGAAAGCCGTTAAAATTTCTACTGGACTTTGCAAATTTTATAATAATTAAAAATTTGAAGAGTTTAAATATAAATATAAGCATAATATCATATTTCTTAATTATTTGAACAGTTTCAAAAAAGAGAATAGACATTTATTTAAAACCTTAATAAAAATCACACAAGAAAAACGAACGTTAATTTTTTTGCCATTGAAAACACATCTCAAATTTTCGGGGGCAATCTCTTTGTTCCGGGAGTGAAAGCCCCCCCCCCCCCCC
Source organism: Maratus speculifer (assembly GCA_964019185.1). Lineage (NCBI taxonomy): Eukaryota > Metazoa > Arthropoda > Arachnida > Araneae > Salticidae > Maratus > Maratus speculifer. The sequence goes on along the minus strand of OZ025296.1, from coordinate 196,031,696 downwards.
AAGCCATCCTCTGAAATCAACACTGACTTCAATTATCACATTGATCCAGGTTTTATATGTGTAACAACTAAATTGACACTGTTTCTCGAAGGATGTTAAAAGATGTGTAGGAGAGGGCTGGTAGAATGAATTCGTTGGACATAAAGATCAAGGAAATTCAAGGTAGAGAAGCAATATAAAAAACTCAGCCTTGAACGATAAATCAAAAATAAGTGATGGAAATTTAATTCCATATGATTTTGAAGCTTTCTTAAAACTGAATAAATAAGGAATATTTTATGAAAAAATTCGTTATATGGAGATAGATATTTCGCAGTATAGAGACTGTTTTTAATGTAATCATGTAAAAAGGGGACCGTTCCTGCTAAAAATTCGTTATATGGAGAAATTCAATGTATGGAGTTTCGTTATAGAGAGATTCAACTGTATATCACAGTATATATCGAATATTTATTTTTAAAATATCAAAATTTTTCAAATTTTTAATATTTTCATATACTTAATATTTATTTTCAAAATATCAAGATACTTGACATTTTCTGCATTTTGTTATTTTCAAAATATCACTGTGCAAGATATTTTTGATATTTCAATCAAAACAAGTGTACTAAATAAAATGTTTAACTTTTATTGACTGTATCATTCAGTGGATACAGAACTTTTGTCTCTGGCAGTGTCTTTGGCAGTGACAAAGAAGAAAAATCTTTTTCAAGCTTTAAACTTCTTTATTTTTAAATGCAAAACTATTAATTGTATGAAACAATAATTAATTCAAACCAGCCATTGAAAGATAAACTCCTACTGAATTTAAATAATCAGTTATATACAGTTTTGAATTTAAATAATCAGTTATATACAGTTTTATTTTATTTATTTATTTTTTTCCTTGATATTGGTTTAGTGGAATTTGAACTGTATTACAGCATGTTAGGCAATACAACATAACATAAATTTACATTTGTGTTCATTTTTTTTTTCCAATTTAAAAAACTATTTTGTATTTAAAATTATGTATTATAAATTTCTGATTATTTAATAACACAGGTCTGCAATGGTTTTCCTCTTTGAAATCTGAGTAACGTTTTCTATAGTTTCTGATGTGCTGATTACGAGAAAAATAATAAAAAAATTCCATCACGTCAGGATTTTTTGATACTGAATATTTAAGATTTTGCTGAAAAATGTCAGAGCGTCTACATTTTAAAATTTATAAAACGTCATTAAATTACTTCAGCTTAATTTTTATTGCATTTAATTAGTGTAAGGTGAAATAGAAATTACTTCAAAATAGTAATTTGTTAATTACTACATAATAAGTATAAGTAATTCACATTAACCATGTTGAAAACGGGTCATTTTGGCTTAAATTAGTAATGAGCTCATTAATACATAATGATTAGGTAATATAACCTAATTGTTGTAAATATTAGTTGAAAAGGGTGTAATAAAGATAAACCAAAGGGTTTTTGTATAAGTACCCACACTGATTTAGAAAAGTAACAGTTGAAGTGCGCATCTTGCAACATAACCTTTAAAATGTCATCGCGAAGCTGTTTAAATTCTCCGAATTGTTTTTGTTATATTTGCGGGAAATTTATGGTGAAAAAACAAAGAAACGGCATTACAGACTTTGTAAAAAATATTTACAAAAGCTGTTTTGGATACATTTTAAGTAACCAAGACAAAACTTGGACACCTCATAAAATTTGTATGACTTGTTTATTAGAACTTTGCAAGCGGTCAAAAGGACAGAAAAATAGCTTGAAAATCGTTTCGCCTATGCTATGGAGAGAGCCTAAAGACCATGTTAAAGATTGCTACTTTTGTTGTTGTGACATAACTGGATACAATTCTAAAAATAAAAGGGACATAAACTATCCAAACGTCTCATCAGTTATGCCTGCAATTTTCGGCAATTCAAAAATGGTGCAGCCCCCGTTTTCGACTATACAAATTGAAGATTCTGATTGTGATACAGATGAAAAGGATGTATACCAATCTGATCCTGAATTTCAAGTAGATTCTAAGAGTGTGAACTCTTTTCCCAGTCACATTTAAACGACTTGACAAGAGATTTGAATCTCCCCAAAGATGCAGCGGAACTTCTCGGATCACGATTAAAAGAAAGAAATATGCTTGCACCTGGTACTTCATTTTCATGGTACCGTCACAGATAAAAAGATTTTCTTCCATTCTTCGCTGAAGATCAAGATTTAGTGTACTCTAAAGATATTCCAGGCTTGACGAAAATGTACGACATTGAATAGGATCCTAATGAGTGGAGATTGTTACTTCTCAGAAAATCTAGGAGCTGTTAGCGAAGAACAAGGCGAAAGATTTCCCCAACATTTGAAAGAGTTAGAAATCCGGTATCAAGAAAGATGGAATACTAGCATGATGGCGGACTACTTGGTTGTTGAAGCACGACAATTCAAACCAGAAATTTAAGCGAAAATCGTACAACCGAAGCTTCCAGGAAAAAAGGATCAGGTTCACACAAGTAAAATTTACATGTAATTTAGATCAGTAATAAGTTATTATTATATTTTAGTTGTTTTTTATGTTAAAAGTAATGTACTTTTTAAATATATATTTTTTATGTGAAAACTTGTGTTTTTTTTCTATTTTCTATCTGTATCTTTTTTGAAAAATCTGAAGGTGATGGAAAAAAATTAAGTACATATTCGTAATCAGCGCACCAAAATACCCTAGAATCAGCTCTCAAATTCTAGAGAGGAAGTTATGACTCTCAATTTGCAGGCCTGTGTAACTGAAACTTATATACATGCATAAAGCAAATTGTTTCCATTTTCAATTTCTTCATTTTCAATAGGATTCGTGCTTGGGTAAATGTCAATAGCATCTAAAAATTTCATGGCAATCCGAGTATATTTACAAGAATTAGAGCACGGCCAGACAGTCAGATAAACCGAATGCATAAACACTTTTCAACGTTATTGGAAAGTGTTAAAAAAAAAAGTCATAGAAATCTGCATGTCAAGCATTTAATGAAATTGACTATGCAATTTATGTAGTTTAAAGTTTGCACATGTAATCATAAATAAGACAAAAACAAAATGATGAAAATAATAATTAATAGCACAGCAAGTGTGAAATTTGATATCATTATTTTTAAGATCCATATTTAAAATTCTTAGAGCCATAAGATAAAGTGTTGCATTACAAACATTTAACCTATTAAAAGAGATTTTAGAGTGATACATAAGTATATATTTTGAATTAAAAATGTATTACAGCAAAATATATCTTTCTTAAACAATAATTGCAAATTAAAACATACCAATTTACTAATAATAATAATTAAATGTTACTTACTGCACCCTTTTTACCAGAAAAACTAAAGAAAGTGTCAGGACCATGCCTTTGTGGTAATTGTCTTAATACTGATAATAGCTTTACTGAATGCCGAGGCTAAACAAAAATAAAATACCTTATTAGTAAAAAGATTTTGTAATACTGAAATTTAAATAAGCAGAAAAATCAATAAAAAAATAAATTAGTAATTACATTTAATAAATTTTGCAGAGATCTAGCTACTCTCTTATAAAGGGAGTCTAATTTTTGAGTGCAAGCTGAAGTTTGAATTCATCCAAAATTAATCTGTGTGCGTGAGAGCAACCCTTGTTTTTCTTTTTTCTTTAATTTTCTCAAATCTTGAAAGATGATGTGAATGATCTTGAAATTTGTGACTCACAGAATCTGCAATTCACAGTTTTCATTATAGTTTTATGCTAATTAAGTACATACTGATTAATCTGCAGTGTATACAAGTGGGATTGAAATTCAGTATCAGCTAATATTGGATCAAGTTCTGCCTCATCGAGGAATACAAGACCAGAGTCTCATCTTTCAAGATTTGAAGCTTGCAACAAGCCCAGACTTATTTGAAGTCTAGAGTTAGAAGAAGAATCTGCCATTTTTGTTAATGAAGTTTTTTGCCTTAACAAAAAACTTCAGTTAAGGCCCTACATCAGTAACTCTCCGAGATAGAACGGCTAATGTTATTTCAATGGAAGAAATTTATCGCTTTCATTCCTTTGCATTTTGCTCAAATTTAATAATTTTTGTTGTTTTGAAAACCTGTAGGTTTAAACTATGCACGTCATTCTGAAATTTTATTTCTTTTTTTAATTTTAAGGCGATACAAGTGTGTTATTTTATAGTCTTTAAAATTTACCTTTAATGTCTTATTACGAAAAATCTGTTTGACATTTTAAAATTTGGTAAAACAGCATGCAGAGTTTAATTATTTAGCTTTCAGAAAATGTTTTTTATTTTGATTTTTACAAAAATTTAATCTATGCTATTTGTATAAAAAGTTGAAATACTTTGTTCCTGAATGCATGATAGTTCGATCAGAAATGAATTTCAGAAATGATGTAAATACATGTTGATTTCAAAAAGTTTGTTTAACTAGGCATTCAATCTCAAATGTACTTTAAAAGCATTATTGATTTCGAATAAAAACACATTTAACATTTTTATTATTTTTCTTCCATATATTTGAAGTTTAATTTCTAAAAAAGATTCTTTAATTGCGGACAACATCAAAATGAAATATTCGTTAATTTATAAAAAATAATAGAATTAACTTTTTGTCATCTGCAGACGACAAAGGGAAAAGAAGAAAGGGTAGAAAGAAAATAACAATGGTTCTGACATTAAAAATGAATAGATATATTCGCGAATAAATACATTTGTATTAAAGTTTTCTTATCATTCTTTTAGACAATTCTTAATGAATTAGTTTAAATGTTCCTTTTCATAAATATTTCATAAATATTTCTATTTTAATCAATAAAAGTTTGCAGTATACCCACTCTAAAATATAAAGTAATTATTATGCAATTCATGATTAAATTGGATAACACTAATTTAAAAGATAGAAATATATTTATTTTGACACTTCTATCGAAAATTATGACTAATTTACAATATTTTAGAAAATATATTCTGTTGCGGTAAAATTCACATCCGTAAATGATATATTTATGCTTTATTGTATATAAATTGTCTTTCCTTTGTTTTTCCCTTTCAGAAAGATAAACGAATGATTTTTAAAGTTCTTATACTATTTTAACTAAATAATACGCATATATTCCAAAGCCTGTCATAGTCTAACTGATCTAAGTTTTAGAATAGTGGTTTTTTCAGTCACGCAAAAAGACAAACTCAATTATACTAAACCTACGGAAGATTTTTTTAAAGGTACCATATTTTCATTCCAATTTTTAATTATTTTTTTTTCTGCATAGTATATCTGACGATGGTTTGTACAGAGGCCGCTTTTTACTTTTTTCGATACTGATTGTAGATTTTAAATATGAGGATAATATCACTTTTGAAAACGGTTCCGAAAATGAAACTGTCCTGTAAAGAAAATTAAAAAAGTAGAAAAAGGCCTTTGAAGAGATCGCTCTGAGCTATTAAAGGGGAAAAATATTAAAATGCAGACGAGACTTATTTATAAATTTCGACCGTTGGATTATCGTCGAAACAATTATCATAAGCTAGTAAATTGTTTCGTTTAATTAAAGTTTTATATATATTCCCGTAAAATAAATCGAAAAAATAGAAAATGGCCTTTGTGCAAATCGATATCAACTAGGCAAAGTAAAAAAAAAAAACTTAAAACTATTAAAACACAGACGATACACTTTTATAAATTTCTTTCATAGCATTAGTTTTAAGGCGAAGGCATTGTTTCGTTTAACTGCAGTAGCCTCTTTAAAATAAATGAAATCGTAAAAACTATTCAATGTAAGAGAAAAAAAAAAAAAAATTTTTTTTTTTTAAATGTAGGCGAGATATCTTTATAAATTTCTACAATGGGATTTCGCTTGACTGAAGTAAGTCACTTTAAAATACCTGTATCGAAATCAAAAATTGTAATACGGCATTTGTACAGAAAAATCTCAGCTGTTCAATATAAAAAAGATTATTAAAATATAAACGAGATATTTCTATAAATTTCTGTGATAGGATTTCGCTTCATTGAAGTAAGCCCCTTTAAAATACCCGTAAAAAATCGAAAAAAATATAAAGCGGTATTTGTACAGAAATATCTCAGAAATTCAATACTAAAAAAATCATTTAAAAAATTAAAATGTTGACGAGATATCTTTATAAATTTCTATAATGGGACTTCTCTCTATTCAAGAAAGCCACTTTAAAATACCCGTAAAAAATCGAAAAAATGTAAAAAGGTGTTTGTACAGAGAAATCTCCGATATCTAATACCCCACCCGCCAAAAAAAAGTTTAAACACAGATAAAATACAAACGAGATATCTTTAAAAATTTCTAAAATGTGATTTAGATCTATTGAAGCAAGTCACTTTAAAATACCCGTAACAAAATCGAAAAGATATAAAACGTTCTTTGTAAAGAAAGATATCAGTTATATAATGAAAAAAAATTACATTAAAATGATCTTTACGAATGACTTTTAAATGATCTTAAAGATATCTTTATAAATTTCTACCATGGGATTTTACTTGATTGAGGTAATCATCAGTTTATATTTACTTGTAGACGAGATATCTTTATAAATTTCTAACATTCAATGCTAAAAAAATCATTTAAAAATATTAAAATGTAGAAGAGAAAATATATATTTATATAAACTTCAAAACTTCATAGGATTTCGCTTGATTGAAGTAAGTCTCTTTAAAACTCCCATACTGTCCAAAAAATATAAAACGGTCTTTGTACCGAAAGATCTCAGATATCCAATGCCAAAAAAACATTTAAAAATATTTAAATGTTGAAAAGATATATTTATAAATTTCTACTAAAGGATTTCGCTTGACTGAAGTAGCCTCTTTGAACACCTGTAAACAAAACCAAAAAAGTACAAAACGGTCTTAACACCGAAAAATCTCAGCTATCCAATGACAAAAAAATCATTTTAAAATATTAAAATGTAGAAGAGATATTTTTATAAAGTTCTACCATTGGAATTCACTTGACTGAAGTAGCCTCATTAAAACACCTATAAACAAAATCAAAAAAGTACAAAATGGTCTTTGTACCGAAAAATTTCAGCTATCCAATGCCAAAAAATCATTTAAAAATATTAAAATGTAGAAGAGATATTTTTATAAATTTCTACAATTGTATTTCACTTGACTGAAATAGCTTTTTTAAAATTCCCCTAAACAAAGACGAAAAAGTACAAAACGGTCTTTGTACCGAAAGATCTGAGATATCGAATGCCAAAAAAACATTTAAAAATATTAAAATGTAGAAGAGATATTTTTATAAATTTCTACCAATGGATTTCACTTGACTGAAGTAGCCTCTTTAAAACACCTGTAAACAAAGTCGAAAAAGTACAAAACGGTTTTTGTACCGAAAGATCTGAGACATCGAATGACAAAAAATATTTTAAAACTATTAAAATGTAGAAGAGATATTTTTATAAATTTCTTCCATTGGATTTCACTTGACTGAAGTAGCTTTTTTAAAATTCCCTTAAACAAAGTCGAAAAAGTACAAAACAGTCTTTGTGCTGAAAGATCTGAGATATCCAATGCAAAAAACATTTAAAAACATTAAAATGTAGAAGATATTCTTTTTTTTTTTGTTATTACTACCATTTGATTTCACTTGACTAAAGTAGCTTTTTTAAAATTATCCTAAACAAAGTCGAAAAAGTACAAAACGGTCTTTGTACCAAAAGATCTGAGATATTGAATGCCAAAAAATCATTTAAAAATCTTTAAAAATAAAAAGATATATTTATAAAATTCTACTATAGGATTTTGCTTGAATGAAGTAGCTTCTTTAAAACACCTCTAAAAAAAATCAAAAAAGTACAAAACAGACTTTGTACCGAAAGATCGCAGCTATGGAATGCCAAAAGAATCATTTAAAAATATTAAAATGTAGAAGAGATATTTTTATAAATTTCTACTATTGGATTTCACTGGACTGAAGTAGCTTTTTTAAAATTCCCCTAAACAAAGTCGAAAAAGTACAAAACGGTCTTTGTACAAAAAGATCTAAGCTATCCAATGACAAAAAAATCATTTAAAAATATTAAAATGTAGAAGAGATATTTTTATAAATTTCTACCATTGGATTTCACTTGACTGAAACAGCTTTTATAAAATTCCCTTAAACAGAGTCGAAAAAGTACAAAACGGTCTTTGCACCGAGAGATCTCAGCCATCCCATGACAAAAAAATCATATAAAAATATTAAAATGTAGAAGAGATATGTTTATAAATTCCTACCATTTGATTTCACTTGACTTAAGTAGCTTTTTTAAAATTCCCCTAAACAGAGTCAAAAAAGTACAAAACGGTCTTTGTACAAAAAGATCTAAGCTATCCAGTGACAAAAAAATCATTTAAAAATATTAAAATGTAGAAGAGATATTTTTATAAATTTCTACCATTGGATTTCACTTCACTGAAGTAGCTTTTTTAAAATTCCCCTAAACAGAGTCGAAAAAGTACAAAACGGTCTTTGCACCGAAAGATCTGAGATATCGAATGCCAAATAATAATTAACAGATATTAAAATGTAGAAGAGATATTTTTCTAAATTTTTACCATTGGATTTCACTTCACTGAAGTAGCTTTTTTAAAATTCCCCTAAACAAAGTCAAAAAAGTACAAAACGGTCTTTGTACCAAAAGATCTGAGATATCGAATGCCAAATAATAATTTACAAATATTAAAATGTAGAAGAGATATTTTTATAAATTTCTACCATTGGATTTCACTTCACTGAAGTAGCTTTTTTAAAATTCCCTTAAACAGAGTCGAAAAAGTACAAAACGGTCTTTGCACATAAAGATCTCAGCCATCCCATGACAAAAAAATCATTTAAAAATATTAAAATGTAGAAGAGATATTTTTATAAATTCCTACCATTGGATTTCATTTGACTGAAGTAGCATCTTTAAAACACCTGTAAACAAAATCAAAAAGTACAAAACGGTCTTTGTACCGAAGGATCTTAGCTATCCCATAACAACAGAATCATTTAAAAATATTAAAATGTAGACGAGATATTTTTATAAATTTTTTCCATTGGAATTTACTTGACTGAAGTAGCTTTTTTAAAATTCCCCTAAACAAAGTCGTAAAAGTACAAAACGGTCTTTGTACCGAAAGATCTCAGCTATCCAATGACAAAAAAATCATTTAAAAATATTAAAATGTAGTAGAGATATTTTTATAAATTTCTACCATTAGATTTCACTTGACTGAAGTAGCTTTTTAAAAATTCCCCTAAACAAAGTCGTAAAAGTACAAAACGGTCTTTGTACCGAAAGATCTTAGCTATCCAATGACAAAAAAATCATTCAAAAATATTAAAAATGTAGAAGAGATATTTTTATAAATTTCTGCCATTGGAATTCACTTGACTGAAGTAGCCTCACTAAAACACCCGTAAACAAAATCAAAAAAGTACAAAACGGTCTTTGCACCGAAAGATCTCAGCTATCCAATGACAAAAAAATCATTTAAAAATATTAAAATGTAGAAGAGATATTTTTATAAATTTCTACCAATGGATTTCACTTGACTGAAATAGCTTTTTTAAAATTCCGATAGACAAAGTCGAAAAAGTACAAAACGGTCTCTGTACAGAAAGATCTGAGAAATCGAATGCCAAAAAATATTTTTAAAATATTAAAATGTAGAAGAGATATTTTTATAAATTTCTTTCATTGGATTTCATTTGACTGAAGTAGCTTTTTTAAAATTCCCTTAAACAAAGTCGAAAAAGTACAAAACAGTCTTTGTGCCGAAAGATCTAAGATATCCAATGCAAAAAAAAAAAAAAAAAAAAAAAAAAAAATTAAAAAAATTTAAAAACATTAAAATGTAGAAGATATTCTTTTTTTTTTCTTTTTTTTTTCTGTTATTACTACCATTTGATTTGGTACCATTTGATCACTTGACTGAAGTAGCTTTTTTAAAATTATCCTAAACAAAGTCGAAAAAGTACAAAACGGTCTTTGTACCGAAAGACCTGAGATATCAAATGCCAAAAAATCATTTAAAAATCTTTAAAAATAAAAAGATATATTTATAAAATTCTACTATAGGATTTTGCTTGAATGAAGTAGCTTCTTTAAAACACCTCTAAACAAAATCAAAAAAGTACAAAACGGTCTTTGTACAAAAAGATCTAAGCTATCCAATGACAAAAAAATCATTTAAAAATATTAAAATGTAGAAGAGATATTTTTATAAATTTCTACCATTGGATTTCACTTGACTGAAACAGCTTTTATAAAATTCCCTTAAACAGAGTCGAAAAAGTACAAAACGGTCTTTGCACCGAGACATATCAGCCATCCCATGACAAAAAAATCATATAAAAATATTAAAATGTAGAAGAGATATGTTTATAAATTCCTACCATTTGATTTCACTTGACTTAAGTAACTTTTTTAAAATTCCCCTAAACAGAGTCGAAAAAGTGCAAAACGGTCTTTGCACCGAAAGATCTGAGATATCGAATGCCAAATAATAATTTACAAATATTAAAATGTAGAAGAGATATTTTTATAAATTTCTACCATTGGATTTCACTTCACTGAAGTAGCTTTTTTAAAATTCCCTTAAACAGAGTCGAAAAAGTACAAAACGGTCTTTGCACAGAAAGATCTCAGCCATCCCATGACAAAAAAATCATTTAAAAAAATTAAAATGTAGAAGAGATATTTTTATAAATTCCTACCATTGGATTTCATTTGATTGAAGTAGCCTCTTTAAAATACCTGTAAACAAAATCAAAAAGTACAAAACGGTCTTTGTACCGAAAGATCTTAGCTATACCATAACAACAGAATCATTTAAAAATATTAAAATGTAGACGAGATATTTTTATAAATTTTTACCATTGGAATTCACTTGACAGAAGTAGCTTTTTTAAAATTCCCCTAAACAAAGTCGAAAAAGTACAAAACGGTTTTTGTACCGAAAGATCTGAGATATCGAATGCCAAAAAATCATTTAAAATATTAAAATGTAGAAGAGATATGTTTATAAATTCTTACCATTCGATTTCACTTGACTGAAGTATCTTTTTTAAAACATCTGTAAACAAAATTAAAAAAGTACAAAACGGTATTTGTACCGAAAGATCTCAGCTATCCCATGACAAAAAAACCATTTAAAAATATTAAAATGTAGAAAAGACATATTTATAAAATTTTACTATAGGATTTCGCTTGACTGAAGTAGCCTCTTTAAAACAGCTGTAAAAAAAAAAAAAAAAAAAAAAAAAAAAAAAAAAAATGGTCTTTATACCGAAAGATTTCAGCTATCCAATGACAAAATTCATTTAAAAATATTAAAATGTAGAAGAGATATATTTATAAATTTCTACCATTGGATTTCATTTGACTGAAGTAGCCTCTTTAAAACAACTGTAAACAAAATCAAAAAAGTACAAAACGGTCTTTGTACCAAAAGATCTGAGATATCGAATGCCAAATAATGATTTACAAATATTAAAATGTAGAAGAGATATTTTTATAAATTTCTACCATTGGATTTCACTTCACTGAAGTAGCTTTTTTAAAATTCCCTTAAACAGAGTCGAAAAAGTTCAAAACGGTCCTTGTAGAGAAAGATCTGAGCTATCCCATGACAAAAAAAATCATTTAAAAATATTAAAATGTAGAAGAGATACTTTTAGAAATTTCTAGCATTGGATTTCAGTTGACTGAAGTAGCTTTTTTAAAATTCCCCTAGAGAAAGTCGAAAATGTAAGAAACGGTCTTTGTACAGAAAGATCTCAGCCATCCCATGACATAAAAATCATTTAAAAATATTAAAATGTAGAAGACATATTTTTATAAATTCCTACCACTGGATTTCACTTGACTGAAGTAACTTTTTTAAAATTCCCCTAAACAAAGTCGAAAAAATACAAAACGGTCTTTGTACCGAAAGATCTGAGATATCGAATGCCAAAAAATAATTTAAAAATATTAAAATGTAGAAGAGATATTTTTATAAATTTCTACCACTGGATTTCACTTGACTGAAGTAGATTTTTTAAAATTTCCCTAAACAAAGTCGAAAAAGTACAAAACGATCTTTGTACCGAAAGATCTCAGCTATCCAATGACAAAAATTCATTTAAAAATATTAAAATGTAGAAGAGATATTTTTATAAATTTCTTCCATTGGATTTCATTTGACTGAAGTAGCTTTTTTAAAATTCCCTTAAACAAAGTCGAAAATGTACAAAACGGTCTTTGTACCGAAAGATCTCAGCTATCCAATGACAAAAAAATCATTTAAAAATATTAAAATGTAGAAGAGATATTTTTATAAATTTCTACAATGGGATTTCACTTGACTGAAAAAGCTTTTTAAATAAACAAGGTCGAAAAAGTACAAAACGGTCTTTGTACCAAAAGATCTCAGCTATCCAATGACAAAAAAATCATTTAAAAATATAAAAATGTAGAAGAGATATTTTTATAAATTTCTTCAATTGGATTTCACTTGACTGAAGTAGCCTCTTTAAAACACCTGTAAACAAAATAAAAAAAAAGTACAAAACGGTCTTTATACCGAAAAATCTCAACTGTTCAATGCTAAAAAAATCATTTAAAAATATTAAAATACAAACGAGATATCTTAAAAATTTCTATCTTGGAATTTCACTCTATTGATGTAAGTCACTATAAAATACTCGTAACAAAATCGAAAAAATATAAAACGGTCTTTGTACAGTTCAATGATCTCAGCTATTCAATGCTAAAAAAATCATTTAAAAATATTAAAATGTAGAGGAGATTCTTTGGAAAATGTTTTAGTGCAATCTCTGACATAATAATCACGATCTGTATGTTGTCTTTTAAAATTACATATAAATTTCACTTGATCTATCTAACAAAAAAGGTCAATGTCGACTTGTTTTAAAACGGATCCGACTGTTTTGGTCAGAAATTATCTCGAAGAAACTATCCAAATGCACATATCCCTCGGGCTATCAGTATTGAAAAAGTGCGAGAGTTTTTAGCATTTGCTAATGACTTTTTTCTTCCTGGGGTATCTTATCCCCTTTTTATCGCCTGGAGGTAAAGGGTGGCGTGAGATGACCATTTTCTTATTAATTACAAGCTTGGAAAATATCATTGGTCTTTTAAGGTGTCAATCTTTGGGTTCAGGATACGCCTTCCTGGTGGCAACACGCATAGGTTTGTGATCGGCAAGGGCGGCGCCAGAATTTGCCCGACGTGGGGGCACTGTATCCCCGACAGGGGGGCCAAGTTCATAACATATATCAGAGATCCCCGCGTGCTGGAGCAGGTCCTAAAAATTGCGTGGGCAAAAATTTCAAGGGCCCAGTTCGTACAAAATAAATTAATGTTTCGGTCTGAGTAAAATTTAAAAAGTTGTCCTGCTTATATGGTCTAGCAAGTATTATATATATTAGCCCCTTCCCCCTCCAAAAAAAAGTTAAAATCTCGACCCGACTTGACTCTATTTCTACAAAACATGAATTTTACTTCGATATTGTTATAAACTGTTTTACACGAAGAGTTCTGATCAAAAAGAATTAATCTTTTTTTTTTTTAACTATTTGGAAAATAGTTGTTGATCACGGTGGAGAACTGGAAAATCTGAAGCAGATCTGAATCTTTTTATTGGTTGAATTCCGGAGCTTATTTTATTTTATTCGTTTTGTGATTGGTCCATATTTAATGTCCAAAAATGGAATACTTCTGTTGACACGATGACAAAAAATGTAATAAAAACTTTTAAAATATTAATAATTTGAAAACAAATTGTGGTAAAGTTTGCAAACAAATTTCATTTAAAAGAGCATTTTTTTCTCTATGTCACTGTGTAAAAATTTAAAATGTGCGATATTTAGAAGTTTAAAAATTCGCAGTTCCGAAAATTGTAAAACTGAAATTTCATTTAAACCTTGTTTATGTTGGGCCCAGGAATATTAATGTTTAATCCATGTCGTACGTAATATATGAGGCGTAACTGTATGTATAAATGAAAGCAAAAATACAAATGAAAAACTTACATAATTTCTTTAAAAAGTTAAATTATTATTATCAACAAAATTACGAATTCTGCGTATAAAGAAGTTTTAAAATTAAAGCACTCGGGTAAAAATATCAAATTACATACAAACGCAAAGAAATAAGAAGTCATTTGAACTTACTCGTATGAAAGACTTGAAACTTTTTATGTACTGCAGAAAAATATTATAGTTCACACATTCGTAAAAAGATTGAACTCATAAAGTATTTATAATTAGTAGAAATAATAATTCAAATGCAAAATTTGCAAAGTCATAAATTTGATTGTGTTATAGTCAGATTCGTTCTTTAAAAGGTCATTGTAGCATTGTTCTTACGGTTACTGTATTATTAATTATATTATTTTTGTTTAAAAAAAAGCATTAAATAGACGATTTTGATATTTTTAAATAAAAATACTAGATTAGGAAAAAGAATTAACTCCTTATATATGTGGTCAATGGACAAATGTCGATAATAGGGAACTGCACATTATGTAACTCTGAAATATCCTTCAAGACTATCAGAGCAGATGTTTTTCTAGTAATTCCCACAACAACATTGAGATGTATAAAGGTTCTTTTTACAACCAATCAGCAAGAATACGTTTGCTGAAGCTAAACAACATATTCATCGATCTCTTAATCATTCTAGCAGTCGAAAAGTTTGTTTTATATTATCTTGCAGAACAGAATTTGAAAACTACTCAAAACAGATAGTCATGCATTTCCTTTTGGTGAACCGCAGCTGTTCTTTGCAGTTTAAACATCGTTAGTTTGAAATATAAATAAGAATACGAGAATAAAGAAACAACATACTTGGCTAGAACAAAATCTGTATAAAATTGAAATTTCTTTCATATCCTTTTTCGTTAAATCTGAACACGTTGCTGTACTAAATACTAATTTCCTTGAAATTAATGTGAAAGTAATTAATCGAACTAGAATTTTTGAAATATATAAATTTTAAGAGTTTATAAGTACCGCGTTTTACTTTTTTCATCATTTTCTAATTTAGTCATTTTTGAGAAAATGTAATTATTTTATAAACTCTCAAAAAACATTTCGCAAAAAATAAAACATACAAGCAGTAATTTGCTGGAACGCACGTGTGGTTGGAACGGATTTTTCTATTCCTTGAAGAATTTTCTGTCTTTTGATTGTAGAATTTTTTTAAAAATTGAGATTTGATTCATGAATTTTTCATATTTTGAGAGAAAATAGAGGTAAGTAAAAAATCAGTCAATAATAGAAAATCCTAGTACACAGCGTTGTTGCATTGGTTAATTTTCTTTATTTTCGAAAAAATTTTCAAATTAAAGCAGACTTTTTTAGCTATAGAAATAATAATAAAAACAATGGGGGAAAATATCTTCAATTTCCATTTTGTTTTAGAGTGTACATTGATCAAATGCACAAAGTGTGATGTTCCAAATTTTGATAAGATCAGAATTTAAATCTGAAACAAAAACTTTAACACAAAATTTCCAAGAGAAATGTAAATGAAGTGAAAAATTGTAAAATAGTTGGGAATCTAAAAGTGAATTACTTTAATATCAGCGAAAAGCGATCTGCAATTATAAATATATCGCTGATTCAAACTGCGGGTTATGCATGAGATTTAGCTGCGGGTTAGAGGTCTGCGAGGAGAAAAATTTCCCGCTCAACATTGCCGAAGCATTCCTTTGATTTTCATCTTTTCTATTATTTTAATAAATTTCTGCCTTCTGACGTAAGATTTTTTTTTTAATTTTGATCTTAGATTTCTCATTTTTACATATTTATAGATAAAAGGGATTTAAATTCCTTTTCTAACACGAATAGTACTAAGCAACACAGATGCCAGAATACCCATGTAATTTGACGAACATGCTGTTTAGGTGTGAGTATTTCAGGTATTTTGTGTTTTTTCTGTATTTTTTGCGGGAGGTGGAGTAGAAATGGCAAAATTAAAGTGCAATTTTTTCTGTTTTTACGGAATCTAATCAATGGAGGGGGGATAGTTCAATTCACGGATTGTTTACCGAGCACGGAATCCTCCGCGGAAGGGGTTATACCTAACCTGAGCTAATTAATTATATATCCATTCAACCTGAACCAGTTTTTAAAAAATAGATAACCCGAACTTGACAAAACTTCTAAAATCAATAGTATTCATTCCGAACGCAATCCCAACTCAGTATGTAAAAACAAAATTCCATCTTGTAAAGCAATAATGGAAAAGTAGTCTAGTATCAATTATATTTTTTATGTAGAAAAATCGATATATCTGTATATTGATTCATTGACATTCAAATAATGTAATTTTTCATTTTAAAATAAATTTTGGGGATACTTTTGAGGAATCTGATAGAATCGAGCCCATACGCTAAAACAATTAAAATTACCCGACTCGAAAAATAGAAGTCAATCCTAAACTTTCCGAAAAAAAATTAACTTTAGCCAGGTCCGACTAAAACCACCAGTCGAGTTGAGTTTTCCGAGGAGATGCAGGATCGGGTTTCTACCCGAAACCCGATTTGAGCTAGACATCACTACATTTCGACCTGAACCCGAAATATTTCAACCCAACCAAACCCTAATTGTAGCTGATGAAAAAATATATCCATGCTGTAATCCGCAGTTATGTAAGAATATGTTTACAAATATATATTCAGTAACAATTTCAGATTTTAAGTAAAAAAAATCAGTATACATAAATTCATTGACATTCAAATACAGTTTTTCATCTTAAAATAAGTTTTGTAAATTCTTTTGAGAGATCAATTCTTCTCGAATCAAGAACCATAAGTATCAACATCCAACCCGAACCTGAAACAAAGTTAATCCGACTTTAATCCGACACTTAACGACAAAAACTTAGGCTCAACCCGATCCGGTCCAGACTGCGAGTCATGTCAGGTGCAGTTTGTCCCACACGATGAAGCATTCTACTTGTTATCCAAGACAACCCCGACAAAATAATTTTCGTTTTCGTATTTTAACTGAACTAAAAATTCTTCATTACCAAGCCGATCGTAAATCCAAAATAAGCGAAAACTGATCCACAAATTTAATGTAGTTAAAAAAAAAGTATAAAATTGATTTTTAGTATAAATTTTATCTTTTTGTTGAAAAATAAACATGCATAGAGTCATTCATGCATCATCCTATGCTGTCATCCATGTAGATTTTTATTTTAAAAATTCGGATTTTTTTTCGACAATTCGGGTTTATCTAAACTCAAATTGTAAGAATCAAACTTCAGTCAGAAACCGATGTACAAAAAAGAATTAGTTTAGTCAATCCGACTTTCAAAAAAAAAAAAAAAAAAAAAAGCTCCATATTTTGACCCAATTTGAATGGGCTGAAATTCAAAAGTCAAGATATTTTCCCCGACGAAATTGAATTTTGACCCCGATGGGGGGGCCAGGTATGCCCGACGGGGGGGGCATATGCCCCCACGGCCCCCCCTCTGGCGCCGGCCTTGGTGATCGGATTTTGAGTTTCGATTTTGAGTTTGTGTTCTGATGCAGGCTCTTAAGGCAAACTTCAGTAATGGCAGTTAGAAGAAAAATCTGCCATTTTTGTTAAAAAAGTATTTTGCCATAGGTCATTAAAGTGCTGCAGCAACAATGTGTTCTGAGTATTTAGTGACATTTCATAAAAGTTGTGAATATGTTATATGTGAGCTAATTAATTACTTTCAGCAACAGTAGTATTCGACAATGAAAGACTTCTTGGATTTCACTTAAATAGCCAGCCTTCTATATGCAAATTAGTTTTAGACTTAATAACTTTGCATTTTATATTGAAAGTTGATTTGAGGATTAAAGTGCATTTAGTTTAATTCAGAATAGTGTAGGCTAAATTTAGAAGTCCCAGTGCAGTCTTTCTCTATTTTAGTTTCAATGAACATTGTTTAAGGGTTGTCATAACCTTAATAGTATTTGGAAGTTTTAACTAACCAAAATATTAAGTTATAATATTCACCCGCCAGAAAAATGACACATCATCTCTCAAAAGGTGATTTTGAATTTTATTCTAATAATAGGTCTGTTACAAATGCATCTTGCTACACAAAAGTTTCAAATGTGTAGTTATCCAGAAAATCTCTTTATTATAGGGTCATTCCATGTCAAGTGGCCTAGAGGCTCCCACTCGACCCCCTTCGATTTTTATGAAATTGATACAGAATATACATGTGGGTATATGATGAACATTTAGAAACTGTTTAATGCAAAAACTTGTATAGTCGGAGCACCAGGGGTCCATTTGTACCAATCACTATTTCATGGTTGTAGAAAAAACAGCCAAAACATGAAGTTTGACATCATAATGCTCATGATATATGAAACCTTACTTATTGAAAATAGGTGATCTAGTACAACTTTTTGTGCTAAAAAATGTAATTGCAGTATTAAAAACCACAAATCAAAACTATCGAGATTACTAGGCTTCAAAGTAGGCCGTACAGTCAATCTGGTTGAATTTTACCCTTAATTTAACATGCTGTAACTACTGCAAATATTATTTTTAAGAATTGTCGCTTTACAAACTTATAACCTATGGATATATCGTAAAGCCGCTGTAGTTGTTTTTTGATTGCTTAAATATTCATTAAATTATTGATGTTTAAAATCTAATAAAAAATTAAAATCGTCGATTTTGACTCATATTCAAAAGCGTATATCTCAAAAGGGACACTTTTGATTTGGTTACAATTAGTACCACTGGAAAGAGAATATCTTAATTTATAAAAAAAAACTTTATTTCATTTTGGGCCTCTTAGATACAGAAGGAAAATAATAAAATTCAAAAACCTGTTGAATGAGATAATCCAGATTCATACAAGAAAGGTATATATTACGACAGGGTCTTTCAACATATTTTGCACCATTCTTTTTTATTACAACGATTAATGCATATAATAATTATCACTTTTCCTGGTCACAGTTACTTCCCCTTTACCATTATGAATGATTTGTAACCGCATTGCCAATGAGTTATATCCAATAACCAGGCAAGACTAGCTCCTGGTTGTTATTGCATGTTTTAAATTTTGAATGCGGGTACCTAACGGGATCCATAAATTATTATAGACTAAATGTTTTGATTATTTCAAGCTCCCATTATATTGAATCCTGATCCCCAATCTATAAAAAACATTACTCATTGGTTCAGTTTATCAAATTTCTTATTAATTGCGATTGCAACAGCTTTCAGTAAATTGTATTGCTGACTAATTTTTGTTTTTATTGGAAATGGAACAGTAATTATATGCTCTTCCGGAATCCAACAGAGGTCTTGTCTAGTGGGCTAATAAAATGTTTTCGAAGGTCCATGAGGGTGCATAAAATTCATTAAGACATCGTTGCGAGATTTTCAATACCAATTCTACAATACAATCTTCAATTGTCATCTGCTTCGTTTCTAACGTATCATGATCTGTGCGAACCCATTATTTAAATTCAATGGCGTCTTCTGGATCATTATCTTTGAAAATACTTTCCAAAAAAAAATTTAAACCGTCTGTTCCAGGACATTCTTCGCAGCGATGAAGCATACAGTCTTAAGAATTCAAGTCACAAGCTGTTTTACTTATAAGGAACTTATAATCTACATCACTTGGACAGTTCGCTAGCATCAACTTCACATTTTGATGCATTTTACACACAGATTGGGAATGTGAACCTGCTGCAACGACAGCCATACACCATTTTGGTTTTAACTCGCAAAATTTGGAGAATCCGATTTCCGGTCCATTACTACTTCGATAGACTGCAAACATTTCTTTCAAATTGCTTAGTAATAGATGTTTCTGCATCTGAACTTTCCTTCCATCTATCCGAGCAGAAATGAAATATTTTATTCCTGGACATATTAGATTAAATTCTTCATCTTGAAAAAAATTTAATACTCTTTTGTGTTTTCTGGCAACTTCTTCTGAAACTTTGCTCTAGGTAAAGCTCATATCCCGATGACTGCTTTTAATTTTCACGCTGCTTTTACCATTCTTTCTGAAACTTCAAACTCTTCCATAACTTCTTTTATTGTCCAACTTTGAGGTGCCATTGTTAATATTTATATTTGTTCTGGACGTTTTGACAACTGTAACTTCTCCTTCAATTCTTTAATTAGCTGTTTGTAATTTAAACAGTCTAGGCATTGGTTGCATGTAGTAGGTTGTCTTAATTTACATGGATCTATACCAGCAACAATAGCTATTTTCTTTGAAATCACATCTTAAGTTTCACTTATCTTTCGCTTTGCATAGCTTTTAATATTTGTTGTTGACGTTCGTTGAAATTTTAAACGAGATAAATCAATAGCTGTTAGACTTTTGTTCAACGTTTCTGTTACATCTATTTCATCATGCTCCAATTCGCTTGAAGAAGAGGACTATGTTTGTTCTTGTTTCTTCGAATTCTTTTCTGCATGATCTACATATTTTTACTTTCTTCTATCTTTACAAGAAGAAAGTATTGGATTCATGAAAATTTTCGACTTCCGGTTTTTGACGGATTTATACGTTTTAGAAGGTCCTGAACACGTTTTGACTATTTTTAGAAAATGTCTGTCTGTGAGTCTGTCCGTCTGTCTGTCTGTCCGTCTGTGTGTCTGTCTGTATGTGACAAAAAATTTGTGGGCGCTCTATCTCAAGAACTAATGCTCGAAATTTAATAAAATTTTATATTCAGTTAGACCTTGATATGAATTAGTGCCTATTGGTTTTTGGTGAAAATTGGCCTGCAGGTGGCGCTGCTATACTACGTTTTTCATCATTTTCAAGATTGCTATATCTCAAGAACTAATGCACAGAATTTCACCAAACTTTAGATTCTGTGACCCCTTGATATACATAGACGCTGATTAAGTTTTGGTGTAAATTGGCCAGCAGGTGGCGCTGCTATGCCACGTGTTTCATGATTTTCATGATAGCTATATCTCAACAACTATCGCACAGAATTTCACCAAACTTCAGATTCTGCGATACCTTGAGATACATAGCTGCTGATAAGGTTTTGGTGCGAACTGACCTATAGGTGGCGCTGCTATGCTACATTTTGCACGATTTTTGCGATAGCTATATCTCAAGAACTAATGCACAGAACTTTATCAAATTTTAGATTCTGTTACACTAAAATATATAACATAATTAGACGCTGATTACATTTTGGTATTAACCTTGCAACAGGTGGTGCAGCTATGCTGCATTTTGCACGATTTTTCCGATAGCTATATCTCAACAACCAACGCACAGAATTTCATCAAACTTCAGATTTCGTTACAAAATGACATGTAACATAATTACACGATGATTACGTTTTGTTATAAATCCTTCAACTGATGGTGCTGCTGTGCTATATTTTACACGGTTTTTTTTAAACTAACTATATCTCAAAAACTAATGCACAGAATTTCATCAAACTTCAGATTCTTTTACACCATAACATAATTAGACGCTTTTTTACGTTTTGGCATAAATTTTCCAAGATATGGTGTTGCTGTGCTACGTTTTGCAAATTTTTTGTTATAACTATATCTCAAGAACTAATGGACGAAATTCTATAAAATTTCAGATTCTGTTAGGTCTTGGCATAAATAGATGCTTATTAGGTTTTAGTATAAATTACCAACATAAGGCAATACTAAGCTCATTTTCTCAGAATATTAATTAAATTTTGCGTTTTAGGCTTTTCGGATACCAGAATCTCATTAGGCTAGGTCAAATGTTCGAGGAAATTCGATAGTGGGTAACTTTGGGGTCACCACATTTTTTTTTTTTTTTTTTAATATTAAAATGTACTTATGAGATAGAAGAAAGTTTTGGGATTGACACATCCAACTAGTTTGGTCTGGTTTGACATTTTTCTTAGTTTCTTAATTTCTTATTCTGTCAAACGATTAGAACTTTTTTAATTGATGCACCGCAAAGATTTTCACACGCAATGATTGTCTTTAGTGAAAGGATCACAGAATGTTCGCTGAAGAAACTCAAATTTATGCAAAAGCAATGTTTCGTGATGAAAGCATACTTAAGAATTTTCTTCAAGATGCAATAAACTTCGACAATGAATTAACTCATGTTCTTCAGAGGAAAATTCTTTAAAAAGCTTAAAACCTTTATGTGCACAATAAATTGTCAAATGGCACTGAAAATTATCAGCACAGCCAATGCTGCATTGACTCTGATTATAATCATGAGAATCCATAGAGCTAAAATCTTGATACAGAATATTTTAACAGTAATGTAAAGCATAAACTGAAAGAGAAAAGGAATATTTTTGTATAAATCTTGTTAAACATGCAATACCCAACCAGGAGCTAGTCTTGCCTCGTTATTGGATATAACTCATTGGCAATGCGGTTAAAAATCACCCATTAATGGTAAAGGGGAAGTAACTGTGACCAGAAAAAGTGATAATTATTATATGTATTAATCATTGTAATAAAAAAGAATGGTTCAAAATATGTTGAAAGACCTTGTCGTAATATATACCTTTCTTGTATATATCTGGATTATCTCGTACAACAGGTTTTTGAATTTTATTATTTTCCTTCTGTATGTAAGAGGCCCAAAACGAAATAAAGTTTTTTTTATAAAATAAGATATGCTCTTTCCAGAGGTACTAATTGTAACCAAATCAAAAGTGTCCCTTTTGAGATATACGCTTTTGAATATGGGGCAAAATCGACGACTTTAATTTTTTATTAAATTTTGAACATCAATAATTTAATGAATATTTAAGCAATCAAAAAACAACTACAGCAGCTTTATGATATATCCATAGATAATTAGTTTGTAAAGGGAGAAATTTTTAAAATAATATTTGCAGTAGTTACAGCATATTAAAGTAAGGGTAAAATGCAACCAGATTGGCCGTACGGCATATTTTGAGGTCTAGTAATCACGATAGTTTTGATTTGTGATTTTTAATACTGCAATTACATTTTTTAGCACAAAAAGTTGTACTAGATCACCAATTTTCAATAAGTAAGGTTTCATATATCATGAGCAACATGATGCCAAACTTCATGATTTGGCCATTTTTTCTACAATCATAAAATAGTGATTGGTACAAATGGACCCCTGGTTCTCCAACTATACAACTTTTTGCACTAAACAGTTTCCAAATGTTCATCATATTCCTACATGTATATTCTGTATTAATTTCATAAAAATCGAAGGGGGTAGAGCGGGAACCATGCCAAAATTTAGGACACTTGACATGGAATGACCCTATACTATGTGTCCATTGGCGACTACAGGAGAAGAATGGATTGTGTAGGAAAGAAAAATTCGCTAAGCCTTATCCTAAATCTTCATTCTTATGCATTTTAAGCTTTTATCCATGTTTTTACTCTTGCATGCAAAGCTATGCTATAATTTCGTGTTACAGTAAATCAGGCTATTTTTTTTTCTTTTTTAATTTTATTTGCTTTTTATGTGAAATTTATTTTTGTCAAAATGTCACTTTTCTTGCAGGTGAACAGTATGATATACTGGATCACTTTTTATTTTATTCAAACAGAAATGAACGCCAATAATTATGTAAAAAGGAAAAAAAGAGAGGTTTAAAATAATGTGTCTACAAGCTATGATTCAATCAAACATTTTCTTTTATCATCCTGCCTGGAATTTATATAACAAACAAATGCCGTAATCAATTAAATAAAATATTACATACTTTTCTTTGTAATATGCTTTACTATATACTTTAAGTTATTTGCATTCTCCAAGTATACTAAACAAAAATGGAAATAAAAATAAACTATTTGGAATATTTGAACTTCAGAATTCTTTATAAAATATAACTTTTTAAATATTCTGCTAAATTGGCAGAAATCAAAGGAATAGGAAATATAGATGAGTTTCCCATTCAACATCAAGACAACTATTTTAACCTAAAAATTTCATACCAAATGATCCACATATCACTTATTCTTTTTTTCAAAAAAAAAAAAAAAAAAAAAAAGAAAAGAAATAATTTGTTTTTTAAAAAGAATTAAAATATTGATTTTACATTAAAAGCATTGTAGTTAATTTGAGCTATTAATGAATCTTGCAAATATTTAATATTTAAGAAAGTAATAATAATTATTGTTTGATTATTCTGGTTGCTTTAAAGTTACTAATAGAGATCCCCCCCCCCCTTCAGCCCTACTTTCCTCCGCCCAATAACTTTTCAATTGATTCATTACTGCATTAAAATTTGTTCTAAAGGAGTTTAAGGGTAACCATCAGTATTACCTTCTCATATACTGCTTATGATACATTCTAAAAATCACTATAATGCATTTGCTATTGCAGTGATTGATTTAAAAATTTTTTTGGTAAAAGATAAGACTCGTTTCTTAAAAGTGGTATAATTTTTTGGATAAAATATATCACCGCTTTTTTTTAAAATTTAAATTAAATTTTTTTTCCATGTTTCCAATAGACACCAACAGGTGGAGATACGGGTTCTATTAGGTTTTCCGTGTGGATTAAAAAAGGATTGTTTTATCGTTTTTATGTATTTACTTTTTTATATATTATCATTAATTTTTTAATAAATTCAATAAGGGATATATTTTATACCTTATTATATAAAATATTGTTCAAAAAGTCCTTTTGTTTTTTAAAAAAGCTCTTTTATTTGGACAAGCCGTACAAGAAATGACGCAAAATGTTGCTTATTCCGGCAAACCCCATGACTGACTTTTTGCAAGAGAGAGGTAGAGATGGTCCCTTACTCTTCGCATCAAGGGGGAGACTACTCCCACCCTATTTCTCCCTCCCTCTAGCTGATAAGCGTTTCTAGTAACTTCTGAGAGATAAGAAAAGTCGAGGTTTTCAGTATATTTATTTAGTCGTTTTTCAGTTCAATGGATCAAATTTTGTACGAAAAGTTAAACTTTTTAAAAGGATTAATAAGTTAATTAAACTTTGAATGATTCTTTTCGTATTTTGAATCAATGGATTCCATTGCAAAAATTGAATTGATTGCATTAATTGAATTATGAAATCAGCAAGGAAATGCATGGAAAGTGATTTTTGACATTGGTTTAATTTTGTGCTGAAAATGCGGTATTCAACTAAACATTAATGTTTATTTAGGATGCAAGCGGATTAAAAATAAAATTGGTGTGCACCCAATATATATAAAAAAAAAAAAAAAAAAAGAAAAGAAAAAGAAGACAAGAGACATTTGAAAATTAAGTTATGAAAATTAAGTATTTAAAAATAAAATACGGGTTATTTTAATATAAATTTTACCCTCTACATAGAAATATAATAATTTATTTCTAAACATTGAACTTTAAAAAAAATTAAAGCCTTTGCAAGTACAAATTTAAAAGAAAAAATACATTTTCTTGATTTTGATTATGTTATTATTATTATTATTGTTGTTGTTAATTTTTAGGCTTTGTAAACAACTTTATTAATTCTGTAGACAAATGTGAAATTCATTGTTCTACATTTTAGCAAAATGGTTATGCACGTTGACATTTGTGTCATAAAATTTCTCTTGGAAAAAAATGAAAAAATAATAATATTAGATATTAAATCATAAGATTATTGCAACACTTCTAGCATAAAAAATGATAAATTTTTACTTTTTAACTGTAAATGACTTTTTTAAACTAAATTTAAATTCAATGAGGGAAAATTATACTTGCTATAAGTTAATTTTATAATACAAAGTATATAAAATGAGCAAAAATATATTGCTGCCTACTATTATTATTATTGTTAGTTTTTAGGCTTTGTAAATAACCTTTCTTAATTCTGTAGACAAATATAAAATTCATTCTCAAAAGAAAAACAATCTAACGTGAAAATTCCTTGCTCATTTTTAAACTTAAAAGCATGATACTTGCAGGGATGATTATTAAACTGCTGTGTAATCGGATTTTTTTTTTTCTTTTTTCATTTTCCTTTTTCTTTTTCTTTTTTTTTTTTTTTTTTTTTTTTTTTCATTTTCCAATATATAAATTATATCTTGAGTTACACGAAATTTTCGTCTCAGGGCGGCAGTTTATTCCTCTCCGGCGCTGTTGCGTCTTGAAATTCAGTTCAAAACACTAACTTTGGCAGACTTTTCTGTCAAAGGGGAATTTATACCATAAAAATGCGGCTATCTTAAAAAAAAAAAAAAAAAAAAAAAAGGCAGAAGAGTTTACTTTTTTACTTATTTATATTGATACTAACATGGGAAAATTTTTTTCCAATAAATTCTTGAGGAAAATTTTTGATGGCCAACCTCTCCCCTCTCCCCCAAAAAGTACCTTTCTTTCTTTTTTTTTTTTTTTTCTTAATATCTCGAAACTTGTTGCCACAGCCTTGTTTAAAAGAATACTTTATATATTGGTAGTAGTAAATTATATGTTTCAGGACCAAAAACTTCCTTTGTTGCACCCATGCAAAACATGCATTTTGGCATCATCCCTGAATCCGTATATAGAGATTTCATTTTCAAAGATTTTACGGTTGTTGTATGCAGTCCAGGGAAAATAAACATTTTACATCTCCAAAAATCGGGTAGAAGATTTCTTTTTCAATTGTTTATAATAATGTCAAGCTGGAAAAACCAAGTTTTCTAATAAAATTTCTCAAAGCTAAATTTTGTGTAAACAACAAAAGTTTTTTTTTTCTTTTTCTTTTTTTTTTTTTTTTTAATATTTCAATACCCATTGTCGTGGCATATTATTTGGCAACAAAATTTCCCAAGGCTAAATTTTTGGTAAACAACAAAAATTTTATTTTATTTTATTTATTTATTATTATTTTTTTTAATATTTCGATGTGTACCCCTACTTTGTGCATCAGTCCCCTGGCGCATGTTAAATTCCAAAAATATCTGATATTATCCATTGTTGATAACTGAATTGTCTTTTTCATATTTATTTATAATATAAAGATGGCAGTGACTAATGATATTTATCAATCAGCCATTTTTATTTAATGTTTGTTGCCATTCTTGTGTCGACAAACAGATTGCAAACACTCAATTTATCAGTCCCCTGGTATTTAATAATTTATAAATAATTATTATTGATGTGTGCTTAATTTAACATCTTTTTATTGCTATATTTAATATTAAAACAGAATAATATGGTACTTGGTTCCAATAAGTAGATTTTTTGTGTTCTATAGTGAATACGTCAGTCCCCTGGTATCAGTCCCCTGGCAGTTTTTCAGATGAAAAACTCCCAGGGAACTGACGTATACTCAAAAGACAATTAAACGAATTAATGAATGCTAGATCACATCATTTCTATAATAATTTTACATTTTTTTTTTTTTTTTTTTTTTTTTTTTTTTTTTTTTTTTTTTTACAAATTCGCTTATGCATTAATTAATTACTGATCTATACTATTCAAATCTGTGCGCGTAACATTAAAAATTCGGAAACCACAGCGTTCAGGGCTACGAAATTCGTCACACGGGTTGCTGGTAAGGGGTCCATAAACGATTGAGATAAAAAATGTGAATATTTTAAATAGATTTTTTATATAGATATTTAACTAATTTTTTCCCTTTTCTATCTTTTAGAAAATGCCTGTTGTTTTTGGAGAAAAATAGATATATCTGTGACTTATCTGACGTACTTCTATTGCCACAATGACAAAAAAGTATTAAAAACTAAAAAACAAATTGAGATACAGATTTCAAAGAAATTGAATTTAAAAGTAGATTTTCTTCCTATACGACAGTGTAAAAAAGGAAAATGTGCGATGCTTAGAAGTTTACAATTTTCAGTACCGAAAACTGTACAACTGTCGCAATTTGTTCGCATGTTAAAACTAGTCGTTGGGGACCACCGTAATACTTGCCCATCATATATATGAATATATAATATATGAAAATAATACATTTGAAAACTATTTATAAAATGGATTGCAATTCCAAAACAAAATTTAAACGTGTATTTATATTTTTATTGTTCATAGTAATGCTGTATTAATGAGTTGCTGATGAATCTCTTTTGATAAATTATACAACACGCCTAACTACTCTAGTACTGAATTACGAAAAAGAAACATCCTTATAACTCCAAAAATAATAATTTTATCAACTAACAGCGTCGGATTAAGCATCTCATTACCAATTAAAATATATCTTTTCATTGAAATTCGAATGAAATACAAAGTTATGAAAAATCAAAGAATGTGGAAAACAGGATTACAGATATCTCGGCAACTAATAATTCGATTAACTTCGTTTTTTATGTAAAATTTGTGTTATTTTATTGCCTTTTACGGTCATTCCTTAAAATAAAAAATTTCGAAAATTTTTATATACCTTTCATCAGAACGAATTTTTCGAGAGTCCGAAAAAAACAGTTCCGGATAATCGAGGTTACTGATATTAAATAGGCTTCGTCCCATATTTACATATTAAGTACATACAAAATTTCAAGTCTCTATCTCAATTCGTTCGGGAGATAGAGCGTTTACAGGCAGATGGACAGACGGACGGCAAATTTTTTTCTAAAAATATGTTTTTCGAAATCTCCAGTGTCGAAAACGTGTAAATCCGTCAAAAAATTTTTAGATTTTCAAAACGATTGCAAAACTTACCCTATACTACGTATGATGGGTAAGTAAACTAGTCGTTGGAGGCCACCGTAATACTTACCCATCATACATATGCATAATATAAAATATGAAAATAAAACATGTGTAACTTATTTATAAAATGCATTGCAGTTTCAAAATAAAATTTTAACGCATATTTAAATAGTTTTAATATGCATAGTAATGATTTATTAATGAAGTGCTGCTGAGCCGATTTCGACAAATTATATAAAACGCCAAAATACTCAAGTAATACCGGATTGCATAATAGAAACACCCTTATAACTCCAAAAATAATAATCATATTAACTAGCAAATTACTGCGTCGGATGAAGCGGCTCATTTCCAATTAAAATATATCTTTGAATTCAAATTTGAATGAAATACAGGGTCATGAAAAATCAAAGAATGTGAAAAACAGGATTACACGTATCTCAGCAACTAATAATCCGATCGACTTCGTTCTTTATGCAAAATTTGTGTTATTTTATTGCCGTTTATATCCACTCCTTAAAATAAAAAAATTCGAAAATTTTTATGTACGTTTCATCAGAATGAATTTTTCGAGAGTCCGAAAAAAATAATTTCGGATAATCGAGGTTACTGATATTAAATAGGCTTCGTCCCATTCTTACATACTAAGTACATACAAAATTTCAAGTCTCTATCTCAATTTTTTCGGGAGATAGAGCGGTTACAGACAGACAGACACACAGACGGACGGACGGCAAATTTTTTTTTTTTCTAAAAATATGTTTTTCGGAATCTCCAGTATCTGAAACGTGTAAATCCGTCGAATTTTTTTTTTTTTTTTTTTCCGATTTTCAAAACGATTGCAAGACTTACCTTATACTACGTATGATGGGTAAGTAAAAAGTAGTGAGAAGTTGGCTGTGATATCACTAAAAAAATATAATGATAAAAAAAACCTTATTTCTATTAGATGAAAATGATACAGATAAAATTTCGTTTCAGCAGGTATTGGAAAAATTACCTATACCTATTTCAAGTACCAAACGTAATAGAATCACTTATACATTTAATAAAACTGTTACTGTTTGCTTTGATTTTAAAGTTATGACTTGTTTAAAAAAGTTTTATTCAAAGCTTTAAAAATTTAATTGGTGTTATCAAAATAAGTGATAAAACATGTATTAGTTAAAGATGATTAATATAAAAAATATGTATTAAAAATGTTTTTATTAATCCTTTGGATAATTATTAATAGTTATTAATAAAAAGTTTGAATCAATCCCCTAGAATCTAATTTTTAAAAAAGATCCATTTTTTCAAAAATATTCAGATATTTGAATGTTGCTCTGCAAATATAACAAAATTAACTTATTATTCATTGATATTATAAAAATAATTGAAATTTGAGGTAAAAATAGTGCATGTCAAATTCACCTCTAAAGTTACCAGATTCTTGTGGAATGACCCATATATTTTATTATTATTATTAGGATTTGATAATTGCAGTACAATTTTTTTTTTTTAATTATTGATTTTTCAAATACTGTGGTACTTCCGCATGAGGATGTTATTTCATTTGCTGGAAAAATTCACGGGGAGGAGAGGGTCGTCCGACTAGGAGTTATTTTCTAAATTTTAATAAGTTTGGGAAACCTAAAGAATCAATCGCTTTAAACTTTATAACACATAGTAAGAATAAGGATAACGTTTTTTGAAAGAGATATTAAACGAAACCCCCAGTGCGATCTGATATCACATTCACCTACTTGTTTGACTTTCTTGAAAGGAATTCTACGTTAAAAAATTTAGCTAAATATATTAAAATTTATCCTCCGCGATTTTTGAATATTTAGTTATTTTAAATGGCATTTTCAATACGATTATTGGCGATTGTTATTTATTTTTTTCTTTTGCGTTCTGCTGCAAGTTTTTGACATTCGTTACACAAGCTTTTTTTTTTTATTTTAGCCTAATTATAGGAAATTTTGTTGTAAATTTTATAAAACTTTGTATCTATTTTCAGTGTAATACATTACGTTTATTTATCCGCAATTTTTGATTTTTTCGCGACTTTTAATGCAATTTTCAACATGAGTTTTTGACATTCGTAACAGGAATTTTGTTATTAACTTCAACTGTGAATTTATTTGTGAAAAAATTCCTTTTAGAATAGGTTAAAGCATTGTAATAAATTTTGTTTTTCTGCAACTTTTTAATCTTTAGCAACTTTTACTTTTTTTTTTTCTTTTTTTTTTTTTTTTAGTTTTGAAGCAATTTTTTAACGTTATTAAAAAAGAATCCTGTTATAATCTTTTAATCTAATGTACTAAAATTTGTCCTCGTTTCAGCTAAATTTAATCGAAACTCGTTGAGCAAATTTCAATTTTTTTTTTTTTTTTTTTTTTTTTTTTTTTTTTTTTTTTTTTGTCTGTGGATGTTTTTGACTTTACAAAAGAAATTCTTTTTTAATCTTAAATAAATTTTACTGTCTGCAATTTTTGAAATTTTAACAATTCTTTATATACTATTTTTAGTGCCCCCCCCCCCCTTTTTATTTTCTTTCGCGATTCGCTGCGATTTTTTCGCATTAGTAAAAGAAATTCAGTTTCAATCTTCCAATCCAATATAGTACATTTTGTTCTCTTTTCTATAACGTTTAATAAGAACTTATGGATCGATTTTTTAAAAATATTTTGCTATTTTTCTTGCGATTTTGCGTTTTGTGCAATTTTTTTAGGTGCCCGGAAACTCAGCGGCCATCAGATTAGCTGTGATTAAATTATTTTAGTAAATGAAAATCTAATTGTTTTCTATATTGATTAGCGTGATATAGCAAACGATTTTCACAAAGAAAAAAAAAGAATCAAGGTGAATTTATTATTGAATTAAATATTTCACTGTTGATAGTTGTGTGTTTGAAAATAATATTTTTATTGTTTTAATTGTTAGTGTTTCATTTGAAATAATTAGGTAATTTTCTCTGTCTATCAACATTTTTCTATTTAATATCAATAATATATTGCGAAGTTTGCGCTAAATTTATTTATTTATTTATATTTTTTCATTTTATAATATTAATTTTGACATGATAATGTGTGATTTCGTCGAAGCTAAATCAAGAGAAATTACTCTCTTCTCTAAACTTTTGTCTTATTTTTAGTAGCTGTTTTCTTATTAATATTATCAATATGCGATTTTGTGTTATACAATTTTCAAAAGATAAATAACTTGTTATACTAAATAATTATTTTTCTTTTTCTGTTTTAAATTCATACACAAATATTATACTCAATGTGATTTATTTTAAATGTTTAACATATTTTGTCTCAGTAATATATATATTTTTTTAAACACTCTTTACCTATTGTAAAAAATTTTTTTCTAATATTCATAACGTGCTTGATTTTTCGAAATGAAAAACAAGGTAAAAGAGATTTTGAAGTATTACTGTTATTCTTTACATGAGACTTTCTGGCCTTTTTTTTATATACTAGTATAATATTATTTATTAATTTAATTTCTAAGTAGCTGTTGTTATTTTTAAAAATATGCAAAAATAAAATAAAATAAATAAAGCAGTTTAATTATTTTAAATTCGTTAAATATAAATATATTTTATAATGCTTTTTATATGTATGTAAATAAATTATAGTTATTATACTAATTTACTTATTTTTAAAAAAGTTTGAGTAGTGGTAAAAAGAAAAAAAAATAATATCATAGGGGAGGCAAAATAAAGCTCGCCTCAGGCGGCAAAATGTCTAGCGCCGGCCCTGCTTACATAAATAACAGAGATTACAATTGAATGGTATATACTATTTTTTTTTTCGATTGCTGTATCATATGCAGTAATTTTACATCATATTTAAATCTATATGTCCTCAAACAATCCAATACATTAAAGAAATTAATATAGTTTAGAAAAAAAAATTAAAGTAACTATAAAAAATATCATAATTAGGATCTATAACGATTAAAAAATGTGTTTTAAAATTATGTCTTTGTAGGTAAACAAAGGTAAATTTCAAAAGACTGCTTTCAGAACTATACAGTGACAATATGACTATTGCATTCGAATCTGCCATGCAGATCCTAAGAAAAAATAAACTCACTATAATCAGTTTGAACATGAAGATCCCTTCTTCGCACCAGATAAAGATCAGCCGAGCCCACCCCTTTTCTCCTGCACTACAAGGGAAATATAAGGGGTCATATATAAAGTATTTGTAGTTAACAAAAAAGTAGGATTGCCAAAACATGAAAATTATCGCTCCACCCCCCGTCGAGAAGTGTGAAAGTCCGCGCCATCTATTGAGCATGAGCATCTTTTTTTTTAACTGAACGATAGCTTTAATTGCATAGCTACTACAGAGATAATGAGCTCCGATAGGTATGGCATAGAAAAATAAAAATATATATAACACAACTTTTTTCTTCGTCTCACTTTCTCAGGAGTTAAAACTTTATTCAATCTTGCAATATAAATTTTAGTTAGCCTTTGATTTATCTGTGAAAGACAACAAATCTCAAATAAAACAAAATGCTAATTTAAAATTAATAGATTTATGCAAACCATAAAAAATAATCATAATTAGTAAAGAAATCTTACCCATTTACTATTTTCTGCTTTCATACAGCCAGATAATAGTTTAAGCTCTCTAACAGTTATACTATAACTAGCTAAAACTCCTAATATTTCAATTAAGAGATCTGAAAAGAGGAGAAAACATGTTTAAAATAACAGCAAAAAATAGATCTATTGTTATCTATAGCAAATAAAATCATATTTTTAAAGCTACATTTTTTTTCAATAATTTAATAATAAATAATTCAATGAGAAGCCACTTTTACCATACTTTTTAACTCACAACATACAGATATGGCATTGTTTGTCAAAAGATTAATAATATATTTTTTAATTTTTAATATTAGATAAAAGAAAAAAAACTTATTCGATGACTTTATAACTTTATCAAGAATCAATACCCTATTAATATCACTTAAGGTTCTGTATCAAAACAAATGTATAAAACAATACATAATGAATTATTTGTATAAAAAAAGAGGAAGGTAGGCATCTTACTATTGAGAAATTCAGTCTTCATATAGTACATAATCCACATACTTCATACCAGAAATTTTGGATTGTATGGTTACAAGTTATGCAGAATTTTAAATTTTATTTATGTGGAGTTTTAATTTTTTTTTCTCACTGTCAGGATTTGTTATTCATAAATATAATTGACACATTATTGAAATTATTCTGGTCTTAATTGATATATCTAAAGTGAAAAAAACATTTGATATTTTGACAAGAATTGCATTTTTCTTGAAAAAACACACATCCTATGAGACCTAGAACTCTTACAATCCAACTGATGCCTTATTCATCCAAATCATTTACTAGAGTATTAGTTTGGCAAAAACAACCAGCATTTTTTTTATTATTATTATTATTTTTTAAAATGAATCTTTCATTTATTTTTTAAAAAGTGGTTTACAGCTAATTCACATTAAATTTACATTAACTTATCTTTAATATACTCAGCTAAAAATATGATAATTTTCTTTTAAATTTTATTTAATAAACCTTTATAACTGGTAGAGCGCAACTACATAGGTAACAATGTTTGAAAGAAAAATTTTACACATATTTGAAAGAATACATTAAATTAGATTCTAAAGTGGTATTTTCAAATTCTATATTACATAGTTTCACATGAATTATACCTTTTAAAGGTTATAGTATTTTAATTAAACAATGACAAAATGCTACACATCTTCAGGAAATATATTGACTTATTTTTATTTATTTTCAAAATAGGTTAAAACTAAATAATTTATATATTGTGTATATTTAATAAATGAATTATCTGATATAACTTAAGAACATCCAAATTTAATCAGTAATTGTTATTCTGATGACTTAATAAAAATGAGATTCTGCTACCAAGTGACTCTGAAGAAGAATTTTTTTCTGTAGTCTGCAATGCAAATATAAACTTTAAAAACAGTCTGCAGAACTTTAGGACAGGGGAACTTTAGGGGGGTTTTCTACCCCCCTCCCCTGGAAAATATGAGATTTAGTGTTTTCAATGGTCAAAAAGTGCAATTCCCCTGGAATTGTATAATGTCCCTCCTGGAAAAAATGTGTCTGAATTCAACACTGCTCGTTCCAGTCTATCGCACTACATTACAGTCAATAAAATCGCCCAAGTATTTGTGATTAACATAAATGGAAAGTACTTTTAAAAATAAGTTATTTTTTTTCCTCAGAATTTTTAACACCACTATACAGTGTCCAAAAAGGGGAGACAATCCACTACCCACTGTATTTTTTTTTGTGATCTTTAGACAAAATTTGCAGTTTTTATTCAATGTTTTGACAAAATTTACCGTTTTTTCGCAATCTTTTTAAAAAATTTTTCGTTTTTCCATGATCTTTTGACGAAATGTGTCATTTTTTCGCGTTTTTTGACGAAGTCCGTGTAGTTTTTTGGCGATAATTGGACAAAATTAGCGTTTTTTCGCAATCTTTTGACGAAATTTGTCGTTTTCTCGCACTCTTTTGACGAAATATGTCGGTTTCTCGCGATCTTTTCAAGAAATTTGCCATTTTTCATAGTCTGTTTGCAAAATTTGCGGTTTTTCGGGATTTTTTTTGTTGAAATTTGTCGTTTTTCGGATTCTTTTAAAGAAATTTGTTGTTTTTTCGTGATCTTTTGATGAAATTTGCACTTTTTTTTCGCGATCTTCTGACAAAATTCACGTTTCTCCTGAGATCTATGGCGAAATTGGCAATTTTCCTTCGAATAATTGACGGATTTCATTTTTTTTTTCTTGAGACATTTTGTCGAATTTCGCGATACATTTTATGTCCTAATTTTCAAATTTATGACCGATTTTTTTTTTTTTTTTTTTTTTTTTGAAATAATTGTCTTAATTTTTCAAAATCGTCCCTGATTTATAGTTTAATGTAAATCGAAATTTCGAAAATCGGATGTGGTGCGGATCGTATTACAATGGCATATAGCAAATAATTTCTGGCAAACTTTTTTTTTTTTTCTAAATTTTAACAGTTGAAAAACAATCTGTAGACGTTCTCAAGAGTCTGCGATGTGCGTCGCAATTCTGCGCAATGCCGATTCTTTTGCGATTTTTTAATAAATATTTTGAATGCATACTCATTGACTTTCTCATATACGTAGACGCCAAATCCCTTTGTTATCTCGGCATGGTTTCGAATCCAACATCTTTGGCGAAAAGATGCTGTTTTTTGGCGGTGATCGCTTTATTGC
The DNA here is from genome assembly GCA_964019185.1 of Maratus speculifer. Classification (NCBI taxonomy): domain Eukaryota; kingdom Metazoa; phylum Arthropoda; class Arachnida; order Araneae; family Salticidae; genus Maratus; species Maratus speculifer. The sequence continues at coordinate 195,995,833 of OZ025296.1, read as the reverse complement.
CAACTTTCAGATTTCACAAAGAGAAAAGAAGTGCGGTCCAAGACAAACATAGCAATATGAGTTTCGGCGGGAGAAAAACCGGTTTGGCGTGCTAAATCTGCCCTCCGTCACGTGACGGAAGGCAGACATGTCGGCCTACGAAAAGGTTGCCATTTTGGTGTCTACGTAGGTATTATAGGTCATTGTGCATACTTTACTATTTACTTTTTTATTTTTACTTTGCAGTACAAAGCAAAAGTTGGTCTTTACAGAGGCCATTTTTTTACTTTTTAGATTTTATTTACAGGTTCAAGGGTACTTTAACTTTCCGGAGCTGATTTCGAAAGTAAAATTATCCTGATAACTAAAAATTTGTAAACATTGGAAAAAAAAAAAAGTTAAAATAAGGCTTTGTAGAGATTGATTGATCTCAGTTAGCCATTGCAAATAATAATATTAATAACAGTCATTTAAAAATATAGAAATACAAACAATACAAACGTGACATTTTAAAAATTTCTCCAACAGGATTAACATTAGTGAGCATATGTCTTCGCATAAATTAAGCAGCCCCTTAAGAATAAGACTGTAGATAAAGGCAACTACTTGCCAATGAGGATTTTAAGAAATGAATCATAGTTAATGTATTATTCACAAATTATTATATGAACTTCAGTTATATTTTTTCAAAGTGTCTTCTATTTTACATGTAAGAAAAATAATTACATTACCTGCTACAACTTCTTCAACACGAGATAACCTAGAAAGAACATGTTTGATAAGCCCAACATCTGTACACGCTTGTAAATTTCGAAGGCTTTTCTTTAAAATTGCAATAAATACACTCCAAACTTCAGCCTAAAAAAGAAAAAGAATATATATATGAACGGAAGAATATATATATGAATATATATATACACACACACACAGTAGAACCCCGATAATTCGAATTAATTGGGACCAGGTCCAATCCGGATTATCCGGAGAATGTGCACAAATGAAATAAAATAAAACATACTCACAGAAAATCACCTTTATACTGAACATATTCAATATTTACAGACTGTAAAAATGTTTATTTTGTAATTATAAAATTTGTTATATTCTGCAAGTTTTGCAGGCCGCACGCATTCTCTTGACCATTCTCGTTTATTCCTCCTATTTCGATTTTCCGCAAATGATTTTGCACGAAGACAAGGAAACAGTCCCAAGAGGACTGTTTCCAAGAGTACCTTTGGACTGGCTGACAAAAATTGGATCGCGATCCTTATTAGTCAGTGTGTCTTTAAGAACTATTTTACTTTGCTTTTTTGCAATGCTCTGAGTAAAACTTTATTATGCAGTGAGCTTTTGATGATATTTCCAAATGAATTAAATAGAAAACTGTGAAAACTAGAATTGAAAAAGCTTAAATGATATATTATTATTCTTTTCAGAGATAACATTAAAGATTTTAAATAAGAAAGCTTGAGGTATTCTTCCGAAAAAATTTCAGAAAATACTTATTTATTCAGAATATGAGGCTGAAATAAATTTATGCTATGGAAATTTGCTGATCACTTCTCAAACTTGAAAAAAAAAAAAAAAAAAAAAAAAAAAAAAATCGTCCAAACCGATCCGGATTAACGGGGTCCGGCATTAGCGGGGTTCTACTGTATATAAGAATTTAGCCACGTAATTTTGTTTTCTAAACAGAAAAAAAAAAAAAAAAAAAAAAATCAGCAAAATATATATTTTTTAAAATGATAAACATAAAAATATAAATAATTAAAATTTCGGTACTACTCTGTTATCCCGTCGACCCATTTCGCCAAATTATACAAATCACCAAATTAACAGCCAAATTATGCATATTGACATAATTTTTATTTTAAATAACGAATAAAACAAATAATTAGTAGAATATTAATAAAAATACAAAGAAAAGGTCTAAATAAAAATCACTTAATGGTATTTTCAACACGTGAATTCAAAAAAACAAAATTTATTTCCTGCTCTATTTAAGCCCGAGAAGGGACAGATATTAAGATATTTCATTTATTTATTTCTACATTTAGTATTAAATTTTTATATCAAATAATTTAAATTATGTAAACATTAAAAAAATAAAAATGAAATTCAAACAATGTGATACTTAAAAACCCTAAATCTTAGATCCCGTTCAAACGAAATCGAAATAAATCTTAGACTTTTTCTGACATTTGCTTTTTAGATGTGTCTATTCTTTTTATCTATACCTACCGTAAACATTATACAAAATCTGCAAAACAAATATTTGCAAATTAAGTTAGGAAAAAAGCCTAAGATTTATTTCGATTTCGTTTGAACGGGATCTAAGATTTAGGGTTTTTAAGTATCATATTGTTTGAATTTCATTTTTATTTTTTTAATGTTTACATAATTTAAATTATTTGATATAAAAATTTAATACTAAATGTAGAAATAAATAAATGAAATATCTTAAAATCTGTCCCTTCTCGGGCTTAAATAGAGCAGGAAATAAATTTTGTTTTTTTAAATTTGTTCTGCAAATTATGTTTTTGTTTAATATCTCAAGTTTTTTAATAACTACTGCATTCAGATGAGCTCATTTCAAAATGAACTGAGGGTACCATCATCAGGACTTCCTTTATGTGGTATCGTATCACAATTACTGATGTAATTTACCCAGGGACATAGCTCTCTCTCTTCCTCTGACGCAAAAAAATATATTAGTGCATATTCACATTGTAAGTTCCATGTTTCTTATTAAATTGTTGCAATAGCTCCATTTTATGCTAAAAAAGAATATGTGATGAAAAATTTGAGTGTATAACTCAAGATTAAACATCATGTTGGCTTCATATGTGCAAGCAGGATGAGCGGGTGTTGAAGCATTTTAGTTGCAATTTAGCAATTCTGCAAAACTGTGAAAGGGCCTCATAAATTAGATTTTTGAACAAAATTTTATTTGATGAAATACTAACTATTACGTTTTCTCCTACTTAGGAATTTCTGATTTATTTTTCCAGATCTATACCGATTATGATACCTAGACTCCAAAACCACCCCCAATTAAAAACTCTTATCTATCTCCGTGGTATCTACGTTAGATTTTCATTTCTCCATTGGGTTTTGCACAGATTTTCATTGATCCATATCCAAATCGTTAACTTTTTTTTTACATCTAGAACTGAATTCTGTACATGCTTCCTGTCTTGATACAAAATATTTCAAAATCTCTGTTTCATTTCCAATATGATGTCATAAATGTCTAGTATAATTCTAGACATTCACCTCTAGACAATATAATATTCCTCCAACAATACCTCAAGACATAGTATCAATAAAATGTATTTATTTTTTTATTTTTTGTATTACGTCATGTTTATTTATTTTCTGTATTTCTTCACTTAGAAGCTTCTTGATAAATAAATCAATGTTTGGATTGAAATTCTGCCCAAAATTGAAATTTAACATCGACAGAACTTCAAACCGCTATCGGAGCTCTTGGCAGGGTTCAGCGTAGAAAAGTTAGGGATAGATGTCATATATGCAATACATTGGCGCGATTGGAACAAAATGGATATTATATGCCACGCATGCTAACCTGGCTATCGTTGTTTATTTTCTATTACTTTTATTTAAAAAAATTATGTAGATCTTTTGTTCTTTAGTTATTAATAAACTTTTTTTTATTTATCTTTATTTTCCTTTTTAAATATTAGAAAATAATTAAAATATATATATGTGATATGTATTTGAAAACGAAATTTTCGCCAAATTGGTGTCAGAAAAAAACTGCGCCAACATAATAAGTATTAGACATCTGTGCATAAAGGTGATGCATTATGAATATTCCAAATGTGCTTAAATTTTATTAACTCATAGAGATAGTGAATCAAAAGTTTTATAAAAATGGTACTACTCTATTATCCCGTCGACCAATTTCACCAAATTCTACAAATCGCCAAACTAATAGCCAAATTATAAATGTTGACATAATTTGTATTTTAAATAACAAAAAACCAAATAATTAGTAGAATATTAATAAAAATACAAATAAAAAGTCGAAATAAAAATCACTTAATGACATTTTAAACACGTGAATCGTATTTAATGTTATTGAATGTGACATTAACGACCATCCATTATTGGCATTTAATCTTATAGTTTGGCGATAATTTTTTGATCGACGGGATAACCTAGTAGTACCATAAAAATATTAACTTAAAGTATAAAACACAGCTATTTTTCAACAGAAACTCTTTGCGATATTTTAAAAATTAAATCGTGTAGTGTTTTATCATATTAAAATCATCGGAATAATGAATTTAATACAAGTTAATTCGGTACTTGGTTATCCCTTCAACCAATTCCGCCAAATTATATAAGTCGCCAAACTAATAGTCAAATTATACGTATTGGCATTTTTTTTATAACAAAAGTACAAATAAATGGGTAAAACACTAGTAAAAAGTGGAAATAAAATCATTTGATGACATCTCTAAATACGTATAGGTATTTAATGTCATTGAATGTGACATTCACGATCATCCTTTACTGGCATTTTATCTTATAGTTTGGCGATAGTTTTTTGGTCGACGGGATAACCAAGTAGTACCGTTGATTTAAAATTGATTTTATCCAATGATTAATTATTTGTAACATTACAAATTTAGGCACGATTTAAAAAAATCACCAAATCGGGAATTAAAAAAATATATTTGTAAACATTGTTTTTACTTGTTTACATTTGATTTGAATATTTAGGTTGATAGAATTGGCGAATTTATTGCAGTGCCGAAAGGTCTTATACCAAGTAGTTGACGATTCTGCGGTTTAGCCTTTAAAAAATTGCTATGTTTGAAGACCCAGTTCTGCAGATTTACTAGTTTCATTACATACCAAGGATGAAATACTATTATTCTCAAATACTATTATTTTTGAAAAATTTTATTCACCTAAATTTATTTTGATTTTCTTCGAACATATAAGACGAAGAAATTTTTAAAAATGTGGTGTAAGTACGAAATCCCGGCGCAAATGTCATATATGCACTGGGTTCGGTGCAATTTTTTTTTTTTTTTTAATGCCAATCAAAAAATGTCAAAAAATTTGCTTTCAAATACCAGTTACATATATACACTTAAGTTATTTTCTATTATTTTGCAGAGACAATAGGTAGTAAAAAGTTTAATTGACTTATTTTCTGTATTTCTTCTGTTAGAAGCTTCTTGATCAATGTTTGAAAATGTCCTTTTATTTTAAAAATCATGCTTCATTTTGCTTTCTGTTGACGATTCTTGTATTTGTACGAAATGTTTGCAAATCTCCGTTTCATTTCTAATATGACGTCGTAAATATACCATTTTTAATTCTTACAAAAGAAAAAAAATATTTTTTATTTATCACGAAAAAATAATTAATTGCTACAGGAAATATGTCCATTGACCTCTGTCTATATATATTTTTTTTTTTTTGATTGAAGGGAATTATTTTTTAAACAATTAGATCCTTTGAAAAAAATTTGTGGAAGCGCGTACAAAATGTGGGAAAATGTCTAGTAAATAACTCGTTCAATGTTAAATTCCGTATTAAAATAACATTACGGAGTCACACTGGAAATAAATAAAGCATAGCACTACCGTGCTATGCTTTAATAAAAATACAAAGAAAAGGTCTAAATAAAAATCACTTAATGGTATTTTCAACACGTGAATCGTATTTAATATCATTGGATGTGACATTCACGATAATCCATTATTGGCACTTAATCTGATAGTTTGGCGATATTTTTTTGGTCTATGGGATAACCTAGTAGTACCAAAATTTCTAACACCAATATCATTCAAATTTCATCACTATATCTACATCTGCCGCTATATTTCAGACTACACACTAAAAAAAAACGAAAAATTATGCGTCCAACATAGATTATGAAACACTTTTCAACATATTCAGAATACTGTAACAAAATTTCGTAACTTCATAAGGTGAAAAATCGTGTATAAATAAACAACTTGGACACAATATCATATTTGAAAACCAAATTTTTGTATTACCATAAATCGTCGGAAAAATATTTTTTTTTCCCTTCTTTTTGTGGAGTTCTGTATATGATCTATAGATCTGCATGCACACGCACACTACAGAGTATGTTAATTGGATTAGGGATGGGACGAATAGTGATTTGGCCGAATAGCCGAATACCGAATATTCGGCCAAATTTTAGGCCGAATACCTACTTTTTTTTTTCCCAATAAAGAAAATAAATTTTGATTATATATAATTTAAAAAATAAGAACTCATTAATAATTATTACTCTTAAATGTGCTTTTGAATGTATTTTTAAATTTAAAACACTTATTTTAACACAAAAAAAATTATGAAATTGCATTACATTCTTTTATCTTAATGTACATCAAATTGATTTTCAATAAGTCAGGATGGTAAGATATTTCCATTAAAATATGAAGAATATACTTCGTTTTTACTATCAAATGATACTTTTACCCTTTCTTGCATCCAAAATTAATAATATTCTTAATCTCTCTCTCTCAGAACTCACGAGGAGATATTTTATGAAATAACCTTTAATGAAGTAAATTTGATCATTTAGAATCTGTGTCCTTAATGATAAGCAAATTCGTAAGAATGAGACTGCTCTGAAATCAGTTGCCAAGCTTTAAATTACAAATTACATTAAAGCAAAAGGTTATGCTTAAAGTAGAATGCATATAGTAACAAAATCTTTAACATTTGAATTGGCGCATACAATATTCAACTTCAATATTCCACTTATTCAACAAGCATTAAAAGGATAAACAGAAATTGATAACAACATGAATGAAGGAATATGTAAATTAAAAATATATACATAATAATGTTACATATTTAAGTCAGTAATTATGCAAATAAAATTTTAAAAGTGAAAATTATAGAATAAAATAATTATCTTGTTCAGTATTTAGAATTTATGTTTAAATACTTATAAAATCATCTTCATAAAGCAATTTTAGTGATGGTGTATCTAGTTTGCCACCTAATATGCGTATCTAGTTTGTCACCAGTTCTGTTTTCAGAAGTACTGTTGTATTTGGAATAGTGATATTTGATATCTAATTTTAAAAATGAATCTTCGTTAATACACCTAGTGAATGATTTTTTTCATTTCATACTTTACAGAAAATAAGCTATGAATTTCATACAAGTCTTTTTTATATGTGCATGGAGTTTGCAGACATTAATAAATATTCAAGTGTTTTAGAATAAGGCAGTGTTTTTTTTTTTCTATGTTTTTATATCTTGAATTGTAATAGATCATTCTTTAATAAAGACACTTCTCGAACAATTAAATCTCCAACTTGGCAGCATTTTCTAAAATATCACTAACTTTTATTGGAAATACAGAAAGGCTGTGTATTTTTTAGCAATTGAATAACTGTATATTTTGTAAGTAAGAAGGAGAATGACTTTATGAATTTAGTAGCCATTTTGGATTAGAAAAAAAAAATTGCAAGAAATGAAATTCTTTAAATCCTAAATTTATTTGGCAAGATATCTTTCACTATTCAGCGAGATTTTACCAATATTCGGCTAGATATCTCAAAATATTTGGCTACAGGTATTCGGCCGAAGTATTCGGTCAACAAGCCTTCAATATTCGGCCAACCGAATATTCGGCAAAAGGGCCGAATACCGAATAGTGGCCGAATATTCGTCGCATCCCTAAATTGGATCTGAAAATTCATCTTCAGCAAGTTTCCGTCAACAAACAGAAATGTATTTGAGATGTATTGCGCAGCCCTGTATATGAACTACAGAATTTATACACATCGAGTAATAAGCAAAAAAAGCTACACTTAAAAACGCGAACACAACTAAAAACAAACAATTATTGTTCATAGACACCCTGTAGCCGAATTATTTTGAGTAACCCTGTAAATTAACAACAAATTTTATGCACATCATTTTCTACAGTAAACGCGTTGTACTATAATACAAACCTCAGTGATATAGATAAATTTCATTCTGTTTAAAATAGTGTAATATGATTAAAATGTACCACAAACGATTTTTGTGTAATTTGTTTGTATATAAAAAGTGATTTTTATAAAAACCAAAATACGTATAACTTAAAAAAATACCAAAAATTCAATGTACAAGCTCAAATATTGGCAAAAAATCCTATCCAATGATACCTCATTCATCATTGTACGCTACATATTAGTTGAGAAAAAGGGACGTTGAAAACAAAAATAAGATGTTGTCCATAAATGATGTCATACATTTTAAAAATATTTTTGACCCCCCCCCCCCTTTGTCACAAAGTGTCACACTTCACCCCTTCCTGCTCTTTTGTCACATGTCATGCTATATTACACAAAAATATACTCGCAGTTGAAAAATAATGCACTACGTTATAGATCATATTTCAAAATTTATTTTAAAACATTTTGTTTTAATGACATTTGTGAACATAAAAATAAAAAATATTCGTATAACTTATTTTATACGAAATAAGATTAAGGTTTAAAACAAAAAACATAATATACATCAATCATAAAATATTAATATAAAAGAGCAATGGAAAACGGTAGTATTTTGGAATTTGAAATGGAATTTAATATATTTGGCTTTAAATCTTATCTTTACTTTATGAACTCAAAGTACTTTAATTTTAAAATAGCTTCAAAAATTTTAATTTTTAATATTTTTATTCCAACCAAAATGTGTGATGTCACATTTCTTCTTATCTCCCCCCCCCTTTCCTAGCGTGACATAATTTTTGGATGGCCCCCTAATACTTATATGATGATTATTATTATTATTTTGCTAAGTGAAAGGGGTAAAAGGCTTATATTTTAAATACACGTGTATTGTAAATGAAACAGATGCAATATGAATGATAAGGATAGCAACAAGATTTGCTGAATTATTACTTGCTGCGGATAAGTATCACTTTTTACAACAAACAATTTTTTACCCGTTTTGCAATCGTTTTAAAAATCAATTCCCCCCTTCCTCTTTGACGGATTACACGTTTCAGACGTGGGTGAATCCAAAAAACATTTTTAGAAAAAAAAAAAAAAATTGCCGCCCGTTCGTCTGTGTGTAAACGCTCTATCTCCCAAATAAATTGAGATAGAGACTTGAAATTTTCGATGTAATTCATATGTAAGAATAAGACGAAGCCTATTTAATATTAGTAACCTCGATTATCCGGAACTATTTTTTTCGAACTCTCGAAAAATTCGTTCTGGTGAAAGGTACATAAAATTTTTCGATTTTTTTTTTATTTTTTTTTATTTTAAGGAAAGAACGTAAAAGGCAATAAAATAACACAAATTCTGCTTAAAAAACGAAGTCAAATGGATTATTAGTTGCCGAGAGTTGTATTAATTGTAAAAACTGTTTTCTACATCCTTCGATTTTTCATGACCCTGTAATTCAATCAAATTTCAATTCAACGATATATTATAATTGGAAATGAGACGCTTAATCCGACGCAGTAAACTGTTAGTCAACATGATTATTATTTTTGGAGCTATAAGGATGTTTCTTTTACGCAATTTGGTACTACTTGAGTAGTTTGGCGAAATTGGTTCATCAGCAATTCATTAATAAAGCATTATTGTGTGTATTAAAAATATTTAAATATACGTTTAAATTTTGCTTTGGAATTGCAATGCATTTTATAAAAAGTTTACACATGTTTTATTTTCATTTATTATATTATACATATCCATGATGGGTAAGTATTATGGTAACCCCCAACGACTAGTTGGATTTGGACTTTAAAAAATCTAATTGCAGAACCCTTTACGTCCAAAATATTTGTAACAACTATTGGAGAGGAAGAATTTTATAATTCTAAAGATACGGAAAGATTCATATACACAGAGTGATTTTCCAAAGTTATCTTAAGTATGATTTTTTATTTCCAGCACTTCTATCTCTTAAATATAATTATTTCAATTCATGCAAGAAGCTAGAAGCTTCACCTGAAGCCTTCTTAACACCTATCTTGAAACGTTTTATAATTCACAATAAAAGAAGTGATAAGAAAAAGAACCTGAGCTGGCACTTTCTTCTCCTGGCAACAGGAATATGATAAGCAATGAATACATTTAATGTACTGATGTCGCATTAATTCATATAAAGATCATTCACCTTTCAAAGTATTAAATTGAGAATTTCCAATAAACTATAAGTACGAACAGATACAACGAACGAACCCATTTGTAATAATATTTTTATTTAAAATTTAATCGGATGTTAAAAAGTTACCTAAAGTTAATTCCAGAATACTTCACGGCCCAAATCTCGCAGCATAATACAAAAACCTACATTTAATTCATTTAACAAACAAAAAATAATGATGTAACGTACTTCATTTTTTTTTTAATTATTTTATATATTGTTTTAATGACAGAATGAGTGCTTTTCTTTTAGAACACGGGTGAAAGTGCGGATAAGAAACAATTTAGATCACTCATTGTTATATCATGTATATTATAAAGCAGAAATTCTGAAACTTCCAAACGAGTGTTTTCAAAAACTACCCGATGGATTTTTTTGCAGTTTATATCATTCGATAGGAAATATTTTTGCGGAGGTTTATGATACAAATATACAGGGCTAACTCTGATTTTTCGTACTAAATTTCGTATTTTTCGGTTATTTTTGACGGAAGGGTTGCAACAACTAATTTTTTGGCGATAATTATATTTCAATAAAGAAATGAAATGCTTTCTCTAATGGAAAATAATATAAACATTTCGATAAAAAACCTGTTAATTCATTGATTTAAAATAAATAATGATAAAAAGAAAAAATCCGTTTAATGCAAAATAATATTATGAAAGGAAAATATTTATCTTTAACGGAAAAAAAAAAAAAAAAAAAAAAAGAAGAATATTTATAATATTTAAAAAGTAATTCAATGTGAAGGAAAGTTTTGAAATGACACAATATTTGCCTCTTTATTTCTTTCGAGCCAGATTAAAAGAAAACATCTCAAAAATTTCATTAAGTAAAACATAAGTATTTTTTTTTCTTTCTTTTTTTAAAAATATTTTTAAATCTAATTTTCCCGTTATGTGTTTTACAGAAGAAACTCGCAGAATTAATATTTTTTAAAAGGCTTCAATTGTTATTTGTACGTTGTTTGTTCATTTGGGTGTTTCAATTCAATTTACTTTTGTCGCCAATCAATGCGATTCTAAACCAAAAAAAAAAAAAAAAAAAAAAAGCGTTGTTCGCAAGAATTATTTTCTCTCTCTCTCTTTTAATGAATGAGAGCATTTTTAGGAAAAAAAAATTACATTTAACTTAAATACATACATAGCAGTTAATACCACAAAAATGAATAATATTTAAATTTTAGGGTAAATGTCTTTCCACATACATAGATATTGCAAAATAATTTAACTGCAACTTTTAAAAAAATTTTTTGGCACAGATATTTCATACGCACTACATTGGTGCGATTTGTCTCTTACGCCAATACCATATATACATCTGGGTAATTAACTGACGCCAAAGTGTCATTATTTTGCTTGATAAGGCAACCCGGATGTTATCATCTATTTATTAATAAATTGTCTATTTACAATTTTTTTCTTTTTTTTTTTTTTTTTCTAGTTATATAAACTATTTTAATCTAGGCACATTTGTCATACATGCGCCACATTTGCGCGACTGCAATAAAATGGCGATTTTATGCCTCACTTGGTAACCTGGCTGTTGTTTATTTATTAATAAATTTTTATTTTATTTTATTTTATTTTATTTTTTAAAGGATATAAATAGCTTTGTTTTATAATTATTAACTAAATTTTTTAAAATTTATTGTTATTTTCTATTTAAAATAACAAAAAATAATTGTAAACTATATATGTAACTGGTATTTGAAAACAAAATTTTTTCCGAATCGGCATCAGAAGAAAAAAAAAAAGAAAAAAAAAAAAAAAAAACGCGCCAATGTGGTGCGTATATGTCATGTATACACTTTTTTCACTATACTACAGTATTTAAACATGCTGTATAAATAACGATTATTGTTTTTTTCCAAACATGTTTGGCACAGATATTATATACACACTGAGGTATCTGACTATCGCCAAAACGGTGTTATTTTGCCTGATATGGTAACCCAGCAATAGTTGTTTCTGTATTAATAAATTGTTTATTTACTTTCAATTTCTTTTTAGAAATTATATAAATTGTTTTGTGCTATAGTAACTTTTTTTTATTTATTAATATTTTCGTTTTAAAATAACGAAAATAATTTTTAAAAATGCACATTTCTTCGCTATTCTAAAACGATTATTTTGCCGCATTGATATTGGAAGGAAATCTTGCAAATCCGGGTTTGTGATGGAGTTTTTTGTGAAATATGGTATTTTCAAATGTAAATTGAGTGCTACTTGATTAACACATCGCACAGTGGAGTATTTGACCCAAAAACCTGGTCAAAAAGGCAAAAATTAAAATTTCGTCAACAATTGTAAAAATTATATTTTTTAATAGCTAACTAATTGGTGCATCGATCTATGTCTATTTTAGGGACCTGAGTTATATATGGTGGCTCCGGGCCTCAGCTGAAGAGGAAGTTTCTTCGTGAGAAGACGTGGTTTTTTGTTGTTTTTTGGCTTTGTTGTTATGTTTAAATATATTTTTTTTTGTGGCTCAATGAATTGTTGAATTGAAACAAAACATGGCTTACGTGTTTAACAAAGGTCAGAGCTTAGTGTTAAACCATGTGTTAATTTAAATAGTTTAGTTTTTAATGTAATAAAAAAATATTAAATGTGTAAAAAGGTTATTTTTAAAGCGTTTTTGGCTCTAATTTATACATATCGAAAGCTTTTTAAATATGTGCCGCGCTTTGCCGCGCCATGTTTGAGTTATAATCGTATTAGTTATAGTCTTGAGTGTCATTTTCTGCAAAAAAATCTTGCGCATGTTTGTGCCATTTTTTTATAAAATTTTTTTTCGGGATGACTATTTAAATGCCTCGTTTTGCAGCCACCGAATTGAAGAGATGAGAACTATATATTTACTGTCGTATTGTAGGTTCATAGCTCACAGACTATTACCGGAGAGCTTTTGCACCTACATATTATGTCTGTATGTATGTACGTACATATGTACGTATGTAGCTACGTACATACGCACGCAACTCGACATCTTTGATAGAAATATCCGATCTCCTTCAAATTATATATACGTATTTATTGAAAAAGGGTTCCCTAATTAATTCTTGTGACTCATGTGTGTAATATAAGAGGAAAAAGGGGGGAATTAACCCTTCCGAGGGCGATGTCCTTAAAAAGGGACACCTAATTTTAATTTCAAAACTGACAAACGGCAGCAAGAAAATTTAATTAAAATTTTCCTTTTATAATGTACGTGAAAATAAGCAACTTCATATTTTCTAATTAGCTTCTTTTTTCTTTGTGCTCTTCTTAAATGATGACTCTTTTTTTTTTTAATTGTAAAAATATTTATAAAATATATATTTATTAATATGTGAAGTCTTAAAATCTAACTTACACTTCGTCAGCTTTTAAGATATAAAATATTAGACTAAGCTATGGATTTGTATGCATAGGTCATAGAATGCTAAAAGTTAGCTCGGTGAAACGCATAGCACAATTAAAAATGTCCATTCCGTGAATGGAAATGTACTTGAGAACTTTTGTGCATCCCTGTATATGATATATAGAATGTATCCACACCAATAAATATTTAATAAAAGCTGTCCCATTTTAAAACGCCAACACAACTACAAACGCACTTCCAGCAATTATTGGTCATAGACTTCAATACTTAAATCTATTCTTCCGCCATATTCTTTTGTGTGTCCCTGTAAATGAATGATCTATTAAATGCACACCATATTCCACAATAAGTGCCTTAGTACACATTAGTGATATATATAAATTTCAGCACGTTTAAAAGTGTGATATCATTAAAATACAGAAGAAACGATTTTTCCCCATATACTATAATATAAGGGAATTCTTTTGGGTGTCTCTGTAAATGAACCGTCCAGGCTATAGACTTCATTTACAATGCCAAACATTCCATAGTGATACCCAATAACATCTAAAAATTTCAAGCCAATCGGACTATATTTACATCGAAAAATATTTTTGACCGGGATTTCGGGTCAAATACTCCACTGTGCGTCGGCCAGTTTCGCCAAACTATTCAAATTTACATAAATTCATTTTAAATAACGAAAGAACAATAAACATAAATAAAAAATACAAATTAAAAGTCGAATTAAAAAGCACTTATGACGTAAAAAAATACGTGCATCACGTGTAATATCAATTGCTATCATACTTACGATCATCGATTATTGACATTTATTCCTATAATCTGCTATTAATTTTTTTCTCGACAGAATAATCAAGTAGTACCGTACATTGTATAAACTCCAGTTATTACAAAAATAGAGCTAAATAACTAAATTTAGGTGCAAATGCACTCACCCATGTTGTAAGAAGGAGGCACAAATGTCATATATGCACCACGTTGGGGTGATACATTTCTGGCGCCACTTTAATGGAAACTTCGTTTTCAAATGACAGATGCATTTCTATTTTCTATTTTACTTTTCTATGCATAGAGCATAACATTTTATATCATTTTAAAATGCAAGTGAAAGTAAATAAATACTTCATTAATAAATTAAAAACAAAACTGGATTACCATAAGAGGCATAAAATGTTCATTTTGTTTCAATCACGCCAACGTGATGCGTATATGACATCTGTATCAAAAAATGAATTTCACACATTCAAAAAACATTCACTTTATTTTTCTAAGGAAAACTTTATTTAACTTTAGTTATTCTGCTGCATTCCAAAAACGGAACACTGTAATAGATTTATCAAGAGCAGATGTACGTTGCGAAATATACTATAATATTGATAGAGGATGTATTAAGGTTTCCACAGATACCCATATCCTCAAGTTGAGAGGTTTAGAGTTCAAAAACTATCAAATGAAAATGAATCACTTGAAAATTGCTTAAATTCAATGGTCAATCTCTGCGATCATAATGCTCGCTATTTTAGAAGTATGGTGAATAGATAATATTTAAATTGCTCTTTTCATACTTGCCTCATTTATCTATCAAACTCTACAATAAATGGTCAACTGAGATATTTTTTTCTTAAAAGCCCGAATTTTATCGAATGCATAAGCTGATACAACAAAATAATATTTTATTATTTTAATATATTTTGGCGTCAACGGGCCTTGATTCTATTGCTGTTGTTTTTATTTTTGGCTCAGTTTTGTTTTTTCTAGCTTACTGAGTTTTGCACTCATGAAGAATCTCGACAGTAGATTCGAAACAGCTGTTTGCTAACTTTAATGCATTTTTGGTGATTTTCTATCTTTAAATACATTGGCGTTTTGTATGATTTTCAGAAATGTGAAAGAGCATTCGAGGTGAAGTTGCTTTAAAAAACGCAATCATATTCAATATTTTGTTTGATTCATGTTTTGTTTTGAAAAATAGACCAGCGCAGCGGGCTTAGCCTGCTAGTCCATTATTATAGCAGGATCGTTTGAGAGAAGTGCAATGCAAGAAAAAGGGGAAGAAAAGTTTACATTCGACCTTGTACCTACCACTACAGTTATAGGATTGGCACTACAAAAGCCTGAACCATTATGACTTTTGAAAAAAACATATGAATATTGATTCTTCAAATACTTAATACAGTGAAACCTCCAAATAAGGGATATCCATGGGACCGGAACTTTTGTCCCTTATTCAGAGTTTTGATGTTAATTTTAATTAATTGATCCGAAAGATATAAAAATAACAAATCATTATAGGTGAAGCTTAAATGTATATATCCAAAGTATATAAAGTACGTTAATCAGACACTAAAGAAATAGAGAATTAATGAATTAAAATTTTCAATTGACTAAATCATTAAATTATTTGTAGATTTATTGATTTTTATTTCATATGCAAATTCAGTACATGCAAAAAGTATTAAAACATTTAAAATAATTTTATTTGAAGTAATCAATCAAAAGTAATTGTTTTGCAAATTTCAATTTTTCACTACAAGTCTTTCAAGTGTTCATTTACTGTATTTATAACTTTTAATTCTTCATTATCAGCTGTATTTACAAAAAAGTATTCAACTGTTTTGCGCATTTTAAGGCAACAAATCTCTCAACTGCATTTCTGAGCTAGTGAAAAACGTTTTGACACATTTACAAATTCATTTTTTTTAATGAAGAAGTATAAAACTGGAATACCTGACTGTGGAAGCGATTTGGAATTGAACTGTGTTTTCACTTTTTTGATAAATAAATTATCTATTAGCGATTTTGATCAGATGACAAATATGTTTCCCGCTCTTTCTGAGTAGTTATTCATCTTTTGCGTGGCAATTTGGATCAAAATACCCACTTGGACAATATTTTCTGTAAAATTTATTGCTTTTGCAAAAAAAAAAAAAAAAAAAGTTTAGTTACATAGAACAGCATTCTGAATGACAATGCCTTCTATTTTCAAGCATTTCCGAATAAAAATAAATTAAAACTTATGTCATAAAAGTTTCCCTTTTGGATTTGAGTACAGACTATAGGCATCTACAAAGTTCTTTATTTCAAAATTTTCTTTTATTCTCCACTTTCAGAAATCATCCTCAAAACTTTCAGCATTATCTATACATATAATAAAACAGTAGGACCCGGTGTGTCTGTACATTGAAGATAATTGACAAAAATGGAGTCAGGGCGATAAAAGAAAACCAATGAAACACAAAAAAAAATTTTTTTGAATTTTTTGTCTGTCTGTCTGTCTGTCTGTTTGTTCGAGGTTATCTTCGTAACTACTGAATGGATTTTTATGCGGTTTTCACTAATGAAGAATGCACACTCCCGGGCAGTGTATAGGCTTTGTTTCATCAAAATCGGACAACAGACAAAAAAGAACAAAAAGAAACAAAAGAAACTATTAGGTGCGCTGCTCACGTTTTTTAGTACATAACGTTTTTTAGTACATATAAAATCCAATAGATGTCACTGTGCGATTTTAAAACGCGCTATCGTTATGTTTTCGCCAGTCTACTTAAGTATGAGAAAGTTTCAAGCTGGCTGTCGTTCCATGTGGTTTAGTCGGTAGAACGTCAGTGCGCCATACTGATGGCCCGGGTTCGATTCCCAGCATGGAATTTTTTTTCACTATGTTGGCATTAACGCCTATAAGCAATTAAAAGAATTTGAAATATTGTATTCAAGGCGAATTTTCTCTCTGGGAAAATTTCCTTGCATTAATATGTCAGTGTAATTTTTTTTTCGATTTAATTTTTTTTTTCGAAACTTTGTTTTTCTTAAAAAATTACAGTAAATATTTGATATTTCCCAACGTTTTTTGAATGATCGACTTGCTTTTTTTTTTTTAATGTATGTCTGAACCTTATCTAACTACTTCTTCAAGATTTCTTTAGATAAACCGACCAGCGTAGCGGGCGAAGGCCGCTAGTTTTCAATAAAGATAAACACACTGATGTCAAATCAGAATTGTGGGTAAATAAATGATCGTCAATTATGCCGTATGCCTCTATACATGACTGTCTTTCTGTTTGATAAATTCACAAAAATCTGTATTTTCATTTTTATTACATTTTATTTCATTTTTATCTGAAATGCAAAAACCAGTCTCTTTGATCTCATTTTCAACTGTCCCTTAAACCAAGTGTCCCTTATTCAGAGGTAAATACATTACACATCCTATACCAAGGGACTGGGACCAGAAGTTTTGTCCCTTAAATAGAGGTGTCTCTTATTCGAAGTGTCCCTTATTTAAAGGTTTCACTGTATATATGTAAAACAAAACATAAAAAAAAATTAAAAAAAAAAATAAATAAATAATTAAAAAAAAAACCTAAAAGGCATTTTTATATGAAAAATACCAATTATTCAAATAAAGTTTTGAAATTTGTTAAATCGACATATAACAATATTACATGATTTATAAGAGATATCTGTTAAAATTATGTTTTATTTATTTATTATTTATTGTCGAGGTTTTACTTTGGTTATAAAATACTATACGGAAACAAATTATGAATTATTTATAATGTTTTAAGTGCAAAAGGGTTAATCTTTCGTAATCGGTCTCAATGGTGGATTTAGAATGGTTCTCAAGGGAGAGGCGGTATTATATACTTGAAATTTCAATGTAAGGGTGGAATTAAACCTGAACAAAGAATAACTTCAAAGTATACAGATAAAGGTTTTCGATAAAACGACAATCCATTATTGAGACTTTTTCATTCCAATGGCCGACTGGGAAAAAAAAAAAAGACTGATTTACAAATTTGGGGCCTCTTGCACCACCGATGCTTACAGGAGGATTGAGTAAAAAAAATTGAAAAGGGTATTTACTAAGATAACCACCACTGACTTTAATAATTACTTTAAAATATCCATTAAGAATTAAATTTTAAATCATTAATTTACTTTTAAATAATTATTTCACATTTATGAAATTTAAATGAGTAAACGTTTTATAATACATTGCATGGTGTTAATTAACTTTTCCTATACAATATTATATATCTGGAAGGATAAATAGCTACCCTAATTTCCTGCCTATAATCCGCGGATCAAACAATTCTTTTTCGACCCAGAAATTTTATTTCGTAAATGAAGGCAAATATTTACGGCGATCTGAAAAGTTATATTTTATTTAATAAAATTTCTGGGTCGAAAAATGATTGTTTGATCCGCGGATTATACGCAGGAAATTAGGGTAATAAGAAATCTTCCGCAATACCAAACTACAGTGCATATCGAAAGTTTAAGCACAACATAATCTTTTTAAAATAAAATTTTATTATTGACTGAAAATTATTTTCCTTTTTACAAGACCAATTAAAGTGTAGTTTAAAAAAGATATTTAGCAGATTTATGCATTAAATTTATCTCAAATAATAGAATTTATTAAAAGTACAAAAATGAGTGTGTCAAAAATTTAAGAACAGTAGTTCTTTAGTAGAACAATAATAATAATAATAATAATAAAATACTTAATTATTGCTCCATTCTGATGAATTAAAAAATATATACAGCCTTCCTTCAATAAAATGAGGTTCTGTATTGTTTTTGGTTCAGTTTAAAACTACTTTTTTACGGTTTTTGATATATTCCGATCCGTTTTCAAAACTCTTCTATGAACAGTTTTTTTTCGATATTTATCCTCCAGCTGTACATTTCATTTGTGAAAGAGAGTGATTACTTGTTGAAGCCAATTTTCTAATGCGACGGTCTTCGCGCAAAATCGTCACTCATGACGTCGTTGCCTTCCTGAATGAAATTTTTGCTTGAAATCATTAGCACGAGCCAAAACTTGATAAATGACTCGTTTTCATCTTTTTAAATACACTTGCAATTTCCGAAACAGACTTTCAGTTTTGTTCTCATATTCCAGATATTTATTACCGCCTCCCCTGAAAATTATTTCGACTTAGATATTTTGCACTAACTCGAAAATAACAGCTCACTACTTCTTTCTTCTTATACATCCAGAAATCGTTTGCAGGTTTGTAAAATTTGAATAAAAACGATTTTGTACTTAAACTTTTGACACTTTTTTTTTGTTCTATTCATAAACTCCATGGTTTGAAATAAAATCTAAAACAAAATTTTATTGAATATGGGTGTTAAAACTGTTATTATTAACATATAACAAGACAGATATTAAAATAAAACAAATATTTAAAATTTTATTTTAAAATTGTTATTATGCTTAAACTATTAACACACACTGTACAATACTTAACACACACTGTATTTAAAAAAGTATGGGTACTCTGACGCTTACAAGATACGATCACTAACCCTAAAATAATCAGATGAGAACAGGAACATGATTAAATAATAATTAAAAATAAAATGTATTTTAAAGCGATAAAGATAAAAGAAAATATTCTTTCTAATAAAGTAATTAAATATGGATGTTTCTGATAAGGTATACGATGTTACAAAAATACAATGCGAACGCAATAGAATGCAGAATGAAATGTAAAATTAACATTGTGTGTTAAAACTACAACAGATTTTGGACAATAATTGAAAAATCTTCAGAAGCATTCGGGGACCCATGATTTTCTGAGGTGGGGGATCGCATTTTTTTCCCTTTAAATTTAATGATGCTTTTCTTCAATGAAAATTATTGAAAAGGCACAAATAAAAGTGTTTGCAATATATATATGTAGATAACAATGATATTATTGTCGTCTACGTC
Organism: Maratus speculifer; assembly: GCA_964019185.1. Classification (NCBI taxonomy): domain Eukaryota; kingdom Metazoa; phylum Arthropoda; class Arachnida; order Araneae; family Salticidae; genus Maratus; species Maratus speculifer. Next base: position 195,975,576 of record OZ025296.1, on the reverse strand, counting down.
TATCTGTTATGAGGAAACTGTAATTCTGGGACCGAATTATTGCATCATATATTTGGTAAAATATTACTGCATATGCATATAAAGCTGTTTATTTCTTTATTTCTCAAGTTAGACTAAATACTACTACTTATTTTCTTTTTAAAACTAGGGGGTTCAGCCAGGGTTCGGTGATATATATCAATGGATATATATCATGATATATATCATGATATATATCCGATATTTATTTTCAAAATATCAAGCTTTTTGATATTTTCGATATTTTCATATTTGATATTTATTTTCAAAATATCATGATTCTTGATATTTTCATATATTTAATTTTTATTTTCAAAATATTTTTAGTCAACAAAAGTCTAAATGAGCTCTTCAATTGTTATTAAAAATTAACCCATCTGTTAAATAACTTAATATTAAAAACATGCTTACAAAATATCCCCCACCTCCAAAAACTATTTTTAGATTGCACCTGCTAGAATTGGAAAAAGGGGTGATGATTGGCTAATCTGAATTGCTCAATAGTCAATCAGGCAGTGTAATGTGTAGGCATAGAATAGACATGTTTTAAGAACAAAATTTTACATATATTGCAAGTCTTTGCTGTGCTGTCATTATTTTGTTCTTGTTGATATTATATTTAAATGATATAAAGCTTAAAAATTTTAAAGTTTTTATTGCAATCACTATGCCAAGAATAAAAGATCCTGTATGGAATAATTTCACATGTAAAATTAAAGAAGGAAATAGTGGCAAATGGGCCATATGTAAGATGTGTGATAAAGAAATGCAAGGAATTCCAAAAAGGATGGAGAAGCATTATGAATTGTGTTCTTCTGCTCAGATTGATAATACAGGTAATTACACATTTTTCTGTTTTATATTTTAATATTTTCTTTAAAATATGGTAATTCAATCTTTAAGGCTGCAAACAGTTACACATTTTAGAGTTAACTTTACATCTCTACATTAAAAATACGGATAAGATTTTATTACATATTACTCTCATTACCAATTTTAGATTATATTTTTGAATTCTTATATCACAATTTAAATGCTCTAAAAGTTAAGACTTTTTTTTTTTTTTTTTTTTTTTTTTTTTTTTTTTAAATACATAAGATTTCTATTAAGTTTTATTATGACTTAAAATGGTTTAGTATCATGAAATATTAAAAAAATATATACAGTAGACTCCCTCAAATCCGCACAGCTTGGGACCAGAGGTTTTGCGGATTTTAGAATTTTGCGGATTTCTGGTCATTGCTTTGTTTACATTTTTACTTTCTTCTATCTTCAATAGAAGAAAGTATTGTAATCGAAATTTTTTTCAACTTCCGGTTTTCGACTGATTTACACGTTTTAGGGGTCAGAGATTCCAAAAAACATGTTTTTACAAAATGTCTGGCTGTCCGTGTGTGTGTGTGTGTGTGTGTCTGTCTCTGTGTCTGTGTGTCTGTCTGTGTGTATGTCGCCATTCTACCATCAAAAAGTGTATGAAGTTATGGATAGAATTGAACCAAATTTTTTGTAAATGTTTTTGGCTGTGGCAAGCAGGTCCTCCTTCACTTTTGAAATATTTCGCCGGAAGGGGGCGCTGCAATCATGATTTTTGTGAAATTTTCAATATTGTACCGAGCAAAAGTATATGAAGTTATGCATCGAATTGAACGAGATTTTTTGTGTATGTGTATGACTATGGCTAGTTGGTCTCCCCTGAATTTGAAAATAATCCGGAAAGAAGGAGGCGCTGCAATCGCGAATTTTGTGCCATTTTCAATATTGTACCGATCAAAAGTATATGAAGTTATGCACCGAATTTAACCAACTTTTTTGTGTAAGTGTATGACTATGGCTAGTTGGTCCTCCCTGAATTTGAAAAAAATCCGTCGGAAGGGGGCGCTACAATCGCGTTTTTTGTGCCATTTTCAATATTGTACCGACCAAAAGTACATGAAGTTATGCATCGAATTGAACGAAATTTTTTGTGTAAGTGTATGTTTAGGGCTAGTTGGATCGCCCTGAATCTGAAAAAAATCTGCCGGAAGGAGGCGCTGCAATAGCGAATTTTATGCCATTTTCAATATTGCACCACATAAAAGTGTATGAAGTTAGTTCTAGAACTGAAGTAAATTTTTTGTATATAATTATTTCTTGGTAAGGCAAGTAGGTCCTCCCTGAATTTGAAAAAAAAAATCTGCCTATCATTCTATTGTCCATCGGCTCGTGCAGACGTAAATTCGTTTTTACTCTGATTAATTGACTGAAGCAGAAATTTAAGATGAAAATCAAAGTTGGTATGGTATTGAATTAAAATTATTAAAGCATTAAAATGAGTAATTATTTTTTTTAATATTAAAATGTACGTATGAGATAGAAGAAAGTTTTGGGATTGGCACATCCAACTAGTTTAAAAAGTAATTTGAATGTAATTAATAATGAAATCAAAAGTATAATGAATGCTTACTATATGCTAAAATACTAAAATAAGTAATAAACTAAAATAATAAAAATTTAGATAGTTTTTGAAATGATAAAAGTACTAAAAGCAAAGGTCAAATTAATGAGGAGTAATGTACAATTAAATATTCATTATAAAGATGAAACGTGTTTTTCCTAAATTATTCAATAAAAACTTGCCTCATAAATGTACATTACTAATTTACATCAAGATCATAAAATAATGAAGTTTTATTTCAGGTTTAGCCAGACTTAACAACTAAAAAAGCTTGATTAATACATAAATATATTTGGTAATATTGTGATTAGAAATGATATCAGCAATATATTTATTTTTTCAGAAATAAATTATTCTTTCTTTATAAAAAAACATGAATTCAATAACCTTAAAAAAAATTACAAATTAAAAAATATATAGAATTGATAAAAATCTAAAGTCAAATTTTGCACCTACATCTGAATTGAATGTTTCATTGTTTACATCCGTAAAATATGTGCGGATTTTAGAGAGTTGCGGATTTTAGGAGTGTGGATTTAAGGGAGTCTACTGTATATCTAATTGATATTTTGACCAAACTTTTATCTTGTAATGTGATAATGTTGAATAAAAAATGCACACAATTCTTCAATTCAATTTTAAACTTCAAATGCTTTTTCATAAACAAGATAATATTAAAATAACTAAATATATTTTTATTTGTAAAATTTCTTTTTGTGCTTAGTAAAATTTTAATATTTATTCTATTTTTAAAAAGACTTTGCTGCGTTAAAAAGTTTTAATATTAACAAGAGATTTATTAATTTGTTTAGAATGTTTTCATATGTTTTTAGTAATTACACTTACATATGCTACTTTGAAATTATAGATTAGAACTTATTGGCAGTCCTGAATTTTATATTTCTTAAATATTAAATATTTCATTCCACAGTTCACTCTGATGCATTTTTTTTCTTATTACAGATGATGATGATCCTAAAAGAAGTGTTGATTTAGACAATTGTATCTTATCAGAACAACCATGCAAGAAACAGAAAAAAGCTTCTGCAGCAACAAGATACAAAACAACAACAGTTTCATTGTCTAAAGATTCTGATGTGGTTTGCACTTCAACAGTATATGCTCAAGCTATTGATGAACAAATTGCGCGTTACTTTTTTGCTACAAATACACCATTTAATCATGTTATTCATCCTGAATTTATAAAACTTTGTAGTTTGCTTCGACCTGGCTATACGCCTCCTTCGGAAAGAAGATTAGCAGGGGAACTTTTGGATGATTTACACAAAAAAGTAGTTGAAGAATCAAAGGAAATTCTCTCTGGAGAAACTGTAACTATGAGTCTTGATGGCTGGAGTAATATCCACAACGAGTCACTTATTTGCACCTCAGTGATCACAACATCTGGTGATACTTTCCTAACTTCGACTATAGATTCATCAGAACATTCTCATACTGCAGAATATTTATGTGATGTGGCAAAACAATCTATCTTGGATTGTAAAGAAAAATTTGCTGTAGATGTTCGCAGTTTTGTTACAGATAATACTGGAAATGTTAAAAAAATGAGAGAAGAGCTTGCTAAGTCTGAAGATTTTGATATTATTTACTATGGTTGTTCTGCTCACATATTAAATCTTCTTGCCAAAGACATAGAATTTCCAAATATAAGTAAAAATGTCATCAAGATAATTAAATATTTTAAATATACTCATTTGCCAACTGCTTGGTATAAGAAAAATGGTGGAAAACTGCTAGTAATACCTCAAGCTGTAAGGTGGAACACAATGTTCGATACACTGAAGTCTTTTTTAGATAACAGAGGAAAACTGGTGCAAGTCTGTCAGGATCACAAACTTGAAATTGATAAAGAAATTTTCAATTTAGTGAATGATGTCAACTTAATGGTTAATTGCACAGATTACATAAATATTTTAACACCTATTGCAGATGCATTAGATGAAATGCAAAAAGATGACACTAAGATTGCACAATGTGTAGAAATTTGGTGCAAATTAAAGGAACAATTGGAAACATCTGGAAAGGATATCAAGAAAAAATTATTAGCAAGAGAAGAAATGGCATTGTCACCAGCACATTTAGCTGCTAATATGTTGGACCACAGATACTGTGGGAAAAAATTAACTGAAGATCAAAAGCATAGTGCTTTTAATTTCTTGCGTTCAGTAGACAAAGAACTTTTGCCCCTGGCAATGACATTTTTAGCAAAGAAATCTCCTTTTCCAAGTTTTATGTTTGAAACTGAATATATAAAGGTTGAACCAATAATTTGGTGGGACAATATTAAATTGGAGCAGCCCATAAAAGAAAAAATGTCCAACTTAACTAATCAGTTGTTTACAGCTTCTCCTTCAACAGCTGGATTAGAAAGAATCTTTTCCAGTTTCGGTTTAGTTCAGTCTAAACTCTGGAATAGGTTAGGGAATGAAAAAGCTGACAAGCTTACATTCATGTTTAAATTCTTCAATAGAAAAAAATAATTTATTTTTTATTTATTATTATTATTATTATTATTTTGTATCTTGAAACTTGTTCTTTAAAAATAAATTTTTTTAAAACTTGAAACTGAATTCTGTATTTTGTGTTTTAATGAGTGAAAAGGTAATTTGTTGAACATCACAAAAAATTGTTTGTCTTCATTTATTTAATCATCAAATTTACAAAGGAAAAAAAAAAAGATTTAGAATATTGGTTTATGTTTTCATGTTAACTGTAATATGATTAAAATTTTAATTTATATTAAATCAAAAAATATTTGTAATCAATAAGCTGAAAATTTTGAAAATATCGGATATATATCGAAAATATCAGATATATATCAAAATATCGGATATTTTTGATATTTTCGAAAATATCATGATATTTACGAACCCTGGGTTCAGCCCTCTACAAGCTATGTTCGTCAACTTCCGTTCAGACTCTAAAAATCCATTAATTTAATCTGTTTTAAAAGGATTACGGAAGGTTGAATTGTAATTAAAAATCAATTGGCGATCTCACTGTACACGGGTTTCTGGACATTTCCCTTTTACTGAGACATTTTAAGGCTAAATAAGTTGCTGCTAATTGCGTGCTAAATTAAATAACGTAAATTAAACAATTGAAAATTAGCTAAAATAAAATTAACTAAGTCAACCTTTTCTTTCTCTTTATATTTATCTGAAAATATTTTCGATGCTAAAAAGATAACATTATTTGTACTGCTTTAGAATTGTCAACAATAGTTAAAAAGATAATTTCAAAATTTGAAATAAATCTCTTATGTAAATATATTTTTAGATTTAAACTGTATGGCATAATTATTATTTGACCACTTTGGCCAATATAGCGCAATTTTATCCACTTACGACTTTTAACACATTAATTAATGAATTTATTATTTAAAAAAATTCTTTCTCGTTTAATAGTCACGTGTAGATATAGTTTTTATGACGTAATTTTCAATATCTTCCTGTTTTTAATGCATAATCATTTAAATCTAATTAAAAAAATTTGAAAGTCAAAATTTGAAATAAATTTCTCATGTAAACGTATTTTTTATTTTAAATTACTTGGCATTGTTATTGTTTAAAAATTTGAAATAGGAATATCTGAATTTTCCTTCATTTACTACTTTTAACCCATATTAAGTAATTGATTACCTTATAGCTTTCTTTCATTTTTAATATGCTTGTGTAAAGAAAATTTTTATGACATAATTCAATATTTTCCTGCTTTAAACACGTAATCATTTAATTCTAAATTGAAAGGGTTTTTTCTGCTTATAATAGTCATGTGTAAGTATTTTTTTTAATTTAAAGGAAATATATTATTCTTTGCGCTGTTTTAAAAATTGGCAACTATTAAGATAATGACCTGTCCCAAAATATGTAAAAAAAAAAAAATATCTGGAAATGCTGAAAATTTGAATTTAAAAATGAAATAAATCTGAAAAAATTAGATAGTAAATAAATAAGTAAAAATAAATGCTGTCTACTAGGGCTGGGCGATATCACTATTTTAATATCGTGATATATCGCTGACCAAATATCGATAATTTTCGATATATCGATATATTTCAATTCATATGTCACTCCATCATAAATGTAACTGTCCTCTGTATAAAATACTACAAACACATAATAGTATATATATAGATATATGTGTGTGTGTGTATGTTAATTATAAAAATATATATATATATATGAATATCTGAATATTTTAACATGTTCCAAGGAACATAAATTTTAATTTTTATGTATTGGTTCAAAATATGCAAACCCTTTACCTGCAAATCTGATCTAAAATATGTGTTATTGAAAACTCTTAGAAAGTTAAACATTATAAATCATTAAAATGAAACAAGAAAATGTATACAAGACAACAAATAGACATTAGATATATTGAAAGAAAATACTTTAATTACCTATAAACTTAGAATTTTTTTATTACAATACAAAAAAAAAAAAAAAAAAAAAAAAAAAAAAAAAAAAAATTGCATTTCTGCAATTTTGGGCAGTAAGGAACACCTTCTTTTCGTAGTTATAATAAATAATTCTATTATTAGTCAGAATACAAATGAAAGCATTAGAATAATGAAATAATTTTAAGAAAACACGAAATTTCTTTAATAGAGTACAAAGTCCCAAATCAGGACGTTTTGCTAACTACCGTTTTTTTTTTTTCCTTCTTCTTTTAGTAATAATGCTGAATTAATCTCTATAATGATCTTTTACTTTTTCGATTTTGTTTACAGATATTTTTCTAGGATGCTTTTACTTTCGAAACCAGTTTCAAAAATGAAAGTATTCCAGTAAAGAAAAAAAAAACTTGAAAACAAATATTAAAAAACGGCTTTTATTGAAAGAGATCAACCTCAGATGTGCAATGCAAAAAACAAAAAATAGATAAATAAATAAATAAACAAATATATGGAAATGCAAACGAGGTATAAAAAAAAAATTATATTGAGCGGATGTTTTTGCATTAGTGAACTCTTGAAATAAAAAGGAGCCATGATATTCAAAATCAAAACTATCCTCATTCTTTTATAAGAAATAAACTGTTCGATTTTTTTTTAACTTATAAAAAGGGTTTTGTGAAAGTATCAACTAGTTTCAGTTGTGTGCGCGAAAAACACATTCAACGGCACATACAAACGAAAAGGGGGGGGGGGGAAGAAAAACAAAACCTTTTATTCTTTACCATTAAAACGGAAAAAAATTCATAACTCCTAAGTTAATTTACCGATTTTTTTCAAATTTTCAGCAATTTGCAATAATAGTAAATTAGGCTGTGTGACAAATTTTTATTAACATATAATAAGTTATTACAAAATTTGAGCATCTTTTACAAGTGTCCAGTACAGAAGAACCTCGAAGAAAACGTAGGAAACTATCTATCGTTTGTTTTTGTTTATCGAACTCAGCGAAATCGAAACTTGAATGTTTATATAATCATATTATCATCTGCTGTGGATGGGTAATATGTTTTGCCAAGCAGAAAGACACCATCCATAGAATTTTAGCGTTCTTTCACGTATGAAACGTTCTTTCACATATTTACACAATGAAACGTATTTTCCTTCCTAATTTGAGAAAGATTTTTTTTTTTTTTTTTTTTGGGGGGGGGGGGGATGTATTTTTTCAAAAACCCGTATTCAAAATGGGTAAAAATATTAGTATCCAATAAACTCTAAAACTAAGGTTAATCACAATGAAAAAAGAAAAAACTTTCGCTTTAAGTAAAATTTCTGCTTAAAATAAATGACATAATAGAATTACCATACATGTAAATTATTAATGTTATTAATAAAAAATGTAAAATAATATGTGATTTAATATAATTATTTATTAATGCTATTAATAAATGAAAAACAAACATACAAGAAATATCGATTAATTGAGCTCACATTCTTGAAAATATGTCAATCAATTCTGCATTCCGGCAGCAATAACTGTACACAAGCTCACAGGAACACAACAGTCAGCCATCGATATGGAGTCAACAAGTGATTGTATCTTAAATGCCCTATCCTCGAACGAGTGTTTCAACTTCGATTCTCGAACGAACTCCGATAAATAAAGCGGTACATCAGAATAGTAGACTGTTCACTCATACCCCGGTATGTGCGCGACACCAGCGCAAAAAGTAGACGGTTCGCCCATATTCCGGTATGTGCGCGACACCAGCGCAAAATGTAGACTGTTCGCCCATATTCCGGAGTGTGCGCGACACCGGCTCAAAACCGGAAGTATCACGCAAGTGCCGATTACAGCGCGAACATTTGCAAAAGTAAACAACTTTTGCGCCGACAGAGGTAGTAGATTCGAAATTCCGTAACTCCGTAATTCCGTAAGTAGGATGAAATACCGCTTGAAACGATATATCGGAAGGATTGAAATCTCAATATCGTTACCGCGGTCTTAAAGAAATATCGATATATAACGATATTACGGTATATCGCCCAGCCCTACTGTCTACACACCGCGAATTTCTGTTGAATATTCTTAGAAAAATGATTAAGATCCTACATATAGTTTTTGTTCCAACAAAACTTTTTTAATGGAACGATTTTATCAAACTTTAACATTAATTATCTCTTAAAATATTTCTTCGATTTAAAAATTTCCTGCTTCAACGTGATTATCAAACTTTTCTCTATAGTAATAACCATTTTCATATTGTCGTTTGCAGTAGTTTTCTTAATATTAACGGAAAAAAAAATCATTTACATCGGGGGTGATAGCATTAGTTACTTTTTTGTAGAACAGAGAGAAACATTTAGTAAATAGCTATGGATAATTGGCTGTTAATTGGATTTCTACACTGATTAGAGATAGTTTGACTGTCAAATCAAAGCATTTTTACAGCTATAAGAGACTTTGAGAGGCTGATATTGAAGAATTGTTTAACCAGATGCTTTATACTCAGTCCTCCCTTCAATTTTTAACATTTTCAAACATAAAGTGCTTATGGAATGGGTTTGTCTGACCGTGCTCGTAATTAATATAAACTATTGGGGATAACCATGGTATGTTCGGTATTAAAAATAAAGTGGGCAGCATTTATCACTAAAAAAAAAAAAAAAAAAAAAAAAAAAAAAAAGCGATAGATTGTATTGGCAATTGGAACGCAGTACAATTTACTGTTTTTTACGGAAAAATTCCAATATATTCCAGAAAATTTCTGGTTTTTTCCGGAAAAAAAATGGAAAATTTTCAAAATTTACGGAAATTTTTCCGTTAAAAAACAGTTAGTTAACTGGCGACTGCCAGCACAAATCCCCAAATCCCCGTAAAAAGTCTTTTTATTTTACAGTGTAGTTTACTTATAGGGGCACTCAAAAGTATTCTGCTACATTATATTATATGGGGAAAATCATTTGTAGTGTATTTTAATAGTGTTACAATATTTTAAACACATTGAAATTTATTTATAATATTGAGGTGCACTAGAGAATGGTGTTCAGACGATATTACAGTACGCGTACAGGGACTCAAAATTAATTCGTTATATTATGGTTTATAAAAGACCCAATGACTTTTACAGCAACAAAAGTCTGAGAGAGACTGACATTGAAGAATTTTTTAACTAGATGCTTTATACTCAGTATGCCCTTCAATTTTTTTACACTTTCAAACACAGTTGAAAAGTGCTAATGGAATGGGTTGTCTGTCCGTGCTCGTAATTAATATAAATTATCGAGAATAATCATGGTATGTTCGGTTATGAGAATTAAGTGGGTAGCGTTTATAGTTTATTTATAGGGGCACAAAAAGTTTTTTGCTACATTGTGGTCTATGGGGAAAATCATTTGTGGTGCATTTTAATAGTGTTATAATATTTTGAATATAATGGGATTTATGTATAATATTGAGATTTATTACATAGGATGGTGAAAAGGGCAAAACTAGGAAATTTCCTCACTGGCCAGTGGCCAGTAGTACCAGTTTTATAAGTGGCCACTTTCTTTAAACTAGCAGCCATTTTTTAATTTAAAAATACTAAACAATAAACTTTTTAAAAATTTTCTATAGCAAACTAAAATTGAATAGCACAAATAAATATGCTAATATAAACACAATGCAGCCAGAAAAAATAAAATAGCATGATGGAATGCAAGAAAATTTTATTCTCTCTTTGTAGAAAAATGGGCACGCGGTGACCACTGACAGCCATTTTTTTAGTAGCCACTTTTTCTACTGGCCCTGCGGCCGGTAGCTAGTGCTAATTTTGCCCTTTAGGATGATGACCAGACGATGCTACCGCACGAGTATAAAGACTCAAAGTTAATCCGTTATATTATAGTCTATAAAGAAAAATCGTCAGCGGCATACTTTAAGGATTTTACTCTGACAGAAAAATAATGAAATTGATATGAATTTCTGAGATGCTCTATTACACGCTTTCTGTAGAATATGGGATGAAAAGTATTTTTTCAATCATTTACAGGGTCAGAAAAAAAGTTTGGTTATATAATGTAGCGATGGGACGAATAGTGATTTGGCCGAATAGCCGAATACCGAATATTCGACAAAATTTTAGGCCGAATACCAACAAACATTTTTTCAGAATAAAGATAATAACTTTTAATTTATATGTAATGTACATACACATACATTATTTAAAATGGAAAAAAAAATATGTTCTGTTATTATTCTTTTTAAAATTTCTATAATTTAATGTATTTCTTTTTCTTATAATATTTCAAACACCTTGATACAGCTAATTAAACATCTTTAATTACATCTATATTATAATAGCATAATTTTAACGACAGGAAAGTAATTCCTAAACATTTTACCTAAAATAGGAATTCGTTTATTATTCTTAAAATGTACTACTTTGATAAACTTATTTTAGTACAAAAAATTATTAATTTTTTTTTTTTTTTTTTCGTTCTAACATATATTAAATTGACTTTCAGTAAGTAAAGATGATAAGTTATTTCTATTAAAATATAAAGAAGGCACTTCATTTACTATCCAATAACATATTTGTCGTTTCTTACATTCAAAATCAATACTATTTCTCTTTTACATAATTCATTGAGATATTTTCTGGAATAACCTTTAATCAAGTAAATTTTATGTGGAGAGTTTGTATCCTTGATGATAAACAAATTTGAAAGAATAAGTCTTTATTCTGAAATCCGTCTCCAAGCCTTAAATTAAAAATTGCATGAAAGTAAAAGTTATGATTAATGTAGAATATATACATTAACAAAATTTTTGACATTTGAACAAGGGTATACACTATTCAACAATATTTCACTTATTCAACAAGCATTAAAAGCATAAATAGAAACTGATTACTACATAAATGAAGGAAGATGTAAATATATATATATATATATATATATATATATATATATATATATATAGGATAATGTTACATATTAAAGCCAATAATCATGCAAATAATTATTTAAAAGTGAAAAACTAGAATTAAAAAATATTTTGCTTAACATTTGAAATTATATTTAAATATTTATAAATAAAAGTTTATACATCTTGAGTTGCAATGTAACATTCTCTAACAAAGTCATCATTTTCCTGACAGTTGAATCTCCAAGTTAAGTTTGATTTCTAATTTGGACAATATTTTCTAAAACATCCTTAACTTTTATAAAAAATAGAGAATTGCTGTAATTTTTAGTATCCAAATAATTGTACATTTTTTGTAGTTACGAATGAAAATGACACCATAAATGTGTCAGAAAGTAAGCGTAAATAATTTTTAAAAAATGGCAAAAAATGAATTTTTTTTTTAATTCTTAATTTATTTATAAAGATATCTTACAATATTCGGCCGCAGGTATACGGCCAAAAACCCTTCAATATTCGGTTGACCGAGTATTCGGCAAAAGGGCCGAATACCGAATAGTGGCCAAATATACGTCCCATCTCTAATATAATGGCCTAAGGGTGATAACTGCTCGCAGCTACTTCAATTATGCTGCACTATTTCAAACATTATAAAATTGATATAGTACATTTAATAAGATTTACTTACAAGAGGATTGCAATGGAATATCATATACATTGTATTTATCATTCAGAGACACATGAAAGATTTCGTATAAAATACCATTTCCATAGTGTTGTCTATTAAGGATGATTGCTGAAATGTGCGTTTTCAGTTATGGAATGCATTTTTAACCAAATGTTTGCATATTTGGTAAGCATAAATTTTATAGACAATATACAAGGGAAAACAAAAGAATTCGTAACCATTACTGAAGATGAACATGAATTGCTGAGATATTTTTTAATTTGAATTATGGATTTTCAAGCATCAAGAGAGATGTTTGTAGCATATATAAATAAAATCATATATATATAGCATAGCAATGCAAAGAAATGGTTAAATTGCCACCTACGGAAAGTAACTCCAGGAAGTGTAATTTCAGTATTTTAAAGAATGGTTTTGCCTCAATTAAATTTCAGTTTAAAATGTGGCATGCGGGAAAATATGTATGTAATATACAGGGTTGGTTGTACAAAAGATTTCAAGTTTTCATCTATTGGTAGAATTTTTTCAAGGTTACTTTCAACCAGGGCTGCGGAGTCGTGGAGTCGGACCCATTTTTGAGAAAAAGGAGTTGGAGTCGGAGTCGTAAAAAACAACCCGACTCCGACTTTTTTCTTAGACAGTTTGAAGTGAAATTAAACCAATAAAATGTAATTTTAAATCCATAGAAGGAATTCTTATTGTTATTTTTGGATTATATCGGACTACCCAAGTTAAAGAATCCCAATAAACTATCCAGCGTACACAGGAGATGAAAGCTGTTTTTAATTAAAAGTTCCAGTAGATCACAGATTATTTGCGAACTAGTAAAATTTTCATCTTCAATTTTATTTTCTTCTATCTTTACAAGAATAAAGTATTGGATTCTTGAAAAATTTCGATTTCCGGCATTCGAGGGATTTATACGTTTTAGAAGATCCTGAACTGAACATAATTTGATAGTTTTTCGAAAATGTCTGTCAGTGTGAGTCTGCATGCGACAAAAATTTTGGAGCGCTCTATCTCAAGAACTAATGGATGGAATTTCACAAAACTTTAGATTTTGTTAGATCTTGATAGAAACTGGATCTGATTAATTTTTGATGTATATCACTTGACAGGTAGCTTTGCTATGCTGCATTATCTAGACACACGGCAGTGTGTCAGCCAAGTTCACAAAGTAAAAGGCGACACACCGGCCGTGGGTTATATTACCCGAACCATTTCGAGCCACTTTTGACCCCTCAATAACTTAAATTCTATTTGACCTACACACTTGCAATTTTTTGTGTCGTCTAAGACCATCTTCTAATTTCCGAATCCTAAAATTTTTTTAAAAAATCTTTTACCGTTCACGAGAAATTGATGTCTGAAAATCACTGTTTTTACCACTGACTCACTCACTCACTCATAGAAATGTTTGACTACTTCCAGGTGACTTAGGAGGTTGAAATTTGGTGTGGAGGTAGGTTATTGGATCTATAACCAGGAAAAAATCAGAAATCACCATTAATTAAACATTAATGGTTGATTAGAGGATAAATTATTGGATCACAATGGAAGTTTATGAGAATTTCACAAAATACCAGAAATAGTGCCAAGTTGGCGTCACTTTTGGCGAGAATCAGGGCTAATCTCTGAAACTACCGAACCGATTTCAAAAGTAATGGTACCAAAATGATGGTATTCGTCCCGGTTCAAACATAGACTATATCTTATGTCTGTGCCACTAACCAAAAGAGGGTTCAAAAGCGAAAAACATTCTAAAAATGTGATTTTTGTTTTACTGAAGGGCCTAGAAGCACAAAATTTGGCATGTTAATTATTTATAAAATATAAATGATCACTAATGACATTTGCTAAAAAATATCAAATTTAAATGGGTGAAAATCCGCGAAGAGCGTTCTAAAAAAGTTCGAAATACCAATTTTAAAACAATCTCAGCAAACAACAAACCGATCTTAAAAGTAATGATATCAAAATGATGATGACAGTCTTTGCACCAACATAGGATATATCTTATGTCGATTACACTAACCCAAAGGAGGTAAAAGAGCAGAAAACATTCTAAAAATGCGATGTCTGTATATTAAGGGACTGGACTAGAAACATAAAGTTTGGCATTTTAGAGTTTATGGGAATTTCGCGAAATATCAGAAATAGTGCCAAGTTGGCGACACTTTTGGCAAGTATCGGGGCTAATCTCTGAAACCACCGAACCGATTTCAAACTTAATGATACCAAAATGATGGTATTCGCCCTGGTTCAAACATAGGCTATGTTTTATGCGTATACCATTAACCAAAATAGGATGGATAGAAGCAAAACACATTCTAAAAATGCAACTTTCGTGTTACTGAAGGACCTAGAATTATAAGATTTGGCATGTTAATTATTTATAAGATATAAATGATCTCTAAGGGCATTTGATAAAAAATACGGAATTCAAAAAGAGTGAAAATGTGCGAAAAGCGTTCTAAAAATGTTCTAAATTGGGATTTTTAAGCAATTTCAGCAAACAACAAACCGATCTTAAAAGTAATGATATCAAAATAATGGTGATAGTCCTTGCTCCAATATAGGCTATATCTTATGTCGATTCCACTAATCCAAAGGGTGTAAAAGAGCAAAAAGCGTTCTAAAAATGCGATGTCTGTATGTTAAGGGCCTAAAAATATAAAATTTGGCATGTTCATTAATTATAAGATATAAATGATCACTAAGAACATTTGTTAACAAATACAAAATTTAAAAAGGGTAAAAATGCGCGAAAAGCGTTCTAAAAACTTTCTAAATAGCAATATTTAAGCAATCTTGGGTAGTTAGCGAACCGATTTAAAGAAAACAAAGATGCCAAAATGATGGCGACAATCCTTGCTCTAACAAAATTATTGGATAAATTACCATATTACAATGGGAGTCTATGGGAATTAGGCGAAATACCAGAAATAGCGCCAAGTTAGCATCTTTTTTGGCGCGTAATTTTTGTCGTCAATTTGATGATATATCGCCAAGTTGGCAACAAACTTTTTTTGGTCGACGAGATAATCAAGTAGTACCCAATCACGTAAAAGAAACATCCTTATTAGTGGAATTTAAAGGAACAAAAGCAGTCCTAATGTTAAAATTTTTAAATTTGACTTAAAAAAAACAGTGAATAAAAGCAGGAAAACGCTGTAAGATTAATGAATAGTAAATAAAGTTAATTTAATATTAAGTTTATTTATTTCAAAAAGGAAACAAATACCTACTTATTTGACAAAAAATAATGATATCGTATCAAAAACATGAATGTGAAAAAATGCCAAGTTCGTTAAAGGTTTCACTAATAAAAAAAGTGATTGATAAAAAATAATGATATCCTATCAAAAACATGAATGTGAAAAAATGCCAAGTTCGTAAAAGGTTTCGCTAATAAAAGAAGTGAGATCTAACTGCAAACCAAGTTCTTTCGGAGCTCCTTAAATCATAACTCCTGTCATGCATAATATTATTCAATTGCTTAAAATGATTTGTTATGTTACTTGTTATTCAATAGAGCGACTTGGCAAGTTTTCAGCTACTAACTTTAATCTTTGAGTCGGAGTATAATTTAATCTAGAATCTGATTGGCAAAGATCTAGTCAATCGAGTGTTCGAATAAGTATATTGAAGTTAAGGTACTGATAAGTTAAGGAAGGGATCAACTTTAATTTCTGATCAATTAAATAGAAAAAATTGAATAAGAGAAAACTTGCTAAGTCTCTCTATTGAATAACAAGTAACATAACAAATTATTTTAAGCAATTGAATAATATTATGCATGACAGGAGTTATGATTTAAGGAGCTCCGAAAGAACTTGGTTTGCAGTTAGATCTCACTTCTTTTATTAGCGAAACCTTTTACGAACTTGGCATTTTTTCACATTCATGTTTTTGATAGGATATCATTATTTTTTATCAATCACTTTTTTTATTAGTGAAACCTTTAACGAACTTGGCATTTTTTCACATTCATGTTTTTGATACGATTCACAATTTCCACAGTAGTTATATCTTAAAAATTAATGCACGGATTTTTATAAAACTTTAGATTCAGTTAGTCCTTGATATAATTAGGTGCTGCAAATTTTTTAGTGCAAATCGCTCAATAGGTGGAGTTGCTATACTGCATTTTTCATGATATTGCAACAGCGCTATCTCAAAAACAAATGCTCGAATTTTCACCAAACTTTATATTTAATTAGTTTGTAATCTAGATTAGTATGGTTTAGTGTTTGGTGTAAATCGCCCTACAGGTAGCGCTGATATGCTGATTTTTTTACGATTTTGAAATAGTTGTGGCTCAATCACTAATTCATGGATGTTCATTAAACTTTAGATTCAGTTAGTATCTGATAGAAATTGATCCTGATTCGTTTTTGATGTACATCACTCAACATGTAGCGCTGTTATGCAGAATTTTAAAGTTTCAGCAATAGCCCTATCTCAGAAATTAATGTACTGATTTTCACCAAACTTCAAATTCAGTTAGAAGTTGATATAACTTATTGACTAGATTTTGGTGTAAATCACATAAGAGGTGGCGCTGCTATGCTGCATTTTTCAGGAAGTATTAACATGTGTGATATAGAAGAAAGTTCTAAGATTAACACATCTGACTATTTTTTTTTTCCTTTCCATTGAAATTTTCCTGCTCTGGAGAGCACTAGTTAACATAAAAATTGTACAGATTTCCCCTTTTCAAGGCCACGGATCCGAAATAGTAAAATATCCGTTTTGTTATCTCTTTTAGATTTCGGTAATTTAATTTTTCAGGTTTGTGGTACGTAAAATTAAAGAATTTGTAAAACGGAAAATATTTTTTTTCCAAAGCTCTGAGAACTAAATACCGAAATAATGACTTTTTGCCTTATTTTTCTTTCGTTCCCTCATAACTTTAACCAGCATCAACATTAGTATATTAGCTAGCCAGGAAGCCAGGAGTCGGAGTCGTTAAAATTTCCGGAGTCGGAGTCGTTAAAAATTCCGGAGTCGGAGTTGGAGTCGGCCATTTTTCCCACCGACTCCGCAGCCCTGCTTTCAACAGTGTTATGAAATTTCTCATTAAAATAAATTTTAGTATAGTATGCAGAATCTATACAAAGCTTTTGATCATATACAGGGCAGCACTAAAGGATTGACGTGCCTTTCCGGATATGGGCGTAATAGTTGAAATTGTTTTTTAAATGTGATAAGTTTTCTAAAATGTTTACTTAGAAAACTTATAACATTATAACATTTATTAATTCTTCTTTACCTTATTAAACGACGAAATTTTGTTATTTTCCGCAAGTGTTGAAAAGTGTTTCAAAATCTATGTTTGACGCATGATTTTTCTTTCTTGTTAACTTTCTACATGAGCAACTCAAGCTCTCCTCCATGAGGAACGGCAAAGTGAAATCCAGTGAGCGGCAAGATTTTCAAACAGAAGTGTCTGTGGCCCATTATCCATAAGCCGCATTTTAATGAATAATCTTAATTTGAAATACCCTAAACTATGAAAATTTTACTAAACCATTTTAAACTTAACAATGAGGAAAACAATTGAAAAATGTCACACATAGTAAATAATTAAAAATGCAAAATTGAGAGCTTTTTATCAATATTTTCCAAAACAGAGAATT
Organism: Maratus speculifer; assembly: GCA_964019185.1. Lineage (NCBI taxonomy): Eukaryota > Metazoa > Arthropoda > Arachnida > Araneae > Salticidae > Maratus > Maratus speculifer. Next base: position 195,957,465 of record OZ025296.1, on the reverse strand, counting down.
GAACATTTTCTACTTTTTTTTTCGTCCAAAGGAAATCTGCGCTTCTAAACCCCATGTTTAAAGTAATTTTTAAACACATCAAAGAAAAACAAATTAAACATTGTAGTTAAGAGAGAGGAAGAGGGAACTCCACACCCCAGCGAAAAATCATTTTGTTTTTAAACATTACCCCCGCAATGTTTATTTCAGGGGTGCAGAACATGTTCGATCCCGCGATCTAGGATCGGGGGAAATTTTAACCACCAGGGGAAATTTTTCTGAAAATATGCAATTGAATTCGATTTTAACAATTAATTCCATAATTTTCTGAGATAGAAAAATTTCACTACAAATAAAAAGATTCGTATGGTGACCCTCACAAAATAGATCTCAAAATAATATGTACTGTATATCATAGATGATTCTGTTCCGAAAATTTAAGGCAATTAGTTCCAAAAATATTTTTAAAATATTCGGACATAAAAATGCCGCGAAATTTTCCAAGAGTTAGAGAAAAAATGAGATTTTTGTCACAAAAAGATCGCGAAAGAACCACAAATTTCGTCAAAAGATCGCAAAAGAATTAAAAATTTCACCAAATGATCGCGAAACAACTATAAATTTCATCTATACATCGCGTAACAACCGGCAAAAGAGGCGAAATAACCACGATTTTCATTAAAACATGGGGGAATAATCGTGAATGTCATCGAATTAGCACAAAAACCTCAGATTTGTTCAAAATAACAGAAAACAACCGCAAATTTTCTCAAATTACCGTAAAACAACAACTTATTTTGTCAAAAGGACAAAACTAGATCATAAAAAAATCGATTTTTTGAAAAGTTTTTAATCCCTGAGCCCCCTTAAATCGCTTCCGATTTAATAGCAGAACATTGTCTCCATCAAAATACTAGTGTGCAAAAAGCGGAAATCTCATCCCAAAATTATAATTAAATTCTAAAATATTAAAATTTTGTAGTGTCATCAATGTATCTAAGTGCCCGTAATTTCGATATTTCTATCGCATCAAGAAATGTTTGAACAATCGATAACAAAATTCATTTTTTACACACAAAAACCAAGTTTAGTTAAATACAAGATGAATGTAGATTCTACCACTGCAGAATTCAGTTTCGCCTCCGATTAGAAAAAAAAAATCGATAGAAGTTTTTTAGAAGGGCGACCCCGTTTAGATTGCAATGAACTAACTTCATTTTTCTTGTGTTTATCAATATAATAGCAAACAGAACGGCGTGAAATACCCAATTGAATAGCAATTTCTCTCTGAGACATTGGAATTGCGGAATAATAAAGAGATACAATTTGACGTGCTACTTCTTCATTGACTAGATTCATCAAAAACGGATTTTTTCTTTAGTTTAAACGCTTTTTTATAGACTCTGAGCAAAAGGAAATGCAATTTAACAATAAAACGAATGGATTCCCGTCGAATTCGACGAATGAAATGTTTAAAAGACCCGATCGATTTGGTTTAAAAAAAAGCAAAAGTAATTACATTATTGAATCAATATATAATAAATATATTTACAAAGTAAATGTCAAATTTGCCAGTTACAATTTTGCATTCAAATATTCGCACATCTACAGTTAAAATTGCAATATGAGTGCCAGCGAAATCCAGAAATTTTATTTTATATGCACTCACAAAAAATAGCTTTATTAAAAAAAAAAAAAATAAATAAAAAAATATCGGGTACTACTAGGTTATCCCATCGACCAAAAAATTATCGCCAAACTATAAGATTAAATGCCAATAATGGATGATAGTGAATGTCACATTCAATGACATTAAATACGATTCATGTGTTTAAAATGTCATTAAGTGATTTTTATTTCGACTTTTTATTAATATTTTTATTAATATTCTACTAATTATTTATTTTTTCGTTATTTAAAATACAAATTATGTCAATATGTATAATTTGGCTATTAATGTGGCGATTTGTATAATTTGGCGAAATTGGTCGACGGGATAACAGAGTAGTACCTAATATCGTTATGAGTAAAAATACGATGTTTTAAATAGTGACGTCATTTTCTCTTCAAATGTTCTTTAAAAGTTACTGTTTATGAAAAAGGCATCCATAATAATATTGTAATTCCCTTTTATCTGGTTGCTGAATGACATAATTTTCCTCATTTGAAATTTCTCTTATTTTGATTTAGACATTAATTTTTATCATAAATTATTTTCTGTCATTTTATTTACGTTATTAATATTATTTCTCAGTAAATATATATTTTTTTAACTCAATTAGTGCATAATTATACGCAATCATTTTAGAAAATAAATTTTTATTATCGAGAGAAAAGCTAAACTGTGTTGCCACCATTTTGAAGAAATGTCACGAAAAAGCTTTTAAAATTAAAAATAAAATATAAAAATGGAAATAAATTAAAAAATAATTAAAATGGGCACAACTACAAATAAATAGCTTTCATTTAAAAAAATAATTATCAAAATCGGTTGACTAGAAAATTCAGGGCTGATGACACGACATTTTTAGCTTGTCTGAAAGAAATAGCATCGGATGCTAATAACCGTAGAACTTGACAAACGATAGCGTAATAATCGCTAATTTCATTAAAAAAAAAAAAAAAAAAATCGCTATGACATAATAAATTTCAGAATTTTTTTTCATTCAGAATCACCCTTGCCAAATATACTCACGTATAAGTTCATGCGTAAACGAAAAATAAATTTTCTATACCTACGGTAATACCGCATTTAGCTATAACATACTGTAGAATGTTGGGGAGACTTTCATGTGGATTCGGGGAAATGTTGAGAGTAGAAACATTTATTGCACCCCTGGTTTATTTATGTTTAAAAATTATTTTACACTAGTATTTTAATGAAAGTTTCTTAGTTTAGCCTATTTCATGTTTAGATTCTTCATTAAAATAGTGTCTATGGATGGTGGACCTCAGACAAGTCTGTTCGCAAACCTTGCCTCTCACTGGATTTCATTCTGCCGGGGCTCATGGAGGAGAATAATTTGGAAAGAATGGAACGGATTTTACCCCCCCCCCCCCCGCTTTTTTTTTTACCATAATCATTACAATAAAGAAAATTTGGTTGATTAAGAAGCAATAGTCCTCAGTTGCCTTCCCCTATTCCTTTGTTGACGCTTATGCTCTATATCAGAGATGGCCAACTCGTGGCACGATGGAATTTGAACAGTGGCATGCGCAGGACTTCAGAGTTATTGAAAATTTAGAAGAAAATGTAGTGTGCGCAGGCTTTCCAAAGGAAGTGTATTCCCAAGATTTTGAATATGAAGGAGTGTGTTTTAAAATATTTGAAAGAAAACAATAAACTGCTCAGTGATGCGCTTGCTACTCAGGATTGAAGATTGGCTATGGGATTTAGCTTTTTTCACCGATAATTATGGGACATTTGAATAATTTAAATTTAAGATTATAGGAAAAAGGTTATATTTTCCCTATTCTAGTTGGTCATATATCTTTTTTCGTAAACAAACATTTTTTTTTTAATTTCTATTTCGTAGAAAAAAAAAAGGATTAACACATTTCACATTAATGCAAGAACTAGCTACGACAGTCAGTGTGGATATTTTTTTTATGTTTGATCTTTAGCATGCTGGAAAAATTGGAAGTGGCGCACATAATTTTTTTTTTCTTCAAATAATGGCACTTTTCGACTTTTCCCAAAAAAGTTGGCCATCCCTCTTCTATACCAACTAATAACACTTTTGAATTGTTTTTTAAAATAAAAATTTAAAGATTATTTCTTAAAAAAGATTAGGCAAATATTATTTTAAATTTTAAAGAATTTGTACTCACCTGCAAATTGGACGGGCAATGATCCAACAAATCTAACATATGAACTATATTTTGCGGCTGTTGGATGACAAAATTTAGTTCCATGTCAAATTCTCCCCCAACCAGCTGAAACAACAAAAAAAGCAGTTTTAATTAGATGGAATTTTTTAATAACACACTTCAGAAAAAGAATATATATATACAAATATAAAGGCTGGTAAATACATATGAGCACAGTCAACCCCCCCCCCCTCCCAAAAAAAAGGGGGGGAGGATAGGTAGAATAACACACCAGAAGATTTAGTATTTAAATTGTCACATATACAACAAATGGAAATAACCTTTCGACTGAAAATTATGTCTTTTTTAGAAAAACTTAGTAGATCGTCTTCATACTAAAATCACATAAAACTCTCAAATTTTTACACCATATTTGGCTTCCTGACATCATTTCGGCCAATTATACCATAGAATATCAAACGCGAAGTCTTCTCCTCAAGTAGATTAGGAATTATGAAAAATTAAAGTTTGGAGCTTCTAATGTTAAATTAATTTTTAATTGATGTAAAATAAATTGCTAAGGGTAGTTTTCTTAAGCATAACTGAAAAACTAATAGGCAGAATGTGCTATAACTTTGGATTAGTATATTTTAAACTTCTATAAATCGATTTCTGTTTATATATATATATATACATACAATTTATGTACGTTTGTTTTCGAAAATTATTTTTTAAAAATACATGTTTTTGGAAAAATTATGAACGGTAAACAATGAATTTTTTTTAAATCGTTTTCTAAAAGCCTCAAATAGTGAAATCCAAAATTGCAGTTAATTCCGTAAATATCCTTGATGTTAACTTAAAATAAACTATACTCGCATTGCAATCTGTTTTGCAACGATTACAAATGACAATATAGGGGTTCAACATTTAAGCAATCATAATTCTTAAACAATTTGACAGAATGAATTTCCATTTCATATCTTAAAATTTACCAAAAAAGATACATATTATGTCAAAATTATAGGTGCGCGTATTTGTTTGACATAATATCAGCATGAAAACGACCTTCTAAGCTTATTTTTTAAACATAAATTGAAAGAAAACATAATACTTTTTCAGTATAGGCTCCTTGGCTTTTTTTTTTTTTTTCTCTCTTTTTAAAGCTTGGCACAACTCGGCTTCAGACAGTGAGATTTGTTGCTAAATGATACAAACAGCTATGAAAACAAACCTGGTGAACTCTTATGCTTGTATATATGTATTTATACATAATATATATACCGGGTGTCCTGAAAAGGACTGAACGATTTTAAAAAGTCCTTCCGGCAATGCCGGGAGGAAGAGGTAGCTTTCATATACTTATATATATATTTATTTATTTTAAGGTAAGTTACATTGTTCAAAAACACTAAACTCAAATTAGTGGAAATAATCTTATAAAATTAGTGATTTTATAAGATTGAAACTAGTTTTTGTCAAGACTGAATATTAATAGGAATTTTTAGAAATTAGTCATATTTTATTCAACCTGATTTTATTTTAAGCGATTTAGAGAGTCACCAAATTTTACGATATCATAAAGTGTATGCCATTTTAAAGCAACATTGTGGATCGTTCAGATCAGACCGTTTCAAAATGTCAGCCATAAGCAAAATTCAAAGTGCTATAACTCAGTCATTTTATAAGATATAAACAAAATAAAAAGTGTTCTGGAATCGTTGTTTAAAGTTCTAACACAAAAAATAAAAATATTTTTCAATTTTTAATTTTTTCGCATTTAATTTTAAATTTTAAATTAAAAAAAAAATTAAAATGGCCACCATTTTGAAACAAAATGGTGGATGATGCTGGCCAACGAACTCGGTCGAGACATTTGTATGTACTATGTACATGACAAGTTTCATTGAAATCGGTTGATAAATACACGTGTTATCACGTGACAAAAATCAGATCGTTTCAAAATGTCAGACATAAGAAAAATTCAAAGTGCTATAACTCAATCATTTTGTAAGATATAGACAAAATAAAAAGTGTTTTGGAATCGTCGTTTTATGTTCTAACACGTAAAAGAAAAATATTTTTCAAATTTTGATTTTTTCGCATTTAATTTTAAATTTTTAAATTTTTAAAAAATTTAAAATGGCCACCATTTTGAAACAAAATGGCGGATGATGCTGGCCAACGAACTCGGTCGAGACATTTGTATGTACTATGTACATACCAAGTTTCATTGAAATCGGTTTATAAGTACGCGTGTTATCACGTGACAAAAATCAGAACTCATCGTTTCAAAATGCCAGCCATAAGAAAAATTCAAAGTGCTATAACTCAATCATTTTTTAAGATATAGACAAAATAAAAAGTGTTCTGGAATCTTTGTTTTAAGTTCTAACACGTAAAAGGAAAATATTTTTCAACTTTTAATTTTTTCGCATTTAATTTTAAATTTTAAAATTTTTAAAAAATTTAAAATGGCCGCCATTTTGAAACAAAATGGCGGATGATGCTGGCCAACGAACTCGGTCGAGACATTTGTATGTACTATGTACATACCAAGTTTCATTGAAATCGGTTCATAAGTATGCGTGTTATCACGTGACAAAAATCAGATTGTTTCAAAATGTCAGCCATAAGAAAAATTCAAAGTGCTATAACTCAATCATTTTTTAAGATATAGACAAAATAAAAAGTGTTCTGGAATCTTTGTTTTAAGTTCTAACACGTAAAAGGAAAATATTTTTCAACTTTTAATTTTTTCGCATTTAATTTTAAATTTTAAATTTTTTAAAAAATTTAAAATGGCCGCCATTTTGAAACAAAATGGCGGATGATGCTGACCAACGAACTCGGTCGAGACATTTGTATGTACTATGTACATACCAAGTTTCATTCAAATCGGTTCATAAATACGTTAGTTATCGCATGACAAAAATCAGATATATATATATATATATATATATATGGTTATATATATATATATATATGTCAACATTTGAACGGAGGGTGGTTTTGGGGTCTGGGGGTCATGATCGGTGAAAATGTACCAAAATTTTCCGGAAGTGTTTTCCTCCGGACGGCTGCAATAGGTAGCTTTTTACTTTTTGTAATGAAAGCTACCTAAAATCAATAACTTGCAAACTTTTACAGATATTTAAAAAATTCTTGCACGAGAGTCATCTAAAAGGTCAAAAGTTTTTTTCCAGCGATTCTGGATTTTAGTTCGAATTACAAACAACAGATGACGCTGAGAGCGCTAGGTGCTGTGTTGAGATGGATATTGACGTCACTTGCTACTGAAGCAAAATAAGGAGGTTAAGGCTGTGGAGTAGGTCTCGTTTGAGAATGCAATCTTGCTCTTAGGGCGCGATTTTGAACTTTTGTTTATTTGCTTTTATTGAACAACATATATCTGACCTGTGTACTCGACATGAAGTCCGATTTTGGACTCAGTCGGTATGATTTCAATGAAATGTGTTGTTGTCATGGAAATAATAAATCCTTTTATATAATAGCAGCGATTGAAACTGGGCATGAATTTAACGAGCAGCATATGAGTTTTGCAGACGATTTTACATTTAAGAAAGCTGTATTTTCTCGGATTAAATTACTTTTTATCATCTAATTTAAAGAATATTTTGTGCATCATATTTTAAAACAGAGTGAAACAATTTAGTAGTTTTTTTTTTGTTGTTGTTTTTAAAAATTAATCACTTTTGCTATTTTTAAAAAATTGTCATATTTTAAGAAATGCTAGTTCTTTTAAAGAAGTTTTTTAGTAGAGTTTTTTGTATATTGTAAAAAAATTGCGGAAATGGTTTATTCTTTAGAACAAAGAATATTTACAGTATAAACATTGAAAACTTGGTGCAATAGCTGTTGCACTCTTTCGAAAAAATACCTAAATATAAAATTTATTACGTTTATGTATATTAAATTCATGGTAATAGGGAAATAATACTACCTCCATCTTAATGAGCGATAATCATTATGACAACCTAGAATCATCACCTACCATTGGATATCATTGAATTACTCACGCATGATAAGGTTTTAATAGAATGAAGAAAACATTTATTAATATCCTTTTAAGCTTTGATTCGCTTTTCATAAAACTTGAAATGAGTAACGAAAATTCTGCAACGAGTGTATATATTATAATTCAAAGCATTCTGTTGGGTAGTTTTTGCGCTGTTATGTGCGGGCAGATAAACGAACATTCTAGATGGCAAATATAGGTGCTACATGCTACATATATAATTATCCTCAGAGAACATAATGTAATGGAATAGTTTTGAGTGTCTGTGTAAATGAATCATGAATTATGAATAGTTTGTTTACGATACCCAACACGGCATAATAAATCTCATTAACATATTATCACTTACAGACCAATTCAATTATTTCAACGCAAGTTAGAGTTTAGAAAGACAGACAGGCAGATGGCTAACTAAATAGAAATCATAAACACTTTCAACTATGTTTAAAAGCGTTAAAAACACATGTTAAGTTGAAATTTAACATTTAGCAATTTATTTAAATAGACGGAAACATATTTGAACTCTTTTGTATAGCCCTATAGTTTACCTACTATCTTTAAATACACGCCATTATTTAGCTAAAATCTATTTAAAACCGAAACATGATTTAAACTAATGAAATCACACTTCTAGAGATTACAATCCAGAGCCGGCTATTAATCCAATTTTTGAGTGCCTCTGTATATCATTTCATTTCTATTCTTTAAACATGTCGTAATGTACTTAAAGCTGTTCAACGTAAAAAATGCATAACTCATTTACAAACCACCTTTAATATATTTACTTACACACTTAGTAAGGAGCGCGAATTCTTTTGTGTAGCCCTGTATATGAGTTGCACCAATTATATACACAGCGTAACATGCAAAAATTTAGTGAAATTTAAAAAAAAAAAATCAAATCAAAACTTCAAGCAATTATCGTTAGCGTACAGCATTTCTGATGCAGAATAGTTTCCGAAATCTTTTGTGTGTCCCTGTAAAAACTTCGTATTTTCTATTACACAGTAAGTAACTCGTAGTAAACCTAAACAACTTATAACAAATTTATTATATGTGTAACAAAATTAAAATATGCCGCAAAATATGTTCCCTTCTATACCGTTATGTTACATAATTATTTTGTGTAGCCCTGTAAATGAATAATAACTATTCTTTGTGCAGCATATTCTACATCATTTGTATTTTAACTTAATTCATAAATGCATATTAATTTCATTATGTTCGGACGGGTGTAACATCATCAAAACGCACTTGAAACTTTTCCCCCGTCGGCCATAATGTAACGCAGTACTTTTGACTGTCCCTGTATTGGAAATACACATCCAATTTTCTTTAAATTTGAAGTAACTGGACAAAATTCTTCAACAAATATATATTTAAAATTTCAAACGATTCGACAGAGTAATTTTTGCATTGTTATATGCGGACAGACAGACACACGAACGGACCAGAGACGAGTGTAGGTGATACGCATTTATGTAATTACTAACGTATCTTAAAAAAACAATTAAATTTAAAAGCGCATGCCGAAATTGAAAACGCATTTCCAACAATTATTACTTAAAGACAGTACAGTAACCGATTTCTTTTTGTGTGCCCCTGTAAATGAACGTTAAATTCTATCAATACCAAATACCCTATTCTATCATAATCATCTTATACTGAAATTCAGTGATTTATATCAGTTTCAATGCATTTGCAATAGTGTATTTCATTAATATACACTGCAAGCGATTTCCCCCCCCATAGATTATGATGTGATGCAATTTTTTGGGTGTACCTGTAAATAAACTTTTAATCCCACATACATAATATACAATACAGGACATAAGATATCCTGTTCTCAAAAATACTTACATTCTTAGAATGTAAAAAAAAAAATCAGTAAGGGGCCGTCTATTAATCATACGAGGCTCGAGAGGGGGGGAGGGGTCCATAAAAAAATCACGAAACATCACAAGGGGGGAGGGGGGGTGTAGTAATATATCACGAGTATTTATTTTTTCGGCAAATGCGCGATACTGAACCGAAAAGCGGCGTTTCGTGTATTTATTTTTTCGGCAAACGCGTACAAAGTCGAAAGCGGCTTGTAATGTGACCTTGATTCACCGTTGCCAGGCAACGAACGAAGTGAAGTTCCCGCGAGAGAGATTCTCTGCGTAGTGTGCGAAAATGATGACGCCGAGTGGCTTGATGAAACCGATGTTAATCTTCAACAAAGCACTGTGCCTACAACTAACTTGCAAGATGCTTATCCAGTTATTGGTGTTGAAGAAAGTCTTGCTAATCCGTGGTCTGAGGACACTGTAAATTAAATTATGCTTATGTATTACTACAAAAAAGTTTTTCGCATTTCTTTCATTATTTTTATGTCAGTCCAAAACAACTTGCAACCTTTTTGTTTACCTCTTAAGGTTATTATTGTAGTTTTTTTTTTTTTTTTTTTTTTTTTTTTTTTTCTATTTATAGTAAAATTTGATGATACTTGAACCTGTATTTTATAATAAATATTCTAAAAAAATTAAGATTCTTTGTAGGTACTAAAAAATACACGTGATGTAGGGTTGGGGGGGGGGGGGTAGTCTTGAACCTCACCATGTATCACCAAGGGGGAGGGGGGGGGGTTAAAAATGCCAAAATAAACATCACATGATTAATGGACGGCCCCTAATTTGAACGTTGTTTCACGCATTTCGATTTCAAAGGAGTCGTACCCATGAAAATAACATTTTTCTCTATTATTGCGCTGACGCCAGCAAAATCAAAATTATATGGATTGCATTCAAAATCGGACGGTAAAAGCAAAAGTCCATTTTCGAAGGAGATCCACTCCACAGCCTTAACCTCCTTATGTTGTTTCAGTGCCAAATGACGTCAATATCCGTTTCAACACAGCATCTAGCGCTCTCAGCGCTATCTATTGTTTGTAATTCGAACTAAAATCCAAAATCGCAGGAAAAAACTTTTGACCTTTTAGATGACTCTCGTGCAAGAATTTTTTAAATATCTGTAAAAGTTTGCAAGTTATTGATTTTTAAAATCGTTCAGTCCTTTTCAGGACACCCGGTAAACACCTTATTTATATAACTATTGCATTTTTTTAAATATACAATTTACTTCTGTTTGTTTATAAAAATACACTGGTGTGGAAAATTTAAGGACGAGTCCCAAAATGCCAATTTTGAAGGGATTTTCAATCGATAATTTTCACGCGAATATTCAAAAGGAAGTAATATAATTCGAATAATTACTATCCATCAGGGTTGGAAAAAAATCATGATTTTTTTAAAAAAATCAAAAAAATCGGATTTATTTGATTTAAATCAGATTTTTTTGATTTAAATCGGATTTATTTGATTTTTTTAGAATTTTATTTTTAATTATTGTGTTTTTATATTTTTACAATACATGGAGCAGTTTTTTATAATAAGTAACTAAAAAGGAATAAATAATATTTATAATTTATAAAAATAATATAAGAAATAATTATATAGTTAAGAAAATATTATATTTTAGTTATTGATTGGCACTAAAAATTAAACATCTAGGCTTTAATCTAAAGCCATTCTATTAATTTGTAATTGAATGGCGCACATTAAATAAGAAATAAACTTAAATATGTTGTAAATGAATAGAAAATGGTAAAATTTTAAAAACAAATTAAATATTCATTTAATGCAAGCTATTTATTAAGGCATAAAAATCACAATTAATTCAATATCTTTTAAGCAAATAGAAATAAATCAAGGATTTGATTGTTTGAATAAAAACATTAATTTAGAACTTTGTCCACTCCTAATTTATTATGAAGGTTTGAATGAACTAGTCCAAAAGAAGAAAATTGTCGTTCTACTCCAGCAAATGAAGCCACGGCTGTTATTATTTGGTAAATATGTTTAATTTCAATTTCGCTGATCCTCTCTATCTCCCATTACATAAAAGGACTTCCATCAATCATAATATGTCATAATATCTGAAACTTTTTTTTCTCAAGCAATGGTAATTTTTGGAATGGGCCATTTTAAATGGGCTACAGTGGTGAGAAGATTTGGACAATTTTCTTTAATGAATGCCAAACCTTCATTATTTTCCTCTACACTAAGTGAAATTTCATTTTTATTTAAAACAGAGGGATTTAATAAAAACTCCAGCAAAATAACAGCCATTAATAAAGCTTGTTCTTATCTTGCTTTAAATTTTGTAATTCTATCTTTATCTAATGTCTTAATTAAAAAAATTATAGCATATTATTAATAATAAGATCAAATTTAAAATTGTAAAACAATATATAAAAAGTAAATGTTTTAAGATTTTAAGTTTTAAATTAAAACAACAACAATGTATTTTATTATTATTAATATTACTATGCACACGCCATTCGTCTGTGATTTGTGACTACAAATAAACAAACTAGTTATTTTGATTTCGGAATGCTTTTTAAAAATTCTTAAGCTTTGATTGAAATTTGACAGTGTAATATGGCACGTTTTAAAACTTGTTTCTTGTACATAGTATCAGATTTTTTGATGAACATTAATGAATTTGTTTATCGTAAAATCCCGTTAATCCGCCCTTCCCGATCAAACGCCCCCTCCCCACTTTATAAGGAATTTGAAATTTTCAAAAAATCCTGAGAAAGCGCCCTCCCTCTCAAAAAAATCGCTGAAAACGGATCGCTTGAGGACGTATGAAATGAATAAATCATGAATCTTTGATGAAATGTGCGTTTTTTTTTCGAGATTTTTTTAATTGATATCATGCTTGTTTTGGCTTTTTTTTTTTTTAATTTCTCCTTTTTTCTGCGTTTTTTTGACAAAATTTATGTTTAAAAAAAAAAAAAAACCAAATTTTTTCAAGTATCAAAATTCATGATTCATTCATTTCATCATGATTCATTCCTGTAAATTTTGTTGAGCGATCGCAGAAAAATCCCGTGTAAGTGCCCCCCTCTAACTATTGCATGATTTTTCGGCACGTCTGGGGGGGGGGGGCGGATTAACGGTATTTTACGGTAATTATTAACTTGTGAAACAAATAAAAGATTCAAATCATTTAGTTGCCAATATTGGCTAACAAAATATGATTTATTATTAAGTGTTTCTGTGTTTTGCCTCATCGTCTAAAGTTTTTTACAAAAAAACAAAAAATTAAAGGATTAGGAGGGGGACACCTGAACTTAACCTGCACCTACCACCATTCTTTCAGATAGCAATCTTGGAAATACCAGAAAAAGACCTGCTACTTATTTACACCTACTTCTTATTTCTCTGCTGACTAATTTCCAACATTAAAAAAAAATAATAAAACAAGATGAATGTAGATTCTACCATTGCAGAATTCAGTTTCGCATCCGATTAGAAAAAAAAAATCGATAGAAGTTTTTTAGAAGGGCGACCCCGTTTAGATTGCAATGAACTAACCTCATTTTTCTTGTGTTTATCAATATAATAGCAAACAGAACGGCGTGAAATACCCAATTGAATAGCAATTTCTCTCTGAGACATTGGAATTGCGGAATAATAAAGAGATACAATTTGACGTGCTACTTCTTCATTGACTAGATTCATCAAAAACGGATTTTTTCTTTAGTTTAAACGCTTTTTTATAGACTCTGAGTAAAAGGAACTGCAATTTAACAATAAAACGAATGGAATCCCGTCGAATTCGACGAATGAAATGTTTAAAAGACCCGATCGATTTGGTTTTAAAAAAAGCAAAAGTAATTACATTATTGAATCAATATATAATAAATATATTTACAAAGTAAATGTCAAATTTGCCAGTTACAATTTTGCATTCATATATTCGCACACCTATAGTTAAAATTGTAATATGAGTGTCGGCGAAATTCAGAAATTTTATTTTATATGCACTCACAGAAAAACAGCTTTATTTAAAAAAAAAAAGAAAAAAATAATAATATCGGGTACTACTAGGTTATCCCATCGACCAAAAAATTATCGCCAAACTATAAGATTAAATGCCAATAATGGATGATCGTGAATGTCACATTCAATGACATTAAATACGATTCATGTGTTTAAAATGTCATTAAGTGATTTTTATTAATATTTTTATTAATATTCTACTAATTATTTATTTTTTCGTTATTTAAAATAAAAATTATGTCAATATGTATAGTTTGGCTATTAATGTGGCGATTTGTATAATTTGGCGAAATTGGTCGACGGGGTAACAGAGTAGTACCTAATATCGTTATGAGTAAAAATACAATGTTTTAAATAGTGACGTCATTTTCTCTTCAAATATTCTTTAAAAGTTACTGTTTATGAAAAAGGCCTCCATAATAATATTGTAATTCCCTTTTATCTGGCTGCTGAATGACATAATTTTCCTCATTTGAATTTTCTCTTATTTTGATTTAGACAGTAATTTTTATCATAAATTATTTTCTGTCATTTTATTTACATTATTAATATTATTTCTCAGTAAATATATATTTTTTTAACTCAATTAGTGCATAATTATACGCAATCATTTTAGAAAATAAATTTTTATTATCGAGAGAAAAGCTAAACTGTGTTGCCACCATTCTGAAGAAATGTCATGAAAAAGCTTTTAAAATTAAAAATAAAATATAAAAATGGAAATAAATTAAAAAATAATTAAAATGGGTACAACTACAAATAAATAGCTTTCATTTAAAAAAATAATTATCAAAATCGGTTGACTAGAAAATTCAGTACTGATGACACGACATTTTTAGCTTGTCTGAAAGAAATAGCATCGGATGCTAATAAAAAAAATTGATTTAAATCAAATGATTTTTTTAAAAAAATCAGCTGATTTAAATCTAGATTTAAATCTTGATTTAAATCAGTCGATTTAAATCATGCCAACCCTGCTATCCATGCATAACAGCTAGTCCATATAACATCTTATTCAGGTTACACATGATCACAAGAGTCACAGTCACTATGGCGAAACAAAAAATAGGAAATTCCATACGTCTCTTTTATGAGTCTCAAATGATTACTATACGTGCTTCCACTGACAGGTCATTGTGACTGCTGTTTTTTGGCGAGTCACCAGGTGACTTTACAATGTCGTTTCACTGAAACTCTCGTGTGACCTCTCATCTGGAGACTCCATTTCAAAGTCATTGTGAACATTTCATTATGATAAATTATAACAAATAAGGTCCCATTAAAGTCACATGGTGACTTTTCACCACTTTTCACAGTGGTTATTTCACAGCAGGGCCTCTGTCACCATTTGACAAAGTTTTGTGACAGAAAGTCACCATGTGACTTTAATGTGACATTATTTGTGATTTATCATAATGCAACATTCACAATGACTTTGAAATTGAGTCCCCAAATGACAGTCACATGAGAGTCTGGATAAAACGACATTGTAAAGTCACCTAGTGACTCGCCACAAAGTAATAAGTAAAATGACATCACATATGTCATTTGCATGTGCTTTTTTCTACCGCCAACTTGCAGAAAATTTTGTTTTTGAACATAAATTAAAAATTTCATGCAATAACAGCACATGATTTTTTATTGCAATATGAAAATAAAATAACGTGAAAAAATGAAAGAGATTCTAGCATCTTAAGAAGAGAAATAAAAAGAAATAAATGATAATTTGATATAAATAATTATTGATATAATATACAATAAAAAATATTTTAAAGAATTAAAATAGAAAATAACGGTAAATAAACATGAATTTAATAAAAAAGGAAACAATAAATAAACAGGTATAAATAATAAACTAAATAAGTAACAAAACAGTAAATATAATTTTCACAATAAATCATAAATATTAATACTTATAGCCATATTGAATGCATGCAGTTGTATCATCTAATCAGCACATTTCACTGATATATTTAATTTTTACAATTTTATTTCCCTAACAATTGTTATAAGCATATTAAACGATCTCCTCCTTGGCAGAGATGTGCAATGCCAAATTGGCGGTAGAAAAAAGCACGTGCAAATGTAAAGCGTATATGACATCTGTGCCCTTTTTTGCCATGCCCATTTTCTCTATTTTGCCAAGCGATAGAAAAATATCGAAACATGATTTCTATTTTCCATTTTTTCTTTCTTTTTTTTGGAAAAAGGGGAGGGGAGGGATACCAACTTTGATAATTAAAATGTATGGGCAAAAAAAAAAATTCAATAAATAAAAGGATTTTCCGCCAAATGATGCTAATAATTTTACAAGATTAATTATAATTATTACTTTGCTTAGTTTATATTTTGTGGACCGAACAAAAAAAAGGTATTGACAACTTTATAATAAGAATTCTATTTGTCATAAAAAAAAAAAAAAAAAAAAACATATCTTGTTTCTATGACATCAAGGGTTTTGAAATAATACAAAAAATAAATCAAGCTATTAAAATTTATACTCCTACAAATACAAGATCAATTTTAATTTTACATTATTTTTAATTCAATATTTGAAAAATACTTATTAAAAAAAAGTTAGTATTTGGCTGCCGAATATTCAATTCAGCATTCGGCCAATTCACTATTCATTTACATTCCTATTAAAAGTGCATTATAATAACACCCAACGGTTTCAAGCCCTACTAATTAAAAAAAAAAAAAAAATGATGTCGATTTACAAAAAGTACGCCAAATTGTAAAGTAATAAACCATTCCTAAATTCTTTGCATTTTAAAAGGCACATAGCATATTATAAATCAAGGCCACCTTATCATAATAACATTTGATTATTATGATATGTTGATTGTGATATGATATGATATTATGAATGTTATTATGATAAGGTAGCCATGTTATAAATGTTAGCATTTTAATGATCAATAAATAATGCCAAATATTACTTTTCAAATAACAGTAAGAATAAGATTTTCTAAAGCAAAAATAAAAAAAGGTTTAACTTTGATACCCATTTACTATTTTTTTCGGCAACGCTAATTTGACGAATTTTTTGAAGAATATACTTTTTTCCAGCAAACTTCGACTTTTTACAAGCGAGTTAGTTCACATCTTGAATTCTTAGGCTTTAATTAATTAATTTTTTTAGTAAGTATTTATACTTACTAAAATACTCATAATAAAAAATATTTCATAATAACAAAAATAGTACTTTTTTTTTTTTTTTTTTGGAAAAGTACCGCATTTTTTTAAACTTTTATCATCAACACTTAATTCTAATTCACTTGACTAAATTATATTTTTAAACCATACTTCTTCCAGGAAATAAAGATTGGTAAGCGATTTTTTGTATTTCATTTATTCATTTTACTTATTGTAAATAATGAGACTTCAAAAACGTGATATTAGTTTGAGCAAAAAATTCTGGAAAATTCTTAATCTATGTACTAGTGGTATATCTATAAGAGTTCAGGAATTTTAATCCAAACGTGGCTCCATCCGATTATGGCCTCTTTCAAACATTTTTAAGGGCCGTCGACTTCAATCTTTTATTGAAGGTCAAGAAACATGTCTAGAGTTTTTCGGATTCCAAGGAACCAGTATGGTATTTCCAGGGTACTACTTGGTTACCCCATCGACCAATTTCGCCAAACTATATAAATCGCCACCCTAATAGCCAAATTATACATATTAACATAATTTTTATTTTAAATAACGAAAATACAAATAGATATTTAGTAGAATATTAATAAAAATACAAGTAAAATGCGGAAATAAAAATCCCGTAATGATGTTTTAAACATATGTATCATATTTAATGTCATTGAATGTGATATTCGCGATCATCCATTATTGGCATTTAATCTTAGAGTTTGGCGATTATATTTTGGTTGATGGGATAAACAAGTACTAGTACCATACCATTTCCAGCAAATCCGGAATCTGGAAGAACGATGGCGGAAAATCGCGGACTATGATGGTCTCTACTTTGAAGAATAGTCCTTGCTTTTGTTATTAATTTGCGCATGACAATGCAACTTTCATAAATTTCCTAGAATTTTTTGCCCAATTTAGTATTTTGGAGCAGAATGAATTTTACCTTTAAATCCTAAATTTGGCAACTGATTGCGATTTCATATAAGAAAATCAGTAATTAATTTTAAATATAGTATATATTAAAAAAAAAAAAACCTCCAAAAATTAAAAAACTTTTACATCTTCAAAATCTTATAATAGCAAGCATTTCAATCTTTATATTCAATAACACCCAGAAAGTTCACCAACCATGATTCAATTATAAAAAGGTTCATTTAAGTTTTATAGAAAAGTTGCATAAAACTTACTTTATTAAAAGAAAATCGCAATAAACGTCTAAACTCCATATTTGAACAAAGAAATATTAAAAGCAACTTTCACCAACTACCTTTTAGGGGAAAAAATGGCATGAATCATACAGCGACAGTTATGGATTTATGGTTCGCTTAGCAAGTGAAATGAAACAGACCTCGTTAAATCACTCGGTTACAACAGACAGTATAAATGAAAAGTAGAAAAATAAAACGCGTGAATTTCTTTGTTTTGATTCTTCACACGTGATAGATTTTTCTTTTAGGTTTATGCAGTGGAAAGTGTTGCATAAATTCAGAATGAATCAGATTAAAATAAACTATTATTAGGTTTAAAAAAAAGTTGAAGGTTTAATTTAAAAAAAAAAAAAAAAAAAAAAAAAGAGTATTGCCCAGCTAAACTGATGGCATTGAGCTCACAAGCTACGCATACTAATTGTACATTACAGTCTTATATTTCCAAGGGTTAATTCCGTTCGAAAAACAAATTAAGGGGGGGAGAAGCTCCCTCAACTTCCCCGTTTTATACTTAATCAATGAACCCCTTAAACTAATCAGGAATATGCTTTACCATATAAAAAATCTACAGGCAAAATTCAACGCAAATCGGAAAATTTTTAATAAAAACCCATTTATATAATTTAAGAGGAGTTATCCCTTTTTTCATATTTAGCCATTAAACTTCTAAAATTATTCAGAGATTCGCCTTAACAGAAAGAACCTACAACTAAAGTTAAAAGCAAATTGGATAATTCTGCAGAAAAATCCATTTATCAAATTTAAGGGGGAGGGGTTGGTAATTGCAAGTACACCCACTGTATCTAGAACTCTGTATTCTAGTTACCGTGAGTACACCCTTTAAACTTAACAAAAGAGCCTCACTGCTAATTAGGGAAGCATCTTATCACTATGAACCTGTATCCAAAAATTGAAACAAACTGGTTAATTCTGCAAGAAAAAAAACATTTATCTAAATCAAGAGGGGTATAATTCCACCGATCCCGCATTTCTACTTATCCAGTGAATTCTTAAAACCAATCAGAGAAGCGCCTTATCAGAATGAAACTATATCAAAAATTTGAAGCAAATCGGTAAATTCTGTGTGAAAAACCCATTAACCTAAATTAAGGGAAGTTACCTCCCCCCCCCTTTAGACTTATCGAATGAACTCGCAAAACTAATCATGTAGGGGCTCTCATCAGAATGATTCTATGTCTAAAATTTCAACGAAATCTGATAAATCTGCATGAAAAAACCATTTATCGAAATAAAGCGCGGAGGAGTAGCCCCCTTCCCCCTCTTTATACTTATCCAATGAACTCCCAAAACTAATCATGACGGTGCCTTCATCAGAATGATCCAAAGTCTAAAATTTGAATGAAATCTGATAAATTCTACATGCCCATTTACATAAATTAAGGGGAGAGGTATTAGCCCCCGTTTCCTCTCTTATACAAATCGAATGAACTGCAAAAATTTATCAGGGAAACGCCCTATCAGAATATACATATATCCAAAATTTCAAGCGAATCGGATATTTTTATCATGAGTTATCACGTTACGCACATAATCACGTACATAAAGAACGGACGGGCAGATAAGCTCTCAGGCTTTGATAGCCTATGTGCTAAAAAAAAACTCTCTGCTACTATTAAATATTTCAAAAAGTAGTTACAAGTGTTAATACTTCAATATTATTAGTTCAATTTTATATAAACTTTGATTTTCACCATAAATTTCTGTTTCAGTCAATTAATTGGAGTGAAAACGAATTAATGTGGATGACGATCTTCATTAAAATCAATATTTTTTCTTTATTCTGTTATCATTCAGCTGTTCTCAAATTGCCAGTTTAGCAGGACGCGAGTTCCCGATTCTGCACGAGCCAACAGACAATATAACTACGATGAATCGGGAAAATGACACAAAAAGCGCTTTTATAGTTCTTCTTTCCCATGAAATCATATAAAAAAAAAAAAAAAAAAAAAAAAAAAAAAAAAAAAAACTGGTGTAACCAGAGAGAAAAGTAGAACTCGATCTAAAAAATGTTACAGTAAAAATTGGGAAATATTTTTTTAATCTAAAAAAGTGCTTAAAAAAGAAATGGAATCAGATGATCTGTAAAGCTCATCAAATAACCCAAATTTTTGTTAGCTGAATATGAGGATTGAAGTTTACTGGTTGCCTTAAAGTCAATCAGGGAAAAAGAGGCATTTTTAACTCATCCATCGTATTTTAATCATCCATAACCAGTTTAAAAATTCGGGTTCATAACTATATGTCACCGGCTGATGTAATGAAGTATGAGAACGGTTTGTTCAATACAAAGTGTGGACACAATTCCATTCCAGCGGTTTTGATTAGGGGAAGATCAATGTAATCAAGTAAACTCAAAACCTTGAACAGAAACGATTCAACCGTATACTAAATATTTGTGTTCAGACATATTTATCTACATCAATTCCTCAACAGCCTGATTATATTAATGTTATACTTTAATTATTACTTCATGGTTTATACTCGTTTAGCGTTGTGGAGCTGAACTGATTTGAGACAACATTCTATTGACTACTTTCTTCAGTAATCATTTTGAGTAGATAATAGTACAATTCTGAATATAAGGCACCAGTAAAACTCAGCCCACATTTTCAGCTAACAAAAATTTGGATTATTTCATGAACTTTGCAGATCACCTGATTCCATTTATTTTCTACGCGTATTTTTAGAATGAATATATTTCCCAATTTTTATTGTAACATTTTTTTAGATAGAGCTCTACTTTTCTCTCTGATTCCACCAGTGTTTTTTTTTTTTTTTTTTTTTTAATGATTTCATAGTTTTTTCCGATCCTTTCAGGAACTTTATCAGTACTTTCACCTAACAAATCTGAACTATTATTAGTATCAGTTTAAAGTTATTAGTAGGCATATTAGTTTGGCGAAATACCGGAAATAACGCCAAATTGGCTTCAATTTTGGGCGCCAGATTTGGCGATATATCGCAAAGTTTGCGAAAAACTTGGCGACATTTGGCGGCAGAACCGCCCCCTCCCAGATGGTAGTCCCACTGCAGTTTCTCAATATGTACACAGATTTTCTTATGACCAAAAAAAAAAAAAAAGAACACGTTTTCATTTTTTTTTTTTAAATTATTGCATTGTTTTTTAGTTGGTGGCAACTCGAAAGAAATAATTGAATTAGCAACAAAACTGCATATATTTCAAGCGTTCAAACTCCTATGGAAGAGGTGTCCGCAATATTAAAGGCGGGGTCAAGGCATATGCCATCTAGTGGCAGGAGTGCATAACTAGAGGATTATTAAGTAGATCGCAGTTCCTTTTGTGTGAATGGCAACAAAACTTTTTTGTTTCTATAAAATGTTACTTTAAAACATTGCGTAGAATAAGCTTTAGGTTTGAAATATTGCAAATAAATATAGAATAAATAAGTGTAGTACGACTAACATAAAACATACTAAGATGAAATATCATTTAAATCAGCAATACAAATATCGCTGATTAAAATATGTTCTATTTTAATTATGTTTTTAATGTAATGAAAGATGACTCATTAAATTTTGTAAGTACTTAATATGTAAATGCAGAATTTTGAAGTAGTGTCACATTTTACTAAATTCTTGATGAGCTAAGTTATACAAAATTGTATACACCGTAGTATTTCCTATGATAATATAATGTTTATCACTGTTTAGAAATGTATAGAATTTAATACTAAATAAAATATTCAACTTTAGCTCCATTTTTCATTTACGAATTGCAGACGATAAAAATCCAATGTTTTCTTGGTCGTATCGACTTTTATTATTTAACTTGCAAATATTTCATTCCTTTAATTTAAAAACCTATTTCATTATACGTATATTCGGAATAACTTTAATTTTAAATGTATGTATTAAATGTTGTTTTGTTAAACAAAGAAATATTGTTAATTTATTTGTTTAAATATTTTACAGTTCTAGACAATAATTTTCCTACAATCGTTGATAAGACTATCTCTCGCACTTTTTACTTTCTTCTATCTTTACAAGAAGAAAGTATTGGATTCATGAAAATTTTCGACTTCCGGTTTTCGACGGATTTATACGTTTTAGGAGGTCCTGAACACGTTTTGACTATTTTTAGAAAATGTCTGTCTGTGAGTCTGTCCGTCTGTCTGTCTGTCTGTCTGTCTGTATGTGACAAAAAATTTGTGGACGCTCTATCTCAAGAACTAATGCTCGAAATTTAATAAAATTTTATATTCAGTTAGACCTTGATATGAATTAGTGCCTATTGGTTTTTGGTGAAAATTGGCCTGCAGGTGGCGCTGCTATACTACGTTTTTCATGATTTTCAAGATTGCTATATCTCAAGAACTAATGCACAGAATTTCCCCAAACTTCAGATTCTGTGACCCCTTGATATACATAGACGCTGATTAAGTTTTGGTGTAAATTGGCCAGCAGGTGGCGCTGCTATGCCACGTTTTTCATGATTTTCATGATAGCTATATCTCAAGAACTAATGCACATAATTTCACCAAACTTCAGATTCCGCGATACCTTGAGATACATAGCCGCTGATAAGGTTTTGATGTGAACAGCCCTATAGGTGGCGCTGCCATGCTACATTTTGCACGATTTTTGCGATAGCTATATCTCAAAAACTAATTCAGAGAACTTCATCAAATTTTAGATTCTGTTACACTAGAATATATAACATAATTAGACGCTGATTACATTTTGGTATTAATCTTGCAATAGGTGATGCAGCTATGTAGCATTTTGCACGATTTTTCCGACAGCTATATCTCAACGACTAACGCACAGAATTTCACCAAACTTCAGATTTTGTTACAAAATGACATATAACATAATTACACGATGATTACGTTTTGTTATAAATCCTTCAACTGATACTGCTTCTGTGCTATATTTTATACGGTTTTTTTTAAACTAGCTATATCTCAAGAACTAATGCACAGAATTTCATCAAACTTCAGATTCTTTTATACCATAACATAATCAGACGCTTTTTTACGTTTTGGCATAAATTGTTTAAGATATGGTGTTGCTGTGCTACGTTTTGCAAATTTTTTTGTTATAACTATATCTCAAGAACTAAAGGACGAAATTCCATCAAATTTCAGATTCTGTTAGGTCTTGACATAAATAGATGCTTATTAGGTTTTAGTATAAATTATCCAACATGAGGCACTACTAAGCTCATTTTCTCAGAATATTAATTAAATTTTGCGTTTTAGGCTTTTCGGATACCAGAATCTCATTAGGCTAGGTCAAATGTTCGAGGAAATTCGATAGTGGGTAACTTTGGGGTCACCACGTTTTTTTTTAAATATTAAAATATACTTATGAGATAGAAGAAAGTTTTGGGATTGACACATCCAACTAGTTTTTCTTATTTTAACAGACAAAGCTATTTCGAGAATTCATATTAAAAATTCAATCATAAATTTCAAGGTATTCTCTCAATCATGACAGATTAATAAAATCTACGAGATTTATTGCAAAATATTTTTGTTACAACTTGTTTCGATAAAATCCTGTACATTAAAAAAAATAGCCACAATATCATTTTAATTTCGGGAGAAAAAGTATTAATTAGTACTCATAAAAACCATATAATGCAACGAAATGCATTATATGGTACTTATGAGTACTAATTAATACTTTTTTCCCGAAATTAAAATGATGTTGTGACTATTTTTTTAAATGTACATGATTTTATCGAAACAAGCTGTAACAAAAATATTTTGCAATAAATCTCGTAGATTTTATTAATCAGTCATGATTGAGTGAAAATTAAGAAAATATGCGCAAGAGATGCGGAAATAATAAGCATCTGCGCATACATGACGTCAAACCCGCGCATTCATTTGCACCCCTGCCACCAGCTGGCGCAGCTTGTTAACTTACGACAGATTCCAGCATTAAGTTGGAACGCTGTAGCAGCTCTGGTTAGCAATTAAAAAGGAGATATTTCTATAATGTTAAATTATGGAAAGAATAGCGTTGTATAAATTTTAAATGGGTGCCATTTCCTTAATATTGAATATTTTTTGACAGGACTTTCGAAAGGCACATACCTAAATTAAAAGCTGTCGAACAAGCTATTACACGTCGCTGAATGTTTCCTGGTTCGGGTTATAATTGAGTTGTGTTTTTTTCTTGTTTCACGAGAAAAAAAGTGACAAAACAGGGGTTCTGGATCTACATAACTAATCGGTGGATCTAGATGACTTTTTGTAAACTTTGAGGTTTAGAGTAGGACAGTTCGTCTTTTCAATTTCGTCACGATCCGATGATTAGGTCCAAAGTTATAAGAGGCAAACTTTGGACTTTGACATTAGAGATGCGGCTGAGCTCTACTATACAGCACTGTCGTGCTGTATGATATTTCCAAATTCAAGAAAGATCTGCTGGCCATAGTCAAAAACATACACAAAAAAAATTGGTTCAATTCTGTACATAACTTTATGAAATTTTAAATGGCACAATAATGAAAATAGCACGGAAATCGATTTACAGTGCCTCCTTCCAGAAGATTTTTTTTCAAATTCAGGGAGTATTTGCTTGCCACAAACAAAGATAATTATACACAAAAAATTTAGTTCACTTCTATGTCCAACTTCATACACTTTTTGATGGTACAGTAATAAAAATGACATAGACATCACGACTATAGCGCCTCCTTCCAGCGATTTTTTTCGATTTCAAGGAGGGTCTGCTGATCATAACCAAACGCTCACACAAAATTGCAGTTTTAAAACCGGTAAAATGATTACATATGCAAAACATATAATACCTGGTTTATGCAATATTTGTTCTTCAGTGTCTTTTTTTTTCTAATTGAGGTATGCATAAATTTGTCATTCACTTCTATTGTAAAAAAAAACTTTTAAGGAGGCTTAACGCAAAAAGTTTTAAAATATTCTACCACGAGGATCGCTGCACTAAATACTAACAACAAATCTAAAAAGCTTGCTTTTGTTGTTTTTGGAGCATATTTTAACAAGTATAAAAAAATGCTCTGGTGAGCAACAAAAAAGGTTAATATGTTTTTAAGTATGAAAAAGTGTTTGACAAGCGCTCCTAATTGAGCATGAGAGAGGACAAGGGCCCCTTCTTGGCTGCAGCTCACTGTCAATGCCAAATTTGGAAAAAATCATATTTGCGCTTTTTTCATATAAAAGAAATTTGCGTAAAATTTTCCGTCTTTCCTTTTAGTAAAATTTTTATTCCTGCTTTACATGTGAACAGCGCTGTTGACTCTGCATTGCAACTGCATTACAAATTAGTTTTCTGTGCAGTTGATGGTGCAGACATGTTTGGTGGCACTACATGAATATAATACGCTACAGGAACTAAGGTTTCTGGTACTATTTCGCCTTACATTCATGTTTAAGTACGTTGCGTTGTTTCTGGCTATGTCTTTGGGCTACACATTTCTATCGTAATTGTGACTGATTTCTTTTACACGGAAAAAGCACAAATATGATTTTTTTCAAATTTGGCATTGACAGTGAGCTGCAGCCAAGAAGGGGCCCTTGTCCTCTCTCATGCTCAATTAGGAGCACTTGTCAAACACTTTTTCATACTTAAAAACATATTAACCTTTTTTGTTGCTCACCAGAGCATTTTTTATACTTGTCATTCAACTTTTTTGATAAAAACTGAAGATTTTTTTACATCTTGAAAAGCAAAATATTTGCTGTCAAAATTTTATTGTTGTATTAGAATAATTAAGAAAGTTATTGCATTGTCATATAAAATGCATGATGTCTGAGAAATAAACCAAGGAGTCGAATGAAAATAATTACAGTACGCTCACAATTTTATTCAAAGAACTTAGAGTAAATGCTTCGCAATAAAAACAAATAATTATGTTTTTCACGTGATTTATTTAATTTGAATGAATTGTGTTACGTGCATACAAAATTTATGCTTATTTAAACTATGCTTGGTGGCAATGAATAAAAGAAACTACAACAGCAACAATAAGAAACAATGTTTAACTGGAGTTTTAAGATACCCGGCCGCAGAATCGGCGCAACACTGCGACGCACGTCGAAGTCTCTTGAGGGGGTCTGCAGACTATTTTCTACCATTAAAAATAATAATAATAAAAAAGTTTGCTAGAAATTATTTAGCATGTGCATAATACATGCGATTGAGAAAGCTCTGATTCCTGTAAAAATATAAATCATTTCAAATTTTCAAAAAAATTAAGGCAATTTCCAAAAATTAAAAAAAATATATATACCTATCATAATTCCACAAATTTGGACATAAAATGCGTCTCGAATTTTGACTCGCCGAAAAAAATATATTTTATTTTGTCAATCGTTTGAAGAAAAATAGGCAATTTCGATCATAGCGCGGGTGAAATGCGAATTTTGTCAGAGGATCGTGAAAAGAACGGAAAATTTATCAAAAGAATGCGATTCAACGCGTATTTCGTCAAATGATCGCAGCAAAAACTAAAATTTCATCCAAAGATTGTGGAAAAGCAGCGAATTTCATCAATAAATTGTGAAAAACCCGGAACTTTCGTCAAAAGATTGCGAAAAAAGGCCACTTTCGTCAAACGATTACGAATAAAGGGCAAATTTCTTATAAAAGTTGCAAAAGAAACCTACAAATTTTACCAAAAGATCGCAAAAAAGGCAAATTTCGTCAAAAGATTACGAACAAACGTAAAATTCGTCAAATGTGCCAAAAAAAAAAAAAAAAAAAAAAAAAAAAAGGTAGTACTTGGAGTGGATTTTCTCTTATTTTCTGACTGTTCGGACTATGGTGTTAAAATTTCTGAAGACTCTAACACAAAAGGAAAGTATTTTTACACTACCTTAATCACAAATAC
Source organism: Maratus speculifer (assembly GCA_964019185.1). Classification (NCBI taxonomy): domain Eukaryota; kingdom Metazoa; phylum Arthropoda; class Arachnida; order Araneae; family Salticidae; genus Maratus; species Maratus speculifer. Next base: position 195,930,522 of record OZ025296.1, on the reverse strand, counting down.
TTGGAAGATTTGAGTACATAACGCGAGGGATTGCAAAGAGGGCATCTATTTGTCTTCAAGTTTGTTAACTGCGTTTTTAAAGTTTCTACTTCGTTGCAGACTGCAGAAAAAAATTCTGCTGCTGCGTTGAAGGGGAATTTCCACCGTTTTAAAATTTTAGCACAATATGTAGTATATAAACAGATCTATATATCATGGGATGTACAAACACTTCCAGATAACTTTCCAGCTATAGGCGGTAACTGTTGAAATCTAGTTTCATCATTTTAAACGGTGCAAGTTTTAAGCGGTAAAAGTTCTGTTTCAGTATTTGGGATGTATGTTGGAAATTGTTTCATAATCTATACTTGAAGATAATTTTTCTTTCTTTCTTTTTTTTCCTTTCCCGATGGAAAGAATGGGCGAACGCTTTAACTGCAGTACTTAAAAAGAAAATCTGGGACTAATACGAATAATATATAAAATACTGTGATTTATTTTCTGATTAAATTAAATATTTTAATAAACATATAATATATATTTATTAAATTATCTTATAATATTTATGTGAGATGAGTATCTCACATATAAGAATAAATTAAGAATTAAAAATAAAATATACGTTCAAGGCAAAACACGAAATACGTAATCTTGGAAATTCCACTAAAAACATAAAGAACTCACCAAAAACGTATTGTTAAATAAATAATACATTTCATTTAAAACTAGATTTTTTGCCCCTCTGAAAAACTAATATAACAAGAATACGATTTTTCGTTCCTTTTTTCAGTTCATTAACATAGTCTATAAGTTATATTAAAAAATATTCAATCGGCAAGAAACCTGAATATGTTTCAGATAGAAGTTATAAATGTCAATGAAGATGAAAATAAACGAACTGCATAAAAACAAGGATGGGGTGACGGATAAATAAAAGAGACGAGAAAAAGAGGAAGGAAAAGGAAACGATGTCAAGTGTCAAGTTAAACAAATAATGCAATATGCTAAAATGTTACCACCCCTCTTCATTCCACCTAACAAGAAGAGTCGTAACTTCTAAGGTTTAAATAAACATGCACACAAACATAAAGGCAGGATAAAAATAAGTATATCGATATTGAACAACTCAGAAGAAGTTACACAATATAACATCCTGAACCTTTAGAAATTTTAATATTTTACACCATATAATTCAAACGTGTTTATGAATTCAGTTTGTTTGGCCATACGTCTGTCAGTACTGTAACTCGGGTAAATACAGAAGGATTGTCATACAATCGCTAATGGGGCCATTCACAAATGATGTCACGCTTCGACGAGGGAAAGAGAGTTCGTGAAGTTGAGACAGTTTGTGACGTGACAAGGGTGGTAAGAGGGGATAAGAAGAAATGTGACATCACACATTTTGGCTAAAGTAAAAGCATTAAAAATCAGCAGATTAAAATTTGAAGTTATTTTGAAATTAAAGTATTTTGAGTTCATAAAGTAAAGAAAAAATTTAAAGCCAAATATATTAAATTCTATTTCAAATTCCAAAATACTGTACTGTTTTTAACTGCTCTTTAATATTAATACTTTATTACTACTGTATATTAATTATGCTTTTGTTTTAAACGTTCATTTTATTTCACGTAAAGTAAGCATATGAATCATTTTTATTGTTCTGCTCACAAATGTCATTAAAACATATAGTTAAGGATTAAAAATAAAATTTGAAATATGATCTATGATATGGTGATTTGTTTCTGAATTGCAACTGTATTCTTATGTAATATAGTGCGACATGTGACAAGGGGTAGGGGAGTATGGTGAAATGTGACACTTTGCGACAAAATAAGGGGGAGAGGGGCCAAACATATTGAAAAAAAAAAATTGTGACACAATTTATAGAAAGGTTATTGAGGTTTAACATGGAATGTTCGGCATTAGAAATGAAATGTAATAGCATTTATGGTTCATTTGCAGATGCATTTTAAAAAATGCAGTTACATAGTAGTTGGTATACGTAGAAAAATCGTTTGCAATGCATTTTAATGATGGTACATTGTTTTAAACATATTGAAATTGATATACATCACCGAGTTGCACAAAAATATACTTACTAATAGAACATGTGTGCGTAGCCATTATCGTTTATTTACAGGGACAGACTCACGTAAAAAAAATTAGATTACATTACTGCCCATGGGCAATAATTACTGTAAGTGCATTTTCAATTGTAGAACACGATTTCAAATTTAACTAATTTTTTGCATAATTCTTGGTGTGTGTAAATTTTATAGATCATGTACAAAGCTGCACAAAAGATTTAGGATAATTTTTCGACTATATAGATGCTAATTCTGGAAATTGGATTTTAAAATGTGTTACGAGTTTTCCGAATTGTTTGCTTTGCTAGCTTGTTTCACTTTAGTAAGCAGCTAAATTTCGTTACAATATTTTTAGATGTGTTGTAAAGTATTTCATAAACCATGTTTAATTCATATTTTTTCTTTCCTTTTTTTGCAGTGTAGCAATGAAAATACGGAACTCAAAGGCACTGTGTAATGAAAGCAAAACAATTTACGCATCATAAAACTATTCTCCTTTACTTTTTTTATTACTCTCATAAAAAGGTTTTTGGCAGCAATGGGCTCATTCTTAGAAAAATAAGCTATTTTGTAGGAACGTTTTCGAATCCTCAAATGCAAAGAATAAATAGTAGTATATAAAGAAAGTAAACAGGAAATGGAAAGAAAATATACATTTAATCAAACGATACGGGAAAGAAAATAGTTTGTGGGCAAAACTAATATTTAAGATAGATTTACAAAAGCTAAGCCATTACATGATATAGAGAAAATTCCTCTAAAGGGAATAACTGTGATATAGAAGCTTTTCGTGCAATTTAATTAACTTTAATTTACCTCAGTTTTTAAACTTTATAAATAAATTTTAAAAAAAATATTTTGAATTGTTATTTAAGAAAACCATTTAAAACTTTTTATTTAACAAAATTTAAATTCCATGCCTTCTTCTGCATTTTCAAACAAATGAATAGAATTTTCTATATACAGTAGACTCTCTCAAATCCATAACCTTGAAATCCGCACATAATTTACAGATGTAAACAATGAAACATTCAGTTCAAATATAGAGACAAAATTTGACTTTTTAAATTTTATATCAATTTCATACATATTTTAATTTATAATTTTCGTTAATATTACTGAATTCATGTTTTAGCATGAAGGAAGAATAAATTTATTTTTGAGAAATTTCAAGATATTGCAGATATCACTGGTAACCACAATCTTCTTACCAAATATATTTATGTATTAATTAAACTTTTTTGTTTTTAAGTAAAGCAAAACCTGAAATAAAATTTTCTTATTTTAATATTTTAATATGAATTAGTAATGTACATTTATAAGACACGTTTCATTGAATAATTTACGAAAAATACATTTCATCCTTCATAATAAATATTTAATCATACATTATTAATAATTAACCCAACTTTTGCTTTTAATATTTTAGTCGTTTGAAAAAAATATCTAAATTTTTATTATTTTAGTTTATTACTTATTATAATATTTTATTATATTGTAAGCATTTATTATAGTATCGATTGCATTATTAATTACATTCAAATTACTGTTTTAAAAATGTAAACAAAAAAATGACCAAAAATCCGCAAAATTCTAAAATCCGCACAACCTTTGGTCCCAAACTGTGCGGATTTGAGGGATCTACTGTACTGAACAAGAAACAACATACCATTCCACTTATTCAGAGAGATTTGCATCATATTAATTTGTATGCTGAAATGTGATGATGCTAAAGAAAATGACAGAATTTTGGGCAGTCCAGTAATATAATATAAGAACTGGTAGCTGAATTCTCAATAAAGGAATGTTTCACTCAATGCTGTGTAGATAGGAATGGTGCAATTTTCGGCATTTCTTTCGTGTTATCATATTTTACAGAAATTAAAGTTCACAATACAGTTACAATACCTTCATTACTGGTGAAAGTAACAAAAGAAATTAAAGTTTGACTTGGGATGAGATACACTGTAATTTTGACTGAATAAGTAAATTTCTATCCTGGATTTCTGGACCAAACATTGCATGTTTTGACGCCTATTATTACTCTGAAAGTTTTTCAGTTTTTCTTTAGAAACATCCTATTAGCAAAGAAGCCGATTATATTACCAGACAATTGTCGGGAACTTGCATTTGTACATCATTAATTCCTAAGAAGATCTCGATAAAAGGTTAATTTTCTTACGTATAACTTTTAAAACAGCAAATAAATAACATAAAAGCATATTTAAAGATAATTCTGTCTAATTATTCTGCGTATCTTTATTAATTGTCAGTTAAAAATAGAAGAAGTTGTGTAAGGTTTAAAAAAATATTTTAAAGAGTTTTTTTAAGTATTCGGTTTGGCTGAATAGTTTGACATTAAGTCTAACAGAATATTTGCTAGAATAGGCCGAATACCGAATACGTACCGAATATTCAGTGCATCCCTAATTTAGATGTTAATAATTTCTGACAAGAGAAAATTTGACTTTCATTCTTTGTCACTATTACTCATAAACATTTTACTTTATAATACAGATTTTAGATATTCTCTCGAAATTTGTAAGCCGCATTATGTGTCGTCCTTCGAAACTATTTTGAAATATGCGGATATTCTCTCTCTCTCAACAAAAAAAAAAAGCAAAAAGTTGGGAAAAGAGTAAAAATAAGTGAATGAATAAATAGAAATAATTACTTAAAAAAAAAAAAAAAAAAAAAAAAAAAAAAAAAAAAAAAAAAAACTAATAAAATAAAATATAAAGGAATTTAGAAGATTAAAATTTAGTTTTGTTGAACCAAAGTACAGACAAAGAAATAATAATGTGAGAAAAGCTTGGAAAAAATAAATGTCATAAGAGAAAAGGAAAAAAGCAATTTCTAAGATAACAACTTTATCATGGCAAGAAAGGCTTTTCAGGGTCATTATCGCAATGAAATGAAAAACACAACACATCAAAGGTTCGCGGGTCTAACAAAGTAATCAATGAAGACATTGATTGAATGAACAGTTAGCAACAATAGTTTGAAAGCTGAGATAGCAAGAAAAATAATGAAAAAAAGAAATGACAAAAAATAAGGAAGGAGTACACACTTTCCACGTAGGCTCAACAAAAGTTATTAAATTTAATCACCTCAATGAATAAATGCACAAATCACTAGAATTGATAACACATAAGCAATGTATTTAGATGAAAAAATAATAAAAATAGCAATACCTGATAAAGACGAAAATTTAATTTGTTAGAAGGAAAATAAATGCTATATTTTAAATAGCTCAGAAGTATGGAAGAACGAAAAATCAAATCATGCATCCATTATATCGATCATGAAATATTTTATAACACATTCAGAGTACTGTAACGAAACTTTAGCTTGTTACGGTGAAAAATGGTAAATAAACAATTTAAAAAAATTATGAAACATTTGAAAACTCCATTTCTACAATTACCGTCAATAATAGTGAAAAGCTTGAATTTTAGTACGGTTATGGTTATAATGTATGGATTTCAGGGTTGCAAAAAAGCCGGCTAAAATTAAAAAAAGCCAGGCCGGTTGGCTTTTATTGATTTTAGCCGGCTTTTTTTGGCCAAAATTGGCCTTTTTTGGCCATAATTGGCTTTTATACAGTGAAGCCTTTTAATTAAAATCTATACATTTTTAAGTGTCTTTTAAATAATTTTAATGATGTTTAATTCACTTTGACTTTAATAAATTTATTTATTAAAATGAAAAATTGGAATTTTAATTATGATTCATTATGAGAAATTGGGTTATGTTATAACCCAATTTTTCAATAATGAAGATATTAATACTAGAATAATACATTGATGGAGTTGCCAGTGGTTTATAGTCAGAATTGCAAATATGTCAGCTAAATTATAAAATGGCCATACCAAGTGCCTTTTCTGATTTACATTGACCGTTAATCCTACCCTTGTTTTTTTATTTTTACTGCTTTATAAAATTAAAGAGGACTATGGTTACTTGTTTTATTACTTAACTAATTTTAAGAGTTATTAAAATGTCATGTTTGATTCCCTATAAACATTTAAAATCATACATATAAAAAAACACCATTTCTCACTATTGAAAATAGTATTTCGAGTTATGCATTATTTCATAATATATTCACAATTTATTCTCAATTAGCATATGCATGAATATATTAATTCATGCAAGTGGGCATATATGCACTATTAAATAACAAAGAGCTATTCAAAATTTTAATTCAACAAATTTTATTAGAACATTTTTTGTTGTTGTTTTAATTTTATGTAATTATGTATTAAACTCTCCTCAAATACTGAATCTTTCCTAATTTCTCTTTCAACATTGTTCATTTTATGACTTAATCTTTACAATTTGACCTGTAAGAACGTTTCCATGAATGCTTTGATGTGTTTAATTTTGTCATAATTGAATTAAATATAATTCTTAAGAATGTGTAATATAAGAACTAATGGAATATAGAAGTTAAAAAAACATTTTTTGAGTATATTTTCTTTTTTCCAAGATTTATATTTTTCAGACATAATGCCTTCACAGTTGACTTCTGGCGGTTATAAAGACATATTTATTTGAAAAAATAAATAGAAATGTATCACTTTTTTAGTAGTAAATAATTAAAAATATATTAAAAATAAATCAGTCCACGTTTAATATGGATTCGATACAAATTAACACTTTAAAAATAAAAGTCGGCTTTTTTCAATTTTAGCCGGCTTTTTTTAAGTGGATAAAACCGGTCGGCTTTTTTTTGGCCCGGCTAAAAGCCGGCAACCCTGATGGATTTGTATGTACACTGCATAATATGCTAAAAGTCAGTTTAATTTAACGCACGAATACGTACTTGAGATCTTATACATAATATATATAAGTTATACGTAAAATGCGTATTACAACTGAGCTTAAAAAATAATTGCTTCTAGCAATCATTCTTTATAGACAGGTTTTGTAGCGAAATATATTAGTGCGTCACTGTTACGGCAGGATTATTTATCAATACATCAACAAATTTTTTACTTATCACAATAATAATATCCAAGTTATGACTCTGATGATATAATCCAAAATCAATATCTAAGTTCTGATTCTACACTCTACTAATATATCCTAAGAACATTTCCGCGGCGCGAAATCAATCCATTAAAAAACCGCAAAACATTCCGCACCTATTATAGCAAAAGCAATACCTTTCTCCAATCTTTATTTAACGAATGCAATTATTCACTGCTTATTTTATTCAAAAAGTAATATCCCCTTCCAGCGATTATCTCTGTTTTTTCACATCCTAACATATCCCAATACGTTATCTACATTTGCTGTTATTCGTTATTAAAGCCCCTGTCCTCGCTCGAGGAAACGCTCGCGAGCTAATGCTATTACTATGGAGAAGCATTTTTCTAATAACACTTTCGCATTTTGACATTTTTGAATAATTTTTTTTTGCATTCGATAGCTGAAGTGCATGCCGACAGCGCACCTTTTTGACTTTTTCGATTTTGGTTTCAGATATTTTTTACAAAGTTAGTTTCACTTTCAAAACCGGTTTTGAAACTGAAAGTGATTTTTAAAAAAATATCTGCAACCAAAATCGAAAAAGTAAAAAAGGTGCGCTGTGGGCATGCACCCAGCTATACAATGAGAAAAAAAAAAAAAAAAAAAAAAAAAAAAAATATTCAAAAATGTCAAAATGCGAAAGCGTTATTAGAAAATTGCTTCCCCATAGAAATAGCATTAGCTCGGGAGCGTTTTCTCAGGAGTTTCTCGGGAGGTTTCTCGGGACCGACGACAGAAAACTTCATTGCTTGTTTGTTACTGAATAAAATTGTTTGTGTTTAATTCTGCCGCTGCTATTGGTCTAGAACTATTGCAAAATATCAAGGTTTTGATACATCATAAGCTAAAATATGTGTGAAGCAGGGGCGGATCCAGAGGATCGTTTTTTTTATGGGGGGGGGGGGGGCGATACTAAGAAACATAGAATCAGCATAGTCATAATTTCTGTACATGAAATCATTCCTTGTACAGTTATTATTAAATGAATGATCAAATGAAATGCTTTTCCGCGATCTTCTGACGAAATACGCCTTTTTTTCAGCGATCTTTTGACTAAATTCGCGCTCTTTTCGCGACTCTTTGATGGGATTCGCATTTTTGACGAATTTCGCGTTTTTTCCCGCTATACTCTGTCAAAATTCGGGTTTTTCCGCGATCCTTTGACGAAATTGGCTCTTTTCTGCGATACTTTGACAAAATTAGCAATTTTTTGCAACCCTTTGAGAAGAGTAGCTCATTTTTCCGCGACCTTTTGACGAAATTGAAATTTTTTCCGCGACACTTTGACAAAACTCGCGCTTTCCCAGCGATCCTATGTCGAAATACACGCTTTTCAGCGATCCAATGTCAAAGTTCGCGTTTTTTACGCGATCTTCTGTCAAAATTCGCGATTGTTCCGCTACCCTTTGACGAAATTCGCTTTTTTCCGCGGTACTTTGACAAAATTTGCGCTTTTTCCACGACCTTTTGACGAAATTCGCTTTTTTCCGCAATACTTTGACAAAATTTGCACTTTTTTGCAACCCTGTGAAAAAATTAGCTAACTTTAGACGAAATTCGAGCTTTTTGCATGACACTTTGACAAAAATCGCGCTTTTTCAGCGATCCTATGTCGAAATACGTGCTTTTCAGCGATCCTACGTCAAAGTTCACGTTTTTTCCGCGATCCTCTGTCAAAATTCGCGTTTTTTTCTCGACCCTTTGACGATATTCGTGCTTTTCCGTAATAATTTGACGAAATTCGCTCTTTTTCGTGATACTTTGACAAAATTAGTGCTTTTTCATCAATCTTATGTCGAAGTTCGCGCCTTTTCAGCGATCCTATGTCGAAATTAGTACTTTTTCCGTGATACTTTGAATTCCCTTTTTCCAACCCTTTGACAAAATTAACGCTTTTTCCACGACCTTTTTTGACGAAATTTGCTCTTTTTCCGCGATACTTTGACAAAACTAACTTTTTTTTTTGGCCAACATTTGACAAAATTCGTGCTTTTTTCTCGATCTTTCGACGAAATTCGAGCATTTTCCGCGACACTTTGACAAAACTTGCGCTTTCAGCGATCTTGTGTCAAAATTCGCGTTTTTTAGCGATCCTTTGTCGAAATTTTTTTTTGCGCGACCTTTGACAAAATTCGTGCTTTTTCCGCGATCTTTTGTCAAAATTCGCACTTTTTCCACAACCTTTGAAAAAATTAGCGCTTTTTAGCAACATTTTAATGAAATTCGCGTTTTTTCCGAAACAATAGAATGTCTCCGACGGAGTCGCAGAAATCCCTTCCAGAAAAAAAAAATCTGAATTCAACACTGGTTTAGGGGGGGGGGGTACGATCGCCCCCCACCCCTGTGGATCCGCGCCTGGTGTGAAGTCAAGAATATTACTGTTGCTTAACAGTTATAGAAAGCTAGGTTTGGGAAAAACAAATCGGAGAACACATTAGTGTTCTTTGAAAGATACACTTTGTAAAAGTATGTTTTGTGTTTTAGCTTTTCGTTACCTTGGCAAAGCCTCTCCGCTTGTTCACAGATTGCTTTTGAGTTGGGTTTCCTATGTACCTATTAAAGTCTAGAAGTTGCCTCTGCTGCGCTCAATGATCATTCGTATGATATTTTTTCTGCGTAGAGTGAATGTTTTCGAGTACATTCAACGTAACCTGCTGCAATATTTCAGCTGAATATTACTCATTGAAAAAGAGTATAAAACTATTTCCAGATGTTACTCGATTACTTATATTTTAAAAAAGGTTTCAATGTTGTATTGATCTAGTAAACAGATAGGAAGTACAGTGACATTTATTTTTTATTTTTCATTTTTGAAATAAGCATTGACACCATGCAGAAATATGTATTGAGAAACAATATCCTTTAAGAAGAGTACACAGAAAAAAAGAATTTAAAACATTAATTTGCTGAGGAAATACTTTTAACATAAGAATGCATGAAACCCCCATAGATTTAAGAATTCAGAGGGGAATTCGGAAGCTGAGTGACCTGTCTAAAGGGGACAAGAGTAAGCTTGAGAATTCTCTTCACTAATGTAGTCTATGGGCATTCGCATATTTAAAATATCTCCTCGGAAAATTAATATATTAAAAGATGCCTCTGTTTTTCTTAGTTTTCAAGATCCTTCTAAACAGGGCTGGGTTTCTGACGTCAGAAACTAGTTTTTGACATGACGAGTGTCAAAAACTGGTTTAAACTGACAAAAACTGGTTTAAACCGTCAAAAACTGGTTTAAACCGTCAAAAACATGTAATGTGCTTTAAAACATTTTAAGAACAAAAGGGAAACATTGAATAAGTCTTAATGATTTAAATAATATTTTATTTAAAATTAATTACTATAATTTAATAATTACAAAAAAATTAAATTACTTTAATTGCAATAAAACATTTGTTTTCTTTTTAGAATGTTCAAACAGAAGAAAATGATTTTGTACAGTTAATATTCTGGATCAATTTTACCCCGCCGCATCCTATAGCACACATATAATCAATTTAGCACATTTATTTACACTCGAACAATTTCTGAGTTTAGAATGTATGAAGCCAAAGTTAGAAAATACTTTTTCAATTGATACTAAGCTAACGGGGCTTGATAGCAGAAGCATTGCTAGTTGAGCAAGTTTGGAGGCAATCCAAATTTTCAGATTTATGACCGATTTTTTTTTCCCTTTAAGGATAATATGCAATACAGTAATAATGAATTTTTAATATTACATCTAATGTTGTATATGTGTGACAAATATTTAATGTGAAATTTTACAGATCAGTGTAGTATTTGAGGTTTCTGACGAGTTTTAGACAAGAGTTTTTTGACATGACGGTTTAAACCGGATAAAACCGCTCACTGTCAAAAACTTGCCAACCCTGCTTCTAAAGTATATATTTAATTATATATGAAGTATTAAAATTTTACTCAGAGTTCGTCAGCTTTTAAAACATAAAATATTAAATTAAGCATATATTTTAGATATATTTTGATACTTAAGAAAAAAAAGAAACTCCTTTAAGAAAAATACACGCACACACGCACACACACAAAAAGAAGTTAAAAATATTAATTTCTCCAAGAGACAGATTCAATTAGTTGGGAAGACCTAGACCGGGAGTCGGCAGCATAGACAACTTACCTCATCCAATTTACAGCTAATTTTAGAGTTAGATAAATCTCGATCACCATATTAAAAGCCAACAAGGGGGCTTGTTATTAGTTCCCCAAAAAGATGGGGGAAGGAAGAACCGAAATTTTCAAAAATTATTTCATTCTTTTTTTCCTCGACTTTTTGACGAAATTAACGCTTTATAGCAATCTTTTGACGAAATTAGCACGTTTTTCGCGATTTTTCGATTAAATTTGTGATTTTTTCGGTATATTCTGACGAAATTCTCGTTTTACGCGAATCTTTATTGAAATTCGCATTTTTTACGCAAACCTTGGATGAAATTCGAGATTTTTAGGCGAATCTTTGAACTAATTTCGCTTCGCGCTTTACCGCGATCTTTTGACAAAAGTTTTTAAAGTAATTATCAATTGTAATGCGAAAATGGCATTCGTAATGATATGATAATTTCCATTATTTCCTTTTCAACCCTTTAACAATGAAAGTAATTCGACTGTCATGAATGGAAAGAAATTTCATAATAAAGCTTATTAAATTAAATTTAAAATATAAAAACGGAATTATTTTAAAAATTACCGAATACGAACACAGTGCTTAGAAAAAAAAATATTGAATAATATTGAACCTACCGATATTGAATACTAGTATTAAAAAATGCTCTGACGAGCACCAAAAAAAGTTAATATGTTTTAAAGCAGCGGTTCCCAAACTTTTGAATTCGCGGAGCCCTTTTTAGGAAGGATTTTTAAGGTGGAGCCCCTGAATCCAATGATACTTTGTGTTTACAAATTAATGTTTTTTTATGCCTTTGGAGCAGAGAAAAATATGCTGGATAAAAATCCGAGCCAGTAATTTCCAACACTAACCAAGGATCTCAGTTTGGCCCTGATACGGAAATTCTGAATTCATAATAGAAATTTTTTAAATCAAATTTTCTGTTATATAACCCTTTAACAGTTTTATTTGATATTGCTATTATTGAATACAATAAGATAAAAATAAGAATTAAAATCCTCTGTTTTTTGTATTAAAATATCTACCTCGTATAATCGAGAAAAATCGTATTTCTTCAAATACAGCAAAAATTATAGTTAAAAATTTGTGATTTCTGAAAGCATTTAGTAACGAGAAAAACAAACTCTTTTTTACTCGAGCGATGTTCATGCAATACTGTTATGGGGTTAATGACATCCACTTTTAAAATAAGAAATATTTTTGGGGGATTTCCAGTAAGAACTCGGAATTAAAGATCAAAATGGTAACTATGTTTGTATTCTGCATTACATTGGGGCTTACGTAAAACTATTATTATTTATGGCAAAAACTACAAACACACAGAAAAAAAAAAGTAAGTAATACAGTTTTTGTTTGCAGAGAGATACTTCTGTATAATTCCAATAGGCTACTCGCGAAAAGAGAAGAAAATGTGTAGTTCCAGTCACCCATGAGCAATACTGTAACATGTTTTCGCTAGTCCTGCCTACCCGTAATAGAATCATGCGATTATGGAATATTTTTTTTTCGTTCTTCTTTAAGTTTCTAGTGCTTCTAAACATGCAACGAAAATTAGTCGCATCTCAGCTTCTTTTTATTTTAAAGAAAGTTTCTTTCGTCATTGTTTTTACCTCAAAACAGATATGCAATTAAAAACTACCATATTAAACGAACTGCAACTAGTAGAAAAAACTTTACTAACACAATGGGATATATATGTGGGATTAAATTTATATCACGGAGGGTACTCATTGACAAAAAATCTCAGCAAGGGGTGGAATTGAGCAAAATTTTAGCGTGATGACAAATGTAAAGAAAATATTTTTTTTAAATTGCTACAGACTTATTTCTGATTGGAAAATGTGGCAGAAACCAGTTGAAAGAAAATTTTAAAGAAGGGCTGTAAAGAGATACAAGAGGCTAAAAAAATACGTTTTCAGCAATATAAATTGCTTATAAAATTATGTACAAATGTCTAAAACAGCATGAAAAATTTAAATAAACTAAGAAATTATAAAAATAAAATGAAGAGATTAAAGTAATTAAAGGTACAAAAAGAAAAGAAACCATATGCATAGCTGCCAACTTCTACGGATTTTTCCCACCACTAAATTTAAAAATAATTTTTTGTAATGTTTTATCGTATAAAAGCGGTATATTTCAGCGATTGTTTTAAATAAAATTTTCTATAAATTTTTCCTGGTAGGTAAAATCCGTCGAAGTCGGCAACTTTTTATATAGGCTATTTCCATGCTAACTTGTAATGTCTGTCACATAGCTGAAAATCGCTATGCTTGTTCGCCCCCCGTTATTATCGAAATGTTTGGTTCGCTTTATTGAATTGATGAGGTATCTCTGATATAATGAATCATATTTTTCCATTCTAAAATACTGGAAGCCAAAAAGTTTAGTATGTGACAGACACTATACACAACATATATAACTATTAAATGAATTTAATAAGGAATTTATTAAATGATATAAGATATTACAAAAAATGGGCATTTTAATAGACAAACAATGTTGTACAATGAAAAACAATATAGAAAATTTAAATATACAAATAACATAAACAGATTAAAGAATTTAAATTTATATATAAAAAGAGAAATATATGTACACAATATACGCAAACTTAATATTGTTGCGTATATAGGGTTCTTTTGATCTTATGGTTAGACAACTTCTAACTCTTGTCTTTTAGAAAAGTAGAAAATAATTTATTTGCAGATCTTCAGAACAACAGAGTCTTCGAAACTCACAAATATTACTAGATATTCAAAAATAATTGTTCAAATCTATCGTACAAGTGCAGATATAGGTTCCAGAGACTTTTTATACAATGTCTCAACACTAAATCACATTCAAAACAACGTAAATAAAACTCAAGCAAACTTGCTTAATCGTAGCTCACTCAATGACTGACTGATAAATAATAACCACAACAGCTCGCATTGCTCTCCTTATATAGGCTCGTAGCATGCGCCGGAAATTTCTACAACCTTCTAGAAAAATCCAGAAACCAAGGAAAAACATTCAATGTATCAGTAGACCTGGGGGTTACCATAGAGAGGGAAGGGTTACCATCGCCAACAATCGCCAATTTTGTCGCCAACTTGGCGATATATCGCCAAATTTGGTGACCAAAATTAGTCGCCAAAAGTGACGCCAACTTGGCGATATCTCTAATATTTCGAAAAGCTGCCATAGACATTCACTGAAAATAATAGACAAGTTTGCTTGATAACAGAGACAATGCAACAAAAACTAATATTAGTAACGAAATGAAGCTTAATAAGATTATTTACATTATTTTACAGTACAAACACTAACTATTTACAAAATTCGTAACAATATCAATCTAAAGAGAGGCTTTAAATTATAGAAGATGCAATAAAAAATATGTTTTTAGCGACAAAAATTATTTTCCTATGAAAAAAGTAAAAAAAAAAAAAAAATTCAGAATTAATACAAATAACATAGACAGATAAAAAGAATCAAAGGTATAAAAATAAAAAAATGCATGCACACATTACACACCAATGAATCTAGTTAGGGATTTTAAATGATACAAGATCTTTTAAAATTAAGACTTTTAACCGACAGACATTGTTTTAAAAATTTAGTATAATATTGAAAACTAGGATAGAAAATTTAAATAAGTAAAATTTAATAAAAATAAAACAAACATTTTAAGGAAATTAAAACTCCAAAAATAAAAATAATACAATATGCAATATATACAAAAATATTAAATCCCGATAATTTTTTCTTTTGTATAAAGTTTAATGAACAATAATAGATAAAAGTTTAGTGTGAAAAATGTGCTTGAATTGTTTTAGACAGTTTTTTGATATCTGGTGCAATTTTCGACAATTGAAAGCAAATGTCTTGTTCAACATTTAACCGGCTACTGTCTTTTGTTTTGATATTTGTATAAATGGAAAATCCAACTTCACACAGATATTTCGTTGAAAATGGGAATAAAAATAATTTTGTTCCGTCTGACAACATTTTGTATTCATCTGTCAAATGATACCAAAATTCAATGATACCCTTGCTTTGAATAGAGATCACTAGATTGCTTTGAGATGTTAAATCAATGAGAGCTTCGTATTCCTCAGAGGTTAAACTGTAATTTTGTTTTTACATTGAATGAATTAAGTACCCATTTAAAATCGTCCCGCATCTTATTTTGACCAGCTGGGAAGTAATGCTCAAATGAATCTAGCAGAATTTCGAGATAATCTTGAATATTTTTCTGAAAATTTTTTCAGAAACCTTGTTAGTAAACAGAAAAGAATTAAGTATAAACATATGAATAGGCGAAGCTTCAAAGAGCAAAACTTTTCTCAATTTTGTTCGGCAAGCAGAGTATAGTCAAGAGCCGACTGCACAAAACTTTAAGTTATCGTGCACAAGGAAAAATCCTTTATTTTATGGAAGAGTAGTAATAGAGGAATCTAATCATCCATGGCATGCGAAGTGGTCGATAAGCCAAAAATTGATACCACTAGTGGTTCACTCGTGGGTTTAGCATTGCTTTTGCCGTACAATCAAAAAGTATGAAAACATACAAAACTGGGTGAAGGAAAACACAATGCAAATCCTACGAGTCAACCACTAGTGTTATTCATTTTTGGCTTATGCACCACTTCGCTTCCGGCAGACATGGATGATTAGATTCCTCTATTACTACTCTTCCATAAAAAAAAGGATTTTTTTTGTGCTCGAAGACTTAGGGTTTTGTGCGGTCGGCTCTTGGACTAATAACACATTGGCTTGCCTTTTCTGTTTCGATTAACGGTGTGTATTAGATTCAAAATACTATTTCTTGTAGCTCATTTTGAATCGGATTTTTAAAACACATTAAATGCTGAAACATAAAATAAAACAATTGAAACCAAAAATATTATACAGAAAACAGATAGATCTATAATGCAAACGTTTTAACAGCTTTGAAGTATATAATTGCATCTTTTCAACCCTGTTATACATAAATTTATTTTTGACAAGCACACACATACAAAAAAATTCTACATATTTTTAAAAAATTTCTCTTGCAAAATTTATTTCATGCTTTGTTTATTTTCCTGCAACGCCGCGGAGCCCCTCGAAAGTTCAGGCGGAGCCCCAAGGGCTCCGCGGAGCACACTTTGGGAAACTCTGTTTTAAAGTATGAAAAAGTGCTTGACAAGAGCTTCTAATTGAGAATGAGAAAGGACAAGGGGTCCCTTCTTGGCTGCAATTCACTGTCAATGCCAAATTTGAAAAAATCATATTTGCGCTTTTTCCATATAAAAGAAATTTGCGTAAAACTTTCTATCTTTACTTTTTAGTAAAACTTTCAATCGTGCTTTACATGTTAACTGCATTGTTGACTCTGCACTGCAACTGCACTACAAATCAGATTTCTGTGCTGTTTTAAACTGCGACAGTTTGTGGTGGGACTGCGTGAATGTGATACGCTGCAGGCAGTGTTGAATGCAGGAGGTGGGCCGGGGGGGGGCATTCCCTCCCGAAGGTATCAAATGCTCAAACCCCCCCCCCCCCAATACAATTTAGATTTTGTGTTTTTAATGGTAAAAAAGTATAATTTCCTTAGAACTCTATTGTGTCTCCTCCCCCGAAACCACAGAAGACCCTCCCGGAGAAAAGTGTCTGAATTCAACACTGGCTGCGGGAACTATGGTTTTTGGCCCTATTTTGCTTTACATTCATGTTTAATCACGTGGTGTCTTTTCTAATTATGCCTTTACACTACACAATTTTATCGTAACAGTGACTGATTTCTTTTGTATGGAAAAAGCGCAAATATGATTTTTTCAAATTTGGCATTGACAGTGAATTGCAGCCAAGAAGGGACCCCTTGTCCTTTCTCATTCTCAATTAGAAGCTCTTGTCAAACACTTTTTCATACTTTAAAACATATTAACCTTTTTTTGTGCTCGTCAGAGCATTTTTTAATACTAGTCATTTAAATTTTTTGATAAATATATATTGAATATAAGAAAACCTCAGTTGCTTTTAAATATTCCCAGTACTTTTTCTTATTTCGCTCAATATTGAACTACGAGGGCTATCCAGAAAGTAGATTACGTTTTGGAATAAAAAATAAACAAAGAATAGGAAACAAATTTTATTATATACAGATGAAAGCCACACTCAAATACTACTTTTTTACATAGTCACCATTCAAATTAAGGCATTTATCGTAGCGATGTACGAGCTTGGAAATTCCTTCGTCGAAAAATTTGCCGCCTGCGCCTATGGGATAATCAAGTGGTACTGAAAAGTTTAAGTAATAACTATAGAATGAAATAATTTATAAAATTTAACAATATTAAATAAAGGTAAATAAAAGTTTTTTTTTTTAATAAACAACAATAGCCCGGCTATCATATCAGTTAGGTACCCTGATGCGTATTTGACATCACATCGTTATTTAAAATCAATTGAATGGTATTTAAGATATGGACAGAATGTGAAGTTTTTGATTTACTAATTCAAAAACCTTACATTTAGTTCCTGAATAGAAATTTTGGTTCTCCTAGGTAGTTTTTTCCGATGTGTTTGTGTTTTTCCCATTTTTTTTCCTGCTAATAAAATTCAAAATGTTAGGGTACTCGAGAAAATCATTCCATTGTCATGTAAAATGTATGCTATTTGAAAAATAATCATAGAGTCGAAAAAAAAAAAAAAAAAAAAAAAAAAAATGACAGTGCGTTTACAACTTTATTATTTAAAGAATTGAAATTGAAGGCTTCGCAATAAAAACAAATAACCATGTTTTTCACGTGATTTGTTTAATTTCAATGAATTATGATACATACATTACAATTTTTATGTTAAATTTAGTGGCAATGAATAAAAAAAACTACAATCGCAACAGCAAAAAGTAATATTCAACTGGAGGTTTAAGACAAAAATTCGATTTTCTCAAGTACCGTCAAAAATACAAAGATGAAAAAAAAACTGTTCTAAGTTTTATCAAGACGATAAAAATAAGCCAAAAACGAAGTTAATCCATCCATAAGATCGCTAGCTATCGCTTGTTGAACTTTTCGTCTTAATTTTTTCGTTAAAAGTTAAATAAAAAACTACAGTAAACTGCAATATTTTTTTGAATGCTATCATTTTCTTCGTCTCGTCGAGTTCTATTGTTTTAAAAAAAATCACTGTCGTACGTCAACTGGTTCACCAGAAATTTCAAAAAGACGTTCGCACTTTCTATTTCTTAAACATATTATACCAAACGCTACCGCGTTTGCTATGATTTTGGTCTGTGAAGATTAGGATAGGAAGAATTAAATCAATCCTGGTTTCGTATGGAAAAAATAAGTTAGGCCCGGCCCGATCCTTCAGGAAAAAAGTAAGGCCCGAGGGCAGCCCGAAAATATTAGTGACTAGGCCCGACTCTTCAGAAAAAGTAAAGCCCGGGCCTGGTCCTGCCCGGCCCGAATGCCATTAATGAAAATCGGCCCGAACGCAGCAGATCTCTACTATGAGCCACTCTAGGCACACGTTCATGTCCATCATTCAGAAAGTAATTCCCGCTAAAAGAAATGAGTCGATTCTAGTTTTCTGCCCCAAGAAGACAACACCACATTTTTTATACGTGATTTATATTAATGCAGTAGTAATCAGACGTCGGCATACTGCTAGTTCACTTTCTAAGACCTTGACTTTCATTATCATTCATCCGAATCCTTCGTCCTGATTATGCCACCTCCATTGTTTTAGCAGCAACGTCAAGGGATAAAACTAGAGTAACTTTCACCAGATAAGACATCCCAAATAATTCTGTTTTAAGTTATAAACGAAAAATATCTTGTTTTTTAAATTGTTTACTATGAATTTGATTATTAAATAGCTTTAAATAAAATATTTTATAGTAATAAAATAAAACGAGGCGGCTGCAAAGACTCTCACCTCATCGAGTTCACAGATGAAAGTCTAGTATTAGTTAAAACACTATTCGCATATTAAAATGCAACTGGTCTATCAAATTATATCTTGAAAATCTGGAAAATATCTCAAAATGCGATTTTAGTGGTTGACTCGTAGATTTCTAATTGTGTTTTTCGGCACCTAAAGGTATGAAAACATGGACCACTGGGAGCAAGAAAACACAATGGTAAATCTACCATTTAACTATGGAAATCGGGTTGTCAGATGTTTTCCACCAAGATATGACTTGGCAGACCAGTTGTATTTTAATACGCGAATCGAGTTTTAACTAATCCTGGAATTCCATCCGTGAACTACATGAAATTATACGTTTGAGCAGCCGCTTCCCGGTTTAAAATGAAGATGTTTGTCAGAGTAAACAGCTGAAAATCTATCGCGCGTAGAGATATGATAATTTGGAAAACTATAGTCAAAGACAAATCCTAATGCACCTGAGGCTCAGGATTTTTTTTGGTAATTAATAGCATTAATTAGAAACCACAATTAAAAAGTGTTTGTCGAAAACACGTAGCAGAGTGCGTTCGAAAGCACCTTTATGGAGCTCAAAAGCAAGGAATCATCCAAAGTCGGAAATTCACATCTGTGGTAATACGAAAGACAGATTCTTAAATCTCGTACTTATACATTTAATAAGCCACAACCCGTTTGAAAAATATATTTCTTTGATTTTTTAAAAAAAATAAATGAAATAAAAATACAAAGTTTTTGTCTGCTTTTTTGTCGAAGCTCGCATCGCGCTCAGTTTCAAAGGTACTTTAATGAAAAATACCCATTTAAAGGGGACTTCTCTAAAATGGTGCATTTCGCTTTCAAGAATACGAATGCTAAACTCTTTCGTATAAATTCACGGTTCCTACACTATTCACACAATTACTCCTATAGAAGACACCCATTTTTTTCTACGCTAAAAGATAAAAAAATTAAATAAATAAATAAATAAAAATAACTAGTTATTTTAACATTTTTTTTTCACATTTTTAACACAGTGGATTTACATCATTTATAAAAATTTCGAAACATTCCGACGACTAGAAAAATTACAAAAATAAAATCTGCATATTTTTCGACCAGAGAGCGTATATGCCAGCGGCTTCCTGCTCACGTTTTGACGACTAAATATCCACAGTTTTGCACGAAATTTTGACGAAGGTTTTAAAATCGTTGTGTTTATAACTGATAAAAATTTCAAAAATACAATAATAACTATTTTCTATGTTAAAGCACCGGACGCGGGGTGGAAAAAAGCGAGAAGAAAACAATTCTTTTACAACTTCATATTATAATGATTATTATTATTTTATTTATTTAGTTAGTTTTTTTACGAATTTTTTACTCGGGCTCCAAAAAACTTATTATATTTATGAATGATAAAAATTTGACAGAGTTTGGAGAATAAGAACTTTTAAACACTTGAGGAGTGGTGGGATATATCTCACATAATTTTAATCGAAATTAGCACCAGAAACTTTTAATTAAATTGTACTTTTATAACTTCATTGAGAAAAAAAGTTGAAAAATTGCTTTTCCTTAATTTTTGAAATAAAAATTTTCAAAAATTTCGGTTTAAATTCAACATCACAGAAACACAGTAATTTGCCTCTGAAAAATTTAAACGACTCGTAGTGGAGGGGGGAAAAATAGTGACTTACAAGCAAGCGCCTTTATTTCTAAATTAGTATGTTTTCAAAAATGTTTTACACTAGTCACACAAAGATATTTTTGACTCACAAAAAACCTGAAACAGTTATCGCAAAAACCTAAAACGGTTTGAGCAATAACTTTTTTTTTTTTTTTTTTTTTTTGTAAATGTTTAATGTATTCTACCCCCCTTCTCCACACACATTTTTTTTTTTTTTTTTGGGGGGGGGGGGGCATACTTCAAAATTACGCAATGATTTGTGAAATCAAAATACAAATTACACGAACGTTAATTTTTCTTTCCAACAGTAGAATTCAATTTAAAAATATACTGATATTAAACCTTTGAAGAAAAAAAAAAAAAAAAAAAAAAAACTTCCGAAAGTCACTTTTTGCAAATTTTGTTTTTTCTGCAAGTAACAATATTTTAGCCCGAAAATTCTAAAACCGAAACATTAGATTTATAACATAAAAAATTCTGAGTCTGGTCAATAATGTATATATATATATATATATACAGAGACAGATCTCAAAAAACTGCTTATTTATGGGCAATAATTTTTGTCTATAGGCTTATGTTAATTTTCCTCCATTAAAGGACCCCTGTTCCTGTCTTCCTCCCTGAAAGACTACTTTTCACGGCGAAAAAGTAGGATTACTTTCATGTGAATTGAATATTTTCAACTGAGCGAAAAATTGCCCATAGGCCGGGAATCGAACCCAGATCCTTCGCTTACAAGGCCAATGCTTTGCTGTTTAAGCTAACTAGGTGATAGCCGGCTGGAATTTTTCGCTCAGATAACCTTATTGGTCATAACATCTCGTCTGTCATTTAGAGCTTTCTAAGGATTATAAATAATTGTTAAGGAAAAAAAAAAGGTGTACCATATTTCCCCTATGTATTTCATCAAACTTGAATTTACCCATCACCTCTATTCAGAAACCACCTCTCTGATAGACCTATTTTGTATAGTCGAACGAGTGATCGCCTTAGAGAGGTTGCACTGTAATATTATATTTAAATGTATTCAATGACAGTCCATAGAAGAGGGGAAAAAAGAACACTTCGGAAAGGCGAAATGGGTTAGCTAGTTCAGCTCTCTATATCTATCTGTCTACCCGTCTACAGCGAATTTTGAATCTGTTCACTTCCAGTTTCCAGACATGCTTATTTATAGTTAATCTATCTAGGTCAAATTAAGAGTCTTTTCGAAATAATTTCCCCTTCATTTTACTTATTAAAATTAACAGGTGAACTAATAAACTGGTCTGCAAACTTCTTTTGAAAGGAAAATGCTGTTATTTTTATTAAATAAATTTAAGCAGCAGACACATTAAGCTTTGCAAATTAGGGCCATTTATTATTATGGATTTAAAAAAAAAAATTATTATAGTCATTTCACATACGTATTACTGATCGTGTTTCCGAAAATTTTAATATTTTTTATCATTATTATTATTTGCTTGAGCAAACGATGTTAATAAAAATTTCATCATTTTTATTAGAGAGAAAGTATATGAAGGAAGGGGAAGGTACTAAAAACCTCGTGAATAGATAATGTTTTAATATTGCCCTATTTACATTAATAAAGACATCACAGAAGAAAATAATAATATTAAATCGATAAATGTAACAATTTTGGTTAAACTTTAATAAATTAATAAAACTGACTCGTATCAATTCTTCAAGGTTATTTAAAAAATACTTTAATTTGCTTTGGGGGGGGGGGTGTAAAATTCGCGATCAATTTATATTACTTTGGGTCAGAATAACGTGGAATTTGCTTTAAGTTGGAGAAGTTATTTCCAAAGTTGGTTTTTCTTCCCATCCAGGGCAAGCTCGGGTAATGAATTTTCTTTTATGAAGTTTTTCCAAAGAAAATTGACAGCTATCTACCTGCAAGCAAGCAGAAAATAACACCATTCTCAGAATCAAAGCTGCTGTTTGTTACATATGTCTTATAAAGATAACATAAATATCGACAAAACAAGTAAGCTGCACGGATTTTTTTTTTTTCTTTTGAAAATTTTAACTATTATCAGTCACTATAGACATAATTAGTGCTTTTTTTTTCTTTTTCTGAGGAGGGGAGGAAGGATAAATGAAATCAGATATTAAAGAATAATTAATTGAAAAACTTATTCCGTTACATGAAGCCTGGGAAAAAAGATCTAGTTGGAGTTGAGAGCCCTTATAAAATGCTTTTTTTAGTTACAATTTATACTCATTTTAAGAAAAAATACCAGCATTTTAGTTTAGTGTATGTGGAAGTGAGGGGGAAGGAGGGCTCCTTTTTCATCCTCAAGTGCCCGGTCAGGTATCCCATGCACACTTGCGATAATGAGGCCGTGCAAAAAGAGTTCAGCTTTTCGTATCTGTATGATTTAGACATCAGAGCTCAGTGAAAGAGAACTTATTTTATAACTTCTCGAGGGGGCGAGTTACTCAATGTCCAGATTCCCTTCATAATGTAAAGTCTACTGGCGTTGATGCATTCGCATATTTAAATTATTTCCTTAGAAAATTAAGATTTTTAGTTTCTATTTTTTTGTATACACTTCTTAAAAAGATGCCTCTGTTTTTCTTAGTTTTTAAAATTTTTCTAAAGTATATACTTAGTTTTAATATTTTACTCACAGTTCGACAGCTTTTAACACAGAAAATATTAAATTAAGCATAGATTTTAGAAATGTTTTGAGATTTAAGAAAAAAAAAAAAAAAAGAAACAGTACACAGAATTTTCTTTTTACAAAATATCAAATTCCTCCAGAGATATTTTAAATATACGAATGCATCCAGCGTCCATAGACTTAACATTATGGAGCAGAATTCCGAAACCGAGTGACCAGCACCCAGTGTTAGAGATCTGCACGGGCCGGGCCTCGGTCCGAAGCCCGAGCCCGGCACGGTCCACGGGCTTCTGAAGACTCGGGCCGGGCCGGACGGGCCTAGTCACTAACCTTTTCGGGCCGGTCCGGGCCCGGGTCTTAATTTTTTTCTGGAGTATCAGGCCGGGCCGGGCCTAACTTATTTTTTCCGTATGAAGCCGAGACTGATTTCGTCCTTCCTAGTCTTCACGCACTAAAAAAATCAGTTCCTGTTGAATCTTCCCGCATGAAAATCCTTTTCTCGACTTGGAAAAGTCTGTTCATAAATCAGTAAAGTTTGACTTGGTCCAAAATTTTTTGCAAAATAGGCATATACTTTTAAGTCGTCATTATTCTACAATTAAACATTAGAATTTATTTTTTTTTAAAGAATCGTAGATCACTAGGCGTCTTAAAATAGAATTAAACACATAATATATATATATATATATATATATATATATATATATATATATATATATATATATATATATATATATATATATATATATATATGATTATGACGGAATTTTTGTTTAAACTGAAAACTGCAAATTTCTTTTAAACTGTTCATTCATGCAAAATGAATACAACAATACGCGAGAAAAGAAAAATATTAAGCATTTACATCTGCTATAGAAGGGAACGTATTTTTTTCTTTCCAATGTCTTAGAAGATTTTACTTTTACCATACACCATTTTTTAGATTTTTTTTAATGTATTAATAATACTAAAGATAACTGAAACATTTATATACAACAAACAAAGGTTCATTAAAAGCGTAAATATCGCAGCCTATGGCACTTCTGCATAGAGATTATAAACATGAAAGAAAAAGAAAAGACTAAGATAATTTTTTTCGGTCTGAACTCTTCCGTTAGAGTAAAGATCAATGTTTTGTAGAAATTCACCGGAGCCGGGTCGGGTTCGGGCCGAATTTTTATTTTTTTTTCGGGCCGGGCCGGGTCGGGTCGGGCCGATATTTTTTTCTTTCGGGCCGGGCCAAAATTTTAACTTTCGGGCCGGGAATTTCGGCCCGTGCAGACCTCTACCCAGTGTTCCCGATGACATTTGACCAACGTTAGTAATTTGGCAAATTAAAAACAAAAAACATTCGCCAAATGGAAAAAGCATTAGCAAAATAAATTCGCCGTGTAGCACAAAGAAAAAAAAATCTTTAACTTTTTAATGTACCCCCCCCCCCTTTTTTATAGGTTTTAAAATAACCAAAGTTTTTGTAACTGCGACAACGATTGTTATTAATCTAATTTCAACTATCCGCTACAAATATATTTAAAAAATATATATTGTATATGTATAAAAAGGAAAAAGAAAAGAAAGAAAAAGAAAAAATTGAGCACTATCAATTTGGCGAATCCAATCGCTTGTTTACTCGCCAAATGAAGAATTTAGTCGCAATTTGGCGCAATGGCGAACGACAGCGAAAACCCTGCCAGCACCCTCAAGTGATCGAGCCGAAGACCGATTCATGTCGGAAACTTAGGGAAGTCCAGCATCATTTTGGAGGCCACTTTTATTAGTTACAAGTTTTCTAAATTCTACATGCACAGGAAATTCACCATCGTTAAAAATATTATTCTCAGGAATTGCTGAGCCGATTTCACACAGTTCAGGGGTGCCCAGAGAGGGGTTTGGTGACGCAAGATGCGTCATAAAATTTAGTTTTTTTTTTTTTTTTTTTTTTTTTTTTTTTTGGGGGGGGGGGGGGGATTTGAGAAAAAATTCATTTTTAGGGGGGATTTTTAAATTCTTAATATTTCCTTTTTCCTTAATGTAAAAAAAAAAAAAAAAAAAAAAAAAAAAAAAAAAAAAAATTCTTGATTTTTTTAATATCACTTTTAATTCTTTTCAACATTTAATTTCCAGGAAAGTTCTTGTATTTTCTTTTTCTAAATTTTAGATAAGGGCAATAAGAACCCATTCTGCTATACTCAACTCGCTATCTATTGTAAATCTTGATTCTTTTAATATCACTCTTAAATTTTTTCAACACTGAATTTTCAGATATGTTCCTGTGTTTTCTTTCTCTAAATTCTAGATAAGGGCAATATGAACTCATTCTGCTATGCTCAAATCGCTATCTTTTGAATGTGCAGTAGATTATAAGTAGAATATATTTTACAATTGATATTTTGTTTAGGGTGGGGGTCAATGTTAAAGTATGATTTTTTTTTTGGGGGGGGGGGATTTGCGTCATTGGGTTTGGGGAGGGGGATGGTCACCACTGACACAGTTCATTATTATTATTCTTTTAATGCTTAGTACATACTCCAGATCAGTATCTGCAATGTTATATAGTTATTATATGTTCAATTAACAGGGGCATTTCAAACAAGCACATGAAGATGTCACATTAGTTAACAAGCTTATTGTCAAATTCAGTGGTTACATGAAGTAGTGTAATATTTCTTGTTTTTTGAAAACTTTCACTTCAAAAATATTTTAACACTCCTCATCACTGCTCACCATTTTCATCCTCAACGCAAATTTTTACTTCTTTTTCTTCGTCCTCCCATCAATCTAACGAACAAAGCTTAAAATGTTTGGAACTCCATTTTTTAAACATTTTTCTTTGCACCATTTTTATTTTGATATTAAAAAAAAGCATCCAAATCTTTAAAACTTATTTATTTCCCCTTCCCCATCTCCGACCCCGAATACAAAGTTAAAATGTTTGAAATTCTTTAAAAAAAAAAAAAAAAAAAAAAAAAAAAAAAAAAAACTTTGCACTATTTTTTGTAACAGTAAATAAATATTTAATCATCTTGATTTCTTTTCCTAGAATTTCTATTTCACTTATCTCTATTTTGAAATCTAAAACTCTTATTTTCCAACTGTTTAAATCTCTATTTCTTTTACTTTCCGCAGTTCTGTAACTTTCCAGAAACAATAAATAAATCATCAATTATATGGATTCCCATGCCCCTTTTACCCCCTCATGAAATTCCGCTTCCCACTCTATTTATTCTCAAGCAAGAGAATGACATTTCTAGTTACAAAGAATAACGATTTTTTTTTTCTTTTTTCTAAACATTTCTACAGTTTGTTTGTTCTCACAGCTTATTTGGCACATAATGTAATTATTTTTAAAATCAATTATTTTTTTGATAGCAAATGATGATACAAAACAATAACCTATCATAATAAATTTTAAAGCAAAAAAATTTCCCCTTAGGTCTATTTTTTTAAAAAAAATTATTATTATTAATCTAAAAAAAAGTCCTAAAGGAAGGAGTGTCCTCCGTGGGGGTCTTTCTAAGGGAACCTAATCGATATTTACGCAAGGAATTTCAAGGCTCGATATTTTTTATTATGTTCATTTTGTGAAACCTCTTTCACAAGAATAATGTTTAATCGCGCTATTAAAAGTAAATATTTTCGCACATGGAATTCTTTAGGTTAAAAAGTAAAAAAGTTAGATGAATGATGAATTTTTTAGTCGCCCGGGCAACCTGGCACCCGGGGATTATCAGACTGTTTGTAACAACTATAGTTAAAACAATTGAGCTTAAATAATAATAATAAAAAATACATATGACATCTAAGCCACCTTTAAAAATTGAGATTCAATTCAAATAAAAATAATTCCACTTTTTTTGTAGGGTAAATTTGGCTGGATGTCACGAAAGTTAACTATTAAGTAATCCTTTTCTAATTCTGAAATCACAAGTTGGAATTTGCGCGTCAAACCCTGAAGTGCATTCGTACTATATTGAAGTTTTAAAAATATCCAAATCTTGGCGTAATAGTATATAGTACAAGGATACAGTATAGTGGCTTTTATTATAAAGAAAGTAACTTGTAGTAAATCTTAGCAACGTATATCTATTTCATAAAACATGAAATAATTTAATATAATTAAAATGAGCCCCAAACAATGTGTACCCCTACAGCATTATGTAAAGGAATACTTTTGTGTGGCCCCTGTAAATCAATAACAGATATTCTTTGCAACACAGATTGTACAGAATGTATATTTTGGTATGTACTTCATAGATGGACATCAATTTTACTATGTTCGAAGGAATGTCAAACCATTAAAATGCACTTGAAACTATTTTTTCTTATTTGACGTAATTTTAAAGGAATACTTTTGATTGTCCCTGTCATTAAACTTCTCATCCGATTTTCATAAAATTTGAAGTGACTCGACAAAATTATGCAACAATTATATATTTTAAATTTCAAACCATTCGGTTGGGTGATTTTTCCTAAGTTATATGAGGACAGGCGAACTGAATGACAATTGTAGGTACTACGTATTTGCATAATTACGAACGCACCTAATAAAACCTCCAACAAATGCAAAGGCAGCAAAGCCTAAAATCAACTGTTTTTTAGACCTAAGAAGTTTCTTTCTAATGCGTCAGAGTACCATGTAGAAAACATAATGCCCTTTACGAAGCAGAAGACTACCAAGAATTTCTTTTCCCTATCACAATATTTTTTTTTGCACTGTACGCACTGTACTATGTATATATGCATACATGTAATGATTTCTATATGTGCTTCTATGTATAACGTTTTAGAAGTTTTGCAGAAAAAAAAAATTCTAAACACGCCATTTGTAATATGCTAAAATGTGCACAACCATACTTGCCAGTCCTAAACTGGAAAAAATGTGAACGGTATTTACCTAAAAAGCATTTGCGTTTTTTAAAATTTGCCAATCATCCGGATTTTTCATTAACTTGATTTGCCTCAGTCTCGAGCGGTCCGGATAATCAGCCCTCTACTTTAACTAGACCTTGGATGATAGTGTGTTAAAATAAATTGGAGAAGTCAAACTAGAAATAAATACGCTTGGTGCGGTTTAAATAACAATTAAGAGAATAAAATCTCACAAAAATGCAGAATTTTACAATACATCAAAACTTTGCTAGAATTTAATTATGCATAAAAATTAAACTATCTATTGTAATTAAACGCATGCTCTGGCCAAAAAAGAAAGAAAATTTATTCGAAAGCATATTTTTAAATGACAAATTAATGCATATTTTAAGAATTTTTCTTTACGATGTAAAATATTGATTCTACGTCGCATTAAGAAAGCGGAAAAAGTTAGGAGGTAGATATTGATATTTTTTTCCACAGGACGCTATACTTAGGAAAAAGCTGCTCGTGGCATTTGTTCTTGACAGGTCTCTAGAACTTTTCTTTTAAGTAAAATAGCTGATTTCCTTTTGGAAATTCTCTTTTTAATTAAGTTTCATAGATAAAAGAATTAACTTCGGTGCACAGAAATTTCTTCCATACATTTCTTAAAAACAGCGTGTAAGAAAATGATATTGTAACTACATAATAATCTTTATCGAATACTTACAACTTAAAGCAATTAAAAAGTTTTTTTTTTTTTTTTTTTTTTTTTTTTTTTTTAACGTAAAGAAATTTTTTATAATAGCTGATAATTAATAATTACTGACTTTCTTATATATATAAAATAATAAAATTTTTGGAAATACATTTTCACATAATGGAACTTTTGCAAATTTGGAAAAATTTTATCAAATATAAGAGATATAGGAGCTCTTCAGCACAGGGCAGTGTGGGGCGGGGATTTTATCAAGCATCTGCCAGTTACAGTGACGATGTTAAAAGGAATTCCTTCAGAAAGGAATTTTAAAGGGAAGGTGATTCGAATAATCGTTCTCATACAAAACAAATTACTGAAAATAGTGCATAGTACCTGCTCGATCGTATTTATGCTTTGCAATTTTGGCAATGTCTTTTTTATCATCTGCGTCTGTTTATATCAGTTGGTAGAATGTTTTGTATAAAAAACGTAGCCATGAGCGGCTTGAGTTGTGATTTAGTTAAAATAAACGACAACTCACTAGAGAGTTTTATTCTATGTTTTACTGGGTTTAAATGAGTGTTTTAAAATGAGCTATCATCATATTGGTCCGAAGAGCACACAGGATTAAATGCAATGAGTAAATCTCAATCAATTGAATTGAAGATGAGAAAATGTAGAAAGAGTTCCGTACAATGAAATTAATCAAAAGATTATTCCAGTAAAGTTAGTAATTATTAGTAGGCTAATGTTATTTCCTTATCTGTACAGTTTTATAAAAATTTAAAACTATGTTCAATGGTGCAAAAACAGAAAATTTATCGTTTATAGCCACAGAAATAAATCTAAATATTAAAGATAAAAGGGCTGTTGCGGATTTAAACCAATCTATTGAAAATAGTCACATATATAAAAATAAATCTGATTTTGTGACACAGATGGCAAATACTATAATTGAAAATCGTAAAAATGAAGAGCCAAAACAATTTTATCGGGAAAAAAATGAAACTTGAATGATCAAAAGATGAATTAGAACTGGCTAAAATTAAATCTGGCTAAATATAATATTACTGAGAGTGAAATAAAATTAGAATCGTTAGATCAATCGATAAAAAGTATTCGAACTTTGATTGTAAAAATTAATACCCGTCCGGAAGGATGGAGTTTTTTCGTTTATTCTTTAGAATGAGATTTTAAGACTAAAAAATGTTTCGGAACAAAATAAAGTAGAAATTCTGTTAGATTTATGAGGAGACAAAGCGTCTAACAAAATAACTTACATGATAGATATATCAAGAATTATGAATGAATTAGTCTTAAAATAATTTCAACCAACGACATATTTTTGTTTAGAGAAGTTTAGGAAAAGCTCTGAAACAACTAAATGAGACTCGTGTACAGTTTGCTTCACGACAATGACCAAATGGGTATATTACCTAAATTTAACCCATTAACGCCCGAATTATTTTCTTCGCAAAAATTTAAATTTTGTATTTCCCACCACTTTTAAAATCAAATTAACTTTTATCTAAATTTATCGAGGATTCTGTCTCGTGAAAGAAGGTATATATTTATGTTTTTCTTTACTGGTGGGAAAACCGCTTTCCTGCTGTTTTTGTAACCGCCCTCAAAAGAGGACGCTGGGCGTTAATGGATTAAGAAATGTCTCCGATTTCGAGAGTCTAAAAGAACTCATTGTATCATATAAATTATACCAAACATTAGATAAAGAAACTGCTACCCATCTCACATTAGAGTGAGAAAAGAAGATAAACTGTTTTTACTAGAAGAATTAGGACGAGAAATTTATTTATATTCCACATCACGTGAAAAACCTCGGACTCTTAGTGATAATTTTAGTGTTAATCGGAAATATACTAACTCCAAAAGTGTGGCAAAAATATTTTTTATCTGATGTTAAAACATTAAACTGCGTTTTATGCCATGAACATCACCTTCTTACAAAATGCCCACGTTATTTGAAATTATTTGTCAATGAAAGAGTAAGCGTAATAAAATGTAATAAGTTATGCTTTAATTAATTAAATTTACAGTCAACAGCGAATTGTCCATCAAAGTGCATTTGTTTTTCTAAGAAACGTCACCATAAAACTATTCATTTCCCAAAAACAAATAATAGCACATACATGAAAAACTATGTTTCATCGGAACATAATACACAAGGTAAAATAAATGTGGAAGAATGTTCAGAAGTGAAAGAAAGCATATTTCGTGTACTTACAGCTGAATACCTCGTATGACACGACAAATCCTAAAAATTTGAAAAAGCTTATTGCTTTAATTAAATTAATTTTTCAATGTCACCCGCTCATTTTTGAGATTTAAATTTTAAAAGAGAATCTTAACTTCAACGTTTTGCGTGCAGACATCATAGCTTGGCGATAAGCCATCTCCATAGTAAACAGAAGGTTCTTGGTTCGAACCCCCAATGTTGGAACTAGAAATTTTCATACTAAGATTGATTTAATTAGAAGAAATTTCGTATTTTTTGCCAATTTAATGGTTTATATTATTAGGGTTTCGTTGATCTCATATTCATAATAATTTTTTAATTCAATTTTCCTTCTATTTTAAAAACTATTGTGCTTTATTAATGATTCAGCATTTTAAATTTCGTTTAAAAACTTTTTTCGTGTTTAGAAATTTAAAATTTCTTTCACATCTCTTCTATTTTTTTTAAAATTTCGGATTAAAAAAAAAATTGAAATTTTGGATTTTATTTAAATAATCTGATTTGAACCTTTTGAATTTGATTAAAATAAATAACTTCCTTTTATAAGTACAGTAGAACCCCGCTAATTCGGACCCCGTTAATCCGGATAATCCGGATCGGTTTGGTCATTTTTCTTCCCAAGTTTGGCTAATTTTCATAACATTAACTTGTTTTATCGTCGTATTCTGAATAAAAAAACTTTTTCTGAAATCTTTTCGGAAGAATTAAGCAAAGTAAGCATTTTTACTGTCAGTAAATATTCAAAAGGTTTAACATAAATGTGATTTCCACTAAGTATGTTTTATTTTATTTCATTTTTTTTTTTTTTTTTTTTTTCTAATTCTCCGGATAATCTGGATTTTCGATAATCCGGATTGGGTCTGGTCCCAGTCAATCCGAATTATCGGGGTTTTATTGTATTTTAAAATTAAATTTATTGGAGCTACAATGTATGTAAGAATTTAAAATTATAAAATAACAAATTGGATTTATTAATTAAAGGATAAATTGTTTTGAAAGAAATATTAAACGGAACCCGCTGTGCGATCTGCGATAACACTTACTAACTTATTTTGAGTATATAATAACATTGTTAAAGGAAAAAAGAAGTATGTAGAAAAGCTGACCCACAAGTGGTATGAAATAACCCTAATGTATCTGTACTTTTCCTATGCATTGTTAAATGCACTTTTATAGTGTATTTATAATTTCTTAAATCTGTTTAAAACATTTTTGAATTATTTTGTGGTAATATATGCATTGTTTTATTATGGGCATGAAAAGTTTCTGCAAAATTTGATTGCATGCATTTTTATTTAAGGGAAAAATAAATGTAAACAATATTTACCAAATCTTAAATTACAACTTTAAAGGAGTATAAATGCTTCATTTGTGCAAATCTTATTATCTCGGAAAAAGCTTTTTATCTTTTGAACCATAAAAAAATCAATTGCCATCACTTATTTTTTATTACCTTTGCTCTTTTTAAAAATGGTCGAAGTATACGTTTCTCCATCCAATTGTATCATTTCTTAATAATTTTGTATCCATCTTAAAGAAGTAGAATTGCCAAACTAATTGTTCACATTTACAAGGACCTGGGGGGGGGGGGGACTTTTATCAAATGTCACATTTTATATTGAAATTTTCGATTTAAAATAAAATGACCGAAAACTAGTCAAATCAAGTGTACTTAAATATATTTTTCCTACACCCCCTACCCCTCTCACACACACACGTAAGTATTGCTCTTAAAATTCTTTTCAACTGTTGTTTCTCGTCTGCATAAATGGAGGGAGCAGGGAGGGGGGGGGGGCGGTTTTTAGAGAGTGCTTGCTGCTTTTCTCTTAATAGTTTTCAAACTGGCTCATTAAATTCAGTTTATTATAGAGTAATAACATAAATTCCTTTTTATTGCGACGAATTTCTGAACTTAATTATCTTCGGAAAATAAAATTGTACATTTATTTTATTTAATAGTTTCCTTTTTTTCAACATTTATATTTTGCATTGTTAAAAAGCGTAATTTCGGTTTATACGTATTTTAATTATCCCATTTATAGTAACACAAATATCAGTAAATTTGCATTCAATTTCGCTAAAATAAAATAAAATAAAATAAAGGAGGGGAAAAAAAAGGTTTTTTTTTTTTTTTTTTTTTTTTTTTTTTTTTTAAGAAAATTTTGAATTTTAAAAATGTTTAAAATAATGTTCTGGATTTGAATAAAACCTATAAACTAGTCGTTGGGGGACCACCGTAATACTTACCCATCATAATATAAAATATGAAAACAAAACTCGTGTAAACTATCTATGGCAATTTCACAATAAAATTTAAATGCATAATTAAATAATTTTAATATACATAATAATGCTCTATTAATGAATTGCTGATGTACCAATTTCGACAAATTATATAAAACGCCAAACTACTCAAGTAATACCGAACTGCGTAAAAGAAACATCCTTATAACTCCAAAAAAAATTAATAATAATATAAACTAACAAATTATTGCGTTGGATTAAGCGTCTCATTTTCAATTAAAATATACCTCTGAATTGAAATTTGAATAAAATACAGGATCACGAAAAATCGAAGAATTTGGAAAACAGGATTACAAATATCTCGGCAACTAATAATCCGATCGACTTCGTTCTATATCCAAAATGTGTGTTATTTTATTGCCTTTTACGTCTATTTCTAAGAACAAAAAAATTCGAAAATTTTTATATACCTTTTATCAGGACGAATTTTTCGAGAGTCCGAAAAAAATAGTTCCGGATAATCGAGGTTACTGATATTAAATAGGCCTCGTTCCATTCTTACATACTAAGTACATACAAAATTTCAAGTCTCTATCTCAATTTGTTCGGGAGATAGAGCGTTTATAGACAGACAGACAGACAGACGGACGGCAAATTTTTTTTTCTAAAAATATGTTTTTCGGAATCCCCACTATCTAAAACGTGTAAATCCGTCAAAAAAATTTTCGATTTTCAAAACGATTGCAAGATTTACCCTATACTACGTATGATGGGTAAGTAATAAAAATTAACAACCAATCTTTTCAAAGGCAATATTCATACCACTTAATTTTAATTAGGGATGCACCGAATAGTGATTTTGGCCGAATACCGAATGCCGAATATTCGGCCGACAGGTGAACCAAATACCGAATATTCGTCTTTTTAAATACATTTTATATTTCAATGTTTAAAGGTATTAAAATGCTACTTTTTAAAACAATTTTACATAATATTTAGTAAAAGAAACTTACATTTTGATAAATAAGAGTTTTTATAAGAACATTTAGTATTGAAAAAAATCTGTCGAGTTATTTAAGAAGCACAATTATGAGACTTTTTTAATTAATAAAATTTTAAATTTCATGGTTTTTTCTACGAATTAAAATAAATATTTTAAAATCAAAGAGAAATAATGAAAAAATGGTCGAAGAAAAATTTTACAGTCTTTTAATTGTCCTTTTTCAGTAACTCAAGGCAGATTTTTTTCAATATAAAGTACAAATACTTTCAACTTAATTTTTAATAAAGGAATATCTAGCTCATAGTTCTTTTCTTATGAATGATGGCATTTCCCCCCCCCCCCCTTCCCATCATATCATATTTTATAGAAATCAAAGCATGTGAGTTGAAAATATAGTTAGGGTATCATATTTATTGTTAATTCTACAAAAGAAAACATAAGTTTGATCTACAGCGAGATGAAATACAATGTATTTATGACACAATAAGTTGATTATGATTATGATTTCATGAACAAAAATTGCCTTGATAGTTATTACTATTCTCAAAAGTTTTTCTTTCTTGTTTAAGGACTTTTATTTGGGAAAAGCAAGAAACAGATTATTTACTAAACAAAATTTAGGAACTTGCATTTGCATATTATTTATTCCCAAGGAAAATCCTAATAAATCAACATCTTAATCCTTCTCATGGTTAATTTTCTTAAGTTATACTGTATAAACAACAAATAATGTAAAAACGTTCTATTTTATTTAAATATGATTTTTTTTCTAAATAGTTAAAAATAGAAATTGTGAAAAGTTTTTAAAAATGTGTTTTAAAAGGTTTTATTAAGTATTGGATTTGGCCGAATACTTTGATATTCGGCCAAACCGAATATTCGGCCGGCCGAATAGTTTCATATTCGGCCAAGCTGAATATTCAGTTTAACCAAATAGTTTGATATTCGGCCTAACCGAATATTCGGTAACATGGTCGAATACCGAATACATACCGAATATTCGGTACATCCCTAATTTTAATCACAAAAACTTCAACCTTTTTGACTAAAAGTCGCTTGCCATCACATATTAAAGGTAATTTTTGCTTTATTTAATTGTAAAGTTTCTGCCAATAGATAAGGAATATTCTTTTTTTTCTAAAATAATATTAACTTAGTAGCTGGAGGACCACAGTTTGAAGAACCTCTTTTTTAAAACCATATTAACAAATTTCCTTAAGCCTAGTTACTTTTGAAATAGATTTTAATGGGAATGTTATGCATTTAATTTTAACACAAAGGTTTCCTCATTTGCATAGCAAACGCGAGCTGTTTTTCTGGTTTTTGTATCTCACTATTGGTATTCCTTTCATTGGGACCATAGAATATTTCTGTTTAACCCTTTCCGGCGCGGTGTCCCTTAAAAAGGACACCTAATTTTAATTTTACTGGCACCAAGAATATTTAACTAAAATTTTCCTTTGATAAAATGCCTGAAAATAAGCAAGTTCGTATTCTCTAATAAATTCGTTTATAAATTCTGGTGGCAGATAATTATTTCAATTAAACTTACTCCGCGCCGGAAAGGGTTAAGACAGGATTTTGTTATAGACATAGCATCTATTTTCATTGGTTATACGGTACTTTTATTTATATACCCCCCTTTCAAGTGTGTTTCTTAAAACCGCATTTACAAGAGATTCTGAACATATTTGTTTAATTCGTAAAACATTTGGTCTACAAGGGGAAACAGAATAAATACTTTGTGATTTCAAAAAGAAGGCAAATTCTTGCTTATAACAACATCGGAATGTCAGGTTCAAAGAATTGCTGATAAAATTAAACGTTCAAAGACTGTCAGTTTTAATTTCTTACGGAATTCAACTATTAATGTTACTGCAAAATCTACAGGAAAGCCGAAAATTCTTTTGAAACGAGCCGAAAGTTTGATTATTCGCACAAAAAAGTTCAAAGCACAAAAAAGTTCAAAGTAAAAGAATGACAGCAAAAGTAACTGTAAGCCAGATAAAAACGCTAGCATTAATATCGACTCTACAAAGATAAATAAAAGTTAAGGGAGTTCTTAAAAATGTAAAATCAGGCAAATAAGATATAGGCGATATAAAATGGCAATAAAATAGTCCCTATTCCGTTTGCAGGGAACACCTGTAGTAACACCTGTATTAACAAGCGAATTGGTCTAAAATTATATTCAGTACTGAAAAGAAATTAAAATCGATATCCAGATGGTATTCATTTATATTGCCATAGCCTCCAAAAAGAAAAACTGGTATTTTTCGCGCGTCAATTAAGTGAAGGCTTCCTAAAGATTTGGGCTGCTTTTTTCTTGCGAGGTAAGCTTAGAATTGCTTTTCCAGACGGATATTTAAAATAGATATTCTTATATTAACATGTTTGAATGCCATTTATTGAACATGGGTGAAAAAAAATACCGGTTTTAATAAAATTTTCTACAAGATAATGTCTAAATTCATTCTGAAAAAGACACAAAAAAGTGGCTTGTTAATAAAGAAGTCCAATTGACTGGCCAGTCGATGAATCAAATCAAAATACCATGAAGAACATTTAGGATATTAGTGCGCAATAAATATCGAAAATTGGTCAAATCACGAAGCCATACATCGAAATAAAATTAACATCTGGAATTTGGTAGGTATGATGTGTTTTGTTACCTTAACAAATTCAAAGCTATCTAAACGCTATACTGTGTTGCATTGAAATTATTAAACACAAAACAAGCTCATTTGACATGTAATATTTCCATAATTTGTAAAAATCTGTTACGCTCTTTTCATTTTTCTCGCTGTGGATATCGAATAAAATTTCAACGTATTATATTACATTTATAAAACAAATATTTTTAAATGTTTCGGTATGTTTATATTGACTATTTAGTTTGATAAGTTGAATTGTTATGATTTATATATGGATTATTATAATTATATTTTTTTATTTAGACAATTCCATGGTTGTTCCTATCATTTTGCACTCCAGTGTACCGTAAAATGGGGTGAATCGGGACACTTTTCAACTTTTACGTTAAAAAAAAAAGCAACAATAGATTTTTTTTATTTTTTTATTTTTCCACTAGAAACTTCGGTCTTGTTTTGTTCTTTATTTTTTAAGCAAAATTGAAACATTTTTACGGTTTATATATTTATTATTTATTTTTATAATGGTGTTCCAATTCACCCTGCAGATAGGGGTGAATCGGAACAAATGATATAATCTTTATTTATACTGATTCAAACTTTAATAGGGTTAATAAAAACAGGTAATAATGATAGGGGAGGAATAGGAACACACACTTAACTGTGAAACCAAGCCTTTATTTTATTTACAAGTAAAGATATACCTTTTTAAAAATTAGAAAACAGCTTTGAAATCAAGAAAAATTAAAATTTATTTTAAGAAATTATATTCAAATTGCAGAAGTAGAATTTAATACAAATTCAGCCCTGTTCTGTGTTATGTTTTACTAGTAGTCATTGGGTAGTGAATCTATTGAGTAGCCACAATCGCTGCATTTATTAATAAGATCTACTAATACGCCCTCATCCCCAGCCCTTAGTGCTGTTTGCATCCTTCTCTTTTTAATTTGTTTTTCATTTTAAGATGTTTGTGTAATATTGCGGATGTTAGAGAATAATTCTCTGCAGTTTTTCTAACTAATTTGCTATTTTTAAATTCTTTTATTGTGTGTTCCATGTCTGTTCGATTAGGCGTTGACTTTTTTGTTTAACCAAGTAATTTCTTGGCACCTTTAAACTGTTTAAGTAATTAGAACAAACAAAATATTGTTACAATACATATTCATACATATGTTTTCATACATTACATGAAACTATTACTGTAGAGATAAATAAACCATGAGAGAAAACGTGTTCCGATTCACCCCGTAAATCTTAAACCTGTGATGTTACAAGCCACTTTTCATTTTTTCATTATGTAGCTTAGAAATAAGTAGAATTTAATATAGCATATCGTTAATATATCTATCATTAATTAAAAATCCCCTCTCTTAGGTTTAGAATACGAAAAATACTGTAGTTACATACAAAGTTTGGAAGACCTTGAAAAAAATAAGGTTTTTGAGGATCCTCTTGAAGTTTTTTTTATATACCTGATAAAACAGAATTTTTTCTCCAGTACTTAACAATTCTGTTTTCACAGATTATACTTTCTACGAAAAAATCCAAGTACAATACAGACTGTAAACAGAATCGCTAGAGCCTAGAGGATTCGTTTTAAAGAGGTCTTCATCTTAGATATAAATTCACTATATTCTTTATGATAGCAACATGAATATTTAAGACAAGTGTCATACTGAAAATTTTTTCTTTATTTATAAACTTTATTTTCAATGAATTAAAAAAATATCATTCAATGTAACAATTTTTTTTCTCGATAGAGTTAAATGTTAAGGGGAAGGAGCCATTTTGAGAACTATTGCACTCCCTCTCCCATCTCTCTCGCATGCCGCTGATGTCATGAAAATTTAATGTCTGGCGAGCTGAATAATCTACAAACATTTTCAAAGGAAAATGTGGATGATTAACAATATTTTTTTCTCTGCTACAAGTATATTTTACTGTTTTAATTTTTAACTGACGAGCTGACTTTATTTGAAGAATAATTTTTACAAAGAACATTTTCCCTCTAAACACACAAATACTATTCTAAGGAAATGTACTAAATCATTTAGAATAAATAGCACGGAAAACTAATTTCAGTTACTCACAAAATTAATTGTAAACAAACTCTGAATAAATTAATCTAAAAACTTGGTCGATACACAAATTAATGATTAGAAAGCAAGCTAGTATAAATGTACAGAGATGAAGGAATGATAAATTGAATTCTGCCTAAGGGAAGAAAATCATGAAAGCTAGCACACGCTTATTTTTTAACACTTTCGAACAAGCTGAAAAGTGTTCACGACTCTGGTTTTCAATTTTCTTATTCGCTATCTAACTCTCATAAATGAACTCGGATTGACCTGTAATTTTTTATATGTTACTGGCGTTTACTAGAGAACGATCACGATGAAAAATGAGATTATAACATTTATAATTCGTTTACAAAAACAGTAAAAAGTACTCCGTTGCAGTACGATTGATGTGAAAAAATCATTTCAAGTGCATTTTAATGACGTTAAACAAGTTTAAATATATCGAAATTGACATGAAGGGCACAAAAAATGCATTCTGTAAAGTATGAGAATAAAAGCATTTATTATTCACTTACAGGGCCATATACAAAAGAATCTCGTTACATAATGGTCTTATGGGAAAACTGTTTATAGTGTACTTGAATTATGTTACACTGTTTCAAATATAATGAAATTTATATACATTATTGAGGTTTACTACAAGATACTTGCTGTAGAATATGATGTACATAATATCTATTGTTTTCTTACAAGTACTCACAAAACATTTCAGATACCATACTGTATCCGAAGTTTATTAGCAATAATTGCTGGACAGGGTCTGACAAATCCTAGGCACCGGGTCACCCGGACGACTAAAAATTCTCTTGGCGACTAACTTTTTTTTATTTAGTAATAAATTTTACCTTCTATAAATTTAAATGGACCATTTGTAAAGGATTTCATTCCCGAAAAATCAATTGGCAAATGATATTTCAAATCAAAATCTCAAAGTCATTGATAATTTATGTATATAATCTTTTGTTGGGAATTAAAGGTAAGGATATTAATTTGTCTACTTTTAATGTTTATTTTCATATTTTGTTTCTATTTCATTTTTACAATATAAAAGCGGTATTATCTTAAAATTTTGCTGAGTCTGATTTTTGTTTTTCATTGAACAGTTAATTTATTTACTACAAAATGACATATATCACTCAGAAGTAGCCGAATACGATTAAGAGTAGTTCCACTTAGCATTACGTGTGTTTATGTTAGAAAAGTGATTCTTCAAGTTGGCTCGCAATATTTTTTGTCGACGTCTAAAAAATTTCGACTTTTGTCAGTCCCTGGTGCTGGAAGTTCGTTTTATGTTATATTACGCATTTTTAAGTTTAAATAAATTTTCATATACTACGTGGTGTGTATAAATACTATAGATCAGGGCTGTCCAACCCGGCGACCCCGGGTGCAATGGCGCTTTGACGTATTTCTTGGCGCCCTTCCGAATGTTTCTTGTTACTAGCTTTCTAAGAAGTTACCAATTTTTGAAAATATAAAAAATTTAAATCATTAATGTTTGCATGCTTTTTATACTGTATATAGGCAGTATCAATGTTTTTGGCTCTTAAAATTGCTAAAGTATTTCAGATGAACATCCTTCAAAGAAGTACAACTCTAAATTTACTATGATTTATATTTGATCTGTTCTCTTATCTATTATATGGGCATGACTATGATTATGAGATGTGTGTAAGTATGTTTATCTTCGAAGTTTTCAGGTTCTAGTTTTTGTAAAGCTAAAAATCCATTTAAAAATTACTCATTTTTAAACCATATTAACATTAAGGTTTTGGCTCCTTATCTTAAATATGTTTTTAAAATAAGCTCCTCTTAAAGAGCTGTAATTCTAATTTTACTATGATTTTATTTTAACTGTTGTTTATTTTTACATGGGGATATATATTATTGTAAATGTGAGGTGTATGTGCATGCAGAAGTCGAGTACATGTTACTAACACTACCGAAGTGAGATAGCATTGCATAGTCGAGCCCTTAATTGTTTGCCAACAGCTGAAGTGCCCTCCTGGACAGGCCTGCTATAAATCATTCGTATACGGGAGTATGCAAAATAATTCGTAATCACTACAGAGTTCATGTGCAAATTGCTTAAAAGTTTTTTTTTCTTTTTTTTGAACAATTTAAGCTGAACTATACTTAATATATTTAGAGATATTTTCAGAATATAAATACAATCGTGAACGAGCCACACAAATTATCGGATACATGACCGTCTGTAGAATTTTTAATTGCAGTATACATAAAGGCAAGAAAACAAAAATCACACAAATAAAACTCAAACCAGTGGACCTGTTCGAGGATTTCGCATGCAGTTTAATATTTTTAGCAATATCAGTTATTTTTTGGTAGCACATTTAAATTTCTACAGAAAAATGAAGTATAAAAATATGTGCAAACAGCATTAACCAAGCCAGATTATCGTCTTATTTATTCCATCAATGTTACAATAAAATCTTGTCAAATATGGCAAAAGACAGGATTGAAAAGAAAAAGAAAAATTACAATAGTTTTTAACAGCATTAGAGGATGACGTCGTCCACTTAGAGGAAAACATGGGCAAAGAAGAATAAATTTAATACATAAAAAATACAATTTAATCTAATATAATAAAGCATAATTTTTGAACTAGACATGAAATACTACTTCTTGGATTAATTGATGAAGTGTTTTCTTCAAAAGGTGTTTAATTTCGATTTTGCTTGTTAATTACAAATACAAAATAAAGCCATGCAAGGATATTCAAACTTTATCTTTTTTGTGAAGAAAAAAAAGTGATTGCCCTATATTAGAAATCAGTTCAAAAACCTTCCGAATGATACTTCATTTTTATGCGCTTTATAACTGCGTAGAAAAAGAGAAGTTGACAGGAGAAATAATACATGATAAATTTAACTAAGCCTACAATAATTATTTCAGTACGTTATGTGATTGATTTTATGTATATTATCAAAAAGATTTAAAAATTTGCATCTGTAGGCAGCTATATCAATAGGAGAGAGTGTTGTACCTTGGGACAGTTTTCACATTTTAATTTTTTACTTCAATGATTATAATCCGATTTAAAATTTGAAGGCAGCATTTCAACACACCAATATTCATCTCTATGATATATTTTTAGAAACTCGGGCAATTTGAAAATAAAAAATTGCCACTCATTTAAAGTAAGAAAGGCAAATTGTCCCAAGGTACAACAGGGTGCTGTATCTTGGGACATACTGCATAATTTAGGCAATAGATATATAACTAATTAATGTTTTTGTGCAATAACTAATACAATATTTTGTAAAATAACAATAACAATTTTATATCAACAAAACTCTTTTTTGAAGAATTAGGAAATAAAACTCAATTTTTCATGATAGGCAAAGACATCAACTAACTTTAGATATATAGAAGAGTAGAAAAGAACAAAAAATTCCCAGCACTATTGCAAGGAAGTAATCTATTTTCTTGATTTCTAATTTCTGACACATCTGTGGTATGATCATAATCAATATTGTCACCATCTTCAATACTAGATAAAACGAGTTTATCATTAACAGAAATAAAACTACTATTTTGTTCTGGAAATGGTGTTTTCATTTTCTTGCTACAGCAGTTTCCTACTTGGCAATTTCAACTTTTACTAAAGAAACTTTTAAAATGCGATATTTTCCTTTTCTTCTACACACACTGCTTTTACAAATTGCAGCTATGAAAAATGACAATATCATTGCTGGGAATTCGATATTTTGAGAATGTTAAGATAAACTTGTTAT
This sequence comes from Maratus speculifer, assembly GCA_964019185.1. NCBI lineage: Eukaryota > Metazoa > Arthropoda > Arachnida > Araneae > Salticidae > Maratus > Maratus speculifer. The sequence goes on along the minus strand of OZ025296.1, from coordinate 195,887,520 downwards.
GCAAACATCTGATAACACATTTGCTGCTACAAATTCAGCTGTTTCATTCAACATTTCAGTTGAAAAAGTTTTTAAAATGCATTTCCAACAATTTCTACTACAACATGCATTGTGATTGTCTGTTCAGGATGTGATATCATCTAATCATTACCACAAAACTTGTGGTATGTTTTCTACGCCCCCAAAGACAGTACAGCCAAGTAGCTGCAGTTTAGGAGAAGTATAGATCGGAATTGTAAACAAAATAATTTCAACTTCCCAGTATTTCTCTATTGTAAAAATGGAACTATGGCTCTTATGCTATCCATGATTAACAACATAGTGCACTACATAAAAGTAACTTTAAAATTGATTCAAACCCAGAAAAATACATCAGAACATTTGCTCTTTAAAACATTGCCTCACATGGAAAGAAAAATGTTTATTGGAAGTTACCAGATTCATATTTACAAAGTTCAGTTATAAAAAAATATACAAAATAAAGTTGAGTTGTTTTCATTTACTGTATGTCGCATGTTTTGTGGAATCTTCTGTAAAAAAAGTAATGAAAAAAGTTATTTATGCAAATTATTACAAACCACGCATTTGTTACAATGTCTCAAGTTACAATATAGTTTACTGTTACAAGGTACAATCATTACATGGTTTAAATAAAATCAAAATGATTGTAAATCTAGAAGCACTATCATTATTTTCTCATGGCCAAAGCATTTAAAAATCTTCTCTTTTATAAAAAAGTAAGTTGCAATTGACTTCTTGTAAAAGTACATAGCTAAAAAAAGAAATTTGAATGGAGAAAAAAATTTACTTTGGACTAGTGAAAAAAAAATTTTTTTTTCTTCAAGACATTTATTTATTGCTTCCGATGTTGTCTATTAGTATGATGGAATCAGCTGGTTATAAGTCACTATTAGACATTTCATTGTTGTCAATAGTTTTTTAGAAATTGTCAATGTCCCGAGGTACAAACGTCCCAAGGTACAACACTCTCTCCTACATTATAGGTGAAATTATATGGGGTAAAAGAGCCATAATTTTACCAATGTGACTCTGGAGATTTTGGAAATTCAGTTTTAAGAATTATGTTATATAGGGCAACAAAGCCATAATTTTACCAATGTGTCTCTGGACATTTTGGCAATTCAGTTTTCAGAATTCAATGTTAATGATGAATTAAAGTTTTAACCTTTGTAAACAAGCTCAGTTAGACTCACTCTAGCAAACAGAAATTTTGAAAATTCCATTTCTTTGAAATATACATGCAAAAAAAGAGGTAACTGCAACATTGAACTTACATTTGAATCATGAAGTAAATATGTATTGATACATACATTAATGCATTTATATACCTTATTTTTTTTAAAAAAAGATTGTTTAATAAAAGTACTTACCATATTTGAATTAAAAGCTGACGAAGTTAAACCAAATCGACATTGTTTGTAAAAAATATTCGAAAATTTTCGACAACCTATCACAGCAAAAACATAGTTACAATTGATCTAACAACGTTGTTTTTAAAAAGTAAAGACGGTGGTGCAATGTTGCAACAGATGAACCTTAAAATGCATCAACGGTTTATTATAAAATAGCCTTTGGTTCAGTTACCAACGAAATCAATTTAAAGCATTTACATGCTACATTTTAATATATATGTTTAAGCTTTTAAATAATTATAGTTATAATAAGTTGTTAAAACAATAATATAAAGTACACAAAACGTATAATAATAATTATAAAAGGTAAGGAAACTTCAGTTTCAGAGAGATTATTTGTTTTACAAACTATTTTCTAAAAGAAAAATAACAAAATACATTGACAATGTTTCCTTCTGTACCATCATTTTCTTTTTCTCTTTTAAAAACGACTTGATCAAACAGAAATTTAGTAAGATTTTTTATTTTTAAAAAAATCTTCCTCTTAATCAGAGACATACGGCAGCATAAAAATTTCCTAAAGGAATTTCGAATAATCACAGAAACAAACGAAAACAAACACTGAGTAAATTAATTTAAAAGTTGGTCGATATTCAAATCAATGACTAGAGAGCGAGCTAGTATTTAGTATAAATACATAGCGGTGGCCGAATGATAAACTGAATTTTGCCTAAGGGGAAAGATAAGATGAAAGCTAGTACATGCTCTGTTTTACTTTGTTAATTACGTAGGGAATAGTGGAACATTTTATTACAATAATATTTATTTCGGACGAGAAAACAAAAACTAGGCAAACAAAACTGCAATAAATTACTGCAAATTTAAGTAAATTTATAAAAATGATTGATTATTCTGTGAAATATTGCTAAATTTAACCTGAAACCAGTAAAATTCAAATAGTATAGATAGCATAAACAATTTGAAGCACGCAATTTAATTTACGCAAAATTTATAGCATAAAAAAACATTTTTTTTTTTTTTTTTTTTTTTTTTTTTTTTTTTTAACGTCAATTCTTCAATATGAAGCACAATGTGTGTGATATGTTTGAATAAGAATATAGAATGAATAATTAGAATTATTTTTTTTTTTTTTTTTTTTTTTTTGGGGGGGGGGGGGTACAGTACAATACCGAAATTTCCTCAAAATTAGGTACACGATAAATAAAGATATTTTATAAGAAAGTGAGACAGATTAATCCATAAGGCAAAGATTTTAATAAAATATATAGATTGATAATTTGAATTTATCAAAATTGTTAAAAACTTTCAAGAAAAGATTTTCCGATGATCAAAGAAATTCCGAATCCTTCGTAAGTACGTGAGAAGTGACTTTACAAAAGTCAATATTTGCAAGTAACTTTTTCTCAAGGGCGGCGACAGAATTTGCCCGACGGGGGCACATAATATCCCCGACAGGGGGGCCAAATTCCCAAACTATAATAGAATAAGAATCGATTGAAACAGGTTTTTAAGACCGAAACCGAATTTCGGCAACCTTCCTATTTTTGGCCGTAAACGAAAACGAAAATGCTAAAAAAATGAATACATAAATAAATATACATTAATAAATTATGCCTATGTAAAGCCACGTTTCTAACAAACATACATAAATATGTATGAATGTCAGTGCATAAATTTCAAACAAAAACAAAACATAAATAATAATGTAATAATACTTTTATTACTTTATGGCAATTTTATTACTTTATGGCAATCAGTAATTATAATCATTGATTAGCAATTAATTAACAATGTAATTCATAATGGAGAACAGATTCAATAACGAAAATTTAATTTTTGAATGTAGGCATCTTTAAGTTATTTAATATTTCTCATTGAAATTAATAGAAATAAATTATTATTGTTATTATTTTTTTTAAATGAAATTAACTTAAAATAAGTTATAATAAGAAAGTAACCAATATTTAATTATAATTTTTATTAGTATAATTTTTATTAAGTATATTAATTTTTATTAGGTATAATTTTTATTTATTAGTAGAAATTTAAATATAGTTATATGTATACTTAAATAAATATTTGCTTATTTCCTCCAAAAAGACTTTGCCACCTCCTCGGCTCCTTACCAGGTTTGGCAAGTTTCTGCCGGGGTGGTTAAAACCAGCGGTAGAAACCGGTTAAAACCGGCATGGCAGAAACTGGTTTCTGCCAGTAAGTGGCAAAAACTGGCAGAAACTAAGAAACAGTACTAAATAAGAACTTTACTCAGCAATGATTCATAATTCACACTTACATTTGATATGTAAACCATTGAGCTAAAAATTAAAACATAAGATTATGAATGTTATTCAAAGTATTAAAACGTTTAAAAATGATCATATAAATACATACCTTGCTTATTTAAAACACTAATTTTCATTCACTTGAAAAACAGAAACTTTCACAACAATAACCTGATACTGTACAAGTTTAATTATTAATATTATTGTTTACAGTTGAATTTCTATTTCTTTTAAAATAAATTTACAAAAAATTCTGATTTAATAACAAATTACTTTTCAGATTGTTTTTAAATAAATAACATAATGGAATTTCTTGTGAAAATATATAAGTAAATAATTGAAGCAGCCACTCCCACATTTTGCAAAGGCCAATCATATTGTTACTTTTGTTTTCAAGCAAGGTTTTTCAATTTGTTTTGTAAGTGAGATAAAAAAAGAAAAAAAAAAAAAAAGTCAGATTTATTTTTTTGAATACTGTATTTAAATGAAATCTTTTCAAAATCCAAAGAATTACTAGATCCACATATCACTATAACAATTCTATGAGAGAATTTTTTTATTACTTATTTATTATGTTATTATTAAATCATGTTAGATCACAGAAAAATATTTTGAGTAAATATTTTTTTTTCTTTTCAGTGCTTTATTTAAAATAAGCATTGCATATAGTTTTCTATTTTGGTTTTTAAGCTGAGATTTTAAAATAATTGTTTAAACATAAATTACATATGCATATGTAACAAAAAAAATATCTGTTACATTACTCAATTTTTCAAAAATCAAATTTTTTTTTAAAATTAAAACTATCCACAATATTTTATTTGTGTGCATATATTTATTCTGAATTATTTAAGTACTAATTATTTAAGGATGAACTACTTAATAAATTTAATATTACTAAAAAAAATCAGAGATTATGTCACAGAATGTCTTTATGCCAGTTGTTGCCAGTTTCTGCCGGTTAAAACCACTTTCTGGCACTGGCACGGCAGAAACCACTTTCTGCCGGCAAAAACCCAACCCTGCTCCTTACGAATGTTTTGAAATAGCGCCCTGTTTAAAAAAACTACCTTCTCATCCCAACTTGGCTGGCTAACTTTGTGTGCCTCTGACCAAAGCTTTTTATTTTCATATAAAATAAAATGTAATTAATTTATCAACGACATAAAATGATGGATATCTCTGAAAGAGCGTTCGAAATATTTTTGGGATTTCAAGCTAAAAAATTTCGATTACTATTTTCTATAATTTCTATATAATTTTTATTACAATAAAGTTCATAGCAATAAAGAGTGTCTCATTTGAGCAGAAACAGCTCAAATCAACAAGTCATGTTGAAAATTTACAAAGGAAGAGACAAAATTTTTGGAATTCAGATAGTTTCGGTCCAGCCAAATTTTCAGCAACATTTTCACCGAATCTTTGACAAAACTCAGATTTTGAACCGAAAATGAAAACGAAGTCAAACTTTCGGTGTATCTTTAATTAGAAGTTTGCTCTTGCTAGGCCGATGCTTAAAAAATTGCGCGGGCATAAATTTCAGGCTCGGATACGACCCGGACCGTATAAAATAAATTAGCCCGTTCGGCATAAAAGTTAAAAGTTTAGCCTGAAGCCGGCTAGGCCCGTACAAAAAAGAAAATATACAGCGTCTAGGAAAAGAAGTTAAAATCTCGGCCCAACTGAATTACTACAAAATATGGATTTTTACTTTTATAAAATTATACGAAATTGTTTTGCACGAGGATTTATGATCGAAAGTAATTTTCATTTTTACAGAAGTGATCTAGGCTATAACATATATATATTTTAAATAAATTGCAATTTGCTTGTAAATGTTTGAGTTATCATTAATACCATTAATCCATATTCCATGTACTGGAGACTTTAAAAAAATGCTACACATAAAAATATTTTCAGATGGAATCACAGAAACGAAAAAATGCTTTATATTTTAGTTTCGCTCTTTGCAGGTGTTAATGTATTATATTATTTTTTCACTTATTATTACATTAATTTTGCATGGATCAACACATTTTTCTGTTAAAAATGGGATTACGTCATAGATAGGTTCTTTTTTACAGGTTTTACTGCATTTAAATCTTATTGCCTAGAAATCTACTAGTCTTTAATAATAATAGTTTAAAATTTAATTGTAGAATAAACTGGGGTCTAGACATATAAGAATTATTTATTGTAAAAACTTTTGGACCGGGTTAAATTGTACTGAGTTTTGTACGGACTAGACCATGCCGAGAAAATGATTTTCATGCAAGCTGTGTCGAAATCGGAAAGTAAAATTTCGGTCGGTGCAGTCTTAGGAAGAATGAAGCCAGTCTCGGCTCGGTATCGAAAATAATAAGCTAGACCTGGTATAAAAAAGTAAAAATCAGGGTTGGCCAGCCGAAATGCTGTGAAAGAAAACAGTCCCATGCAAATCTCTAGTGTAGCCTATCCAGAAGCACAAGTTCAATGAAATTATCTTTCATTAATTTCGTGGCGGGTTTGAATTAATCCGAAGATTCCGACTAAATTTTATTTTTTGAAAATTCGGTCGGACCTGAAATTTATTCTTCGCCGGACGGAAATTAAAACGCCTCGTAAATTTTTTTCTGTGGATTTTGGCCAGACCAGTAACAGGAGTGTACATCATAAAAGTTTTATAGCATATAGATTTTTAATCTGAATAATAATTTGGACATTCTTTTGAATTACCGGGTATATCTAATCTACTTAAAACCCGATCCGAACCCGAAGAATAAAAGTCAACCCTATTTCAAAGTCCTAAATCCTAATCGCCATTTAAACATAATAACATCGAACCGAACCACGGTCTGCGAGTGGCCGTACCGGACCGGCCGAATAGTTAAACGGGCCATACGGGTCGGGCCGGTAAAAAAAAATTTAGTGGGCCTACCTGCCCGTTATAAAGATTTAGGCAGATACGATAAAATATGAGCTATTTTCAATAAATATGACTTTAACGAGAATAAGTGTAAATGTGCGTCATGAGCCGATACCAGTTTGACAACATCATTACAGAAATGTAACTTGTGTAGAGTAGAGATCGGCATCGGACAGTTACATTAGTTTTTTATCATTGTGTGTAATAATATTTTTTTAGCAGACTTGTGCTGGGCCGAGATGCATTGTTTTTCTATATATAGAGGAGCCGGGTCGGAACTAGACTTAATTGTTCTCAAGACGTATAGGGCAGTCAACATGATTTGTAAAATTATTAATAGCGATAAATAATTTATGTTAACGTAATCTTTGGATATACACCTCTTGGTGGCTCTTAAATTCACTTCTCAACAACGCGAAAGTTCTGATCAATTTTTAACTGTAAAAGTATAAAATTGACAAGCCTGACTATTGAAGGATTTGGAATCGAATAGCGATTATATTTATTTATTTATTTATTGGTAAATAAGATACTTGTATAACTTTGTTGAGATCAAAGGGTAGCAGATTTTTTTCTCTTTCCATCCTGACGTTTTCGGAAATTCTATTCAAAATGCTAACTTTGACTGTATTTTCTTAAATTGCTTGCATCAAAAAATAGATAATGCCATTCGTTTATATAGTTTCTGAATAAGAACACCTTCAAATCTTATGCGTTTTCGAAAAAAAAAAAATGAATTTAGAAATGTATCAGAAAGTAGCTCCTTTGGATTTGAGAATGAATTTGGATTTAGAATCTTCAATAAAATATCTAGAAATATTTTCATAAACCTACTTGTATTATACAACAAAAAATTACGATGTTTTTACTTTCTTTTTTTTTTCTTTCATTCTAAACCATAATAATTTTTTAATGAATCTTTATTTAAATGTTGAAAGTCTAAGAATCTAAGTAATCGTTAATGTTGCTAATGTGTATTTCCTATAAAATATACTGTAAAATCATTCCGTAGATGTGTGCAGTATTCTTTAAAGAAATCTTATTTATATGTTAAAAATCTGATTTTTTAAGAAATAGTAGAAATTGTGCCGAACCAGAACGGGCTGGGCGTGTTATCACTGATTTCTGTATGGCCGGGCATGTTTTCACAGATTTCTGTACGGGTCGGGCCTGATAATTCCGTCCCTTGCAGACCTCTAACCGCGGGTTATGCGAGGTTCCAGAAAAAGTTTGCACGGGCTAAAATTTTCAGCCCTGAGTAAGGCGCGAGAATGCCAAGATATGCCTCTGATTTGAAGAGATATTTCTATTATTTTAAGAAAATTCTGTCTTCTGATTGGAGAATTTTACGTTACTTTGGGCGTAGGTTCGTAATTTTTGGCGCATTTTTAGTTAAGGGATTTATAAATTCCGTGACTAACACTAAAAATTTCTAAGTGGCTAAGTTATTTGAGCATTCATGTAATCTGACGAAAATGCTACTTTAGGTAAGTGGTGTTTTTTTAAAGATTGGAAGAGGTAACAATAGGCCAAAACAAAGCACAAATTTCCCTATTTTAACGAGATATAAACAATAATAAATAAATTATAAATAGAAGTTTTCTTATACGTCCATTAAAAACATTTAAAAAACATTAAAATATTTAATTGCTATAAAGGACGTCAAATACTAATAAAAACATTAAAAGATCTTAATAATTTTTACATGTTTCGATTGAATTTACTCAATCATTATCAGAAAAACAAAATACAAATAAACACAAAGATGGAAAATGACAATAAACTATTACAAATGAAATTAAAAAAAAAAAAAATTTAAATAAAAATCACGCGCGTTATATTTTAACTATGTATCACGTTGCTTAATTTTTAAATTATTTAACAATTCAATCCAAATATTTGGGATTTGAAATGACAAGGAATCATTGCAGACCATTGAGTTTCTGACGATTCAATGATTCCTTGTCATTTCAAATCTCAAATATTTGGATTGAATTGTTAAATAATTTAAAAATTAAAAAACGTGATACATAGTTAAAATATAACGCGCGTGATTTTTATTTTTAAATTTTTTTTTAATTTCATTTGTAATAGTTTATTGTCATTTTCCATCTTTGTGTTTATTTGTATTTTGTTTTTCTGATGATGATTGAGTAAATTCAATCGAAACATGTAAAAATTATTAAGATCTTTTAATGTTTTTATTAGTATTTGATGATGTCCTTTATAGCAATTAAATATTTTAATGCATATTTTTGAAAAGAATAAATTAGTTCAACTCAGGGATTATAAGAGAATATTTATTCCTGCACAAATTTGCTTATACGAGATCCGAACCCGGAAATTCTATATCGATTCACCCCAAGCCAGTTTTAAAAATATATATTAGATGACCCGAAGTCGACAAGCGTTCACCTAAAACCGGCAGGATTGAATGTGAATCCAATCCCACTCCGAAATGAAAAAAAGAAATTCATTTTATAATGCAATAATAAAAGACTAATCTACAATTTTTCTTCTAGTATCAATTATACTTTTTATGTAGAAAAATCAATATATCTGTATATGCACTAGGCGATATTCAAATAACATAGTTTTTCATTTTAAAATATATTTCAGAGAGTCTTTTGTGGAATCGAGTTTCGAACCCATCCGCTAAAACAATTAAAGTTAACCCGACTCAAAAAATTAAAGTCAATATGGACTTTGCCCGAAGCGCAATCTGCGCCCCCCCCCCCTCAAAAAATCTCCATTTTGACCTAAACTTGAAGTACTTACTCAATCAATTTTCATCCTCAACTGATGAAAAGATATATCCATATTGTAATGCAGCAATACAAATGTAGTCTAGAATTAACCTCTAGTATCAATTTTAATTTAAAAAAATAATATAGATGTACTCATTAATATTCAAATGTATAATTTTTCATTAAAAATTAAATTTTGTAAAATATTTTCAGAGAACGATTCATCTTGAATCAAGAACCATAAATGTCAACTTCCAACTCGAACGAAACAATTAAAGTTAACTCAACCCAAATCCCACCCGCAACGACAAAAACAAAAGTCCAACTCATAAAAGACCAGATTCAGCTCAGACCGCGAGTCGGGTCAGGTTCTATTTGCCCGACTACAAGCAGCTCCGCTCCAATGAAGCATTCTATTTGCGATCCAGGACGACCCCGACAAAATAATTTCCATCTTATGTATTTTTAACTGAACACGAAATGCTTCAAACCAAGCCGACCGATAATCCTCAATCAGTGAAAATTGACTCTCAATTTAATATAGTTATAAAAATAGCAAGTGACCATAACTACACTATAAATTTGATCTTTTATGTTGAAAAATTATCATATAAAGAGTGATCAATTTTTCATCCTTTAATTCGACTCAATTTAACCGAGTCAAAATATTTTCCCCAAAGACATTGAATTTTGACCCCGATGGGAGGGGGGGGGGCATATGCCCCCTCCGGTCCCCCCCTCTGGCGCCACCCTTGCTTTTTCTTTTTTGCAAAGACATTCTTAATTGCTTATTTTCATAAAATTACATTATCAATTAAACACAGATTAACTCAGTATACATTAGAAATAACATCGAGAAAAAATAAGCTTATTTTAGGCTGGAATTCGATTTTATTGGAATACGGGGGAAGTGGTGACATGTCCCTTTTGTAAGATTTGAGATTTTATGCTGATTCATGGTTTAGTAGTGCAATTTCCCTCCTGAAACTTCATATTTTCTTTCCCGTACAGGAAAATGTCGGAATTCAATACAAATTTTAGATAAATTTAAGGTTATTATCATGGTCCCGGATAACGCAGGTGGTTTAGCTCGTAATCAATGAAATGTAATAAAAATTTTGGGGACATTGAAACAGCTATTATATTATCAAAGTTATGTTTTACATTTGGAAATACAATAGGAGAAAGAAGAACGTTCGTAATTCGTAATACAGCATAAATAATAATTAATATATATATATATATATATATATATATATATATATATATATAAAGATGATTATCAGATGAATTTCTAAGATAATGTTAATGGTAAAAGTATAATAAATAAAAAGCTAGAAATAAATTTTTAAATATATAAAGAGAATATTGCGACAACATACTAAAGATAGATAAAAATTTTGTCGAGAATTTTTTTAAATGTCAATATAATTAATAGTGCAAATGAATCCATTTTTGAGATAAATTTAAAATAATTATTATTTTAATATAAATAGTAGCACATGTTTTTAATCAATTTTATTACAAACAAAAAAATTGGAAAATAAACAGCGGGCTGAATTAACAAAAAGAGCATTAGTACAATCTACCAAAGATATAACAATGATAATTAAATGAACTTAAAATACTTCATATATTTTCCATCACACTAAACAAAGTTTTGTGCCGTGAATTATATAACTTCTGATTATGAGTAACTTTTAGTTAATTCCCTTTTAGCAACTTTATAAAATACTGCGAATTTTCACCAAAATCCATTTAATAGATTTAACAGAACAAAAATAATACAATAATGGTACAAGATGAAATACGAAATTTAGTGATCCGCATGAGAATATTAGATTATTCTTAACTTCAGTTATCATTACTTATCAGTTTAAGTACATTATTTTTTGCGGAATTTAAACAACTGAATGCTCTTGCTGTTTTGGAAGTCTTGAATAATTCACAAGCCCAAAAGGAGAATATCTTACAATAATCTAAGAGAACAGAGCGAAAAGCTATAATGCAATGAAAGAAGAAAACTAAATAAGAAGTTAAGGTCTTTAGAAGATAAGCTCATTCAGTAGGAAATGAAGATAGATTAGAAGATATTTATTTAGAGTATGTACAAGAAAGAAAAATAAAGTGCTTTTCATCCGTATACCGCAGGAAACTCAATGATTCTATTCTTCGGACCGACGAGTAATTTTAAATTTTCTTGGCAGTATATGAAAAATGTTAAAGGGATTTTTTTTTTAACCATTTCATTTAATAATTTTCATTCAAAATTATACCGGTAAGTAGATTACGTGAAAAACAAATATGTTTCTGGTATGAATTACTTTTTATGTTAAATATGCCTTTAAAATTTCAAAGTAAATAAGCAATAATTAAAGTTAAAACTGTTGATAAATTAATTCTAATCATAAAAGTAAAATAATTATTGATTTAGTGTGGAAATTTTAGGACGAATAAAACAAACAACAACTGAAACTGAAAACTCTTGAAATTATTATTACTTTTATTATTATTAACTGCAATCAAGAAAATGACGCCAAGTTCTAATGACCCATTCAATTCACATGGCATGAAACATAAGTAACTGATTAAGAGAAACTTTAACGTGATTACAGAATATTTACTTATGCATAATTTCTTAATATTATTACAGACTATAATTACAGAATAGTGAATAACTTCATTTTTTTTTTTTTTTTTTTTTTTTTTTTAAATACTTGTAACAGCTTAGTTTCACATTTGTTAGAAGTATATTACGAATCTTGATCAAATGAGCTTAAAAAAATGTTCAATAACAGTATAAGCTATAATATCAAATATAGCTGTCTTTATGTAGAGGCTATATTGAATTATTGTTAACCTTAAGCACATTATTTTTTCCGGAATTTAATTAACTAAATAATCTCTGGTGTTTTTCTTGTCTTGAATAATTCACAAGTCTAAAAAGAGAATATCTTACATTAATCTAAGTGAAAGACATCCGAAGAGAAGTTATAACGCAATGAAAAAAGAAAACTAAATAAGATGCTGAGGTTAAAAGATCAGTCTTAAAGAGATAAGCTTCATTCAGTAGGAAATGAAGATGGATTGGGAGACATTTATTTAGAGTACATACAAGATCCAGAAAGCCAGAAAAAAATAACATAATATTTTTCTTTTGAGCAACGCAAAAATCTCAACAACTCTATTTAATGATTTCGAAAAGTAATCTCCAAGAAAAATTAAATTTCTTTTAGGAATTATATTATTGAATAGTTTTTATTCAAACTTTTACTGATTTGCGGAAATGTTTGAAGTACAATTTTCAAGTATGAACCATTAATTTCTTTTCGCTTAATGCTAATATGTGCCATCATAATCAGATAATACTTTTAATAAATGCAACATAATCCTAGTTTTAAAATAAATGTTGTTCTAATATCAAATATTTTAATAAAAATTGAAATTAAATCTAAGAAGATTAAATAGTCCATTGAAAATTACATAAATAATTCTAAACATGGAAACAATAACACAGTAAAATTTTGTTGTCTTATAAATTTTTCATTGCAAGAAACACGAATTAAATGGTTAGTTTTATTGCAGAATAAAGTCACTAAGAGATAATTTATTTTTCTCCGACTCTTTAATATTTATATACTTAAGTAGTAGAGTACCTTTCTTCCATTTTCTTTCCCCTCTTCAATTATACGTAATGTTTTTGTTTTGATTTTAAGTTGGAATGTAGAATGTCTTCGATAGTGTAATTTTTGACTCAAATAGTGTTTATTGAAGTGCTGCATGTAAGCAATGTAAAAAAAAAAAAAAAAAAAAAAAAAAGTTATTTGTTAAAATATAGCATTAATGATTTTGTAAGAGCATTAGAGCCGACGGAATTAAAATAATTTGAAATTCAGATTTATGGCTATGATTTATGAAATTAGAATTTATGACTATGAAATATTCGGAAGAATAATAGAATGATATACGAATCGTCATATTCTCTCCCTCTCTCTTTTCTCTTTTTTCTATCTTTACAAGAAAAAAATATTGGATTCGCAGAAAATTTTTCGAATTTCGAATTTTGACTTATTTATACATTTTACGGATTAGAGACCCCGAAAAACATGTTTTAAAATAATGTCTGTCTGTGTGTGAGTCTGTATATCTGGGACTCTGAGTGTATGTACGAAACAAAAATTTTATGGGTCAACTATATTGGGAAGTATTAAAAACGCATAACAGGTTGATATTTGACTTTCAGAAATTTATATCAATAGACGGAAGCACATGTGAATTCTTTTATACAGCCCTGTATTTTACCTACTATCTTTAAATACACGGCACTATTCAGTTAAAAATTATTTAAGTCTCAAACACGCTTAAAACTACTGAAATCACACTTTCAGAAATTATCATCCATATGCAGTTCTTTGTGTAGCTCTATCATTTTATCTCTATTCTACAAACGTGCCATAGCATACTTAATGCTGTTCAGCGTAAAAATACATAATTCATTTACAAATTACTTTTAAGCTGTTTTCGTTTATACTCACTAACGCTTACGAATTACTTAGCCCTATATATGATTTACAGTATTTATACACTTAATGTAATATGCAAAAATTTTGTTAAACTTAAAAACCATATCACAATTAAAAACTTCCAGCAATCATCGCTAATATAAAGTGTTTCGGACACAGTATAGTATCCGAAATCTTGTATCTATTCCTGTAAATACTTTGCATTTTATATAACACAGAAAGTAACTTGTAAACTTAAGCAACGTATTTTATTATATGTATAATAGTTTAATATAATTAAAATATGCCGCAAATAATGTGCCCCCCCTCCCCCCCCCCCACACTATATCATTATGTAAGGGAATTATTTTGAGTGGCCACGTAAAAGAATAATAAACATTCTTTGCGCGGCATGTTCTACAAAATGTATATTTTGGTGCCCTTCATAAATGCATATCAATTTTAGTATAATCGAAAGGGTGTAATATTACTAAGAAACACTTGAATTTTTTTTCTTACTGGCCATAATGTAACGGAATACATTTGACTGTCCCTGTAATTGAAATGTACATCCGATTTTCATAAAATTTGAAATGACTCGACAGATTTCTGCAAAAAATATATATTTATAATGTCAAACGATTCGGTTGAATAGTTTTTACGCTGTTAAATTGTGGACAGACAGAAAGACCAGACGACGCCTACAAGAGCTACATACTTATCTAATTACGGTCGCACATAAAAAGGATCCACGAAGTCATTTAGTACATACGACAGAATCATTTTGAACATCTTCTGTTAGATCAGAGATCGCAAGTATTATTTTATTATTAAATTTATTGTTGCCCCCCCCCCCCACCCCTGTAATTGTTCCCGCGACTAAAGTATGAAGACGATGTTCTTTACATCTTCGAAGTTCAGGACAATTTCTCAAGGATTTCAGTACCCCTTAGCAAAAAAAAAAGCATAGAATTACCATAAAAAAAACACCATAAGTGTAATCATATGGATTTTTGCCTATGGTAAAAGTGATTCTATGGAAAACCATATAATCGTTAAGTGTATGGTAATTCTTATGAAAAACCATATAAACGTTAAGTGTATGGTAATTCTTTATGATATTATATATTAAAAAATAATAACGATATCAACTTTGGTGGCGCCATCTTTTAGGAATACGGGGAACTAAGCTTACTAATGCACTTCGACCTTGGGAAGCAGTGGGATTTGATCCACGGGCGGTAGTGATGGGAGACGAGCGTCCTAACCATTCGGCCATGCGGGGTGATGAGCTGTGCTTATAAAACGTTATATGAATAAAGCGTTTCGGTAAATCATTATTTGTCGTTCTAAGTTAATGGTTGACAAAAGAAGGTAGTTTTAAAGGGTTTTTTTTTTTTTTTTTTTTTTAAATAAATTGTTTTATAGACATATATTTATAAGTTAATTTATTATTTTAATGAAAGGAGTAAATATCTTAGCAAATATTATTTAGTTATAAAATCCAATTAATTAAAGGAAAAGCTATTTTCTGTTTATTAAAATTAATTTTTTGAAAAATAGAAAGTCGATAAGAAATAATATTTAATAAGAATAAGAAATCATTTGATAACTTAATATATAATATATTTTTAATGATTATATTAATGTATTATATTAATTCATTACTTACGAGCATTTTTTAATTTTAAAGTAAAAAAAAATATATATTACTATTTTTTAGATAATTTTTACGGAAATTTTGAATCTTTCTTTTAAATTTTAATACCAAAAAGATCAATAGATATATTCAATATTTTTATACATTGTAAAATGATTTTTAATCTTTTCAATAATTAATAACGTTTAAATAAAATAAAATAAAAACTTTGCTGTTGCATATAAAATTAATATAAATGAATATAAAAACCAAAACTAAAAAATACTACTATAGTCTGACTATTGTCTCTTCGATTTATAATAGAAAACATGATTTAAACATCATTATAAGCATAAGAAAAAATAAAAAAAATTTTAATGCAGTTTTTTTTTTTTTTTTTAAAGAATGTGTTTATGTTTACAGAAGTTTGTAATTACAAACTTTTTTAATAGCTGTTAGATTTTTATAGGAAATATGTCATCAAATATATATTTTTCTTAAATCATTTTATTTCTCCCATAGGATTTTTTATTTATAACGCGTAGACTCTGCTCACATATACGAAATGCATAAGAACAAAATAATAACACTATTATTTCATATATTATCATAATTTGAGGTCGATAAAAATATCGGTAGATTTTTTTATATTTTTATAGATCGTAAAATAATTTTTAATCTTTTTAATAATTTTTAACTTTTAAATAAAATAAAAATCCTTGTTGTTCCGTATAAAATGATTTTAAAACTATCAAATAACGTGAATTAATAATGAACTTTTTTTTTCTTTTTTGTACTATTAAGTTTATTAATATTTAATTAACATATTATAATATATTATATTAATATATATGTATTAATATTTTGTTGTTAATATTTTTAAAAGATATTTCAAAAATTCTTTTGGTGATTCAAATATTTGTAGGTCGTTTTTTAAAATAAATTCAAAAAGATTTTCTTTAAATAATTATAGGATATTTTTGACATTTTTTTTTATTTTGAGGGGTTCCGGGACACATTAAAAAATCTTTTATTGAATTAAAATTTCGCAATTTTTTGTGATATTAAACATACCATTTTAAAACAAAATCACATGATAAAACTTCTCTATATTTTTTTAAATTTAAAATTGATTAAAAAGGTGGAGGGAAATAAAAAATTATTGTAACTCAATGTAATAATTGTAGAATTTTAGTTTTTTAGCAATTAAATAAACAGAAACACCTACACTTTAATTTTGATTCAGCCTTTTTAAAAATATTAATAAAAAAATTATTTAAAGTAAAAGTTTGAAAAAAAAATAATACTTTGAAAAATAAATATTTTTTTTCATATTTGCTGAATCAAAATTAAAATAAAGCACTTAAAAAAGGCATGTTCTAATTTTAAAGCATTTATGTTTAACGGTTCTTGAGTTATAACAATTTAAATGTGAGAAATTGTGAAAACCCATCATGAAGAAAAACGCATACAAGAAGTGTTATCCATGACAATCAATGCTTAAAAGCTAGATTCTGAAAACGAAAAAAAAAAAAAAAAAAAAAACACATAATATTTCCTTTTCTAAATATGATTTTAAAAAAATGTCATTATAAGCATAAAAAATTAGATAAATTTTTAATGCAGTATTTTTTATGTGTGTCCCTGACTCCTTTAATCGCTGTTAGAATTTTATAGGAAATATGTCAATTATATATTTTTATTGAATAATTTATTTTTCTCAAGATTTTTTTTATTTTTAACGCATTTACGCATTCATATATATGAATTATATAAGAATAAAATAATATGTTATTTTATGTTATATTAATTTGAGATCAAAGGATTTTCATTAGACTGGTTATAAGTTAACATAAGTTGTTCCTAAATAGATTTTGGTTTAAACTATCTAACCAGCGGCGTTGCTATGATTCTATTTTTTAGAAGTGCATAAGACATATTTAGAGATAGTAGAAAGTTTTGAGATGACCACAACCGAGTAATTTTATATTATAGTTATACAAAATCTAATATGATATTATAAACTTTCAAAAGGAATTAAGATTTTACCATACACCATGCTTTGAAATACTATACAATTTATGGTGCAAACAATTATGTATTATTTTACTATACATCACGCTATGGAACATCATTGAATATATGGTAAATTTTATTTCTCTATAGTTTTACCATACACCTGGTTATGGAATACCATATCATGTATGGTGTATATCATTATCCTATAACTTTACCATACACATTTCTTTCGATACCATAAAATGTATGGTATATATCATTATCCTATAACTTTACCATAGACATTGCTCTGCAATACCATAGAGCGATGAATGTTTACCATATGAATACAATATGTTTACATATAATGACAATTTTTTTATGATTTTCCATATAAAACCATATGTTTCCATAAAACATCCTATGCCATTTTTTGCTATTATTCGGGAAACAGTCTACGATCGAAAATATCCGGTCACTGCCCCATAATTATTAGACACTAGAGTAGTTCGTATAAGATTAATTTTCAATATATTGTTGAAATATTTTTACCAACCTTTATAAAATGAACTCAACAAAAATCATCAAAAAACGGTAGAGACGAACATAACAAGAAATTTAACAATCCATATGAGACTATATTTGATTATCGCATATTCTTCAATAATTATTATCCTTATCAATTTAAGCATTTTTTCCCTCGGAACAATCAAGTAAATAACCTCTAGTATTTTTCTGGTCTTGAATAAATCCAGAAAGAGAATATCTTATATTAATCAAAGGGGAGAAACAACCAAAGTGAAGTTATAATGTGGTGAATGAAGAAACTAAATAAGAAGTAAAGGCGGTCTTTAAAGATAAGTTCATTTAATGGGAAATGAAGATAGATTGGAACGTATTTATTTAAAGTATGTATAAGATTCAGAAAAAAAAGTTTTTCTTTTGAAAAACGCATAAAACGGAATAAATTTATTTAATAATTCTGTCAAAAGTCTTTCAAGAATAATTAAATTTATTATAAAATAGATAATTGTATAATTTTAATTTAAAAATTATACTGGTAAGAGGGAAAAAAAAAGAAGTATTACAGAAATTTCAGATGAATAATAATCATTTGTAGCATTTTATAATTAACTGAAAATTACATGGTAAACAATAAAAATATTTTCTTAAACTCACTAGCTAAGTAAAGGAAATTATAAGTGTTGTCAACTATTTTCACATGACTCTTAACAATTCAAAATTTAGAATCGCAGAATTTGCGCAACAATTTTTTATTTCTTTATTATGATGCAAACTAGAGATCTGCACGGACCGGGCCGGGTTTGGGCCTTATTTCTTTTCGAAGGATAAGGCCAAGCCTAGTCATTACACTTTCCGGGCCGGACCAGGCTCGGGCTTTACTTTTTTCCTGACTAGTTTATTTTATGACGGCCGATTATGTACACTAGGTATAAAGGCCCTTAAGGGGGTGGGGTGCTCTCTGTGGGGGTTTTTCTAAAGGAACCTAATCTGTAATCCAAGGTTCGAAGAAAGCCACGGAAAACTCCGAACGATTAGGCCGACGGCCACGATTGAGTTCGAACCCAGCATCTGCCGTCTACCACTTGAGAGATCAAAACCTCTCGGCCACTGGTGGGGCACTTTTTTTCCTGAAGAATCACGACACACATTCACGAAGTCATTTCCCCTCCCCATTTAAGCAGGTTTCTTATTTCGAAGTTTAAAGAAATAAATAAAAATTAAAATTAAAATAAAAAATACAGTTTTCCTTCTTTTGATATAAGCAAAGGATCTTTTAAAAAAGGCATTCAAATTTAGCCTTTTGAGGTGATCTTCTTAACGTGTGAACAGCCGCAGACCTTGAAAAGTTATCGATGAGACAACAACCAATTATAACTTTAAAAGTAACAAATTTAGCGAAAAACAGAAAAAGCTGTTTCATTCGAAATCACTTCAATTCACTACCATACTTGCTCACTTCATACTTTTGTGTATAAAAATGGTTCCGTCAATGTGTCAGAAAAATTTCAATGTTAAACGAAAATTTTCTTTCTTTCTTTCTTTTAATTTAACAATTCTGATTCCAACATATCTTAATATTCCTTATGACTGTAAAATTTCCACTATACTACTCCCCTGTCCCGGCCCTCCTATCTTTAAAATATTTGTTTAAAGGATTCTACCTAGATTATGCCTTAAATAGTCTGTCCTTCCCTTCCCCCAGCTCTCCACTTTTATGTGTGTGTGTTTTCTCACATTCTTTAAATCCTAGAGGAGCACTGAGATATATTATATATCACTTAATTTAAATCAAGATTTGCACCAGAATCTTTTCTTTCATAACTTTTATTAAAAGAGTGACGAAATTGCATTTTCTTATTTCGAAATAAAAATTTTCAAATATTCCGGTGTGAATCCAACTTTAGAGAAACACAATTAGTTCCCCTTGAAAGGGTTATCGCTGTTCGGTGATAAAGAGAAAAATCTATTTTCTTTCATCAAATACAATCTGCTTTACTTTAAAGGCAAAAACTTCTAATAAACGAGTTTTAAAAGATACTAGAAAAATAAATGAATCTAAAATCTGCAAAAAAGAATTCATCACACCATTAGAGCATTTTTCACTGTTAAATATACATGTTTCCGAGGCCTGAACAGAATCCATCAAGACACAATGATCTCACTTGATATTGACTTAGTTCACTGAAATGCATTGTCTTTCTCCTAATTAAACAAACAGTTAATTCCAGACGTGTTCCCATCCTTTGATACTCATGAATAATTAATGAGGCGAAATTAGAAAGTCATTCATTAATCATGTAATGAAAAAAGATGCATTAAAGGGTGTACATAATGCCATGGAAGAGACGGGGAAAAAAAATACAGGAGAGATGAAAAGTTTTTCTAAAGAAATATATAAATAAGGATGAGAAAAGATGAAGATGGATTAGATGAAAGATTGAAAAAAAAGAAGGAGAGGTGAGTTTAGAAAAATACAACAGAAAGATGTCTTCCGCATTTCAATGTCTGCACGCAAATCATTCGAGCAAGAAATGTATGATAAAGAAAATCTAAAATGATTTTGACAATTGTTTCAAAAAGGAAATGCTATCATAAATATATTTTTTTAAAGTTACATGCATTTACAAAAAAATAAATCTTGCTGTAAAACCTTTTAACTATTTCCATAAAATTTAAAGCAAGTTGGAAATTACACGTAAAGCGTAGCAAATGAGGTGAGTTTGTACTATAACGAAGTTTTAAAAATATTCAGATCTTGCTTTTATAGTATACAGTATTTCGGATACAGTATAGTGGTCGAAATCGTTTATGTGTTCTTGTAACTATTATCTACTTTCTATTGTACTTGAAGTAACTTTTATTCAATCTCAGCAACGTTTATCAATTTCATAAAATGTGAAATAGTTTAATATAATTAAAACACGCCCCAAACAATGTTTCTCCGTATACCATTATGTAGTGAAATACTTTTGTGTGACACTATAAATTAATAATAAATATTCTTTGCATCACAGATTATACAGAATGTATATTTTAATATATACCTCATAGATTCATATTACTTTTATTATATTCGAAAGAATATAACATCATTATTCCGCCCGGTCTAATATTAAGAAAATATGACGTTACTCGCAACTCGCAACCATAATAAAATCCTTCATTTTTAAATATCAGAATGTGCGTTTTCTTTGGCAGATGTAATACAATAATATATCTATCTATCTATATTATAAAGGCCAAACGTATCTGTGCCTAACGTATACGTCATTTTGCGAATGGCAACACTTTGAAATTTAAAATGAAATTTCTGTATTGCAATTTGTCCTATTACAAATTCTTAAACTCCTAAATATCGCATATTTTCAATTTTTACACCATCGTGTAGGGAAAAAATGTGCTTTTAATTGAAATTTGTTTGAAAGCTGTATCTAAATTTGTTTTTTTAAATATTAAATTTTTGGTAGTTTTTAATACCGCTTTTCTAATCGTGGCAACAACAGTATTCCATTTCTGTTACAAGCAAAGGAAAAAGGGAAAAATTAATTACTTCATCTTTATGTTGCCATTTTTAATATTGATTCAACCGATCGACTTTGAAAATAAATATTTTTTAAAGCCGTACAAAGATTGCCCCATATTTAAATTAAATCGTTTTTATTTTATGTTATTTGGAATTGATTTTTTTTTCTTATTTGTATATTAAATAAAATCAGCAACATTTTATTTTATTTTATTTTTGGGATGTTTGTATTTTTTTTCTTCATTTCTAATTAATATAAGCATTTCAATTCTTTAACAAAGATAGTTTAATATGCTGCGTCAAATGGTAACCCTAATGTAAAAAAAAAAGCGATTTTCGTCATAATTTTATAACTAACCTTCCTAGAACGATTTACTATGTACGAAAACCTTCCTTGGAATAATACCTATTTAATGGTGCAAGTTACATCAAAATTCCTTCTGTAGAACTAGAGGAGTAGACGGAAAAACCGAAATTTCTGTTTGTATTTTTTATATATGTATATAAGCAGTGTTCTCGCTGTCGATCGCCAATGCGCCAAATTGCGACTAAATTCTTCATTTGGCGAGTAAACAAGCGATTAGATTCGCCAAATTGCTAGTGCTCAATTTTTGCTTTTTCTCTTTTTCTTTTTCGTTTTTCATACATATGCATATATATATATATATATATATATATATATCATCATCATCAACAACCGTTTTCGATCCACTGCTGGATGTAGGTCTCCCCCAGATTTTTCCAATGTTTTCTGTCTAGTGCTTTCGTCATCCAATTTACACCAGCCACTTTTTTAATTTCGTCACTCCATCTTACTTGTGGTCGTCTTCTTGGTCGTATTACATCTCTGGGATACCACTGTAGTATATTTGTGCTCCATCTATTGTCTTGTCTTCTTGCAATGTGCCCAGCCCATTTCCATTTTAGCTGCTTGATTCTTTCAAGGATGTCAAAAACTTTTGTTTGATTTCTTATCCAGGTTATCCTCTTTCTGTCTCTTCTAGTTATGCCTAGCATACATCTTTCCATGCTTCTCTGTGCTGTTTGTAATCTTTGTATCATCCGTTTTGTTAGTGTCCATGTTTCTGCTCCGTAGGTTAATGCAGGTAAAATACATTGATTAAAAACTTTTCTTTTCAAACAAAGAGGCATATTACTCTTCAGAATAATACTGTTCTTCCCGAAAGCACTCCACCCATTTCTTATTCTTCTATTGATTTCATTCATGATACTATTATCTGATGATATTTCCTGTCCTAGGTACACATAACTTTGCACTTCTTTAATCTCGGTGTTCTTGTAGACAATTTTCTTTTTTGATGTAAATGAATTAAACATCACCTTAGTCTTTTCTAAATTTATTTTTAATCCAACATTGATGCTAGCTTCTGCAAGATCTTTTAGCATAATTTCCAATTTTTCAGGACTGTTACTGAAAATTACAATGTCGTCAGCAAACCGGAGATGACTTAAAAATTCTCCATTTATTCTAATCCCTTTATTTTCCCAATCCAGCTTCTTGAAGATATTTTCTAAGACAGCATTAAAAAGCTTGGGTGAAATGGTGTCTCCTTGTCTTACTCCTCTTCCGAGCTTGATCTTTGCTTTTCCTTTATCTAAACGGATGGTTGCTGTTGCTTTCTTGTAAATCTTCTTTATGATATTGGTGTATGGTTTATCTATACCAATGTCCTCCAGAGAATCTACTACTGCTGATGTGTAGACGGAATCAAAAGCTTTTTCATAATCAATAAAGGCAAGGCAGAGAGGTAAATTATATTCTTAATGTTTTTCTATGAGTTCCCTTACTGTTTGGATATGATCCATTGTGCTGAAACCACTTCGGAATCCTGCTTGTTCTCTAGGTTGAGCTGAGTCCAGAGTTGATTCAAGTCTTGACGTTAAAACTTTGGTGAAATTTTTATAAATCACTGACAGTAAGCTGATCGGACGGTAATTTTTAATGTTTTCCTTCTCTCCTTTCTTGTAAAGTAGCACCATAACAGCATTATTCCAATCTTCTGGTACATCTGACTTCTTGAGACATTTGGAAAACAGTAAGGATAGCCTTTTTGCAAATTCTTCTCCTGCTTCTTTGATAAGGTCAATTGTAATTCCATCTTCTCCAGGGCATTTACCTTTTTTCATAAATCTAATAGCTTGTAAAACTTCATCTGTCATCACTGGGATTATCTCTTCCGTTTCTGTTAAGATTTCTCGTTGATCGTGTATGTTGATTTCCCTCTGATCTTCACATTTATATAGATCATTATAGAACTTTTCAACAATGTGTACTATTTCGTTGCTGATTTTGGTGATTGTTCCATGTACTCTCCTTCAGCGCAAAAATACCTTTTCTTCCACCACATAACTTGCGCTTAGCTGATTTTAAACTTTTGTTATCTTCCAGAACTTTTTTAACAAGATCACAGTTAAATTTTCTGATATCTTCTGTAACGCATTTTCTTACTGTTTTACATAATTCAGCATATTCAACTCTTGATTTAGGATCATTTTTCTTCACTTTAAATTCTCTGCGTTTTTTCATCAATCTTCTTGTTTCTTCTGTTATTTTCTTTGTCTGTTTCACTTGTGCATCACCGGCTATCTTCTTAGCAATTTCTTGTAGAGTATTGGTTAGCTTCTTGTTAACTATTGTAACATATATATTTAATATATACATATTTTTCATATTTGTAGCGCATAGTTGAAATTAGATTATTAACAATCGCTGTCACAGTTTTAAAAACTTAGGTTATTTTAGAACATATTTAAAAAAAGGGGGGTACATTAAAGGATTAAAGATAATTTTTTTGAGCTACACGGCGAATCTATTTTGCTAATACTTTTTTCATTTGGCGAATGTTTTTTATTTTTAATTCGCCAAATTACTAATGTTGGTCAAATGTCAGCGAGAACACTGTAATATAAGTAGATAATAATTAAATAGCAGAATGATGTGGTCCTCATATAATTTTCAATTATATATTTATTTCCTTCTGTCTCAAACAAATGAAATAGTGCAGTCACACATTAGCAATTATAGATATTAAGACGTGAGTTTCAGAATTCGCATTATCCGAAAAAGAAAAAAAAAATGTTTCCTCTGTTCACCCTCTCTCTATCTCTCTTCCACCCACTCACAAAATAAATAAATAAATAAGTAAATAACATATGAAACAAATGCAAATTTATCACGTATTTGTCAGGGTTGTTTGGTTTAAACCAAGTTGGTTTAAACCGCGGTTAAAACCATGGTTTAAACCAAGTGGTTTTTTAAAAAAAAACCATGATGGTTTTTTTTCACTAGGTTTTTTTTTATTCTTTTACCCAAATGTTTTATTTTACACATTATTGAAAAATGTAAAATCCAAATTATGAAGAAGCTACAAGCAAAGCTGTAGAAAAATGATGAATTAATAAGTTTCTAAAAGGACAAAAAAATTTAATCAACTCAACTTTTCTTGTAAGCTGCAAATCTATATGGCAGAATAACTAATTTTTCTAAAATTAGCTGGTTAGAAAAAAACTAATCAGTTTTCTTTCTTTCTTTTTCTGTTTTAAAGCCTATATGTATACATATATATATCCATTATTTGTAAAACATATATATATATAGCCAGAAGGGCAGACTCGAGTTAAAAATGCACTTTTACTATTTAAATTGCTTGATTAGTTACGATTTACTAAGGATTTCATCATTTCAGAAATTCTTTTTGTTATGTATGCTATTGAATAATTGGCAATGAGCTTTTTATTTGCTCTGTAATTAGTGATTTTAACAAGCCTTTGTTTTTCTTGCATTCTTAAATTCGGATTGGTTTTTTTGCATTATAATTTTATTCTTATTCCAGCTAGGTTGGCACAGTTCAAACCAATTGGTTTTTTAGAACAAATCTAATATTTTCTCATTTTTGTAATTTAAGTGTTTCAAATTATTGGATGAAAGTAATTTCTATTTTTAAGTCTTATCTCAATAGTCACCATAAAACATAGCGAGTTTAGTCAAGGTCATGTTAGTATACATGTAGAATGCATATTTCATGCACTGATGAATGTATCTGAAACTCTACAGAAAACACTTAAATCATGTAAATTTAGCAAAAATAAAATAGATGAAAAATAAGCAATATTTAGCTTAAAAAAATATTTTCCTTTGAGAAACGCAGATGTACAGATAATGACATAAATGATCTTTAAAATTTCAGTCAAGCTCTAAAAGAAATTTTTCTTGATTGGAGGGATTATTTTTTAAGAATAAAAAAAAAAACTCAAGATATGAAGTCGAATAAGAAGACATTGAAAAATTAGGCACTAGTAAAGCACCTGTTTACATTTAACTAAACTATGCAAAAGATATATTTAAATCTTCTATTGCATAACCAAACTATTCTGTCAATTTTCTTAACTTAGATCAGTTAAAAAAATTGACAGAAAGGGGGGAGGGGGCAAGACAAGTTTTGCTTGAGACGTAATAGAAAAAAAGTCTCATAAAAATGCCTAAAAAAATGCAATTTTTAGTTTAGACATTTAAAAATACTAAGTGTTATAATAGAGCATGCAGTCCGATGGCTGTTTAAATTCTTTGGTAGATGACAGCATTTATAAAGCTACTGTATATTTTAACATCAATGTTTTTCAATAGTCTAAAAAGCTGTTAAATAGATATTTTTGTTTATTTAACAGTCTTTTTTTTTTTTTTTTTTTTTTTTTTTTTTTTTTTTTTTTTTTTTTTTAACTGGTAGTTTTAGAAAACACAATGCTTGAAGTGTGTAAAGACTCTACTGCTAAATTCAAATCCTTCCAAAAATTCTTTATAAAAAGCTTTATTTTTCAATAAAAGATAATTAATTCATGCAGTCTTCTAACAAAAAAAAAAAATCAGACATCACATATAACAAGTATTTCAAATTAATTATTTTGAATAACCATTTGAAAATAATGTATATGAAGTTTTATATATGAATCTATATCATATATTTATTTATAGTGCTGGTAATCAAAAGATTGTTCATTAAGATTTTCAAGGTATCAAAATCAATGTTTCATTATGTAGCACATTTTATTTATGAAATATAAGACACAGCTTTTTCTAAAAATGTTTAGATTTTAAAGAATTTCAATTTTCTACATAATTGATTGTATATTAAATAATTATATTGATTAGAATTACTTTTAAATCAAATTATTACTTATGTATTCAAAAATATTTATTTTTGTTCATAAATATGAATGTATATGTAACAGGAAAGTATATTTAAAAAAAAACCCGGTTTAAACCAAAAAAATCTGGTTTAAACCAAAAAAACCATGGTTTTTGGTTTTTTTCAAAAAAAACCCTGTTTTTTATCAACTCTGGTATTTGTGGAACAGTAAAATATAGATTTACTGTCAAAGCTTGTCTAATGTACCAGCGATTTAGGAACAAAACTTTGTCAAAAGAATTTTCTTTCCTAAACAAGATGAATTTTGAAATCTACGCCTTTATATAAAGTACAAAGCATTTCTAAGCATTCCGAATTTAACATGCAGTATAGTAATCCTTTTTTAAAACAAGGAAATAAAATTAAAAACATACAATAAGAGTGCTTCCAATTGAATATTCACAGTGAAAATTGGTTCAACATATTTATATTAATAGCCTAAAATGCATTTCTGGTACATTTCTATCCGATAGAAGTTAAGAAAGATAACCAACTACAATGTTCATCATAAAAAGCATAATAAAGCATCGCTATAGTTGTTGAGGGATCAAAACCAAAATTGAATCAGCAAACGTTTTAGTAATTACAAGCATAAAATTTTATCCAATACATGCTGAGATGTTTCTGTTATACGCATCGTAAAATACCTAGTAATCTTGCAACATCAAGTAAGATGACGAATCCATCAAAATTTAATCAACATAAATTTATGTTCAAATGTAAACAGATATGATGCTTCATGGAAGTGCGTAGATTAGTTCTTGAGCTTCAACGCTCACAAAATTTATTGGAGACAGACATCAGCACAAAAATAGTTAAATTGTATTCCAGGAATCATTCCAAAACATGCAAATCCATCAAAAAAGAATTACTTGATGTAAAAAATTAAAACACTTGTACTTTAAAAATAGAAAGCATGAAAATACGCGCGATTTCATTTTTTAGAAGTACTTTTCATTTTTAATATATTAAACGCTCTTGTACAGACATTAAAAATGTGTCCAAAATTAACCAGAAAAATTACTGGGGCGCAGAATTTTGCAGAAGAAAACTTTAAGTGAGTGAGTATTAAAATGAGAAAAAACAGACTAAATTTTCAAGGCAAAGTGAAAGAGACATACTCTATCATAATAATAATAATAATAATAATAATAATAATAATAATAATAAAACAGAAAAATAAAAAGGTTGGGAAATATAATTTGTAATTAATTTTTTTTCAACTAAATTTCAATTAATAATGTGATAAATCACTTATTAAATATTCTATTGGGAAATATTTAAAATGAAAACAACGGGAGAAATCTGAGATGAAACTTTTGTTAGGTATACAAAAAAATAAATAAATAAATAAATAAGCAAAAAATAAATAAATAAATAAAATAAAAATAAAATGCTGCTACAAGAAGCACAACGTTTCTGAATGAATTATTATGATCATAAAAGAGATAAAAAAGGAAATGAAATTATTGAATGATAGAAAAATAATACTTATCCTCAGAATTTCAGTTGTAATTAAAACGCAGATATAACTGAACAAAACTTACCTAGAAAAAGAAAATAATTAAATTAGTATACAAAAAAATTTAGAACATTTGATTGTACACACATTCGATTTTAACTTAATTGAGTGTAAAATTAAAATTACATTTTTTTAATTATACATATACACACACAAACACACAGATATATAATTTTTATTTAATTATGCTTTCTTTTACAAGTAATCGGCACAGAACACGAAAAAACTATAAATCGCGTAAAGTACATGAGCGAAAAAAAAAAATCAGAATACGCAATATGATTTCCAAATAAATTTTAAACTTTATTGAATAACAGACAACATTTATTATAGTGGGTTAATGTATTCGTGCAAGATTCTTTTTTCAAATTTGGAAAATCTCTGCAAAACGTGGAACATGATAAAATTTTTACTTCTATTTTAAAAAGGATACAAGGTAATTTTATACTATTTCGACTATTCAAGTTCAGCACACAGAAAACCATATCCATATTATGCAAGGTGTTCAATTTTCACTTTCAGAGTATTCAATATAGTGAATAGAGTAATAAGTGAATACTGTTCAATAAAGTGTAATTAGTATATATATATATATATATATATATATATATATATATATATATATATATATATATATATATATATATATATATATATATATATATAATACCATTAAAAGTAGACAAGATTCACCAATGGATTTTATCAACAAAACAATAAACCAAAACGAAGAATTAAATTGAATTATAGTAAACAATATTAACCATTTGAAATTAACCATTGAATTTAATAACTTATAGCACATTGAACATGGAAGGAAAAATGAATAATATGAATACAAATGAAATTTGTAGAACCAAAGCAGAATTTTCAGGTCCCAAATACTTTGGAACTACAAATGGAGTGTGTGGTTTCATCTTCGTATTTGCCATGAAAAAGCAAAACAATACGAATTCGGGACTACCATCACACAAAAACCAAATTATTAAACAAGGAACAAAGATATTTTACAAAAAGGAGTTGAAAGTAAGTAAAAATAATAGTTAACCATAACAAACAAAAAAGATAAAGCTGAATAGAAATATAATTGAACCGGAAAAATAATTAATAATCGATATTAACATAAAATTAAATTAATAAAATGATTAAAATTAGAATTAAGAGATAACATTCATATTAACATATAACTTAAAATACATTATTGTTACTTTAATCAGTAACATTTATTGTGACCTTACATGGTGAAAACTCATTATCTTAATATAGGATAATAAAATTAAAAAATAAAATGAAAGAAAAATAAAAAAAATAATAATAGTAATAATAATATTAATAATAATACCAAAAATTATATCAATAACATTAAAAATAATTTGATAATTAAAATATAGCTATTTAACTATAGATAATAACTAGACAAATATCCATATATTGGTGTAAATTAAACAGTTTAAAAATTATGTTAAAATAAATAACCCACGCGCAATTTTTTTTTTTTTTTTTTTTTTTTATAAATAATTAACCTTTGCGTTTTTATCCAGACAACACCACCCTCCTCCGATATATATATATATATATATATATATATATATATATACTATTTAAGAAATGAAGCAATTATTTTGATTGATATGAGCAGAAAAAATTCGAGCGACTCCATAAACGCCTCTTCTAACTATGACTGAAAAACTCTAAATTATCTGCAGCACGGGTTGCACTTAGGTCTTCCAAACATATCGTTAATTCAACACAAGAGCCAACAAAATATTGTAGATAAATAGTCATTTTACATGAATACAATTGAACAATTGGACAGAGATTCTAAAAATTGAATGAAAAAGCCAGAAATTGTTCTGAATCAGATGTATGATTTTTCTACTTTTTTCCGATTACAGTGATCGGTAAATAAGGAAAATCAAATTTACTTTTCTCGATATTTTGATGATAATTGCAGACCGATAAAATTTCCGTATATTTTCATATTTTTTATGTCAAGTAGTGCGCTTAGCAATTTAATTTGAGCATAATTACTTTAAAATGTGCACATGTATATATTTTTTAATCATAGGGGCCGTCCATAAATGATATCACACTTTTTTCAATATTTTTGACTTCCTCCCCCAGCTTTGTCACAAAGTGTCATACTTCATCATACCCCCCCCCCCTCCCTTGTCACATGTCACAACATTTATTTACACAATGGTGCAGCTAGAATTCGGGTCTAGAGAAGGGTTTGAGTTTCCGATAAAGATATTTGCTAATTATTCGAATCACCGTTTTATATAATCAGTTTTTTTAAAGAATAAAATCATATATAGTATATATATATTTTTTACACAGTTACATTAGTTGTGTTTCATTTAAACAGCGTTTAGAATATTAGAGTTAGAAAACAGAAAATGCACCAATGGAATAACACAGAACCATGTTAGATTTATAAAAAATATAAAAAAAATAATGAAGTCTACATTAAGAGATGGAAAAATGAATTCACCGTTCAGCAAATAATTTTCGCATAGAAAATAACAGTGTTCCTAAGGTCCCTAATAAAAGGATTATAGCTTATTCCATAAAAATATACAGGATATCATTCTAAGGAAATCCAAATTTTTTATTTCCAACTTTAATAACAATGAAGCCATTTTAACAAATTTTTTAATAGATTTGTGTGATAAAACCATGAGAATTGGTGGAATTTGTGGAAATAGAAATGGAATTTAATATATTTGATTTTAAATCTTATCTTTAATTTTTATGAATGAAAATTTCATAATTTAATCTGCTGGCTTTTAATGTTTTTGTTTTAATCAAAATGTGTGATGCAAGGGTGTAGTCGTAAAAATAACAGAGGGCTATAAAGCAGAGGGTATACGCTCTAGGCAGAGGGTATACTCTAGAGTGTATATACTGTGGGGTTTCTAGAAACAGAGGGTATACGGCGTGTTCCTTTAACCCCTTAACTGCTCCGGACGTATATATACGTCTCGCTCAAATAAATGCATATTTCTGAAATTAACTATCGAACAACCACATTTTTTGATTAAAAAATTTTGCTTTATTAACAAAAATAAACTTTTACCATTAAATAAAGGAAAGAATGTTTTCCGAAATTTGTGGTGGCAATTTTTTTTTCTTTTTAGCAAAAAAGTTGAAGTTTTTTTAAAAGCTTCGGCAGTTAAGAGGTTAAAATATCCAGAAGGTATACGGCGTATACCCCCGCATACCCTCCACTACATCCCTGGTGTGATGTCCCACTTCGTCTTACCCCCACCCACTCCCTTGTCATAAATTGTCACAATTTCATGACCCCTCCCCCTCATCCAAACGCGACATCATTTATGGACGGTCCCACAGAACAATTAATTGAGCTTTTTCTTTTGCCCCCCCCCCCCCCTGCAGAGTTTAGGGGAAAAAAACCTCTTTAATTGTACAGATTTTGATAAAAAGAAAAACTATATGACATCACATCAAATAAATCTTAATAAAACATTGTTTTGTTAAGTTTTGTTGCTTCCCAGCAGTTTGAGTGCGACAGGTTGAAATATCAAATTAACAAAACTAAAATAATTTGATACGTGCATTGTATCCGTGTTTATTGCAAAAACTCAATAACAACATCACAAAATTATACATAGTGTAGTAATTTAAGTTTTTTTCATCGAAATTTAATTAAACAATACACCTAACATAAAACTTTATCTTACAGCGAATCAGCTCTTCGAGTGGTGTTTCAGGCACGAAAGTAAGGTTCGAAATCTGCAGCATCATCACTTTATAATCGCCGTCATCTCCTTCATTGATGTTTTTATTAAAATACGTGATCAAATTTTCTTCTTATGGAAATCTTTTGGAGCAGAAACTATCTTCTAAAAAATAATCTCCTTCGTTGCTTTTTATTTACTGCACTTACTGGTGGTAATCTACACGGGTTACAATCTTTCAATTAGATTGAAACTTCTTTATTAACCAGTCTTTTTTTCCCTCAATTACCTCCCCCCTTCCATGCACACACATACCTTCCCGTTTCAGCTTTAAGCTTTGAATTCATAATATTCTTGATACGATATTTGCTTTTTCCAATGTCTCAAAAACTTGCTGACTAGTCAAAGAAAAAAAAAATGCAGTTTAGTTGCAAATAATTTCTTTTGTTTTATTGTATTCATCGTCCATATTTTTTATACAATACCCAAAGATTCATTTAATGATTGCATAGACAATATTTGTTATTTAAACTATTTAGACTTCATAATTTTCTTGCGACCAAATTACCATTCTAGTTGTTGATTTTCATTTTCTTCGTTTCATCAGAAGATAGTATAGGAATTCCATGGATTCCATTATGTGTAGATTTTGTTTATATTACTCAACAAGTACTGCTTGCTGACATGCTGTTATTGCTTTGTAATATAGGTGTTATAGATAACAAAATTTATCGAATATTGGTGTAATTTTTTTCTCCTACTTAAAATTTAGATGTTCCAAGAAGATCCAAAAAAGTTAATAACATCGGAAGAAAATTTATCGAATATTGATGTTAATTTATTTTCTCCTACCTAAAATTTAGATGTTCTAAGAAGACCCAAAAAAAGTTAACATCGGAAGGAAATTTACCAAAACTTTGCCAAAATTTATTAGTGTGATTGTCAGATTATTTGCAATTTTTTTTTTAAATATTATTTAAACTTTGTGCACCTTAATGTCATCATGTATGGAAACCGATGTAAGTAAAAATTACGTTATTTTTATCTCAACTATCAATAAAAGATTAGTTTATGAAGTACAAAAATGCACATATTCTTCTAAACACAACATCACAGAAGCCTTTCATCTATATCAAATAAGAACCACCAGAAGTTAATATTTAGAGACATGGAGGGAGAGATCAAAGAAAATTTATTAAAATACTAGCTGTTACCCGTGACGTCGTTCACGTAGCATAAAAAAAAGATAAACACTTTAATTAAACAAAACGTTTCATTAACAATAATTTAAAAAATATATAACACATATCTTATACCAGGCTATGCAGTAGTTTTTTTTTTTTTTAGGGGACTTAAAGAACTTAATCAAATAAATGGAAAATGTGTTAGATAATATTAACAATCGCGAAAATGAAACTGCAACCATTTACACTGTAGAACACCTGTAACGCACCCCAATGGTACAGAAATCATGTTGCAGTGCATTTCAGAATTCCATATCAAAGAAAGAAAAATCATGTATTAAACCTAGGTAATAAAAAAAATATCCAACATTTCCATAATACATAACTTCGCCGGCCCATTCTTTGCTGCATCTGTGTATGTGATCTATGTGCTTGTAAATATTCTAAATACAATGTTAAAATTTTGCTTAGTCAGAAAAAGTATAACGAAGATTAAAATTCACCTTTAGCAATTTCTAATAATAGACAGAAACGCACTTGAATTCTTTTGTACAGTCCTGTATATTACGTGCAAATAATTACACGACCGTATATTTAGCTTAAATTATTCAAGCAAAAAACCCGATTCAAATTATTGAATTCATATTTCCGGGACTCGCTATCGCACAGGTGACCATATATCCAGTTTATTGTATAGTCCGATACACGATTTATTTAAATTCTACAAACATCTCTTATTATACCAAATGTTGCTGAACTTCAGGATGCATTAGTTTTCCTTAAAATACATACTATAATTGAAAAAGCTCTTCAGCAATCTTTTCTAATAGACCATACTTTGGATACAATATCTGAGATCTGGACACAGGTCCAAAATCTTTAAGCGTCTCTGTAAATGAACAACAAATATGATGCAAATCATACTTTACTGCAAGCATATTAGTAAATTTCAGTATTTATCATTGTATTGATTATCTCAGTATATTAATTTCTTCATGTTTGAAATAGTGCAACGCAATGAAAATACGCTGAAAATATTTTTTCCCCGTAGACTATTATATTACCGAACATTTTTCTGTTATCTTGTAAAAGAATGTTAAACCTTTTCACCCAATTTTCTACAGAAATCCTGTTTTAGTGCACTTCAGAAACTGATATCAATTTCAATATTATTAAAATAACCTTAACAAAATAGCATTATTAAAATATGCTGCAAATGGTTTTTCTTCACAGAGTATGATATATTGAAATACTTTTGAGCTCCCTGTACGCACACTATAAGTACTGTACTTAACATATTCGATAGTAACCATGTTCTTGTGAACCTTAAAAATGCATATAAATTTCATTACATTTAAAATCATGTAACATTATCAAAATACACCACAAATGATTTTTTCGCCGTATATCATAATGTAAAGTCTTCTTTTGAGTGCTCCTGTGATTCAGCTATAATTGCTACCTTGCTACCTGATTCGTTTTCAATGCCGCACATGCTATAGCAAATCTCAATAACGTTATGTTATTTTCGTATGAATCCCACTATATTTACTCAAGTTGAAACACGGACAAACAGACGGCAGACCGCAGGCACTCGGCATCCGGTATACAGACAGGTTGAAGTCGTAAACACTTTTAGACCATGTTAGAAAGTGTCAAAAAGGGGAGTAGTTTCCGTAAAACGATAAAAAAAAAACAAAAAACAGAATTTTTGAAAATTTAAAAACTTATACTTTGTTTCAGATATGACGTTACATTTATATTTTTAAAATTCTTTATAGAAAGTATTCCTGTGACGTCACAATTGGTAAAAAGTTGAATTTTATAGCCTCGAACCGAAAGAAAGAAAAAGGTTCATTTTTATTACGGATTAATATCTGGAAAAACTACTAAAATATTCATATTCTTGTAAAGTGTGAAGTTATATTCTTGTGAAGTCTTCTAAGTGTAAAAGAAATTTTATATAATCGTCTGCGTGTTATTAGAAGAAAAACAGTATTCCTCTGACGTCACAATTGGTAAAATCGCGGTTTTTAACCTCGAACCGAAAAACAGAATAGGGTCCATTTATTTATTTCATTTTCTTTTATCACGTGAAAATCTTTCAGTTGAAAATTAATTACAGAAGAGAAATAATTATTCCTTTTTTTTTTTTTTTTTTTTTTTTTTTTTTTGGCAACGAAAAAAGAAAGATGATTAAATATTATGGAAAAATTTTCAATTTATTCTGTATGAAAAATAGTGAAATGTTGAATTATTAAGAAAAATATTTGAATAAAATAAAAAAAAAATTAGCCCATGTTCATTTCAGACCAATAATCTATCTATATACAAAAATTCAAAGACATTAATCCATCCGTTTTGAAGCCAAGTTCATTCCAATTTTCGGACACACTTTCACATTTATAATATATATAAGGATAAGGATAAGCTCAATAAACATTAAGCATTAAAACCAGATAAATTACATTATGCCCCTCCCCCCTCCCCCCCAAAAATCTATTAGATTTTATAAAATGTAACGAACTAGGTTTTCCAGAACTCAACCATTTCTTTCATACTGGCTTCATATGAGGACGAATAAGTATTGTCCTTAAAAATCAACATTTATTTATGGAGATCTATCTGATTTATGGTCAGATAATAGCTAGCACGCAGCACAATAATAAAATTATTTTATAATGAGTTCTCATTTATCATACACACACACACACACAAAAAAAAAAAAAAAAAGATTTTTTGTAAATAATGAAAAATAATTACATAATTTATGCATGAGTGGGTTAAAAATAGAGGGATATTGAAAAATAGTCCATTTTATTTTTCACACCACACTGAAAATTTTGAGATCAAGGAAAAATTACTCTTTTTCGCGCAGTCGTAAATAAATTTTAATTCGTGAATGAAAATGCACATTTCTTTTTAAAAATTACTACGTTTTAATGACGGACTTGTGCCTTATATCCTCTTTAATAGATTTATTTGTGAAAATTAAAACAATATATTATTATAATGAGGGACTTTAATATGTTGAGTGCGACGGTGACTGACACTGAAACTAAAAATATATATATTGTTTTAAGTAATCATTAAGGAAGATAATGCTGTGGTAAATAAAAGTAAATTTTAAATAATTTTTCAGTGATTACTTGAAGCAATATAATTGTTTTTAGCTTTATATCATATTTTAGTCTAACAATGACCAGTGAATAGTGGAGCCTAAACGGAAAGTTCAGTGTCAATCACCAGTGACTGACGTGGCATAAAAGCGCATATCTTTAAACAATCCTCTTTAATAAATCATGCGTTTCATTTTCATGGATGAAATTATGAATAAATACTTTTAGACGTGTCATGTCACATTCATCAATTAAAGCGTTGGTTTTTTCTATGACTAGGGATGAGGATTTCTTTTTTGCCTCTTATTTTCTACGTGCGAAGAACGGGTTCGCTGCTGGAAATACAAATAAAACCAAATCCAATAAATGCTTTTTTTTTTTTTTTTTTTTTTTTCTTTGAATAAGTGAAAATGTTCTACATTTTGGTAACGGCAGATTTTAACCAGAGAAAAACCGTGCATCCCGGGTACGAATGGTTTTTACTTTGTCATCAATAATTACAAACCATAATCATAACCTTATTTAGATGGAGACAATTGTTATAATTTCTACAATTAAAGATTACTTTCGAAAAATAGTGCTGCCGATTGTAAAAACAGTACGCACCTTGGGTATGTCATACCCGAAGCGACTGCTGCTCCCGCGTTAAGAAAATCTGTACAAACTGAGACATTTTACTTTTTTTCATATAAAAAAAAACAAGTATTTATCATCTACGAGTGCAAAAAATGTATACATTTTACACGCATTTACAGAAGCTTCGTGAATACAAAAAAGTTCGATGGGCGAAGTTTGTTCGCATGTACGTGGTTGACGGCAGATTATATTACTATAAATTTATATGTTGGTCTAATTTTACCATCAATCTTAGCAAGGGGCGCTGCTGTGGCATACACAATAGTCATATAGAGATAATAAACATTCCAGGGAAACACATTATGTTAGGTAAAAGTTTTATGTCAAAGGACCAGTCTTTTTTCAAAGCAATAATTCTTTGAAGCAAATAACTTTGTACATTTTAACTCCCCTCGCACCCATCCATTCAACTTCTGAATACTATTTTTATTCTCGCCTCATCTCCTAGTTCAGGGATTAGAAATTTGAAGCGTGTTGCGTTCCTGATGTTTATTCTCTGAATTGTTAAACCTATTCTTTAGTCCTATTGTTAGGTATCATTTTGTTTTTCAAAATTTACATTCAATATTCATTCTTTATATGCTCACCTGATTATCTTCATAAGAAATTCAATATCACCTCATCTTACACCCTACTCGCCCCTAATGCCCTACTCGTTCAAAAATAGCAAGTTGGAGAGGAAATGTTTCTTTTCAAAACAACTCGTTGCCGGATTTGTTTTGTAAACTTCAATGTACAGTCTAGAGGTCTGCACGGGTCGAAATTTCCAGGCCCGGGCCCGGCCCGAAAGTTAAAATTTCGGCCCGGGCCCGGCCCGGCCCGAACCAAAGAAATATTGGCCCGACCCGGCCCGGCCCGAAAGTTAAAAATTCGGCCCGAGCCCGGCCCGGCCCGAACGAAAAAAATAATGGCCCGACCCGGCCCGGCCCGAAAGTTAAAATTTCGGCCCGAGCTCGGCCCGGTCCGGAAAAAAGTTTAAAATTCGGCCCGAACCCGGCCCTGCTCGAGTGAATTTCTTCAGAACATTGATCTTTAATCTTATGGAAGAGTTCTGACCAAAAAAATTTATATTACTCTTTTTTTTTCCATGTTTATAATCTCCATTTATGCAGAAGTGCTGTAGGCTGCGATATTTATGCTTTTAAATGAATCTTTGTTTGTTGTATGTAAATGTATTAGTTATCAGTAAGTATTATTAATCCATACTCCCTGTAATGGAGACAAAAAATCGAAAAAGCGGTATATGGTATAAATTTCCAAAGACGAAATCACTTTGGAACGAAAAAAAAATGCATTCCCTTCTTAACAGGTGTAAATGTTTAATATATTTTTTCTCCCATATTGTTGTATTCATTTTGCATGAATGAACATTTTAAAAGAAACTTTCAGTTTTCAGTTATAAAAAAAATTCCTTCATAATCATTTGTGTGTGTGTGTGTTTAATTCTATTTTAAAACGCCTAATAATCTACGATTCTTTAAAAGGAATAAATTCTAATGTTTAATTGTAGAATAATGACGGCTTAAAAGCAGAGGGTTTCAGGGGGGCGCGCCGCCCCTCCTGTCCTTTAGTTTGAAAAATAGCGCCCCTCTTGTCCCTCATCCAAAAACTAGCACCCTCCTTGTCGCTCATTCAAAAAAATAGCGCTCTTCTTGCCCCGCATTAGAAAAAACGCAGCTCTTCAGCTATAACGCGTAAATTACGCAAAAAATCGGCGACGAAACGCAAAAAACTAGCTCGTAATTTCGTCAAAAAATCGCGAAAAATCAGCAAATTTCATTGAAAAATTGCGAAATAACGACGAATTTCCGGCAAGATTCGCGAAAAAATGGCTAATTTCGTCACAAAATCCCGAAAAAAAACGGCAGATTTCCTCAAAAGATCGTGAAAAAACTTCCAAGTTCGTCCAAAAATCACGATAAAGCGGAAAATTTTGTTAAACAATTCACGAAAAATGGCAAATTTCGTAAAAAGACCACGAAAAACGGTAACTTTCGTCAAAAAGTCGTGATAAAATGGCGGATTTCGTCAATAGATTTGCAAAAAATGGCATATTTCTTCCAAAAACCGCAATAAAACGAAAAATTCCGTGAAAAAATTCTCGGAAAACGGCAAAACTCGAATTTTGCCAAAAATTCGAGAAAAAACGCAATATTCGTCAAAATGCCCCAAAAAAACGGCAGATTTTGTCAAAAGATCGCGAAAAAAAGAAAATTTCGTAAAATGGGCACTAAAAAAGTTAATGCCAGAAGTGATTTTTTTTTTTTTTTCGGAATTTGTGTTTTTTTGTGTTTAAACGTGACAAAATTGGTATTTTTTTGCTATCTTTTGACGGAATTTGCCATTTTTTGTGATCTAAAAAAATTTGCCGTTTTTTCGCGATCTTTTCACGAAATGTGTCGTTTTTTGCGATTTTTCTAAACAAAGTCTACTGTTTTTCGCGATCTTTTAACAAAATCTGACGTTTTGTGCGATCTTTTAATAAAATCGGCCATTTGTTTCACGATCTTTTAACAATACTAGCCGTTTTTTCGCATTCTTTTAACAAAATTTACCTTATTTTCAATTTTTTAACGAAACTTTTGACTTTTTTTGACGATTCTTTGACGAAATTTCTGTTTTTCCACGATTTTTTTAACAATTGATTCTAGATTCAACTCTATAAAAGTGCCCTTAAAAATCAAAAAAGTGCCCTGAAGAATGTAAAAGGTGTCCTTTTCAGAACAGTTAGCGCCCTGCCCCTTTTTAAACCTGGGGGAAACTCTGTTAAAAGTATATGCTTTTTTTGCAGAAATTTTTGGACAAAGCCAAATATTACTGATTTATAAAAAGTCGATAAAAGGATTTTCATATAGGAAGATTCAATAGGAACTGATTATTTTGGTCCATGAAAACTAGGAAGAATGGAGTCAGTCTCGGCTTCGTACGGAAAAAAAAGTTAGGCCCGGCCCGATACTTCAGCAAAAAAATTAAGGCCGGAGCCCAGCCCGGCCCGAAAAGATTAGTGACTAGGCCCGGCCCGGCCCGGCCCGGCCCGAAAGGATTAGTGACTAGGCCCGGCCCGGTCCGGCCCGAGTCTTCAGAAGTAAGGCCCGAGCCCGGCCCGGCCCGAATGCCATTATTGAAAATCGGCCCGAGCCCGGCCCACGGGCCGGGCCGGGCTTCGGGCCGAGGCCCGGCCCGTGCAGACCTCTAGTACAGTCCACCCGTAACGAGAAAGACCGTGAAAAATATCTTTCTCCCCGTGGTCACTATAGAAACGGACTCGTCCACTTTATTTTAGGGTGACCACAGTACTGTTGGCTTCTTTTGTACGCACTGAGAGCGAAAAAAGGGGGAGATTATCGCAGTCTTCGGATTTTAAACCACCTCTGTCAGTTGGTATCTTCCGAAGAAGCAACCCCTCTCAGAGTTTTTCTCCTGGCGGTAGGTCAGTAGCGTAAACATAACGGAAGAGGAGGGGCGAGGGATAGCCAAAGTATATTATGATACATGGACATCAAGCTAAATTGCAATGAAACAGAATGTAAATCAACATTACAAACAAGAACAAGAAACATTTTTTGAACACGATCAATTTATTTTCTTTCAACTTTCTTTCAGTGAAATAAGAAATTACCATATATTTCGCTGTATAACATGCACTTTTAAAAAATCACTTCATTTTTCCGTGTGCGTGTTATACATCGAATACAAAATGGTTGATATAAAATTATAAGGAAAAAAAAAAAAACACTCGAAAGTTGTAGAGGTACATTTAAAAGCATTTATACAACAATATAAACAAAGAAATTTAGAATATATATTTTCTAACAGCCTTAACCCTTTCGGAACCGACGAATTTTGCACAAATTTTAAGTTGGCATTTTTTTTTTAAGTTACCTTTACTTAATCACTTAAATATTCTAATTAAAGAAAACTTACTTTTCTTTTTTGCTGGTGTCTAAGAAAAGTTCTTTTGAAAGTGCATATATGATTTGTTTATGGAAACATCTAATGGTTGAACTAACAAAGCCAGTCCACCTGGAATTACTGTCAAATCTGTATTAGATTCGTTATTTTTATTATTATTATTATTATTATTATTATTATTATTATTATTATTTTATTCCGTCTGTTCTGTAGGATTTAAACATATCCTAAGAAAAAAAAAAATCTGGTTTTTTTTTAAAGATCGTGGGTCGCTTTTCTCCAGCACTCTTTTTTTCCCCTTTAATTTTAATTTCTTTTCATCCATTCAGCTATTTTCATGGACATAAACGATAATTACATTTGGAAAATTACCAATTAGCTTTGTTTTCGTTAGAAAATTACCACTGGTTTTAATTTTATGCCGTTAGCTAAACAAGAAAGAAATACAGTGAAGTCGAAGTGGGACTTTTCGTGTCTCGTATTTTTAAACGTAACCATCTGGTATTTCTGTTTATATATTTATTTATTTATTTTTTCTCGTGAGGGAAAGTTATATACATCAGTAAATGCTGGAAATACAAATTTATACTCTCAAAGTAGCGATGCTTGTTACATGTCGAGATAATACGGTACTTTATCTGGACGACCATTTTAAATAGCTCTTGTCTAAATTGTTCACACATGTTTATTTTTACCTCAGTATACCGAGATAAAGTTAAACATGTACAGATTACATTAACTCTGATGATTTTGCTTAGACTGCATCTATTTTATTGCATAACAAAAAATACGAAAAATGTTTACTATTTCGAATTTACCATTTAGTTTCCAAAAAATCATTTTGTCATTATTGTTTTATACATCGGTATTTAATTATAGCTGACGTTAACTGATATGTACCTTTTCGCATTTTTTAAAGCATTGTCTTCTTAAATATCCAAATTCGTCTTTTTTTTTTCCTGCTTTGAAAAGTGTTTTACATTTTAAAAGGCGGTACAAAATTTTAGATTCTTTGGAGCATAAAAATATCATTTTAAATATAATCAAATAAGTAATTTTTCATATCAAATCATTTTATTCTTACATTACTATCAATATTATATTCTAACATTTCAAACTTCACAAAAAAGGGAAGTGAAGTACATTTCTATTCTTTTTTTAATATTATACCAATTGTAAATTTAAATAACATTAAAATTCTTGTTCATTTTCTTTCATTTGTATTAATTAAATTATCAATATCCTATTGTATAATAGACATTTTTTAAGCTTTTCCCAAAATTTTTCATCAAAATTTGTGCAAATTCGATTATTCGGGAAATTAGTTAAGACTAGGCATTTCTCGACCATCCCGGTTAATCGAGAGTACTCTAATAAAATCACAGTTAAAAAGCTCATATTTAGGAATGCTATCTCATCATTTTACCAAATCAAGAATTTGGGCTCGACCTAAAAAACTTAAATCAGCTAACTGAAAGATAAACTGTCCAATTTAGAAAAACTTATTTACAGCTTCGTCAAAATATTTTTCTAGTTTTAATTTTCTACAGATTAAAAAATGAAAAAAAAACACACAAACTTAAATTTATATGTTTAAAATTTTCAATAAAAAAATTATTTTATATACAATTTCGTTGTATAACGCAGAAAATTTTCTTGAATCTTGAGAAGAAATGCCATAGTTGTTTTTAGTGAATGTAAAAAAATAATTGTATCTGTTTTCAATTAGATAATATTCATTTTACAATAAGTTGATTATTTTGAAAGTATCGAATCGTATATATAACGCATATATATATGTATATAAAATGACGGATATTTATAAGAAATAACGGATATATATAGCAGGGTTGGCACGGTTTAAACCAACTGGTTTTTTTCTCAAAAAAACATTTTTTTTTTTTTTTTTTTTTTTTTTTTTTTTTTTTTTACCAAAAATATAATGACATTTTCTTATTTTTCTTTATAATTTAAGACATACAAATTATGGAATATAAATATTTTCTACTTTTGACACTTTATTTCAGCAATAAGTATTAGATATAGTGGATCTAGGTTATTTTTTTATGTATAGGATGAAAATCAGTATGCATTGGTGAGCATACTTCATTGCTCTAAAGAAAAATCTTAGAATATGTGAATTGATCAACGATAAAATAATAAAAAATATAAAATTTTCATTAAAAAAATGCATCATTTATAGCAATCTATCATAACATGCACAATGCTTTTGAATATGAAGCTAAATAACTGGATAATGTTTAAAATTTTGCCGAAACTATAAAAGAATTTTTTTTTTTTTTTTTTTTTTTTTTATTGGAAAGATTATCTTTTAGAATTAAAATCAAAATGTGAAGTTGAATAAGAGAGTATTCGAAAATTAGGTGCTAACTATAGTATCTTGATAATAACGAACTAATTTTTCCCCTCTGTTATCGGCTAAATCTAATGACCATAAATGCTGATTTCAAATTGTCTCTGAAAAAACAAAACCCCCCAAGAAGTATCTCAAATTTATTTTTAAAAAAATTAAGGAAAAGAATATTATATTCATCAAACTACATCAAATGTTTATTTAAGTAATAAAAAGATTATTTATAAAGATTTTCAAAGCATCAATGTTTCATTGTGTAGAGAAGCTTGTTGTTTGAACATAAGACTTTATTAATAACTGTTTAAATTAAAATGCGATTTTTTTTAAAATTTCTAAATAATTAACTGTTATTGTTTAATTTAAATTATTTTCAAATGAATTTATACTACTTATAAAGCAACAATGTCTATTTTTATCAATAAATAAGCATGTATATGTAATAAAAAGGAGGTTTTAAAAAAACCCGGTTAAAAAAAAAAAAAAAAAAAAAAAAAAAAAAAAAAAAACTGGTTTAAACAAAAACCAAAAAAAAAAACCTTTTTTTTTTTTCAACCTTGTTATTGCAATTTTTTTATATATATATTTACGAAAATATATTTACGAACCCTGGTATTAAAGTAATTAAACGAAACAATATTTCACAAATATCTATAGCTAAACTGAAAATTACAAATTATACTGTGAAAATTGAAAAGAACAGCGATCTGTGAGACCGTTTATCCTAGCGTAAGAATTAGTGTGAATCACCTTAGAACGGTTAAGCTAGAAAATTGTTCAACTATTCTAATAAAATAAGCAAGTACATTTTAAACAACGAACCTTTTTAAAGTTTACTCCGTGGATACTTCTCAAATATGACTA
Organism: Maratus speculifer; assembly: GCA_964019185.1. Classification (NCBI taxonomy): domain Eukaryota; kingdom Metazoa; phylum Arthropoda; class Arachnida; order Araneae; family Salticidae; genus Maratus; species Maratus speculifer. The sequence continues at coordinate 195,843,492 of OZ025296.1, read as the reverse complement.
CAGATTTATTCAAAATGTTCACAACGCCAGCAAAGACTACTATAAAATTGTCTGTCTTACTTCAGCGAACTTAAGAATGTCAGCCACTTAAATTTTCTAATATTCTAAATGTTTTACTAGATATGCTGCAATCATTTTTCTATCTTTGAGCATAAATACTTTAATGATCGAACGTATAAATTCAAAAATTCCCATACTTTTAAAGTATATGTAACTTAAAAGCAAATGTAAAGCATTTTTGTTAAAATCCATGGTGTATTGTATGAAGAGTGCAAAATTTTCCTATATACCCGAGATCTTATCGAATTTACGCTTCATTTGAATATAACAACGTCTTCCTCAAAATAAAATCAGAACTATAACTCGCTCTTCTGAAAGAATGCACAATATCTTGGGAAGCCCATTTCAACTCAAATATCGGCGCATAACTCTGATTTACGGCAGAAAAGTTTTATTTACCACGAAGTTTTAAAAGCTACAATGTCTTCGGTAGCTACTCGAGTTTCTGCATGCATAAAGAATTCATGGCTTGGGAGTGAAAAGCAATCCATTACTCAGAAGAAGTCGAGACATAGAATTTATAATGCAAAAGGGGGAAGGAAGGGGTCAAGGAAATGATTTGTCACACAATAAATGCAGTGTGAAAAGCGGAAAGCGAGGCATTAAAAAATGTGACGCTTATGTATTTATAGGATGTCAATAAATTTCGTATAAGAAATTTTCATAAATTGAAGTATGCATAATTATCTGACTGAGTTGACTATAAAATATTTTTCAGTACTCATACATCAATCAAATTAAAAACAGAATTATAACACATTGAGTTATTTGAAACCAGGGGCTCCAAAATCCGAATTGATTAAATTTCTTAGTTATTTGCAATACTTCAATGAGGAAAAACATATAAAGATCTTAAAATGAATAAGTATCATTCTAATGAATAATACCACTATGGCTACTATATTTACTCGAAATCGGCATTGTGTTTTACTCCCTAATATTATACGTAATTTTTCATTTTAATATGGGTTTAATACATGCACATAAGCAGGGGCCTCGCTAAAGGGGGGAACAGGGGGGAGCCTCCCCCCCAAACATTTGTACATGCTGTTACAGTTGGCAAATTTACAAACATAACTGGCAAATTAGTTCAAAACTTTAATAAAAAACTACCATTTCTGATAGATTTGACGAAAGTTACTAATATAATTAGAAAAATTATTAAGCTTTTTACGAATAAAAACTATATTACATTTTCAAATTGTGATAACTTGGTAAAATTATAAAACTAGTTGGCAAATACTAAATTTTGACTTGGCAATTTTAGGTTCTCTCCCCCACCAATAAAAAGTCTTCGCGAGATCCCTGCACATAAGTGATTTCCTTTTAAAGATTTAATTTTTATATTATTATTATGTCCCTTGAGTTCTACACGTGATTTTAATAATATATATACTGGGTGTTCCAAATTTAGTCGAAGTCGATCTTTTGACATAGATCTTCTCCCAGCAAAGGAAGAAGATTAAATATATGGAGTGTGTCTAACAAAATTGAACTGGCGACTGAGACTAAACTCCATATATTTAACCTCCTTTCGTTGCATCAATAAGAGTAAAGAGTATATATAAAGAGAAAAGAGTATATTTATTTATTTAAATGACATTATTGTATTGCATAGAGTTTATGTACAATTCATAAAATACTCTATTTCAGTGTTAACAAGGCATAAAAAGAACATAAAGATGGTTTGACGACTTGTTTAGAAAAAAAAAAAAAAAAATCCATGCAATTAACATTCGACATTTCGGACATAATTCATAGATACCAACTTGTATCGATATATTATTTCACCGATGATGGGCTAATTTCATCTCACGATTGCCGAGAACTTACTGCTCATGAAGATACTCCATCTTTGCTGCAGATGCAACCTTGCAACATATGACGCGTGACAGGCTAGGTTAGAAATCTGCATTGGCTTGGACCATGGAGCAAAGAAGGTATACCTTCTTTGCTCCATGGCTTGGACCGAAGCCGTACTCAGGCAAAATGTAGGCAACATTTCCAACGGATCGGGTTGGCAGCTTAAGACAATTTTTTTTAACAAAAAGTGCCCCCCAAAAAAAGTCCGTACTTTTTTTACAAATCTGGGAGCGGAAGCATCTACTTCAAAAACGCATTATAACTATAACACGGCCATCTGCTTTCTAATTCACGTACATTTGTTAATAACAATAATTTGGCTCAAAATTTGGCGTTAAATCACAATACTTAGTACATAATAGATTTTTTTTTTTTTTTTTTTTTTTTTTTTTTTTAAAATATACAGTAATTTTAGAGCACGGTCATTTCTAGAATACGTAAGAAAAATGTATGCTGTATTAAATGTCAGCATTGACATAGTTTTTAAGCGATAAAGGAGATTTTGAAGACTACTCTGAGTTTTGAGTATGAATTAATTACACGGGTATACTCTGGTAATCCATGAGTTTTTGTTTGTTCACGAAATAACAAATAAAGATTGAAATATTCTCGGTTCATCTGCCAGCACTCAAGTACGAAAAAGCAGTTCATTTTATATCAGGATCTTCATCATTCATACCAGGACAATCATCTCATTCGAATCATCATTCATTCGTTTCTGTCCTCTGTCTATCCGTCCGTCACAAAGTCGGTACACAAAAACTGTATATAAGTCAGAGACTACAAATTTTGTCCACTCACTGCTGAATACCTCGTGACACACGGCAAATCATAAAATTTTTAAAAAGTCCATTATTTTAATTAAATTAATTTTTTCAATGTTATCCGTACATTTTTGCGATTTAAAGTTTAAAAGAGAACCTTAATTTCAGTGTCTTTCATGCATTCATCATAGCTTTGGAGATAAAGCATCTAGCTAATAAACAGAAGTTTCTTAGTTCGAACCCCGATGCTGGAACTCGAAATTTTCATATAAAAATGGATTTAATAAGTAGAAATTTTTTGGCCAATTTAAGGGTTTATATTATTAGGGCTCCGTTCATCTGACATTCATAATATTTTTTGAAATTCAATTTTCTTTCTATTTTAAAAACTTTTGTAATTCATTAATGATTAGGCATTTTAAATTTAATTTTAAATATTTTTTGCGCTTTTAGAAATTAAAAATTTTATGTATATTTCTGCTATTTTTTTATTTTGGATTTTAAAAAAATTTAGAATTTTGGATTTTATATAAGTAATTTGATTTGAGCATTTTTAATTTTATTAAAATAGATAACTTCTTTGTATAATTATTTTGAAATTAAATTTATTGGTGCTACCATCTATGTAAAAATTTAATAATTATAGATTAATAATTTGGATTTATTAATTAAAGGATAAGTTGTTTTGATAGAGATATTAAACGAAATCCTCTGGCGATCTGCGATCAAACTTATCTACTTTATATATACATATATATCTTTTTAATATACAATAAATAAAAAAAATACCTGAAATTTTTCATACCCAGGTAGTGAAAAATATATTTACTTCCACTGTGAACGGATTTACAAACGATTATGCATAAATTAATTAATACTGTATATATTTAAGCAATAAGAAAACATATCAACATTAGAAAAAAAAAAAAAAAAAAAAAAAAAAAAAGAGACTAAAATAACATTTGATATACTGATATACTTTAACCAATTATTTGACTGACTATATTAAATTTAAATCTCAAATGAAGAAATACAAAGCAGTACTTTAACAAAAAACTAATAATATACAACAATCAACGTAGGCGGAAAATGTAACTGTAAAAGAATTTAGTCATAGTTAATATTGCATAAAATTCAATCCAGATTTAACAAGCAGAATATAAAATTTTGCTCGAAAATGTAATCTAAACGAAATTGCAAAGTAAGAACGCTAAACATTATATAATAATGCAACAAGCTTTAAAATAGAAAACATAGAAATTTTATAAATAAAACATTACGTAGCCACAGCGTTAAAGAGATTAAAAAGTATCGTAGCGTAATATTACCTTTTCCAATGCTAGCACGCATATAAATTATTCATTAAGAGAAAATGGAACCATTTATAACGAAATGAAGGAAGCGGAATAAAAGATATACGAAAGCTGAGATAAAATAAAGGGATTTTCAAATTTTAAAGATATAAAATCCACTATACAAGCATGTTAATAGGTGGCCTGAATTTTTGGAAGCATTTTACCAAGCATCCATAGTTTGATGTAAAATGAAACTATTTCCAGCAATGCATATTAGTTGAATGTATGCAAGCAAGTGGATTGATAATTTCACACTAAATCTAGGACCGTACGTTGGATCAAAAGCAAATCCAAAATAGGTAACTTTTTTACACTTTTTTTAATGCTAAATTATATAAAAATGTAGCACAAAATCATTTTCTGGCCCATCAGTCTGTCCGAATATAACAGAGCATAAACTATATAGCCGAAGGGTTTGACATTTAATACAGATAATCACATCAGAATTTGTCGAGTCAGTTCAAATTTTATGAAAATAGAATGAAAACTTAAAAAAAAAATATATTAATAAAATTTTCTCCATTCAGTTGAATCTGTCATACGCAGTTCGACAAACCACAGGCGCCAGGTCGCCGTGGCGACTAAAAATTCTTCTTGACAACTAACTTTTTTCCTAACAATTAATTGTTTTTGTTTATAAATTTAAATGGACTATTTTAAAAGGATTTGAATCCTAAATAATCATTGACAAATGGTACTTCAAATCAAAATCTCAAAGTCATTGTTAAGTGGGTAGGATACCTTTGAACACATCTACAAAGCAAAAATGTGTAAAACAAACTACTTGTGTAATAAGTCAAAAATAAAAATCAAACTTCATTTAATAATAAAACTCATATTTAAATTTATATTTTATGTATATATATATATATATATATATACTTGTAAATTCATAAATAAATATTGAAATGCTAAGTTTAAAAATATATATGGTAATAAGGGAAAGAAAAAATAATCAATAGTAATATTAGTATATATGAATAGTCGTAATATATAATAGTAGTGAACAGTCAATTAAAACTTTTTTTCCCCTGTTACTCACTGGTGATAGTGGCACTGATATAAAATATATCCTATGTTAAAGCAGTGGATGTCACCACCAATTTGCAATCATTACTTTTGAAATCGGTTTTATATTTTCTGAATTTTCATAAAAATCTTAATTTAGAACATTTTGTCGAACGCTTTTATATTTTAAATGTTTTTTTTTTTTTTTTTTTTTTTTTTTAAGAATGTTTTTAGTCTTATAAATATATCTAACACGTCAAGTTTCCAGTTTGAATCTTCAGCAATTAGCTAGAAATAGTAATTTAGAACATTTTCAGAATGCTTTCCGTACATTTTAACCGCTTTAAAAATTTATTTTCCCCCCACTTTTCTTATATAGGACTTGAAATCATGAATATAGCCTATGTTTGAGCAAAGACTGCCACCATCAATGGGCAACCATTACTTTTAAAATTGGCTCGATTTATTTATTTATTTTAGGACAGTGTAGAAATCGTAATTCAGAACGTTTTTACAGCTTTTTTCGGGCATTTTTACTCATTTTAAATTTGGATTTTTTAAAAAAGATATAAGTAATTACCATGCGAAATTTCAAGTCTTTAGGTACTTCAGTCAGGCTTCCAAATGGAAAAATTCACGTACCGAAACACTATTTTAAAATTATTGTTCACTAAAAATATAGAGAAATGAGTAAACTATAGAGATTTATTATTTCTAACTATGTTTAATTCTAACCATGCAAAAACAATTTTTAAAATGCAATGTGGAGCTTGAATAATAATAATAATAACAATAAAAAGATAGAGAGCACAATGAGCAGTATTATACATAAAACGCTACATTTACATAGTGGAAAATTATTTTCGGATGAACCTGAACCATACAGAAAAATTAATGTTTTCAGTATATGTAACAATATGTCTTAATAATTGCACGAACCGGAACGATATTTACTATAATTTCACGCACTGGAAAAATGTTTTTCATAATTTCACGAATCGGAACATCATTAGGTTTGCTTTGGTATATTTCGAACACTGCCTTCAGTAACACAAAAATCGCAAATTTTAGGAATTTTTTAAATTGCAAATACTTCTTAGGATTTTTTCTTTCTGAGTGACAATTTGAAGTTAATATTTTTAGTTGTTAGATTCAGCAGATAGCAGAGGGGGAAAAAATATTATTAAAATGCATTAAAAGAAAAATTTCTTTTACAGCTTGTGCAAAATCTTAAAAGATCATTGTGTTACATTATTAATTGCATTAAATAATCTGCATTATTAAAAAAATATATTTTTTTATGCTAAATATTGAATCTATTTTAACTTTGATCAATTCACATGTTTGAAGTTCTTTCTTTAGAGCAATAGATGTGTTCACCAATGTGTACTGATTTTAATCCTGTGCATAAAAAAATGATCTAAACCCAATATATCTAATGCTTATTGCTGAAATAAAATGTTAAGTAGAAATTATTTATATCCAATAATCTGAAACTCGTAAATTATAAAGAAAGAAAGAAAATGTCATTAGATTTCTTCTAAAAAAAACAATATAAATTATTTATAGGTTTAATCCTATGCATAAAAAAAGACCTAAACACACTATATATAATAATTATTACTGAAATAAAGTGTTAAAAGTAGAAATTATTTATGTTCAATAATCTGAAACACATAAATTATAAAGAAAAAAAAGAAAATGTCATTAGATTTCTTCTAAAAAAACCAATTGGTTTTTTTGAGAAAAAAACCATTTGGTTTAAACCGTGGTTTAAACCATGGTTAAAACCAATTGGTTTAAACCGTGCCAACCCTGCTGCTAACATACAAACATTTTTAGAGGATAATATATTAATTATAACATTGATAATATATTCATTTACTTCAAAATGTAAATAAAATGAAATGAGGTTTTTTTAATCTCATCTATGTCTGACAATCCTGAATTTTCATTCCAATCAAGAAGATACTAAAATTTTATATTGTGGCATAATACATTATCAATCTACAATCTTTGACTGTATACCTAGCCGACAATAGACAATTTGTTTTATTGCTGTCACATATTTCCCTAATTTCTTTAATTCTAAAATAGCTTTTGTATGCTTGTGTTTCTACATTGTTCAGAGAGATTAAAAAGTGTTTTACATTGCAATCTATAAATTGAAGTTTTTGTTTTTAGTGCCAAATAAAGCTGATTTTCTTACTTTTGTAAAAAGTATCTTACACCACTCCACTCTCACTGCACTCGGAAAAAAAATCTATCTTCCACAACCTTTTTTTCGTTTTACTAGACACTGTATACATAGAATTTAACTCTAAACATATTGCTTAAACTTCTATCTGAGATGAAGTAGCCAAAAAAAGAAACATGAAAAATGTCTTTCCTCATTACAAGACTTCCATGTCGGAACTGACATTCGTAATTCCCTTAGGAGCTTTCCTTGCGTCGGAACAAATAGGACGCGTTCAATATCATCCTAATCGCATTCCGCTGCACTTGTTTATGATTCCGTAGCGGATACGAATGCTAAAACTTTCCCACTCTTTTCTATTTGATATTTCATCTGAAAAGCAAAAGATGACAATTCATTAAGGTTGACTTACGACAAATTGATCTCCTCCAAAATTTAAATTGTTTGCTCTTCTTTTAACTTTCTTTTATCTTTACAGGATGAAATTATTGGATTCATGAAAATTATCGAATTTCGGTTTTTGACGGATTTACACGTTTTAAAGGTATCAAATAGCTATTGGTTGATACAAAAGAAACTTCTTATTTTCAGAAAGATGACACTAATAAAAGACAAAAATTTATTCTTGGTTAATTTATTCCTTATCCAATTTACATTTTTTTTTTTTTTTTTTTTTTTTTTTTTTACCAGTTTGCATGAAATTCAATATATATATGAGAGGATTAAAATTGCCGGCGAACTTCGGAAACAGATAATATATATATTATCGTAATCTTAGTGTGTAGTGGAAATTTAACCATGTATTTTTGGTGGGGTATTAAATGTAAACATTGGTCTATTCGGAATCAAATTGGTAGACCTCTACGTGCAACAATTTTTCTTATCCTGGAGTCCCGCAACGGGACGGGTAACTCGCTTTAACTCGACTCGATCAGCAGTTCGGGTTGGGACAGTGTTAAATTTTTCGTTGCAGGTTAGGTTGACTTCTATCTAATTGCGGGTCATGTTCGAATAGAGTTGTCATTCTTTAATGTTCAGGTAGGGTTTTGACTCCTGAAGGTTAGGTTCAGGTCGATCATTTTTTTTTCTTCAAAAGAATATCCAGAATAAGAAAGAAAGTAAGAAAAAAGAAAACATTACAGGTTCAAACTTCAATACAAGATTATTTTGGCATCCTCACAGGCTGGAATGGAGCAATCAGAAGAACAATGAATTATAAGTTAGCATCTTTTTGATTTATTCCAAATTTTCGAACTGCAAACTCATTTTGCGTTAAATGTTTATAACATAATACCAAAGTACATTAGAATATTCATTGAATTTTCAAGAATTTTTATTACTTATCCTTTTTGCTTATCTAAATGTACCTCGACTTATGTGGCTATTATTGGAACAAATTGCTGACGAAATCACGGTATAGCTGTACTTGTATACATGTCATATACGGACAGATTTTTTTCTTTTATCAATATAAATATGAAAATACTAATTAAAAAACAGCAAAAAAAGGCTCATTTTTATTAATTCATTTTTTAGTCGAACTCTATATACAGGGTGACCAGGGAATAAGATGCTGATTTCAAAATTAAATTTCTCAAAAACAAAGATCGATAGAATTATACAGTAAACGGTTTGTTTATTAGATAAGATATAAAAATGTTTTACAGAAGTTTAAAAGGGTGTATATTTCGAAAAGATTGTGTTCTGATTGCAAAGAATGCTTCACATGACTTTTTTTTTTTTTTTTTTTTTTTTTTTTTTTTTTTTTATTGCTCCCAGAAAGAGTTTTACGGCGTACAGTTTTAAAGATTTTTGGAACTATTTTTTTAGTTGGCTGGTTGGTTGATTTTTGACGTCCGATTATCTGCGCTAGGGATATAGGACCAGGGGGGGAGTGCCCTTCGTGGGGGTCTTTCTAAGGGAACCTAACCCGTATTTACGCAAGGTTCGAAGAAAACCACGAAAACTCCGAACGGTTAGGCCGACAGCCGCGATTGGGTTCGAACCCAGCACCTGCCGTCTACCAGTTGAGAGGTCCGAACCTCTCGGCCACTGGTGGGGCGAACTATTTTTTTAGAATTTCTGAAATTCTAAAAACTTATTTTAAAAAATCCTAAAAATATGGCACTGTGCGCCGAAAAACTCGCTCTTTGTACTTAACAAGAAAACAAGAAAAATATCATGTTAAGCATTCTTTGCAATCCAGAACACAATCTTTTCAAAATATTCACCGTTTGAAACTTCTGTGTAATATTTTTACAGCTTGCCTAATAAACAAACCGTTTACCGCATTATTCTATCTATCTTTGTTTTTGAGAAATTTAATTTTGAAATCAGGGTCTTATTCGCTGGACATCCTGTAATAGCACATCCTTATAAAATTCTCGTATAAGTTCTATTAATATTTAAACGACAAAAAATAACCAATAAAAGTGTCATCTGTAGGTATTTTGGAATAAAGTATTGCCGGAAGAAAAGGAGAAAACGTTTCCTCCAGCAGTTCTTATAGAGCCATAAACAATCCGCTCAAGTCGGGATACAAAATGAAATGCAATACTGATTCTTCATTAACTCGGAGAAAAAGTACCGCCAGAAAAACGGCATTAGTTTAGAAAACGGAAGCCAATAAAATCAAGAATAAACTGATGAATAATGGGAAACAGTTTTAGCTATTCATAACAAGTAAATCTAGAGCTAAATATAAAAGTCATCTTTTCATTTTGAACAGAAAATAAGAAAAAATGATGTTGTTTTATGTTCCTTAGGGAAAAGAAATTTTATTTTACACAATGAAGCATACAGGATGGTCGGAAGCCACTACATCTTATTCATAATATATACCTATTTAGTCCAAAATCTGGGCGTTTTAATAAGGCGACGATTATTATTTGGAAATAATGATAATAAAAATGAGAAAGAGAGAGACTGGTGAGTACCTTGTGTACAGTATGTATTAAGAAGATAGTATAAGGAGAAGAAAGAAAAATTATGTCAACATAGCATAAACTACAGAACACAATTTTCAACATTAGGAGATCGATAACTTCTCCAAGATCGACCTCTGTACAGGCCGGGACATCATACTATTTATGCACAAGCGGGCAAGGAGCGATATTAAAAAAAAAAAAAATCAATTTAAAATGTTCAACATCATTAAGATCAAAAGACTAAGAAGGACACAACAGGAGATGATAAAGGTTAAATTTAAACCCAACATTTTTTTTTTTTTTTTTTTTTTTCTCAAACCATGCAATTCTATGGAAATCACGCAACTAAAGGATTTTAGTGCTGGAACATTTTTCGGTAAAATTTCTGAAATCTCTATATCATGTTTCTGAACTTTATATCGTCTTTAGATGCGATCGTAATTATATAAACACTCAGAACCTAAAGTCGTTGCCTGGTCCGTCCGTCTGTATGTCTGCATATAGCGACGTAAAAAATATCCAAGCTAATCGTTTAAAATTTAATATGAATGTCAAGTAGTGACAATCAGAGCTCAAGGAAGCTGTAATCAGCATTATTTACTATTGGCTTCCCATCATAACGCACAGGCGACTGACCGAGGAATGATATAAATATAGATACACTAGTTGTTCAATAAAGAAGGAAACTATCGATAAAAAATTTCAAGGAGCTTTATTATTTTTCTAGAGGATTATTCCCGACGGTCGAATGACTTGAATTGTACAAAATGATCTTACATATCGCGCTGAACGCCGATTTCGGTAGCACATAGCTTACCGTTTTGAGTTGTACGTCCTCTCCTCCGAGTCCTTAACGGCCACTGAGGACGGTATGCTTTATGCTACCAAAACCGGTATGCTTTTAATTGAATTTAATTGGTGATCTTAATGTTGATACTTTTACTTTACATTTCTAATACATTGCACCAAGCCTCCATCCCAATAATTATTACTCTCATCCTTTATTTTTATTTTATTTTTTTACTCTTTCAAACCTTTTATCCTTCCTTTTACGTCAGTTTCTGTTCTCCCGTCTTTTTTTTCTTCTCATATTTATCTAGTACTCTCAAAACCCTCCCCTCTCTTTCCACAGCCGTGGCACGCGCTTTTGATATACCACGTTTACATTAAATTACAAATATCAATAATGCTAATATGTAAAAAAAAAAAAAAAAAAAAAAAAAAAAAAAAAAAAAAAAAAGCTCGATGGTTTAAAGATGGGTATTAGTGCAATTTATCACCTTCTGCCTTTTCTTTTCTTACACGCACATTATCAAATAAATAAAGTAACAACGAATGCAATGCTCGACATTTTCTTCACTCGAGCAAAAATAAAGATCATAAAAATTGAAAAAGTGGGGAGATGATTCCCATTTTGTCTTTTTATCATCAGCATGACGTTATCACAATGATAAAATGGTTCCCTTATCTATGGAGCAGGACAAATGATTCGAAAAAGAAAAAAAAATGTTCTTTTTCGTGTGACAAAAACAAATCGCTTAAAAATTTTCTAAAATAACGAAAATGGAACAGCAGACATGAAAAGAATTCAAAAGTACTTTCGCTCCGACGACACGCCCTTTTCTTTTCTCTTCTTTGCCCGATTTTTATTGGAAATGTTTTAAACGAAATTCGTATAATCTAGAATTTCAAAGGGGGATTCTTTCATGATTTATTTTAAAAAGAGAATAAAAAAAAAAAAAAATCCTGGAACAAATATACTTTTTGTCATTTATCACACTTAATGTCTTTAATTTATACTAAAAACGCGTTATGCAAAAGAAACGAAATTTGCATGATATGTTTTTCAGCGACAGTTAATATGTTTTTAATATGCATTTTTTGTCAGAAATATTTTCAGTGCTTTTATAAACCCGGTGAACTCTTTCAGAGGCGAAGAATTTTACCTTCAATTTTATGTTTTAAATATAATATTTCTGCATTATTTATCACACTTTATTTTATAAAAGAAACACATGTTTAATTTATAAGAGAAGCACATTAAAGAGGTGCCTCACCTGAAAATTTGAACGTAACTGAAAAGTGTTTGTCTACCCATTTTCTAACGTAGGCTACGTACAGCATTACAGTGACATATGCAAGAAGTTGCTGGATTTCGAAGATACGTGTTTCAAATGTGCTTTTTATCCGAAATGGAGCAACATTTATAATCTCAGTTAGCGGTTTTCCACCATACGAAAATAAACATGGATTGACATAATTCATGCATGTTATTAATTTTACTAAGATATGTTCGCCATTGAAAATGGATCGTGCACTATTTTATAGTTCGTTTAGAGGGACGCTCAAAAGAAGAAAATTCGTTTGCGGCATAAAATGATATTACACCATTTCAAACATAATGAAATCAATACACATTACAGAAGTGCGGTACAAAATTCTTACTGTACAATATGGTCTGCGCAACATTTATCGTTCATTAACATGGGCACAAACACACACAAAAATTCCATTACATTTCAGCTTATTGAATGAAGTATAATGAATTTTCAACTGTGTTATGCGTTTCTTAACTAAATTTAAGTAGCCTATGCAATACATATAGAAGACTTCCGAAATTAATTGAAATAATATTCCAACTATAGATGCTAATTCAGAATTTTAGAGCTGCTAGAATTTGGGGTTAAGTGCTCAATAATCTACGCTTTGCGCATTATTTTTTCTTAACCTTTTCTTTTTTTTTTGAGGGGGGGGGGGGGGGAGACTGAGCTAATCGGCTGTTTTATCGCCTGCACGAATAAATATAATGCACATGGATGCAGGAAGCACATATGGACGTAAGAAGTGAAATTTGCATATTCAGTTTCACAGTGGTATAGCAATTATGTTTTAAATATATAATTTTGACATCAAAATATCCAGCATCGGTAAAATCCCGATGAACTGTTTCAGAGGCATGTATTTTTTCTTCAATTTCATGCTGTTAAATACAAAGTTTCATTTATAACACTAAACGCTTTAATTTATTTCAGAAACCAGGGTTGCTACAGTTTTAAGAACGCTATTTGATAATGATTTAAACCAGAGATTAAACCAAATGGTTTTACGTTTAAAAAAATTATTTCTTTCTTTAAAACAAATCTACTGAAACAAAGTGTTTCAAATTATTAATAGAAATAATTTCTACTTTTAACATTTTATCTCAACAGTCAACAGGAGGTAAAGTGAATCGAGGTCATGATGGTATGCATGATTGTATAATGAAAATCGGTATTTTTTGATGAACATGTTTCGGGCTCTAAAGAGAAAATTTAAAATATGTGAAATGATAAAATGAATTAAAAATATTCAATATTTACCATAAAATATTTTCATTTAAAAAAATGCAGATTATTTACAGCAATTAATAACACAGCAAAATGATATTTAAGATTTTGATCAAGCTGAAAAGAAAATTTTCTCAATTGGAGAGATTATCCTTCAATAATAATAATAATAATAATAATAATAATAATAATAATAAATGCAAGATATGAAATTGAATAATATGACATTGAAAAATTAGGTGCTAGTTATGTTATAACACTTAAATAATACTAATCTATTTTTCCTGTTATTTGCTGAAATTAATGTTGATTACGAGTTACAAATCACAAGGTATTTGAATATGAAAAGATAAAAAAATCTGTTACAACTTCAGATACTGACTATAGAATCAGTCAAGAGATACTATCATCTTTAAAATGATATTATTATTATTATTGTTAAGTAATGATTAGGTGGAATAGAAAATATTAAAATGTTCAGTAAACTAGCTTTCACTGAAAAAACCCTGCAATCAAGGTAGAGAAAATCTTACTAATATAAGGGTTCCAATCAAAATCGCACAAAAAATTAAGTATTAAAAAAGTTTGTTTTTCCTTTTAAATTTTTAAAACAAAATTTTATTAAAAACTCATTTGTTTATTTTTAACTGAAATATAAAAGAAGATATAATTAACACAATGAAACCCTCTATGTCGGACCTAACAAAAAAAACGAAGGTGGGGTTGATATGTTTTTTTCAGATATCGTTTTATTAAAAAAATAATAAAAATATAGGGTAACATCCCCAGTAATTGGCATGCACCAATGATTGGCACATCCTACAAACATGTCCTAAAATAAGATTTATATCCAGTCTTTTAAAAATGCAAGACCATATACCAGTTATATGCTCATTTACTTTAAAGATTATAACTTTGATTTATACTACTAGATGACAATAGTGCCTAGGAAAGAGAAACAATTATGATTTGTATCAAATTAGCCATTTTTGTATGCTTATTCTCTGGCTTAAGAAAGGCATGCTTTTCAATTCATTATTATCTGATTTATAATATAATTTCAAATTTTAATTAACAACAGTTTTGTTTAGTTGAAAAAGGTTACTTTAATTGAGTAAAAGTATTTTTGACACAAGTAGTTGGATTTCTGAATTAATGATAGATGCCAATTAATGGTACTTCAATTTTGCTCGTTCCAAGTAATTGGCACCTATTCCAATTACAAGGGAAATCACAAGATTTGAGATTAAACCACTTATTTTGGCAGTACTTTTATAGTTGTAGACTAATTTTGTTTATCAATTGCTTTTATTTGAAAATATGAAATATTATCAGTAATTGGAATCCATTAGAGCTTCATATGACAATTACTGGGGACAGCATGACAATTACTGGGTATTAATATAATTATATTGTATTATTTTAAAGTATTCACATTTCAGACTAATATGCTGATTTCTTACTCTCAAAAATCTGAAATATGGCATCTTCATCTACAGTAAATTCATTTAAAGCGATTATACCCTATACAAAATATAAAGTTATTTTTTTAATATAAACAATAAACATGTGCCAATTACTGAATCACAAGGCCAATTACTGGTGACTACAGCAACTTTTTATAAATATATTATTATAAAAATACGCTTTCAAAAATTTTTGCTTTTAGTGGGCAAAACAGATGCACAGATATGCATTCTTTGATTTAAAAATATTTGCAAGTAAATATTTTATTTCTTGGTAATGAAAATTGAAGTAAGTTTAAAAACAAATTATTAATGTGTCAATTACTGGGCATGTTACCTTATAATATTCTTAATTTTTTCATTTATTCTTTTAAAAGTAATGCGTAACATAACTTAGAAAGAAAAGGGTTGTTTCTGATGGCATTCAAAATGTTTAAGTGGATGAAAAGTTTTGTAAAAAAACTGCGCATTTTCAGATCAATGTTTTTAGCAATCTAAAAACTTGGTACATAGGTACTTCTTTTCTCCCTTATTTTACTATATTCTTACCTGGGAGCTTTAAAGGACAAGTGACGATTTAGACCAATCGTACTCAACTTGCAGACCGAGAAAAACAATTATAAATTTACATTTTAAAAATTACTTAATATGCATAAAAGTTATTTAAAATCTTCAATGCTATTTTACATACTTCTTAAAATGGCAAAATCGGTCTAATTATTTGAAATTCATTTCAATTAACTTAAAAGATTTTAAATGCCGTTTTCTAAGTATAAAAGTATTTTTACATATAGTCATATTGATGATCCATTTCTAAGTTTCAATCCTAATCAAACTTAATTCTAAATAAAGTTCGCAGTACATATTTACACACGTGAAAATAATAAAGATTTTGCATTATGCAGAAGACTTTGTAATTAGAATTTATTTCCTGATTTTTAGGGGAGAGGATATTCCAGATATGTTTATGCAATAAAAAAAGATCATTTTAAAAAACAGACATGAAAGTGATCCACAGGGACAAAGGTGGAGAAATTCTTATGTGATACAATGATCTTATAATTTAGATCCATTTTAATATGTATATATACATATAAAGTAAGATTACTGTGGTCTTTGTTTTTAAACTTGAAAAATATTAAAATAAAAAATAAAATTTAAACTAAAAATGATACTACAATTACAGAGAAACTGAATTATATGTTTTTAGAAATTTTTTGAACAGTATTAGCACGGAAAGCACTTAAAAGTGTCAAAAAGAAAGAGACGTCTTGAGATAATTCAATGAAAGTTAATGGTATAATGTGTTAATCATACAAGGTAGAGGTCTGCACGGGGCGGGCCTCGGCCCGAAGCCCGGGCCCGGCTCGGCCCGCGGGCCGGGCTCGGGCCTTACTTCTGAAGACTCGGCCCGGGCCTAGTCACTAATCCTTTCGGGCCGGGCCTAGTCACTAATCCTTTCGGGCCGGGCCTAGTCACTAATCTTTTCGGGCCGGACTGGGCTCGGGCCTTAATTTTTTTGCTGGAGTATCGGGCCGGGCCTAACTTTTTTTTTTCCTTACGAAGCCGAGACTGATTCCATTCTTCTTAGTTTTCATGGACCTTAAATAATCAGTTCCTATTGAATCTTCCTATATGAAAATCCTTTTCTCGACTTTTTATAAATCAGTTGGCTTTGTCCAAAAATTTCTGAAAAAAAAAAAAAAAAAAAAAAAAACATATACTTTTAAGCCGTCATTATTCTACAATTAAACATCAGAATTTATTCCTTTTAAAGAATCGCAGATTACTAGGCGTTTTAAAATAGAATTAAACACACACACACACACACACACAAAAACATTATTATTATTTTTTTTTTAACTGAAACTGAAAGTTTCTTTTAAAATGTTCATCCATGCAAAATGAATACAACAATACGGGAGAAAAAAAATATATTAAACATTTACATCTGTTAAGGAGGGAATGCATTTTTTTTTTTTCGTTCCAAGGCGATTTCGTCTTTGGAAATTTTGCCATATACCGCTTTTTCGATTTTTTGTCTCCATTACAGGGAATATGGATTAATAATACTAGTGATAACTGAAACATTTACATACAACAAACAAAAAGATTTATTTAAAAGCATAAATATCGCAGCCTACGGCACTTCTGCATAAATGGAGATTATAAACATGGAAAAAAAAAGGACTAATTTTTTTTGGAAAGAACTCTTCCATAAGATTAAAGATCAATGTTCTGTAGAAATTCACTCGAACCGGGCCGGGTTCGGGCCGAAATTTAAACATTTTTCCGGACCAGGCCGAGCTCGGGCCGAAATTTTAACTTTCGGGCCGGGCCGGGCCATTATTTTGTTCGGGCCGGGCCGGGCTCGGGCCGAATTTTTAACTTTCGGGCTGGGCCGGGTCGGGCCAATATTTCTTTCGTTCGGGCCGGGCCCGGGTCGAAATTTTAACATTCGGGTCGGGCCTGGGCCTGGAAATTTCAGCCCGTGCAGACCTCTAATACAAGGCTGTATTAAAACACTCGGATGCTTTAGAAAGTGTAAGAACGTTGGGATTTGCCGATGAGTTATTTAATATAACATGAAAGAGGTTATCAGTGAATCATAATTATTTATTACATAATATTTGGCATATTGTATTTTACTCATTTGTCAATTAGCTACGGTGAAAAAACAACAAAAACAGATAAATTAAACAATTAAATATACGTTTTAAATCGCACTTCGTCGCTACACTGAAATCTGTGAATAGGGAAAAATTAAAATCGACATTTTAGTTCTATCGTCTCAATCAGGATAATGACGTTTTGAGTTCATATGTTAAATGATATTGTTTATTTTATTTATTTGTTTTAACAAACCGTGCATAAAATGCGCTCTAATCACCGATCATGTTCTTAAAATAGGATGTAATTATATACGGTTTCGTAAAATTAAAAAATGTATTACAAACTTCGGTTACACATCGTTTTGTCGTATTCTCTGCATTATTATTGTATTACCGAAGTAATTTCTCCTACCCAGGAAAATTTCTCCAGTTTAAAATTTCCAACAAATTATTATTTTTATTTGTTTACCCTTTTAGGTTTTTCCGGATATTTCTTTCAAATGTAAATAGTCGACTGGATTTCTTCCCTTTTTCCCGATGGAGTATTCTTCTTGTATAAAATCAATTTCTCTCATACTCCCCTCCCTCCCAGTGAAAATAAATATTTTTGGGGTCTTAGTTTACATATTTCATTTTTCAAAAACATATTCTACAGATTGAAAAAACTTTTGATCGATTTATGATTTTTCTGTTTCAAAGTTTTAATGTTATTTTCGGCATTCTAGAAAAACAAACAAATAGAAAGGTTAAAGGTGTCTACAAAATAAATAAATCAGCCTGGGTATTACAAAATTATTAGTGCAAAAGTTTAGGCGTGATAATGCACATTAAGAGAAATAACTTTTGAATGGAAAACGAGGATCACAATCCACATATTCAATTGAAATACAATATAAGCCAAAAACTACTTTTCGAATAGTCAAAATATTGTATTTTCAGCAGGTTTATTTCGTTTTTCGCAATTAATTACGTGCTTTAATAAATTTATTAATTATTACTAAAAAAAACTAAAAAATCATGAACTTAACTTCCTTAATGAAGTTTACTAAGAAAAGGAACATTTACTTAACGAAAAACAGATTCGTACCACAGTGAAAAAAAGGTTATGTAAATGATCAAATAAAATATAAAACGAAATACAATCACTTTGCATTAAGCTTTATAGGGAAATGATGGGAAATTTTTGAATTAATTCCAGGGATGCGGCATCGAGTCAGACCCATTTTGGGGCAAAAGAATTGGAGTTGAAATAGCTAAAAAAAAAAAAAAAAAAAAAAAAACAAGCCAACTCAGAGCCCTTCCTTTTTTCTTTCTTTTTTCATTTTGTTAGACTATTTGAACTGAAATTAAATCAATTATATGTAACTTTAAATCCATAAAAGGAATTATTGTTATTTTTGGATTTTATCGGGCCACCCAAGTTAAAGATTATCAATGTACTACTCGGAGTACACAATAGATAAAAACCATTTTTAATTAAAAACTCTAGTAAATTCCGAATTATTTCCAAACTTGTAAAATTTTCATCTTATTTTATTTATTTATTTATTTTTCATCGAATTTTTTCTTCTCTGAAGGACACGAATTAACATCAAAATTGTAAAGATTTCCCTTTTTTCAAGTCCACGAATCCGAAACAGTAAAATTTGTCTTTTTTTTTTTTTTTTTCCTTTAGATTTCGAATGTTGGATTTTTCGATAGTTGGATAGTTGGGTTTGTGGGATGAATTGAAAAATAGTAAAACGGAATATATATTTTTCTCTTCTTTCTTTTACACCTCTAAGAACTGAATTGGAAAAAATTTTGCCTTATTTTTCTTGCATTCCCTCATAATTTTAACCGACAGCAACATCAATATATCAGTCAGCCCGGAGTCGATGTCGTTAAAATTTCCGGAGTCGGAGTCAGTCATTTCTTTCACCGACAGTGCAGCCCTGATTAATTCACACTTCTAATTACTCCTATCACGCAAGCGTCTTGGTCCTCCTAAAGATTTAGACAGAATCGAATAAAACACTTATTTCTATTACCTGCCAATATGCAAACCATAGCCAAAATAAAAAATTGTTCGGTTCAAAATTTTAATTAGAATAATTTGCTAATTAATGAGTAAAATAAAAATAACTATCTGAAGATATTCCTAAAATTTCAATTTCAGTTTTGCTTTAACGTTGAGTTTATTAATTAAATGCTCATTTACCTAAGGGAAAGCAGATTTCTACCACAGAGAATAAGATCATATAAAATGATTAAATAAAGCATTAAAAAAAGATCATTTTCAATAATAAAATTTAGTGGGAAATGATGCGAAAATCACCGATATTATTAATATCAAGGGAACCCCTATCAGGTTGCAGTTAATTTTCAATTAATTCTAGTGAATTATTATTATTATTAAAAATAGCTAACATATTATATATATAAAAGTTTGGAATTTTTTTTGCCCCTCTTCCCCTCCCCCCAAAAAAATTTGATTGGAATAGGTTAAATTTTTTTCCATTTCCAGCATTTTAATTACCGTATTTACTCGTGTATAAGGCGCACTCTTTTTTTCCAAAAAATTAGGGCAAAACTCCTAGGTGCGCCTTATACACGGAATAATTTTTTACTGTTCGATGCAGTCGAACTATATACATATGAAACAAGAAATTATTCAAAGAAGACATTAAAACTCGGAAAATGTTACTTAATTGAAGTATTACTGCGTATTTATTTCACTCCTTGCAGTTTTTTATACAACAGAGCTAGTGACATTATCAAACGCTAATTAGCAATTCTCTTTACCCTCACTCATTCCTATTTCCCGTCATACTCTTACAACCCGAAGTCTAAAAATGTATTTTCGTCTTGTTTTCTGGTCTGGTTTAATGTTTGTTTCGACTTTTTTTAAAACTGAAATTTATTTGGTCATTCTTCATTAGCGTATCAAATTTATGGTGCGCGTTATACACGAGATTTTAAGAAATCGCCATTTTTACTTGTATAGTAGGGGTGCGACTTATACACACGTGCGCCTTATACACGAGTAAATACGGTATTCAAAAAATATATTTATTAGAGAACATAACTCCCTCCGCACTGTTACTTGAAATTTTAGCTAAAGATGAATGCATGCAAAATTCTAAACGACTTGAGGGATGATGGGACACAGCAATAAGCTTCAAAGTACTACTATATTTATAATGCACTTTTTAAAATTTCTATTAGTAATGAAGATTTCCATCCTTAAATGAAACGGTGAAATTAGAATTTATTAATTTTAGGGGAAGTTTAATTTTTAGATAAAATAAGTAAAACTTTACTTTTATAGAATTTAACTTTTTCCTCCCAATAAAGCTTAAAAGTACAGGGTCATTCATAATTCCCTCCGGGGTTTCGAAAGTTATAGTAAAAAAACGAAGACGAATATGAAAAAAATAAACATATGAAATTATTCCGAAACTATTCAAGTTTTAATTTAATTAGTTGCCGGTCACATGTGTGGCACAGTCAACCGCCACAACGTACGCATTTGGGGCACTGAAAATCCCCATTCTGTAGTGGAACACTATCGGGATTCCCCAAAAGTTACGTGTTTTGCGCTATCTCCTCCTTTTGCGTTTATAGGCCATTCTTTTTTACAGAGAAGACCATTACCGGCGTAGTGTACCTGGATATGTTGCAGCTGTGGCTAATGCCGCAGTTAGAGGAACATGAGGATGATTTCGTATTTCAACAAGACGGTGCTCCTCCCCATTTTTTGTGTGATGTGCGTAAATACCTGAACACACACTTACCTCATTGATGGATTGGACGAGCTTCTGAAGATGACGTATCTCTTCTAAAGTGGCCTCCACGGTCACCGGATTTAACACCGTGTTACTTTTTCTTGTGGGGGTATGTGAAAGACCAGGTTTTTGTACAACCTATGCCACGTGATTTAGCTGACCTGCGTGAAAGGATAACACGTGCTATCAATAACATAGACAGTATCATGTTGAGTAGAGTATGGCAGGAACTGGACTATCGCATTGATGTATGCCTTGTGACCAAGGATTCACACATAGAACACCTGTAATGTGTGTAAGTAAAACTTGAATAGTTCCGGAATAATTTCATATGTTTCTTTTTTTCATATTCGTCTTCGTTTTTTTACTATAACGTTTCGAAACCCCGGAGGGAATTATGAATGACCCTGTATAAATGGGGGGAAATCAAAATTTGAAGATAAAGTACTCATTTATTAGTCTATTTACGCAGAATTCGCATTTTTATATCAAATAAAATACTTTAGAATATTTCTTTAATCCATACATGCAATGGCGCCCCCAGTATATCCATGGGATACAATGAAGGGGAAACCCAAACGGAGAGTCAGGTCGGGTACGGATAACTGGACCAGATGCAGGACTGAAAGTAGGTGAGAGACAAGTAAAGAAGCCGGGGGCGATCTCTTTTCTGTAAACAGCAAAATTGCAGAGACACTTGCAGAGACTCAAAGGCCTATTAGCTGAGTAAACTAGTGGGGCTCCATTAAGTCGAAATTGAAATCAAAACTGCCACTTGCTTAAGAAGCCACTCGACCCGCTCAAAAAGGCCCGGATGATAACGTTAAGTCTATAGGGGCATCTCGCACAAATTTTAATATTTTTACACGATTTTTTTCGCATAAGAAAGCTGAGGACTATCTATAACCGGGCTAGTTTTTACTTTTTCGATATTAATTTCAAATAGGAAAAAAAAAAAAAATCATTTAACTTTCGGAACCGGTTACAACCAGTTCCGAAAGTGAAACTATCATAATAAGAAAAAAATATAACCAAAATCGAAAAAGTAAAAGCAGATCGTCCTCGGCTATACTATGCAAAATCATGTAAAAATAATAAAATTTGAGCGTGATATTTGAAAATAACGCTCCCATAGACTTAACAGTATCATCCGGGTCTTTTTCAGCGAGTCAAAAGGCCTCTTAAGTCGTACACTAAGCAAAATTTAATTTGCACAGACACAATTTGATAACATTGCAATGAAGGGTGGTTTGTATTTTATTTATTTATTTATTGGCAAGAAACGTTCAATCTCTGTATGACAGAAATAAAAAAAACCTATTTCTAATACCAAGCAAATAAAAAAATTGCACTTATTACCTGTTTTATATAATCATAAAACGGGACATGGGAAAAATTGAGTCTCTGGATTTTAACAATAATAATAATAATAATAAAAAAATGAGCCACTATAAATCTTCCAACAAAAGAAAAAAAAAGAATCTCAGAAATGTCAATACTTCAACATTTATTTTCTTAGAGAGAAATCCTGAAAAAAAAATAGAATATATTCCATCATCATAAAATTGAAATGCAGGAACCTTCAAGAATATCATGATAAATTCTAGGTTTCTTTAAGTATAATAAAAATAAAATTCAAAATTCTTCAATCATACAGTTATATTTTTGACATTTAAAAAAATAGTTTATATTCAGAAACTTACTTTACCGAATAATATATGTCAAGAATGCATTTCTCTATTTGCTGACTTACCAAAGTAGAAATATGAATGAAGTAAGTTTTTTCTTTTTCTTTTCTTTCGTTATTTTATTATTATTATTATTATTTTAATAGAAAAAATCAGTACAGCATTTTGCCACTAAGAATGATTTCGGCAATTTTGCGTAATTAAAATAAATGTTCAAAGATATTTAAAATTAAATTCTTCTTAATATGTTTATATTTCACTTATAACTCAAATTTTTAAACCAAGATTTTTTAAATAAAATTTTTAATAAATCTATACAATTCTTGGAAATTTTTGGTAGAAAATTTCTCACGTTTAGAATTGAATAATATTTCAAACTTTAATTGCTTGAAAGACATACGACCAACAGAGTGAAAAGGTGCTCAAACCAGGACTCGAACCCGAGTTATCGGTAAAGCGCAGTGACGTTCTACCAACTGAATCCTCGGAACGATACCCAGCCTGATACTTTTTACTGTCAAATGTTTAGCAAGGCTATAACCGCAACACAAGATTCACGGGAAAGGATATTTTTCCATGAGCCACCTATTCTGAGGATAAACACGAAACTAAACCGAATTCAGCAACGATGAAATTGAATAAATCTACATAATTCTTGGAAATTTTTGGTAGAAAATTTCTCACGTTTAGAATTGAATAATATTTCAAGCTTTAGTTGCTTGAAAGACATATGACCAACAGAGTTAAAAAGTGCTCAAGCCAGGACTGGAACCTGAGTCATTGGTGAGTGATGAATCACAATGAGTGGTTGTTAGATTAGAAAGAAGTAAAATAACAGCAAGTTTTTTGTACCTTCCGATACAGAACACTGTTGTGGACCACATCACAGTTAATAATTAATATAGCTGCAATTAATTTTATAAATAATAAAATAATCCATAGTTTCAGCAGGCTGCACTCTGCCTGCGTTTTAGTTTAGAAAACAACACCCTTCTTGTCCCTCATCGCAAAAATTAGCAATGAAAGAAAGTATCCTTACTCATTTTTATATTAACAAAACTGCTTCCATAATTAATTGCAAAATTAATGACTCATTTGTTGTCTCGAAAAGAGTGTTTAAGCATTTATATATTAAAAAATGGCTTTAAAAATCCAAAAGATGCACTAAAAAATACAAAACGTACTTGTAAGATTTTTTTTTTTTTTTTTTTTTTTTTTTTTGAAGATATTGCACTAGCAGTCACCCTGCCCTTTTCTAAATCGGGGGCATTCTACACCTGGGTCTTTCTTAACTCTGATAGCATATGCTGCTTCTAGTATTGCTTATGGGCTAAAGCCTCCATTTTAAAGGTTATGTTGTATTCAAACAATAAACAATATAATGAAATTTTGTGAACTCTAGCAGCTTCGGCGACATATTACCCTTAAATGTATACTGCTATTTGAAATTTGTTATTTATATTCTAAATAAAGTTTATTTTCTTAATACTACAGCAAATTCGTAGCCAAACGATTCTCGTTACAAATCAAAAATATTTTGGCATCAAGAGCCATTTTTCTATTGTTGTTATGTATTTTGACTTTACAGTATAGAAGGAATTGATAGATAAGTCACGAATTTTGAATGTTAATATCTCCGTGAGTTTTGTTGGTATAAAGATGAATTTTTTGGCATATACTTCAGGAATGGATAAGGAAAATTTCCATAATTAGAGATTTTAACCTACGGGGGCCGTATAAAAATTTACTTTTTGTATGTTCTGAAATATGAACCGCCGACGGAGTTGCAAGTTCAGTCAATAAATTTTTCATTGTTTGTTTATGAAACTCTGCAGTTGGAAGCACCTGTCCAGATGCAATATTTAAGGAAATAGCCAATCGTTTCATCCTTTATGAATTACTCTGTATATAGAAATGTCCACTGTTACTCTTATGGCATTGGAACAATTTTTATAAATACTCCCAATTACTTTATAACAAAATACAATTAAGATAAAAATTGATACATAACACAGTCAAACGCCATTGTGTTCCACTCAATTAAAATATATTTAATTTGCAACAAAAAGTATTTTAATTTCATATTACTCTAGAGACCAGAATGTTACAAGAGCAACAAAATTTTATTTATATATAGACACAACAGTAACATAATTTTGATTTATTATATAGGCAAGTAAAATAATGGTATTTAGCTGGTTATATCAAATTCATCCTAATTATATTTTGTAATAAAATAATGGGAAGTATTTATGAAAAACTGCTCTAATGGTCATAAGAATAACGATTAACGAACGGACCTCACATATCAATTCATCACGGTTAACCAGTACTATCTCAATTCAGCAAAATCAAATTATACTTTTATCTACTGATAGTAAGATAGTTTCCAATCATTGTAGCAATTTGAATAATGTAACAAAATGACTGCCTTCCCTAAATTTGTAGAATCTATCGATGGCGCTATTGCCACTTTCGGCAAAATATCATGCGATATTTTGCCTTTTATTTTAGAAAAGCTTGAAGTGAAGTAATTTGGCGTTGAGAGTAGATTTGTGAGATGTGTTGGAATGTTGTCTCAACCCGAGACATTTTTGTAGTATAACAAGATTTATGAATCTGCTACGCATTTTACCCAAGGGCGGATCTGGAGAGGCCTCAAGGGCGGGGCGATTTTAGAAATTTGGAAATTCCAATCTGATACACGGGTCGGAGCTCATTTTCTTAATGTGGGTCGTGTTTCGTCTACTTTTTTGCTGTGGGTCGGGTTTGGGTCCGGTTGGCTTCCATTTTTTTGCTCCTGGTCGGCTTAATTTCTACTTGGGTCGTGTTTGGGTCCATTTCACTACTCTTTGCTGCGGTTCGAGTTAATTTCTGATTTTTTTGCTTTTGGGTCGGGTTTGGGTCCATTCGACTACTACATTTTATTGTTGGTCGAGTTGACTTTTGCTTTTTAGCTGTGCTTAGCGCATTTGGGGCAGTTTAGAATTTGGTTTTTACTTTTGCGAGAAGGGTTCGGGCTGAGCCGAATTGATTGGGGTGAGTCCTTTGATAAAATTTTCGTTCTTTTTCGCAATTTTTGGACAAAAAGAGCATCTGTTCCACGATCCTTTGAAGATATTCGTGTTTTCTCCGCGATCATTTCACGAAATATGATGTCGGGTTCGCTTCTATTTTTTGCTGCTGGTTGGGTTAAGTTTTATTTTTTGTTATGGGTCGCATTTGGATCCAGTTAACTTCTGCTGTTTGCTGCGGGTCAAATTAATTTCTGATTTTTTTGCTTCGATTCGGGTCTGGGTCAGGGTTGCCGGCTTTTAGCCCGGCCAAAAAAAGCCGGCTGGCTTTTTTTGGTTTTATCCACTTAAAAGAAGCCGGCTTTTATTTTTAAAGTGTTAATTTGTATCGAATCCATATTAAATTTAGATTGATTTATTTTAAATACACTTTTAACTATTTACGACTAAGAAAGTTATAAATTTCTATTTTATTTTTCAGATAAATAAGTCTTTATAACCGCTAGAAATCAACTGTGAAGGCATTATGTCTGAAAAATATAAACCTTGGAAAAAACAAAATATGCTCAAAAATGTGTTTTAAACTTCTATATTTCATAGGTCTACTTCTATTACACATTCTTAAGAATTATATTTTAATTGAATTATAACAAAATGAAACACATCAAAGCATTCATGGAAACATTCTTACAGGTCAATATGTAATGATTAAGTCATAAAATGAACAATGTTGAAAGAGAAATTAGGAAGAATTCAGTAATTGAAGAAAGTCTAATACATAATTACTTAAAATTAAAATTTTGAATAGTTCTTAGTTATTTAAAAGTGCATATATGACCTGTTGCATGAATGAATATATTCATGCACATACTAATGGAGAATACTGAAATAAATTGTGAAATATAATATATTATAAAATATGCATAATTCGAAATACTATTTTCAATAGTCAGAAATGTATTTTTTTTATATGTATGATTTTAAATGCTTATAGGGAATAAAACATGACATTTTAATAATTCTTAAAAATTGCTAAGTAATAAAGAATGCAACTAAGTAACCATAGTCCTCTTTAATTTTATAAAGCAGTAAAAATGGAAAAACAAGGGTAGAATTAAAGGTCAATGTAAATCAGAAAAAGCACTTGGTATATCCATTTTATAATTTAGCTGACATATTTGCAATTCTGACTGTAAACCACTAGCAACTCCATCAATGTGTTATTCTAGTACTAATATCTTCATTATTGAAAAATTGGGTTATAACCCAATTTGTCATAATGAATCATAATTAAAAACTCAATTTTTCATTTTAATAAATAAATTAATTAAACTAAAAGTAAATTAAACATCATTAAAACTAGTTAAAAGAGTCTTAAAAATGTGTAGCTTATAATTAAAATGCTTCACTGTATAAAAGCCAATTATGGCCAAAAAAAGCCAGTTAAAAATAATAAAAGCCACTGGCCTGGCTTTTTTTAATTTTAGCCGGCTTTTTTGCAACCCTGGTCTGGGTCCAGTTAAAAGTCACTTTAAAAAGTGTAGCTTATAATTAAAAGGCTTCACTGTATAAAAGCCATTTATGGCCAAAAAAGGCCCATTTTGGCCAAAGAAAGCCGGCTAAAATCAATAAAAGCCAACCGGCCTGGCTTTTTTTAATTTTAGCCGGCTTTTTTGCAACCCTGGTCTGGGTCCAGTTAACAACTATATTTTGCTATTGGTCGGGTTTATTTTTACTTTTTAGCTGCGCTTAGCGCATCGGGGCAGATAGTCATACATTTCGGATTTGAGTCAGTTACAGATTCGATTTTTACTCTTGCGAGAATGGTTGACCCAGTTTTAATCGCGATCCTTTGACGAAATTTGCATTTTTCCGCGATCCTTTAACGAAATTCGCTTTTACCTGTGAACGTGATCCTTCGAAGGAATTCAGATTAGAGATGTACCGAGCGTTTAGCTGCACGGGTCGCGGTCGGGGCAATAATGTTTATCATACTATCTAGATCAGATACGGACGGAATATTTAGCTTTTATTCCGGGCCGAGCTACGACCTGGAAATTTTGTCCAATGCAAACTTCTAGGAAAATGAAATCGAAACCAGGCTCGGTCTAGAAGAAAAAGAAAACTGTCCCCACCCGAATCTCTAAAAAAAAAACAAGATAAGGACACGACCCGAATCAAAATGAGAAAAAACCTTACCTAGTCCAAGTCTCGTGGACTTGCACTGGCGCGACCCGTGCGGGCTCGAGTTTCGCCCCAAGTTATATCTCGTAAGTATGCATAATGCCACTTTGTAAACCCTTTATTAGCTCAAGGGGGGTGACTTCGTCCTCTCCCACCGCCCTTTAGTACCACCACAGCATACGGGCTGTGTCGATCCCAGATCGAGTGTTTAGCCTTTATACCAGACGGAGCCTTAGTTTAAAAATTTTGCCCGTATATACTAGAGATGAGTTCGGGATCGTTTTTCGGAGCCTGGGCCCGCCCGAGCCCGAAGATTTTGAATTCGAGCACGCTTAAGCCCAAAAGATTTTTTGTCATCAGAGCTCGAGCCCGTCCGGGCCCGATACAAGGGAAAAAAAAAAAAAAATTCCACGATATTTAAAAATTATTTCAAATGTGATGTCTCGCTTTTAAATTTTTTTAACATAAAAATTACTGCTAAATAAAAATTTAAATTCAATCATATCAAAAGAGCAGTTTAGTATAAAATAAAAATATACTTCATATTGAAAAGGATCCCCTTATTTTTTGTTCTTTAATGAGAAAATTTGATGGATATATTAAAAAAGTGTAATGAATAAACATACGAAAGTTTGCAGAAATTACTATTTGTATGCTGAAGAATCGGAAAAGGTTTTCAATTTCCTATAAAATATTACATCTTTAAATATAATCAATTTATTTGTTGTAATAATTCACCGTAAATGACATGAACCTGAAAATCTATGCAAATTAAAACGTTGATACAGTTATGTTAAAGGCCTGATGCTTTTATAGGAAAAGAAGAAACAGTGATAGATTGTTTTCTATCGGTATAATATGGAAAATATGTTTACAACGAAGAGAAATCCCCAGCATAAGTAGAGTTCATGCTGAAAAAGAGAAAGATTAATCACTATGCTATTTTCATAAATTGAACGATTATATCTCGCACAATTAAATAATTTGCAAATATCAAGCTTTTGGTCCACATAAAAAAAACCAAGAAATTATTCTCTAAGTTTTATATAACTTACTAAATAAATAAATAAACGACTGAGTTAAAAAATATCCTGTTACAAACGAAAACCCACTCAGAAGCTAATTTATTGTTTGTGCCTGTTTTGATTGGCGCCATACCAGTAATAGATTATCGCAGGAAATGCAGCAGACATAAATCTCCAATCATCACAAATTTTCTTTTGAAACAGCAATCAATTATTGAAATATAAAAACGCGATTTCTGTTCAACTTTCGTTTTGACATAACAGCATTGAAATGATGTGAAAAACAATAAGTACGCTCAGGGGGGGGGGGGGGGGAGTTCTTTCAAAATTTTCTACACTCGAATAAATGATTTTTCGGTTTCAGAAAGAATGAGCCCGAAGACTAAAATGAAAATAGAGCCTGAACCCGCATCGGTCCCGGGCTCGGGCTGAGCCCGTCTCGTCTCTAGTGTATACCTCTAGTAGAAAGGAGGTCTACGCCAGACCCGACCTGGTAAAAAACAGTGTGGTTCGATCCAGCTCTGCAGAAAAAATAAGACCTAACCCAACCCGGTTCTGAAAGTGTAAAGACCTGACACAGTCCCAGTATAAAATATTAAAGTTAGTGCGACCCGACCCAGGTCGCGCCGGTCTCGAGTTTAGGATCAACAACTTTTCCATAAGGGCATCTAATGTTGTTCTGCAGATCCTTTATTGGGCTCAAGGGGGGAGGGAGGGCGATCGCCCCATCGCCCCCCTCCTTAGATCCGCCATTGATTTTACCGAATATGTATATAGTGTTGTAAATAATAGTATAGATGTTGTGATGTCTTCATTAAAAAAGTGATTGTTTAAGAAGTGTTTAGTATTTACCCGACGAACACCTCCCATAATAATAATTTTAACATCTCCATAAAAATCATGCTAATTTATCAAAAATAAAAAGTTACGTACGAACACCTCCCATAATAATAATTTTAACATCTCCATAAAAGTCATGCTAATTTATCAAAAATAAAAAGTTACGTGTTCCCTTAAATACATTAAACTTATTAATGAATTAAAATTACTATGATTGGAAACTAAAATTTCCATGCACATAAGGGAGGGAAAAAAAAAAAAAAACTTTTTTTTTTTTTTTTTTTTTTTTTTTTTTTTTTTTTTTTGCCAATTAAGGCGGATATTAATATTTGAACAGAGGAGCATGATAATCACAGAAAATTACGCAGGAGACTGGCTAGTCGGAAATAAAAAAGGAAAAAAAAACTTATTAAATAAAAAATAAAATTTTGAATTTAGAACAACGTATCGTACGTACCTTCCAAAACCAGAAGTATACCTTCCCTGTACGTCGAACACAAGCCATCATAAAGTAGCCAGCCATTTTCTAAAGTCTACCTGAAAACACTAAAATTTTATAGATTTCCATCCAGCTGAGCAATCGTGAATAAGCAATTTTTTGTTAACAAGGACAAAACATACATGATGTACGAAGAAATTTGCACAAACACGAATTTATCTTTTATTTGCTTACAAACCCAAGTACAAATGCTTAAAGTAAAATTACAGTCTCTACCATAGTTTATTAAGGTTATCAATGCAAGTTGCAATTTATGGATGAAGTCAGAAATAAACTCGCCATATCATAAGTAACTGATGCATTTAACCACTAAACTGATTGTTTTTTTTACGTACAATAAATTGAAAATATGGATTAACACCACTTTTTTTATGCTATAATATTATTAATATTTAGTATTTTGCAATATTTATTTCTGCAATTAAATAGTAAAAAAATATATTTAAAAAAAAATAGTGGTATCAAAAAACTTTAAGTGATGAATCAAGCAAATTCTTCTTGCCCGTACGTCGCACGGGCAAATCAGTTAAGTGGTTAAAATCTGTTTTGAAATTAAAAAATAATAATAAATAAATAAATAAAATTGATAACTGCCCATAAAATGAACGTTTTATTTTACTTTCTTCTATAAATATGGGAAGTATTGAAATCCTGAAAATTCAAGTCCCCCCCCCCCTTTCCAAGGAGTTACACGTTTTGGTATTTATACTTTTTTTTTTGGAGGGGGGGGGGTGAATCTGACAGTCTGTCGTCTGTATGTATTTTTTTGTGCGCGCTACCTCAAGAACTAATGCGCGGAATTTCTCAAACTTCATATTTTGTCAAACCTTAAGATAACATGAACCAATTAGGTTTAGGTGTACGTAACAATCCAAAAAATGGCACTTGCAATGCTGAGTCTCTAATGATTTCTGTGGCAAGCTATACCTGGACATGTATGGAGCATAATTTCACTAAATTTATGAGTTTTTTTTTTATATCAGGTTTATTCAATTTTGGATTTTTCAATTTAAAAATGAGCATGTGTGTGTGTGTGTGTGGGGGGGGGGAATGAATTTAATATGAGTTTTTGATATCATGTGAATTCAATTTTGGCCTTTTTCCACTCAAAAATGGTTACTAATTAATATGGGTATGTGTGGGTGTTCGGGGGGGGGGGGGGGGGGTGGCATTTTTAAAATATAAGATGGGTTTCTTAGTTCACGTTCATTTAATCTTGACCCTTTCCATTAAAAAATGGGTACTAATTAATATATGTGTATGAGTGTATGTAAAGAGGGTTGAATCAGCAACATTTATTTCACAACGTGTGCGATCAGCAAATTAGTCATTTCTCTAACATTCATTTTTAGGTGCGTTCGTAATTATGTAAATACGTAGCACCTATTGTTGTCGCTCAGTCCGTCCGTCTGTCTGTCTGTCCGTCTGTCTGTCTGTCCGTCTGTCTGTCTGTCTGTCCGTCTGTCTGTCTGTCTGTCCGTCCGCATATAACAGCGCAAAAACTACCCAACCGAATCGTTTGAAATTTAAAATACATAATTATTACATAATTTTGTCGAGTCATTTCAAATTTTATGAAAATCGGATGCATAGATCAATTACAGGGGCAATCAAAAGTATTCCGTTACATTACGGTCAATGGGGAAAAAAGTTTCAAATGCATTTTAATCGTTTGAAATTTAAAATACATAGTTATTACATAATTTTGTCGAGTTATTTCAAATTTTTTGATAATCGGGTGCATAGATCAATTACAGGGGCAATCAAAAGTATTCAAAGTAGGAAAATAAGAGTTTAAGGACAGGAGCAGGGACCAGGGACCGTCCCGCCTGCTCCCGTCCCTGCTCAGTCGCTGGGATGAAGGGATCGTCCCTGCTCCCACCGTGCCACCGCCGCCCCGCCTGCTCCTCCGGCTGCCCCGCCTGCTCCTCCGGCTGCCCTGCCTGCGGTCCCTCCTGCTCCCACCATCTCACCGCCGCCCTCCTGCGCCCCCTAGTGGAAAAAAGGAACATTCTATTCTAACAGGATAGGTGAACAACCTTCCCTAATTAAAAATATTATCAATCACATCTCAACATTGAATCATACTATAAGATGAAGATTAAATTTGTATTTGAATTTTAAACAACCGTAATTTTAATGAGTATTATTAATTAAGCGAAACAATTAAAATTTCAGTTTTTAAGCATTTTATTTAGATTTCTTCAACTACAAGATGAGATTATCAATTTAAATCAAGAAAGTTAAACATATATTTGAATTTTGCTTCATAGACATCTTAATGAGTAGTATTAATTAAGTAAAAACAATAGAAAATATCCAGTTTTATAGAAAAAGACTGATTTCTTACGATTTTTATCAACTATATGATCAATGTAACGACTTAAAAGTTGAAAGTTAAACATGTATCCTAGTTTTTCAACAGCTATAGTCTTAATGAGTATCGTTAATTAAGTAAAAAAACAATGGAAAATATCAAGTTTTATGGAAAAAGACTGATCTCTTACGATTTTTATCAACTTAAGAGAGAAAACTTAAACATACATTTCAGTTTTTCAACAGCTATAACCTTAATGAGCATTCATAATTAAGTAAAAAACAATGGAAAATATCGATTTTTATAGAAAAAGGCTGATTTCTTACGATTTTTATCAACTGCAACATCAGTGTATCGACTTACAAGTTGAAAGTTAAACATGCATTCTAGTTTTTCAACAGCTATAATCTTAATGAGTATCGTTAATTAAGTAAAAAACAATGGAAAATATCAAGTTTTATAGAAAAAGACTGATTTCTTACGATTTTTTCAACTCAAACTTCAGACTATCAATTTGGTAGAAAGAAATTTAAGCATGCATTCGAGTTTTAGACAACCATTTCCTTCATGAACATTATTAATTAAGCAAAACAACAGAAAATATTAAATTTTTAACTGATTTCTTCATATTTATTTATTTTTTTATATATATATATACATAAAATCAGAATACACAACTTAAAATAGAAATTTAAACATATTTTTTAATTTTTGAACAGTCGTTACCTCAAAGAATTTCAATAATTGAACAATTAACAAAGGAAACTAATGATTTTTTAACGAAAAAAGACGAATTAAACGAATTTGGTTAACTTTTACTCTAAATGGAAATTTCATCATACTTTTATATACTAACTAAGTAGAATTTTAATGCATAAACGAACACATTTCAGTAAATATTCAACGCACACGCAAATATGAAAACAACACCTGCTTCTTGTGACGTCATATTGAAACCAAAAGTTATTCCTCCGAAGTCCCTCACCATACCTTTTCACCCCCATCTCCCCCAATTTTTTACCTTAGGTAGGGAAATGGACAATGCAATGACCTCTCATTCTTGTATATTTAGAAGTCTGGGAGAAAAAAACAGACATTTTATACACTCCAATTTCATAACAGTTACCGCAATATCCCAAAATTTGAATTTTGGAAGACATAATCAGTATAATTAATTAAACAAAATAATAAAAATATTATTTTTTAAGGTGAAAAGGTGAATTTAAGCGAATTTGATTAGTTTTACAATAGTCTTTTGAACAACAACTTGGAAATATAGATTTCTAACAGAAGAATTAAACGTATATTTTAATTTTAACAACAAAAACTTAACAAGTATCATTAATTCAACAAAAATAAATATCAATTTTAAAGAAAAGACGAATTTGAATAATTTTACACTAGTATTTTCAAAAGCAACATAGAAATATCAATACTTATTCACATATTTCACTTATTCACTGTATTCAGTACTATATTTAATAAATATGGATACAATTTAAGAATTTTCTAATCTATAATTAAATATTAGCTGTATATTTAATGTTACCCATGTTTTCAACATTAGTTCACAATCGTGAATTTTGTATTTTAAATACCATGTATTCAGGTTCAGATTATTTTCACTTGAAATCATACAAAATTTTTTAACAGAGTTTGTTTTTGAAATCATTGAAGCAACTGTATTTAATATTTTTAACACCAATTTTCTAAGATTTTCTAACATTTTCCGATTATACATTCTTCAGAAGTACATTTCTAAATGTTACAATCACTTTACATATCGAAAAGATATCATTGAAGCAACTGTATTTAATATTTTTAATACCAATTTTCTAAGATTTTTTAACATTTTCCGGTTATACATTCCTCAAAAGTTATTATTACGTATTCTAAACAATAGAAAATATTAATTTTAAGAATAAAAAGACGAATTTAAACAAATTTTATTAGTTTTACACAATTTTTTCTCACCTCCAACACGGATATATCAATTTTAACAGAAGAATTAAACGTATATTTTAGTTTTTAACAACAAAAATGTAATAAGTATCATTAATTAAACAAAAATAAATATCAATTTTCAAGAAAAGACAATTTTTTACACAAATTTTCAACTTTGAAATACATTTGCTTACATATATTGTTACAGTATATTACTAAACTTAAACTTTTTAAAAAGTTTGAATGTCTTTACAAAGGTTCATACTTATATTTTTCACGTCTTGACTGCATTCGAAATCTTACAACAAAAGTATACTTTTATTATTATTATTATTATTATTCTAGAAAACCTAAAAAATCGTTTCTTGCTGCTTTAGACACTTGACATATTAAAACTACTCTACCCATATAATTAATCAAATTAGGACATGATTCATCTTACACTTCAAAATTTCTGAATTTTTACAATACTTATTTTCATCAAACTTTATTCTTGATCCTATATATTTTAATAGCACAGAATTTTAACATCTGTTTTTATCTACTTATCAAAAAATTATTAAAACACCCAACAACATTTTCCAAATATGAATATTATCTTTACAAATTTAATAATGCAAAACATACACGAATACAAAGTTTAATTTTTACAAACATTTCATATTTCAAATCAAACTATTCGAAATTTTCACAACATAAGAGCAAACATTAAACGAACTTTTTAACATTAATATTGCTTACATCTTTTCATCATAACTTTTAACTATGATAATTATCCATTTTTAGGTTGATTGTCGAAAAACTGTAACTGAAATTACATAAACTTAATGTAAAAAACCATGTTCTCACACAATTTCTTGAAATTCAACAAAGAATTGACTATTAATCCAATACTTATCTACTTCAATCTCGACTTTCGATAGTATATAGATATTGCATCATTACATACTTACAACTCTTTTCAAACGTTTATCAGAAAATCAAGTCAATCAAAGTCTAGTAGTTATTACATACCTGTTCCTCAGAAATATTACTATCATATGAAACAGTAAAGAAAATTAATAGATATTTAATATTTAATAATTTCATACGTGAAATTACTGCTGAATAAGAATACTAATAATCAAAAAAATCAACTGTTGGACAAAAAAATAGTACAGATTACCGAAAATTCAAATAATTTTTTCTACAAAAATTACAAAAATTAACAAATGAATGACAAGTTAGAGAAATAACTAAAAAAAAAAAAAAAAATAATGAACATATTTACAAATTTATTAAAATCACACCTTTTTCTGGATTACAAACCACAATTTCTTGAAAAATTTAACACCGAATTTGTAAGATTTTAATCCTAGTATTACATACACTCAATAAATATTCAAAATTAACAAAAAAATAATTTTTTAGTCTCATCAATAAGCAGAAATTCTATATTAAAAGAATATTTTCATAGTAGTACTTATAAAAATGAGAGTTTACAAACTGATTTTCATAATTTTATCACATTTAAACTTAATATTTTACATAAAACATTATTTAATCAAATTTTATGCTTTCTAATTCAGTAAAATTCAATACTTTTTTAGTTTTTAAACCAATACCACAATATTTATTTACATCAAACTTGATTCTTCACCTTTTATATTTCCACATTACACACGTGAGATAAATACTAACTTGGATCAGGAGTTGAAGTCCATTCGATTTTCATCATGTACGCATTGCTCCTACACGAAATTTCTTACTGCTATAATCATCTAATGTATTAAAACTAATCTACTCATATTTTTAATCAATTCATCAGATGTTTCATCTCGCACTTCTGTATTATCGTGCATCAAGTTGCTTAAAATATAAATACTATCTTTATAGTTTTAATGATATATAGTATACATGGTTTATCTTGAGTTAGCACTTCCATAGTATTAATCAAATTATATGTTTCATCTTGCACTTGATCTTAATGATTTCATCTTGCATCTGAATTATCGTCCATCGAGTTTTTTTTAAAATAATAATATATTTATAGTTTTTGATTATACATAGCATGTACGAATACAATCTTTAATTTTAACATTTCATATTTCAAATAACCTATTTCCGAAACCAAGCTATGTGAATTTTACCACAATGCTTATTATCATAGAATAATTTGTGTTTCACACTTTTCTAAAAATTATCAGATATGTACCCCTCAGAGAAATTACTATCATATGAATAAATGAAGAAAATTTAATTTATATTAAATGTACACGAAATTGATTGCAATATACATGTATTTAATAAAAATAAATAAATAAGCGATTATTTATACATTAAACCTTTACTAAATATATATTTCTTTCATTATACAGATGTTTCAACAAGATGAACCAAAACAGCAGCAAACTTCAGAAATTAATGATCCGAATGATTCATCCCTAGCACATGTAGCGTTAACGAATAACAAATATGTGAGTACTTATATGAGAAATACTAGAATTCGTATATGAAACGTAATTAGAGTAAATACAAAATGATTTGTCTTACTACCTACACTTTAACAAGTGCTTTTTACCTATATTATTGAAGAGAATCCTAACTGTGTCCATTTATTTCTATTACAGATGTGCTCTATTTGTTACAAACACTTCTTAAGTAAATGGAATTTAATAGAACATACAAAAATCTATACAGGTGAAAAACCTTACACTTGGAAAGATTACCATAAATGCTGTTTTCAAGGAGTCGTGAATCAAAAATGCACACATCATCATATAAAGCATCGTCAGATATATGTAAACTTAGCGAAGATATTCAAAAATTAGTCAGACTTTTGAAGAATTTAGAAATAAAGGAAGATATTTAGGCTATTTATCCATCATATTTTCACAACACTTACCACAATATCTCAAACTTAAAATTTGGAAGACATACACACTGCTGAAAAGTAATTTTGTGATTCTTCTAATCAGTATGAATGTATAGATATTATTTTGCAGTGTATTCTTTAAATGCTCACATTAAATATTCTTTTATATGCATATATCGTTGTGTTTATTTTTCTAATACCTATTACATTAATGAAATACATAACATTTTAAGTGAAATAACACTCTCACAACTTAAAAAATGCATAAGAACATACAAAAAATAAGCAGATGTATGAAAAAATATGCATGTTTACAAAATAATTTCATTGTTTTCTAGAAATATTAACAAAAAATATTTACAATATGAAAAAATTGCAAAAGTGAAAAGAAAAAACACAAATGTAAAAACAAAAACCACAAAGTGAAAAACTCATAACAAAGTTTTTGAAAAAAATATTTACAACAAAATTTTTTTTTACAAAAACCAAAACTTACAAAAATATTTTTTTCAAAAATTTTTTTTTTCAAAAACATTTTTTACAAAAATTTTTTTTTCAAAATAAGTTTTTACAAAAGTAAAAAAAAGAAAATCACAACGTTAAAAAAATGAAAAATTTTTGCTAAAAAAAAATGTAAAAAAATTGCAAAAAAAGTTGCAAAAATTTCAAAAAAAGTTATGAAAAAAGCTTCAAAAATTTCGTTGGTTTTAATGCAGTATGCAATGGCGAAACCATTGTATTTGCTATTAAAAACAACAAAATTTTTGAGACTTTTTTCATAACTTTTTTTGAAATTTTTGCAACTTTTTTTGCAATTTTTTTACATTTTTTTTTAGCAAAAATTTTTCATTTTTTTAACGTTGTGATTTTCTTTTTTTTACTTTTGTAAAAACTTATTTTGAAAAAAAAAAATTTGTAAAAAATGTTTTTGAAAAAAAAAATTTTTGAAAAAAATATTTTTGTAAGTTTTGGTTTTTGTAAAAAAAAATTTTGTTGTAAATATTTTTTTCAAAAACTTTGTTATGAGTTTTTCACTTTGTGGTTTTTGTTTTTACATTTGTGTTTTTTCTTTTCACTTTTGCAATTTTTTCATATTGTAAATATTTTTTGTTAATATTTCTAGAAAACAATGAAATTATTTTGTAAACATGCATATTTTTTCATACATCTGCTTATTTTTTGTATGTTCTTATGCATTTTTTAAGTTGTGAGAGTGTTATTTCACTTAAAATGTTATGTATTTCATTAATGTAATAGGTATTAGAAAAATAAACACAACGATATATGCATATAAAAGAATATTTAATGTGAGCATTTAAAGAATACACTGCAAAATAATATCTATACATTCATACTGATTAGAAGAATCACAAAATTACTTTTCAGCAGTGTGTATGTCTTCCAAATTTTAAGTTTGAGATATTGTGGTAAGTGTTGTGAAAATATGATGGATAAATAGCCTAAATATCTTCCTTTATTTCTAAATTCTTCAAAAGTCTGACTAATTTTTGAATATCTTCGCTAAGTTTACATATATCTGACGATGCTTTATATGATGATGTGTGCATTTTTGATTCACGACTCCTTGAAAACAGCATTTATGGTAATCTTTCCAAGTGTAAGGTTTTTCACCTGTATAGATTTTTGTATGTTCTATTAAATTCCATTTACTTAAGAAGTGTTTGTAACAAATAGAGCACATCTGTAATAGAAATAAATGGACACAGTTAGGATTCTCTTCAATAATATAGGTAAAAAGCACTTGTTAAAGTGTAGGTAGTAAGACAAATCATTTTGTATTTACTCTAATTACGTTTCATATACGAATTCTAGTATTTCTCATATAAGTACTCACATATTTGTTATTCGTTAACGCTACATGTGCTAGGGATGAATCATTCGGATCATTAATTTCTGAAGTTTGCTGCTGTTTTGGTTCATCTTGTTGAAACATCTGTATAATGAAAGAAATATATATTTAGTAAAGGTTTAATGTATAAATAATCGCTTATTTATTTATTTTTATTAAATACATGTATATTGCAATCAATTTCGTGTACATTTAATATAAATTAAATTTTCTTCATTTATTCATATGATAGTAATTTCTCTGAGGGGTACATATCTGATAATTTTTAGAAAAGTGTGAAACACAAATTATTCTATGATAATAAGCATTGTGGTAAAATTCACATAGCTTGGTTTCGGAAATAGGTTATTTGAAATATGAAATGTTAAAATTAAAGATTGTATTCGTACATGCTATGTATAATCAAAAACTATAAATATATTATTATTTTAAAAAAAACTCGATGGACGATAATTCAGATGCAAGATGAAATCATTAAGATCAAGTGCAAGATGAAACATATAATTTGATTAATACTATGGAAGTGCTAACTCAAGATAAACCATGTATACTATATATCATTAAAACTATAAAGATAGTATTTATATTTTAAGCAACTTGATGCACGATAATACAGAAGTGCGAGATGAAACATCTGATGAATTGATTAAAAATATGAGTAGATTAGTTTTAATACATTAGATGATTATAGCAGTAAGAAATTTCGTGTAGGAGCAATGCGTACATGATGAAAATCGAATGGACTTCAACTCCTGATCCAAGTTAGTATTTATCTCACGTGTGTAATGTGGAAATATAAAAGGTGAAGAATCAAGTTTGATGTAAATAAATATTGTGGTATTGGTTTAAAAACTAAAAAAGTATTGAATTTTACTGAATTAGAAAGCATAAAATTTGATTAAATAATGTTTTATGTAAAATATTAAGTTTAAATGTGATAAAATTATGAAAATCAGTTTGTAAACTCTCATTTTTATAAGTACTACTATGAAAATATTCTTTTAATATAGAATTTCTGCTTATTGATGAGACTAAAAAATTATTTTTTTGTTAATTTTGAATATTTATTGAGTGTATGTAATACTAGGATTAAAATCTTACAAATTCGGTGTTAAATTTTTCAAGAAATTGTGGTTTGTAATCCAGAAAAAGGTGTGATTTTAATAAATTTGTAAATATGTTCATTATTTTTTTTTTTTTTTAGTTATTTCTCTAACTTGTCATTCATTTGTTAATTTTTGTAATTTTTGTAGAAAAAATTATTTGAATTTTCGGTAATCTGTACTATTTTTTTGTCCAACAGTTGATTTTTTTTATTATTAGTATTCTTATTCAGCAGTAATTTCACGTATGAAATTATTAAATATTAAATATCTATTAATTTTCTTTACTGTTTCATATGATAGTAATATTTCTGAGGAACAGGTATGTAATAACTACTAGACTTTGATTGACTTGATTTTCTGATAAACGTTTGAAAAGAGTTGTAAGTATGTAATGATGCAATATCTATATACTATCGAAAGTCGAGATTGAAGTAGATAAGTATTGGATTAATAGTCAATTCTTTGTTGAATTTCAAGAAATTGTGTGAGAACATGGTTTTTTACATTAAGTTTATGTAATTTCAGTTACAGTTTTTCGACAATCAACCTAAAAATGGATAATTATCATAGTTAAAAGTTATGATGAAAAGATGTAAGCAATATTAATGTTAAAAAGTTCGTTTAATGTTTGCTCTTATGTTGTGAAAATTTCGAATAGTTTGATTTGAAATATGAAATGTTTGTAAAAATTAAACTTTGTATTCGTGTATGTTTTGCATTATTAAATTTGTAAAGATAATATTCATATTTGGAAAATGTTGTTGGGTGTTTTAATAATTTTTTGATAAGTAGATAAAAACAGATGTTAAAATTCTGTGCTATTAAAATATATAGGATCAAGAATAAAGTTTGATGAAAATAAGTATTGTAAAAATTCAGAAATTTTGAAGTGTAAGATGAATCATGTCCTAATTTGATTAATTATATGGGTAGAGTAGTTTTAATATGTCAAGTGTCTAAAGCAGCAAGAAACGATTTTTTAGGTTTTCTAGAATAATAATAATAATAATAATAAAAGTATACTTTTGTTGTAAGATTTCGAATGCAGTCAAGACGTGAAAAATATAAGTATGAACCTTTGTAAAGACATTCAAACTTTTTAAAAAGTTTAAGTTTAGTAATATACTGTAACAATATATGTAAGCAAATGTATTTCAAAGTTGAAAATTTGTGTAAAAAATTGTCTTTTCTTGAAAATTGATATTTATTTTTGTTTAATTAATGATACTTATTACATTTTTGTTGTTAAAAACTAAAATATACGTTTAATTCTTCTGTTAAAATTGATATATCCGTGTTGGAGGTGAGAAAAAATTGTGTAAAACTAATAAAATTTGTTTAAATTCGTCTTTTTATTCTTAAAATTAATATTTTCTATTGTTTAGAATACGTAATAATAACTTTTGAGGAATGTATAACCGGAAAATGTTAAAAAATCTTAGAAAATTGGTATTAAAAATATTAAATACAGTTGCTTCAATGATATCTTTTCGATATGTAAAGTGATTGTAACATTTAGAAATGTACTTCTGAAGAATGTATAATCGGAAAATGTTAGAAAATCTTAGAAAATTGGTGTTAAAAATATTAAATACAGTTGCTTCAATGATTTCAAAAACAAACTCTGTTAAAAAATTTTGTATGATTTCAAGTGAAAATAATCTGAACCTGAATACATGGTATTTAAAATACAAAATTCACGATTGTGAACTAATGTTGAAAACATGGGTAACATTAAATATACAGCTAATATTTAATTATAGATTAGAAAATTCTTAAATTGTATCCATATTTATTAAATATAGTACTGAATACAGTGAATAAG
The DNA here is from genome assembly GCA_964019185.1 of Maratus speculifer. Lineage (NCBI taxonomy): Eukaryota > Metazoa > Arthropoda > Arachnida > Araneae > Salticidae > Maratus > Maratus speculifer. The sequence continues at coordinate 195,800,981 of OZ025296.1, read as the reverse complement.
TGAAATATGTGAATAAGTATTGATATTTCTATGTTGCTTTTGAAAATACTAGTGTAAAATTATTCAAATTCGTCTTTTCTTTAAAATTGATATTTATTTTTGTTGAATTAATGATACTTGTTAAGTTTTTGTTGTTAAAATTAAAATATACGTTTAATTCTTCTGTTAGAAATCTATATTTCCAAGTTGTTGTTCAAAAGACTATTGTAAAACTAATCAAATTCGCTTAAATTCACCTTTTCACCTTAAAAAATAATATTTTTATTATTTTGTTTAATTAATTATACTGATTATGTCTTCCAAAATTCAAATTTTGGGATATTGCGGTAACTGTTATGAAATTGGAGTGTATAAAATGTCTGTTTTTTTCTCCCAGACTTCTAAATATACAAGAATGAGAGGTCATTGCATTGTCCATTTCCCTACCTAAGGTAAAAAATTGGGGGAGATGGGGGTGAAAAGGTATGGTGAGGGACTTCGGAGGAATAACTTTTGGTTTCAATATGACGTCACAAGAAGCAGGTGTTGTTTTCATATTTGCGTGTGCGTTGAATATTTACTGAAATGTGTTCGTTTATGCATTAAAATTCTACTTAGTTAGTATATAAAAGTATGATGAAATTTCCATTTAGAGTAAAAGTTAACCAAATTCGTTTAATTCGTCTTTTTTCGTTAAAAAATCATTAGTTTCCTTTGTTAATTGTTCAATTATTGAAATTCTTTGAGGTAACGACTGTTCAAAAATTAAAAAATATGTTTAAATTTCTATTTTAAGTTGTGTATTCTGATTTTATGTATATATATATATAAAAAAATAAATAAATATGAAGAAATCAGTTAAAAATTTAATATTTTCTGTTGTTTTGCTTAATTAATAATGTTCATGAAGGAAATGGTTGTCTAAAACTCGAATGCATGCTTAAATTTCTTTCTACCAAATTGATAGTCTGAAGTTTGAGTTGAAAAAATCGTAAGAAATCAGTCTTTTTCTATAAAACTTGATATTTTCCATTGTTTTTTACTTAATTAACGATACTCATTAAGATTATAGCTGTTGAAAAACTAGAATGCATGTTTAACTTTCAACTTGTAAGTCGATACACTGATGTTGCAGTTGATAAAAATCGTAAGAAATCAGCCTTTTTCTATAAAAATCGATATTTTCCATTGTTTTTTACTTAATTATGAATGCTCATTAAGGTTATAGCTGTTGAAAAACTGAAATGTATGTTTAAGTTTTCTCTCTTAAGTTGATAAAAATCGTAAGAGATCAGTCTTTTTCCATAAAACTTGATATTTTCCATTGTTTTTTTACTTAATTAACGATACTCATTAAGACTATAGCTGTTGAAAAACTAGGATACATGTTTAACTTTCAACTTTTAAGTCGTTACATTGATCATATAGTTGATAAAAATCGTAAGAAATCAGTCTTTTTCTATAAAACTGGATATTTTCTATTGTTTTTACTTAATTAATACTACTCATTAAGATGTCTATGAAGCAAAATTCAAATATATGTTTAACTTTCTTGATTTAAATTGATAATCTCATCTTGTAGTTGAAGAAATCTAAATAAAATGCTTAAAAACTGAAATTTTAATTGTTTCGCTTAATTAATAATACTCATTAAAATTACGGTTGTTTAAAATTCAAATACAAATTTAATCTTCATCTTATAGTATGATTCAATGTTGAGATGTGATTGATAATATTTTTAATTAGGGAAGGTTGTTCACCTATCCTGTTAGAATAGAATGTTCCTTTTTTCCACTAGGGGGCGCAGGAGGGCGGCGGTGAGATGGTGGGAGCAGGAGGGACCGCAGGCAGGGCAGCCGGAGGAGCAGGCGGGGCAGCCGGAGGAGCAGGCGGGGCGGCGGTGGCACGGTGGGAGCAGGGACGATCCCTTCATCCCAGCGACTGAGCAGGGACGGGAGCAGGCGGGACGGTCCCTGGTCCCTGCTCCTGTCCTTAAACTCTTATTTTCCTACTACTTCGGATGCATAGATCAATTACAGGGACAATCAAAAGTATTCCGTTACATTACGGTCAATGGGGGAAAATGTTTCAAATGCATTTTAATCGTTTGAAATTTAAAATACATAGTTATTACATAATTTTGTCGAGTTATTTCAAATTTTTTGATAATCGGGTGCATAGATCAATTACAGGGGCAATCAAAAGTATTCAATTACATTATAGTCAATGGGGAAAAAGTTTCAAATGTATTTTATACGTTTGAAATTTAAAATACATAGTTATTAAATAATTTTGTCGAGTTATTTCAAATTTTATGAAAATCGGATGCATAGATCAATTACAGGGACAATCAAAAGTATTCCGTTACATTACGGTCAATGGGGGAAAATGTTTCAAATGCATTTTAATGGTGTTGCACTCATTCGAACTTAATAAAATTTATATGCAACTATAAAGTACATATTATAATATACATTTTACATAATCTGTGATGCAAAGAACATTTGTTATTGATTTACAAGGCCACACAAAAGTATTCCATTACATAATGGTATAGAGAGAACATTGCTTGATGAGCGTTTTAATTGTAATTCACTATTTACAATTTTATGAGATTGAGATATAAGAGTAATATTTTTAAAACTTCGTTATCGTACGAACGCACCTCGTTTGCTACGCTTCTCGTGCAATTTCCAACTTGTTGTCTATGATTCCAACGCATGAGATATCAAAACAAAAACTCACACATCACGAGCACAGTGATTATAGACTAAGAAAATGAAAAAAAGAAGCAATCACTTATTTTTCGTCGCAAATGAGGCATCGAGATGAAAGAGTTCAACAAAGAAATTAGCTCTGTCAATAGCAGGCCTGGGTTTTTGCCGGCAGAAAATAGTTTCTGCCGTGCCAGTGGCAGAAAATACTGGTTAACTGGTTTTAACCGGCAGAAATTGGCAACAGCTGGCATAAACTAATTTTATGGTATAATCTGAGACTTTTTTTAGCAGTATTAAATTGCTTATATACATTTTATTATTCAGGATAATAACAAATAAAATATTGTAAATAGTTTTAATTAAAAAATAAATAAATTTGTATTAGAATTTGATAGTTTTGAATCTTTCACGAAAGACATAACAGTCATTACAATTGCAAATAAATACCACAGTTACATATATCTATATTATATAAATACCTATATTATGGAATGCTTATTTGTATATTACTATATTTTTCACAAAAATAAATTTCTTCTTTTAATGTTGTAAAATATTGTACAAGATATCTCATTAAATCTTTTCTGTTATTTTTGTGCTTTATTTACTTATATAATTTTCACAAGAATAATTTCTCTTTGCATATAATAGTAGATAATTTTTAAGTTATTACGGTATATTATTTATTTCAAAATATTCTCGAAAAGTGATGTTAAAATATCATAGAATTTTTTGTAAATATCTTTTTTCTAGATAAATGTACAGTCGACTCTCTCTATAACGAAACTCCATCCAACGAATTTCTCTATTTATCGAATATTTATAGGAACGGTTAATTTTTTTCAAGATTGCATTAAAAATAATCTCCATATAGCGAAATATATATCTTCATTTAATGAATTTTTTCGAAAATGTTCTATCATAAGTTCAGAAAACACTTCAAATTATTTGTAGAATAATTTTTTTTTCGTCGATTTCTGGTTTATATTTCATAACTACATTCCTTTTCTTATTCCTCATGTACCCCTCCCCCCCCCCCAAAAAAAAAGCATTCACCCCCCCCCCCCCCTTTCTCCAAGAAAAACATCTTTTTGCATGGTTACACTTGACTTTGTTTTAGCCAAGATGAGCGTGAGTTCTTGGAAAAGATAGAAACATTTGCTTGCTAATGGGGCGATTTGCAACTATTACAAAGCATCCTAAAAGAATAAACTATTCCATTATTGTCTTTAAAATGGTGTTTGTTTCTTGGTTCGGATAGTAAGGCAGAAATAAGGGGGAATTGCAGAAAAGGTCGTTGTTCAGTAGGTTTTCATCTACCTAAATTACCTTTTATTACTTTTAGAGTTTAGCAGGGATGTTTTTTTGTTGTGAGAGATCATTTAAATGAAGAATAGTTACTAAATATCATCTTTACTGGTGTTATCTTCTACTGCATTTGCATAAAATCGCTTCTAGTTTAACATGTTCGCTGTCGCTTACGTGAAGATGTGATGACAGTTAATGCCGCACTGTAAAAGTGGGTTTTTTTCAGAAGCCTATTTACTTTTTATAAAAAAGAATCAGTGAAAGATTTTGCGCGACAGCGCGTGACTGGCTATAGGACATCACCCCAAATCACGCGCTGGTGCGTGAATGGCCCCTTAATGTCGGCGCCATATCACGCGTTTTCGCGTGATCGGCAGCGAATGTGTTAAACACAACTCTCTCTGATAAAGTAATAATTTTGAGAATAATCAATAAGACATTAGAAAAAAAAGAAAGTGGCGAAGATGTTTGAGATTCTGAAAAAATTCCGTTAAATATTTGAAAAACTTAAACACCTGAAAAATAATTCTGTTTCAAAATTTAAACATTAAATGAAAAATTTTTGCCGTTCTCTATTCGACATATTCGATATTAATTCGACATAATTCGATATCTCTATTTTCTATATAACAATTTTTTTGTCTGAACTATGGATTTCGTTATATAGAGACTCGACTGTACTTTAAATAGAAATTCAACTGTAAAAAATATCATCAATAGTTAAATTTGTATAGCATCAGAATACCGTCATGAATATTTCTGTTTTTCAAGTGACAAAATTATTATATAATCAAAGTATCTTTATGTGATCGTTTTGATAATTTTTGGTAATTTGAATAATATTCATTATCTTTGTTTTAACTTTTTAACTAAATTCTTTATATATTAAAAAAATACATGTGTGAAATATGAATCATTGCAGCTTAAAGTTCTTATTGGTATTATTTCTTAGTTTCTGCCAGTTTTTGCTATTTACTGGCAGAAACTAGCTTCTGCCATGCCGGTTTTAACCACCCCGGCAGAAACTTGCCAGTTCTGGTCTATACAGTCTACATTGATTTTACATGAAAATTATAGCTGCACGTCAATTTTTATCAGGCCGAAATGAGGCATCACATTTTACATTTGGAATTATTAGTAAGAAAATGTACTTGGTCTGATTTTGTTTATTAAATATCCAATCATAGTCCAAGAACCGACAACATACTCAACAGTAAGAAGAAAGAAAGAAGAAGATCAAGCACAAGAAGAAAACCTTTGTTTTATGGAAGAGTAGAAATAGGGGACTCTAATAACCCATGTCTGCCAGAAGTGAAGTCGTGCATAAGCCAAAAATTAATACCACTAGTGATTGACTTGTAGGTTTATCATTGTGTTTTCCTGCTCCGAATCCTCCATATTTTCATACCTTTGATTATAGGAAAAACACAAAGATAAACCTACGAGTCAACCACTAGCGGTATTAATATTTGGCTTATGTACCACTTCACTTCCGGCAGACATGGATCATTAAATCCCCCTGTTTCTATTCTTCCGTAAAATAAATAAATAAATAAATTTTTTTTTCCTGTGCCTGATGCCGTAGGGTTTTGAGCTGTCGACTCTTGGATTATCAGAGACGCTGTTGAACTGTGTATTTTGTATTCACCGTAATCCCAAGTTAAATAATAATAATAAAAAAAAATTAAAATTCTATTTTAATTTTTAATTAATGAATCTATAACAGTGCTATTTAAATTATTACATTAGAATAACATAGAAAAAAGTTTTGTAATGGGTACACAAAATTAGTTATCAGTTCATTATACGTTAAAATATTTTATCATTACTCAGATCAGACCATAAAGCTGAATGTTGCAATGATTAACCTAATAAAACAAAGCTTAGTTTTCTCTTCTCTCTGTCTTCTAGGATGACAAACGCGTCGTTATACATCTCATTAACACGTTCGCTGCCGCTTACGTGAAGATTTAATGCCGCATTGTAAAAGCTGGTTTTTCCCAGAAACCGATTTACTTTTCATAACAAAGAATCAGTGAAAGATTTTCCCGCGTCAGCGCGTGACTGGGTATTGGCCATCACCCCATATCACGGGCTGGCGCGTGAGTGGCCCCTTAACGTTGGCACCTTATCACGCGCTGGCACGTCTGCGGTAGCGAACGTGTTAAAATAATAATGTATTAAATATTGAAAAACAAAAGACTAAACAAATGCAGCAAACAAAACGTATATTCAAACAGGTTCTCGTAAATACAATTTGCTTTTATGTAAGTGTTCAAATCCTCTACGCACTTTGATAAAGTATACAAGTTTACTGTACGCTTAAATAAATGAATTCCACTCTGCACTTTCCTGCAACTTTAAGAATGAAAAAAGGAAGAAAGGAAAATTGTAACGAGATTTTTCACTCCAATGTTTTCTCTTCCAAAGGAGAAAATCTCCGAGGATTTGGTGAAGAATACAGTCACTGAAGCAATCACTACTGAAATCCTAGAGGCTTTCGCAGTTCACTGAAAGAGTTACTCTCAGATTGAGCGTTGGCACAGAGATTCCTATTACATTTTCATCATAGTACTTACTTTCCTCTGGCGAAGAGAAAAATTTCTTAATACTATTTATTACTTAATTTCAAATCGAGACAGGACGCTGAAAATACAAGCTACAAAACATGTGGTTAAGTGACATTTGTTTGCAAATGAAATCTACTGAAATGAAAATGAGAAACGCCTTAAAACAAACCAGTCTATTTATTTTTATAAAAGTAAGTACATGAACTTACGCAAATTTACGTATTCTTAATGCTTTTTTTTGGTGTGTGTGTGTGTATGTGTGCGTGGGGGGGGGGGGGGGGTGTCTATTAAAAGACTATCTAGATTTAGACAAAAAAAATTTGGAGAAAGAAAAGAATATCTCATGAAAAGCGAGAGGGAGAAATACAAGAAGGAATTAATTACCTTTGTTGCGGAACAATATAATCTCGCATAAAAATTAGAAAATTAACTGAAAAAACTTCCTCTCCAGTATCTCAACTTACGAAGAGCAAGTCTCGCAGGATTTGGGTTAAAAACAAATCGCCGACCATGCAATCGTTAGTAGATTTGGATGTTGTGATGGGCCAAGAACACTGATTAAATTCATTGACAAAACAGTCCCACAGCCCATAAAGGAAAGTCAGTTTCATTTTTCCCCGATACGGTAAACGATGTAGAAAATAGTTTAATAGATTCAAGAAAATAATTATTTCTAAAAATATGTTAGTTGCGATGATTTATTTTTTTTATAGGAGAGAAAATAGAAGAATAATACAGCTTGGGGTACACTACTATCATTATCATTATTATTTCTTAAATGAGGGGATAATGGTCATTCCATAACCAGATAAAAAACAGGAGAGTAATGAAAAAGTACTTACTCCAGGAAAATATGTGCATTTTAAATAGGAAAATACATTAATGTCTCACGCAGTAATACCCCGACTTTATATGAAACCCGAGTGAATTCACTTCAATTCTTAAACAACTACTAAATTGATTTCAAAACTATACATATATAAAAAAAAGGGGAAGTAATGATGATTGTACTGGAAAATGAATTACACGAATTTCAAATAAACTTTGACACATGATATCAATAGTATAGCAAAAGGTCTCATACATAATGGTGTATGATAGAAAGACAGATTTATACGTTAACGATGTATACATTCACCATAACAGGCTTTTAATAAATAGAATATGCAAGAATTTTGATTTTCCTAACAACACTGCGACATTTAGAGACATTAATTACATTCAACTGGTGTCATTTTACAAGAATTAAAAAATCAATAATACAGTAAAACCTCCAAATAACGGACACCACGGGAACGCAGAAACTGTCCGCTATTCGGAGGTGTCCGCTATTGGGAAAAACTCGGAGATTCAAAAATTGCTAAGAAATGCTTAAGTTTTCATTAATTGACTTTTATATGTCCTAAAATTCTAATATATGATAAAAAGTTAATTAAATCCAATTGATTTTTTAAATCATCAGATTTTAAAACCTTCACCTTTTATATAAACATTTTAATAAAAATTTTAATTTTACTTAAGAAAGGTGTTATAATAAAAATAAAAGACATTGGCATGTTTCGGAACCGTCAAATAAGTTCCATAATCATAATATAAATAAACTAAAATTTCAAAATATTTCACGGTCAATACAAATGACACGCGACAATGAGATATAAATAACAAAAAACACGCGCTCTATTATAAATATTAAATTAAAATATAGACCATGATCAAAATATAAATAAAAATAAAATTTCAAAATATTTCACGGTCAATACAAATGACACGTGAGAATGAGATATAAGAACCATGTTGGAAATTCTTTTAGATCATGGTCTATTTTTAATTTAATTTTTTACAAAGAGCGCGTGTTTTTTGGTATTTTTATATATCATTGTCGCGTGTCATTTGTATTGACCGTGAAATATTTTGAAATTTTATTTTTATTTATATTTTGATTAGGAATGGGACGAATATTCGGCCACTATTCGGTATTCGGCCCTTTTGCCGAATATTCGGTTGGCCGAATATTGAAGGCTTGTTGACCGAATACTTCGGCCGAATACCTGTAGCCGAATATTTAGAGATATCTTGCCGAATATTGCTAAAATCTCGCCGAATAGTGAAAGATATCTTGCCAAATAAATTTCGGATTTAAAGAATTTCATTCTTGCAATTTTTTCCCTCTAATCCAAATTGGCTACTTCATTTATGAAGTCATTCTCACTCTTACTTACAAAATATAGTTATTCAGATACTAAAAAATATACAGCCTTTCTGTATTTCCTATAAAAGTTAGCGATATTCTAGAAAATGCTGCCCAAGTTGGAGATTTAATTGTACGGGAAATGTCATCATTAGAGAATGATATATTACAATTCAAAATATAAAAATACTGCCTTATTCTAAAACTCTCGAATATTTATTAATGTCTGCAAATTCCATGCACATATAAAAAAGGCTCTTATGAAATTCATAACTTATTTTCTATAAAGTAAGAAATGAAAAAAATTATTCACTAGGTGTGTTAATGAAGATTCATTTTCAAAATTAAATATAATATATCACCATTCCAAATACAACGGTTCATCTGAAAGCAGAACTGGTGTCAAACTCGATGCACATTAGATGACACAACTTGCTTTATGAAGATGGTTTTATAAATATTTTAATATAAATTCTAAATACTCAACAAAATAATTTTTTCATTCTATAGTTTTCACTTTTAAATAATTATTTGCATAATTACTGACTTAAATATATAACATTATTATGTATATATTTTTAATTTAATCTTCCTTCCTTCATATTGTTATCAATTTCCGTTTATCTTTTTAATGCTTGTTGAATAAGTGGAATATTGAAGTTGAATATTGTATGTGCCGATTCAAATGTCAAAGATTTTGTTAACATATGCATTCTACTTTAAGCATAACCTTTTGCTTTAACGTAATTTGTAGTTTAAAGTTTTGCATTTGATTTCAGAATAGTCTCATTCTTACAAATTTGCTTATCACTAGGGACACAAACTCTAAATGATCAAATTTACTTCATTAAAGGTTATTTCAGAAAATATGTCCTTGTGAGTTCTGAGAGAGAGAGAGATTAAGAATATTACTGATTTTGGATACAAGAAGTATCAACTGATAGTAAAAGTGAAGTATATTCTTCATATTTTAATAGAAATATTTTCCCATCTTGACTTACTGAAAATCAATTTGATGTCCATTAGAATAAAGGATATAATGCAATTTCATAATTTTTTTGTATTAAAATAAGTTTTTCAAATTTAAAAATACATTTAAAAGCACATTTAAGAGTAATAATTATTAATGAGCTCCTATTTTTTAAATTATATATAATCAAAATTTATTTTCTTTATTGGAAAATTTTTTTACTATTCGGCCGGCCGAATATTCGGTATTCGGCTTAAAACTTGGCCGAATATTCGGTATTCGGCTATTCGGCCAAATCACTATTCGTCCCATCCCTAATTTTGATCATGGTCTATATTTTTAGTATTTATAATAGAGCGCGTGTTTTTTGTTATTTATATCTCATTGTTGCGTGTCATTTGTATTGACCGTGAAATATTTTGAAATTTTAGTTTATTTATATTATGATTATGGAACTTATTTGACGGTTCCGAAACATGTCAGTGTCTTTTATTTTTATTATAACACCTTTCTTAAGTAAAATTAAAATTTTTATTAAAATGTTTTATTAAAATTCTAATATATGATTAACCAGAAATTAAAATTATTATTTAAGCAATAAAATTGAAATAAAATGGTATATTGCTTTGTACATTGTTTATTACATTCCTGCGAAAAAAATGTATTTAAAAAGTTTCCTTTAGCATTTAAAGATTACATTTTTTTTTTTTTTTTTTTTTTTTTTTCAATGTGAAGTTTTAACCATGTCAATAGTTTTGATTTTCCTGAATCATCTTTAAAAAAAAAGAAAAAAAAAGTGTCACATCTGACTGTATTTTGCCATTTCTTAAAAACATAAAATCTCAAATCTTCTGGAGGGGAGTTTGGGGGGGGGGGGGGGTGATGCTCCGGGAGGTAATGTCCCTCGTACCATCCCCTGAATTTAATACTGGAGGTGGGAGGGAAGGCCCGGGTGGGACCCGGCCCACTCTCTACATTAATCTATGATCACAAAATTTCGGCACATTGCCCTGACAAATTTAGAGCTTTTTACTTTTCTTTTTCTTCGTTAAAAAAGTGTCTTCGTTTCTCATACTTTATCGCGAAAATTACTGTCCGCTATTCGGAATGTCCGTTATTCAGAGGTCAAACATACAAAAATTTAGATTTTGGGAGTGGGGATCGGTAAATTGTCCGTTAAATAAAGGTGTCCGCTATTCGGGAGTGTCCGTTATGGAGGTTTTACTGTATTATATTACGTGTGTGTGTGTGTTTTGGGCTTGGAAAACTGTCCGCTAAACAGACAGTCATTGAAGTCTTAATTATTGCAATAAACTATTATCTCAATTTATTGATTGTTAAAACAACAACTATCTTTTTAATTATCAGTTTTTTTTTTTTTTTTTTTTTTTTTTTTTTTTTTTTTTTTTTTTTTTTTAATGGAATGCGTATTGAATATTACGTACATTCTTAATTTTAAGCGTTTCGGTAGGTTAATAAAATTACTGTTAGAATGCTGTTAATCCTTAAATATTATAAATATGTTTATTTAAGTCGAATTCTTTACCCCTTGTGTCAAATATATAATATAAAACATCACTTTAAAATAAGGTTCGATTTAAGCGGTATCGCATCGCAATTTGCGATTCAAATTTAACTATAATGCTATCCAAGAAATGCATTAAATCGCAATCATTGCGATGCATATTTCCCACACCCTTTATTATGTCATGTACACTTAAAGTTAAAATTGGTATTTTGGTAAGTTAATACATATATTTAATTGACTTGTGGCGAAGGTAAATTGACCTATAAGTCATTCAAGAGCCAGCTTCTGATTTCCTAAGTAATTTTTATTGGGTAGGTGAGTTATCATTCATTTTTTATTCTTTGTATAATTTTATTTATTTTCATTCATGCTTTTGGTTAAATATTGCTTTAAAATTTTTTTTTTTTTGTAAATTTTCAAGATTTAAAAGTTACGTTAGCTATTTTTTACTTGCTATACAACTTTCTTTTTCTAAATCGACCCCTGCTTTAAAATATCAATTTATTTTTAAATGCTTAAGTGATCTATTAAAAATAACCCAAATACCTTATAGTTTTACACGTTTCATTGCTCTTACGGCAACTTTTTCAAAATAAATAAATAAATAAATAATAAATAAACAAATAAATAATTTGTTTTTATTTGTTTTTGAAAAAAGTTGTCATAAGAGCAATGAAACATGTAAAACTATAAGGTATTTGGGTTATTTTTAATAGATCACTTAAAGCCTTGTGTTAAATTTAGCTTTTTAAAAGTCTATAACTGTTAAAGTAATTATTTCTCAAGATCTAAATTACTAACTTGCACTGTCATCATTAATTAATTTCATATATTCGCATTTGAAACCTTTTAACGAAATGAAAATCAGTAATGCGGTATAAATTAGAAAACATTCACTTAGTGTCCAAAATCTTACAATGTATCTACCTAAGTATTATTTATTTAGCTGAAATAAGTAAAAAAAAAAAACTTTCTTTTATAGACTTAAAGAATGAAAAAAAAATCATGCGTCAAGCATACATTATGAAGCACTTTCCAACACATTCAGAATAAGATAACAAAACTACACTGTTTAAAAAACTAAAATATGTTTCTTTTCACCATATATAAATGTATAATGCATCTCAAAACCAAATTTCCATCTACAATCGGAAAATTATCTAAATTTTTTAGCAGCCCTGTATATGATGTAGAGATTTGTATCTATTAACAACGTGCGTTCCAAAATTTAGTTCATTTAAGAAATACATATATTTTAGAAAAATTCCCTTCAGAAATTTCCTCTAACAACGAATTGGTATGCGAATACATTTGTGCATCCAGTACAGGAGGTATAGAATTTATATATAAAGATTAATATGCAAAATACTAAATTAAATTAAAAACAACCTATCGAACTTTAAAACGTACCTCCCAGCAATTATTATGCAAAGCAAAGACAGTACTGTAAACGATTTCTTTTATGTGTCCCTGTAAATTAATATAATATGATAGCTCTATTTTAGCGTGATCGTAGTGAAATTCAGTGATTTATATCAGTTTCACTACATTTGAAATAGCATAATGTCATTCAAATACTCTCCAAACGATTTTCCCCATGTACCATAATGTAATTGAATGCTTTTGAGTGTATCCTATAAATGAACCATTAATCGTGCATACTTCATATGAAATACCAAACATTCTTTGGTGGTCCTAAATAAGCTATATCAAGTGCAAGAAAATCATAGAGAATATTTATGAGAGTTACAGCGTGGACAAACGGACAAACCGAATGCATAAGCACGTATCAATTTTGTTGAAAAGTCCTAAAAAGGAAAACTAACTTGAACCATCCATCAAATACCCTGCATCATTTTTTTTTTTTTTTTTTTTTTTTTTTTTTTTAAACACAATAGTACATTTCATATCATCCAATCAATAGAATATTTTTTTTAACATCAATTAATGTGGACTTTTTTTTTAATTAAACCTACTTGCAAATTGATTTTATCATTTGGTAATTGTTCCCTCTAAAAATTAACAACTCTGCGTGAAGGTGTTTCATACCAGAACTTGGAAAGTTACGATATTATTTCTATTCTTTGCGTGTACTTATGTCATTAACAACTTGTCAATAATTATCTAGTACGTGTGAAAATATTTGTGAAGTTTCAATGACTAAAGAATCCGAAACGACGACGTGCAAGAAAATTATTTTGAAAGTTCCAATCACCACATCAGTAATTTATCAACTTCTCGGATAACTTATTTTAATTTTTAGTATTAGTAATTCTTATAAATGCATTTATCACAAAAATGTGCACCGAAAAAGTACAAGCCACGTGATCGAACACAAGGTCAAATGGATTTAAAATAATTGATGAAGGAATATTTTTAGAAGCGAAGCAACGGTATCTGGACTTTATTGAACTAAACTTAACAATTATTGCAAAATAAAGGCATGTTGAGATTTTCATTTACACGTATAATATTTCATTGTAAGAGTTATTGAATTTCTGAAACATATTATAAACAGAAGGGTTGCATAAAAAAAAGTTAAAGTTTGAAAACCACTGTAATAAATAATTGTTAATTTAATGTTAGGAGATCTTCTAAAATATGGTATTAAAAAATGGAGAATGTAGATCAAAGTACGAGAAAACAATCTACTTGATATGAGAAAAATGCCAAGTAGAAAACTAAAAGTTATGGGATTAAGTAAAGAATGTTAATCATCATTTCTCCCAAAGAACTGTATTAAACACTAAATGTATATAAATAAATAGACCGATTTTCAATCCAGAGAAATAAATTTCTAAAACTGGATAATTGACTTTTTACGTACTGTATACACCGGCGTATAACGCGCCCTGGTGTATAAATGCACAAGAACAATTTCAAATAGCATTTTAAAATTTTTCGATATACACTGGTGTGCAAAATTTAAGGACGAATCCCAAAATGCCAATTTTCAAGGAATTTTCAAGCGATAATTTTCACGACAATATTCAAAAGGAAGTAATATAATTAGAATAATTATTATCCCTGTATAACAGCTAGTCCATATAACATCTCATTCAGGTCATACATGGCCACAAGAGTCACAGTCACAACGGCGAAACAAAAAACAGGAAATTCCATACGTCTCATTTATGTGTCTCAAATGACTACTATATGTGATTCCACTGACAGATTACTGTGACTGTTGCTTTGTGTCGAGTCACCAGGTGACTTTACAGTATCATTTTATTGAGACTATCATGTGACTTTCGTTTGGAGACTCAATTTCAAAGTCACTGTGAATGTTGCATTATGATAAATCCACATATAATATCACATTAAAGTCACATGGTGACTTTCTGTCACAAGACATTGTTAAATGTGACAGGGACTCTACTGTGAAGTAACCGCTGTAGAAAGTGGTGAAAAGTCACCATGTGACTTTAATAGTATATTATTTGGTAATTTATCATAATGCAACATTCACAATGACTTTGAAATTGAGTCTCCAGATGAGAGGTCACACGAGAGTCTCAATGAGACGACATTGTAAAATCACCTGGTAACTCATCACAAAGCAGCAGTCACAATGACCTGTCAGTGGAGTCACATATAGTAGTCATTTAAGACTCATAAAACAGACGTATGGAATTTCTTATTTTTTGTTTCGCCGTAGTGACTGACTCTTTTGACCATGTGTGACCTGAATGAGATGTTATATGAACTAGCTGTTATACAGGGATAATAATTATTCTAATTATATTACTTCCTTTTGAATATTGTGAAAATTATCGCTTGAAAATTCCTTGAAAATTGGCATTTTGGGACTCGTCCTTAAATTTTGCACACCAGTGTGTACTTTCGACATATTAAGGACAACAAATAAAATTTTAACATAACTTGATAACAACCCCCCCCCCCCCCAAAAAAAAAAGTATTTTTTTATGTTTATTGTTATTCTTATAATCATCGTAATTTCTTAATTTGCAAACCTTCATTTTTTTAACTGGCATATAATACAACTGGTTGTACATTTCAATTAATTTTCTCGAATCAGAAGTGCGCGTTATACACGGAACTATAATACATTTTTTTTTTTTTTATTTAATACAGTGCAGTAATTATCCATTTACATACAATTATAGAAGTATCGATTTAAAAACAGTGCAAAAGTCATGCGTAGTGAGTGAGTAGGAGATATGGTATTTACAGATATTACAAGAAACATATACGTACCAGAACGATATTTGCTTTTAGTAGTCTTTTCTTTTTCCCCTAATAAATTTACAACAGAATATCCAGTAGACAAATGCAGATTTCCACTAAGAGTTCTCGAGATGTTCTTAATTCTACCCATTCCTACAACTGTTACCTTAATAAAAGGCATAATATAAAACTTGTGTTTAATTGAAGTGATTTAACCTAAGTAGATCACGCATTCATCTGACGTGGAAAAATATAAATGTACTGCAAGCATGTATGATTCACATGGGAAAAAGAACGAACTATGCGAAACGAAAGATGGAAACTTAGCGAAGATTTCTACACGCTTAAGATTGAAGATTGAAAAAGAATAAAAATTGGAAGGTTTTATATAATAGAATTACCAATATTTTAAATCATAAAAATATTATTAATGTATGTACGTAGAAGTTAACTTTCAAAACCAATCATCATCTGCATAAAATTGATTTAAACCATAGACCATTTTTCACAGTTTATTACTTTGAAAACAATCGAAATAAAGTCAAGTAATGCGTATTTATAAATTAATTAACATTATTTAGAAAATTACATAAACGACAAAACTCGATTAAGGAGAAGACAATATTTTATTTTGGTTAACAAAGACAAAATATACCCGCTATCAGACTTCATTTAAGTTTTATAAGAATTTCCACAAATATTATATAGATTTCTCAAAAATATAAAATACAGAATTTTAAAAATGTATATCATTCGATGGACTACAAGATACGAAATTTAAACTTGGAAATAGATGTATAACACATCTTTCCTAATTCTCTTGTCTTCTTGGCTTACCTTCAAATGCTTATTAAATTATAATTAATTCTATTCCATTAAGTTTAATCAAACCTTCACTCAACACAAATTCTATAAATGCTCCAAAAGGAATTACGATGCAAAATAAACATAAAAGTTAAATTCAATATCAATCCGCTTTACAAAAGTTCGAATCAAAGGCTATTCTAACTCTGAAACAAATTTCTCATTTAAAAGTTTTAGTTACCAAAACTACCGTAAACCAGAGTTAAACGAACAAAGTATAATTATACCACAATTTCACGCCTTTGTAATAATCACGACGTTTTCCATAAAATGAAACATAGAGAAAGCGATCATGCATCTAAAACCGCATGAATGAAATGAATGAGAATCAAAAATATTCCAGACATTTTTATCGTGAGCACACGGCAATGAAATATCTAATCGATATCACAACTGCGTCATCGTTCCGAAAATTATCCCGTTTGTGGGAGAAGACGGCCGTAGGGGTTCAAAAAGGCCCCAGGACAGAACTAGGGCAGACAGAAAGACAATTACTTATTTCTGGATATTTGGAGAAAACGGAAAGAGACTTTTGTAAATGGGAATTCGGGGGCATAAAGGCAAACATTAGGAAACGAAGTGAACTCGTTTGCTTAACATATGTTATGGTTCTGGTAATTCAATTAGAACTGTATTCCTGGTCTGAATAAACTACTTTCTTTTGGTACTTTCTCACTTCTTAATTTTGCACCCTGACTATTAAAGTAGTCCAAGAAAAAATACATTGTTTAGAACAATTAAATACCAGCATTTACGTGTATATGCACTTATTTATCACAAGGTTCATTATTTGAAATAATTAGAATAATGATAAAAAAATTATAATAATAACAGAAAGGCGTACGCATATCTACATGAATATAGAATAAACATAAAACAAAAACTAGTTCGATGTGCCAATCCCAAAGCTTTCTTCTATTTCATACATACATTTTAATATTTCAAAATTTAGTATCACGTGTTAATGCCGTTAATATTATTAATTCAATACTATAAAAACTATGACTTTCATCTTAAATTTCTGCTTTAGTCAATCGATCGGAGTATAAACGAGAGTTTCCATCTCTGCACGAGCCGATGAACAATAAAACGATAGGCAGATTTTTTTCAAATTCAGAAAGGATATACTCACCATACCCAAAAATATTCATACACAAAAAATTTAGTTTAGTTCTATGGATAACTTCAAACACTTTTTGATGGTAAAATAATAAAAATGGCACAGACATCGCGATTATAGCGCCTCCTTCCGGCGGATTTTTTTTCAAATTCAGGGAGGGTCTGCTGACTATAGCCAAACACTTATACAAAAAATTTCATTCAATTCTATGCATAACTTCATGCACTCTTCTGTGGTAAAATATCAAAAATGACACAACGGTCCCCTTCCGGTGGATTTTTTTTTTTTTTTTTTTTTTTTTTTTTTTTTTTTTTTTTCAAATTCAGGGAGGATCAACTAGCCATAGCGAAACACTTACACAAAAAATTTGGTTCAATTCGATGCATAACTTCATACACTTTTAGTCGGTACAATATTGCAATTGGCACAAAAATCGCTATTGCAGCGCTCCCTTCCGGCAGAATATTTCAAAATTAAAGGAGACCTTGCTTGCCACAGCCAAAAACATTCACAAAAAATTTGGTTCAATTCTATGCATATCTTCATACACTTTTTGATGGTACAATGGTGACATACGGACACACACAGACACACGGATAGAGACATTTTGTAAAAACATGTTTTTTGGAATCTCTGACCCTTAAAACGTGCAAATCCGTCGAAAACCGGAAGTCGATAAAAATGTCGATTGCAATACTTTCTTCTATTGAAGATAGAAAAAAGCAATAACATAAGCCATTTTAAAGTTAGTGTAGGACTAATGTTTCTCAAGCACCGCGGCCTATTGATGTACAGTGAGGTGTGTAGAGAAAATATTAAGTTTAATCAAGATTTTACGATTTAAAGGAAAAATCGTGATTTAAACATAAAAATTTTAATATTATACGATGTGGCATAGAATACAAGGGCATAAAATAAAATTATATTTTTTGGAAGTTTAAGTGTCTGCATACTATTTATAATAATGCAGAAGACTAGTGGCAATTCTTCCGTTCTCTAACCTTTGAAAATATTTGGTGATACTTTTTACAGTAAATTTTAATTTTAATAACTGCTTTTTAAAAAAATCAAATACCTTATTTTAGCGAACTGTGAGTATACTAAGTTAAAAAAGTTTCGAATAATACCTAAACGATCCTTTTGCATCCTCAGTTGAAAAAGGGATGTCAACATCAGAAGTAATATATATGATGATACATAAGAAATATCAGAAAATGACGAGGAGAACAATGCGTTAAATGCGCGTTTATTCTAGGGAAAAAAATTTAAATATAAATCAACAATGGTTATTAGAATTTGTTGCTTTTCCCTCAGTTCCGAATTTTGCATTAACTTTTCAAACTATAGTACAAAAACGAATAAATAAATAATAAAAAAAATCTACCAATCTCTACATTGCATTTATGAAAAGAGAAAGTCTACTCGAAAAATTCCAACTTAAATAAATAAATAAATAAATAAATAAAAAAAAATCGGATATTTCATAAAGATAAAAAAAAACTAGTTGGATGTGTCAATCCCAAAACTTTCTTCTATCTCATAAGTACATTTTAATATTTAAAAAAAAAAAAAAAAAAGTGGTGACCCCAAAGTTACCCACTATCGAATTTCCTCGAACATTTGACCTAGCCTAATGAGATTCTGGTATCCGAAAAGCCTAAAACGCAAAATTTAATTAATATTCTGAGAAAATGTGTTTAGTAGTGCCTCATGTTGGGTAATTTATACTAAAACCTAATAAGCATCTATTTATGTCAAGACCTAACAGAATCTGAAATTTGATGGAATTTCGTGCATTAGTTCTTGAGATATAGTTATAACAAAAAAATTGCAAAACAAAGCACAGCAACACCATATCTTGGACAATTTATGCCAAAACGTAAAAAAGCGTCTAATTATGTTATGGTGTAAAAGAATCTGATGTTTGATGAAATTCTGTGCATTAGTTCTTGAGATATAGCTAGTTTAAAAAAAAAAAAACGTGTAAAATATAGCACAGCAGCACCATCAGTTGAAGGATTTATAACAAAACGTAATCATCGTGTAATTATGTTATATGTCATTTTGTAACAAAATCTGAAGTTTGATGAAATTCTGTGCGTTGGTTGTTGAGATATAGCTATCGGAAAAATTGTGCAAAATGCAGCATAGCTGCACCACCTGTTGCAAGGTTAATACCAAAATGTAATCAGCGTCTAATTATGTTATATATTCTAGAGTAACAGAATCTAAAATTTGATGAAGTTCTCTGCATTAGTTCTTGAGATATAGCTATCGCAAAAATCATGCAAAATGTAGCATAGCAGCGCCACCTATAGGGCAGTTCACACCAAAACCTTATCAGCGGCTATGTATCTCAAGGTATCGCGGAATCTGAAGTTTGGTGAAATTTTGTGCATTAGTTCTTGAGATATAGCTATCATGAAAATCATGAAAAAGGTGGCATAGCAGCGCCACCTGCCGGCCAATTTACACTAAAACTTAATCAACGTCTATGTATATCAAGGGGTCACAGAATCTGAAGTTTGGTGAAATTCTGTGCATTAGCTCTTGAGATATAGCAATCTTGAAAATCATGAAAAACGTAGTATAGCAGCGCCACCTGCTGGCCAATATTCACCAAAAACCAATAGGCACTAATTCATATCAAGGTCTAACTGAATATAAAATTTTATTAAATTTAGAGCATTAGTTCTTGAGATAGAGCGCCCACAATTTTTTTGCCACATACAGACAGACAGACACACAGACAGACAGACAGACAGACGGACAGACTCACAGACAGACATTTTCTAAAAATAGTCAAAACGTGTTCAGGACCTTCTAAAACGTATAAATCCGTCGAAAACCGGAAGTCGAAAATTTTCATGAATCCAATACTTTCTTCTTGTAAAGATAGAAGAAAGTAAAAAAAGATAAAAAAAAAAATTTAAGAATTATAATAAAATTCTTAGTACGAATTGTATAGATATTTTTATGTAGATGTGTGCGTGTGCTGATAAATTCAAATTCATCAGCATAATCTCAGTGTGCCTCAGAGATTCAAACATAGATTCAAGTGCGCCAAGGGAGGGGAAGGGGGAAAAACATATTGAGAAATATCTTGGTCTAGAGCTAATCATTAATCTTACATATGACGATTCTATTTAATAATGCAGGGATTTTTCAAGCAACGAAATTTTTCATGTGTGGAATGTGAAATTCGTGTTCATTGTCGAAGCAATTCTCAATATTTTTGTGTATTTCCAAGTGAAAAATGTTGTGTTTTATAGACATATTATTGGTACAAAACAGAGATGCATAATGTAGGCGCAGGCGCCCGAACGCCCGCCATGAGCGAAAATTTTTCCAAAAAATTGAAACTATGAAAAAAAAAGTAAAAGAAAGAAACAGGGGAAAAAAAAGCGTAATTTTTGTTTTCGTAACTTTTTTTCCCCCGAGAAATTAAAATATTCAATATTATGTACGATTTAGACATTGTTTGTTCACGATTAAAATACAAGTTTAAAGACTCAAAACAATGTTGTGATATCGCAAACTCTTTTATTTCTACTTTCCTCAGACTAAAACTTTTCGCGAATCCGTTTTCCATCGACGCAGGGCTGCAGTGAAGTGACCTTTTAGCCCATCGACAGCGGTTAAATCGAATTCGTAATGTTATAAAAGTGTCTGGGATTTTGAGCAAAAAGGTCATAATATTAAGGATTGGACTGTTTCTAAATGCAATGACAAAATAATTGAAAAGAATTCACTTTCTATCATGGATTTTTGCTAAATCATTTTTAAATTGAAATAACTATTTTTAATTAATATTAATTAATTTTTAATTTACATAGCAATAACTTTAGACAATGATTTTTAATTCATATCGTCAAAATTATACAACGTAATTTTATCAAACCTTATTTTCCAGAAAATTTTTCACCCAATATTTATGGCGCGGAAAGTTTTTGGTTTTATACAACTCTGGTACAAAGATGGGTCTATATTGATATAGAATACACTACCTATAAACTTCCAAGATCTTACTACCAAAATTCTATGTTTTGTTAGCTCGCGGATCGAGTGAGATATAATTGTGTAAGAATTTCAGGGTCTCAAATTAACGAGATTTCAAATAAATTACTTTATAAATGAGAATTTTGCTTGTACCCGAAAATCAACACAGCTCAGATATACCAACAAATTTAGCATAAAAAACAGTGCTTCGAAAATTAAAATTAACAAAAATATTATAATTTTAATTTCTTATTTTTCAATGTATCAAGAAAATGTAAATGCAAGCATATACAAGTAAGTGGAAAGATTCCAAAGCATATGGAAGTTTGCCAAGTTTGATCGCAAGAGGTTATCTGCTCTGGTACTCTGTTAACTAAAAGTGATATGCATGTACGAACATCATAATTTCCTTGAGTGGGAAAAATTATAAAGAATGTTTTTCATCCAGCCTCAAGCTGAACTTCAGCAAAAAGTAGATAAATAAAGATAATAATTTTAAAACTGCAAACAGGTAAATAATGCAATTTAAAATATATAGAGATAAATAGAACCTGTTAGCATTCTAATGATATTAATTTCCGATAAAATATTTCATTGAAAAGATAAACATAAAAAATATACTGATCAAGATTTAAAAAACTAGTTGGATGTGCCAATCCCAAAACTTTCTTTTATCTCACACGTACATTTTAATATTAAAAAAAAAATAGTTATCCATTTTAATGCTTTAATAATTTTAATTCAATACCATACCAACTTTGATTTTCATCTTAAATTTCTGCTTCAATCAATTAATCGGAGTAAAAACGAATTTCCGTCTCTGCACGAGCCGACGGACAATAGAATGATAGGCAGATTTTATTTTATTTTTTAATTCGGGGAGGACTTACTTGCCTTACCAAAAAATAATCATATACAAAAAAATTAGTTCAGTTCTAGAACTAACTTCATATACTTTTAAGTGGTGCAATATTGAAAATGGTATAAAATTGCACCCCCTTCCGGCGGATTTTTTTTCAAATTCAGGGCGATCCAACTAGCCATAGCCATACACTTACGCAAAAAAATTCGTTCAATTCGATGCATAACTTCATGTACTTTTGGTCGGTACAATATTGAAAATGGCACAAAAATCGCGATTGCAGCTCCCCCTTCCGACGGATGTTTTTCAAATGAAAGGAGGACCAACTAGCCATAGTCATACACATACACAAAAAATTTGGTTCAATTCGATGCATAACTTCATATACTTTTGGTCGGTACAATATTGAAAATGGCACAAAAATCGCGATTGCAGCGCCCCCTTCCAGCGGAATACTTCAAAACTGAAGGGGGAACTGCTTGCCACAGCCAAAAACATTCACAAAAATTTAGTTCAATTCTATGCATAACTTCATACACTTTTTGATGGTAGAATGGCGACATACACAGACACACGGACAGACAGACATTTTGTAAAAACATTTTTTTGAAATCTCTGACCCCTAAAACGTGTAATCAGTCGAAAATCGGAAGTCGAAAAAATTTCGATTACAATACTTTCTTCTATTGAAGATAGAAGAAAGTAAAAATAATCAAGAATGAATTTTATTATTTTTTAAATGACAAGGGACTCTCTACCCTCGCCAACCCCCCCGCGTAATCGCTTCGCGATTCCAAATTGTAGGCTAAACCTGCTTACTGCGCTCGCCAATACCCCATGGTATGAATAAGCTGTTGCAGACCTTTCAAATGATGTGTCACACGACTGGGTTGGAAAGAAATTAAGAATGTGTCCCCCTGGGGGGCAGAGGGGGGGGGTGACACACAAGACATCCATAATATGAATAAGCAGTTGCAGACCTTTCAAATGATGTGTCACACGACTGGTGTTGTAAAGAAATTAAAAATGTGCCCCCCCCCTGGGGGGCAGAGGGGGGGTGACACACAAGACATCCATAATATGAATAAGCAGTTGCAGACCTTTCAAATGATGTGTCACACGACTGCTGTTGTAAAGAAATTAGAAATGTGCACCCCGTGGGGGGCAGAGTGGGGGTGACACACAAGACATCCATAATATAAATAAGCAGTTGCAGACCTTTCCAAATGATGTGTCACACGACTGGTGTTGTAAAGAAATTAAAAATGTGCCCCCCCCTATGGGGGAAGAGTGGGGGGTGACACACAAGTCTTTCATAATATGAATAAGCAGTTGCAGATCTGTCAAATGATGTGTCACACGACTGGTGTTGTAAAGAAATTAAAAATGAGCCCCCTGGGGGGCAGAGGGGGGGGGTGACACACAAGACATCCATAATATGAATAAGCAGTTGCAGACCTCTCAAATGATGTGTCACACGACTGGTGTTGTAAAGAAATTAAAAATGTGCCCCCACAAGACATCCATAATATGAATAAGCAGTTGCAGACCTCTCAAATGATGTGTCACACGACTGGTGTTGCAAAGAAATTAAAAATGTGCCCCCTTTGGAGGCAGAGTGGGGATTGACACACAAGACATCCATAATATGAATAAGCAGTTGCAGACCTTTCTAAAGATATGCAACACGAGTGCTGTGGATAAAAATTGAAAAAGTTCCCCTCTGGGAGGGGGGGCAATGTGGGGTGCGGCGCCCCAAACATGCATAATTGGAATGAGCAGTTACAGTTGTTTTAAACTATAGGGGGGCTCTGCCCCCTTGCTCGCTACGCTCGCCAACCCCCCGCGTAATCGCTTCGCCCTTCGACTCATGGAAGGAGTGGTCCACCCGGATTCGTTATTTCCGGAAATCTTACACATCAGCATCATTTCAGGAGTCATTCCTTTTAAAGCTAGTTTTTTTTTTTTTTTTTTTTTTTTTTTTTTTTGGTACTATAGAAGGATATTGTACACTGTAAAAAAATGACAGGTATTTCTTAATCTAAAAAATGTACAATAATCAAGAACGAAAACATATAACAACCTCTTAAAAAAAATCACTGGAGATTCCGAAAAGCATACCTGTATCACTTCAAGCCTCAGAAAACAATTAGTTATCGAAATTTAAAGAAAAATTTACAAAAACTACTTTTTATTAGCTGCTGCCATTTTCGGTGAGGTTTCTAAATAACTTTTATAGTGCAATAAACATCCCCCCCCCTCAAATCAGCATTTATTTTTATTTTTATTTTTTTTTGGGGGGGGGGGGGGAGTGTTATCAATTCGCAAGTAAATATTTTTATTTTAGAAGATACGTTTAACACACAGACATACAATATTAAAATCATTTATACGATAATTAACGTTATTTTATTACAATTGCAAGGACAAATCAAATTCAGTTATGTAGCTGAAAATGTTTACTTGGGAAGTGGTAGAATCCGAAAACCGACATTCCGAGTACGGGGAACTGATTGAACAGTAGCAACTGAATATTGCAGAGTTTCCCCCAGAGGGTTTCAGGGGGGCGCTCAGCCCTTCTGCCCTTTAGTTTAAGAAATAGCGCCCCTCTTGCCCCTCATCCAAAAACTAGCGCCCCCTTGTCATTCATTAAAAAAAGCGCCCTTCTTGCCCCACATTTGAAAAAACGCAGCCCCCCAGCGATGATCTGAACGCGCTATAGCGCGTAAATTATGCAAAAAATCGGCGACGGAACGCAAAAAATAGCTTATGAAGCTATTTTTTGCGTTCCGTCTTCGTCCGTTTGCCGTCACGTGGGACGGATAATTTCGTCAAAAATCGCTAAAAAAAATGGCAATTTTCGTTAAAAATCGCGAAATAACGACTAATTTCCGGCAAGATTCGCAAAGAAAGGGGCTAATTTTGTCACAAAACGGCAGATTTCCTCCAAAGATGGTAGAAAAACGACAAATTTCTTCCAAAAATCGCGATAAAACGGGAAATTTTGTCAAATGAGTCGCAAAAAACGGCAACTTTCGACAAAAAATAGCGATAAAACGGCAGATTTCTTTAAAAGAATTGTGAATAAAACACAAAATTTCGTCGAAAAATCGCAATAAAATGGAAGATTCTGTGAAAAGTTCCGTTATTCGCGATATTTTCACGAGATTTGTAGTTTTTTCGCGATTTTTTTAGCAAAATATGCCGTTTTTGCAATCTTTTAACAAAAACTGCTGTTTTTGCGATCGTTTAATAAAATTTGCCGTTTTTTCGCTATTTTTTCACGAAATTTGACGCTTTTACAAAATATGCCTTATTTGCGATCTTTTATCAAAATCTGCTGTTTTTTCCGATCTTTTAACAAAATTGGCCGTTTTTTCGTGATCGTTTAACAAAATTTACCCTTTTTTTCTTTTATTCAATTTTTTGATGAAATTTCTGTTTTTTCACGACTTTTTGAACCGCTAGATTCTAGATTCAACTCTATAAAAATGCCCTTCAAAATAAAAAAGTGCCCTGATAAATGTAAAAAGTGCCATTTTCAGAACAGTAGCGCCCTGCTCTTTTTTAAACCTGGGGGAAACCCTAAAAAAGTTACTAGGAAACATTTTCGAAAATTAAGGGAGACTAAATATTTTTCAAAAATTCTTTCTTAATTTCCAAAACAAACTGTTTTTTGGGGTTTTTAATGATAGAGTAACTTTTTTCGAAATCTTCGATGACTCGGAACAGATTATAATATATTTGCAATCGTGATTATTGTACATTTTCATAGATTAAAAAATATCTGTCATTTTTTACAGAACAACACAGAGACGTGCGATCAATTAATAATTAAGAGTATTAAGATACTATGTGAAAACCCGTAAGTATGACAAATAGTTTAAGTAGAGTAAAAATTATGATTAAAAAAAAACTCTTTTTTTTTTTTAAATTTATCATCAATATTTATTCTATTAATTGTATTCTGATGTGTTTAATTCAATTCTTGATTTAGTATTACTAGATAAAAGCCTGCAAATTGAATTGGAACGTAAAATATAGACTAATGCAAAATAAACCTACTTTAGAAAAAAACCTTAACAACGTTATTGTTTATAAATAAATAATAATCTTTTTAATAGCTAGCAATTATTTCACATGCCATAGTATTAAAGATTAAAAAACACACTCAAAGCCACAAAGACAATACATTAATTTCGATAAAAAGAAAATTAATTCATCATAAAACCTTTTTCGTGAGAATTTATCTTAATCAAAACAAAGTAAAATTAAAAATATACTTAGCTTTAAAGAAAGTCTTAAAGCTCTTTTTTTTAACTTATCTTATAAGAATAATAAAAAAACTGTAAACTTTTATTTTATTTTATTTTATTTTATTTTATTTTATTTTATTTTTTACAATTTTAAAAATTGTTTTCTATTACAGTTATTGTTAAACAAACAAATAAACAAAAAACACAATCACTTAAGTGAATTAGACTTCTGTTTTCAAATTTGCAATCTAAGGAATTGAGCAAATCTAAAAATCACAAGTTAAAAACATTTCACTGATTAAAATCTCATTTCTTTTTGTTGAACACGTACACACAAAGCAGAAATAAATGAACGGAAGCCATTTTTAGATTTAAAAAATATGACAGCATTCTATAGAGATACGAGCTGAAATTCCATTGAAAATTTTAATATAAAGTTGTTATTGAAGTATTTTTTAAATTTACAGATATCATCAAGGAAATTTTCAAGCGCTTAACCTTTCTATGTGAGTATAAAAATGCTTCATTAATTCTTTTATTTCAAATAAAAACAGAAAAGATAAACAGTCTACATCAAACGGCAAAACCATTCAAAAAGCTCGAAGAAAAGCACCTTACATTTTATTAAAATTCTCGAGAACAATTTCTAAACACAGATAAAAGGTGAATTCTTAAAAGTCGATGAATTGCAAGAATTATTATTTGTCGGCCATTAACCACCGTTAAGTATTATGCAAAGGAAACATAAGCTGCTTACATATTTGTTATTGTGTAAAGTAGGATAATAATTGAGAACGGCATGATACCTAGCTTAAATAAACGTGAAATTGGTAGGGTCACCCGGGGTAAAATGGGTAGCTGGGGTAAAATGGGTATATTTTATTTATTCATTTTATTATTTTACCAGACAAATTTTTTTAAAAAATTAAAATTATGAACAAAGTGCTTACATATCTGGCAATACTTAAACCTTATAAAAACAAACTGGCGACACATATAATGGACTTGTCAACCATTTTGTTTTTCAGAAGATAGAACAAAGTGTTTTTAGTGGTTGAAAAACTTCTATCCAGAAAAATTTACAGGAAGAATTTTAAGAATAAACTGTTTGATATTTACAGAAGAAGGATTCTTATAACTGAAAACTGTAAAATTAAGTAAATTTATTTACTCACAAAAATTTTATAGCGTTTTTTGTCATATGGGGTAAAATGGGTATAGGTCAAGATATGAATGTGTGAAGATTGATCAAAGTTGAAAGACCTTTTGAGGGCAAATTGTTATTGATCCAATGTTTTAAACTGAAATTATGCTTTGTTATATGAAATTAGGCTATTACTTATCATCAATTTATCATTTATATTATAAATTAGGCTATTTCGGGTGACATTAAAATACATGCAAATTGATTAAATGTACAGGAACACAAGGTAAGAAAAATATCGCGAAATTAAATTAAAACACATTTTCTAATACTGGCGAGGCTATAAAAAAACTCGGAGAAAATGCAACAGAGTACAAGCTAAGGTAGGAGAAGTTATAACTACAGAGCAGGTGGCTGCAAGTCTTTGCACTAGGAACACAAAACAGTACAAACAGTTAAAAGAATCGAAGCAAACCATAAAATAGAAGTTAAACCAAAGGTTTTCACTGCAATGAATCCAGTGATTGGCGATTGAGGCCCTGTAAAATTTAATGTAAAGAAGTCTGTTCAAGAATTCACAGGTCTTATTATTGATATTCCTGATGAAGGTGAAAATACTGTGAAGTTTGCAACAGTCATCTGCTGGATTATTTTATGTCTTTCCTGAGAAAGACTATGTTGCTGATGTGAACGCATCCTAATTGCCAGAAAGCTATCTCAACCAAGATGCAATAGTCATTGCCAGTATACACTTTGCATGTAAATTTTTATTATGTTATACCTATCTGCATAAATTGCTTTTGATTAAACATTGATTTTCCAGTGTAATTTAATTTCTCATTTTTTCCCTACAGATATTCATGCTGATATCTATCTGCTTTTGAATTGTATTAAATAAAAAAAAAAAAAATACTTTTAAAGAGAAACACGATTCACAGCATGTGTGTAAACTGATGTGGTAGAGGATAGGATTTATCAGTACTCTCATAATATTCACATTGGTTTCATAACAGTGTTTTTATATGTCAAAAAAAAAAATGTAAGCAAATTGAAGTGGGGAGCTTTTGAAGTCCCTTCCCCCCACCTTCCAAGTTTACACATGATTCAGAAGATGAAAGTACAACACCTTTAAATGGTTTACACATTAATTACAGTGTATTTAAGTATATTTAATTTATTATTTAACTTTAACCAGCATATACCCATTTTACCCCGGTGCATACCCATTTTACCCCAAACCACGGGGTGTTTTACACAAAAAGTTAAAAAAAAAAGGAAACACAAGTTATGTTTAATTTAGACCTAAGATACACAATGTCAAAATTATTGAACAAAAACATGAATTTATTTCATAATATTTCTGCCACGAAACATTAAAATTAAAAAAGCTCATTTTTATACCCATTTTACCCCGGGTGACCCTATCGAATCATTATTTTGAAGAATCTAGCCGTTTAAAGGAGAAGGCATTAAGAAAAATCTTTAGAAAAATTTCCAGCCATTGTTATGTTAATTACATGTAAAAAAATAAAAATACTCACTCATTATGCGAATTAACAGAAGATTACAAAGGACACTTACCTGAAATAAAAGAAGATTAAAATTAGAGAGACATTTTATAATTATAATGTTATTAATTAAGTATGCTAAAAATATATAGGGGAGGGTGGGGTGTGTGGGACACGTTTTACAAAAGTAAGAAAAACAAACTTCAGGAATGAGATGGACAAAAAAGTAAAAAAATCTGAAAACTGTGCGAACGACACTTGAGCAATAATACTTATGAATTTCAAGCGGAATAAATATTATAATTGCTATTAAAACTTATATATTGCATACAATTTAGCTTTAAGCAAATTAAAAGGAGCTGTTAGAAAGAATTAGGCAGAAATTATTCATTTACTGCAGTGAAAAGTCTATTTTACCAAGATACAGTACATTAATAAAACCACTGACATGAATATTTATTAATTGTAATTTTAAAAATAGTAGATACTTTTCTTGAAACAGCAAATCAAAATAATTACAACCACATTAAGTATATGATAGGACAGAGTTACTAATTTTAAAATAAATAAATAAATAAATAAATACAATAAAAGATAAAAAAAAAATAAGTTTTTAAGGAATTAAATTGATCATAATTGATTGTTAAAGGTGCAGCAAGCCAACCACTAAGAATGAAGATTTAGAGAAAAAATAATAAAAAATAAAATTTTTTAAAGTATTACTTAAAAGACAAATTAGTAATACTACGAAAAACATATTAAAAAATTCAGAACATTAAAAGGAATTCAGAAAAAATGGACTATTATATTAAAATACAAAAATAAAAGTAAAAAACTCAGGAAAAAGTAATAAATTTCCCCAAAAATTTAATTGGTGAAATTTCAATAAAAATTGAAGAATAGTCTGAAATTCAGACTAAAGTCTGAAGAACCTCATCCCTGTAAACTTTGTTTGACTCGAAAATAAAAATTTCAATTTATAGAACGCATGGTGAAACACTTTTTAATCTCCCTGAAAAATATAGAACCATAACATGCAAAAGCTATTTTTTTATTTAAAGAAATTGCAAGTTTCAAAATGTGACCCATATCTTCCCACTTACAGGAAAATACGAGACAACAATAAAACAAAGTTATAAGGCAAAAATATAGTCTAGTGTCGACTATATATACAATCAAACAAAATTTATAGATTAATAATGTATAATGCTATAAAATAAAATTCCAGTATCTGCATAACTAGAATGAAAATTCAGGACTGACACTCGTAGATGACAATAAAAAGTCATCAATTCAATTTATTTACATTTTCCTTACTTTATTTTCTGTGAAATACAATAGGATAAGCGGCGGGAAATGACACCATTCATAGGTAAAGAACTAAAATCTATACATTCCTATATTCAGATTCCAATTGATAGTATTTATACTGTGCCACTGACCAAAATTCAATCATTTTCAGTGATTATAGCCTCACATTTAATACAATAAAATTAATATAAAAAATCTCATTAAATCATGTTCATTATTGATAAAGATGTGGAGAAATAATTCAATTTTGGCTTGTTTCACACCCACTATACCTTATTGAATATAATGTAATTTTGATAAAATAATAGATTGTGATAATGCTTCTCGTTAAGAAAAAAAAAAAAAATGTTAGTCTTCATCATGTTATCCCCATTGAAAGATTATTGCACGATTTTAGAAATACACTGGCCTCCAAAAGTTAAGATAAACCGCGTTTTTCGAAGCTTACCAGAAAAAAAGGCAGTCATATTAAACTCCATCGTTTATATGAATGATAAATAATAAGCTTTAAAAAAGCTTAAGCAAAAATTACAGCTACCACTTTTATTTTACAGAAAAGGATAGGTATTTGTGAATGAGAGAAAAATATGCAATTACGAAGCTTTCGTAATTTCGCGTGTAAATTTTGTTGTATTTGAACTATTGTTGTCAGTTTTGGTCACAACAACCAGTAGAGTCTAGAAATGTCTAGAAGTCGTTTGCCCGATTCATTAAGGTGGCGAGCGGTAGGATGGATGGATGGAAATGGGGTTGTCACAGGCCGATACTGCTAGACGACTCAATGTGTCTCACAGTGTAGTCCAACGACTCTGGGATCAGTATGAATTCGAAGATTCTGTGTCCAGAAGAAATGTTCCAGGCCGCCCACGTGTTACAACACCTGCAGAAGATCGGTTTCTTACTCTTTCGGCCCGAAAGAGAAGACACACTACTTTGCCGCAATTCATTGCAAACTACTTTGCAGCATCAGGGAGAAGAATCTCCGCTACTTTGGTGAGAAGATGTCTTCACAACGCAGGTCTCTATGCAAGGCGACCAGTTGTGTGTGTCCCCTTCAACAGTCAACAGAGAAGGGCCCGCTTATGTTGGTCAAGAGAACATGTTTCCTGGACCAGACAACAATGGGCTTCTGTACTCTTCACAGACGAGTCCAGATTCACACTGGAGAGCGATTAAGAACGTCCTCTGATCTGGAGAGAACAATGCACTCGATACTATCAACCAAACACTGTTGAAACACACAGGTACATAAACGGAAGAATCATGGTTTGGGCAGGGATCTCAATCGGAGTCCATACTGATCTGCATGTGTTCCATGGATAAGCTGTGACTGATGCGAGATATCGGGATAAGATCCTTGATTCATATATGCACCTAATATGCTGGTGCTATTGACAATGGTTTCATTATAATGGGTGATAATGAGAGACCACACTAAGCTGTGGTTGTTGAGGATTATCTTGAGGATCACGGTTTGGACAGAATGGAATGGCCAATTCACTCTCCAGATTTGAAACCTATAGAACATCTTTAGGACTATAATGGGAGACAGGTTGCGGATTTAAGTCCTCCTCCAAGGAAATGGGAGAATGAGCTGAAACAAGGGTTACTCCATGTTTTACCAGCGCTACCTATTTCGGTGTCCGACAATTTAATTGCGAGCATAGAAAGTCGATGCCACCTATGCATTCAAGTCCGGGGTGGACATATTCCGTATTAGAACCAGTTTTTTAATGCTTCTGTCACATTTTACTGCATAATACTGTTTTCTTTAAGGATGGGATTTTCCACCATGAGTGCTTTTTTGTTGTAGTTTCATTTATACGTTTAACTTAAGAAAGTTTCTATGTCGCATTTAATAAATAACAGTTTAGAACACATTTCCTCCAAATCTGTTGTTTCAATATTCATTCATTTGGAAATTAGACGCAAAAAACCGATTGTACCTTAACTTTTGGGGGCCAGTGTAACATGAATGTTTATAATCTCTGAAAATGATCGTCTACTTCAGAAACAGATTTTAGGATGCATTTAAAAACTTCCTTTCTAAATCAATGGTAGCAGAAAAAAATTACTTGCAGAACTGCAATTATTTGGGTAGATTGTATTATTAACTTTGATTTTGTCTTGAAAAATAAACAGTATATGAGCCTATAAAGTTTTTATTCCAATTTCTGCACTGTTTCACTTGGATTTTAAAATGTTTATTTTGATTCATAGAAGAAAACAAGAAATTAAAAATTTTATTAATTATAAAAGTTTTACAATTCTTCTTAAATAATTGAAAGCAGATATTTTTCAATATGAAATTTATTTATAAAAAGTTCTTGTTTATCAAAATGTAAAAAATTGCTTAAAAAAAATAAGATTTTAATACCTTTAAACTTTGAAATAATAAAACGTATTCGGCAAGCCGTAATACTTGGTATCCGGTCGGATATTCGGCTTAACAGCTGCTATCCAACAAAAAGAATATTGGATTCACTTGTGAACCGAATATTCGGTATTTGGTATTCCGCCAAAATCACTATTCGATACATTCCTAAGTCATTAATTAATATTGAAATGTTAACTGATACAATATTTTTTGTAATATTACAATTTTTTATTTTTATAATTTTTTTGCTACTTTTTAGCTTTTAAAATGATTTATTGTAGCAGTTTCACACACATTTAGTCTATTTTGACGAGCGCTCATTGTCGCACCATTAAGTATATCATTATTATAACACATCTTATACTATAATGAGAGCAAAACTTGTGTATGTGTGTGGGTGTGTGAATTTTATCTCAAAACCGACTCTAACGATTTTCGCAAAAATTTGAATTTTGATATTTTCGGGCACGAGAAGACCATTGGGCTAGGTCACATGTTCGAGAAAATTCGATTATTGGGTCATTTTGGGTCATAATGGGTCAGGATCAAGCTATATATATCTAGAGAACGGCTGGATTGATTTTAAGGAAATTTTGTATGCATTCGTTTTTTGGCACGAGGAAACTATTGGACTAGGTCTCATGTTAATGAAATTTCGATTAGTGGGTCATTTTTGGGTCATTATGGGTCAAGCCATTTTTATCTAAAAATCGGCTCTAACGATTTTGACCGAATTTTATATTTTATCTTTTTGATTACGAAAAGCTCATTAAGTCACGTGTTAGAGAAAATTCGATAAGTGGGTCATTTTTCGGTCATTATGGGTCATGCTAATTTTATCTAGAAAATGGGTCGTACGATTTTGACTGAATTTTGTATTCTATCGTTTTCGGACTCCAGAAAATCATTGGGCTAGGTCACATGTTCCAGAAAATTCGATTAATGGGTCATAAAGGGTCTGGGTCAAGCTATTTATATTTAAAGAACGGCGATTTTAACGAAATTTTGTAGCAACAGTTTTTTGACATGAGAAAACTAATGGGCTAAGTAACATGTATGAGATATTTCCATGATAAGGGTCATTTGTGGGTCATGATGGGTCATAATGGATCATGTCAAGCTATATCCAAAGAACAGGTGGATCGATTTTGACGAAATTTTATATGCAACATTTTTTTGGCACGAGAAAATCATTGCGCTAGGTCACATGTTCGAGAAATTTCAATTAATGGGTCATTAAGGGTCATAAAGGGTCTTTGTCAAGCTATTTATATTTAAAGATCGGCAGGATCGATTTTAACAAAATTTTGTATGTAACAAATTTTTAGAGACGAGAAAACTAATGGGCTAAGTCGCATGTTCGAGAGATTTCGATTATAAGGGTAATTTGTGGGTCATGATGGGTCATGCTAATTTTATGCAGAAAATGGCTCGTGCCATTTTGATTATACTTTGTATTATATCGTTTTCAGGCAAGAGAAAACCATTGGGCTAGGACACATGCTCGCGAAAATTCGATTAGTGGGTCATTTTGAGTCATAATGGGTTAGGGTCATTCTAATTATATATAAAATCAATTTTACCTAAAATTTGTAACGAAACGTTTTTTGTCACGAGAAGACTATTGAGCTGGGTCGCACGTTAAACAAAATTATATTAGTAGGTCATTTCACTAAATTGCTGAATGCTGTCAAACTAATTTTACCTCAAAAATTGCTTAAACAATTTTGATTCAATTTTATATTATATTGTTTTTGATTACCAGAAGACCATTGAGCTAAGTTACATGCTTGATCAAATTTGATTAGTGGGTCATTTTGGGTAATACGGCTCAAAGTTACGAGAATATGGCAACAGCCAATAAGTTGGCGATAGTTGACAAAATATTGGGGACATTTGGCCGAAAAATCGACTATTAAATTACGATAGCCAAAACACGTATTTGGCGCCAAATATAAATATGTCTCCAAATTTGGTTATATCTGCAAAAAATATTATCTTTCAGAATGTGAAGAAATTTTTTATACATTCTTAATAGGATTCGAGATGCATGTTTAGACCAATCAGAGTCGAGCTAAAAAAGTGACTTGGATCGATATCCTTTAATTGTAAATTTTAAAATAAAGTAAAATTTATGAAAATGTGCGTACAAACATAATTTTCGTATTGATTGTTTTTGAAAATAATACTATTACAAATAACATGTTTTATAGTACTAATACAGAGTGAATGATACAGTGATAATACTGATCCAGTTGAACACAAAGTTAATTTTGACCGAGCTTAGCTCGGTCACTCCTGTCTAGTATATAATTATAGGAGTTACAAAGAACATTTGCTAATTTATCACACATGGCGGACTAAAATGCCTTCTATGTAAACTTTAAAAAAAATAATTCTAGCGTATCAGAAAATGGTTTAAAAATAGATTACAAATTTCCCCCTTTACATACAAAAACGAGGTCGATTGTAATAAAAGAGTGTAAAAAAGATATTTATTAATCATAATTGTGGAATGTAAATAAAATGTGCCAATAACAAATGAGGCTCCAGCTGAACGTACGGGAATGTTATCTTCTAATACCTATTTTTCATTTCGACATTGTTTTATTCTTTGAATAACTGAGATTCATCTCTACATAGCTCCTTTAATTTTTTTTTTTTTTTTTTTAATTATAGATATTTTTTTGAATGACGCTTTCATTTTCGAAACCGGTTTCGAAAGTGAAAGCAATTTTATAAAAAGTAACTACTACCAACTTCGAAAAAAGTAACAAAAGAGCGGAGTAGCGATGGACCTTAGCTATTTATTGGAAAAATTAATAAAAACGTCGAAATGAAAACGAGATATTAGAAAATAACCTCCCCATAGATTTAGCATTAGCGCGCACAGGCAAACGGCATTTTTTTAAAATGCTTTTTGGAATCTCCGGAGTCTGAGACACGTAATATGCGTCAAAAAAAAAAAAAAAAAAAAATCGATTTTTTAAAAGGATTACAAAATTTATCCTATACTTCGTATGATGGGTAAGAAAACTAGAATTTTATTCGTATTTCAAATCATATTTTTTTTCGATTAAAATTTCAAGTGGAAAGCAAAAATAATAAACAAACTATATGCTGAAATAAGCAATATATATATATATATATTTCTTACAAAAATGTCTTCCAATAATTTCACGTTAAGAATACGCAAACAAACTCTTCATCGTTATCTGAATACTTACATCATGATGAATTTGTCAAACATTTTTACAAGTATCTTAAATCAGGAGAAAATATACCGCGTATTCCTCCTGCTTTATTTTCCCCATTCTTTTTACTTTTGATCCTTTAGAAGAAATGAGATTTATAACGCGAAGCTATTTAGGGAAAAGAAATGGTGGAAGGTTACAAAGGAGGACATATTCGAAAACAGAGAGACGTCTGCGCGAATGAAAAAATAAAATTATTCATAAAGAGAAATGCTGAAATAGTTTCATAAAAGCTTTTTGCTGATCTATGAAATATCTAAACAATAAAGGACTCAACTTATATTTTTGTTTGTGAGACTTAGTTAAGTAATTTTTTCCCTTACTACAAAGTCAAGATAATTTGCATAAAAGACTTGTACTTTATGTTAGGGTATTAAATAAAAAAACTTTATTGCATTAAAGCTTTAAATTATATGGACTCACTCCAGTCATCTAAATCGACTTGTATACAGATGAATATCGGAAAATTAAAGTAGGAAAAAATCTTATTAGGATGCGAACTGTATGTATATGTTTGTAGAAATACAAATTTTCTAGAAATCCATGCTTAACCCAGCGTTAAAATTTATGTTTCATTGGATTTTTTAATGCCTATATTTAGATAATTCCAAGTCGTTTTGTTACTAATTTCAGCAATGCAGTATTTCTATTTTCTTATAATTAATACAAATTTGGTGATTTTCTCTTTAATTTTCGAAGTGGATTTCTAAGCGAAAAGAACACAGCGTTGAATAGTACTAACAATATTTTTAACGGATTGTTATAATAAAACCCTTACCACAATTAAAACAAATGCGGTGGGAGTAACAGCAGAAAATCTTCGTGAAATCTTACTCCTTTTATTATTATTATTATTATTATTTGTGCTAAAAATTGTCTTACTTTGAATATACATTAAACATATCCTTTTATTAAACAAAAAATACTTTAGAATCTTTTCGGATTATCATGTAACGGGCATACGTTAACGAAACTTTACCATGGCATGTTCGATATTGAAGGTTAAGTTTGCAGCACTTATAGTTCGTTTACAGAGTCACTAAATATCATTACATTTTGTTACGGTCCACGGGGAAAATAATCTGCAATGTATTTTAATGTTATAATATTTCTAAAATGTACTGAACGTGATATATATCACTTAGGTGTAGTACAAGATGGTTATTGCACACTCAAGATTCTGTATAACAAAGCTTAGACTTGGTATTATGCAAGCGTGCCTTGAAGTCAAAGTTGCAACGCGACGTTTTTGTAGATAAGTTTTAATTAATATCTCGGTTAATTACCAACAATTTCTTTTTTTCCCCAAAAATCATTATTAATAATACTTGGATAGTACCTCGCGCATCCCTCAACTGCGCCGCTGTCCAACTATCCCTAATTTTTTTGTAATTTTAGTTTATGTAGATTCCGGAATAAAGAATATTTAAGAATCATTTTCGTTAACTCAAAAGGCATTCTTGCAAAAAAATTTAATGACCCCCCCTCCCCCTCCACTCCCAAAAAAACGCGTGCAGGCATTAACGATTTTAAAGGAAAGAATTTTTTTAAATGGATTTTCTATAAGAACCATAAGAATTTATTAAACATGGTTTCATCGTAACCATGTCGTAAAAAGCTTGCCGACTCCTGATTTAAAAAAGAATGCCTTTATTTAATACATAAACTATATGTTTCAAACATTTGTAAAAAACTGGAAACCGATATATAGATACTAAATCAAACAGAAAACTTCAAATAAATAAAAAAAACTTGCCAAAACAAAGTGCTTAATAAGTGTAATACAAATTTAGTATGAAAATACAGTGATTAAAACTTATAATAACTCGTAAGTTTACTTATCCTACAAATATAGATAGAATATAAAGATCTCAAGAACTTCAATATATCAAGATAAAATTATCAAAAAGTTTTCGATTCGAGCAGTTTTGCAACTATCAAATAGATTAATAAAATTATAATAATTTTTACTTAAAATCCTCTTATTCTATAAATATACTATAGCAGAATATATAAATCTCCAGAATAATACATCAAGATAAAATTATCGAACAGTTTTATAAGTTTCTAAAACCTACAGAGAATTCGTTGCATATTTTCCCCGGAAGAGAAATAAAAGAAATAAGATTTATGATACAGAACTATTTCGGGAAAAGAAATGGAAGGTTACAAAAAGAGGACACACTCAAAGGCAGAGAATTCTTCTTCACGATTCTTTCTGGTCTCAGCGAATGAAAAATGAAAAATATTCACACAGAGAAATAATGAATATACTTTTTTAAAGCTTTCTGCTGATGTATGAAAATAGCTTGTAGCCTTTAATTAAATAAATTTTTGCTCAAGCCAAGAAAACGAGCTATTTCTCATAGGTGACATATTTTATGACAAGGTCTAAAAGAAATACGATGTTCGTTTTCTCTTTTAATATTTTTTTTTACTTTAAAAAGTTTTTATGATTATACTTATGGCGTTACATAGGATAATAAGCATAAAAATACATTTAAAAAACGTTGAAAAATGTTTCTCAGGAACAAATTTAATGCCACGGATCCACTTTCTTCGGTATTTACACCTTTCAAATTGAATGATGTTATATTTTTAAACGAAAATTTATTGACATTATGCACGTGGGCTGGATATGCACACCATGGTCAGCTAAACTACCCTCGGAATTTGCATGATTATAAAAACAAGCATCTTTCTGAGAATATAATGCTGAGAGTCCAACAACCTTCTGCAAAATATACCCTCAAATTTTTATAATATTATGTTTTAAACAAAAATCTATTCAAAATAAACCAGGAGGCGTCACTTTTATCCAACGAATTTTCGAGAACTTGCATTTTCTATAATGTGGAATTTTGTGTAGATGGCCTGCCCCCTTTTAATAAATAATTTATTTAAAAAGGGAGAAGTCATTAGCTCTTTCTTTGTAAGTTAATTTATAAAAACAATATTTTAAATCACAATTCAATTAAGAGAACAAGCAAATGTGAAAAGTAGGCAGCGGGCAATACGTAACTGCATATTTTATAGCTTTGCTAGTTAAAACATGCATTTACATTTAAATGTATGTATTTTTTAATTTTAGTTTCTAGTTAAACATTATCATGTTTAGTTTAGTATTTAAATCTTTTAATAATTCCTTACAGCAATATATCCAATCTTCTTCAATTTCCAGCGCTAAAGAAATACTAAATGCACTGTAAAAACGTTCGTGTAACGTTACTCTATAGAATTGGTAGCAGCCTTGCTGCCACATGGCATAACCGACGTTTAAAAGTATTAATTAAGTAAATATTAGAATTAAGATATTTAAATTTTTTAAATTTATACTGTCGATCTTTTTAGAAAGATATAATAATTTTTTTTTTACATAAAGTTGAGATATTTTTTATATATAAATTAAAGATTAAATGTTAAATTATACATATAAAATTTAGATATTTTTAATATATAAATTAAAGATTAAATATTAAATTATCAATATTAAAATAAAATTATTTTAGAATTAAATATTAAACTTTGAGAATTAAAGTTAATTATTTAAATTTTGAAAATTAATGAATGTTGCCTAACAATGTGCATATGTCTTAATAAAAATTAAAAATGTTATAAATAATGCCTTTGTTTTCAAGTAGTAAATATTTATTTAAATAATAATTATCTCAGATATAATTGAACTTGAAGAAAACTGAAACTGCACTCACTAGTACGTATTCTTTCTTGTTAAAAAATAAAATAAATAAATAAAAATAAGTGCATATTAATATTTTTTTAATACATGGTTGGACATTTTTAAGTGCATATAATCTATAGTCTAGTGAAAAGAAAAGTAAGAGTACAGGCTTTGATTCAATTACTTTTAATGCTAGCTAACGTCTTCCTCTGCAACAAGTCTATCCTTGTAACAAAACAACTTTTACAGGCAATCCTTAGAGAAAAGGCACGCATAACGAGATGATACATTCAACGAACTCTTTTTCTGCCTGGACACTTGTTTGTCCCTTGTGAAAGAGAAAACTCTGAGAAAACAAGGCAGTTCATATGAAGAACTAAAAACAGCATTCTGTTTGTTCATCCTAATTTAGATTTCCAAAATTAGGAAGTTTCTAAGGAATCGGTACACTTGAAATATCGAAAGCTACGAAACTTTTAAACATTTATTATATTAAAACATTAAACTTGAGAAACAAAAAGGAATATTTATATAGTTCATATATTTCCATTCATTTTATTTATTTATTTAATTTCACATACTTAATTTTTATTAACTTTAAATGTTAAGAAGATATACATTTCGGATAATATTCTCATTATTCTCACATGCAGGATTTTTAAAAGAAATATGTTTAGACAGGTTTTATCCAATTAAAATGATCTATTATCTAAACAAAACTAATGGGGTGGACCGGGATAATTCCCGATCAAAAAACACTAACAACTAAATATCCTTAAAATTATTACAATTGATGTAGCCAAATTTATCATGTTTAAAGCTTCATCATGTGTCTATTTAATATCATAAAGACTGATTAAAATATTATTTAAAGATTGTTTAATTAAAAATTTTTAATGATCGGTAACTACCCCGGCAACGGGGTAGTTACCGATCAAAACATTTTTTGAACAAATGACAGCTACATTGATTAATTTAGACTATAAATTATCAATATTAAAACAAACCTGATTTAATTTTACGTTATCAAAAAGAAATAAGCATAATCAATTTACAATTTTTATTGGTTTTGAAATTAGTAAATCCAAATTTCTTGACAAAACTTTTTATAGCATTTAAAAGCACAATATACAGTGTTACTACTTTTCACAACAAAAGGATTTGAACCTTGTAATTTCACAGGACCATAAAAAATACATTTCTTATGTTTTCAACATAAGAAATTAGATTTATAATTTACTTTACACTTATATTTACAATACATTCTTATGTTTTCAACTAAATCGCGTTTTGGTCAGCAAAAATATTCAGATCCTTTATCTAGAAACTTCATCTATACATTCTAATTTTCTATTATTTATGTAACCTTTTTATATTTTATTTCAACCATTTATTTTTTACTACTATATCCTTAATAAATAAAACCACTTATTGTTATTACGTGTACAGTTTATTTTTTACTGTGAAATAAAGATAAAATAGTTTCTTTTTTTTTTTTTTTTTTTTTTCATTTGAACTTTGATTTATACATAAGTACTGCAGTAAAAATATAAAACTTTTTATACCATTTGCATAATTTCA
Organism: Maratus speculifer; assembly: GCA_964019185.1. Taxonomy (NCBI): domain Eukaryota; kingdom Metazoa; phylum Arthropoda; class Arachnida; order Araneae; family Salticidae; genus Maratus; species Maratus speculifer. The sequence continues at coordinate 195,759,578 of OZ025296.1, read as the reverse complement.
ATTACAAGTTTGGACAATACAATTTATTAGCATTGAGTACAATGTATAGTGATTATGATCTTCATTGCTCATTCTTACTGTGCGATTTAGAAATAGGTTGAAAGATTTTTCATATGAAACCTATAACATAACCAGTTTTTATTTTAAGCAAAATACATATTTAATAAATTTTTGATGAACATTAAAACAATATTATTTAACTAAGATGTTTTGTAGGTAAGGTTTCAGTTGAAATATTTTAAATTGCTCCAAAAACTATTTTCACTGGTAATAATAATAAATATAAATATTTGAGATACATATATTTATATTGCACATGTGTAGATACATAAATAATGTTTAAAATAAATTTAAATATATGTAAGTAATATCTGTAATGCATTTATGGCTTTATTAAGTAATATATATATATATATATATATATATATATATATATATATATATATATATATATATATATATATATATATATATATATACAGTCGAGTCTCTATATAACGAAATCCAAAAAATAAAATAATAAGTAAAAAATTCGTTATATAGAGAAATTCGATGTATAGAGAATGATGTTAAAAATCGTATTTAATGTGTGAAATTTGAACAAACATTATTTTTGATCCTTTGAATTAATAATTTGAAATGTTTAAAAGTAAGTATTAACTTAACAGTTTATTTCTTAATTATTTAAGCTTTTTCAAAAAAGAGAACAGACATTTATTTGAAAGCTTAATGAAAATCAAATAAGGAAGACTTGCATTAATTTCAAAAGAAGAAATCTGTGATTTTTTGTTGTTTTGATTTTAAAATTGTTACGCTCTAAAAAAAATGCTCAAATTTTAGCAAGGAATGAAAAATTGTAGTTAACATTTTCCTCCATTTGAAAGCCTCTATTATGTGCCTCTCATTGATTCCTCTCCTACATGTGCATCATTCCAATTGACTCTGTTTTGAGGAGGACGTGGAAAGGTGTGAGGGAGATGGGATGAATTCGTTGGATTTAAAGAACAAGAAGAGAAGTAATTAAAAAAAAAAAAAAAAAAACTCAGCACTGACAATAAATCAAAAATAAGTGATGGAAAATTGATTGCTTATGATTTCGAAGACTTTTAAAACTGAGTAAATTAAGACCAATTTATTAAAAAATTCGTTATATGGAGATCGATATTTCGTTACATAGAGAGTGTTTTTAATGTAATCATGCGAAAAAGGAACCGTTCCTATTAAAATTCGTTATATAGAGAAATTCGATGTATGGAGTTTCGTTATAGAGAGACTCGACTGTATATATATGTGTGTATATATATCCATGACTTCTATGAAATATCATTGATTAGGAATTACCCCAGGGATCGAGAATTACCTCGGCAAATTGACGTATAAATCAATGTAGTTGTATAATCAGTATACAAAATTATAGAAGTATATTTTTAATATAATTTAAAAGCTTGTACTATACATAGTTGTAAAACAACATAAAAAATACAAATGTTGTACAACTTAAGGTCTTAGTAAATGTCCGATTTTCAGAAACAATCTTCTTTCCAGATGCTTTTGTAGCAGTTTAATATATACATTTTTTTATTAATTTTTAGCAGAGATAGAGACTTTTTTTATTTTGTATATTAAATTACAATGCTCAAGGATTGTTAACAGCATTTTTTAATTTTTGTTTAAGCATATTAATATGATATAAGATGGGTGATCATTAATTACTCCGGAAATACGTTGATTGGGAATTACCTTATTCAATCAATAATAAAAAATAGAAAGTTCGGAAACATTTAAAAAACATAATTAGGCGTATTTTAAGAATAGTTAAAAGATCAAATTAATAGGGTGAAACCCCTAAAAACGGTCACATTAAGGACTCTTGTCCAAATCACTTTTACAAAATTTTAAATCGATTTCATACTTATTTTTCTTTTTGAGGGAATAGGAAACATGCATTAAAAAATTACTGTTGACAAATTTCTAAAAAATAGTATTGTACGCATAAATTTTATAAATATGACAAATAACAACAATAACTGACAAAAAAAAAAAAAAAACCATTTTGGAAAAAAAAAATATAATAATAATAATAACTGACACAAAGTGAAACAGTGTCTGATACGTTATGTTACTTCCAATTTTTTTTTAAATTCAAAAAATTTATGCATTAAAAAAGTCTTTATTATAAATACAAAATATTTAAACCTTACTTATATATGGTATCATACTACAGATGCATGTGTCCCCATTTTTATGTTTTAAATAATTAATAATGTAGATATCCAATAACTGATATTTATGAACCAGTGACTAACAAATGGTGTTGGGCCCTAGTAGCACAACTTAAATGTTAATGGTGTTGACTACAAGATAAATAATATTATATATATATATATATCAGAGTTTCCCCCAGGTGTAAAAAAGAGCAGGGCGCTACTGTTCTGAAAAGGGCACTTTTTACACTTTTCAGGGCACTTTTTCATTTTTAAGGGCATTTTTATAGAGTTTAATCTAGAAACTAGCTGTTCAAAAAGTCGTGAAAAAAAGAGAAATTTTATCAAAAAATTGAAAAAAAAGGTAAATTTTGTTAAAAGATAGAAAAAAATGGCAAATATTGTTAAAATATCACGAAAAAAACGGTCAATTTTGTTAAAAGATCGAAAAAAACAGCAGATTTTGTTAAAAGATCGCAAACAACGGCATAGTTTGCTAAAAAAAATCGCGAAAAAACGTCAAATTTCGTGAAAAAACGGCCATTTTTATTAAAAGATCGCAAAATAGCAGTTTTTTCAAAGAATTTTCCGGTTTATTCTGATTTTTGGACGAAATGTCCGTTTTTTTCGCAAATCTTTTGATGAAATCTGTCGTTTTATCGCTATTTTTTGTCGAAAACGGCGTTTTATTCCCGCGATCTTTTGACGATATCGGCGTTTTTTCCGTGATCTTTTGATGAAATCGGCGTATTTTTTCAAATATTCTTTTGACAAAATATTTTTAAGCGATCTTTTAACGAAATCGGCGTTATATCCGCAACTTTTAGACGAAATCTGCGTTTTCCCGCCGTCTTCAGAAGAAATCAGCGTTTTGTCTGCGATATTTGGTGAAATTGCCGTTTTTTTCGCGATCCGCACGGGAAATTCGCGTTTTTCATCGATCTTTTGACAAAGTTCGTTCAAAAAACGTTGACGAAATCGTCGTTTTTTTACGAAATATTGACGAAATGTATGCTATTTCGGCGATCCTATCACGAAATTTGCATTTCTACGCAATTGTTTTTTCCGCGCGCAAAACCGCACAAGTTGGCAACTATGCGGAACTGATAACCCAATTTCTAATTTTCGGAAGAGGATGTCTTAAATTTTCGGAATTTTCGGACGAGAATCACCCCTGAAATGAGGTCATTGATACGATCGATAGTTTGAAAAAAAAAAAGCACTAACTTAATTTTAGAAATATGATGGATGCCTAAAAATAGTGCTGTTCCTTCCTCTCACTGTTCTCAAAAATTTCTACTTCATTGAATCTGCCCTTACCCTATTAATAGTGAATACTTTCACTTTAAAATAAAAAATAAGTAGCTCAGTTACATAAGAACATAAGACAATTTGCTGAATTCAACATGAAAATGATTATTGGATTTAGATTTTCGTTGAAGTGACAGCTACTGGTTAGGTGTCAATAAGTGGGGTTTTCACTGTAGATCATTTTATGTACAATTATTTATTGAATGAGGCAAAATTTTATAAAAATCAAGTGTACCATATTCACAAAATTGCACATGCAAACTGCAAGATAATCGTTTCGCATAAAATGACTAACAACTTCCATTGCAATAAGTTTATTCTTGTAACAGAACAACTTTTGCAAGCAATTCTCAGAGAAGAAGAGCTTAATGAGGTGATAAATTTATCGAACTCTTTTTCTGCCTTGTTTGTTCCTAGTAAAATCTCTTCGAGGTAAAAAAGAAGAAAAAAAAAGATAATTTATATTAAGAAGTATTAGGGATTAACGACGAATAACAGAAATAGTGTTCTGAACACCCTTATTTAGATTTCCAAAATTAGAAAGTAAGTTTTTAAGGAATCGAGTACCTTTGAACTATCGAAAGTTACCGAAACTTTTAAACTTATTATTTTTAAGCTATTAGATGTAAAAGACGTAAAGGAGTATTTATATAATTCATAAGTTTCTATCCCTTTTTATTTTATTTTTATTTTTTAAAGTTTCATATGATTAACTTTTTATTAATTTTAAATGAGGTAAAAATATATATATTTAGGCTATTTTCATTATTCAATAACACAAATCTTTAAAAAAAAAAAAAAATTAGACAGGTTTAATGACATGCTGTCTCGCATTCATTCAATAATAAAATAATAATTTCAAGACTGAAGAGATTTTAAAAACATAAAGAGACGTATTTTAAAAATTAATAATTAAAAAATTAAAATAGATAGTTTTACACACAATTATGTATTCTAGGATGCAAAAATTTCAAGAAAATCTAGCTCACCACATTTATAAAACAGTGAGTGTTAACGTAAGCTGTAAACTGTATAAAATGACTTTAACAACTTCTTCTGCAACAAGTCTACCCTTGTAACAGAACAACTTTTACAGGCAATCCTCAAAGAAAAAGTGCGTAATGAGGATGCCAAATTTATCGAAATCTTTTTCTGCCTTGACGCTTGTTTGTCCCTTATGAAAGAACGTCGACAAGACAAGATAATTCACATAAAGAAAACAGGGTTGCGTTTTTGACATAAAATGTCAAAAACCTTAAACATAGTTTTTAGCAATTATCATGTGAAAAAGCTTCTAGGAAAAAAAGAAATATATATAACGAAGAATAATAGAAATATCGTTCTGAACACCCTTATTTAGATTTCCAAAATTAGAAAGTAAGTTTTTAAAGAATCAAATACCTTTGAAATATCAAAAGTTACCGAAACTTTTAAATTTATTATTTTTTAAACCGTTAGAAGTAAGAGATGTAAAGGAGTATTAATTTAATTCAAAAATTTCTATTGCATTTAAATTTTCTTAAAAAAAAGTTTCATACATTTTTATTTATTTTAATGATGTAAAAATATATGTATTCAGTCTATTTCCATTATTTAATAACACAAATCTTAAAATTTTTTAGACAGGTTAAATGACGTACTATCTAAACAAAACTCGCATTCATTAAATAATAAAATACAGCGGACTCTCGTTAATTCGAACTCATCGGGACCACAGGAAATGTTCGAATTATAAAAAGTGTGAGGGGAAAACCTGTTTAAAAGGATACTATTACAAAAGGAATTATGCTATAATTTTTTTTTTTATTTATTTCGTTTGTTATCGTTAGAAATTACTTAAGTTAAAAAGTATAAATACATAAACTAATAAATAATATTAAAATAATAATAATATAAAATTAATAATATAGTATAAAACAACTGCATTTTAAAATTCTATTAATTTTACTATAATTTTCTTACTTGAAATTAGATGATTATTTAAGAAATTATTCAAATATTTATCATCACTATAAAAAAATATATATATCATTTTTTTTTTAATTATTAGTCCGATTTATTTTTGGCTTTTTTGCTAGTTATACAGTTAAGTGCTTTGTCACATGACTGCTGCATCAGTATAAATGTACGCAAATACTCGATTGTGTTATTGACTTTTCTGTGGGTAAGGAAAGCACTTGGAGCATAGTAGCAGAATCGCCAAAATCTGATTGCTGATTCCATCTTCTCATTACATTTTTCGTTAATTGTTCCAACAATTTCTTCCGAAGTTGAGGGTTCAGATATTTTTAAATCATTGTCAGCTGATAAGTCAGTGTGAAAGTCAAGAAAAATGGAATTTTGGTTAGTTCGAATTAAACGAATTTAAGATAAAATGAGTTTGAATTACTGAAAACTTTTAACGTTATTTTGCCCACTAACATTTCGGGACTTCATGTTTAGTTCGAACTAAGTGAAGATTCAATTTATCTTATTTAGAATTAACGAGAGCTATTGTAATATATATATTATTTTTTAAGTTTTTTAACTTTTTTTTTCTTTCTTTTTGGAAATTGTGGCAACAGAAGTATTTCATTTCTGGACATTAAACATGAATCAATCAGAAAACGAATAAGTTGCGGCATTCAACCAATAAAAAGATTCAGATATACTTCAGATTTTCCAGTTCTCTACCGAGGGCAACTATTTCCCAAAAACATAAATAGACGTATTTTAAGAATTATTAATTAAAAAATTAAAATAATATATAACTTTACACACAATTATGCATTGTAGGATGCAAAAATTTCATGAAAATTTAGCTCAAAATATTCATGAAACAGTGCACGTAAGCTGCAAACTGAATAAAATGACTTTAACAACTTCCTCTGCAACAAGTCTACCTTTGTAACAGAACAACTTTTACAGGCAATCCTCAGAGATAAGCGCGTAACGGGGATGATAAATTTACTGAAATCTTTTTCTGCCATGACGCTTATTTGTCCCTTGCGAAAGAACGTCGAGAAGACAAGATAATTCACATGAAGAAATCAGGGTTGCGGTTTTTGACATCACATGTCAAAAACTTTATAAGTAGTTTTTAGCAATCATTAGTGTTGTTTTATATTAAATCAAGCCAAAAACTGATTAAATGCTGATTTATATGTTACATAAATTACATGCTATGTGTATTATTTTTATTTAGTAGCATTACATGTAAGCTGTAATAAAATTATGTCTTAACTGTCATGTTCGAATAAAAAAATAGTAAAAAATATTGAAGCTGTTAAATGCATTTTTCAAAATGCTATTCATATTTATATTACTATTGTATATTCAGATTTTATTTAAAAAAATTAGCAAATTAATTTATGCTTAAAAAAAAAAAAACGATTGTGTAAAGTGGCCACTATTCAATGATTGACAATATGTTACCAAGATTTTTAATTATTTTAAAAATGCTTGTTTGTGTACATAAATATAAGATATAAACCACACTTGCAACACAAATGTTCTTCGAATAATTAAATGATTTATAATATGAAATCAATAAAATTAAACGTACTTTAGATCTTTAACTTACGGAAGATTGTTCCTTAATTTCAAAATGTACACATATATTTATCTTCATTTTATTTTGTTGGTTTCAGTTTAATTATTTAGAACAATTTGTTTGTTAAATTTTATTCATATATACTTTTAAATAGTTGGCATTTTATTATTATTATTATTATTATTATTATTATTATTATTATTATTATTATTATTATTATTAGAGCATATTTCATATTTGTAGCTGAAATTAAATCTTTTTTCCTTAATCATTTTTTACAGAAAAGACTTGGAATGGGACCAAAATTAAAACAACATAAAAATATTTATTATTTATCTGTAATTTTATACATTAAATTATACACGTATTTTCATTATATGCTTTCATTTTTTTTAAATTAAAGTATTTTATAGTTTGATTAGTTTATATTTTTAATGTAACAATACTTTTAATAATTTTTTATTCAATTTTATGGCTTAAAATTATTTTCTATTCTCTAAGCAACTTGTTAAACTGCAAACACGTTTTGAGTTTCATACAGGACATGTGGTTTTTAATGTCTAAAACAGTCAAAAGATTTATTCAAATCTCTAAAACTAAAATTTATGAAAAATTGTAAATTTAATGCTGTTGTAAAAATAATTTTAAACAGTTTTGGACTCAATTTTAGTTTTTTGACACCCGTTGTCTAGAACTACGTCAAAAAGGTTTTTTTGAGATGACGGTTAAAACCGGATAAATCCGTCACATATTCAACAATTTGCCAACCCTGGAAGAAATATTAGGCATTAACAATGAACAATAGAAAACAGCGTTCTGTCCTTCCTTATTTAAATTTTCAAAACTAGTAAGTAAGTTTGTTTTTAAGGAATCAGATACCTTTGAAACATTGGAATTTACCGATACTTTTAAAAGTAATAATTATTTCTAAATTATTCGACATAAAAAAGTTAAAGGAATATTCATATAATTCATATATTTCTATTCTTTTTAAATTTGTATTAAGAAAAATTCACATCCTTAACATTTACTAAGTTTTGCTGAATTTTGCATTCATTCAATAGTAAAATGTAAATATTTCATAAAAAGTCGAAAATTGAAAAACATTTTAAACAAAACCTCGACAAAGAATCTTTGCAATCAGCTGTAAATAACTAATCATCTGAATTAGATATCTTTCAGTGATTGTTCTGGGTTAATATTGTCCCGCATAATTATTTGTTCTATATTTTAAAAGTTCAGCTTTGAATATAAACCATAGAAAATCATTTTCTTTTACCTTTTAGAATTTAAAAAAAAAAAAAAAAAAAAAAAGAAAGAAAGAAAAAGAAAAAAAAAGAAAGAAAAAGAAATTGAGTCCCAAAGGCAAAAAATTGTTTGCCTGAAAGGCACCGTCAATTACAGTTGAAAAACTCATTTGCACTTGTTTCAATTGGAATATCAAAAATATCATACACAATGCTATTTTGAAAATAAATGATAAATATATTAAAATACAGAAAATATAAAGCAACATGATATTTAAAAAATAGATATTGCATATATATATATTATATATTATATATATATAATATATAATATATATATATATATATATATATATATATATACACTATATTGCCATTGATTATGGGACACTTGCGATTTTAGACATTTTACTAAATATCTAGAAAAATACATGAGGAATCATCTCTAAACTCTTAGTGTATAAATATAATAGTATAAGTCATACATCTCCGTGAAGATTTTTTCCCGAAACTCCAAAGGGGACCGTCAACAAATTAAAAAAGAATGAATATCTTTTGAATAACCCTGTCAATACTAATGTAGCAAAAGCGCTCAAACTCTAGATTGTGATTGAATGCCTTATTGTAATAAGCCTTGTTCATTTTTATGCAAATAGCATGCATACTCGCAGAGTAATTAAGGTTTTTATAAAAATGATCCCAAATTTTTCCAAGTTTTTTCCTTATAATTTTCAGAGTTCTTAATATAAAATATTATTTTTTTCAGAAAATATGACAAACAACATTGCACACAGTACCCTGTAATCAGAATTAAAAAATAATGAAAATTGTATAAAAAATGAGTTGGTTTACTAAATAATTTTTTACTGCGCATGCGTCAACGATATCAAAATTTCATTTGCATATTATGCTAGCTAAATGTATAGAGAAACTTTTGTGAAAGTCACAAAATCATAACTTGAAAATTCTGACAATAATCGTCAATTGAATAAGTCGAAAATCCGTTATTCTCAAAATGAAGCAAAAACAAGAGGGGTTGTATCCATATATTCATTGATTAGTGTCAATATAGAATACACAATATGGGATGTACTACTGCATTTGGATAAAATCCCTTATTTTTTGCTTCATTTTGGAAACAACGGATTTTGTCCTTTTTCTATAGACGATCACCTTCAGAATTTTCAAGCTATGATTTTGAGACTTTTACAAAAGTTGCTCTATACATTTTGCTAACATAATATGCAAATGAAATTTTGATATCTTTGACGCATGCGCAATAAAAAATTATATAGTAAACCTACTCATTTTTCATACAATTTTTATTATTTTTTAATTCTGATTACAGGGTACTGTGTGCAATGTTGTTTGTCATATTTTCTGAAAAAAAATATTATTTTATATTAAGAACTCTGAAAATTATAATGGAAAAACTTGGAAAAATTTGGGACCATTTTTATAAAAACCTTAATTACTCTGCGAGTTTGCATGCTATTTGCATAAAAATGAACACAGTGTATTACAATAAGGTATTCAATCATAATCTAGAGTTTGGGCGCTTTTGCTACATTAGTTTTGACAGGGTTATTCAAAAGATATTCATTACTTTTTAATTTGTTGACGGTCCCCTATGGCGTTTCGGGAAAAAATCTTCACGGAGATGTATGACGTATACTATTATATTTATACACTAAGAGTTTCGAGATGATTCCTCATGTGTTTTTCTAGATATTTAGTAAAATGTCTAAAATCGCAAGTGTCCCATAATCAATGGCAATATAGTGTATATATATATATATATATATATATATATATATATATATATATATATATCATGATGTAAAGCAACTAATACATATCACCGAAACCTGATCATGAAAGCAAATGAAAAATTAAATAAAATGAATTTTCTTGTTCTGTTACAAAGTACTGGTTGCACTAAGACTTACTTTTAAGTCCACATAATGAAATCTTGACAGTGTGAATTTATTTCTGTTTATAAATTAATAGGAATTCATTTTTCATGTTTATTATACATACAAACTGTATAAATACTGGTTTCACTGAATTTTTGTTTTGGTAATATCTGAGTTACTTTGGATTTATTTGTAAAAGTATATGTATATATATACATATATGTGTGTGTGTGTGTGTGTGTTTATAAGACGAAATGCAATATTCTCCTTGATTCAATCACAAAATGCACAATATGAATTTTATATCCTAATAATTATAGAGTCTCCAATTTCAAACAAAGTGGCGTATTTGAATAAATAAAATATTAATTAAAATATTCCCTGATGATGGCTACGGGATTGCAGATCGAATGTACAAGGAAATTTTAAAAAATGCATATTTTTAACTAGTAACATGTATATTATTATTTATTACCTTTGCCACGTTTTAAGTGAAACGGTCATCTTTCTAAAGTTCATACTGTGCTTTTGCCTCCTCCCCCCCCCCCTCATTTAAAACTGGATATGCAGTCGAACCTCTATATAACGAAACTCCATACATCGAATTTCTCCATATAACGAATTTTTAGTAAGAACGGTCCCCTTTTCGCATGATTACATTAAAAACAGACTCTATATAGCGAAATATCTATCTCCATATAACAAATTTTTTCATAAATTGATCTTAATTTATTCAGTTTTAAAAAAGCTTCGAAATCATATGGAATCAATTTTCCATCACTTATTTTTGATTTATCGTTCAGTGGAGAGGTTTTTTTTTCTTATAAATATTACTTCTCTCCTTATTCTTTAAATCTAACAAGTTCATTCCACCTCCCACACACCTTTCAACATCCTTCTCAAAACACAGTCAATTGAATTGTTACACATATAAGAGAGGACTCAATGAGAGCACATAAGAGAGACCTTCAAATGGAGGAAAATATCAACTACAATTTTTCATTCCTTGCTAAAATTTGGGAATTTTTTTTTTGAGAATAATTTTAAAATCAAAACAACAAAAAATTACAGATTTCTTCCTCTGAAATTTATGTAAGTCTTCCTTATTTGATTTTCATTAAGCTTTCAAATAAATGTCTTTTCTCTTTTTTGAAACTGCTTAAATAAGTAAGAAATAAAATGTTAGGTTAATATATACTTTTAAACATTTTAAATTCTTAATTAAAAAGATCAAAAATAATATTTGTTCAAAATTTACACATTAAATACTATTTTTAACACCATACTCTACACATCGAATTTCTCTATATAACGAATTTTTTACTGGAACGATGGATTTCGTTATATAGAGGCTCGACTGTATTTTAGTTCATATATCATATATACTACAAAAACCTTGCTGCAAACGTAATTTTTAATATGTATGTGTGTGTTAAATATTTTCCTACTTTTGTCAAAATGTTAATAACTCAAGTCCGAATACTTTCCGAAAACAAAAATGAAGATAACTTCACTTTTTACATAAATGCTAAAAATCTTATTACATTTAATAGTAAATTTATTTAATAATAAATTTCAAGATAGTATCCAAAGGAATATTCCGCAGGAAAAATATAAGAGACACGCATAACTAAATAAATAAATAAATAAAATAAAGAGAGAGAAATGAAGGAGAAAGTATTTTCTGGGAAAAACTGAATATTATACTCGTTTACATATACTTTGCTGAGTTCCTCAAATATAGGAAAATTAATATGACATTTAGGCAACACTCATAAAACCACGATCGTTAATGCTGGAATAATAAAAACATAAACTAACATGAGAAAAACTTATCAACAGCGTAATATACAGTAATAAACACGATAGTACAGAAATCCTTAGCACAAAGCACATCACAAGTGGAGAAAGAAAATTTTCAGAAAATTGTTTCCCAAACAGAACAATAAAATTATTTTATTACAGAAAATAATGATAAGCATATTTTGCTTTCTTGGAAGGACAACGTTAAATGACATTTTTTTCTGTTACTGGCTAAAATACTATACATATATAATACTAAACACTTATAATACCATAAATATATAATCATTATAAAATCTTATTACAAATTATCATCTATATATCAAATATAAAAATTAAGTTTTAAGACAACACTCAAACATTATGAATTTTAAACAGGAGCAGCAAGTTATTAAATGACATTAACGAAAAAGAACAAAAAAGATGAATGAAATACGAACAGTGGAAACCAGAAATGTATAACATATAACTATAAATAGTCTACAACCCTTAAAAGGTTTAAGGATGTTCTCAACTGCTCCGCTCAACAAGCGCAAAACATTTTGACACATATGTAAATTCATTTTTTAACAGAAAGATATAAAATTGGAAGGCCTGACTATGGGAGCGATTTCGAATCGAACTTAATTTTCCATTTTATGATAATTAAATTACCTATCCAGTTCTTAGCTATTTCGATCACTTGATCACCCGTTTTTCTCCTGCTTTTCGACCGGTTTTTCTGCTTTCGTCGGGGAATATGCTCAAAATTTTCAACTTTATTTAAAAAAAAAAAAAAAAAAAAAAAGAGTGCAATTAGACAGTTTTTGAATAATAACACCTGCTATTTTCATGCATTTCCGAACAAAAATAAATTAAAGCATACGTCACAAAGTTGCTTTTTTTTTAAATTTAAGAACACCCTTAAGAGAACAGTAAGTTTTAAACATGTTAAAAATAAATTGTTTTGTTACCATTGTTGTTGTTTTTATATAAAGTGAAAGCAACTTCCGTTTTGGCCATTTTAATAGAAAATAAATATTTCAATGCTGTTTCGCTTCAAAATATCACACAAAGAATGGAAACATTTCTATAATATTTTCCTTTACTTTACTTTAAAAGTTTTTGAACTTTCATGTTTCGAGAATAAAAAATGTTAATATTGAGCAAATACAATATGTCTAAAAAGAATGGAAACGGTCGAATAACTCGAGAAATACACATTGGATTGAAAAATGGAAAAATACGTGTTAAATACTAAAAAACAGTTATTCCTCTTCTCCCACTCCCATTACCTTCTCCTCTAGGGGCCAGATAGAGTTCCATTTTGAGATTTTGAATAACATCTCCATTTTTTTATTGCAGATTCTAATTTGGCAGGAGAAAATACGTAACTTCCGATTTAAATTCTTTTACTGGATCATCGAAGACGAGTCTATAATCGAGAAAATTATTAAAACAAAACAAGAAAGATGACGCGCTAAGCATAAATTATGAAGCCACCAAGGAGTCGGGATGGGGTATGAACTTTCACATCATTGACCGACTTCACATCATTTAACCGACTTCAAGGAGGAGGTTATGATTTCGACCGCTATGTATTTCTTGTTCACTCATAACTTCCCTAAATATGAACCGATTTTGACAATTCTTTTTTTGTTTGAAAGCATAAGATACCCATGTGGTCTCATTTTAATTTCATTTAAATTCTGATGATTAGAATTTTTTAAAATTAAAAAATGTGGATTTGATGATTAAAAAAATAATAATAATAATAATAATAATAATGATTTGTCGCAAATCATCTTTCATTTTTGCAACTGTTTACAAATTATAGATATATTAAAATTATGTATTCATATGCGTTAGCGCCAAGTTGTCGCCAAGATTGATTCTTGCATTTTTATACGTCAAGTAATATCCACAACTGAAACCACACTTCTGACAATTACTACTCATAGAAAATACCAAATACATTTATACCAAAATCGTATTTCTGTACTTTTTAACATTGTATAACGTAATTAAAATAGAATAATAATAGAATAATATAATAGAATAATATAATAGAACTAAGATGACTTTACTTCAATTAAATGAGGCCAAATGTTTGAAATAAAATTATATTTTTTAGAACAGTCAAACTGTACTACTTTAAAATAAAAGCAACGAATGTAATTAAATACATCACTTTAGTGGACTTCAATAACACAATTCTTTCAAAATCCAACAGTTTTGGGGCTCAGAAAGTAAAAATTTAGTTAAAACCAGCAAGGATTTTCCTGCACGCCACTACAGGAAAACTCAATTCCATATTAGAAATCAATTTAATGCATGAAGAATTAAATCGTATCGATACACTCCAAGTAATACTTAGTGAAATAAAGTTTTGCAATAATGATTAAAATAATAGATAGAGGAATGCACTGAAAGATGAAGAATGAAGAATGAAGATGAACAGCAGATAAATACAGAATATCTAGTTAAAGTGAACAAACACACAATATGCAATGCTTATGATTTATCAAAGCTTGATTAAATAAATTATTAAAGTTCTTTTATTTATAATTACAAGACAAAATTCACATTTATCATTTAAGTCATCAATCTTCACAGAAAAGTTGTTTCCAAATGCTACAATTCTGATTCTGATTTAATTATTTCATTGACATAATTAATTCAATAATTTATAAACGCGTCATTATTTCTAGTACCCAGATTAAAATGTTTTCTACGAAACTGTTATAGAATAACATTGATTAAACAGTTCGCTTAATAAGAATGTAATCAATATTATTATACCCAGCATAAAAGAAATACGTATTATAATATTTCTCCATGCAACAATTTTTACTTTAATCGAGTAAAAAGGAAAAAAAAAAAAAAAACATTTTGCTGAAAGCGTAGCATGTTCAGTAAAGAAAGAAACTGCTCAATTCAAACTTTGTAACTTGTCCTCCCAACTACCCCGGCGTTTAAAAATAGCATTGTTATTGCGAAATCTTTATTAAATGTCATTAATTTAAGAAAATGTCTTAAGTAAATGTCTTTAGGACTACATTTTCCTCAAAGACCAACAGTCCTGTCATGCTACAAAACACCGGTGCCCATCCAACCACTAAAGTAAAACAAAAATATATGACGACCTCAGAAGCCAAGGGGTACAAGTGACAAAATTTCGATTTGGAGTAAATTGAGTTTCAAGATAATTGATGTAAAATTGGAACATCAATAATAATTGAGTGAATTGAAATAGGTAATTTCTGCTTGTTGCATTCTGGTCTTTGAACTCTTATTTCAATAACTGTTAAAAAATAAAGTACAATTTTCTATAAATGTATGATTAATCAATATTGTTTGTTTTTCGAAAAAAGTGGTTTGCCTCTATAACTCAGCAAATAATAAGAAAATCACTTATATTTCTTTACCCGAAATGAGAAAAGCATATTTTTAGATCGTCTCTGTACTTAGTTTTTTTTTTTTTTTTTTCAATTTTGTCACTTATACCCCTTGGCTTCTGGGGTTCTCATATGTGGTCGTACTTCAGAGGATGTCCACTATAGGATATCACGTATTGTTGGTCTACATGCATTACATGCAAGTGCAAATTTTGCGACATGAAAAGGAAGCCCTCTAGCTAGGTGACAGGAAGGTATGGTGCTGGATTTTTAGTAGAGCCACGGCCGAGTCTGGCCGTGGTAGGGCGCAGCGATCGGCGGCCCTTTTTATTCCTTTATTAGCTGCTATGTAAAGGCAGTTTTGGGCGTCGGTCATGCTATGAATGTCAAGGGTCTATCCAGAGTTTTTTTACAAGGTCCTGTTTTTGAGAAATTGTGAAGTTTGTCTCATATCCGGAAAATTCTTGAAATAATTTTGTGAATTTTAAATGACCGATGTGTTAAGGTTCTACCTTTCATGAACAAAAAAGCTAAGTATATGTTCTTTGGTGAGTTCAGTAGCTTATTTATAAGTCAGATTTTAATTTTTGAATGATTAAATTTGTGAAAAGATTAACTTGAAGGTAGAAAATTTCTGAGAAAAATCTATTTAAGATAAAAATAATTTTGTAAAGTATCTTGTTTGGAAAAAAAATGTAAAGGATTTCCTGTTTTAAGATAAATTATTTTGTGAAGGGTCCTTTTAAAGGACACAAAATTTTCCTAAACATATCCCTGAATGTGCATATGTGAGCACGCTACCGGGATATTTCCTACCCTATCGAAAATGATCAAAATTGTGAGGTTCCCAGATCCGCACGGGAGCTAGATGTAAGTCGCCCATATATAGCTCCGCAAAAAGATCAACAATATTGATGACACAACGACTACCTAAGCGAATAATCTGGCAAAACTGTAATTGGCTAGTAATTCGCCTTAAAAATATAATAAATGTCCTCACCACTCCTAGTAGAAAAAAGGGCTTTCCAAGCCATTTTTTATTAACCAAAGTATAATGATGTGAAAGGAAATAAAGATATAATATAAATAAAAGACGCGAAACCGGAAAAAAGCAAGGGGCAGGAGAAAAAAAATCAGAAGAAATAAATTTCAAAACTATTCGATTCCGTCTGAATAAAAGTAAAAGATCTTATCTTCCTTACCCAGCTAAAAAATGTCAAGATTTCAAAAGTTTTCTAAGCAAAGTCTAACTAAATTCAGTCATTTATTTTATGTCTTTTGAAAGACTATCTTACTGAAAGGCAATATTTTAAATTACATTCTAGAAGTTCGGAAGAAAAAGAAGAAAAGTAACGTTTTGTTTCGAAATTACATGTACAATACGACTGTTATACTCCGTTCTTTTTTAAAAAGTCATTTACTTAACTTTTGTTAAAATAATAATTTTCTATAGATGATATAAATCTGTTGTAAATATGCTAAAAATGTTGTGCAAACTTTATAACTTTCTCAATGCTGCGTTAACGCTTAAAAAATCAAATCTTATTACTAAAACTTCACTAAAAAGACTTGATTTAAGAAAATGTCTTTGGAAAATTTTAAAAAAGTTACATTTTCCTGAAAAAATCTGTCCATATTTCACAAAATATAATGACGTGAAATGAAATTAAATAGTATAAAGAAAAGAATGAAGTAGAAAAGAGTAATAGTTCGAAAAAACAAATTCTGTTACGAAAACTGTTCAATTACATTTGAATAATAAAAAAAGTTTATCTGTCTCAGTCAGTTAAAAAATGTCCAGATTTGAAAATTTTCCTTAGCAAAGTCTAACTGAATTTAGTCATGTATTTTACATTTGAATGACTGCTATCTCGCAGAAAATCAATATTTAAAATTACAGTTCTACAAGTCAGGGTTGGCAAGTTTCTTCCGCAGTGGAAAAAACCGCGGAAAAAAAACCATGGAAAAAACCGACCGGAAGAAATGAAAGAAACTGTTTTTCTTCAAGAATTTACAATATACTTTCAATTTTGTAAGATATAATAAATATCTTCTTCTTATAATCTTATATAAATTAATTTCAATGGACCAAAACAAATTAAATTAAATATATATGCTAGATTAAAAATTACATCAGTTTTTTAGCCAAGATCACACACAACGCCTGTCTAAAGATCTTCAACTATTGACTATATGAAAAAAAAATATCCAAAGCACACAAAATTAAATTTTATTTATCTAAATTTCTGAAACTAGTAGTAAATAGAAGAGATTCTTTAACAATGGTAGAATGAAACCCATTTAAATACAAGCTTTTAATTTACATCAATTTTATTAAGGTAAGTAATATACAATAATTACTGTATTAAATAGAGATCGATCAAAAATATGGTTTCATTTTCAGCTCAAAATCTGAGTTTTTTGACTAAAACTCTCAGTATTCCAAAAATCTTGTTTCTTCCTTTGGAAATCTTCAGCATTAGTCATTGATTTGAACTGTACCGGCTCTAATGACTGTATTGCAATGAACTTTTTTTTTTTTTTTTTTTTTTTTTTTTTACAATTATCAGTCTTGAATATTCAATCATCTTATTGAAAAAATTTAGTTTAAACTGTATTAGTGTTTATAATATTCGTTGAGAAAGTTCTAGAATAACAAATGATCATTTACAAAAATCATTATAGAAGAAAAATCATGATGTGTATACTTAAAACTATACTATTTTTTAATTAAATGAAATTCGTATATATTTAGAAAATCTTTATGTGTCATTGATGAATTAATTATGGTTTATTGTATATGAAAATAAAGTTTTTAAATAATTTACAATTGTACATAATTAATAAATACTATACATGTAATTAATTTACAAATATGTATATTTATGTATGTATTAATTACTTTGAAACCCTTTTTTTTTTCTTTTTTTTTTCTTTTTTGGACGTTTTCGTTTTTGATTGAAACTAGGAAGGTCACCGAAATTTGGTTTTGGCCTTAGAAATCTGTATAAGTTGATCCTAATATTTAAAAAAATCATTAAAATTCTAATTTTTCTTAGTACAATGCAGCATAGTATAGCAAAAAAGTTTTTTAACAGTAGGATGCTACAATCAGTTTCTTAACTTAAATTTGATGAATGCAAAAAATGAAGATTTTTTTTTTTTTTTCCCCCAAGTTCTACACTTCAGGATAGTTTAAAAGCATTTTGACATACCCATAGATATTTTTAGAACAGTAATCTTTTAAAATTAGCATTGAGATATTCATGCTAGATGTTAGTATAAATAATTAGAAATTTATTTATTTTATTGCACATTTTAAAATAAGGCATTTTTATCTAAAAAATAAACAATTTGTGGGGTTTTTTTTCTCTTTTTACGTAAATAGTGTAATTAATTTACAAAAATATCCCTCTACATCTAGAGTAGTAAAAATCCATCACCTGAAAATGTCTGCTGAACCTGAAGTTTGTTATTAAATAACTTATCTTTGCAAAAATATTTTTAATAATTAAATTTTCCAATTTAGATTTCATGTATTTATAGTTTAATTCTTTTATATAGTTAATATACTTTAGCTTTGAGCATTTGTTATTGTTTATGGTGGTTTCTTCCATTTCTTCCGGCTTTTTCCAACCCAACCCTGTTACAAGTTGGATAATTTTTTCCCCCAAAATTATATATAGGATATCAATGTGAGTAGTAGAGATCTGCACGGGCCGATTTCCATTACCGGCATTCGGGCCGGGCCGGGCTCGGGTCTTGCTTCTGAAGACTCGGACCGGGCCGGACGGGCCTAGTCACTAATATTTTCGGGCCGGGCCCGGGCCTTAATTTTTTTTTTCTGGGGTATCGGGCCGGGCCTAACTTATTTTTTCCGTACGAAGCCGAGACTGATTTCGTTCTTCCTAGTCTTCACGCACCAAAAAAATCAGTTCCTGTTGAATCTTCCCGTATGAAAATCCTTTTCTCGACGTGGAAAAGTCTGTTCATAAAACAGTAAAGTTTGGCTTGGTCCAAAATTTTTTGCAAAATAGGCATATACTTTTAAGTCGTCATTATTCTACAATTAAACATTAGAATATATTCTTTTTAAAGAATCGTAGATCACTAGGCGTCTTAAAATAGAATTAAACACATTAAAAAAAAAAAAAAAAAAAAAAAAAAAAAACATGATTATAACGGAATTTTCGTTTAAACTGAAAACTGCAAATTTCTTTTAAACTGTTCATTCATGCAAAATGAATACAACAATACACGAGAAAAAAAAAATATTAAGCATTTTCATCTGCTATAGAAGGGAACGTAATTTTTTCTTTCCAATGTCTTAGAAGATTTTACTTTTACCATACACCATTTTTTAGATTTTTTTTAAATGTATTAATAATACTAAAGATAACTGAAACATTTATATACAACAAACAAAGGTTCATTAAAAGCGTAAATATCGCAGCCTATGGCACTTCTGCATAAATAGAGATTATAAACATGAAAGAAAAAGAAAAGACTAAGATAAGTTTTTTTGGTTTGAACTCTTCCGTTAGAGTAAAGATCAAAGTTTTGTAGAAATTCACCAGAGCCGGGGCGGGTTCGGGCCGAATTTTTAACTTTTTTCCGGGCCGGGCCGAGCTCGGGCCGAAATTTTAATTTTCGGGCCGGGCCGGGTCGGGCCGATATTTTTTCTTTCGGGCCGGGCCGGGCTCGGGCCGAAAATTAACCTTTCGGGACGGGCCGGGCCGGGCTCGGGCCAAAATTTTAACTTTCGGGCCGGGCTCGGGCCTGGAAATTTCGGCCCGTGCAGACCTCTAGTGAGTAGTTAGATTCATTACTTTAGTATTACTTAACATTTAAAAAATAATAGCTAGTCTGACAAAAATAACTGAATGAGAGGCAATTTTTTCACAAATTGCTTAAAAGAGTATGCATTTTACCAATTAACGTAAGTCCAGTCCATGCGTATTTTTTAAACGGATGCATGTTTTTATTATTTATTTGAACGGGTCAGTTTTGATGGTTCATTAAACAAGAAATTGACTGCAATAAAAACTAATCCGATGTAGCGATCTTAAAACTTTCTTCTATTTCATCCATGTTGGTGCTTCAAAATTCGCTGTCATAGAATTAAAATTAAATGGCAAACTATGACCAGCATGGGAATGATATGAAATGATCATGATATGAAATTTCATGCATCATGTATTGCCCGAACTGACTTCGGGCAGGAACTCTTTGACGCTTCGTTACTTAAAGCTTTTTGACACCACTAATTTTTAACTGAAAATTTATCTTTATTTCTTGGTATATGTTTTTCGATTAAGTAAAGCAAATATTTTAGTACGGAAAATGTGATTTAAAGTCCCTGTTTTTAATTAATTTTGTCAAAAACATTACACAGTTAAGGGGTTAAGATATGACTTTCGCTAAAATCAGGTAAATCACGCAAAATGCAACGCTATATGTTGGATGATTTATACCGAAACTTAATTTGCAACAACTTATGACAACATCTAACTGAATCTAAAGTTGGATGAAAATCCGTGCATTAGTTTTTGATACAGATTTACTGCGGAAATCGTGAAAAATGTAATATAGAACAGCCACCTGTTGGGTGATTTACACTAAAATATAAACAACACCAAATCATATTATAGGCTAACTGAATATGATGCTTAATGAAAATCTGTGCATTACTTCTAGAGATTCGGGTATTTCGGAAATTGTGAAAAATGCTGCATAGATGCGCATCTGTTGTGCGATTTACACCAAAATGTATAAAACCTCAATTCATCTTAATTACTAATTGAATCTGAAGTTTGATTAAAATTCGTGCATTAGTTCTTAAGATAAAGCTATTGCACAGATCGTAAAAAATGCTGCATAGCAGAGCCACCTGATGAGCTATTTACACCAAATTTTAATCAGCGCTAATTTATATCAGAGTAACTGAATATAAATTTTTATTAAATTCCGTGCTTTAATTCATGAGATAGAGCACCCACAAAATTTATGTCACTTATAGATAGACAGAGAATCATACATTCACAGACAGACATTTTGCAAAAGATTTTGTTATCTCTGATCGCTAAAACGTGTAAATCCGTCGGAATTTTTCATGAATTCAATAATTTCTTCTTGTAAAGATTAAAAAAAAAATAATAATAAAAATCATTCATTATCCAGCTATAGGCAGAGTTGGTACTCATACCAAAAAATGAAATTCTCTAATTTTTCCAAATTTATTTTAAGAAAATTTCAGTCTAGCTGTGTAAGTGTACACTAGATATGCCAAAGGTAATATAAATATTATACAGCTCGAAAATACCAAAATACCCAAACCACAAATAATATTGATTGAAAATTTCACATATGCATCCCCCACCCCAAAAATAAACAAACAAATAAATAAACTTGTTATTGGGGCTATAAAAGAAATTGATTTCCTTAATAATTTATGAGTTTTAAATAAAGTTTCCTCCAAACTAGATTAAAAAAAAAAAAAAAATCCAACATTTGAGTGAGTGAGTGAGAATAAGAGAGAAAGAAATGTAATTCGTGCATGTGCAGTTAAAAAATAAAATTGCCCATAGTATAAATGAAATAATATTCTTATTAAAATGAATTGAGATAAAAATGAAACGACCCGTAAATGTAAAAATCTTAAAAATGAGAAACGCAAAAACGATGGAAAGGGGAAAATTGAAACTTCGAACACTGTGAAAACGATTTATGGATGTTCTTCTCAGGATAATAAAAAATAAGGATGCCATTCCAGCAGGCTGTTAGTCACTTTTTCAAAAAGATTGTTAGTAGTTATATTTTCAGTTTTCGAGAGCCGGAAAAGAAAACCTTTGCTTCTAAAGTTATTAGTACTATCTGCCTATTTATGGGAAAATTGCAAATAATACTATTACGCATGGAAAGTTCTGAAAGTTTTTACATAAACAGAAATAGATTTGCCCTCACCCTCTTCCAACTCCTTTCTTTTTTATTTTCTTTTAAACGATGCAACTAATAATTATGAGACAAAAAGTTATTATTAAGATTTTAAAATGTCATGATTTTCATGATACTTTTCCTCCTCCTTAACATTTTTCAATATTTGATGTGCCGGGTAATCCAAAAGTCAGGACGAACTTTATAACTGAATAATTTGAAAACGAATTAAGATGCAAAGATACGGTTTGCACCAAACGGATGGAAAAGAAACCGGGTTTTGTGTGACAAGAAAAAACTATAGTTCTGTTGGCGACCAACGGCATCACTAACAACACTGAAAGATGCCATCCGCCAAAATGTGTCTGCCATAACGGAAGAAATGCTATTAAATACTGTGAACGGTGAGGTGCTTAATCTCACAGCTGCACTTATGAATGATAGATAGCACAAACATTTACTATAGTACTAATTAACTGTAATTAAGCTGACTTGTAAGTTGTCAACATTTTTTTTTTCATTTGCAAATCATCTCTTTGTGCAATAAAACGCTACAGCATCATTTGTTGGTCGCCAACAAAACTATTTTTTTTTTTTTTTTTCGTTGTTACACAAAATCCGGTTTCTACTCCATCCGTAAGGTGTAAACCGTATCTTTGTATCTTGATTCGTTTTCAAATTATTTATTTTTAAGTTCGTCCTGACTTTTGGATCACCCGGTAGATTTCCCGAACATTTTCCCATTGTTTACTATCTAGTGCTTTGGTCACCCAACTAACAATAGCCACTTTTTTTTCTTTCCTTCTCAGGGTTCATACAGAGTTGGGAAGAAAAAATCCAAGGAGTACACAAAAAATCCAAGGAGTCCAAAAAATTTTAAGGACTTGCCACTTCTGTTGTTACTTATGTGGCATGCACTTGCACAGTCCCAATTCCGCAGGGATTCTGCGAGTTACCCCCTGAAAAGAGGGGGGGGGGAGTGGCAGGTTATCTGCGATGTTTAGACGAAATATGTGCTTTCCCGCGATCTTCAGACAAAATCAGCGATTTATCTGCGATATTTTAGCAAAATCGGCGATTGTTTGCAATCTTTTATTGAAATCGGCAGTTTTTGCAATCTTTTGACGAAATCGGCGTTATCTTGTGTTTCTTTATGAAATCTACGTTTTTTAGACAAAATTTGCATTTTTAATGAAATCGACGTTTTTTCGAGTTTTTTTAGACAAAATTTGCATTTTTACGCAATTTTTCTCGAAAACGCCGGTTTATCCCTGCAATCTTTTGACAAAATCGGCGTTTTTTTCCCGCAATCTTTTAACGAAATCGGCATTATATCCGCAATCTATAGACAAAATCGACGTTTTCCAGTGGTCTTCAGATAAAATTAGCGTTTTATCTGCGATATTTGGTGAAATTGCCGTTTCAACTGCGATTCGCACAGGAAATTTGCATTTTTCAGCGATCTTTTGACAAAGTTTGTTGACAAAAAAAAAACATTGACAAAATTGTCGTTTTTCCACGCAATATTGACGAAATGTATGCTTTTTCGGCAATCCTTTCATGAAATTTGCATTTCTCCACGATTGTTTTTTCCGCTCGCAAAACCGTACAAGTTGACAACTATGCAGAACTGATAACCCAATTTCAAATTTTCGGACGAGAATCACCCCTGAATCCACCGTTATCAGCAAAATTGAGGATGATGAATCGTATTATGAAGAAGAAATCAAAGTTGTATATCTAGCTGTCAACGAATTAAAAGTGTAATCACTTTTTGAAATTAGAAGCTTAGAGGTGTCTGGACTTTTTACTCTTCACTCTCTTTACTTTTCACTTTTCCGTGAAAAGTAAATCACTTTGGTGGCTATTGGTATGATCCCAACCAATCACTGCTGTGCTTCTGATGAATGACGTGCATAAAGAGTTTACCGTATATTTTACAATTCCAATTTTTTTTTTATTTTTTTTTTATTTTATTTTTTTTTTTATTTTTTTTTTTATTTTTTTTCAGGAGCAATATTGCTTGCGTGCAAAACAACAGTATAATTTAAGGAGTTTCTAAGAAGTATTTTGGTTATCTAAGTAGTTCTAAGCACTACTTGGGAACATTTTCATTTCTAAGTAGTTTCTAAGGAGTCCAAGGAGTCTGTACGAACCCTGCTTCTTTATTTCAGAAAACTGTTTTCTATAGTTCCATACATTAACCTTCGATTTATTCTGGTGAGCTGATCAAAAGTATCAGACCCCAGATTGCGTGATCGTTCAGGTTAGTTGGGTGAATTAGTTCTCCAGTATTCGTCCGGGGTGGCTCAGTTGGAAGAGCACAGGCGGTTTCAGTCAATACATCCCTGGTTTGAATCCTGGCCAAGCTTTTTTCATTCGCTTGGAAAAATTACATTTGTTACAATTTATTTACCGATTGAATAGTCGTGTTATAAATTAATCTAAAATAATACAATTTGAATAGTTGAATAGACTTTTTGAAAGAATGTACAACTTTTAAAAAATCGCTATCAATTACTCCACGAACCATTGTATGGAATTCAAATTTAATTTGATTAGGGATTACTACGGATAAGTACGGCAAAAGCACAAAACGGCTTTTTTGAATCATGATCTTCAGTAAAATGTTAAAAATTAAGACAAATATTAGCACTAAGAAATAAATACATTTCAGAACAAACACAGTAATTCAACGCCATGCTTGTCTTATGAAATTTAAGAACAATATGTTAATTCGTGTTTGAAATAGCCAGTATTAAAATAACTTGGAAACCGTTCTAAAGACCCAAAGGCGGAAAGCAAACATAAGTATTATTCCAGCTCGCATACATAAAAGAGATAACTTGGACACTTCGATGCTAGACTTCCTTCCACAAAGAGGTTTAATTCAAGCTACTCACTCTCTCTTTCCGTTATGAGCCTCTTGCTGAAGGGCTGTACTTTAAAGCTGTATGAGCAGTTTCAAAAAGGAAAGTTAAAAGGAAGGGTATGGGAAAAGAAAAAGCATTTTCGTTCTCGAAATCCGCTGACATAACAGAAAAGCTACCTTTGAGTTTCTTATTTTTATACGGCTTCAAGGACTTACAATATGAAAGCACTGGAGAAATACATGATGTAATATAATAAATATATTTGTCTATTGAAACTTCCTTGCTTTCAATAGAATGAGAAATGTAGCATTTTGTGAATTCCTAAATTCAGATTAACCTGTTTCAAAAATAAACATAGTAATGTATCTTTAGTACGTTTGTCTTTGAAAC
Organism: Maratus speculifer; assembly: GCA_964019185.1. Lineage (NCBI taxonomy): Eukaryota > Metazoa > Arthropoda > Arachnida > Araneae > Salticidae > Maratus > Maratus speculifer. The sequence goes on along the minus strand of OZ025296.1, from coordinate 195,733,992 downwards.
GCCCCCCCCCCCCCCCCCCATCTTTAAAGAATTCCTGTCTTAATGTTTGTTTACTGTATTTTTAAAAATGCTTCTTTTATACGTCGTTATGAAAATGCATGGTATGTTCTAGCATGTCATTGTTCTCTTCCTTAACAAAATCTGATTTTTTTTCGGGGGGGGGGGGGGGGCGGGAGTTGTTTTAACAAGTATCGATAAAATTAAATCTGTAAAACCAAATGTTTTGAAGATACTGAACGTAATTTCAGCGCGAAGATAAACAGTTCGGCATAGTTTTGTAAATGCCATGATGACCTTTTAATTCCAAATTATTCCATATCCCGAATAGATAGTGGTGTTACTATTTTTTATATTTTATCTTGCGAGAAGTGGCGTAAATTCTGATTTAGGTTTACCTTATTCAAAAGTGCTTTTATATGAATTAGTTACTCATAGAAAAGCAGTTAACGGAGGCTTCAGCTAAAAGAACACAAATATACACATCTTAAAAACCTTGTGTAACGAAAATCCATATTAAAGTGAGCAATTTATTTATTTATTTACTTCGCAATGAGTTATTTTACAGCACGAAATTATTTTCACAGAAATCAATTTAAAAGTAATCAAAAATATGTCAAGGGATCTCTCAGGAATTAATCAGGAGGAAACAAATAAGTTTTTACAAATAAACTATACGAAATCGATTTAAAGGCTTGTAAAGAAAATCGCAATATCCTGATTAAAATATAAATAAATGGGAAATCACAAAAGTGTTGGACGGCAGCAATTATTGCAGAAAATGGTTAATCTAGCAATCAATTCTATTAAGAAATTTATCCAGTACATATGCAAATATAATACAGCTGAAATTTCTTTGTATACATTAAAATATAAATATCAACTTTTAACAATATGTTTTATAAAATCTTTACATTTTATTAACGTAAAAGGCAATTGAAAATTATCGCCCACTCTAGAAGCTGGTGCATTGAAAAACGTTCTCCTTCTGGTACATTTAAAAAAAAAATTTGGAAAATCAAAAGGAAAAGAAAACGAATTCTTGTTAATTTTCCACCATTTGAAAGGATTGTATTTATTTACTTTTTGCTTTGGTCCCTTCCTTTTAAATAATACTATATGGAATGTCAAATTTTTCTTCTAATTCTTTCAACCTTTCTCTTTGATTTTAAAATATTGTTTCTTAGAAAATTCGAATCACTTATTTTAACTCACTGAGGAAACCAGTTTGAAGTTTAAAGTTTTATTAAATAAAAAATTTTAAAGACTTCCTTTTCCTTAAGTACTAACTTAAAGCATAGATTTTACATTGCTTGTAAAACAGTCTTGTTGATCAAAATGGAAATATTTGAGTTAAATATTATGTAAAATAGTTTTTCACAGTAAAAATTTTAATATCTTTAAACTCTGAAATATAGACGCATCCGGTTATATTCGATAAGCCGAATATTTGGTATTCGGCCTAACAGTTATTATTCGGAAGGATAAATATTCGGTTTAAATCACTATGCATAATGCACCCCTAATATCTAGTCTACAGCGCCATTCTTCCTATAAGATTGATGCGTTTATCCGTCCTGACATCAGAAGAACCCATGAAGATAGAAATAGTACTATTCTATCTCCATGACCTTACCTATAAGAAGCAAAATAATGATAATGATAAAACTCGACGAACAACCTCTAATCGTACAGGTAACTGTAAGGCAGATCGCACACTGAGGCGACACATGCAAAATATTGCACGATATCGGAAAAAACAGGTTTGAAACTGCTGGCTCCTTTGTTTCGACCTGTTTTTTCTTCTATGTGGCACTTCCTTTCATTTTCCTCGTGTCTTCTCAGCGTGTGGCATACCTAATACATGCAATTCCAATGAGCTGACAGTCAAGCTTTTCTATCCGTACCTTCGTAAAATCAACCTGACAAATAATTCCTGTAACATCACTCATCGCATATTCCATGTCCTGTAACCTCATTATATTAAGATCTTTTTTTTTTTTCCCCTAATTTTCTAGAGAATGAGCAATTGCGAAAACAGTCGCCTGGGTCAATGGTGGATGAAACCATACTTTAGATGTCTGCACGGGCCGGGCTCGGGCCTTAATTTTTTTCCTGGAGTATCGGGCCGGGCCTAACGTATTTTTTCCCATACGAAGCCGAAACTGATTTCATTCTTCCTAGTCTTCACGGACCAAAAAAATCAGTTCCTGTTGATTCATCCAGTATGAAAATCCTTTTCTCAACGTGGCAAAGTCTGCTTATAAATCTGTAAAATTTGGCTTGGTCCAAACATTTTTGCAAAAAAAGGCATATACTTTTAAGTCGTCATTATTCTACAATTGAACATTAGAATTGATTCTTTTTAAAGAATCGTGCATTACTAGGCGTTTTAAAATAGAATTAAACGCATAAAAAAGTATGCTTATGACGGAATTTTCTTTTATATTGAAAACCGCAAATTTCTTTAAACTGTTCATCCATGCAAAATGAATACAACAATACGCGAGAAAAAAATACATTAAACACTTACATCTGATAAGAAGGGAACGTATTCTTTTCTTTTTAATGCGATTCCGTCTTGGAAAATTTTACTTTTACCATATATCATTTTTTAGACTTTTTTGTCTTCATTACATGAAATATGGATTAATAATACTAATGATAACCATTTACATACAACAAACAAAAGTTCATTAAAAGCGTAAATATCGATGCCTGCGGCACTTCTGCTTAAATGGAGATTATAAACATGAAAAAAAAAAAGGACTAAGATAAATTTTTTCGGTTTGAACTCTTCCGTAAGAGTAAAGATCAATGTTCTGCAGAAATTCACTTGAGCCATTGTAAAGGGTGTTGGCCATGCCGGGTTCGGGCCGCTTTTTATCCGGGCCGGGCTGAGCTCGGGCCGAAATTTTAACTTTCGGGCCGGGCTAGGGCCTGGAAATTTCGGCCCTTGAACATATGTTCCGGCCCTCTACCATACTTAACCTCCCCAGTTCAGATGTCGCTTGTACGAAACACTAAATAACACTATTTTAATTAACTGAAATGCTTCTAGAATTGTTAAAATATCTTCTAGATAATTTTTATTAAATGTTTGCATGTCACAAGAAACGATATATAAAAAGTGATACATCTTTGGAGATATTGAATGGTAATTTTAAACCGGTTTTTGTGATCCCTCGTAATATTTGTTACAGGACTGAGGAAGTTAACCGTTTTTTAAACATATAAAACTACTTGTTTAGCAACAGAAGAACTAAAATTGAGAAGGAATATATGTCAATTTGTATCATATATTATATATCACAAAGTAATCGTCAATTATATGACGATTTTCGTATAAGTGTATTAAAAATTAATCATTTTTTGATGGCTTTTATTAACAGAATTTATTAAACTAATAACGTAGGCGAGGGAAGGGGATTCTTAAAGTAACTATTAAAAGTACATGGAATTTAAGAATCTTTCTCATTTTTTCTAACATTAAAACAAAAGAATTTTCTGGTTTTTGTATACAGTTTTTCATCACGTTCTATTTTGCTTTTCCATTTTTCCGCAGAGAGGAAATGCAATATTTATTTGAAACATAATAAATAAAATAGCTTTTTCCACAAATAAAAGCTATAGAATCAGGCTGAACAGTTCAGCCTACCAGCCAAAAAAAAAAAAAAAAAAAAAAAAAAAAAAAAAAAAGAAAAAAGAAAAAAAGAAAAGAAAAAAAAGGCACGAAAACCGATTTCAGTCTACTATTGGGGGGAATCTTCGAAGCGTGACGCTTCAATCTTTTTATTTTTCGAAAGCACAATAGTTTAAAGGAAACAAAACCCATAGAAAAAAATTGTAGAAATGTTGAATCGTAGAAAGACAGTAAGTAAAAACCCAGCGGCACATATTCCAATTTCTTAATTTAAAGGAAATAAACTTCATAAGCAACTAATGCTGGGCAAATATAAAAATAAGACTAAAATTTTTAAAGTATCACTAAAAAATGTTCGTGCCCTCGCATCATCTAATAGGCAATTCCCACCCATCAATTTAAGAGATATAGTTCAAGTTGGAAAAATCTTACGTATGTTGAGTTTCATTGCATCAAAAGACATTTTTATTCCAAAATGATCATTTCAGTTACGAAACTTATATTTTTATACGACTTCTGGATACTGAGAGATTTAGAAAAAATTTACTCATGCTTTGAAACGCACCCCCCCCCCCCCCCAAAAAAAAAAGTATTTATTTATAAAAATTTATGCAGTTATGACGCATTAAATTTTCAGTCATTAAAAATAGAAATACATACTTTTTGGTGCCCCCCCCCCAAAAAAAAAAAAACTGAAAATTCATAAAATTTAACATGTTATTTTGTTAGTTTCTTCATTTTAATCATCGAAATTTTTAGTGCATTATTTATTACAAAATGAAGTATTAAATATTAGAAAATAAAAGTATCTAGGAAACATATAAAATCTTAATTTGGTAAGTTTGACAAAAATAACTGTTTTGACGAAATTGGATTTTGATATAAGACAGTATTTGAGATACTTTTCAATTAATACTAAATTTTTAAAGTTAAGGGTTTAGAAACTAGCGGGCAACGATAAACGTAGACACCTTGCATATCAATCTTACCAATAATAGTTTACATAAAAAAAATACTGATTATTTGTGTTAAATAAAAATCTTTAAGTGTTACTACCATTATTTTTAAATAATACTATAAAAGCTTTTATTGGCGATTTTATGAAAAGCGAAACATTCATTCGCAAATTAAAAACTGCTATCAAATAAAAATTTATATTTTAGCAACTTTCTAGCTTTCTAAAAATAGTAACTGAAACGCTGTTTAGAAAATGGAAAAGTATTTCATTTAATTTCCTCTTTTATTTTCATTAAAAAATACTAAATAATTAAAAAAAAGGAAGCAAATATAGAAAGCATTTTACAAGAAATATTTTTTGGAATCATCCTTATTTGACTCGTAATGTTTGAGAGCTGGATTCACCCTACTTTTGTTATAATATTTAAGTTTAATTTCAAAAATGATATTTAAGGAAATTAAAAATTAAGAGCAAAATATAGAAGGGAAGGAGATAATATTTGAAATATATAAGAAGCATTTATTTTTAATTTTAAAAAAGCATTTTAGGCTTGTTCACAATCAGGTTCTAAATCTTCCTCTGTAATGTTAAACCTATAAGTTAAAATTGGATTCTTTTTTTTCTTTTTTCCCAAAAAATCTCCACAGAAAATTGAAATGGAATTTTTTTTTTCTCTAACTTCTTTTGTGTGTTCTTTGTGAAGTGTGCTTTTAGGTGCGTTCGTAATTATGTAAATACATAGCACCTATAGTCGTCGTTCAATTCGTCCGTCTGCCCGCATATAAAAGATCTAAAACTACCCAGCCGAATCGTTTGAAATTTAAAATATATAATTATTAGATAATTTTGTCGAGTCATTTCAAATTTTATGAAAATCGGATGCATAGTTCAATTACAGGGATAATCAAAAAGATTCCGACGGCCAAGGGGGGAAAAAAGTTCAAGTGCATTTTAATGGTCTTTCACTCTTACGAACATAATAATGATATGCATCTATGAAGTATATACTATAACGTACATTCTGTACAATCTGTGGTGCAAAGAATATTTCTTATTGATTTAGAGGGCCACACAAAAATATTCCATTGCATAGTTATATATTGAAATATTGCATTTTAATTGTATCAAACTATTTAATATTTTATGAAATTGATATACGTTACACAGGATTACACCAAGTTATGCTCATCGTTCAGGCTATCTGTCCGTCCGTCTGTTTGTTCACATATAATAGAGTAAAACCTACCCAACCAAAGAGCATTTGTTATTAATTTACATGGCCACACAAAAAGTATTCCATTGCATAACGGTATGGGGGAAAACATTGTTTGGGGCGCCTTTTAAATTATATTAAACTATTTCAATTTTATGAAATTTATATACGTTGCCGAGATTTATTATAAGTTACTTCCTGTATAATAGAAAGCAAACAGTATTTACAGGGATATATAGGAAAGATTTCGAAAACTCTACTCTATCCGACGTACTGTATACTACTACAAGATGATCTGAATATATTTAAAACTTCCTTACACGACAGATTTACACGTTTTAGTCACTGGAGATTTCGAAAAACATATTTTCCGTCTGTCTGCCTGGGTGTGTGTGTTTGTCTGATCTCCCGAACAAATTGAGATAGAGACTTAAAGTTTGATGTGTACTTAGTATGTAATAATGGAAAGAAGCTTATTCAATATCAGCAGTGGCGTAGCTAAGGGGGGGCAAGGGGGGCGGTCGCCCCGGACGCCGAGGCCGAGGGGCGCCGAATTGAGAGAGGTTTAAATTGAAATTGTCTCACATGCTTTGAGAATAAATAAAAAAATTTAACTTTTTTTTCTTTTTTGTTATGTGTGTCTATGAAGGTTTTCTTTAATAGGATACTTTGTTATATCCAAATAATAAAGAAAGAAATGCTTCTATAGGGATGCTCAACGCACTTTGTATTTAGGATATGTATCTGAATTGAGGCGCAAAAGGACTAAGGGGCCGCCAGTCGGAAGAAGCTTTAAACGAAATCATTTCACATATTTTGAGAATAAAAAAGAATTGTTGACTTTTTTTTTTTTTTTTTTTTTTTGTGAGTTTGCGTGTGTGTATAAATGTTTTAAAGGAATTCAGTGGAGGTGGGAGAAATGGAGATATCCATAATTGTCAATCACTGATGGAGATTTTTAACTGTTTATCCTCCAGTTTATAAATTTAAAGACCTGTTGGTGGCTCGTAGTCATATTTTTGGCATGAAAAAAAACATTTTTCTTCTGCTTACTGATCACCCACCCGATGATTTTTCCAAACGAAGCGCGAATTTTTAAAACCTCTATTCATATTAAAATTTAAAAGACATACAAAAAAAACCCTCTCAGAAATGAATCTCTGGTATCCGCTGTCTTCGGCAGCGTATACTGTAAAATTAAAAAAAACGGACGATTTTACAGAAATTGTATACGTTATCTGGACGTCGCGGCAGTGCAATTTACTGCTTTTTAACGGAATTTTTGAGAATTTTTTTCAAAAATTTCTCCATTTTTTTTCTTTTTTTGGGGGGAGGGGGGAGATTTGAAATTTACGGAAATGATTCCGTTAAAAAACAGTAAATTGTACTGGCATCCCGATTACCGATACAATTTCCGTAAAATTGTCCCCCCCCCCCTCCCCGGTGTAGACCTGGCGTGCTACGCACGCATTTGTAACCACTATAATCCTCACCTGATATTTACCTCTTTCAAAATGTATCTCTTGCACGGATCCTGGCTGCCTATGTTAGAGGTCTGCACGGGATGGAATTTCCATTCTCGGACTCAGCCCGTTCTGAAAGACAGTTATTTTGGCCCGGCCCGATCTGGCCCAACGCAATTTCTACTATTTCGAAAAAAATTCAGATTAAAAAAAAAAAAATACTGCATGAATATTTATTGGATGATTTTACAGTATTTTCAGGAAATACAGTATAGCAATATTAATGATTACTTACTTAGATTCTTAGATTTTCAACATTCAAATAAAGATTCATTAAAAATTTACTGTGTTTAATAATAAAAAAAAAATAATAAAGAAAGTTAAAAACATCATAACTCTTGAAGCTGTATAGTAAATGTAGCTAAATGAATATATTTCTATATCATTTTATTAAAAATTTTCTCAAAAACCAAAGGATCTACTTTCTGATACATTTTTGAATTCATTTCTTTTCGAAAATGCATAAGATTAGCAAGAGTTTTTATTAAGAAACTATGTAATCGAATGAGGTTATACACTTTTTTTTAATACAATCAATTTAAGAAGTTAGCATTTTGAATTGAATTTCCGGAAGCGGCATGGGAAAGAAGAAAAATCTGAAACCATGTTACATGAGTCTCTTACACCTTTACAAGTATATACAAGTATCTTATTTACCAAAAAAGGAAAACGCTATATGATTCCAAATCATTTCAACAGTCAGGCTTGTAAATTTTATCATACCTTCACAATTAAAAATTAGTCAGAAAATGTGTCAAACTTTCACGTTGTTGGGCAGCGAATTTAAGAACCACTTATATATCCAAAGATTACAGTAACATAAGTTCTTTATCGCTATTAGTACTTTTACAAATCATGTTGCCTGCCCAACACATTTTGCGAACAATTAAGTCTAATTTCAGCCTGGCTCGACTATATGTAGAAAAACAAAGTAAGCCTGATCTTGGCCCGTCATGACTCTGCTAAAAAGATATTAAGTCTGGGTTAGACACAAAGTAACAGTCTGATGCCGATCTCTACACTGTACAAGTTTCATTTCTGTTTTGATGTTGTCAAATTAGGAACGGCTCGTGACGCACACTTATACTTATTCTCGTTAAAGCCATATTCTTTGAAAATAGCTCATAATCCATCATCCTTCCTGAAATCTTTATAACGGGCCGGTAAGCCCGCAATTTTTTTTTATCAGTTTGGGCCGGCCTGTTTATTTTGTTTGTCGGTCCGGCCCGTTAGAATATTCGGAACCACCTCTCCCTGCTGGGTACGGGGCAGGGCCCGTGTTGACCTCTAGCATTCTCGTATAACATAGGCGTGCTGCACACGCTCCAGAAAATCTGTAAAGAATCCTAGGATGAGTTGACAGATAAAAATTCTGCAGAAACAGTGTTGCCATCGGGTTACATTTTGTAATTCAAATTTTTTTTATTGCCACCACTTTTTTGAAATTGTAAAATTCGTCTTACATAATGGCATATTTATTAAGGCGAAACATAGGGAATTTCGCCATTTGAAAAAATTCGTGTAAATCAAGAAATCTGAATTTTGAAAAAATAGCCCACTAGAAATTCTGCCCAGAAATCGGGCCCATGAAACTTTAGATAAAAATAGTGGTGAAGGTAAAATAAAAAACTGTAAGACAATTGAAAAACAAGTTGGATGAAAAAATCCATTTGAAATTCGATCTGAAAATGTGCCCCTTGCATTGGAAAATGGAGCTAAAACTGTATGAAAATCATATGTTAATTTGAATGAATCAATCCCCAATAAAATGTGGCCTACAATATCCGAGAAAAGAATTCGACGTTAATTTTGTTTAACATAAATAAAATTCATCGTTAACATAACACACTAATAATCTTCGATTAAGTTGATAAAATGTTTTTAAATTAATTTATAGACTGCAATTTATAAATCTAAAGGCCTGTTTGGCGACTTGGAGTCACATTTCTGGTATCAAATGGATATCTTTTATTCGTATATTTGCTGACCCGTCCGTCGATTTTCCCAAATGAAATGATTAAATAGGGGATGCCAAATTGAAAGGAGCTTTAAACCGAAGTTATTTCATATATTTTGATATAAATAAGAATTGTTGAACTTTTCTTTTATATATGTACAACGTTGAATATTTAAGTTGATAGCCTATAGGCCATATAGTCTCTGATCCACCAATTTTTGGAAATTAGACGGGAGTGTCGGCAAGAAAATTATCTCATTTTAGTTTAGTTATTAATGAATGTTCATCCCTGTATGGTTGTTTCTCTGAATTTCTGCACTGTAACCATTTGGTTCTGGAAAATCTTTAAAAAAAATTACCGATCTATTTTCAGAAAATTTATACACAGCTTTAAAATATTTTTCTACATGTGCTCTGAAATTTTAAATCGATATCTTAATTATTTTTCTTAATTTTCGCTGATTAGTGAAAATTGTTAATTTATTCCGTTTCAGCTGTGGAATCAAGTTCAGATGTGCGTTCGGTTTTTGTGAAAAAAATCGTATTTTTGATGAGTTTTAATAAATATTCACTATTAATTACCAAAAATTAAAAAATCTGAGCCTCGTGAGAATCAGGATCTGCTTTTGACTAACCTCACTCAAGTTTTCACACTTGCACGTACGATAAATATTTCAAGCCATTTCTGTCATATTTTTTTATCGGTGATTTTGACTAGTCTCTTGTCAAAATCATGATCTTTGCATGATCTGATAGATTCAATGAATCTATCAGATCATGCAAAGTACTCAATGAATCAAAGATCAATACAGTTCCAGCAATTTTTAATAGCATTCAAGAAATCTAACTTAAAATTGAACTGGCGTCCATTTTTGTACCGTAATTTCTGGAAGAAACGCCGCATCGCGGAAAATCACTCAAAAAAATTTAGAAAATGGTCGTATATGCCGCATCGTCGTAAACGCCGCAGGTGAAATTTCTGCGGTAATCGCGATTAACATGTTAAACAGAAACACATTAATAAGCTGTATTAAGAAATCATAAAACTGATATTATTAATCAGAAATTAATAAATAAATACAAAATTAATAATATTATTTAAATACCGTATTTTCGGGAATAAGCGCCGCGACGCATACGAGTTTAAAAGTAAAAATATGCTTAGTGCGGCGCAGTGGATACGGTGATTTTTTTTCCTAACAGTACCGTAAAATACCGTTAATCCGCCCCCCCCAAACGTGACGAAAAATCATAAAATAATTAGAGAGGGGCGCTTACACGGGATCTTTCCACGATCGTTTCACAAAATTTTCAGGAATGAATCGTGAATCTTTGAATGAATCATGAATTTTGATAATTGAAGCAATACTTGAAAAAAATGGTTTAAAAAAACGTAAATTCTGTCGAAAGACGCAGAAAAAAGGAGAAATTTGTAAAAAAAAGCATGAAATCAATTAAAAAAATCTTTAAAAAAAAGCACATTTCATCAAAGATTCATGATTCATTTATTTCATCATGATTCATCACTGAATCTTTGGAACGGGGGAAAAAATCGGATTCAGAACAATTTTTCTGAACGTCATAAAAGAAGGGGAGGGGGAAATTCAGGAAATTCATTCGAAAATGCAATTTTAGTTTTTTCGTAACCTAATGCGAAATTTGCGTAGCTTTTTGCGGTCTTTTAATGAAAATTGACATTTTTTTCGCGATATTTTGACGAAATCGAAATTAATTTGTTTTTGCAACCATTTGTCAGAATTATGTCCGAAATTTTGGAATTATGATCGATTTTTTTTTTAATTTTCGTAAAAATTCAGAAAAATATCACGCTTGTTTGAAGAAAAAAATGCTCGTAAACGCCGCATCGGTAGAAACGCCGCATCGCTTGAAATTTCAGTTTAAAACACGTAAACGCCGCGGCGTTTCTTCCAGAAATTACGGTAAATATTTCTGGCTAAAATTCCCTAAAGCCTTTCTGTTATGTTCAGATCGGGGCTACGAACTGGCCATTGAAGGTATTTCACCTGATTAGCTTCCAGTCAAGATTTAGTTAACTTTGAAGCATGAAGGGAACCGTTGCCCAGATGAAATGTCCAATCTCCTAAAGTTATAAGAGGGGCAATGGGTAATAAATTATCTTCTAACATATCTTGATACATAACTGAATTCATTTTGTTATGCATGAAAACAAATGGAGTGGTCCCACAAGCACCAAATACAGTCCAAACCATTACCGAGCCACCTCAAAATTGACGCTTGAAAAAAAAAAGAGGTTCCTGATGTAAGTCAGGCCAAAAATATTTATAGCCAATCCATCGAAATTAAATTTATTTTCGTCAGAAAAGTCGTCTCTCCACCTTTGTAGCTCCACCAGTGGCCGCGAGGTTCTGACCTCAAAACTGGTAGACGGTAGGTGCTGGGTTCGAACCCAATCGCAACTGTCGGCCCAACCGTTCGAAGTTTTCTGTGGTTTTCTTCGAACATTGCATAAATACGGGTTAGCTTCCCTTAGATAGACCCCCACGGAGGGCATCCCATCCATTAAGGCCTATATCCCAAGCCAAACCAAACTCCACCTTTATACCTTCGGTGAAATGTTTTCGTGCAGTCTAAGTGAGCATATTTGTGGTGCTTAGAGAGAGGTGGTTTTCCTTTATTATTTTTTTAATTTGAACAATGGAATTGTTACTTAAAACATTTCCGACCGTTCGGCTTGTACATAGAAGTTGTAATTGTTCTTAAACATTTTTTGTTGTCCGCAAGCCGGATTTGCCTTGATTGCTTTACGATTAAACATTTTGGTGTTGCTGTATGTTTCTTACTGCCGTAATCTTCAAGATTTATGAGAAAACTCTTTGCTGCAGTTTTGAACCTTCCTATTTTTCTTGCAATATTAGAAACACATTTCAGCTTCATTTAAAGTTAATATTTTAGTTTGTTCACCACAGGATAACAATTTTAGTATTAAACACGCCAAAAAAATAAATGCACATAACACGTTTACATTTACCTAAACTTTCATTACGACTTGCTTTTTTAAGCCTGGGGGGGGGAGGCCAAGTCAGTTCTCTTCGGGGAGGGGGGGGCGCAAAAATTTCTTCTTGCCCCGGGCGCCAAAAGACCTAGCTACGCCACTGAATATCAGTAAAATCGATTATCTGGAATTCTTTTTTTCGGACTCTCGAAATATTCTTTCTGATGAAAGGTACATAAAAATTTTCGATTTTTTTTTTTTTTTTTTTTTTTTTTAATTTTAAGTACTGACTGTAAAAGACAATAAAAAATATATATAAATTTTGCATAAAGAAAGAAATTCATCGAATAATTAATGGTCGAGATATTTATTTTCCTATTTCCACACTCTTCGATTTTTCATGACCGTTTATTTCATTCAAATTTCAATTCAAATATATATTTTAATTAGAAATGAGACACTTCATCTGATTTTGTAAACTGTTAATTTATAGGTTCATCATTTTTAAAGTTATAAGGATGTTTCTTTTACTACTTGATTATTACGTCGACCAAAAAAACTATCGCCGAACTATAAAATTAGATGCTAATAATTGTTTATCGTAATTTTCACATGAATTCGACATAAAATACGTTACATGTGTTTGGATATCATAACGAATTTTTAATTTGACATTTAATTTGTATTCTTATTGATGTTTTACTAATTTATTTGTTCTTTCGCTATTTAAAATAAAGATTATGCCAATTTGTATAATTTACAGGTAGTCTGGCGATTTATATAATTTGGTAAAATGGGTCGATGGTATAATCAAGCAGAACTCACAATTCCGTTATAAAGCATTACTATGTATTAAAAATACTATATACGTTGAACTTTTATTTTGGAACTGCAATGTATTTTATAAATAGTTTACACGTGTTTTATTTTCATATTTTATAGTACGCATATTCCATGATAGGATTACGCTACCCCAATGATTAGTTTATTTTATTCGTAGTTTTTGCGTATTTTCTAATTTTCTTACAATAAATCCAAGTAAATCAGTTTAAAAAAAAAATGTATTTTGGATCATTTCTGAAAATACATAAAAGGTATTTTAGCCTTGGCTGTCATTTTCAGGCCTAGGTCTGCTGAGTCACTCTTAAAAAAGAAAGAAAAGAGACTAAATCACAAGAAAAAGAGACTAAAAGAGACCAAAATTTAAAAAAAGAGACTAAAAGGAGACCAAATAAAAAACATTTTTTTCTCTTCACTTAAATGTTTTTGGTATACAGACAAGCACTATAAGATTTAACACAATATGCGGAATACATCTTCAATGCATTTCAGTCGGTTTTGTAATAATTGCAAATATTGTTATCATAAAATATGTCGCATGATCTCGGGAAAAAAATTCTCGAAATTAGTCAAATGCTCTTAGGATAAAAAAAAATCACGAAAATTATCAGATGGCCTTGAAAAAAAATCACGATATTAGTCAAATGGATCTTGTGTTAAACATCGTAAAATTCATCAAATGGGTCTCGAAGAGAGGGATGAATCACAAAATTCATTAAATGATTATGAAATTCCAAGAGCGATCATACAAATAATTGCTAATTTTGTCGAAGGTCACGGAAATAAATAGTGAAATTTATCAACTAGTCACCAGAAAAATAACGAATTTCGTAGAATAAAACCATAAAAAAAATCAAGGATGCCTGTCAATGGGTTACATTAAAATGTGCGAAAATCAGTTACAGTATAAAACAGTGAAGTTTGTCCAATTATCTCAGAAGAAGAATTGCGAAATTTATCAAATGGTGTTGGTGAAAAAAGTAAAATCAGGGGTTGTACTGGTGCCAAGTAATATTTCACACAAACTTTTTTGGATATTTTAGGGCACATTTAACTAGCATACTACATTTCCTTCCAAGACCATTTGACGAAATTAACGATTCCCTCCCGTTACCAATTGCTGCAAATTAATATGAAAATTGTGATTTTTTGCTGACGGAAGTACACGATTTTTCTTCCACGATTGTTCGCTGACATTTGCAATTTTTTTTCAGTAAAATTTGTGATTTTTTTTTTTTTTTTTTGCTTTTATTTGCCAAAATTCGCAATTTTTTTTGTCATTGTTTGCAGAAATTTACTATTTTTCTGTGTTTATTTAACAAAATTCGTGATTTTTTTTCCTGCGATCATTTGCAAAATCGCATGGAAAAAAAAATCGCGATTGCAAAGAAAAAAAAAATCACGAATTTTGAAAAATGATCGACTATCAAAATTCGCAATTTTTTTCTGTGATCATGGAAAAGATGAATTTCGGCAAATACACGCGAAAGAATTTTGAATTTTGCCAATCGATCGCCGAAAAATCGCAAATTTCGGCAAATGATCGCGGAAAATATGACGAATTTTGTCATATAAACGCAGAAAAAAGCAAATTTCTAAAACAATGGCCCAAGAAATTATCATTTACTGTATTTTGATAAAAATCACAGAAAAAAAAATCGTAAATTTTGACTACCGATCGCGTAAAGAAATTTAAAATTTTTTCGGCGATCCTTTCACAAAATTTGCATTTCTCTGCGATTATTTTTTCCGCACGCAAAATCGTACAATCGTATTGTTCATTAATATAACTGTACACTTCAAACAAACTATTGTACTCTTCTGTGCATTGTACTACTGACCATACCGTACAAGTTGGCATCTATGAATATCCTTTTCGATTTTACGATCATTTGACGAAAGCTCGGTCTTATTTCGGGATCGTTTGACATAAATCTCGGGAATTTTTTTTTTCCCGCAATCGTATGGCAGAAATCACAAATTTATTTCGGGATTGTTTGGAAATAACGATTTTATTTCGGGATCATCTGGTGAAAATCGCGGTTTGATTTCGTGATTGTTTAATGAAAATCGTCTTTTTTCCGGTGATCAATTAATTCAAATCGTAGTTTTGCCAGTGATCATTTTATAAAAATCGCAGATTCTTAAAAATTAAAAAACGTGAAATTCTGCCGTTTGTCGAAAAAGTGATCCTGTATATGTAACGACCGAAATAAGAATTTTGAGATTCCTTCCTGCAATCCTCTGACGAATTTCTCAATTGTTTTTCACAAGATCGACTGACAAATTTTGCAATGATTTTGCCACTGATTGACGGATTATACGCTTTTTTTCTCGTGAAAATGACAAAATCGTGATATTCTTCCTGCGACCGAATGACGAAGCTTATGATTTTTACCCCTTGAATGATTATTGAATTTCGCGTTTTTATCTTGCCACAGATTGACCAAATTCACTTTTTTTTCAGTGTCCGACAGAAAAGTTTTGCAATTTTTGTCCGCGAAAGATATACTAATTTCGTAACCATATTTCCACGATAGAGTGATGAAATTTAAAATTTTTTCCGCTGCAAAAGAGAGACAAATTTGGCCATGCAGCAGAATTTTTTTCGCTGCATGGCCAAATATGAAAACTTAATATCCACATATAAAAACTTAAACAGTCTGCAGGCCAATCCCTCGCATTACATTATTTGCACTCAAACCTTCAAGTATTTGTGATAGACATAAAAGAAAAATATACTTTAAAAAAGAAGTTGCCTTTGTTCTCAGAATTTTTAACGTCTCATACATTGTCCTAAAGAAGGGGGGTGGGGCTCTTTGACAAAATTTGCGTTTTTTGCATTTTTTTCGCGATCTATTGATGAAAACTGTCGTTTTCTTGAGATCTCTTGAAAAAATTTGCCGTTTTTTCGCGATCTCTTAAAGAAATTTGCCGTTTTTTCGCGATCTCTTGAAGAAATTTGCCGTTTTTTCGTGATTTTTTGAAGACGTTTGCCTTTTTTTGCTAACTTTAGGAAGAAATGTTACGTTTTTTCGTAATTTTTTGATGAAATTTGCCGTTTTTTCGCGATTTTTCGGAGAAATTCGCTGTTATTTCGTGATCATTTTACGAAACTGCCGTTTTTTCGCGATCTTTTGAAGAAATTTGCTATTTTTTTCGTGATTCTTTGAAGAAAAATGACGTTTTTTTCGTGATATTTTGAAGAAATTTGCCATTTTTCAGGTTTTATTTTTTTAACGAAATTTGATATTTTTTCGTGATTTTTTGACGAAAACTGCCGTTTTTTCGTGATTTTTTGAAGAAATTTGCCGTTTTTTTGCGATGTTTTGAAGAAACTTGCCGGTTTTTTCACGATGTTTTGAATCATCTTTTTTAGGAAATTTGTCGTTTTTTCGCGATTTTTTGAATAATTCGCGTGTTTTTCGTGATTTTTGACGAAATAGATTTCTTTTCGAAGACTGTTTGTCGAAATTCGCGATACACTTTTATGTCCGAATTTTTGAATTTAGGACCGAATTTTTTTAATTTTTGCTAAATTTTTAACAGTTGAAAGATAACCTGTGGACGTTCTCAAGAGTCTGCGACGTGCGTCGCAGCGTTGCGCCGATTCTGCTCCCGGGAAATTTGGTATACTTTTTTCCGCGACTAAGTTTCACTATAGTTCCACGGAATTTCATGGTTTCATCCTAAGGCAGATTAACATAATCCATGATTTTCCGCCGGTTTCCGACTGAAAAATTTTGCGATTTTTACCCGCGAACAGTTACCAGATTTCGAGATTTTCCTGCGACAAACTGACAAGTTTTCCGATATTTCCTCACAACAAATTGTTGAATTTCGCGATGTTTTTTCCGCTATCAAATGAGGAAAGTTACGATCTTTTTCCTGCGATCGATCGATGGATAAGGACCATTTAAAAAAAAAAAAAAAAAAAAAAAAAAGTGGAAAAAGAGACTAAATCTGAAAAATATAGACTAAAAGAGACAGATGCAAAAAAATAGCGAGAAAAGCGAGTTTAGCGACTCGCTCCGAGGCCTGCATTTTTTATCTTTGTATATACAGTAAAAGCCCGTTATAACGCTGTTGTTGGGAGACATGTTTCACACCCGCATTATAACGTAACCGCGGTATATCGGAATGGTCTCAAAGAAATGGTACAAAATGATGAAAACACTTACCGCTTTGTGAAATGTAATTAACTTTTATCATTCATTGAACACAAACTTAATCTTACACAATCTTAAAAAAGTTCCATAAATTTTGTTTGGCAAACTGAGGCGTTTCGTTTCTTTTCGGCATATCGTTTCATACTAACAAGATGAAGTACAGAGGAACACAATCTGAATCGTCTTGCCTCTCCATCCACGAAATTACCTTCGTTAAGTATGAAATGACTTCACTAACATGTGAAATTTCGGCTTTCATTATCACATTATTTAAAATTTCATCATCATCATCATCTTGCTCACTGCAATTTTTATGCGTTATAGCATCAATGATATCCTGATCTTTTATGACCTCTGAAACTGGCTCACTGTGGTCAATTTCTATCATGTTATTAAATCGTTAACATAGCACTAACCGCAGACAGCAAGTCCCTCATTGTGTTTCACTGAAATTTTAATCGCAACATCTACCCAAAAATTGATAATTTTTTTTCGGGGGACATACTTTTCCCCGCGTTAAATCCGAATTCGCGGTATATTGGAGCGCATTATTTCGGGCTTCTACTGTATTTTATATTTTAATTTTACTAAGTAAAATCGGACAATGTCTATATTTATTAGACAGTCGATATTAAAACTTTAAAAATATTTAATATTTTTTAATATTTTCTAATTTTTTTTACAATTAATCCGAAAAAAATCAGTTTTAAATGAAGTATCGGAATATTCCGAAAACACATAAAAGGTATTTTTACTCAGGGTGTCATTTTTTATCTTTGTCTATGTTTTTGGGACACACTGTAAAACAATAAATAAATAAATATACTTTTTTCATAAAAAAAATTCGCATTTTTGTAAGTACCCGAACAATTCATCTGTAATATTATCGTGAAAATTCATTTCTTACTGTATTGTTAAGACTTTTAGCCTTTTTTATTTGAAATGTGGGGGGAGGGGGGATCATTGTCATACGATCTGCCGAAATAAATTTATGCATCTATCTCAAAAGCAACCTCTCCGTTTAAATGTTGTATACACGCACGAAAGTGAAATAAATTTCGTTATATTGAACATATGCTTCGTAATATGGAGATTAATTTGAATGTTAATGGTGTTCAAAGTCCAGGTTTAGCCGAAAATTTTATTAAGTAGAAAACTTCGTTAGAAGGAAGTTAGACTGAAAAACAAAATAAGTAAATAAAAATAATCTAGCAAAACAAAAATAAAGTGCATCTTTAAGATAATTAGATTAGAACCTATGCTTACTCCCTGATGTTACCTCAATTTTAAATAAAATTACAGTACATTAAAAACAAATAACATAGAAAGCAAACGTGAAGGACATTTAGAGAACACGGAAACATGTAATTTTTAAAAAAAAATCTCCAATGAAAATAAGGAAAAAACTTTTCTACTTAGCTAAGTACTTTTTGGTATGCAGAAAGATTCGCAACAAACTTGTATCTTTTAGACAGTGTTTGCAAGATAATGAAAAATATTTAATTAAGCTACAAATTAAAATAAAGAAAATTGCACACTCACATAGATATTGCAAACCCGGGAGCAGAATCGGCATAATGCTGCGGCGAGCGTCACAGAGTCTAGAGAAAGTCTGTTAACACTTTTTTCAACTGTTAAAATTTTGAAAATAAATAAAGTTTGCTAGAAATTATTTGCCGTGTGCCACAGTAATATCGATTCGCGCCACGTTTATTTGACGAAGCTCCGATTCCCGTTAAACTATAAATCAGGAACGATTTTGTTCCGAATTTTCCGAAAAATTAAGGTAATCATTTGCAAAAATTAAAAAGAAAAAAACAGGGTAATAAATTTGAAAATTCGGACATAAAATGCATCACTAATTTCGACAAATGATCGCCGAAAAAAAAAAAAATCAATTTTGTCAATCGTTCGAAGAAAAATCGCTAATTTCGTCATAGGTCGAGGGAGAAACGCGAATTTTGTCAGAAAATCAATAAACCTCGCTGTATATATATATATATATATATATATATATATATATATATATATATATATATATATATATATATATATATATATATATATATATAAATACTTTTATAAATACATCCAAAGTTATTCAGATAATACCATTAAATAGAATAATGAAACCAGTCTTTTTACAATCATATTATTAAAAACATTTGAAGTTTGAAGAGAAATAGAAGGCAGATTACCAAATTACTAAGAAATATATGGATAAATAGACATTATATAACCAGAGTAATTCATATATTACCATAGAATAACCAATGAAACCAGTATTTTTCCAATCAACTTATTGAAAACAGTTGAAGTTTGAAGTGAAATAGAAGGCTGATTATCAAAATAATGTAAGATAAATGGATAATAATACAGTAGAAGGCTTTTTTCATTAAACTACTTCATCAGGGGTGTATAGTTTAACAAAAAAGCAAAAACATCCAACCAGTTTCTGTTATGAGACGTGCTAAAAGCTAAGAATTCGTCTCACAATACACCCGACTGGCCGGAAGCTATTCACATGACAAATTAGTAGAAAGATACTCATTCAAGAAAATAAAATCATTATGACAAAATAACAATAATATATATATATATATATATATATATATATATATATATACAGGGCTTGAATTTCAAGGCGGGATGGCGGGATTCGCGCCCTATATTTTGAAATCCCGCCCAAAAAAATAAAGTGAGCGGGAGGCTCCCGCTCAAAAAATTTTGCATTTTGAAACTGCGATCAACTCCCATGACCGTTTTGCGAATTTTATGATATTTTCGTGCGACTAATTAAACACATTTTGGCGAGTTTTTTTACCGCGAAAGATCGTTAAAATGCACGATTTTTTCCGCGATCGATCGACAAATTTCCCAAATTTTTTCCTGCGATCGATTGACACGTTTCGTACTATTTTCTGCAGCAAAAAAGAAGAGATTTCGAGTTTATTTCGTAACATTATAAAGTCTATTTCGAATTCACGGGTGATTCTCGTCCGAGATTTCCGATAATTTGAAATTCGGTTATCAATTCCGCATAGTTGCCAACTTGTACGATTTTGCGCGCGGAAAAAACAATTGCAGAGAAATGCAAATTTCGTGAAAGGATCGCCGAAAAAGCGCACATTTCGTCAATATTTCGTGGAAAAACGACGATTTCGTCAATATTTTTGGCAACGGACTTTATCAAAAGATCTCTGAAAAATGCGAATTTCCTGTGCGGATCGCGGAAAAAACGGCAATTTCACCAAATATCGCAGATAAAACGCTAATTTCGTCTGAAGACCGCGGGAAAACGTCGATTTCGTCTAAAGATTGCGGATATAACGTCTATTTTGTTAAAAGATCGCGGAAAAAACGCCGTTTTCGATAAAAGATAGCTTAAAAATATTTTGTCAAAAGATCATTGAATAAAAACGCCGATTTCATCAAAAGATCACGGAAAAAATGACGATTTCGTCAAAAGATCGCGGGGATAAAACGCCGTTTACGAGAAAAGATCGCATAAAAAAGCAAATTTTCTCTAAAAATCGTTAATAAAATGCCGATTTCATGAAAAAAAGCACGGGAAAACTCAGATTTCGACAAAAGATCGCAATAAATCGCCGATTTTACTAAAATATCGCAGAAAAATCGCTGATTTCGTCTGAAGATCGCGGATACCCCCCCCCCCCCTTGTAAAGAATAGGCTGTATAAAATGTTGACCTCTTTTTTTTAAAAACACATTTTACATAATTATTCTCAGTTGTTAAAAATTGTTTCAGTAGTATTTTGTTATGTCTGTATTCTTATAATTCTTGAAATAGCACATAAAATAATAGTGCGTTTTAAAGATTTTTTTCTCCCCCCCAAACAGCTAAACTCCCCTCCATTTATAAATGTTGGGAGGGAGACTCCCCTCCTCGGAAAAATCGAATTTCAAGCCCTGATATATATATATATATATATTGATGAAATTTCTACATTTGAATGAACAAAAAAGATAAGAATTTTTCCATCGGATAACATTGGATACCTCTTTATTTCTTTCCCACCAGATAAGTCCCTTTAAAACTACAAAACACAAAAAATGATTTTTCGCAAAAATAAGGGGGATAAATTGGTACTCTCCGTTGCTGTAAAAAGGGAGAGAAATAAAAATGCAATCGATTTCGTAAACAATTTCTATAACAAATTTGATTAATGTTCATGTACATTAAGGAAACGTGGCGAAGAATAAAAATACCGGCATAAATTACACCAACATAAGATGTATTATATCTAATATAAACATAAGGTTTCTGACCTTCTGAGAGATAAAATGTTCCTTTCCTGTTTAAAAAGAGGCTCATACATAATCCTTCGTACACAACATTAAGATAGCTTCCGACTTTTATATAGCGTGACACATTATTTAAGATAAAGATGTTTCCATTATCTTTTAGTGTTGTTTAGCGGCAGCCTTATAACAGCAGTCTATTTTAAATACAACATTTTTCATTCTTTTCTGCCGCTACGATGGTTACAAAGTTTAATTTTATTAAGCTAACATTCAGTAGGATTAAATAAATGCAGTACAAATGAGATTTTAGATTTAAAGAAATTAAGCAAAAAGTTTTAAAAATGGTCGCACTTAATTATTGTATTAAATATTTTAGTGCTGTTTTAAAGTTCTTGTTTATATCTCAAATATTTTACACTCGTATTAGAATGGTATTAGAATACCGTTTCAAATAACGAAACTTATTTTTAATATCATAATCGAAATTGTAAATCCACTTTTCATGCTGTCATTTTTTCTCTCTTTTAATCATACGAGGTGGAACCCGTCGAAATTCGACAAAAGAAAATCTTTAAAAAAGAACTGCTTTATTTATGTATAATAAATCTACAAAATTAATTACAGTAAAAAATGTATCTTACATTGGTCAGTTTAATACTCAAGCAAATATTATTTTAAGCTAAGATTAACAAAATACTATAAAACTCAATTATTCAAATTATTAAACGAAATAAAACCGAAATTCCCCGGATTTTATAACAGACGCATTTTAATTTTTATTTAGAAGTGTAAAATTTGCAGTACCGAAAATTTCAAAACTGAAATTGTATGGGAAAGTGTTGTGCATTTTAATCCCCCCCCCCCCCCAACTTTAAGAGAAAATTGAGTGATTCTGTTGTCATAATTACAAAATTGGTACTAAAAACGAATAAAAATTTAACATCTGAAAAATAAATTGCGATACAGTTTTCAAACAAATTGCATTTAAAAGTACATTTTTTTCTTTATACGATGATGTAAAAATTTAAAATATGCGATGTTTAGAAGTGTAAAATTTGCAATTGCGAAAACTGCAAAACCGAGATTGAAGGGGAAAGTGTTGCTATTCGTAAAATGACGTATGCGTTACGCACAGATAGGTTTGGCTTTTATAATACAGATTTGCACAATAATCATGTTTGCATTTTTACTCTCTTTTAATCATAATTGCAAGGCGATTATTTATTTCTATTGTTATTATAACTGTTTTACGAAAATATTTTGAGATAACCGTTTTTACCATATATTTGTGTTCACGTTCATTAAACTAAATACAATGATGATTTGTCATTATAATTGAAGAATAGATTTTCAAAACGCAATGGTAAAAATTGAAGAAGATCGAAACCGACACATCTGCACATGCATCAAATAATTTTACTCGAATCTCTTCAATTTAAAGCAGGACGAATTCTTGGTGGCACAGCAGTTTAAAGCTCTGAATTTTTGTAAAGGACGCAGCTTCGAGATCAATGAGTACCAATGAAGAATGAATGATCGAAATCAATGAGTAATGTTGAAAATTTCTGAAGTAAGAAACGAGATTTTTGGAATACAGAGAGTTTCGGCTTAGTTTCGGTCTGACCGAATTCTCAGCAGCATTTTCGCTGAAAGCGAATTTTCGTCGAATCAGATTTTGGTTGAAAAAACAAAAATAAAATCGAATTTTTGGTCGATCTCAACAAATAATACTTCTAATGAATCCAAGCAGCGATTTCATCAGTACTATCAAAGTAAAAAATTGCTCCGCTCTAGATGCATTACTACCTAGTGTTCACTCTAGAAATAAAAAGGGCATGGTGCTGTTCGCTAAAAAGGGCACTACTGCAGCAGAAAAGGGCACTTTTGCAAGAAAAAATTTGTTATTGGCTTTAGAAGGGGAAAAAAAAAGAAGGCAGGAAAATACATAATTTTTAAGTAAGATAAATCAAATAATATTAATTTTGAATGATTTTATGATATAAAAATTAAAAATATAATTAAATTAAACCATGATTGAATAATTTGATGTTCTTTTTCTTAAAGAAATGAAAAAACTCTATCATTTTTGGACACACAAATTTAGAAATACTATGGAATAAAATATTCATTAAAAATCTCTGGGTATAACCAGTGGTGCATTTTGCTACTTTTAAAAAGGGCAGGGTGCATTTTGCAAATTTGAAAAAGGGCAGGGTGCTGCACCCTTCAAAAATGGCCTAGAATGAACACTATTACTACCAATATGCGTTAACTGATAACGTACAGTTCGTATTTTGAAAATTCTTCTATAATGAATTTAGTAATGAAACTGCTCAACTAATTTATGGCCATTGTATATTATTCAAGAGATTAAACCTTGGATAGGCAAAAATAAATTTTCGAAATCAAAAGATTTCCTATTTTCAAGAAATTAATAGTTCCATTCTTCTAATAAATAAGATGCATTGTTTATGACATAAAATAATGCAATAGAGGGGAAAAAAAAAGTTCTATAACTGAATTGCCCACTTGGATCAAAAGGAATAAATCTACATTGAGGAAAATAAATCTGGAATCAGTATATGTTTTATGCTTGAAAAAAAAATAAAAAAAAAAATTAATCTTTATAATCACATAAAAAAGTAAAGAAATAACACTCGCGCTGAGATTGAGATACTAATACCGAAAAACTTATCAATAATCCAGGTAAAGAAATCAACGATTTAGAAAATGGAGGTTGGTTGGTTGGTTGATTTTTGACGTCCGATTATCTGCGCTAGGGATATAGGACCAGGGGGGAGTGCCCTTCGTGGGGGTCTTTCTAAGGGAACCTAACCCGTATTTACGCAAGGTTCGAAGAAAACCACGAAAACTCCGAACGGTTAGGCCGACAGCCGCGATTGGGTTCGAACCCAGCACCTGCCGTCTACCAGTTGAGAGGTCCGAACCTCTCGGCCACTGGTGGGGCTAGAAAATGGAGGATAGCTGATGGAGGATACCTGAGTATTTTAGGGAAACATGGGGGAGGGGGGGGGGAAATCAGACTAAATCGGCAAAGAATTCTAAAGATTTAGTCAGCACAATAAAAAATTATTCAAAAGTAATCATTTCACGTTGTTTATAGAGACTATATAAAGGCGAACACACACAGATTTAATAAGATGATTGACGAGAAATTATTTAGCTAATTTAAAACGAACAAGTCGGAGATTGCACGTCAAGCGTAGCAAATGAGATGCGTTCATATTATAATGCAATTTTAGAAATATCCAGATCTTGGTGTAATTGTATACAGCACTTCAGATCCAGTACAGTAGCCGAAATCTTTTGTATGTCCTTGAAATACTATCTGCTTTTGATTGTATAGGAACTAACTAGTAGTAAATCTTAGCAACGTTGGTCGATTTCATAAAATATGAAATAATTTAATATAATTAAAATGCGCCCCAATGTTTTTCCCTAGACCAATATGTAACGGAATACTTTTGTGTGGTCCTATAAATACTATCGGCTTTCGATTATATAGGAACTAACTTGTAGCGAATTTTAGTAATGTATATCAATTTCATAAAATATAAAATAGTTTAATACAATTAAAACGCGCCCAAACAATGCTTCCCCCAATATCATTATGCAATGGAATACTTTTGTGTGGTCCTGTAAATTAATAAAGAATGTTTTTTGCACCACAGATTGTACAGAAAGTATATTTAAGTATGTACTTCATAGACGCACATCAATTTTATTATGTTCGAAAGAGTGTAACATCATTAAATTAAAATGCATTTGAAACTATTTTTTCGCCAATCAATGGCCGTAATGTAACGGGATACTTTTGATTGTCTCCGAAATTAAACTATACTTCCGATTTTCATAAAATTTCAAATGACTCGACAAAATTATGCATTTGTTATATACTTTAAATTTCAAACGATTTGGTTGGCGCTCTGTTATTTGCGGACAGACGGACGGATTGAACGACGGCTATAGGTGCTATGCATTTATATAATTACGAACGCAGCACTTAAAAATAAATGCTTAAACTCGCACACTCTAACGTATCGCAAATTTATTTATAAAGAGGCACACTTGATATGAGAAAGCTCTTTATTAAAAAACTAGTATATAAACCAATATAAAAATCATCATTAAAATTAAAAGCACATGTAAGAATGGGCGAATTAGACATGCTTAATTATGCTTCATATTCGATATTGTATAATCCCATGGTCAATATATTCTGTGATAATCAATTGTAGCTTAACCCATATATCAAAATAATAATGGTTAATATAATGGTACGTATATGTGTGTGTGTGTGTGTTTTTCTGCAGAATATTTTAATCTGTAATTATGCAGAGAGGGTTGATGGAAAAGACACTTTTAGGGAAAAGATGTTGGAAGGGGAGATGGCAAAAGTAAAAAATGATTAATAAATATTCATAATTTAGCATCCTAACCATCATATGCTAATCCTATGTACTGAACAGATTTAAGAATCTCATTCTATGACATTTTATTTTTGTTAATAACTCTATACAAAACACAATCTCAAATTGAAAGAAAATATAATTTTCTTATAAAAATTGACTGTGTTTGGAAAGAAAAGATAATTTTCTTATAAAAATTGACTGCGTTTGGGAAGAAAAGGAAGGGATATCATAAATTATTCAAACATATGATTAAAAAAGAATAATTTTTTTTTTAAAGAAACATAATGTAGCATGTATCTAATAAAATAATTTTTCTCATATTAAAAGATTGAAAAGATAAACGCATTAAAGATTTTTTTTTAAACTCATATCAGAGAAAGAGGAAAAAACTAGTACTTGAAAAATGTCGATGAAAATAAGAACGATGATGTGATACAGATTTAATATACGTTAGAATAACTGAGAAGTCGGACCTTGGATAATGCACGTAATTATTCTCAATCGTATTTTTATTCTTTTAATATTTTACTTTACTAGAGAGTTTCAGGAGAGAAAAGAGGACAAGGGGGAGGGCTTATCACAAGATCGAAATTTATACAGATTAGTACTTTTGGAAAATGTGAATACAGCAAAAAATAAATAAATAAAAAATAAAAAAAAAATTATTGCAATGATTTAAATTACTACTATTAGTAATAATAAAATGAACAAAAGTGTGTATTAAACAACTGACGCAAAATATCTAACATTATTATTGTAGAATTAATATGGGAAAGGATCTATTCAACAGTTTTAACAGACTTTTTCAGCATGATGAAGGGTTTGTTTCAATAAAAAGCAAATCTCGACTGAATGAATAGCCAGGAAGATCTTGGGTTTCCCTATATTTTTTTCAATATTTACAGTTGCAAATAAAATAGGGCAAATGAGGTGAGGCGAAAAATCACTTAAAACAGGTGTGAGATTGCAAAAAGTCAAAATTAAAAAGCCGATTATCCGGGGCGATCAAGGTCATACTTTTTTCCCCCCTGCTTTCTGCAAAATTTCTCTAGGCATGATAGGATAAATTCAGCTAGATATCACAACCTAAAATAATAAAATAACCAGCAAATGTAAAGAGAGGAATCATAAAAATCAACTGCTACAAGAACCTAAAAAATTTCATTTCTAACGTGCGAGAATTCCGCGCATATATTTTGTCCCTTGAAAAACCTTCTTTATCTTCAGATTCCCTGAAGGTGGTAGAAAGGGAACGATTGCTCATTTTAACTTCTGGTGGTCGAAAGATTGCTCATTTTGTCTCCTGGTGTCCTCCAGAAGAGGAGTCCCATCCTCTCTCCACTAATTAGTCTGTTTTTAAAACTTTGACTTTAATTAATTTTATGCTGCTACTGGGCATATCATTCAATAAATAAAGAATTAAAAGTTGTTATCTAGGCTTTTAAAGACAATGGTACATAGGGTATGTCGTCCCTGTTATTATGTATGTTCAAACCACACGTGTCTTTAAAGGTTAAGATTTCGGTTAATTACAGATAATTTTTTTTTTTTTTCGAAAATCATTATTAACAATGCTTTTATACTTCTGCTACAACAGGTACTTTCTAGATCTCCTCAACACCTTTATTGAATGTCCGCAAATTGAAATATGTGTATAACGGAAAAGTGCGCTTTTCTCAAAAAGTATGTTACTTAGAGTAATCGCCATAGATTTCCTGCAAGATTTATCTTAACGTATAATACCTCATTTTTTTTCAGAATTTTCGTTTCAATAGATTCGGAAATATAGAGGGAGAGACGTATATTAATTATAAAACATATTTTAAACCGATTTCAGAAAATTGTTTCGTATGCGAATATGAAAGAACCTAAGTTCATTTTTCTACATAAAAAGATAAAACTGATATTTGAAAAATTAGTAGATTATTCCTCCAATATTATATTAAATTGTGGGCTGATATCCTTATTTCAAGTTCGGAGAATTTTTTTTTTTCCCTATTGGATTTGAGCTAGTTTCGGACCTGCAGCTAACAGAACCTTTATTTTGCAATTCACATACATTTGATGTCTGAATTTAAAAAACTATTAAAAGTAATGAATAATATAAATTAAGACAGACTTGAATACATTTTTAAAAATAAATATAATTTACATACAAAAAATAAAACACTAAAAAAACTAACTTCGGGAAACGTTTACTCTTGTATTTTTAAATGTTTTTTAGTGTTTTTTTTTTTTGTATATAAATTTTATTTTATTTTTTTTTTTTTTAATGTATTAAAGTCTGTCTTAGTTTATATTATTCAATCTTTTAACAGAACCTTTAGTTCCTCCAAAATAGAATCGAGTTTTAGTCCGAAAAGAACGATTAAAAAAAAAAAAAAAGAAAAAAAAAAGAAAAAGAATTTGAATTATCAAAGGGAGGGGAGGGGCGGTACTTGTGTGTTTATTTTCAATATTCCGCCCGAAATTAATTCAATTACGTTTTATTTATAAGCCTGAAAATTATTTTATATCATTAAATTTTGCCCTAAAATAATCAGCTAGTTCATAACAAGCATTATTATAACGTAATAGAAGTTAACTGAAAAGACATCCATAGTTAAATGTCAAGAGAACACAGCACATATAAAATTTCATCCCTAACTCCACGTTTCTCATGTAACAATTAATTAATTCCCGATTCAGAGACTTATCTAAATAGAAACTGACAGAAAACGATGTCCTCGTTAAAGCCGCGAACACTTTTGCAATCTTCACAATTCACCGAAATCTCTTATTATAATGTTCTTGAATGCCAAGGTGACATCTGCAAACGACCGCAGAGAATTAGCCCTTGTAACCAAAAATTTCAAACGGACAGGAGCAATATATCTCCATTTAATAGCTACGTGAAGCATACTGTGTTACATAAATATTGTCAAGTTATAAGCTTACTTGATGCTGACTTTTTGAAGCAGAATAACTGCATTTGGAGATAAATTAGCTCAAAAATATCATTTATCTTACATATTTATTGTTGATGTTAGCTGCTCTTAAAGATATCCTTTTCAAATTGAAAATTTTCATGCAACATAAATTTATATTAAAATAATTAAAAGTCAAATAGATGTGAAGACCAGTGATATACGTAATTTGAAATAAACTTTGGCATTGTATTATGAAAGATGGATTTCTTACATTCGTATTTTTAGAAAAGGGCAGATTTAGTATATAAATTAAAATTTAATATACAATGAGCAAAAAAGGGATTTACAGACCAGGTGAATTTGTTGAATTAGACATAAAAAAAAAAAAGCTACGAATGAAAAATATAAAACATATTTACAAAAGAAATGAACACATTTAATATTTCAATTTAGATTTATATTAAAAAATATGAAAATATAAAAAATGTAGGATTTGTGATGCCAAAAAAGGAAGTACTTGCACAGTAGCAGTGGAAATGAAAATATAGTACATATTATAAAACAGCATCAGCATTTACAAGTATTACTATTAGTATTACTACTAGTATTTACTACTATTTTTTACTAGTAAGCATATCCTTTGTTTTAATTAAAGAGCGCAATCATATGGTCATTCAATCGATCAATTTGCGATACGAATCGCAGCCGAGTTCTGTTAGAAATTTTCTTTGGGATTAGGTCTGACTGGTGTTTGCAATCGGTTTTTTACATTATACATCAACGATAATCATGTAATGTTTACCATATATATGGGATCATTATCTTGTTAAAAATAATGTGAAACAGCAATTTTCAATTTTAGAGCACTATTAAATAAATTATTTCACAATGAGCCACACATATTGGTGTTTATGAATATTGGGAAGAATTTTGATGTTAAATTATAAAACAACAGAAGGAAAAGTCTGGCAGCATGCAATAAAGCGATAAGTGAAATATTGGCTGAGACCTATGAAAAAAATAGTCAGCTACTGAAAAATGGCACGTGAGAAGCAAGTGACTTGAAGGTTATGTATTTATTCTTTTCCTAAGAGAATTATTATGAAAATATGCATGAAAATCATTTAGCCAGGTGAAAAGTGGAGAAAAATTGTCACAATTAAATTAATGAAGTGGGTGGATTTATCTAAATGACTACAATAAAAAAATTATCGATTTATTACTGGGAAAGAGGACAAAAAAAAAAAACCTTGCAATTTTGTTCAAATACTGCAAGGAAAGTCTCTCTAAAGAATTTATGGTGATCGCTGGTATCTCTTACAACAAAAAATTAAAGGATAAAAAAGCTGAAAAAAAATTTTTCAAAAAATTTTTTACTTATTATTAAAAAAAAAAAAAAAAAAAAAAAAAAAAAAAAAAAAAAAAAAAATTTAATTCCTAATGTTAAAGAAAAAAATTCTAAAACTTTTTTTTTACGGTCGTTAAAAGTGTTGAATTTCAACAGGATAAAGCGAGAGGCCATACATACAAAAGTCACATTTCTCGAAAAACCGACAAACGAAATCGGAATCAAACGTATAATTACTGTTTAATCAGATTTCAGCTAAGTTCGCAGATGTTCACCAATGGATTACTGTGCCTTTAAATCACTAAAACAAGTTCATGCCAAACGTCGACCAACTACTTTGAAGGTACTCTGAAAAATGTGTGGTGGAGGAATGGAACAACATTCCACTTCAAGTTTTACAAAAAGCCCATATTATCTTAGAAGCCCCGCTACAATATGATAGTACACAATAAGGACTACCAAACTGAACATATTAAAAAAAAATGTTTTAATTCACGTTTTTTTGTCAAAATCGTTACCAATATAAACATCCCCTCTGAACATTGTTTGGCATTTATATTGCTTTCAATAAAAGCATTTCACCAACTTCATTAATAGACAAAGAGATGCATCTCAAGTCATTATATGCCCACCACCAAGTTTTACAGTTGGTTTAATTTTAAGAGATATGTTTAACTTACGCTAGAAACTTTTCACTCCAACTGAGACAAAAAGATTTAACTTATTTTCATAAGAAAAAAAAATATCCAACATTTTCCTGAAAATACAATAATTTGCTGGTACAATCAAGCTTTGACAAAAAGAAGTTTTTTCAGCCTATTTTTTTCACTAATAATTTTTTTTTTTTTTTTTTTCATCCCTGTAGGCTCTTTCACTAATATTTGCATCATGAGGGGTATTTCTAATATACTTTATGGTGTAATTATTGTTCCAGAGTTGAAACGATATCAACAGCCAACTCTCGACCACTTAAAAAGTTTTAATTATGACTCCTTTTTGCCTTAAATTTAACTTTATTGGAAACCCTGTTTGCAGTTTGTTTATCATCGTGTCAGTCGCTTTTTAGGTGCGTTCGTAATTATATAATACGTAGCACCTATAGTGGTCGTTCAGTCCGTCCGTCTGTCCGTCCGTCTGTCCGTCCGTCCGTCTGTCCGTCCGTCCGTCTGTCCGCATATAACAACGCAAAAACTACCCAACCGAATCGTTTGAAATTTAAAATACATAATTATTACATAATTTTGTCGAGTCATTTCAAATTTTATGAAAATCGGATGCATAGATCAATTACAGGGGCAATAAAAAGTATTCCATTACATTACGGTCAATAGGGAAAAAAGTTTCAAATGCATTTTAATCGTTTGAAATTTAAAATACGCAATTATTACATAATTCTGTCGAGTTATTTCAAATATTTTGATAATCGTGTGCATAGATCAATTACAGGGGCAATCAAAAGTATTCAATTACATTATGGTCAATTAGGAAAAAGTTTCAAATATATTCTATACGTTTGAAATTTAAAATACATAATTATTACATAATTTTGTCGAGTTATTTCAAATTTTATGAAAATCGGATGCATAGATCAATTACAGGGGCAATCAAAAGTATTCCATTACATTACGGTCAATGGGGAAAAAAGTTTCAAATGCATTTTAATCGTTTGAAATTTAAAATACGCAATTATTACATAATTCTGTCGAGTTATTTCAAATATTTTGTTAATCGTGTGTATAGATCAATTACAGGGGCAATCAAAATTATTCAATTACATTATGGTCAATAGGGAAAAAGTTTCAAATATATTCTATGCGTTTGAAATTTAAAATACATAATTATTACATAATTTTGTCGAGCTATTTCAAATTATATGAAAATCGGATGCATAGATCAATTGCAGGGACAATCAAAAGTATTCCGTTACATTATGGTCAACGGGAAAAAATGTTTCAAATACATTTTAATCGTGTTACACTCATGCGAACTTAATAAAATTTATATGCAACTATAAAGTACATATTATAATGTACATCATACATAATTTGTGGTGCAAAGAACATTTATTATTGATTTACAAAGCCACACAAAAGTATTCCATTACATAATGGTATAGGGAGAACATTGTTTGATGAGCGTTTTAATTGTTATTCACTATTTACAATTTTATGAGATTGATATATGAAAGTAATATTTTTAAAACTTCGTTATCGTACGAACGCACCTAATTTGCTACGCTTCACGTGCAATTTCCAACTTGTTTCTTCTTTATTAGATAACGAACACTATAACACAGTAAGATAATGGATCATAGAGAAATTAAGAAATATATTTGAATTGAGTTACAGCAAATTCAAGATTGAAAATCGGTGGATTTATGGGACTGAGACGTCAAATACCTTAAAAAATGGGTTTTTTTTAAATCATGGATTAAAAAATAAAGTTCTACATGTAACAAATGTATGTACTTTATGTACCCTTTAACTCTCTGACACTGATTATTACCAGCTTACAACATAAATAAATATTTAAATTACATTAAAAGGGAAAAGTGTTTTTTGTATTTTTGTGATTTTGTATGTGATTTTTTTTTCCATGTAACGGTATAATTTGTGCAAATCTGTAATTTAAAAAATGATAGTGTAAGTATTACTGCATCTTGTTGAACAGAAAAAAAAAATAATTATACCTTAGGATATTTTTGTAAAGAGGGGAAATGTATAATAAAAATATGGAGATTTCTAATAAGTGAAATTCATCTTAAAGAGAATATGTAATAAATATTAAAATAGTTTCAGTATATAAAACCAAGTGCTTTATTTATCATCACACAAAATTTCAAACATTTTCATCAGTTTTTATTATTTTTATTTTTATTTACCAAAGTGAATACCTTAAAACTTTCACGAGGAAAATGTATATTTGTTTGTATATTTTAAATAATAATTATATATTTTGAAGTATATATTTTGAATTTAACTTTAAACCAAACAGTATTTTAATAATAATAATAATAATATTCATTAAGTTTTTTTTAACTACGATACAAAAATCTTTATGATGCATCGACATTTGAACGAGGTATGAGGCTTTAAAAAAATAACCTTAATTTCGAACTTTTAAATTATCGCAGACGCGTCCAATCCTATTTATTTTTAGACCGCTTTAAAAAAGAATTTGTGCGATTCATGGTTTATAGTTAGTAATAAACTGAAACGTATTTCAATCACATAAAGTTACAAAAAATAAAATAAAATTGTTTTGGGATATTTACTAAATTTAACATTCAAAATAAAAGCCATTAAGAGACGTTAATTCGAAAATCAAACAAAGTGTGATAGTTGTATTTTTAGATTTGCTTGATTTTTTGATATGTGAAGTAGATCGATCATATTTAATGAATAATCTGCAATTTTGAAGCCCTGAAAAAATTTCCTCTTTCCTATAGATAATGTCAAAATTCAAAGTTGTGAAGGCCATTTTTCATGAAAAGTAAAATGCTGGTATATTTGGAGCAGTATATCTCTCGCAAGCAACAGCATCCTAAAACTCTTTTGGCATAAACTGTTAGTATAACCCTACCTGCTTATTAAAATGTATTCGTTTCCATGGGGTATTGTTACATTACATTGTTATGTTGCCACAAAGTATAGTCAAAATGACCTTTTTGTCCATTTTCCGCTCTTAATATCTTATTTAAGTAATAGTACCCCCAAACTTTTTCTTATAGAATATGAAAGTACACTACTAGGACAGACTAAATAATACAGTACTGCACGGAGATATTGTTGCTGTTAGTAGACATAATCTGTTAAATATGCAAATTTTTCAAAATACACAACATTTCAATTTGCATTATCTAAAAAAAGCGCCACGTTTGAATAAAACAAATTATCTCACACAATAGTTAAACATATGTACAAAAGCATGGAAAAGAAAAAGAAGTGGGGCCTCGTGATATATTTAGGCAAAAAAAATGACAAAATTTTCAAATAAACAATTTCGATGATAAAATTTCTTCCCTATCAGAAAATGAAAAATCCTAATTCTCTTTCCATGTTTTTTTTTCCCTGTGAGAAAATGAAATATCCCCTTTTTGCTGCAGCTTCCGAAAGCGAAATAGGATTTTTCATTTTCTCTTATGGTAAAAATGTGATAATGGACATTACTTTTCATCTAATTTTTGTAATTTTTTTGACTGAAAACATGGCGAGGCCCCACTTCTTTTTTTTTTTTTTTTCCATGTTTTTGTACATATGCTTAACTATTGTGCGAGATACTTTGTTTTATTCAAACGAGGCGCTTTTTTTAGATAATGCTAATTTAAATGTTGAAGACTTTGAAAATTTTGCAGTAGATTAATAATAGATTACATTCCACTTACAGCAACAATATCTCCGTGCAGTACTATATTATTTAGTTTGTCCTAATAGTGTACTTTCATATTTACAAGAAAAAGTTTGGGTACTATTGCTTAAATAAAATTTTAAGTGCGGGAAAAAAAAAAAAAACGTTATTTTGATTGTAATTTGTGGCAACATAACAATATAAAGTAACAACGCCTCAAGGAAACAAATAGATTTTATAAGCAGATAGGGTTATAATAACAGTTTATGCCAAAAGAATTTTAGGATGTTGTTGCTTGCGAGAGATATAGTACTCCAAATATACCAGCATTTCACTTTTCATGAAAAATGACCTTTACAGCCTTGAACTTTGACATTTTCTATAGAAAAGAGAAATTTTTTTTCAGGGCTTTAAAATTGCAGATTATTTATTAAATATGATTCACTTCGCCATAAAAAATATCAAGGCAATTAAAAAGTACAACTATCAAAACATCACTTTTTTTGTCTGAATTTCAAAATAAGGGCTCTTAACGATGACTTTTTTCATTTTCTTTTTTATTTGTTTGAGAGAGGAAATCGCATTGAAATTTTTAAATACAACATTGCATATAAAAACTGTTTGTTAAACATTCTACAAATATTCTATAAATTTAAATAAAGTAGCTAGGAATTTCATTGAATAAATTATCAAAATCACTTTTAACATAATTTTCAACTGCATTAATATATAACAACTTAAAAATTTTAATAAATTTCTTAAGAAAAACAACCAGACAATGAAACTTAGTATCGAATGCACAATAACATAAAAAATACGCCATCATAACATACACATTTTCAAGCTCTCGTTATTACACTTTTGAGGTAATTTTAAGGCAGTTAAATTCCATTTCAAAAGCAAGCCAAACTAAGAAAACCACATTTCATGAATACATAATATAAAACGTTTAGATACAATCAGTAAACAGCTTTCCGCTTTAAATACCTATCATGAAATTTCATAGATAAAAGAAACTAATAACAAGATATATTTCAGGAATGTTTATATAAAAAAATATTACATAAAATATCCAGAAATAACTACAATTGCTGAGAATATAAGAAAATAATTAAAAATAAATATATATCTCTTATATATAATAAAAATGGGAATCTCGTTCAGGCAGCTTATAACTGGTGTTCTGCCGAATGAATTTTGATGGAACTTGCACTTTAGATAGGTAAAATTTCAGGGAAGGTTTTGGGTTTTACCGTATCACATATCATTCTTTGTAGATTAGTTATACAATTATGATGGAAAATTCTGTTACTTTGGCCGAAAAGGTTACTATTTGTTATTTTTTATTAGTGTTAATTAAAGAATAGAAATGGTTATACATCTCAAAAAAGAAAAGAAACAACTGTTTCTATTTTTATCTTAAAAAACAATTTTAACAACTGAAAATATTATAAACGAAAAATATTTAAACGTGAAGAGGAAAGTTCATTATGCTTAAAAAATATATAAGCAATGTGAAAAATTGCAGTGAAAACGTTAGTTGGCGATCTATCTTTTGCATCAGGTTAAAAAAAAAAAAAAAAAAAATGCAGCTGAAAATTTTATCAGATAATACCCGACTAAACTATTTTGATTTTCATTTTGCAAGGGGGGAAGCATAAAATAAAGAATGCTTTTAAAAAATATTTTAATTTATACTTGTTGAAATAATTCCCCTCCCCCTCTCTCCGAAAAAAAAAATAATGAAAGATGCATTATGCTTTTGGTGAGTTTTTGAAATGCAATATACTTAAAATAGTAGATACGAAGTACATATACCTAGGAAGATGAAAAAAAAATCTTGGCATTCTTAGTAATGAAAAATCTTTTCAACGACGGAGCAATTTTCTACGCCAATTGGTATGAATTACAGAACAATACAAGAGTAGAAAATAAAGTATTTTAGACATTCATATTTTTGCTTCGGTGAAACGGCGAATTTGTATTAAGGTTATTTTCAGATTGTGCTCCTTAAATATTTTTTTTGCATGAGTTTTGAGAAGTATGAAGTAGAAAGGAAAAGAAAGAACCAAAAAATAAATTTTAGTTATATAAAATTTTTAATGTATGTTTGAAAAGTAACTGTGTTATAATGTATAAAATTATTGCTATACAACTCTTAAGTGCGGTTGTGATTGAGTGACCTTTGTAATAAAGGCACTCTGGCATTTTTGAGGTCGTGACGTCAATGATTTAGCATGTGTAAGTGTGAAAGCGACATCTATCCTCTCTGTTACTTTAACTTTCTAGAGCGTGTGTGTCTCTTTCGGATTCTACAGTTATGTCGCGGTTAGTAGTAATATGTAAATTTGAAGTATCTCAGTTTGCAGCATATAAAAGCTTGGAGTTTGAGTGTGTGTAGAGTGTGTCTCTAGCGGCATAGCCAGCTAGTGGCGTATAGCAGGGTGTGTCTAGCGAAGTGTGTCTAGCGATATTAGCCAGCTAGGAGTGTGTGTAGCGGCATTGGACAGCTAGTAGTGAATCTAGAGCAAGCGATATCAAGTACTGGCGAGCTTCCAGTGAGTTGACAAGGAGTTTTGGAATTCGACTCGAGAAGTTGGCCGGTGGTAAGAAGTTAATAGTAATTACGTTGATTATCTCAAAGTTAATAAAGAATATCTACAGCCACGGGCTGTCTAATAAGATTTTATTTAGCAGCTTAGCTGAAGTTAAAGGAGAAGCAAACTGAAGTGCCCCGATTGAGTTAGTGCCGGAGCTGTGAGTATGAGTTTAATCTTTTAGCATTGTTACCAGTTGTTAAAATTACAGACTTGCTCCACTCCCCTTGAGCCCTTATCGTTTTAAATAAACTGTTTTTATCTTAGTTCCTGAGTTATGTCTGCATTTAACCCCCAGTACGAGCACCCAACCGTTACAAATGGCACCCACCGTGTGTTAACCGTTACACGGTTAACGGTCTCACACAGACAGTTGCTTCTTTCAATTTTCAAAGTTTAATTTGTAATTTTCAGTACTACAGATACGAGTGAAATTTTGTTTTATTTAAAGCTCTAGTACTATCTCTAGAGATTTCTGAATAGGTGAATTTTAATTATAAACAGAACACGGTAGTAAAAATTTCGAGACGGGAGACGGACGTCACAGATTTTCTTTTTCATTGAACCTTTATTTTGCTTCCTTCCTATTACGTTTAGCTCTTTATTTCTTAATACAAAACGTTATGATTACTATTAATAAAAATCTATAAAGTGCCTAAAAACGTTACAGTTAAGTAATTAATTAATTAACGCCTCAATTGTAAAAAATATTTTATCTGCAGATTATATTTAGACTGAAATATTTGTCACAGACACTTGGAGAATTTTCTGCTACTGGGTAATAGGCTTCTACAAAAAGTATAGTACAGAAACCGTATTCCATGAGTTAACAGAGCATTTTAATCATCTTTCGAACAAGTTTCTCCGATACCGCTCACAATAACTATGCAACAATTTCTGTCACAGTAATTAATGGTTGAAAAACTATTTCTTGAGGTGTCTGGGACTAAAAATTTTCAGCTTCCTTTAACAATCTGTGAAGAACTAACAAAATTTTCACTGAGCATAGAGAAATTATTCGCTCAAAAATATTAAACACTTCTAATGCTACTCTAATCGCAATATTAGATTATCAAAAAGAGAACATGATTACATAATGACATAATTAATCCTCAGATTTAATCCTCCGCCTACCAGACAGACCTAATGGAACCGACAGGAAAAAATAAATTAGTTCAAATATAACAAAATCCAACTGAATGTGACAAAAATGTTTTGTAAGCTCATAATTTGAGATTAAAATTCGTAAAAATCTAGAAACATTTAAAAAGAATATCAATTAAAAACTAGTAAATTTTAACTGTGATTATTGTAATATTTGTATGCTGTTTTTTATTTTCCTTTTAAGAGGGTTAAGTAAGGCCTTAAGTTTTGAGAATACTTTAAACAGAAACTTATTAGTAGAATCCTGAATGATTTTTTTTTTTTTTTTAATTTAATGAAGAGATAAGTTGTCTACTTCAGAGAACTCAGGAATGCTTTCCTTTGGTCCAAATGAGATCAAATTTGAACTACAGATAGTTCAAATGATACGTTTCATATTTACTAAAAAAAAATTACAAAAATTAAAAATACAAAATTTTGCCACTAGAGGACGTTGTGATACACTTAAACACTAGCGACGAAATTTTGTAATTAAGTAAATATCAAGCCCACTATTTGAATTATCTGTAGTTCAAATTTGATCTCATTTAGACAAATAAAGGGCATTCTAATAGACTCATATTCTAATCAGGTTTGAGTTTTTGACGTCAAAAAAGAGTTTTTGACATGACAAAGGTTTAAACCGGTTAAAACCGCCAAAAACCTGTCAAAAACCCATAGTCACAATCTGCTGCGGTGCATTAGAGTTTGTTTAGGAAACAAATTTTAAAACTAGTAACAGTTGCCATACATTATGTTGAAATTTAATAATATTATAGTTAATTAGCAGGTCTTAAAATATTTTTAATTAATAAAAATTAAGGTAAAAATAGCAATTTCAAATCTCAGAAATTTTATCTCAAAATGGACATGCAGAAATATTTACCCAAGAATTATGTTAAAATATCTTGTCTATTTATTATTATTATTATTTTAATACTTAAAAAATGTAAAGTTATTTAGTGTGCATTTTGACATCAGTTAATATTTATAAGGAAGAAGTTAAGTGTTACAAATGCAGGATTTTCAAAAGTGTCGAACTTAATACATGTGTTTAATATATATATATTTTAATGCTATACACATTATATACATAGTATCCGGTAGATTAATTTGAATTTAAATATAATGCATATTTATTATATTTATGATTATTACGCATCATTATAAACCATTTTTATCTCTAATCCCCTCCCCTCCCTAACACACACACATTAATAGTACTACAAATACAAATGTTTACTTTGAAAGCAAGATAAGGCAAGAAGTAATTTTTCAACAACTGAATACTTAAGAAAAAAAAATAAAGTATTCAGTGGAAAAAAACAAATTCATATAACTATTTGTATAAGCTTATTTTTCAGCGTTGTAAATAAATAGGCTGAATATTGTAAACAGATATTCAGATATTATAGAAAAGAGTTAATTTTTTATTATCTTTATGTTAGTTAAAAATTCCAAAAATGACTGACGATTTAAAATTTACCGATTTTTCTGAAAAACTAACTAACAATTGTAAAAGTCAAAACAGAAAAAATATTACACTGATCTATGAAATATTTCTATAGCACAAAATATTATGTAGTTTTTATTATTATTATTATCTAATTAAACACACAATTAAAAAAAACATTTATTAAATATTTCCAATTAATTTGATTACATAATCAAAATCAATTCAAATGAAAATTATCAAAGTAGAAATTTAGTTCAATAATCAAATTCATTTGCCTGCGTAGCAAACGGTAGCACATAACCAGTTTTGAACATTTTTCTGTTCCTAATCAATTGTGGGGTTTTGAATGAATTAGTCCAAAAATGGAAAACATTTGTTCTATTGCAGCAGAACTGGCAGGGCATGATAAAAATTGTTCGGCTAATTCTACCAAATCAGAAATTAGACCAGAGATTAGAAAAATTTGCATTTGTTTATAGCCTTCTAGTATTTTGTTTACTATTCAAAATGCTTCTGCAAAAATTTTAATTTATTTTTTCTAGGTCATATTTAGAAACATTTTCTTTATTAAAAGCAAATAAATTTTACTTAATGTATGTAGATATACATATGTAAATAAATATTTTTATTTACATATAAATATAGGTTTTTGACAGTTTTTGACATTTTTGACATGACGATTTAAACCATGGTTAAAACCGTCAAGAACTGTCGCATGTCAAAAACTTGCCAACCCTGATTCTAATGGACGCATTTCTAATAAGACACCCCTGAAGTGGGCAATTTATTTTTTTAGTCTCCGCATGGTTGTGTTGGTGTGTTATAATTGTTTCCCGAGTACTGGATGTGCCGTATTCCACTGTGCTGAAAATCTTACTGTGCATTTTGCATTGTTATTGAGCAGTTTTACTTTTTAAAATATTACTAGCAGCCTTCGCCCGCTACGCTAATCAGGTTTTTTTTTAAGAAACTTTGAATCAAACGAAATTTTTATATCATAGTAATTTTTAGTTTTATATCGTACCTTAGACTGTCTGTCATCGGTGAAAAATCAGTCATCTAAACGGAAAGTTCAATGTTAGTCACCAATGAATGACGTAGCGCTCAACATATTAACAATTTTAATCACATAAAAATTCATTCAGTGGAACTTTTAAAATAAAGCCAAACTTTTGTAATTGGGTTCTTCTGATAAAAAACATTTCCTAAGTATTCAATTAAACAACATAGAATGCTATATTTCATTTGTTACAAAATTTCTGAAAAATCATCTAACTAACAAAGTAAAATCCATTAAAATCTATCTTGTAGAACTTAAGTTATAAGCGGCCGCAATGAAATTTCACTTTGCGTTTTTTATATATTGAGATAATTAAATATAGCTTACATAATCATGTTAACCTGATTATAGAACTCTCTTTCAAAATAATAGGTTCAATAGATTTTTTTGTGCTGTGATTAACGGCATTCGATGGTATCAGAAGTATTTTTACCCCAATTTTCAAGATTTTAGGTTCGGCAGATTTTTTTTGTACTGTGATTAATATGAAATCCAGACTTTCTTTTATATATATAGATAAGGATTGAAAATTTCAAATTTTTGCGTCGAAGACACCGCCAAATCAGGAAAATGTGGAAGTATCTCGCGAACTACTGAACTTAAAAGAATTTGCTTGGTACCATTCGATTCAGCATGAAAAAATACACTAAAATATTTTATCAAATGAAAAAAAAACTACAAAAGCCGATTTTTAAGGAATTTTTTTAAAGTTTGTTCTTTTTTAACCCCCCTTAGGGGTGGAATTTTTGAAAATCCGTTCTTAGCGGCACTCGATGTTATCAGAAGTATTTTTACCCCGATTTTCAAGATTTTAGGTTCGGCAGATTTTGTTGTGCTGTGATTAATACGAAATCCAAACTTTCTTCTATATATATAGATAAGGATTGAAAATTTCAGGTTTTTGCGCCGAAGAAATCGCCAAATTTGGAAAATGTAAAGTATCTCACGAACTAATGGATTTAAAAGAATTTGCTTAGTACCATTCGATTCAGCATGAAAAAATACACTAAAACAAGTTGAATGTAGATTCGGCCATTGCAGGATTCAATTTCGCCTCCGATTAGAAAAAAAAAAAAAAAAAAAAAAAAAAAAAAATCGATAGAGGTTTCTTAGAAGGGCGACCCCCTTTAGATTGCAATGAACTAACTTCATTTTTCTTGTGTTTATCAATATAATAGCAAACAGAACGGCGTGAAATATCGAATTGAACAGCAATTTCTCTCTGAGACATTGGAATTGCGGAATAATAAAGCGATACAATTTGACGTGCTACTTCTTCTTTGACTAGATTCATCAAAAACGGATTTTTTCTTTAGTTTAAACGCTTTTTTATAGACTCTGAGTAAAAGGAAATACAACTTAACAATAAAACGAGTGGAATCCCGTCGAATTCGACGAATGAAATGTTTAAAAGATCCGATCAATTTGGTTTAAAATAAAGCAAAAGTAATTACATTATTGAATCAATATATAATAAATATATTTACAAACTAAATGTCAAGTTTGCCAGTTACAATTTTTCATGCAAATATTCGCACATCTTCAGTTAAAATTGTAATCTGAGTGCCGGCGAAATACAGAAAT
Organism: Maratus speculifer; assembly: GCA_964019185.1. NCBI lineage: Eukaryota > Metazoa > Arthropoda > Arachnida > Araneae > Salticidae > Maratus > Maratus speculifer. The sequence continues at coordinate 195,691,576 of OZ025296.1, read as the reverse complement.
TTTAATTTATATGCACTCACAAAAAAATAGTTTTATTAAAAAAAAAAAAAAAAAAAAAAAAAAAAAAAAAAAAAAAACTAATTTCATTTTTACTGTGACGTTATTTTCACTAACTGAAGTAATCTGAAAGTAAAATCGCAATCTCAGTGTCCATTATGAAAAGAAATATTGAAATGTAACATCGGGTACTACTAGGTTATCCCGTCGACCAAAAAAATATCGCCAAACTATAAGATTAAATGCATTCAATACGATTCATGTGTTTAAAATGTCATTAAGTGATTTTTATTTCGACTTTTTATTAATATTTTTAATATTCTACTAATATTTTGTTTTTTCGTTATTTAAAATAAAAATTATGTCAATATGTATAATTTGGCTATTAGTTTGGCGATTTGTATAATTTGGCGAAATTGGTCGATGGGATAACAGAGTAGTACCTAATATCGTTATGAGTAAAAATGCGATGTTTTAAATAGTGACGTCATTTTCTCTTCAAAGGTTTTTTTAAAAGTTACTTTTATTAGTAATATGAAAAAGGCATCCGTTATAATAATGTAATTCCCATTTATTTGGTTGCTGAATGACATCATTTTCCTCATTTGAAATTTTTCTTATTTTGCTTTAGACATTAATTTTATCATAAATTATTTTCTGTTATTTTATTTGCATTATTAATATTATTTCTCAGTAAATATATATTTCTTATCTCGATTAGTATATAATTATAAGCAATCATTTTGGAAAACAAATTTTTAGCATCGGGAGAAAAGCTAAACTAAGATGCCACCATTTTGAAGAAATATCGTAAACAAGCATTTAAAATTAAAAATAAAATATAAAAATGGAAATAAATTAAAAAATAACTAAAATGGGCACAACTACAAATAAATAGCTTTCATTTAAAAAAATAATTATCAAAATCGGTTGAGTAGAAAATTCAGGGCTGATGACACGACATTTTTTAGCTTGTCTGAAAGAAATAGCATCGGAGGCTAATATGATATCAGTTGAAGAACAACTACATAAGCCAATGTTTAAGGAATTTTTTAAAAGTTCGTTCTTTTTTTTTACCCCCTTTAGGGGTGGAATTTTCGAAAAAATTTTCTTAGCAGCACTCGATGTTATCAGAAATATTTTTACCCCAATTTTCAAGATTTTAGGTTCGGCAGATTTTTTTTGTGCTGTGATTAATATGAAATCCAGACTTTCTTTTATATATTTAGATAAGGATTGAAAATTTCAGGTTTTTGCTCCAAAGAAATCGCCAAATTTTGAAAACGTGAAGTATCTCACGAACTAATGGATTTAAAATAATTGGCTTAGTACCATTATATTCAGCATGAAAAAATACACTAAAATATGATATCAGTTGAAAATTAACAACAAAAGCCGATTTTTAATTAATTTATTTAAAGTTCGTTCTTTTTTTTTAAAGAACCTTAGGGGTGGAATTTTCGAAAATCCCTTCTTAGCGGCACTCGATGTTATAAGAAGTATTTTTACCCCAATTTTCAAGATTTTTCGCTCGGTAGATTTTTTTGTGTCGTGATTAATACTAAATCCAGACTTTCTTATATATATAGATAAGGATCTTATCTATATATGATATCTATATATCTACGATTCTTATATATAGATAAGGTTTGAAAATTTCAGGTTTTTGCGCCGAAGACACCGCCAAATCAGGAAGCTGTGAAGTATCTCGCGAACTACTGAACTTAAAAGAATTTGCTTGGTACCATTCGATTCAGCATGAAAAAATACACTAAAACATTTTATCAAATGAAAAATAACTACAAAAACCGATTTTTAAGGATTTTTTTTTTTTAAAGTTCGTTCTTTTCTTTACCCCCTTTAGGGGTGGGATTTTCGAAAATCCCTTCCTAGCGGCACTCGATGTTATCAGAAGTATTTTTACCCCAATTTTCAAGATTTTAGGTTCGGCAGATTTTTTTGTTCTGTGATTAATATGAAATCAAGACATTCTTTTATATATATATAGATTTATTATTTTAAATTATTTGTTGAATTAAATGTTTTAGGTGTATCACAGCGGCCTTAGCGGCAAAATTTGCATTTTTATTTTTTTATTTATTTATTAAGCGTATCACATGAATTATCTGTAGCTCAAATTTGATCTCATTTGAACCAATAGAACGCATTCTAGAGTCCTCTAAAGTGGGCAACTTACTTCTTGACCACCCTATGCAAAGAGGGAAAAAAATCGTATATTTTAACAAGTAATTTATGATAATAGCAGAAATCAAGCTTCAAAGGCATGCGTTTTCTAAATTGCTTATTTAGACGCCATCTTCACCTTAATAAACTGAGAAATTTTGTTACAGTATTCTAAAGTGTTGATAAATGTTTCAGAATTATGCTGTACGCATGATTTTTCTTTCTTGATAATATCAGTACGATATGCATAAATTTAAATTCATATGCGAAAAAAATAACTTCAAACATTTAATTTAAAATTTAATGTTATATTACTGCTGCTAATTACAGTAATGTTACAATTTTTCAATAAAAAGTTCTTCCTAGAGAATTTATCAAACTAAAAAGACAGCTTAAAATACGGATAAAAATTAAATTAAATATCAGAAAACGATATATCAAAACACAGTCAATACTCGAATTAAATCGATAGAAGACTGTCTCAGACAAACTTCGGCAATTAATATTCGTGAAATTTTGATGCACATATATTGCAGTGGATAAAACTATCAATAACAGGAGAGAATATTTGAGGTTGCTGAATGATTACATTACATAAAAGGGAAATACAGTCGAGCCTCTATATAACGAAATCCATCGTTCCAGTAAAAAATTCGTTTATATAGAGAAATTCGATGTATAGAGTATGATGTTAAAAATAGTATTTAATGTGTAAATTTTGAACAAATATTATTTTTGATCTTTTTAATTAAGAATTTGAAATGTTTAAAAGTATATATTAACCTAACATTTTATTTCTTACTTATTTAAGCAGTTTCAAAAAAGAGAAAAGACATTTATTTGAAAGCTTAATGAAAATCAAATGAGGAAGACTTACATAAATTTCAGAGGAAGAAATCTGTAATTTTTTGTTGTTTTGATTTTAAAATTACAATTGTTACGCTCTCAAAAAAAATTCTCAAATTTTAGCAAGGAATGAAAAATTGTAGTTGATATTTTCCTCCATTTGAAGGTCTCTCTTATGTGCTCTCATTGATTCTCTCTTATATGTGTAACAATTCAATTGACTGTGTTTTGAGAAGGATGTTGAAAGGTGTGTGGGAGGTGGGATGAACTTGTTAGATTTAAAGAATAAGGAGAGAAGTAATATTTATAAGAAAAAAACCCTCTCCACTGAACGATAAATAAAAAATAAGTGATGGAAAATTGATTCCATATGACTTCGAAGCTTTTTTAAAACTGAATAAATTAAGATCAATTTATGAAAAAATTCGTTATATGGAGATAGATATTTCGCTATATAGAATCTGTTTTTAATGTAATCATGCGAAAAGGGGACCGTTCTTACTAAAAATTCGTTATATGGAGAAATTCGATGTATGGAGTTTCGTTATATAGAGGTTCGACTGTACTTTTATAAAAAGAGAGTTCTTCGACTGTATGATAGCAGATCAATAAAAGCGTTGTTTTCTGTGTATTAACTTTTTATTGCACCATGTGCCATATCTGGCACGTACCTAAAAACATTTTAACTTCCATTGTGTGCCATGGCTTTGGTCAATATGATCTCAGTCCCTGATCAGGAACAGACCAAAAGAATTGAGTGACACTTATTTGCCCATGTCTGATGGCTGCACTATCAAAAATTTAGAATTTGTTTTTCGGAAACAAAAGAAATTTCGATCAAGATACAGTATAACCTCTAAATAACGGTTACCCATGACATGTGACCGGTGAAAATTGGCCGCTCTTCAGAGGTAAATGTTATTCAGAAGTTCCATTAAAAAAAAAAAATGAAAATACATAAATTTAAATAGAAAAATACACATTCATTTTAAATAGTTCTCAATGTTTTAATACATTAAAAAATTCAGTGATTTGCAGTTGCTTTGATTTTTGCTTTAAATGTCTTTCTCCAAAGAAATAACAATATGAATTGTTTTAGTACACAACTCATTATCATGATTTAATCTGAAATTTTGGATTTCATGAAGGTTTATCTTTTTTCAATATATGTGTTAATATTGGAAATTTTAGGCGATTCTATAATCCATTTCCTCTTCCTTTCTTCTATATTCCACCATCTGCTGGATGGAATCAATTGTGGCATTAATCGACAAATCTTTGTCCAGACATACAAACTTGCTGCCTTTAGTTATGTCTTCCGTTCTAAGGATATTATCTAAGTTTACCCCATCATTTTTTAATGCATTCATTTTCTGTTTGTTGACATATAAAGTAAATTTTGTTTGATCTGTTTCACGTTTCTGTTTGCAAGAAAATATGAAATTGTACCAAGAATTGTAAAAATTTTTCCTCGCGACTTTTGATTGGCCGTTAATCAAAGTTCTTTATTTAGAGGTTCGTACTAACATTAATGCCATGGTGCGTATTTGGTTCCACCAAAATGTGGCCGGTATACGAAGATTTCTCGTTGTTTAGAGAAGGTCGTTCAAGGAGGTTTCACAATATTAAGATAGGATTTACTTGTATTATTTTTCCTAAATATTTAAATATTAACATTAAAAAATTGCAGTGTTAAGCAGATAATATTAATTGATTTAACCTCATTTAGTTGCAAAATATAGCAATACAATATAAAAATCCTCAATTGTGTACATACGGCACACACCATAAAATATCAAATTTTAGATGAAAATTTTATTTATTTTATTTTATTTTACTTTTTACTATTTTTCACATTAATAGATTTCAAACATTTTTTTCCTCCATAAAAATAGGAAAATTCGCACAGTAAAGAGTTAAGGATGTAGCAAATATTTTTCGGTATGTGGTCATTTCGGCACATTTTTGGAAAATAATCGGTCGAACCGAAATTTTGAACAAGTATTTGATAGAATGCCTGCAGCCGAATATTGTCAAATATTTGGCCGAATAAGTTTAGGAAGCATGTATGTTTATTGGGAGAGAAGGTACTTTTTAATAAAGGGTGTCCATAAATTATTTTCGCAGTTTCCCTACCTCGTAACTTTTTAAGAACAAGACAAAAAACATTTTTAATTAAGGGTGTATTCTAATCCAAACTGCTTATTTTCTTGTCTATTTTTAAATTCATTGTTTCTCTCAAACGCATAAACTAGCAAATTCTCCTTTTTAGAATCTACATAATGTGCCGCGCTTGTCATTTTTTGATAAATACAGAAAATATTACAAAAAATGCTGTCAAAGTTAGCGTTTTGAAACGTATTTTTCGAAGCCAAAGATCTGGGAACCAAAAAAAAAGACCATATGGAGAAAATAATTGTTTATAAATCAAATTCCAATTAATTGAGCGAAAAACAAAATCACATGGTCTTTTCTACATCTCTTCAAAAATCACCTCAGCAAGTTTTATGTTTTAACTTTCAACAATGAGTCTGAAAATGTAACAGAAAATTTCGAGCTGTAGAGAATGGAAAAATGTTTTCGAATACACTCTTCAGAATAGCGTACAGATCGAAAAGTGTTGTTTAATAATACAAACAAAATTATACATATGAAATTTTGTGTTATTAAAAATATTTTTGAACTGTGCTTTAGGAATATGTATGAATAGCTTTCGCCACGTTTTTAAGTCAAAAGTTACCAGGTGAGGAAATTCCAATAATTTATGAATATTTCAGTACATTTAATCATAAGAAAATTTAAATACTTATTCAATTATTCGTTACTTAAAAGAGGTAAGTGTATATAATAATAATAATAATAATAATAATAATAATAATAATAATAATAATAACATGACTTGCATATATATATATATATATACAGTAAAACCCCGATAATTCGGATTAATTGGGACCAGACCCAATCCGGATTATCGAAAATCCGGATTATCCGGAGACTTAGAAAAAAAATAAATAAAATTAAGCATACTTACGTAAAATCACTTTTATGTTAAACTTATTGAATATTTACAGACAGAAAAATGTTTACTTTGTAGTAAAAAAGTCGAAAAGATTTCAGAAAAAGTTCTTTTTTAATTCAAAATATGACGATGAAATAAGTTAGTGTTATAAAAATCAGCAAAAATGTTTCTCAAGCTTGGAAAAAAAATGGCCAAATCGATCCGGATTATCCGGAGATCCGGATTATCGGGGTCCGGATTTGCGGGTTTCTACTGTATATATATTTTTTTTTTTTTTTAATTTAAGCATCATGTCCTTGTATAAACAAATTTGTATCCTTTCATATCAAAATTCAAAATATAGAAGGATTTTTAAATTTTTCGCTTAAAATGTTATGTCTTGAGTTTCGCAGATAAATTAAATATAAGATTTTTAATAAATTAATAATAAAGATAAATTAAATATAAATTTTATTTTGAATAATAAAAAATAATCGTAACATTTATCATCACATTTTTCTTAGAGCTGTAAGAAAGTAAAAGTAAAACAGCCTAATAGTCTAAGAAGCAGCGTTTACATTTTGGCAACAAACTTCAGTGTAAATGATTTTGCTATATATATGATAAATCAGACGGTACAGATAAAATACTAGGAAACTGGCGCACCACCGTCGCGTGTTCAATAACAACATTCATGTAAAACAAGTGGCAACCCGATTACTGATGTAACCCAACTCGGAAGAGAGACACAATCAGGAATCGTTGAAATTCATTTCTCAATCCAATGGCAGTGGTGGTGACGCGTTTACTACAATCCACATCACTCCACACGTTCCCCCATCTCTGGCAGGTAAAAGTTAATTTTCTAGTCATCTCGACCCTGAGAAAACCGAACCAAACACCAAAATTTTATATTATTTGAAAAAATAAATATTAAAAAATTAGCAATATTTCTTAGCGTCAATTGAAATACATGATCGGAACTAAAATACATAATCAATAATTTTTACGGTTATTGTTTATGTACTGTATATTTTTTTAATACTTATGTACTATATATTTTTCGCAAATTATAATTTTATATTTTATTATTAGGAAAATTTTGGAAACTGCAAAGGAAGTTTGGTTTATATTTTAGTAGTAGGAGGGGGGGGGGGGGAATGTCGCTGAATGTGTTAAAGGTACTTAATAAAATTTTATGTACGGGGCCAATGATGATGATGACTGCGGACCAGTAAACTCTCATACTTACTGTTCTATGGGACCAGTAACTTTTTTTTTCCCAATTCTACACTGTATCTATATTACTAGCAAACTAGTAAGAAGCAAGTTATAACAAAAACCTCCAAGAACCATAATGAGAATATTACAGAGATCAGACACTAACATTTACTAAGACATAATCGATCTAAAAACATCAAAGGAGAGAATCCCCAGTTAGTTTCCTTCTGTAATAATGAATATTGATCATCAATTACGTTGCAGAGGCCATTTCAGCCATCTGGTATTCTGCTGAGCGTATGAACTTCCTCCAATTTCTCTCAAGTTTAATCATTACCGGAAACACTAAAACGAAAACTGACGAAAGGGAGAGCATAAATGGGATTTTAACAGCAAACTATGAGCGCAGAATTTTGTTTAAAACTAATAAACTGAAAAAAAAGTCCATAACTATCAGCACTATCAATAGATAAGAAGCTTATAAATATACTTTAAAGAGTAAAAGGAAAACGTATATTGAATTTCAGATCACAGTAAAAGAGTTATGTCAGATTTTATTATTACAGGAAAAAATGACTAATTTTAAAGTTTATCTGAAATGGTCTGTCGATTTTTGGCACCACAGAAACATAGCAATAATATAAGTTTCACAGCGAGTTAGAATAGATCTTAATTCTCGCTGTCTGATTAACTGATGATGCACATTCTTAATGAGTTGATAAACCAGGTCATTAATATAGGTTTTATAACTACTAGCGATACTTATCAAGCCGATTTGTCTGCTTTTCCACAATTTAATTAAACCACAATCGCAAAAAGAACATATTATGGTTGGTTTATATAGAAAACTATTGATATTTTTTTATTTATTGTATTATTTTTATTATTATTATTTTTTTTTTTGGGGGGGGGGTGTTGATTTCATTAAAATTCACAAAAGTTAAATTTATGAACTGATAAAACTTTAATTATCAATAATTTTAGTCAAAGTTTTTCTATTTAGAAATAAATTGATTCAACTCTCATTAGTACTGTGGTAAATTTCTTAGGGTTTTTCTGGAGAAAAATAATCAAGATTTTCTCCTTATAACTAACTTATGATTATGATGTATCATTTTAAGATAGACCTCCTATAAAAATGTTTACGTGAAATTAAAACCAAAAATACAATAATTTTTTTTTTCTCAAATATACCATATTTTTTTTTTTTTTTTTGGGGGGGGGGGTAAAAAAATTAATTACACTTTTCGAATCAATCCTAACATCAAATTCTAGTAAAATAAATAAACAAAAACATCAATCTGCGGAAAAACTTACAATTTAATTTAAAACGATCCTGAAAAATACTTCAAATGTTGAATTTTACTTAAAAATTCTGATTCACATTAATTTTAAGCAACATAAAAACATATCAAACAATCAAATTGTCTGTAAATTAAGAATAATGAACGTTCAATGAATAAGATATTATTTTACATACATAAACTAAAATAAAACGATATCGATGACATAGCGCGAAATCTCAGACAATTTCCTTCTTTCCTCTTCAGCATTTTCCACTGCATTAAAATAATGGAAAAAGAAACCACTATATCAATACATTAAACAATGACAAAAATTCTAAATAAAAGAGATTTTTCATTATCTAAATGAGTAAGATGGAACAAGAATCGAAAATAAATGGAATAAGGTCAATGACTCCGGAGCTGTTTTGGAAATTTACACAAAATATGGAGGAAACGAATCAATATTTTAATGTTTTCCTTAAACATAAGAATTTTATAAGAAATACCTTTAATGAATTAGTAGCGAAGCTTCGCCCGCTTCACTTAACGATTTTTCTCAAACCAAATCTGGCATTGGGCAGTGTACTGTACATATGCGTTAACTAAGCCCGCTCTGGTTTGAAATCAAGCTGGTCATGAATAATTGCGATTTTTTTTTTTCTTCGACCAAGACTAAATTCAAATTTGCAGCATTGTCGTTCACGTTTCTATAAGAACCGGTTAAATATTGTTTCAGTTTTGATTTAATAACGGCAGCAGCCAAATTTACCTTAAAGTTATTTTCGTTTCACCACCACCAGGACCAAAAAACGTCTGCGGAAAAAAACTGCCGTAAAAGTCGCATATATTTAAAAACTCAGCAAAAATTCAAAACTAGCAAAGAACAAAATTTACTATATTGGGCTACAAGATTGACATCGATTATCTTTACAAATATCAAAAATTTCCGTAAAAAGGGGGAGGGGGATTCTAAAAATTACATAATAATATCGAGAAAATCCAAAAAATCCCAAAAGAGAAAATTTACTATTTAAATGAGTATAAAAAATGCGCTTTATGACGACCGATTACACGGCCTATACAAGGGGTATAGGCCCGTAAAAGAGTGCCCTCCATGCGAGTCGGTCTAAAGGACTAACCATTTTTTAGGCAAGGATATGTAAAGTTTGAAGAAAACCACGGAAAACTCAGAATGATTAGGCCGATGGGTGCGATTGGGTTCGATTCGGTCACTGGAGTCGTCACTAAGTATGAAACAACACTTAAAAATCCCATTAAATTCGCGAAAATTTCGAAAATCGATCTACGAATTCCAGCTCAAACTTTACTGAAAAGAGGAATATTGAACTGGAGGATTTAGAAACATGATTAATTTTACTAGGGTGGAAAAATCGACACAAAGCGCGAAAAAGCGCTAAATTTGATAAAAATTTATATTTAAAAGACATAAAAACATTTTTAGATTTACAGATTGATTTAGCGCAGTTGCCCATAAATTACGGGGAAATGTTTAAGAGTGTTGTGGCTATGAAAAAAAGGAAAGTAGACTATGCATGAAATCGCAATCAATAATTTTGACACAAAAAAACGAGGACACGAAAAGAGCGAGGATGGGTACGATGCGAGATAGTGAGAGTCAAACAATGTTTGAAGCGGATTCTATTGCAAAATGAAATAACAGAAATATGAATTAAATCATACCGAGGAAAATACAAGAAATATTTGATTAAAATAAATATTTTTTTAACAATATCACAAAAGTTCGAATCTTTTTCAGTTGAATTTCGGATAAACAGAGTGAAGCCATGGACAGGGTACCCTGTATTTACGTTGCAGGAGACAGACATATAGCAGAAGTCTGACACGACCGCAATGCTTCTTAGCGAATTTTTGTATAAAGACATGAAATTATTTCTTACTATTAAAATCTTAGAAAAGTTATAAACACTATCAGCTTCTAAATATGAGTCAATAAATATTTCTGCTCATTGTTCCTCGTCTAAAATAGTTCGAACTTGCCATTCAGTTAGAAAAAGACAGTCAAAATGAATGCAGCAATTAATAAAAACTCTCAATGTTAAAAGGTAAAACAATTTAATTGTACAAAAATATTTCTTTTTTTAAATTTTTTTAATCAATACAATCGTCAGCTATAAAATAAAATAAAATAAAATAAAATAAAATAAAAATAATTATGCACAAATAGCTTTGCCGAATTAAGATGGGTATAGGGGGATAGGAGAGCACATGTAAATAATTTCTACATTGATCATTTCTCGAAATTGTTATGAGGTATTGAAATGAAAATTGATCTATAAGAACGTTTGTACTCTCTTTGTTTTTTTGTGAAATTTTTTAATGCATTTATCAAGAATTTCTAATTTATATCATCATTCTAAAAATTTTCGAAATTTGTTCACACGTGTTCCGGTAGAGGAGTAGTTATGAATATATCTGGGAAACATGTGGAGCACATGCATAATTAAGACAAAACATTTCTTTATAATTAAAAACTGCGATAAAAACTTATTAGATCCCCGCTTTCTAGTTGTGTGAATAAATCAATAAATATTTCAACATAGATACAAGAAATTATTCGTAATATCATACACTAATATACCTTCTTCTTTTTCAGTCATGCACATCAAAACTGTGTTACTTTTATGTTAAGTTATTGAATAATTTTGTTATTATGTTTTCACTTTTTTCTAAATGTTATGCAATGTGTATCACAAAATTGTGCATCATCATTTTAAAAATTGGTAAAATTGTGGTATAAAAAATTGGAGATTATTACATTATTACTTATCACAAAGTTTGCTTTAAAAAAAAAAAAAAAATTACAAACATTTTAATATAGATTACGAAAAAATAAATACTTTTATAACTGGAAATCATTAAAAAATTATAAACAAACATTTTTAGAGAAAGCCACCACTTTTTAATTGTTATCCAGTAAATTAAAACTGTGAAAAAATCCAAAAAATAAATATTGAATTTATAGCTCAATGTATGACAAGAGTAATTAAATTATTATTTTTTTTTTTTTTAAAGCATTCACAGATTTAAACAAGTAAGAAAAATCAAGCGTTAAGCTTAGATTATGAAGCACTTTCCAACACTTCATGAAATCTTTGACAAAACTTCGTTATTTAGGGAAATAAGGGTATATAAACTTCAGCGTTCGAAATCCTTGGTGGTCCGCTGGTCCGAGACCACCGATAATTCAATCGGACCACTAATTTGAAAATTTTTGTGGTCCGCAGGACCAGTGCCTTTTTTCAGGCCCTGAGAGAACCGCAACCGATCGCACATAAGATTTTTTTTTTATTAATCAGCGATGCCGCGGACGCGCTATAACGCGTAAATTACGCAAAAAATCGGCGATAAGGACGTAAAAAAATAGCTCTTACGCGTCCCACAAGACGCGTGCTTTCGTTAAAGGATCGCGAAAAAACGGCAAATTTCGTTAAAACATCGCGAAACAACGACTAATTTCCGGCAAATTTTGTCAAACAATTCTCGAAAAAATGGCTAATTTCATTCCAAAACCCGAAAAAAAGGCAGATTTCTTCAAAAGATCGCGAAAAAACGGCAAATTTCGCCCAAAATAGCGATAAAATGTCAAATTTTCTCAAAAAAAAATCATTAAAAACGGCAGATTTTTCCAAAAAATTGCGAAAAAAAGGCAGATTTCTTCAAAAAATCGTGAAAAAAACGACAAATTTTGTCCGAAAAACGGCAAAATTTGTCAAAAACTCGCAAAAAGCGACAAATTTTGTTTAAAAAATCGCTAAATCACGGCTGATTCACGGCAAATATCGTCAAAAAATTCGCGAAAAATGGATAATTTCATCCTGAAACCCGAAAAAACGACAGATTTCTTCAAAAGATCGCGAAAAAAACGACAAATTTTGTCCAAAAATCGCGATAAAACGGCAAATTTCGTCAAAATATATCGCGAAAAACGGTATATTTCTTCAATAAATCCCGAAAAAACAAAAGATTTCGTCAAAATAACGCGAAAAACGGAAATTTCGACAAAAAAGCACGAAAAAAAAAAATAATAATAAGTGAAGCCGGGAGAGAATTTTTCTGTTTTAAAAACTAATTTTTCTGCTTCAAAATTGTTGTTGCTGCTCCAAAAACTGATTTTCCTGCTTCCCAATCTTTTTTTTTTTTTTTTTTTAACTCCAAATCTTTCTGAGTGAATGCGACTCCTGAAAGCACCTTTTCATTAAGTATCATTTGAGTATATGTACTATTTACTCAACAAAAATATCCCTTTTTTCAGCAAAAATGTCTTTTTCAATAAACCTGTCGTCTCATTTTAAAATGGGGCAGACAATAGTGATACTTGTTATCTTCTACACTCAAATAAGCATTATTTTATAATTAAATTTGTATCTTCAACATTTATTCTTTAAAAAGTACAGAAAATTTCTCTTAAATTAACATTGGTTTTAAACATTTAATTATTATTAAAAATTATTAAATTTATTATATTTTATTATTTATTTTATTGAGTTATTATTAAAACAATTATTGCATTTTATTTTTCTTTTGGAAATGAACAAGTTCAATTTTTGCGTCGAAAAATATGACTTATTATTAGTGGGGACCCGCTTCTGTAGGAACGGGACCCAGAATTTTTCAAGTCCAGCTGCATCACTGACACTAGCTACAATTCCACCACTCTGGCTAAAACCTGGAGAAAAATCGAAAAAAATGTGCATTAAACCTTAGTCAGTTGAAATAAATAATGGCAAATAAAATATCTAATTAATAATTTGATAGTTTTTCTTTACGTACTGTTTATTTAATTTTTAGCAAATTATAATTTTACATTTTATTATGCTGAAAATTTTGGATAAATGCAAAGTAAGATTGGTTTATTTTCCAGGGAGGGGGGGGGGGAGAGGCCACTCTAAGTGTTAAAATTATATAGAAGTTAATAGAATTTTATGTAGCGGACTAGTGATGAAGTCTGCGGACTAGTAAATTCTCATGCTTACTGGTCCTTGGGACCAGTGACTTTCTTTATGGAATTCTAACGCTGATATAAACAAATAAAGACGAATGTGTATTCCAATACTTTTGAACAGCCCTGTATTTGATCTGTCAGTTGATATGCATAATAAATAATGGGAAAATTTAGTTTAGCAAGAAAATGCCAAGAAGCTTGAAATTTAGCAATTTATATTAATCAATAGAAACATACTAGAATACATTTGTTCAGCCCTGTAGTTTGCTTGTACCTCTATTACACGTCAGCATTAGGCTAAAATTTATTTTAAACTAAAACATTCTTAAAACAACCGAAATAGCATTCCTATAAATTATCATTCATAGGCGTTCGTGTACCCAATTCTTTGCGTGGCCCTGTATATCATTTTATTTACATTCTGCAAACATTTCTCAGTAAAGTGAATGCAATTCAGCGTAAAAAAGCATAACTTATTTAAGAACCACGTTTAAGTAATTTACGCACATATTCAGTAATGTTGGCGAGCTCTTTTGGGTAGTCCTGCATATCAAATATAGCATTTATACACACCGTATATGTGCACAGATTTAGTGAAACTTAAGCGCGCATATCATAATTAAAATGCATTTCATCCTTTTATCAGTCATCATTCGGATACATATACAGTACTTCGGAAAGAATGTACTATTTGAAATTTTTTTGCGTGCCCCTGTAAATGCTATAAACTTTATATTATGCAAGATAGTATCGACTAATTTATATTAAGCCTCAGTGACATATATCAATTTTATTATGTATGAAACAGTTTAATATATTTAAAATATGTCGCACACAATTCCCCCCTTTACCATTATCTAATGGAATTTTTTTGTGTGGCCCTGTATATGAATAATAACTCTATTTTCACCGAATATTTTATAGAACGCTTTTTCATGTGCACCTTAAAAATGCATATAAATTTTAAAGTGTTTGACAGGATATAACATCTTTAAAATTCCTTTGAAATGACTTTCCCTTAGGCCGCAATGTAATGGAAAACTTTTGATTCTCGCTGTAAATAGACTAATCGTGGTAGATACTTCATTTTCAATAGGGTTCGTGCCAGGGTAAACATCAATAACGTCCAAAAATTTCAGGGCAATCCGATTGTATTTACAGGAGTTAGAGCACGGACAGACAAACCGAATGCATAAGCACTTTTCAACTTTGTCGGAAAGTGCTAATAAAAATACACTTGTGAACAGTTCACATCTGACCCTATACCTTCAGTTCACATAAGTGCCCCATCTATTTACTTACGCTTGCATTATAAATTAAAATAATACAAATAATAATAAATAAATATTTTTAACTTAAATAAGGAAACAAAAAATTGATGTAGACTCACTTAATTAATGTCTGAGCTACACAATGTAATGCTGATATTCTATTTTAAAAAATGTCTTGAATAAATTTTTACTTTAATACATTTTGAAAAACTTTTTTATTTAACATCTTCTAAAACAAACAAATTACAATGACCAGACAACAAAATGGATGATTGTTTTGAAAATTCAGCCAAAAGAATTTACCACAACTGCCATCTATTACTCATTTTTTGAATTTTTTTTTATTTCATATTAACAGAGTAAAACACGTAGGCACAATTCAAATATGCCCCCCCCCCTCCCCTACATATTTCCATGAGTATGTTCCTTTAATAATTTTAAGAATTTAGAGAAGATTTAATAATATGTTTAAATATTTCAAAAAATTAAATTTAATTTTTATTGAAACACATAAAAAACTTTCATATAAATTATCTTGAAAGAAAAAGGAAAAATTATGGTTTTTTTTTTTTTTCCAGTACATGGTAAAAACATGTTTTTCGAACGTTATTCTAGTACAAAATCGTAGTGCAAAATCGGTAAAAAACCATTCAAGCGATAAATAATGGTCAACCCTTTGTACCGCAGACAATAGAGCGCCACGAGATATGTCCCGAACATGCCACGAGAATTTTACGCCAAGTTGAATGGATTTTTAAGGAATTAACAGAAATATCGAAAACGTAATATCTAAAATTTCATATTATATGATTTACTTTGTAATGAGTTAAATTTGTATTATTTGAAAATTTACTCTTCTATTTACATATTCTTCATAACAGTATGCGAGAATATCATAAAAAATAGTCTTACGTCGAGATAACTTTATTCTTTCAGAGAAAATTAAAGTTTTCACAAGGTAAAAAATTATTATATAAAATGCAGCAGAAATTTCCATTAAAAAAATAATGCCTATCCAAAAATTTTATCTCATAAAGAAAATATTCTAATTAAATAAAAATCAAGCTGAGGTATGATTTAAATGTTAATGAATATTAAAAAGAAATAAAAAAGATAAGAATTTTAATTATAAGAATTTTAATTATAAAAATTTTAATTATAACACGTAGTTTTGATTTTTTTTTTTTTTTCCCGACTCAGGTGGCGTATTTTATTCGTGTTCATAAGTAAAATTAAAAAATATGTTATGAGTTTTTAATGTATTGCTATATAATTTCTTCTTCTTTTTTTTTTTTTTTTTTTTCCCATGAAGTCTTAAAATTTTACTTCCAGTTCGTCAATTTTTAACACATAAAATATTAAATTAAGCATATAGATTTTAGAATTATTTTGAAAATAAGAAAAAAAGTGGCATCCTTTAAGAAGACATCACCGAAAGAAGAAATTAAAAATATTAATTTCCGTAGGAGATATTTTAAATATAAGAATACATCAAACGCCCATAGACTTAACATTACAGAGAAGAATTGGGAAAGTAAGTGACAGCAGCCTTAAAAGGACTTGGTGGGGGAAGATACAAAGGGGAATCTCCCAGGGAAAATAGTTATATTTTCTGTCCATTTAATTTGTGAAAATTTCACTTTTTTCAGCACGGAGATAATATATATATATATATATATATATATATATATATATATATATATATATATATATATATATATATATATATATTTATCCCTCTGTAAGTTCCAAATTTTTATATGTTTTTCCAGTCCAAAGTTACAAATAAGTAAAGAATACATTTATATGTTTCGTAATTTTTTGAAAGTTTAACACAAATTTTAAATACTCATGATTATCTTAAGCTTACAAAGGGATTTAAAAAAACCTCCTCATTGACGTACTGGAAAAATGTTTTCGAAATTTCCAGCCTTTGTTTTCGAACAAGACGGCGAATGAAGCTAGTTAACGAACTCAGTCCATACTGTGGTCGATCCTGTACACAAGTTTCGTCACAAACGATTAATAAATAAATATATTATAGCATCGCAGAGATCAGATAGTTTCAAAATGTCAATAACCGTAGAAATTCAAACTGCCACATCTCAGCCATTTTTTAAGAGTAAGACGAAACAAAAAAAATTTCGGAATCCTTGTATGAAGGCTTAACTCTTAAGAAATTTTCAATTATAAATTGAATTCAGTTATAAATTTTTATGCAATATTAACAAGTTGGAAATTGCACGTGAACGTAGCAAATGAGGTGCGTTCGTACGATAACGAAGTTTTAAAAATATTCAGATCTTGCTGATATAGTAGAGCGTACTCCGGATACAGTACAGTATGCGAAATCTTTACGTTTCTGTAAATATACAGGAAGTAATTTTTATTACATCTCAGCAACGTATATCTTATTCATAAAATGTGAAACAGTTGAATATAATTAAAACACGCACCAAACCATGTTTCCCCGTATAGCATTATATAGTGGAATACTTTTGTGTGGCCCTGTAATTTAATAATAAAAATTCTTTGCATCACAGATTGTACTGAATGCATATTTTAGTATATATTTCATAGATTCATGCCAATTCTATTATGTTCGAATGAGTGTAACATCATTAAAATGCATTTGAAACTTTTTCCCCATTGACCGTAATGTAACGGAATACTTTGGATTGTCCCTGTAATTGATCTATGCATCCGATTTTCATAACATTTGAAATGACTCGACTAAATTACGCAATAATTATATGTTTTAAATTTCAAACGATTAAAATGCATTTAAAACTTTTTCCCCTATTGACCGTAATGTAACGGAATCCTTTTGAATGTCCCTGTAATTGATCTGTCCATCCGATTTTCATAAAATTTGAAATGACTCGACAAAATGTTATAATTATGTATTTTAAATTTCAAACGATTCGGTTGGGTAGTTTTTCGTTGTTATATGCGGACAGACGGACAGACAGACGGACGGACGGACGGACTGAGCGACAACAATAGGTGCTACGTATTTACATAATTACGAACGCACCTAAAAACGTCAGGCTGCAGTAAAATTTCATCAGACACAATGACATTAAATCTGCCAATATAATATGTATGCATCATTCTATATATAAAAATTGACTGAAATATATGGATTTAATGTACATTTATTTTATTTGAGCATTTCTAGGAGGGAAGAGGGAGAACATTTTATATTGTTGGGATTTTCAATCTTGTTACCTTTGAAAAAGAGAGTCCTGTCTCTCCTGCTCCTGACATCTTTATTTAAAGTCATTTGTCTGACTGCCTTGATTTATGGGATGCGTGCGGTTCGCTTTTGTAATACCACAAGTACTGCAATTGCGCAAACATTATTTTCAGATTTCTTTTGTATTACTAAGGGAGTTATGGACTAGTTCACTTGGTTATTAAACATTCAGCAATTCGATTAGTTTTAGTGTGTCACTTTTATAACTATTGCTAGAGTTAATGTTCGAGGTAAGCTCACTGAATATATAAATTTCTCCCTCTCTCTTAGTTTAATAAAAGAAAACTATTTGTGTGTCTACTATTTTTTTTTTTTTTGTTGTTTGTTACATTAAACAAATCAAAAATGAATTAAAGCAGATAGGATATGACTACTACAGAAAATTATAGTAAGACGTCTGTTGAAATCTGTCTATCTCAGTTTATATTAATTTGAGCATCCCTCTAGTGACTAATTGTTGAAATACTTGGGTTCTAGGAAAGAAGTATAAGTAGTAATTAGGTTATACACACACTGGCATTTGTGGTTTCTACGTTTAAAAGTTTATTATATAATGATTTTCTGTTCTCGAAATTCTTATATGCTAACGCATTTAAAGCTATAAGAACATTATGTATCAAGCATATTTAATTCTTAGTTTTCAAAATATTTCTAAAATTTATGTATAGTTTAATATTTTATGTGTTAAAAATTGAAGAACTGGAAGTAAAATTTTAACACTTCATATAAAATTAACCATAGATTTTAGCAATATTTTGAAAACTAGGATAAAAAATGACATCCTTTAAGAGGAGATCACCGAAAGAAGTTTAAAATATTATTTTAGTGGGGAGATGTTTTAAATATAAGGATGCATCAAACGCCCAGACTTTACATTACCGGGGGGGGGGGGGGGAATTCGGAAAGTGAGTGACCAGCAGCCTTAAAAATATAATAATGCAAAAAATAGAATATTTAATCAAATGGTCGCGCAAAAAAAAAACCAAGAATTTTGTCAGTTGGCCGAAGAAAGAAATCACGAATTTCGCCAAATGATCGTGGAAAAATATCGCGAATTTCGCCAAAAGGCAAAGTATCTAAAACAAAAAGCAAATCTCATTTATCAGTCACGGAAAAATACCTTGTAAAGTTTGGCAAAAGATCTCGGAAAAAATCCCGAATTCAGTAAAACGATCGCCAAAAAAAAAAAAAAAAAAAAAAAAAAAAAAAAAAAAAAAAAAAAAAAATCGCGAAATTTGCAATGAAAAATTAATTTTAAAAAAATGAAATTCAATTAGATAATTATCACACGGAAGTTATCAATAGGTCACGATATTTGAATGAAATTTTTTTACTTCATGTGAATAAGAAAATTTTCATTAATATAATTTTTCAGGAAAATTTTTCATTAATAATTTTCTGTTTCACCTTATACTACATCTAAAATCCATACAATTGAGAAATCTTCAAACCTCATTTGAGGCTGTTCTCTCAATCCTAAAGGGCCACTTTAAGTTTTCATTTATTTTTGTTCGGAAATGCATGAAACTAGCACATGTTGTTTAGAAACTATTTAACAACATTCATTTCTCCCCTTTTTTCCAAACACAATAGATATTTCAGAAAATAGTGTCAAAGTGGTCATTTTGAACCGAATTGCCGCGGAAAAGGAGAGTAACCACTCAAACTGGGTTGAAATTTGAAGTGCCACATAAACGAAAATGCTTATAACTCAATAGGTAATTTATTGATTAAAAAAAAAACACGGAAAATTTAGTTAGATTCTAAATCGCTTCCATGGACACACTTTGCAATTTAATACCTTTCCGTTAAGAAATGAATTTGTAAGTGTATCAAAATGTTTTGCGCTTGTTGAGCAGAGTAGTTGGGAGTACCTTAAAGTAGAATCTTAAATAAGTTCGGGTAATCCGAATTTACCCGAATCCGACAAGCTCGGAACAGGAAGTCGGGTCTTGTAGGAAGCAAAAATTATTGATAATTATTAATTTTCGTGCTTTAAAATGTTTATTTAATACACATGTTTTTATTTTAATCAAATCTGACAATTCTTTAACTTTTGAAGAAATCTTGAAAAAATTTTAGATTGATCTGAGAATACTTAAAAATTTTTCTAAAATATCAAATTTCTTGAAGTTGCATACGGAGGGGGGAGGGGAAATCACATTCCCTATCCCACCCCAAATAGTACTCTTGTCTATATCAATTTGTAGATGGGATGACATGTTAAAAAAAAAGATACATTTTGCTGTAATTCTGAAACGGTCCCATCAGCACAGAAGAGCCAAAGAACATAGTAGTCCAGGCGCCAAAGGTAGTTGAGTATGCAAAATGTGAGGACCGGCAACTATGCTCAAATTCTTTTACCTGAGACCCTAAATAATAGAAAATCACATGTTGCCGGCAGCTGTACTGGTCCCTTTCCCTTTTCCCCACCCCTCTCTCCGCTCGGCGCGTTGCTGAGTCATAGCACTCGGAAACGTCAGTAAAAGAGAATTCGTAGCCCATAACGGTTTATTTTTACGTATCTAAGTAATATTATTTAAGTTTTTTTGCAGTTGAGTGTCTTATTAGTGTGTTTTATTTAAATAAAAGGGCGGAAAATGTCACTACAAGTGATAAATCTAAATAAGCGAAAAGTAAGTGAATTGTCGTGTTTGTTTTGTGATAAAACGGGTGATTTAGTGAAAAATCCAAAATTACAGACGTTTACTACTATTCAAAGAGCAGCAGATCGCAGAAAAGATGACATTAGTAAGAAATTAGAAAGTGATACAGACTTTATTGCCCACAATTGTTCTTGGCATCGAGCTTGTATTGCAACTTATATTAGTGAAGAGAAAATCAGGCGTCGAGAATTAGCATTACTAAAGCAGGAGAATGCCTCTGTTCCCACTTCCTCTACAGAAGCAAATGTTTCAGGTAGCCAAAGGGTTCGTCGGTCATCAAGAATTGAATTAAAAATTGATACAAGTAATAAATGTTTAATTTGTGGTAAACAATCAAGAAATAAGAACAAAACTCTTCTTTTATGTTCTGAAATTTCAGCAGCGGAACAAATTTTAAATATTGCTCGAAAAAAACAAGATGATGTTTTCACTAAAATTAGCATTTGCGAACATCCAGCTGATTTATTTGCAATGGAAGTGAGGTATCATAAATATTGTTATCGTGATTATCTACGGCAACCAAGAAACTCTGAAAATCCAGCAGGCAGACCTTCAAGTCAAATACCACATGGCATCCTTATGGAGGCATTTGAAAAGCTAATCGATGAAATGAAAGATAAATTAACATCTCACTCTTTTGAAGTGTCATTCTTGGGCAAGCGACTAGCTGAACTCACTGAAATAGAAGATGCAATTGTAGAAAATCGCGTTATGAAATCACTGCTCATTGATAAGTATGGTGAAAATTTTTTATTTTCATATCCGAGCGATAGATCAAAATCATCATTGGTGTTTATGGGCAATATACCACTGGATGAAGTCATTGAACATATTCGTACCGTAAATTCAACAAACTACACTGTTCAAGTAGCTAAACAACTTCGAAAAGAAATACTAAATACCAAAGTAATGCCAGATGGGTATTTATGTGATGAAATTTTAATTGAACAGTTTTTACAAAAAGGTCAATTACCGAATAACTGGCTAATGTTTATGCAAGCATTGTTCAGTTCAAAGAATAACAAATTAAGTGAGAATTATAATCGACGAGCGTTATCAGTGTTTTATGATATGTATTTCACGATTACTGAGAAACACACTCCAAAGCATATAGCTTTAGCTCAATCTATACATCATTTGACTCGATCGAAACAATTAATCGTTATATTGAATAAATGTGGGCATAGCATTAGTTACAAAGCATTAAAAAACCTCGATAATGAAGTAACAACGTCAATTGTGTGTGAAGATATAGACAAGAAATTGCTTATTCCTAAAAATATAGTTCGAGATTCATCGTTATTTCTTCATGGAGCTATAGATAACAATGATTTCAATGAAGAAACATTAAGTGGGAAAGGCTCGACCCATGTTACAGCTATGGTGATATATCAAGAAAAAAAATCCACTGACAATGAAGTTAATCTAATTAAAATGAAACCTACAGTAGAGTTGAACGAATTGGATTTAAAATTTTTAAACTGTCAAGCAATTCTTCATTTTCAAGAAAATATGCAGCCTTCAATACCGGACTATAAGGACAGTAGCTGCTTATTAAATAATAATCAAAACAATTTACAATTTGATAATTTGCTCTGGGTCTTGTGTAGACTGCAATATAGTCTATCAATAAATAATTTCTGCCGATCATCTACAAATTCGGTACCAGGATGGACTCCATTTCAACAAATACTATCGTCTGAAACCGCACCTGTTTCTACTGTTGGATTTAGCCCGGTTATACCTCAGCCACCGACTTCCAAAGACGTTGTGTATACCGCTATGAAAAATTATGTCAACGTAAGTCTTGCACTCGGTAAAAAAATAGCAGTACTCTCGTGTGACATGGCTATATATCTTATCGCTAAAAATATTCAGCTAACAAATAAAGAATTTGACAATTTAATATTGAGAATTGGATCATTTCATTTACAAAAAAATTATTTACGGTGCTTGGGCCAATATGTAGAAGAGAGTGGACTCGACGGTATTCTTATTGAAGCCGATATTTATGGTGAGAATACTTTGGCATCAATTCTGAAAGGTACTCATTATAACAGAGGTATTAGAGCACATAAGCTCTTATACGAAGCCTTAAGAAGCATACAAATTGCCGAATTTATAGAATGCATGAATTATTCTCAAGATTTTTTACAACAGCTAAATATTTGTCTTCAGGAGATAAGAGAAAGTACAGTAGATAAAGATCATTCTGGCGTAATCGAAAAACATGATCAATACAAAAGAATAATTACAGATTTTTTAATGAATTTTTCACATTTTTTGCGCACCATGAGCACTGAAAATCAAGTATTCAAATATTTAAACAACTACTGCGAAATGGTAGAAATTTTGTTAAATTCAGTTATGGCTGATAGAAATAGTAATTATGAATTACATTTGTTAACTACTCGACAAATGTTACCGTTCTTTTTCTCCATGAATCACACGAACTACATTCGTGGAGTCACTCTTTATTTACAAGATATGATAAAACTACCTTTAGAAGTTGAACATGATATGAAGAGAGGAATGGTGTCCGTCAAACGAACGGAAGGTAAATTTAATGCAGTAAGCCCCGACTTAGCATTAGAACAGTCTCAAAACCGATCTTCAGCAGTTACTGGAGGATTGATTGGCATTACTAAAAATGAAGAAGCGATGCAGAGATGGCTGCTCCTTTATCCGTTCAAAAACAGTATTCACGAGGCTTTTTCTTCATATCTCGAAATACAAGCAGACTCTACAAGTGACATTAATTATCATAATGAATGGACACAATCCAGGATCAATAAAGACGAAAAAGATATTCAAAATATAATAAAGTATATTATTGCCTGCAACCCTTATAATGATAACGCGAATTGCGCGCTTCGAAATATTTACACTGGTGAACTTGCTGAAGAATCTTCTGTGCAATGTTTGCTAAATATACAGGAAAATGGAGAGGCTCTGTTAAGAACGTACGAAGATGAGCGATTCGTACTCAAAAGCAAAAAGTTATCTGATCCTATTAAAAAAAATAAATTTAGCAATTTTGTAACTCATTCACAAAAACAAAACAAGAGTACTTCTAATAAAAAGTTACAAGATGCAACAGATGTAAGTCTCATTCAGAAAACATTTTTGTTGGCTAATCAACGTGGATTTGATGCAAAAATTTTAGCATCTTTCGAAATTTTGAATTACTGCAAGTACCTTTTTGACGCTGAAGGGTTTTACAGGAAATCTCCAAAATCACAACTCGCCCTTGAAATTGAAAATAATCATAAGTGTGGTACTAACACGCGGCAGGATATTTTAAATCTACCTTTTTCAAAAATTTACATTGTTGATGGTATGGCACTTGTTCATCGAATCCAATTAAAAAATTTCAGCACATTTGGCGATTTTGCTCAAGCTTTTTTCAATAGAATTCAGAATCTTTTTTCGCAACCAAATGTAAAACGAGTTGATATTGTATTTGACAGATATGATGATATTTCAATAAAATACTTGGAATCAACGTTACGGAGTAAAGGTCAAATGATGAAAAATTTCATAATTTCAAATGAGCACACCAAAATTCCAGCTAATTGTAATAATTTCTTTTCAAGCACTGAAAATAAGTTACAGCTTGTTCGATTTCTATGTACTGCTGCCCCTAGATATGCACAAGTAAATGAAGATTGCGAGTTATATATTTGTGGAGGATTTGAAGATCCAACAAAATGTTTCAAACTGCAAGGTTCTTCATTTTTTGAAGTACCTGACTTGAATTCTAACCATTTAGAAGCGGATTCACGGATGTTTGGTCATATATTTCACGCAGTGAAAATCAAACTTGGCCATATCATAATCATTTGCGCTGATACAGATGTTTTCATTCTCGGAATTTACTTCTGGAACAAGCTTGCACGTCTAGGCTGTTTAGGTCTATGGTTCGACGGTTCCTATAAGAAAAAATTCATTTCAGGATGTCATCTGGCTGCTCAATCCCTTGGAGAAAATATTTGTGGTATTTTGCCAGCATTACACGCTCTGAGTGGTTGCGATTCGACTAGCAGATTCGGCTCGAAAAAAAATGCTTTAAACGCTGCATCGTTGGATTTTGCACAAGAAGCTTTAAAGCATTTGGGAAATCCGTACCTAAGTGTCGAACAGCTAAAAGAATTGGAAAACATTTGCACCTATCTTTTTTCAAAAAAAATTTCAACGGCTGATGAACTTCGGTATAAATTAATTTCCCAAAATATCGGTTTCGGCTTAAATTTATTAAAAGTTATTTGCACATCAGATGCTCTACATTTACATCTATTGAGAGCTTCAGCACAAACATATGTATGGGTGAATGCTGACCAAACTTTACTACAGCCTATTGATTACACCTTCTTAGGCTATGAAAGGAAAGATGATAAATTATACCCACGACAAATGACTAAGCAACCACTGCCGGAATTGTTGATTCAACCCTGTAAATGTACATCCAATTGTAAAACAATGGCTTGCTCTTGTAAAAAATTACAGATTGATTGTATTGCGTTATGCAAATGCATAAATAACGATTGTCAAAATAAAAAAGATTGATGATTATACTTATTTTTATGATATGTTTGAATTTGCTTTTTTGTATTAAATAATTTTTTTTAACAATAATTTTTGTTTTTATTATTAATTTTTCTGTTCTTTTTCCACTTGACTAGCTATAAGTATCTTTAATTATAAAAAAAAAAAAATTGATATTGCCGTTAATACAATTATTTTAATGATACCAAAGCATATGTTCAGTCCATTTACTTGATGTCTAAGGGGGTGGGGTGTAAAAAAAAATTGGACCAATACAACTCCTGGCAACATTCGAAATCATAATTTGCATGCTTTTCTGAGTTCAAAACCATAAACCGAATGCGGTCCTCACATTTTGCATACTCAACTCCATCCAGCGCCCGGTCTATAGAGGAAAGAGTTTCAATTATCAGTGTAAAGATAATCGCTGGAATCGAAAAAAAGTCGTTTTTTAATGGATTTCGGCATTAAAAAATTGTCGTCGTAGTCGCTTTATCGCATGTTTGTCGCAAATTGTTATTCACATTCTACATAAATTATAAATTATAGCAAGCAGGTGTTCAATATCGGTGCATAGAACCGAGTATTTTTTCGAAATTCGAAAATCATGCCAGAATTTTATTGTTACCACTGTAAATTAAAATGAACTAAATTGCATTTTTGTATTCCTCTGTAAAACATTTCAGACGCAAGTACTGATCTTTCACCAATCCTTAAAAAAAGCAGTAAATTAATGATCGAGGATCTCGATCGAATGCTTTTAACACAAAACTAGTGTAAATTTAGAAAGAATATCTGTCCATTTTTTATGTTTTTTATATTAAAAACATGGACACCATATAAATGAATTTTTAAATGCTAAATATTTAATCAGTACTAAAAATATGTACTAAAATAAATACAGATTACTAAATGGTACACTTATAAAAAGGATATATTTAAAATACACTTAAAAATTCATCAACGTTTCGTTCGCTTCTGCGAACGTCGTCAGGATACAATAGAAAGAAAACAAATACAAATTCTTTCTATTGTATGCTGATGACGTTCGCAGAAGCGAACGAAACGTTGATGAACTTTTAAGTGTATTTTAAATATATCCTTTTTATAGGTGTACCATTTAGTAATCTGTATTTATTTTAGTACATATTTTTAGTATAATTTATGGTGCAATTGTCCAATTCATAATTATTTAATCAGTATTCCACAAGGCAAAAAAAGAGAAATTCTATACATACAATCAGGGTTGTTTGGTTTAAACCAGGCTGGTTTAAACCGTGGTTTAAACCATGGTTTAAACCAAGTGGTTTTTTTAAAAAAACCATGATGGTTTTTTTTAATTTGGTTTTTTTCCCTTTTCCCTAATGTTTTCATTTATTTTACACATTATTAAAATGTGCAAAATCAAAGTTATGGAGTAGCTACAAGCAAAGCTAAAGACAAATTAAATTTTTAAAGTGACAAACATCTTTAATCAATCTAATTTTTCTTACTAGCTATAAATTGACATGGCAAAATATTTTTCTACAGTGAACTGTGGAGAATAAAAAAAGGTAGTTAGTTTTAATTCTTTTTTAAACCTTTTATTTAAAAAAAAAAAATGCAAAAATGGCATATGCCAGCCAAAAATGCAATTTGACTGCTTAGATAGCTTGATTATGATTTACTAAGGATTGCATCATGTATCAAAGCATCAATAATGACATAATCATAAGTCATTCTTTCCATTGGTTACTCTTGTTCTGTATGCTAATGAATGATTGGCTATGAATTTTCTCTGTTCCATAGCTATTGGTTTTAGTAAGCTTTGGTTTTTCTTAGATTGGATTTGCAGTTTTTACATTATTTTTTTCTGTTTCTAGTTACTTTGTATTGTATTTTATTTTAAGAAAGCTACTTATATATATATTGAAATAAAAGAATGTCTAAAACTAGAAGAAAGGAAAATATAATCTGGTTTTCATTTGAGGGAGTAAGAAATACATCAAAAACATGTTTAAGAGCCAAATGTAAAAATTGCATGCAATGTAAATGCTGTCAAAGTAGCTCTTTCTTATAATACTAGGTGTGATTCATTTTCAGATGCTTTAGATGTTTACCTTAAAAATTGCCCCACTTAAAATTTGTGTAGAAAATAGGAATGTTATTGATAAAAATATCAAAAGCTCGTATCTGTCTAATTTTTATTTTAAAAGAAATGTTGAAGATATGTTTAAACTGTTAAATTCTATTGCAGTTGCCCTGGATAATATCTAAAGTAATAAGTTCCATTACTAATGCAGTTTATAATTGGACGGGTCTTCAAAAAATATTAAGAGAAAAAAAAATGTACAATAAAGAAGTCTCATAGTTTTTTAGTCCAGGTATAAAATAACCCTAACACCCATGTCCTTTTAGGTATACATGCTTGAACCACAATACAGTCAAAGTGAACTATGTGAACAAGAAAAAAAGGATACATTAAATTTTACAAAAAAAAATTATCCATGTAACTTGATGCTTGCACAGATAATAAAATTTAATGCTAAATCTTCACCTTTTGAAGAACAAAGAAACAGAAAAAATAAAGATTGTATTTAAAATAATAATAATAATTTTTCTAAGCCTACGTCTCAATTTGTGTAAGCATTACATTCGTTGATGTATCAAGTAAGTCAATACACATGTATTTTTTAGCATTAATAAAATTCATATTTATATTTTTTAAGTAAATATATGTAGTAAGAGATTAATAATCATTTGTTGATGTTAATACTGTAAATAATTTCTAAATTATGCACAAGAAAATGTTTTCTATTTCAGCTTTTTTCTGTTAATTTAGTAAAATATGTTTGTTTGCCCTTTACTATGTCCTTCATTATCAACCTGCATGTAATTATTTCTTAAATTATTATCTAAAAGGTTTATATAAGTATACTAATAAATTAATAGTTTTTTTTTTTTCACACAATGAATATTTCCCTATAGAAACCTAAACTTATAAGATAATTTAATTATAAATTTTTATGCTTTAGTTATTTAATTATCAAAAAAATAAATACTAATGTGAATGTTTAACATTAATTAACTATTAATTACAAAAAATCCTCATGACTTTCTAAAACTCAAGCTATTTTTCTTGGAAATGCGATTTAAATAATGATTTGAAAAAAACCCGGTTTAAACCAAAAAAACCTGGTTTAAACCAAAAAAAACCCGGTTTTTTGGTTTTTTTCAAAAAAACCGGTTTTTATACCAACCCTGCATACAATTAAGCAAATACTTACAGCAGTTTTAGAGTATTTACTTGTAACCATAAGAAAACTAGCAATTAGGCTACTAAGAACCAGCACAAAACTTACCTGAAAAAAGAAAAAGGAAGAACTATTATTATTATGAAACAATCTCGCGTTCAAATGTTTAAGAAATACATATAATGTGACATTAAAAAAAAACAGATATGTTTACACAATTATGTAAGCCTTTGAAACCTGGTAAATGAACAATCTCTCTCAAAACCTCAGCCGCAAAATAACTAAAGTTGTGCCGAAATCCACTCATCTCACGATTTGAAAGTCAGATTCTCGTAGAGAGTTGAAACAACTCGAGTGAACGAGTCGTTTTTAAATCATGATGAGTTATTTAAATAAGCAATTTAAATCAAGATGAATAAAACATTTAGCAAGCAACGCATTAAGATCCAATACCAATACGTTACAGCTCTTTCCTGAGAAGCCAAATCCATTTTATGAGTGATCATTTTCAACTCCGTTACCATTCTTAGATAGATACATTCGTAATTATGTAAATACGCAGCACCTGTAGTCGTCGTTCAGTCCATCTGTCCGCAAAAAACAGAGCAAAATCTACTCAACCGTATCGTTTGAAATTTAAAAAATATATAAATGTTGGATAATTTCATCGTGTCATTGCAAATTTTATGAAAATCGGATGTATAATTTAATGACAGGGACAATCAAAAATATTCAATTACATTACGGCCAATGGGAAAATAGTTTCAAATGCGTTTTAATCATGTTAAACTCTTTCGAACATAATAGAATTGACAGGAATCTATGAAGTATGTACTAAATTATACATTCTCTATAATCTGTGGCGCAAAGGATATTTGTTATTAGTTTATAGGGCCGCACAAAAGTATTACATTACATAATGGTATAGGAGAAAACATTGTTTGGGGCGCGTTTTAATTATATTAAACTATTTCATATTTTATGAAATTTATATACGTTGCTGAAGTTTACTATAAATTACTTTACTTGAAACATGCTTTTTTCAAACATTGAAACTTGGAACATGTCTATTTCAATTGTTTTGCTTTAATTTTAATTCAGCAAAATTATTTTTATTTATTTATTTATTTATTTATTTTTATTTTTTTTGTCTTTAATTTTTTTTATTTGATTTTTTAATTACTTTTTTTTTACTTTAATATTTTTAATTTATTTAAATTAATATTTTTAAAAATTCTGAATCAAAAATAAAAGTTATGCATTTTTGTTTATTTAAATGAAAAAAAAAATGAAATTCTTTAAATCAAATTTCGAGTTATAATTTTCCCATTTTATTAATAAATTTTAAAATTTAGAATAAAAAAAAGGTGATAAGTTTTATCATGTGACTTTATTTTAAAATAATATGATTAACCATCATAAAAATTTCATAATTTTAACTTAATAAATTATCTAAATTTTAACTCAATAAATAAAAATTGTTTTAAACTCAAATACAACTCTAAAAAATAACTCTCACTATTTTAACTCAATAAATAAAAATAATTTTAAAATTTGTCCTGGATCCCCTTTAATAAGGATTACTTAAATTAAATACACTTCAACATCCGTAGTTTAGTACACAAAACCTATTATACAGTTTGTAAATGTCCACATGTATGCAAATCCTTCTCAATAATTAACCCATAATACGAGACTGATAAAATTATTCCGTGTATGCAAAATTAACGCATGAGTATGATTCATTAGAGCAAATTACAGATTTGCATTAACTTATACATTAACATTAATTATACATCTTACTAAAATACATCGAAAAAGCACGGCAATTAAAATGGTAAAAACTTCTAATTAACGCCATCGTTAAAAAGAAGTAATGGTCGTGTAAGTAATTAAGCTTATGCACCGAGTAATGCGTAAACATTTTTCAAGCTGTTTTGTGGAAAAGGGAGCAACATGCAAATAAAATTCTTAATTAAGCGTAATATCCTAGTTCAAGAAGGGCTATTAACGCTTATAATCTCATATTAAAAATAACACTGATACACAACACATATATGAAACATAAATCATCAGGAAAATGTAACCGATCAATAACTTTATGTTTAATGCACGTAACCTGTAATGCATAACTTGTATTAATATAATTATGGGTTTAATATTTGTGTTATCCAGAAATGAAAAAGAAAAAAGGATTTACTTGAAAAGTATTTTAAACTTAATTTATTAAGCGAAAAGATCATAAGTTTTCCGGGATAGTTAAACTTGCATTTAAGATTTTTTTGTATAATATTCTAACACTATATCTTCTCAAAATGTTCCTAGACGAAAAATCCTACTCCCCCCCCCCCCTCCCCAATTTTATATAAAATTTTATCTTGAAATTTATCTCTTCATTTCCTAAAATGTAAAATTTAGGGGGGGAAAAAGAATTTCTACAAATTAAAGACTTTCAAGGAATTCTTACGACAAACTGTCAGTTGAGATAACAGTGAAAAAACAATTTATATTACGAAAATGCATCCTTTTTAAAACTTTATTATTTTCAACAGCCAGTCTTAAGGTTTCATAATAGAATTATTCTAAAAATTATACATTTTCTTTTTTACAACTGTTTCATCACTTGATAATTCATATGTTTTTAATGTTAGACTAACCTAAGACGCATTTGTAACTGCGTCCGAAAATGCTAAAATGTGTGTATAAATGAGTAGCAAGTTTTTGGTGTTTTTGTTACGGCTGCTTACCTTCCCCAGGGATATAGACCGAGGGGAAAGAGGTAGATTGCTTTCCGTGGAGATGGATTTTTCAAAGAGGAACCTAACCCTATTTACACCAGCTAAGAAAAGTTTGGAGAAATTTAAGGAAAACTCCGAATTGTTTCCTCAACGGTTTAATTCTAGTGCCTACCGTCAATCAGTTTTAAGAGCAGAAGACCTGAGCAGCTGGTGGGCCAAAATCGAAATCAAAGTATATAAATATTAGGGTTGACTCTAAGCCATTTTAGCAGGGCGCAGCGCTCGGCGTCCCTTTTTATATTTTTCATGCGCCCGGTGGCTCTTTTAAACCCTTCAAAAATGCGCCCGGAGGCCCTTTTTAACACTTCCTATGCGCCCCGTGGCAATTTAATTGATCCCTTGAAAATATCGCAAATTTTAGGGGATTCTAAACAAACCAGTTCAAAATAGTTAAAGTCAACACTAAAATATGTTGTAGTGTTTATGAAATATCTAAATTTCTATACCAACTGGCCGTACTGAATTCACAATAGGCTCAAGATTTTAAATAAGCAGTTTCTTCAACAATGAAGCACATACTTTCTGACTAATTACCTTTTAAAATATAAAAGATTTTACCCTTCAAAAAACAATTTCTTTACTATGAAAAACAATTTTACCGAAAAAAAGTTATTCCTAAAGTATGAAACAAAATGGTGGAAGATTGGCTTCAGAAGAAATTTGTTGAAATTTTAATCGGAAAAAGAAAACGTAATTAACATGTTTCATGTCAAATGCAGGATTAAAAATCTTTCATCCGCGAGAAATTAACAGCAGTGGAACTCATTAAACAGAATTTAAAAAGTATTGAAGAAGAAAAAAAAAAAAAAAAGGATTATAAGAAGATGATAACTTTTTGAAGAATATTTTATATTAAATGACCTTTTTTTACATATATTTTAAAGATATAATTAATTACAAAAATTCAATTAAATTACTGACACATCAGTTAACGATGCGACCAAATTGGATTTAAAGCAAAAATAAAAATTAATATTTCGAAAGGTTAAAAGCTGTAATGAAGAGAATACTTAATTTCATACAATAAACAAGTCCGAAGCATATATCTCGGTAATTAAAAAGCTCGATAAGCAATGCAATTATTTATATGAAAGATTATCTAAAAATATAGTATAGCATCAATATCAGATATAACTATTGACCAATCAAAATATTTATCGAAAGAGCTCTAAAATACTGTCAGACAAAGTACTACCAATCATTGTGTTATGCTCACTGATAACATAAAACAAGTATGAGTGAGAGAAAGGGGGGGGAAAGCCAAGAATAATTTTCACCCTCTCAAATGAAGCATATTATATGAAATATGTATATTATAGTTATAATATCAAGGAGAAAAACCTTGGTTTCTCTGGTTACAGAATATAGATAAAAACCATCATATACTATTACTTGTGATACACGTAGTTCCATTAAATGCCTTAATTTTGGTTTTATTCATATTTTATTAATTTATTTATTGATTGAAGAATATTTTGATTTCGTTATCGAACGTAAACTGGAAACAAATACTAAGCTATTTATATTAATTAAACGAAAGCAAGGTTTCCTGAATACCATGATATTTTCTAAAATATCAAATATATCCAAGTTACTGTTGATAATAAATGTTTTCAAGCATAATGTAAATTAGAAACTAAAATATATTGCGCTTAATATGAAAACTTAAACATTACTCTAAAATTCATTCTTCTTTTCATTCTTTATTTAGAACAAAATTGAAAATCAACTAATTGTAAACAGAAAGAATTTGTTTTCTATTATATGCGTCATAAATTCGTGCAAACTTATCCATAATCGCATCGTTGTTTCTGTTCGCATCATTGATTAAATTCAGACGATTTTATTTAAAATCAGTATTCCTTTTGCAGTTTGTTTGCTTTTTAGGTGCGTTCGTAATTATGTAAATACGTAGCACCTACTGTTGTCGCTCAGTCCGTCCGTCTGTCTGTCCGTCCGCATATAACAACGCAAAAACTATTCGACCGAATCGTTTGAAATTTAAAATATATAATTATTACATAATTTTGTCGAGTCATTTGAAATTTTATGAAAATCGGATGGATAGATCAATTACAGGGACAATCAAAAGGATTCCGTTAGATTACGTCAATGGGGGAAAAAGTTTCAAATTCATTTTAATCGTTTGAAATTTAAAACGTATATTTATTACATAATGTTGTCGAGTCATTTCAAATGTTATGAAAATCGGATGCATAGATCAGTTACAGGGACAATCAAAATTATTCCGTTACATTACGATCAATGGGAAAAAATGTTTCAAATGCATTTTAATGGTGTTACACTCATTTGAACATAATATAATTGACACGAATCTATGATGTATGTACTAAAATCTACATTCTGTACAATGTGGGACGCAGAGAATATTTATTATTAAATTACAGGGCCACACAAATGTATTCCACTAAATAATGTTATACGGGGAAACCTTGTTTGGGGCGTGTTTTAATTATATTAACCTACTTCACATTTTATGAATAAGATATACGTTAATGAAGTATAATAAAAATTACTCCCTGCATATTTACAGGAACACAAAGATTTCGACCACTATACTGTATCCAAAGTACGCTCTACTATATCAGCAAGATCTGAATATTTTAAAACTTATAGTACAAACGCACCTCATTTGCTACGCTTCACGTGCAATTTCCAACTTGTTTCGTTTTAAAATGGGTCGTTTGGGTGATATTCATGAATTTATTAAATTTCGTATGGTTGATTTGTATCGGCAAGGTAAAAATCAATGTTATATAGCGAATTATTTATATTGTTCGCAATGAAAAGTTTGTAAAAAACTAACAATATTAAATAAATGGAAATTTTCAAAATAATTGCCAAAATGGCGGCCGAAAATCAAAAACATTTGCTAGAGATGACAAAAAACTGAAGCGTATAGTTAAGAAGAACCATTTTAAAAGTGTACGGTTCTTACACCGAAAATGGAAAGAAGAAGAAGTTAAGTTTCTACATCGATAATATTAATAATCTCCATAAATGTAAGTTTCTATGTCGTGTAGCGAAAACAAACCCCCTCATGCATAAAATAAAATATTCTAATATTTTGAACGAAACTAAATTTTATTCTAATATTTTGATGTGCTTCAGAAAGCTGTATACCTAATTTATCGTACTGTACTTTATATTTTGTAAATGTAAAATCTTATCTAAACATTTCAGATTTAATTTATAAGAAATTTAATTGCATTTACTTAGTATCAAAAATAAATGAAAAATATTTTTTTCTTATTACTTTTTCTCAATTATTCTATATAATTGACTTTTTCTCAATTATTGCCTGTAATATTTTTGAATATGAGCTGTAAATATAAAACTAATTATTCTAAATATCTTTATTAAAAATAGAAGTTATTTTAAGGTTTTTAAAAGGGTCATTCCACGTGAAATCAACCAATTTAAAGAAAACATGTTGCATCATAGTCACAGATTTTTTTTACATTTTTATCATAGACAGACATAGTAGTGAAACCCTCAAATCTGAAATTTAAAAGTAATTTTCGCAATATTGGCTGAGATATAGCCATTTGAAAACTGACCATTTTTGCTAAATGGCGGCCATCTTGGAATCTTATCATTATCTGAAAGAGACCATAACTTGACAACTAAGGGCTCAATTTTTATATATCTGGTATCAATTTGAAGCTATTTGTACAAAGAATGCAAATTTCACATCAAAACAATAATAAATTTTCATTTATTTACTTTTTATTATGGTCAAACTGAAAATATCACCCAAAAAAAAAGGGCTGACTGTAATGTCCCATAAAAAAATGAATCATCATGAATATTTCTGAAACTTGGTAAAAACATTGCTCCATCTGTGGGCTTTAAATAATAAAAAAATTGGAGAGGTGAAATCTTTTGTTTAAAAATAAATGATTTTTTACACATAAGGTGTCATTAACTAAATAATGATCATTTTAGAATGTGTAACTATTGCTAATTTAAGAAATAATGGTTAAAATAATTTTTTTTAACATTTAAATTAATATATTGTGTGTTTATTATATAACTCAATAAAGAAGTATCAGTTTGAAGCTATTTATACTAAATATTCATATATTAAAATACAAGTAAATTTTCATTTCTACAATGCTTTTTATTTCATTTAAAATATAAGATTATGATTCTCTAAACATATTTACAAAAATATTAAATACCTTACTATAATGGACTACATAAAAAAAAAAGCCACATAATATTTTCCCCTGAAATATTGGAGAAATACTAGCTGTAAATCACAGTTGAATTCATTCAATTGTGTGATTTAAATAAAATAAATTATATAAATTATGTATATATAAATCTGGCCACAAAATGTCTTAAATAGGTTCTATGTATAGGGGAGAGTGGAAAGGAATAGAACACTTTTTACAAAAATTAGAAAATCTTTTTTTTTCCACAAAAACAAAAATTTTGATTTTTGAATACAAAATAAAATACTTTCTAATGTTCTTGAACAATATCTCTAACAATTCTGAATCATCCTTCCAGTGATGAAGATACTGGAATTTGATGTTGTAACACAAACATTATCAACTCTTTGTTGTAACACAAACATTATAATCTTTGTTAAATAGTAAATACAGCCAACACTAGAATAATTTGTTTTCTTTAATACATTGTTTTATAGTTGTCTCATTCCTGCTTGTTAGTGCAGAGGTATGGGACACGAAATTTAGAATTTCTTTAATTATAAAATTGTTTAGCTATATTTATATTGTTCAAGAATAATTAGAAAGTATTTTATTTTGTATTAAAAAAAATTTTTTTTGTTTTTCTGTTTAAAAAAAAAAAAAAAAAAAAAAAAAAAAAAAAGAATGATTTTCTAATTTTTGTAAAATGTGTCCTATTCCTCCCCACTATACATAGAACCTATTTAAGACATTTTTTTCCATTTAAAAAAATGATATTTATGTGGTCAAATTGCTAGTATTTCTCCAATATTTCAGAGAAAAATATTAAATGTTTTAATATAGTTTATTATAATAAGGTATTTAATATTTATGTAAATATGTTTTGAGAATTATATTCTCATATTTCAAATGAAATAAAAGGTATTGTAGAAATGAAAATTTACTTGTATTTTAATATATGAATATTTAGTATAAATAGCTGCAAATTAATATTTCTTCATTGAATTATATAATAAACACACAATATATTAAAGGGCAAAATTAGCACTAGCCACCGGCCACAGGGCCAGTAAATAAGAAAAAGTGGCCAGTGAAAAATTTTCTATCAGCGGCCACCTTGTGGCCAATTTTTTTACAAGGAGAGAATACAATTTACTTACATTTCATAAACAATTCTACTTTTTTAGGTTCCAATATATTTATATTAGCATATTTATTTGTGCTATTCAGTCTTACATTAATACTTATAGAAATTTTTACTAATTAGTATTTTTGAATAAAAAAAGTGGCTACTAGTTTAAACATAG
The DNA here is from genome assembly GCA_964019185.1 of Maratus speculifer. NCBI lineage: Eukaryota > Metazoa > Arthropoda > Arachnida > Araneae > Salticidae > Maratus > Maratus speculifer. Next base: position 195,654,797 of record OZ025296.1, on the reverse strand, counting down.
TGGCCACTTGAAAAATTAGTCTCACTGGCCAGTGGCCACTAAAGAAATTTCCCAATTTTGCCCAATACAATATATTAATTTGAATGTTAAAAATATTTATTTTAACCATTATTTCTTAAATTAGCAATAGTTACAGATTCTAAAATGATCATTATGTAGTTAGATTCACCTTATGTGTAAAAAATCATTTATTTTTAAACAAAAGATTTTACCTCTCCAATTTTTTTTATTATTTAAAGCCCACAGATAGAGCACTGTTTTTACCAAGTTTCAGAAAAATTCATGATGATTCATTTTTTTATGGGCCATTACAGTCAGCCCTTTTTTTGGGTGATATTTTCAGTTTGACCATAATAAAAAGTAAATAAATGGAAATTTGTTATTGTTTTGATATGAAATTTGCATTCCTTGTACAAATAGCTTCAAATTGGTACCAGATATATAAAAATTGAGCCCTTAGTTGCCAAGTTATGGTCTCTTTCAGATAATGATAAGATTTCAAGATGGCCACCATTTAGCAAAAATGGTCAGTTTTCAAATGGCTATATCTCAGCCAATATTGCAAAAATTACTTTTAAATTTCAGATTTGAGGGTTTCACTACTATGTCTGTCTATGATAAAAATTTTAAAGAAATCTGTGACTATGATGCAACACCCATTGGTTGAATTCGTGTGGAATGACCCAAAAATATTTTTTAAGTATTCGGTTTAGTCAAATATGTAGATAATTGGTCAAACTAACATTCGGCGTACTGAATAGTTCGAAATTTAGCCGAACCGAATATTCGGTGCATTCCTACTAAAAACAAATTTTGTATACTTACATTTAATATAGCCAAGTTAGAAATGTGGATTCGATTAACAAATCTTACTAATAAATCAGACAATAAACACCGAACACTTACATGAAAAATGAGATAATTTAAAGAAGTTATTTATCAGATATTAATGTGTGTAAATCATAAAAATATTTCCGCACCTGTTATCAAAATAATGTTCAAATATCTAAAAATGAGCGAGAGTTTATATCATTTTACACATCTGGCGTTATAGTTATACTACAGCGCTGCCTATAAATCTTTAAACAATTACAACTTGGCCCATAAAAAAATAAATTTTTAACCCTGGATATAAAAATCCTGAAATAACATTATGAAACTAAAGAAATTAAAATAAAGAAAAATGTTTTCTGCTTTAAAAGATTTTTACGCTTTTCCAGGAAGCTTTATTTTTAGGTACCTTCATAATCATATAAATACGTAGTACTATAGCCGTCGTTTGATCCGTCCGTCTATATGTCCATCTGTCTGCTCGCCCCCCCCCCCCCCACGGGAATGCACTTATACTCTAAAGCGAAAGCTGAGTTCCCGGGATGGTCATCCCTTGTCCGTCTGTCTGCGCATAGTGCGCAAAAACTACCCAACCGAATAGTTTGAAATTTAACGTATACCGTCGTATGTATATATAATCGTTGCAGAATTCTGTCTCAAATTTTATGAAAATCGAATCCAAACTCGCTAAAAGTTTTCTTCATTTAATCATCATATCTAAATAATTTAATGAAAATCCATGATAGGTAATTATTTTAGACTGTCCTGGTGATTACATCCCATTTAAGGTGGAGTCATTATTACGCAATACTGAATTATATAAATAGATAGATAGATAGATGATATGCATAGATAAATAGGTAATAAATGCAATAAATTTTGCATTTTTGTTACACCAAGATTTGAAAAATTGTAAATCTATAGTTATAGTATGAACGAACCTCATCATTCACCTATGACGTATAATTTTTTCACTTGTTTTAATTTGTCCACTTTAAAAGTGCTCGAAATCATAAAAACTTTATTTATTGTATAAATCCCTTCACTAAATTGCAAGTCAAATTAAATTTAAATAATTTAAGCATTTATACTAAGTTCGTTTCCATAACCTCGGTATTGTTAGAATGAATTATCAAAGTTCGTTAAGAACTCCATCAATCAATTAAAATGTAGGTACAAGAATTTAGTTCGTTTCTAAAACTCATTAAAAAGCATTTATGATAAACCTAATAAATAATTTTTCCGAAACGCCTGAGAATGATTAATATTGAACAGGAATACTTATTACTGATTTTGGCAAATATCTTAACTAATTAGATGATAAAATAAGTACATCAATCAAAAACAATATGTACAGATATATTTTTAATTACAGGGGGTAGAAGTGACCAATTCATAAAATATAGGACATTTTTAGTGAAAAATATAGGACATATATAGGACATTTAGAAAATAATGTTAATGGAAATGTTTTGCTATGAAATACTTTTTAATACATAATCTATATTAGTTTATAAATTTTCACTAATAAATAATATTAAATCAAGATACAATATTATATATATATATATATATATATATATATATATACACATATATCAGAGTTTCCTGCAGAGGGTTTCAGGGGGACGCTCCGCCCCTCTTGCGCCTCATCCAAAAACTAGCGCCTTCTTGTCATTCATTAAAAAAAATAGCGCCCTTCTTGACCACATTTGAAAAAATGCAGCCCTCTGGCGTTGATCCAGAAAAATCGGCGACGGAACGCAAAAAATAGCCTCATACGCGTGCCGAGAAACGGGTAATTTCGTCAAAAAATCGCTAAAAAGCGGCAAGTTTCGTTAAAAACCGCGAAATAACGACTAATTTCCGGCGAGATTCGCAAAAAATGGCTAATTTCGTCATAAAATTTCACAAAACAGCAGATTTCTTCAAAAGATTGTGGAAAAACAACACATTTCTTCCAAAAATCGCAATAAAACGGCAAATTTTGTCAAATGAGTCGCACAAAACAGCAGATTTCGTCAAAAAATAGCGATAAAACAGCAGATTTCGTCAAAACATTTTCGAAAAAACGGCAAATTTCGTCCAAAAATTGAAATAAAACGGAAAATTCTGCGAAAAGTTCCGTTTTTTCGCGATATTTTCACGAGATATGTCGTTTTTTCGCGATTTTATGCAAAATATACCGCTTTTGCTATCTTTTAGCAAAAACTGCAGTTTATGCGATCTTTTAATAAAGTTTGCGGATTTTTCGCGACTTTTTTAACAAAATTTACCTTTTTTTTTTTTTCAATATTTTGATTAAATTTCTGTTTTTTTCCCGACTTTTTGAACTGCTAAATTCTAGATTCAACTCTATAAAAGTGCCCTTAAAAATGAAAAAGACCCTAAAAAATGTAAAAAATGCCTTTTTCAGAACAGTAGCGCCCTGCCCTTTTTTAAACCTGGGGGAAACTCTGATTTATATATATATATATATATATATATATATATAATTGAATTTTTTTATTGGTGTGAAAAAAGGGGATTTTTGATTGAAATCATCACTAATTGGCTTTAAAATATATGTGTCAAGGACTTGAGATAATGGCATATGATACTTTTTTGCACCACCTGGTTCCTATCAACAACAGTGGTTATTTGCAATTAATGCAGCATGCCAAAACAACGAGGCACAAAGATAATTCAGAAAACAAAGCAACTAAACTCAATCTTGCTTGTGGATTCTACTGGATGAAAAAGCTTGGGTTTGAATATCAGATTAAAAAAAAAAAAAAAAAAAAAAAACATGGATTGAATACTTGAGACTTTAAATGAGGAAGAGAAGATGTAAGAGTATGTGGCTAATTTCACATTTTCCTAATAATTTAATCAGTCATCAGATGGAATACAAAATTTATTTTGTAAAATGTTCGCAGATTCCTTTTTGCCACAAGTATACAGTTAATTTTAATCATCTTTATCCTTCGCACGCCATTCTTTTTTTTTTTTTTTTTTTTCCTATCAATCTGATTTATCCAAGCATAACAGAATTTCGTCAACCTATGTTCCCACTGCATTAATATAATGCAATAAATGTGCTTTTTCTGCATGAAAATAAATAAAAGTTCTGTATAACAGCTGAATACACGATAAACCAAAATAATCGCAATAAAGTACATAATCCAAGAAAAAACTCTTCATATTATAGAAGAGTAGTAATAGGGGAATCCAATGAATCATGTCTGCCGGAAGTGAATGGGTGCATAAGCCAAAAATTTATACCACTAGTGATTGACTCGTAGGATTAGCATTATGTTTGCCGTACAATCAAAAGTAGGAAAACTGGGTGCAGGAAAACACAATGCTAAGCCTAGGAGTCAATCACTAGTGGTATTCATTTTTGACTTATGCACCCCTTCGCTTCAGGCAGACATGGATCATTCGATTCCCCTATGACGACTCTTCCATAATATAAAGGATTTTTTCTTGTGCTCAATGACTTGGGGCTTTGTACGGTCGGCTCTTGGACTAACACGACACGTAGCCAGGGTTGTCGGCTTTTAGCCGGGCCAAAAAAAGCCGGCCGGCTTTTTTTGGTTTTATCCACTTAAAAAAAGCCGGCTAAAATTAAAAAAAGCCGGCTTTTATTTTTAAAATGTTAATTTGTATTGAATACTTATTAAATTTGGATTGATTTATTTTTAATACAATTTTAATTATTTACTACTAAAAAAGTTATAAATTTCTATTTATTTTTTCAAATTTATAAATTTTTATAACTGCTAGAAGTCATTTGTGAAGGCATTATGTCAGAAAAAGTATATAAATCTTGGAAAAAAGAAAATATACTAAAAAAATGTGTTTTAAACTTCTATATTTCATAGTTGTACTTATATCACACATTCTTAAGAATTATATTTAATTTGATTATCACAAAATGTAACACATCAAAGCATTCATGGAAACATTCTTACAGGTCAATATGTAAAGATTAAGTCATAGAATGAACAATGTTGAAAGAGAAATTAGGAAGGATTCAGTATTTAAGGAGAGTTTACTGTATATACTCGTGTATAAGTCGAGAAATTTTTGACAAAAAAAGAACTTTAAAGCAGGGGTGCAGAAAATGTTTCTACTATCCAAGATTTCCCCCAATTTACATGAAAATTTCCCCAAAATTTTATGGCTTATTATAGGTAAATTCTGTTTTACTGTAGGTATAGGAAATTTATTTTTCCAATATTTCTCAAGTTATGTGCAAGTATACGCGGCAAAAGAATTTTAATTGAAAAAAAAAAATAAAATAAAATAAAATAAAATAAAAAGAGAGAGAAAAAAAGAAAGGAACTCACAGCGATTTTTCTGAAAGGTTATAGCGGATTGGGGGGAATGGAAAGAAATCTATGAACCCTGTTTTTTTTTTTTTTTTTTTTTTTTTTTTTCGCTTTTCTTTAGGAAATTCATGATCTTTCAACGAAATCCTTAAATTTTAATGATCTTTTGATGAAATTTGCAGTTTATTTTGCAATCTTCTGACGCGTTTTCCTTTTGTGATCTTTTGACAATATTTGAGATTTTTTGCGATATTTTGACAAAACTTGCATTCATTTCGTGATTTTTTTGACGAAACTTGCATTTATTTTGCGATCTTTTGAAAAAAAAAATCTGCAGTTTTTTTGGGATCTTTGACAAAATTTGTGGGGTTTTTGCGATCTTTTGACAAAATGTGGTTTTTTTTTTTTTTTTTTGGAGATTTTTTCACAAACTGTGTGTTTATTTTGTGATCTCTTGTCGAAACTTTTGGTTCTTTCGATATCTTTTGAGAAAATGCGCAGTTTGTTCCCACTTTTTTTTTTTTTTTTTTTTTTTTTTTTTTTTTTTTTTTTTTTGACAAAATTTGCCTTTTTTTTCCCCACAAACTTTTAACAAAGTAAGTTCATTTCGTGATCTTTTGACAAAATTTGCAGTTGTTTCACGATCTTTAGACAAAATTTGCGTTCTTTTCGCAATCTTTTGGCTGAAATTCCAGTTCTTTAGCAGTTTTGACGAAATTTGCATTTTTTCGCGATCTTTTGACAAAATTTGCTGTTTTTTTTTTTTTTTTTTTCAACTTTCTTTTAACAAAATTAGCGTTTATTTCACGATATTTTGACAAAGTTTGCGTTCATTTCGCAATATTTGTTGAAACTAGCAGCTCTTTCCCGAATTGTTGACAAAATTTGCGGTTATTTTGCGATGTTATGTGATTATTTTGTGACGAAATTCGTGATTTTTCCGTACTTCTTGCACAAAATTCACAGTTTTTATGTCCAAATTTTTATATTGATGATGGAATTTTTTTTTTTTAATTTTCGGAATCGAATGCTTTAAATTTTCAGAAAATTTGAAATAGAATAATCCATGATATATGGTACATATTATTCTGAGATCGATTTTGTGTCGGTCGTTTTTTGGAACCTTTTATGTGTAGAGAAATTTTTCTATCTCAGTGAATTATGGAATTCGTTGATAAAATCGAAATTGATTGTATACGTTTCTGCAAAATTTCCCGAGATGGGTAAAATTTCCCCCGATCCTAGATCGCCGGATCGGAGATATTCTGCACCCCTGCTTTAAAGTAGGGTGGGGGGAGATCAAATTATACCAAGACCTAAAATAATAATAATATATAAATAAAATATCGGGAAATGTTATGCTAGTGAATTGGTGCGGCAGCACTCTATTTCATTTATACAGTACTCAATCCAAAATCCGGAGCCCTCCGAATCCCGACAATTCCGAATTATTTTTCATTTATTTGTCAAAAATAATATAACCTACCCGATTGCAGAAAACAAAAACAAACAAAAAGTTTGTTATTTATATCAAGAACACATTTTCAATACTAAAAAAACGTTGTCATGTTGACTTAAAATACTGATTAAAGTTAACATTAAAGTAAGTTTATAATAGGTAACATGACATATTGTTATTTTTACTCTCTCCAAATCAACAGCAAACTACATTAGAGCGTTTTTACTTCTGGCTGCCTTCATGCCGATACTTCAAAATATGCAACTTTGTAGTGTTCCCGAGCTGTGATCTGACGATCACCGGTTATTTTGATATTCACGGCAGTCGATCGGAAGTTTGATGCCATGGCATTCAAGTTCCATGCTTTCAGTACTTTTCAACCAATGACGTTTCACAAGTTTTTCTTTTTCAATGGGAGAACTTGTTATACAAAAAATCTGTCTTGTTTGTATGTATAAATTATTTTTCTTGCAATAAAAGAGAAAAAAAATACTTTTTTTTTTCTTTTTTTGGAGGGAGATCAACTTATACGTGGGTTTTAAATTTTTCCTTATTTTTAACAATATAAGTTAGGGGGTCGACTTATTTGCGAAGTCGACTTATACGGGAGTATATACGGTAATACATAATTATATAAAATTAAACAACAACAAAAAATGTTCTAATAAAATTTGTTGAATTAAAATTTTCAAGAGCTCTCTGTTATTTAAAAGTGCATAAATGCCCTCTCTTGCATGAATATATTTATGCATACATTTACTCTATGAATGAATATATTCATGCATATGCAATTGATAATACTGAAATAAATTGTGAAATATAATATATTATGAAGCATGCATAATTCGTAATACTATTTTCAATAGTGAAAAATTGTGTTTTTTTTATATGCATGATTTTAAATGTTTATAGGGAATAAAACGTGACATTTTAATAACCTTTAAAATTAGTTAAGTAATAAAACATGTAACTAAGTAACCATAGTCCTCTTTAATTTTATAAAGCAGTAAAAATGGAAAAACAAGGGAGGCATTAAAAGTCAATGTAAATCAGAAAAAGCACTTGGTATGTCCATTTTATAATTTAACTGACATACTTGCAATTCTGACTACAAACCACTAGTAACTCCATCAATATGTTATTCTAGTATTAATGTCTTCATTATTGAAAAATTAGGTTATAACCCAATTTCTCATAATTAAAATCCCAATTTTTCACATTAATAAATAAATTTATTAAACACTTAAAGTAAATTAAACATCATTAAAACTAGTTAAAAGACACTTAAAAACATGAAGCTAATAATTAAGATGCTTCGCTGTATAAAAGCCAATTTTGGCCAAAAAAGGCCAATTTTGGCAAAAAAAGCCACCGGCCTGGCTTTTTTTAATTTTAGCCGGTTTTTTTTTGCAACCCTGCACGTAGCCCAGACATCAACATTTAATTTTCTTTCTGGATATAAACGCATGTTTAAAAATTCAGCAATTTATGCCACACCCTTCCTCTGATTTGTAATTGACTAAAAGCATGAGCATTGTGTACAAGATTGAACTGTTGCTGTTGTAGGAAATATAGGAAATCATCATGAATTTTTCTGAAACTTGGTAAAAACGTTGCTCCATCTGTGTGCTTTAAATAAAAAAAAAAATTGAAAAGGTAAAATTTGTTGTTTTAAAATAAATGGTTTTTTACAGATAAGGTGTCATTAACCAAATAATGATATTTTTAGAATCTGTGAGCATTCCTGATTCAAAAAATAATGGTTAAAATAAAATTTTCTAACATCTAAATTAATGTAAAAGTATAATCAAAACCTCATTTGTACTAATTTTGTAGAAATCTGCCTCCAGCCCCCCTCCCCCCCACCCAAAAAAAAATAGACAATTTAAAAAATTTTACACTGAAAAAGATAAGATAATAATTAAGGAATATAATGTACAATTATAAAATACCTATAAATGCAATGCATACATATGGTGATTTACTTCACATATAGGGGCAAGTGGGGTGGAATGGGACAGTAGGTTTTTCTCTTTAAGTATCATTCTAAATATTTCATCAATCACACATTAGGTGAAGTAATGGTACCCCAATCTTCAGTTGAAAAAAGTAGCTGATTTACATAAGCTTGCAATTATATAAAGAAAAAGATTATTTCAAAAATGAAAAGTAAATTTAGTTCATATACTTTTTACGCTTTCTGTATAATGATTTGATTATGCATAGATGTAACAGTTTCTCTATATATGGAACATTATACTGTAAAATTAGAGAGATAAAATTTGTTGTTTTAAAAATGGTTTTCTACATATAAGATGTCATTGACCCAAATAATGATTATTTTAAAATCTGTAAGTATTCTTAATTTAAGAAATATTGGTTAAAATGAAATTTTCTAGCATCTAAATTAAAGTATTGTGTAACACTGTTTGCAGCCTGTATAGTACTAATAACGTTGATGGGAAAAAAAAAAAAAGGATAATAATTGAGATGATTTTCGAAAATTTCATTTTAAATTACCAAATCAATTATGTATATGCTATATCTGCAACACGATAACGTAGAATTAAGACAATATCATTCTTCAGTGTTCAAAAAGAATACAAAGTCACTCCAAAAAGTACTGGGACACTTGGAAAATAACAAATGTTAAGCTATTTATAAAAATATCAATAACATTAACACCGAAACAACATTAAAAATATGCATGTTTAGCATTTAGTAAACATTATGGATAAAAAAAAATCTTAAATATTTTACAAAAGCAGTTTTTTCCAGCTTTATAAACATTATATAATCTCAAAAAAGTTTTAGGTTGGTTGATTTTTGTCGTCCGATTATCTACACTAGGGATATAGGACCAGGGGGGAGTGCCCTTCGTGGGGGTCTTTCTAAGGGAACCTAACCCGTATTTACGCAAGGTTCGAAGAAAACCACGAAAACTCCGAACGGTTAGGCCGACAGCCGCGATTGGGTTCGAACCCAGCACCTGCCGTCTACCAGTTGAGAGGTCCGAACCTCTCGGCCACTGGTGGGGCCAAAAAAGTTTTAGAGCACTTTCGAAATGAGAAAGTCAAACATATTTATCGCATCAATAAAAAATAATTTACCACTAATATTTTTTAATACATTTTAAGTTATGTTAGACAATTTCAGTATATTTGTGTCTTTCATGCAGGGTTGAAAAAAAAACCTGGTTTTTCAAAAAAAAATTTTAACCAGGTTTTTTTGGTTTAAACCGAGTTTTTTAAAAACATCCTTTTTTATTATATATGCATGCATATTTATTGATAAAAAATGATATTGTTGGATTGTAAGTAGTGTAACTTCATTTTAAAATAATACAAATTAAATAATTACAGTGAATTTACGTAGAAAATTGAAAAAAAAATTCATATGTTAATTTAAGCAGTATTTGGAATCTCTCTTATGTTCAAAGTACATAAGAGATGTAGTATGTACAACTCTTATGTTCAAATAATAAACTGCTCTACACAATGAAACATTGATACTCAGAAAATCTTTATAAACAATCTTTTGATTATTAAGAATAAACACATGGATGTAGTTTGATAAACATAATATTTTCTACAGCTATTCAAACAATAAATTTCAACTACTTCTTCGGATTTTGTTTTATGAGTGACAGTTTGAAGTCAATATTTTTGGTCATTATATTCAGCCGATAACAAGGGGGGGGGGGGGATTATTGTTATTAAAATGCTACAACCAACACCTAATCTTTGAATACTTTTATTCGACTTCATATTTTGATTTTAATTCTTCAAGATAATCTTACCAATCAAGAAAAAATTCTTTTACAACTTGAGCAAAATCTTAAACATCATTGTGTTATTTTATTAATTGCCACATTAATTTAACTACTCTAATTGCTTACTATGTGCTTAATTCCACAGCTATTTAAATAATAAATTTCAAATATTTCTTGGAATTTTGTTTTTTGATTGACAATTTGAAATCAACATTTTTCGTCAGCAGATAACAGGGAAAAAAAAAAAAAAAAGAATATTGTTATAAAAGTGCTCCAGCACCTAATCTTTGAATGCTCTTATTCAACTTTATATTTTGATTTTATTTCTTTAAAATAATCTCTCCAATCAGTGGCGTAGCTACATTTTTTGGCGCCCGGGGCCAGAAGGAATTTTGCGCCCCCTTCCTTCCAAAAAAATAATAATCACATTATTTTACCTTAAGACAAAAAGAAAAGTATTTTTGATTTGTACCGGCAAAAAAAGGCAATTCATTCTTTCTTGTTTTTAAAGACTCAATTTATTTTACTGAAATTCACTAAACTAAAATGTGTGGAACGTAATTATAGAAGATTTCTAGGTTTCATCGAAACTGAATTTGTATGGGAATTTTAAAAACTTAGCGGAATGTTCATGCAAATGACTATTTTTATAAACGAATAGGAGTAGCAACATCGAAAATAAATTTTTAAAAATCCACCTTTGCCAAAATTCTTAAAATCCGTCGGATTACAGAAAAATTTTCTGATTACTGATTACAAAAAATCTTTTATATCAAAACGGCAACCACCTTAGTGTTTTAAATTGCTATATATATATATATATATATACTTTTTTTTTTTTTTTCGATAAATAAGAAAGCAGAAATCTTCTTCAATCGTTCTATCAAGACTTAACGATTATAAAAGTAAATTATAATTTTTTGCATCTTTTAAATTAATTTGAAATTTTTAAAAGGTCCTCACTTTGAAACAAGATGGTGAATCAAGATATCAACATATTTGGTCGAGATCTTAATAAACCCATAACATATGCTTACTCGGTCACATCCAAATCAGTTCATAAATACGAACGCATTTGCATGACATTGATCAGATATTTATAGAGCGATATGCAAGCCGTATATATATATATATAAATGGAAATAAAATTGAATTTCAAAAATATAAATTAAATTTCAGAAATATAAATTAAATTTCAAAAATTTAAATTAATATCTTAAAGTTCTTTTTCCTAATTCTAAAATTCGTTTTACAGCCTGTAAATTTGTTTCTTAGCACAACATTTTTCCATTGCATTTTTTTAAGATAGCAGATCTTGTTGACGATTGAAAAAACGATTTTTCACAAATTTCAGAGTAAATACCTACAAAAATTACAAATCCACTACAAAAAGAATTTTACAAAAATAAAAATTAAAGCAGATGTCATGACTAATCTTGCATAACAGCATTTGCTGTAATGTTGTAAGCCAATTTTTAAAACATTTTTATTTTTTTAATGATTTTTGGTATTGCGTGCACTCTCAATTAAAAACTGATTATCTTAGAACATTGAAATTATGTATATTAGTAGTTTACACGTGTTAGTTGATGCTGAATCTCAATTTAGTCTGATTTTTGTTACGGAAAATTGTAGATTAAAAAAATAAGCATATTTTTTTTGCTTAAATTTTGTTAATATGATTAGAATAGCCATTAATTATAATAAATGATTGGAATATAGTTTCAAATTTAGTTCAGTGTAAAATATAGTATTATAAGTAACAAAATATGAAACATTAAACATATATCAGCAATAGAATTTGTAAATCGTGCACGAAAAATGCATATTTCAATATTTATATTTTTAAGAAGTCACTTGTTTTGTTATGATTTAATTAATATATATTACTAAATGTATGTGCATTTGAATATTTTATCAAGCCATGAGAATATGTGAATATAACGAAAAAGATTATAGCGTTTCATTTATTGTATAAGAAACTACACAATTTTTCGTGCTGCTTTAAATGCGATCAATTTCTAGCTGCTTATCGTGATCTACTCTCTTAAAACACACATGCACACAAACACACATACATAACGCCTGCATTCATATGATAAAAGTATATACAAATATTATACAGACATGCATACAATAAATAGAATAAATCCAACTGAAGTGAAAAATTAAGCAGAGCCAAGAATCGAACCTGGATCCACAGTATACTAGGCCGTTGCACTAACCACTGCAATGGTTACTGCAGTGGGCAACAGTCTATCCAGCTGTGGACCTCGGTTCGATTCCTGTCTCTGGCTAATTTTTCACTTCAGTTGGATTTATTCTATTTATTATATGCATATCTGTATAATATTTGTACATTGCTTTAACATCTATTACATTCACCATTAAATTCAAAGAGTTACTTACATAGAGAATGCTAAGGTTTGGACAGTTCTCCTTAGTTTGTTCTTAAAATCTTGTACTTCACAGATCCCAAATTTTGTGGATCTTGACCACATGTCAATTAAGACCTAATTAACCACTGGAATTAAATGTTCGTCCCAAATGACACCTTCGCCCCCTGTTGGAAAATATTGCCAACATTTTACCAAGAACACGCGTGAAAAATATTAAATTTTCCCCATTTGAGATATTTTCACAACCTAACACCATATAGGTCCCGAAATTGACTAAATGGCCCTTGAGACATTCAATCGAATTCGTGGTCATATTTTTAAAGCAAAGCGACGAAATAAATAAATTCAGGCTACAAAGAGGTTCCCGAGTCAAATTCATTTCTCCCATTTTTCTTTCAGTTATTTCTTTCATAGATAGATATAATTTTCTCTAATGCATATGCTGAATTTAAGTATATATCAAATATATTTAATTTAAAAAAAAGAGAGAAAGAAAATACTCGTTTGTACTGGTTACACGAAGAAGACCGAAAAATCTGACTTTGCTTTTTATACGATTTAAGAAGGGAAAATTTTGCGGACAGGTCGCCTACATTTTATTATTTAGCTGTTCCCAATGCCAATTTGAGGGGGAAATGGAATTTCAAATGAAGAAGAACTAATATCTTTACTTATTCTTCCACCTAAATCTATTTTGCATTGGACCACAGAAGTCTCTATATTGCACAAAAATAATCATATAGAATGAAGAACGCAAAAATCACAGTGAAAACCAATCTGTGTGTGTGTTTGTGTGACTAAGAAAAATAGAATTGTCCACCGCGCGTAAAGGCAGAAAATTTGTGTGGGAATAGTCCAAAAAGCAAGTCCTGATGCACATAAAGCTCAGATTTCTAATTTTTTGATAGAAATTCTAATTTTTTGATAATTTGGCAAACATATTAATTAAAAACTCCTAAAAAATGTGTTTTTTCTTCTTCACCAAATGGCAAATCGCGCACCCATCAGAACCTGATTCCACAGCCAAAATGGAAAAAAATTAAAAATTTTCACTAATCAGTAAAAATTAAGAAAACTAATTAAAATATCGGTTTGAAAATTTCACAGTAAAAGTAGAAAGATATTTAACACCTGTGTAAAAAATGTTAGAAAATCGGACTGTAATTTTTCTTAATATTAAAAAATAAAAATCTAACAGCGACTGTAGAAACATTCGAAAAAAGCTGATTCATTAAAAATTAACTAAAGGAATGATCTTTTAAAGCCGATCCCTCCATTTAATTTCAGAAAATCGATGGATCAGAGTTATATGACCTATTTTTTCAGACATTCACACACACACATACGCAAAAAGAAAAGGTCAACAATTCTTATTTACTATCAAAATATCTGAAATAATTCCGATTTAAAACTCCTCTCAATTTGACACTCCCTATTTAATCTTTTTGTGCTTTACTTGAGATACATAAATATCTTAACACCAAGTATATTGAGTGTTTTCTTGAAACGCTTACAGAATCATTTTCTTTGCTTATTTGGATATAATGAAACATCTTACTAAAGAAAGCATTCACACACAAACTTTCTCTCTACACACATTAAAAAAATCAACAACATTATTGTCAAAATGTGTGAAATAATTTTGGTTTAAACTTTTTTTCAGTTTGGCGCCCCATATTTAATCTTTTTTGCCTCAATTCATAATTATCTTAAGTATCAGTGTTGAGCCGTTTCTAGAAACATTTACTGAAGCTTTCCCATTCTTCATAATATGGATATAACAAAATATCTTACTAAAGAAAACATTCACACACACACTTTTAAAAAAATCAACAATTCCTATTTATTGTCAAAATATGCGATATAATTTCGAATTAAACCTCTCAATTTTGGCACTCCATATTTAGTATTTTTACGTCTCAATTCAGATACATAATTCTCTTATGTACTAAATGTGTTGAGATATCCAAGAAAAATTTGAAGAAGCCTTTTCTTTGTTCATATTTGATAGAACAAAATATCTTAATTAAGAAAACACTGACACACACACACATTTGAAGAAAAAAATTAACAACTCTTATTTATTTTCAAAATATGTAAAAAAATTTCGGTTTAAACTTCTGTCAATTTGGCGCCCCTCGGCCTCGGCGCCCGGGGCGGCTGCCCCCCTTGCCCCCCCTTAGCTACGCCACTGTCTCCAATCAAGATTTTTTTTTTTTTTTTCAGTTTAAGCAAAATTTTAAAGATCATCATATTGCGTTATTGATTGCATTAAATAATCTGTATTTAAAAAAAAAAATTTAAATATTTTATACTAAATATTGAACATTTTAAATCTATTATATCTTTGATCAATTCACATATTTAAAGCTTTTTCTTTAGAGCGAGTTATAGGTATGTTCACCAACAATACTGATTTTAATCTATTATGTAAAAAATGACCTAAACCCACTATATCTAATGCTTATAGCTGAAATTAGGTGTTAAAAGTAGAAATGATTAATATCCAATAATCTGAAACACATAAATTATAAAGAAAAAAGCGAAAATGCTATTAGATTTACCGTATTTTCGGGTGTATAGTCCGCGGCTTATACAAGAAAAAACCTTCCAATAAGCTGCTGCGGCTTATACACGGTGCGGGTTATACAACGATTTTTTTTTTAATTGGAAATTGTGATATTTTTTCGACAGCTTTTAAACTCAAAAAATTTGAAAAAAACATCAAAATTTGTAAATTTTTTTCGCTATGCCACGAAATTTAGAGAGTTCTCCGATGTTTGTAAAGGCTTTTTTTTTTTTTTTTTTTTTTTTTTTTTTTTTTTACTGCTTAAATACAGTTATTTCTTGGTTTGGAAGAACTGTCGCCAAGTATTGCACTGATAGATCTATAATAGCTACTGTATATACTCGCGTATAAGTCGTGAAATTTTAGACAAAAAAAGAACCTTAATGTGTGTGTGTGGGGGGGGGGGGGTCGACTTGAATGCGAGACCTAAAAAAACCAAAAAACTATAAATAAAATATCAGAAAATAATTTGCTAGCGAATCAGTTCTGCGGCACCCCACTGTGTTTGTAGAGTACAAAACCCAAAATCCGGAACCCTTCCAACCTCGACGATTCTGAATTTAAGATCATTTAAGATTTAGTTTATTTTTCAAAAAAATAATCTACCCTATCCTGTTTATTTATTTTGTACAATATCTACCCTATCGTTTAAAAGAACAAAAAAAAAAAAAAAAAAAAAAAAAAGTGCATGATTTACGTCATTTCGGAACGATTCAGACTGGTCGGTCTTTTCCGAAACGATTCCGAGGAACCGTTCCTTTTCAGAGTCGTTTCATTTTGAAACGAGTTCAAGGAATCGAACTTTTCCGGAGTCGTTAGATTTGAGATAGAGTCCGAGGAATCGTTCCTTTTCGGAGTTGGTACCCTACATTGTTGCAAAGAACAAAAAAAAGTGCGTGATTTATGTCATTTTGGAGCGATTCAAAGCCTTCGGTCTTTTTCGAAACGATTTCGAGGAGTCGTTCCTTTACAGAGTCGTTTAATTTCGGAACGAGTTCAAGGAATCGAAGTTTTCCGGAGTCGTTTCATTTGAGATAGAGTCCGAGGAATCGTTCCTCTTCAGAATTGGTGCATTTCGGACCGATTCCGATGATTCGTTCCTTTTGGAAACCAATGACCTAAGATACATATACATTTTATGTCCAAATTTTTTTTTTTTTTTTTTTTTTTTTTTTTTGAAAATTTTAGAAAAAATATCACGTTTGTTTGAAAAAAAAATGCGCGTAAACGCCGCATCGCTTGAAATTTTATCATAAAACACGTAAACGCCGCGACGTTTCTTCCGAAAATTACGGTACTGATAATTTTAATTTTTAGCCGAATTACTGTAAGTATTATGCATCACGAAAAAATTTGGAAAATTTGTGTTGAAAATTATGAATAATGGCTTCTAATTTCGAACCCTGGTCGAAATATACGTTCGTAAATGGTGTATAGTCTGCGGACTATACACCGATGCATCTCCGCGGGTTATACACGAACTTTTTTTACTGCATTGCTTGATTTAGGGGTGCGGGTTATACACAGGGTGCGGGCTATACACCCGAAAATACGGTATTTTTAAAAATCCAGCTCTTTTTTTTTTTTTTTTTTTTTTGAGAAAAAAACCAGTTGGTTTAAATTATGGTTAAAACCAATTGTTTTAAACCGTGCCAACCCTGCTTTCATGTAAGAATGGGGAGAAGCAAAGATATCTCTGTGGATGTGCGAAACCTGGTTATAAATCAATGAAAAAATGGGAAATCAGTTAGTCATATAAAAGAAATTTTAAGACTGAGCAAGTCTAGTGTGTTTAATATTATATCCAGATTTAAGAAAGCAAATAATGTTGAAAACAAAGATCAGGGTGTCCAAGGATATTTAATGAACGCGAAGAGAGATAGGTTGTGAAAAAAGTTCACACTAACCCCATAACTAGAGCCAGTATGTTAACTCTGGAAATTGAAAAAAGATTAAGAAAAACTGCAAATGATGAAACTTTTATGAATATCTTGAGAAAATATAAGTTTCATGCCAGAGTACCTAGGAAAAAGCCCTACATCAGCGAAGCAAATCGACGTGCTAGACTGACATTTGCTAAAACCTATGTAAAGCAGCCAGCAGAATTTTGGAAAATTGTTCTTTTTGTGGACGAAAGCAAATATAACATTTTCGGATCTGGTGGCAAGCAAAAAATTTGGCGCACACCAAATACAGAATTGCAGACCAAAAATTTACGACCTACTGTAAAATAGAGAGGCGGCAGCCAAATGTTTTGGGATTGTATCGCGAATTCTGGTGTTGGAAAGTTATTGATGGTACAATGGACAAATATGTCTATCTTGACATTCTTAAACGGAATTTAATACAATACGACATTTTAAACTGTATCAGGATAATGACCCGAAACATAATGCTTACACTTCCAAGTTGTGTGTTCTCTATTGTCCTGGTGCGATTGAGACTCCTGCTCAGAATCCAGACCTTAATCCCATTGAGTATGTTTGGGATTACGTTCAGCAAAAAAATTTATGAGCACCATATTTCTAACAAGCAAGATTTAAGAAAGTATCAAGTCGAAGAATAGGCCAAAATCGACCCATCCTTTTGCGCAAAGTTAGTAAAATCTATGCCAAATAGACTACGAGAGGTCATAAAGTATAATGGTGGCCTAACAAGATATTAACTATTGCATTCTTTTTTTTTTTTTTTTTTTTTTTTTGGATAGTGTCTTAATACTTTTTTGAGAACTTTTTTTCTCTTTAACTCTTTTACTCTAAGTATTAATCATAATTGCAGTAAAATATGTATTGTGTTTCAGTAATTATGATTTGCATTCATCAAAGTATGATATACTATATTAAATTTTTTTTCTTCGCATATATCAGTTATGTAGGAAATAAAATTTAGTGCAATTTTATCATGTCCCAATACTTTTTTGAATGACTGTATATGTTCTAAACCTGAAATTCTGAATAACCTTTAATTTTCTCTCAGATAACAATTTTAAATTAGAATAAAACTTATCACAGAGGAATATATTATCGTACTTGAACATACATCTTTTTGATACTAAACAATATTTCACGAATATAAAATAATCACATGTTTCTTAATTAATGCATATAATGAATACAGAGGAAACTCATCCAATTATGCATATGTTACAAGAGAATCTTTCAAAGAAAGTATGATTGCATATTGTGAAAATTTACATAATGAATAAATAAGTAATTTACAGCCAGAGTCTTACCGAAAGAGCATTACACAAATGATATATCTATATGTTAATAATATTTGCTAGCGTAACTACAAAGTTTTAGAAAAGTACAGTGAATTCGCAATATGTAATTAATTTTAATATATACAAGTGCAATTAACTTAATCTATTCTTGATTGCAATATCTTAAGCAATATCGCTTCAATAAAGTTTAATCGAACAATTTACAAATAACACTTATAAAGTAAACAAAGTTTATTGATTTATATCAATAGATAAATATTCAATATTTATTCTCAAATTATCAAGATTTTTTATATTTTCAGTATATTTGTATTTGATATTTATTTTCAAAATATCACTGCGCAAGATATTTTTGATATTTTCAGTCAAAACAAGAGCAAAAGAAACTTTCAACTGTTATTGATTGTGCCATTTGGTATAAAAAAGAACTTTTGCATTTGGTAATTGCTTTTTTAGCCAAAGATTAAAACAAAGAAATTTTCCAAGCATGTTTGAAGATTTCACTTTTAAATGTAGAACTAAAAATTATATGAGTCAATTAATTCAGAACAATCAATGAAAGAAAGCGCCTAATTGGAAAAATCAGTTATATACAGCTTCATTAGACAGTAATCTTTTCAAATTTTGGTTTTGTTGATCTAAACTGTACAACATTTTAGGAATAGAATAAGACAAGTTTACATTTAAGTAAAAATTCTTCAATTTAAAAAACTATTTTGTTTTTAAAATTTTACTTTATAAATTTCTGATTTCTTAATAGTTTTCTCATAGTTTTTTTTTTTTTTTTTTTTTTTTTTTTTTAATATATATATATATATATAACTATACAAAACAAATTGCATTTGTTTCATCAGCTAATCTTTAATTTTGTTTAAAAAACAAAGAGAGACACGTCTTTAAAATGCTGTCTGGTTAAGTTTTCATGTTAAATGCAATATGTTGTATTTTATTGAAAATATGTGTTTATATATTTGATAATATATAGTTTGTTTAATAAAACCAATATCATGGTCATTAACGTTATTTTTAAATGTTTTTATTTCGCTTTGAATTTGTATACCTCTGAAAAAACACCTACAAATTCTACACTCCAAAATTTACAGCATCTACATTTATGCACTGTTAAATCTCCACAAGAACGTTTAAAAATAAAATCGCAATTCAAGATTCAATTAAAGCTTTTGTTTTAAAACTGCGGAATAATTCACAATCAGAGTGTCTTATAATTTTTGATTCGTTAACAAATGAGAATAAATCAATAATAAATCAATAAATCATTAATCATAATAAATAAATAATTAATTAAATGAAAATAACAACAATGTAAACCTATATCACGTTTTTTTTTTTTTTTTTTTTTTTTTTTTTTCCCCTTTCCTTTTAACCTGGAGAAAAAGGGGTGCACAGATCTGCGAGAGAAAGGGGGTGGGGGAGCTTATTTTCGTTCTGCAGACGAAATATCACGCAAATTACAGAGTATTTTACACACATAAAGAACAAATATGCGTAATGGAAAGTTTAAAATCTCAGATTAAAAAAAAAAACTCTAAAACAAAATTATGATAAAACTGAATGCAAATACAAATGCATTTGAAAAATATTTTTTAAAAAGCGCTATTTTAAAAAACTTCAGTCTAATTAGTTTGCAGCATAATGATTTTTTATTTTAATTTTGCAGCTTTATGTGGTATATCAAAACTACTTTGAGCATTAGCGATCAAATTAATTGCACTATTGGATGTAATTACATTTATTTTGAAAAACGTTTTACAAAATTAATAAGTTTCTCTCAGCTTTTTTTTTTCTTTTTTCTTTAAAAAAAATAAAAAATAAAAACGTAAAGGAGAAAAAAAAAATAGATCGAAAAAAAAAAAAAAAAAGGAGTAAACTGGTAGGTTGAGTACCACTGACTAATATTTACCTTGCAAACTCGTACAGATCGGAAATATTAAATCCGAACATTCTGAACGAGCTCGATTTATTTCCCAAAAATTCTGTAAATATTTGTATTTTTTTCCCCCTCCCCTTCTTCTTTGGCAGTCTGCCAAAATTTGAATGGTGCCACGATGTCGAGCAAAGCTTTCCTTCTTTGATGATTCTCTAAATCCGATCATCTTAATCAAAATGTTCAATACAGAATGGGGCATTACAGAGTGGGAAAAAAAATACTTGTGAAATGTTTAATGGAACTTTTATTTGAAGACGTGAATGGGAAATGAATTTAGCAGGGCTACATGATCTAATAAAGAAACGTGTTCATTTTTTTTTCCAAACTCTAAGGAGAAGCGGGGAGGATGTACATTTTATAGTAACCATTTCTATTCTAAAAATATTAGCTTCAGATAATACAATCGGATGAGAAATAAATATAGCACTGCTGTACGACATAATAAACATTAAGCTATAAACATTTTTAAACACAAACATAAATAATAAGACAATAAACTTCAATTATGTTTAGTTCTTTTTCCATCTGATATTATATACATTAGTTGAACTCCAATTTTGAAAATTAATCACAATCATACACCATAATTTTAAAAATAAATAACAATAACACAAAATTATAATAATAATACAAATAAACTGTAAAATAAACCATCATAAGCAATAACTTTTAAATAACCCATCGGAAGAACAAAACCTGAAAACGGGTTGCAATGGCTCACGACATGCACAGCAGGATTAAATAACAAAATTTTATGCACGCAACGTCCCCCGCACAACAAAATATGATCTTACTACATTCAATCAAGTTGGCCCACGAGTTGATGGTATTCCGCATAATATTTGGCAGAATATGTCGACACATTCTTAATTAGACAATGCAGAAATTTTTGATTTCGGGAACACGAATATGATTCATATCAAAATGTGCACAAAAACTGTAAACAATTTCAGAAGGAAATTCCTCTGACAGTAATACTTTGCAGAAGGGTAGTTATTTTATTCTATTGTATTTTAAAAGAATGAAAAAATATGTTTGAAACAACTGAAGAATTTGAGAAGAATTGAGAACCGAAGATATTGAGAATTTTGCTAAGCTCAATATTTGTCATTTCTACTCATTAATATAATTTCACTCTTTTTATTAGTTTTTCCCCCCTTTTTTTTCTTGAGAGCACGGTTGTGGCTCACATCAAAATTTATATAAAACCTGAACATACCCTTTTGATGAAAGTTTTAGAGAAGAAAATAACGTTAACCCTTTCGGGTCCGAAATTTTTTTCAATTTTTAGGAAAAATTACTTAATTACGTTAATAATACTAACACTGCTATCCTAATAGATTTAACGAATATTTCATTGCCTGAAAGATAACGAAAGTTGTTGTTTTGCGTGTTATTCAATTCATATTCATATGACAATAGGCTAAGGAAGAGTTTTTGGAGATGTTTAGAAAACATTTCATTACAACAAGATTTAATTTATATTACAAATTTATAATACTTTTTACGCTTTATTATACATGATTCTTTCAGGAAAGTAACTTTAATTTAAAATTTAAAATTTGAAATGTATATTTAAAATAAAAGAATCGCAAACGGCGCAAAGATAATTAAGCAAATAATAATTATTATTATTATTACTAAATGCCTAAATATAAATCAAGCTATATAGTAAATGCATAGCCCTGTACTAACATTACTACATGTAAATAGTAGCAAAAATATTTCTTAAATCAAAGTAATACTCCATTAAAAGACATGTACTATTAATAGTACACCAGACCCGGAAGGGTTAAGTACAGTCTTCCTCTTATTAAAACACTTCTTAAATTAGACAAGCTCGGGTGTTTCTATTAATCTAGGGATAAAAAGTAAAATGCACAATAAAATGTTAATTTCTGTGCCTGTAAATGCTGTTTAACAGTGGTTGAAGCCACGAAGAAATAAATCCATGCGGAAAGAAATCTTTGCCGACTCAAACAAAACAATAAGCATTAATTTGACCACAAAAATATCCTTTTCAGAGATACCGATTGATTGTCGGTGATCATTAAAATAAAATAAAAAATAATGGAATTTTTGAAATCAGAAACTGTTTTTCGAAAACTTGGGAAAAGTTCTTGTGATTTTAAGTCACAAATTTTGTTAATTACCGTTAACAAAAAATGAATAATTATTAAATCATTGTTGTTATTCTTTTATTTATTTTTCCATTTTATGTGATTTTATTATTATTATTATTATTTACAAGTTAAAGACTAAAGAATTGTTTCTGCATAAATTAGGGTTACAAAACGCGTGATGTAAATCAAATAAAAATTTCAACAAAACAATTCTAACTTTTAACTCTTTGCACTCATATATTTAGTCGACTAAACATCATCTTTCTTTACAAAATTGTCTTTTTGGCACCAGTAATCTAGGAAAATAAAAATTGCTTTGTTGAAATAGAGCATTTTTGAAATTGTGGACTTGATGAAAACTTCATTTTAAAAATTGGTGTCAATCGAATAAAATTTGTGTAAGAAACGCTCCAGTCGAAAGAGTTGAAAAGATTCATATAGACCTTTATTTTTATTAGATATTATTTATGATAATTTATTTGATTTATGATAATTTATTTTAGTAATTAGTTATTACTAATAATAACTAATTACTAAATAGATTTATTTAAAAATAAGGAAAAAAATAATGTTGAAATAGTTTTACTACACTTTTATCCAACACGATAATTGGTATCATTATTTATTAATATTTTCATCCACCTCCCTTTCGACATTTCTTTAAAAGGTTTTTTTTCTTTTTTATCTATTATTTTAAGATTAAATATAATGAAGTACATAATTATCTTTTTTCTTTCTTTTTATTAAAGCACTTCTCAGATTAGAACAAGCTCCGACGTTCCTATTAATCCTGGGCTAAGAAGTAAAAAGCACTCACAAGACGGTTAATTACTGTGCCTGTAAATGTTGTTTGACGGTAGATAAAGTCACGAAGAGGAAAAGAAAACTTTGCCAACTCAAAGAAAGAGAGGAAAAAAGCAATGAATTAGAATATTGTTGACTAGCTCAAATTAGTAGACTGTGACTACTTTTTAAAATCTAAATTCGACGAATTAATAACTATAAACTTTTTTTATTTCACAATAAAAGAATTTTCACAGAGACCATACAGACAACCGTTCCAAACGAAAACAAACAACAACAATTAAGTTCTTTGCAAGCAGACGATAAAACAAAAACCAAGGTATAATGATTATTAGGATTATCACCAAGTGATAATAAATGCGAAGCTGGCCTCAACAAATATGATTTTCATATTTTTAGATACTGAATCGTTAATTTTGTAATTCGCGTTTGTAATGACCGAAAGGTAGCGTTGTGTAGACCTGATAATCGTTTGTTTACGTAATGCTGTTTGTTCCATGCAGCTGGAGCAAGCGAATCATGCAAGCATTGTGTTGCTGTCATGTTATTTTGCCATGAGTAAGTCAAATGTACTTTTTTATATTATAGATCTAAACTTTGTGTATAAAATTTTGATTTTAGATAATTTTAATACAAAGAACCCAACGTTGCATGCGTTATAGAACTGTTTATTTATTTATTTATTATAGAGCTGTTTATTTATTTATCGGCCTTTTAAACACAGATTTCAGCGGAAGATGCTCACGGTATCAGTTCTATTTCGTTTCAGACATTGTCCGCGAGAGGGCGTCTATTTCATTTCAAACGCGAATTATTAAAAAAGAGAAAAAAAAATGATATTTTTGAAACCGCGAAAATTATGCAAAAAAGTTTTAATTAATATTAATTGAATAAATATGATGCTGTCATAGTTAACATATATTTTGCTGGTAAAATCATCAAAATCCTGATTTTTTGTTGGGAAAAAAAAGCTTAAAAAACAATTTAATATTGCATATTAATAAAAAATAACATTATATGATAAAAACAATTTACGGTACAGAGGTAGTTACAATAATAAGTAGTAATAATAACACTGCGCATATTATTACTCATATAGGCAAATCAAAAAATAATTTTGTATTACTAAAATTTTTAAGTTAATAAAAGTACTTAAAAGCAATAAAAGTAATTAAATATAATTAAAAGTTTTATTTTCAGTGTAATACGGTGTACAAATTTGAAGTGCTCGAGGAATAATTGCAATCATATGTGGTTTATTGCAAATGATGCAGTTAAGATTTTAGTAAATTGATAAACAAACAAACAAAAAAAAAAACGTTAGTGGACTTTTTTCTAAATGAATGTCCCCTTTAAAAAAAGAAGTCTAACTTTTATTATTCTTAAGATTGTAGTTTTAAAGTGTACTTCAACTATGAAGACATCACATCTAAATTTTAGCGACGAATACAATTTTAATATCGAAATGTAAAAACGAATGTTTTGTAATATACATTCAAAAGGGCAAAAAAGAAAAAAAAAATAAATAAGAAATAATAAGGTTGAAAAAAAAACTACTAACGCTTTTTTACAATCGACATTTTTATTTTATTTATTAGTACTTTTTTCCCCTTTCGATATATATATATATATATATATATATTTTAATCCATTGTGTTAAGATTAAGTATAATGAAGTATGTAATTAGAGAGTTTTTCTTATAAAAGCACTTCTAAGATCAGACGAATTCCGGTATTCCTATTAATCTTGAGATAAGAAAGAAGTAAAACACACCAAAGACAGTTAATTACCGGACCTGTAAATGTTGTTTGACAGTGGTTGAAGTCATATGATCAGGAAAAGAGAACTTCACCAGTTCAAACATAAAAGCAATAATTTGGGAAAACGGATTTCCTTTAGAGATTTTGTAATCATTTAATATATATATATATACACACACACAGGGTGTTTCAAAATGGCCGGTATTTGAAAAATCAATAAAAACTAAATGGACAGCGATAGAAATACACATTTTGTTGCAATACATTTGGGACAACAGTAAATTTTCAAGCAGACAAACTTTTGAAATTAGTTATAATTTTCAACAACAGATGGCGCTGAGGTCTAGAAAAATCTAAAGTACAATATTTTCCACATATACACCATTCGCAGCAATAATACGTCGTAGTCTCTGAACCATTTTTTCACAGCAAATACTTACTGCAGAAAAACGACTTACAGAATGGCGAACTCATAGACTGCGTTTTCTTCTATACCTTTCAAATAGAGCACCTGGACCTTGTTTGTAAGAGTAGCGTCATGAGATCAAGTACGCATGCTCAGTGGAAGAAAAGTGGAGGATGGAAGAAAACGCGTGCAACCATGAATTTTATGCTTGGCGCTTCCTCGCCCTTTGGTTATTTTTATCATTGCTATTATTATTATTTTAATGCGTGTTCTTACGAATCGGAAATAGATAAACGAAACAAATATTCTTCTTTTTTAGAACGAGTCTCGAATATAGTAAATTTTGTTTATTTCCATTTTTGTCCCTATTGTGAAAAAAGTTGCACTGTGAAATTCATAGCTCATTTAATATTTATTTTAAATTTATTACTTAGAATTTAACAATAAATATTTATCTATTTAATTTATATTTTCTAAAAGTATAGTGAATGAATTGAAACCATTTATAACATAAAATAATATTTATATATATAATATTGCATTATTTAAGACAATCGGTTTCACTTTAATCTTAAAAATTAAATTTTTATATATTTTGAAATAGGAAAACATGACTTTATAACTTATTTCTCAAAACATTTTAGTTTGTTACAATTCCATTTTTTTGCCTTTATAATTTTATTAATTAATTATTATTATTATTATTATTATTAGAGTAAAAAGATTCTCAAAAGTATTAATGTTTCCAAAACATAAATATTCCATAATGATCAATGAAGTCTTTTTGAGTTTTCAAAAAAATTATCTGCTAATAATCTCAATGAAAGTTGTAAGAATATACAGGAAATATATTAAGGACAGAAATCAAATAACAGCTCATTTGACCTTGTCTGTTTATTTTGTTATTATTATTATTTTGTTTGTTTGTTATTTGATTTATCCAATCAGGAATAATTTATAATTTATTGTTGCAGCATTTTTCAAGAAAACTTTTAATGGATTAAAATATATGTGTATATTATATACATACACTAATTTTTTGAATTAAAGCGCTTCATAGTTTGATATAGTTCAATGTTATTATTGTTATTAAAAGATAAAAATAGAAACTATCTGGCAGTAGAGGATTAATTTTATAAAAATGAACCTGTAGTAAGTTATTTCTAGTAGTTAGATATTTTTATGATATTAAATTACGAATGAAAATATTTTAAACGTAATTTTATTCGATGTTATTTCTAAATTAAAATCTAGGTTTCTTTTTAATTATTAAAATATAGCCCTTGAATTATGTTAAATATTAAAACTTAATTTCATTGAGAAAAATTGAAGTAAAAATACATAATATTGTATTAACTAATATAATGTTTTATAAATAAATTAATTAATTAAATATTAAAACGTAATTATTTGGAAAGAATCGGTAAAAAAAGAATAATTAAAAAAAAAAAAATCTGAAATAAGTTTATTTTGTAGCAAAATATAGTGATCCAATATTTTAAAACTTTAAATGTGCACATATAGAACAAACCATAAAATATAAAATTTTTGCTGAAAATTTTGAATTTAATTATTTTTCCTATTTTTCTCATTATGAGACTGATATATAGATTTAAAAATAATAATAATAAAATAAATTTTAAAAAATCATAAAAATAGAAAATATCGTACAGTGAAAGGTTAATTTCATAAAAATTAATACTGTAATAAGTTATCTGTAGTAATTAGATATTTTTATATTATTAAATTATTTTTAAAAAATTAAAAAAAATCATAAAAATAGAAAAAATCGTACAGTGAAAGGTTAATTTCATAAAAATGAATGCTGAAATAAGTTCTCTAGTTATCAGATATTTTTATATTATTAAATTACGATTTAAAAATATTTAAAATGTAATTTTATTCGATGTTATTACATTAAAATTTATGTTTCTTTTTAATTATCAAAATATAGCTCTTGGATGATATTTAATATTAAAACTTAATTTCATTTAAAAAAATAAATCTAAAGAAATACAATATTTTATTAACTGATAATAAATTATTAATAAATAAATTAATCAAATTAAATATTGAAACTTAGTTTTTTTTTCTTTTGAAAGAATTAATTAAAAAATAGAGTAACTTTTAATAAATCAATGAGGGAAAAAAAAGTAAAATGTTTCTTTTTAATTATCAAAATATAGCATTTCGATGATATTTAATATTAAAAGTTAGTTTCATTTAAAAGAAACAATCTAAAAAAATACATTTTATTAACTGGTAATAAATTATTTAAAAAAATAAGTGTAACTTATAATAAATCAATGAAGAAAAAAAAAAGGGAGAAATCCAGCTCGGGGATTGAACCCACAACGTTGGGGTTACGAGACCTGTATGCTAACCATTACACCAAACCATCTCCGAAAATGGTTAACGAAACGACTTTTTTGACCTGGAAGCAAGTTCATAAAAGAATTTGGCATTTGGCGTTCTTGTATTCCTCGCCAAACCTATTTTGATTACTTATGACGGAAAAAGGGAAAAAAAAAATACTTGTGATGCGATTCCACCAAAACAATGCAAGGATATATATACAATTTAGTCATACCAATAAAAATAATTCAAATTATATGTATATACATAAAATATAACGAGAAAGTGATGGGATATTCGCTCGTGCTGGCAGGATGAAAACGAAACTTACGGAAGAAAAAAAATATTTTTGCATGAAAATTGCAAAATTCGTAGGTAAAATTATATTTATATCCATAATATAAACATTTTTGAACATAAAAATTGATGTTACAAATCGAAAAAAGCATGAAAATATTATGAATGATGAAGATTTTTAAACCTTCTAATTTCATCCCATGTAAAGTCTATGGTAGCGCTGCAGTCGATCGCCTGCGGCGGTTGAAAACACATTTTGTCCAATCAGAATTTATTGCCATCATGTCGCAACTCTTACCGAAGGATGTAGGAACACTACTTTCAAATCACCTGCATCGCCATCTGTTGTTGAAAATTGTAACTAATTTCGAAAGTTTGTCTGCCTAAAATTTACTGTTGTCCCAAGCATATTGCAACAAACGGTGTATTTCTAACGCTCGCCGTTTAGTTTTTATTCATTTTTCAAATATACCGGTTATTTTTTAAACACCCTGTGTGTGTCTATATATATATTAAAATATATATTATATTGTATGAAAAGGAAAAAATGACTTTTGAAAAATCACAAAATATCTGAATTTTTTTTAAAAAATTCGGATAAAATTCTCAAGATTTTAAAATAAAAAGTTTTATTTCGACTGATCAAATAAAAATAGAGCTTTTACAGTTAATACATAAATATATTTCCCTGGTGCAATCATTAAAGTGCTTAGAAAAGCAAAAACTTCAAATAATGGACAAAATTTAATTCTGCAATTAAGTGAAACTGTTTTATGTGATACGTGGTAATAATAGCAGCTGCATTAGTTTAATTTTATTAATGAATTTGCTAAAACCGGGGGTTTTTTTACATGCTTAAGTTTTCCCATAGAAATAAATTACCAGTACAAATACCTGTGTTTTGAAAATATTTTGTTTCGTTTTCTACCATTAGCATCTATTTAAACCTCCAGCTGGTACATGTGTGCAAATTTTTGGACAAAAGTTGCATTTCTAAGGCTATTCTCAAACTGGATTGGATACCAAACTAGCTGCTTTCTCATTTAATTATATTTGGCTGAATACACATGAAACTGGCTGGTGCATTTATTACCATGTAATCGAAAAGTCTTGCGCGTTCTCTGAACGATTTACTTCTCTGGTTAGCATACATTTATACACTTGCAGAAAATTCATTGGTTAATTTTTACACTTTTTTTTCTTTTACGTCTTTTCCTGCAATAGGTATTAAAGCAAAACAAATAACATAAATAAATAATAAAGCAAATATTTTTACGTTAACAGAAAATAAGGGAAAAAACTGCAAATATTGCGTAAAACTGAATCATTCAATTAAGACTTAAAATTTTACGAATAGGGAATTTAGCGGTGCGGAATGGGCTGGAACCAGGATTGGAAAAAAAATCGATTAAAAAAAAAAAAAAAATCCGATTTATTTGATTTAAATCAGATTTTTTTATTTAAATCGGATTTATTTGATTTTTTTAGAATTCTATTTTTTAATTATTGTGTTTCTATATTTTTACAATACATGGAGCAGTTTTTCATAATAAATAACTAAAAAAGAATAAATAATATTGTTACGAATTTTGTAAATAGTTGGTGTTTGTACTGTAAAATAATGTAAATAATCTTATTAAGCTCCATTCCTTTACTAATATTAGTTTTTGTTACATTCTCTCTGTTATCAAGCAAACTTGTCCATTATTTTCAGTGTATGTCTACGGCAGATTGGCGAAATATTAAAGATATCGCCAAGTTGGCGACTAATTTTGGTCGCCAAATTTGGCGATATATCGCCAAGTTGGCGACAAACTTGGCGATTGTTGGCGATGGTAACCCTTCCCTCTCAATGGTAACCCCCCTTTAGATTTACTGATACATTGAATGTTGTTCCGTGGATTTTTCGAGATGGTTCTAGAAATTTCCAGCACCTGCTGCGAGCCTATATAAGGAGAGCGATACGAGCTGTTGTTGTTATTATTTACCAGTCAGTCATTGAGTGAACAAGGCGTTTGTTAGCAAGTTTGCTTGAGTTTCATTTATGTTGTTTTGAATGTTATTAAGTGTTGAGACGTTGTATAAAGAGTCTCTGGGATCTAAAGCTATTCTTGTACGATAGATTTGAGCAGTTATTTTTGAATATCTAGCAATATTTGTGAGTTTCGAAGACTCTGTTGTTCTGAAGATCTGTAAATAAATTATTTTCTACTTTTCTAAGAGACAAGAGTTTGAAGTTCTCTAACCATAAGATTGAAAGAACCCCATATACGCTGCAACAATATTTATAATTTATAAAAATAATATAAGAAGTAATTATATAGTTAAGAAAATACTATATTCTAGTTATTGATTGGTACTAAAAAATAAACAATTAGGCTTTAATCTAAAGCCATTCTATTATTTTGTAATTGAATTGAGCACACTAAATGAGAAATAAACTGAAATATTTTGTAAATGAATAGAAAATGGTAAAATTTAAAAAACAAATTAAATATTCATTTAATGCAAGCTATTTATTAAAGGATAAAAATTACAATTAATTCAATATTTCTTAAGCAAATAGAAATAAATCAGATATTTAATTGTTTGAACAAAGACACTAATTTAGAAGCTTTGCCCATGCCTATTTTATTACGAAGGCTTGAATGAACTAGTCCAAAAGAAGAAAATTGTCTTCCTATTCCAGCAGATGAAGCCACTGCTGTTCTTATTTGGTAACTAAATTCAATTTCAATTTTGCTGATTATCTCTTTACTTCCCATTACATAAAAGAACTTTCACCAATCATAATGTGCCATAATATCTGAAACTTTTCTCTCAAGCAATGGTAATTTTTCGAATGGTTCAT
The DNA here is from genome assembly GCA_964019185.1 of Maratus speculifer. NCBI lineage: Eukaryota > Metazoa > Arthropoda > Arachnida > Araneae > Salticidae > Maratus > Maratus speculifer. The sequence goes on along the minus strand of OZ025296.1, from coordinate 195,623,683 downwards.
TTTTTGCTTGGAAATGCGCTACAGTGGTGAGAAGATTTGGACAATTTTCTTTAATGAATGCCAAACCTTCATTATTTTCCTCTACACTAAATGAAATTTCATTTTGATTTAAAACAGAACATTTAAAACATTATTAAAAACTTTCTCTTCTAATTCATTTTGCATTTTAGTCATGTTGGCAGCATTATTAGTGACGAAACTACGAACATTGCATTAAAATTTATTTTCTGTTAAAGAAATCATTTTACTCACAAGTTAACATTCCGTCTACCAGACGGGTCCATTGGACCCGACAGCAATATTTCTGGTGTCAATGGTAAAATGAGAAATTGTCGATTGACACCGGAATTTATAAAGGACTTGTCTAGATATTACGAATTCCTTAATTTAAGCTTTCATTGTAAAAGCAAAATTATATTAAAATATTACTGGTGCCGTTTGCAAGTTTGGAATTAAAATTATGTGTTGCCGTAGATAAATGGGTGTTTTGTCTGGTAGACGGAAGGTTAAGTCAAATATTCACTTGTGTGTGAAGATCCTGGTGTATCGATTGTGTCAACTAAGTAGACTTTAAGTAGGGTGGTAAGCCACCCATGCACATACGATTGGTTCATTTCTTTATTTGACCATCCATCATATGTCATACACACAATTTTGCCACTTAAAACATCTATGCATTTTTTGCTCTCATCATTGTACATTTTTTCCAATAAAGTTCCAGCAATAACTTTAGGATTTTGTGGGGTATTTTGTAGTAATTTTGTTTTCTGAAGGCTTTTTAAAAATCTGTAAGCTTTGATTGAAATTTGACAGTGTGATAAGGCAAGTTTTAAAACTTGTTTCTTGCACGTAGTATCCGATTTTAAGGTGGACATTAATGAATTTGTTTTATTAACTTGTGAAACAAAAAAGATTCAAATCATTTATTTGCGAAGATTGGCAAACGAAATATGATTTATAAAGTGTTTCTGTGTTTTGCCTCATCATCTAAAGTTTATTACAAAAGAACAAAGATTTGAAGGATTAGAAGGGGGGGGGGGGCACCTGTACTTAACCTGCACATGCCACATTCTTTCTGATATCAGTCCTGGAAATACTAGAAAAACACCTGCTACTTATTTACACCTATTTCTTATTTCTCTGCTAATTTCCAACATTTAAAAAAATTGATTTAAATCAAATGATTTTTTTTTTAAAAATCAGTTGATTTAAATCGTGCCAACTCTAGCTGGAACAATATTCTAAACACCATCAATGCTTAGTGCAATTACTTAAAAACATTATTGGCGAGATGAAGAATTACAAACATTGGCCCCCAAACTACCAATTTAACACGTTCGCTGCCGCTTACGTGAAGATGTGATGCTAGTTAATGCCGCACAGCAGAAGTGGATTTTTCCCAGAAGCCGATTTACTTTTTATAACAAAGAATCAGTTAAAGATTTTCCCGCGCCAGAGTGTGACTGGATACTGGACATCACCCCATATCACGCGCTGACGCGTGAGTGGCATCCTAACGTTGGCGCCATATCACGCGCTGGCGCGTGATGTTAAGGAATGAAGCGAATGTGTTAAGGAAATTCATGGACTGATATAAAAATAGGTATTTCGGCATAAAGATTTTTTTCAGGGGTGGGGGGGGGGGGGATATTATTTAGAATAACAGACCATACATAAAAATTATTCTAATTATCAGATAATGGAAAATCGAAGAACAAATTTATATGAATATTCTCAACTAACATTACTTCAAGAATTTAAAAATCGTTTACCGTTCGAAAAGCTGACTTAAAAGTGCATTACCAGCTCACTCGATTTCAGAAAATTATATCCAGAATACTTTAAAAAAGCAGAATATGAGAATTCTATATTTAGGTTCATTAGGTTCTATATTTAGATCATTCATTAATTTTCATTCACAAATTTCAACCGACTTTAAAAACGGAAATAAAACGAAGCTAATATTAGCAGAAAGAAAACGATGTTATTAAAGAAATGCCAATTTTTCTATAAATAAAAACTTTACTAAAAGAAGTTATGACGATAATTTGAAAAACAGGTTTTTAAAAAAACAACGCCCTCTTAAAAGTTTAAATCGCAAGGGAATTCTAGAATTTCTATCTTTGCTATTACGTTACAAGATTTTCAACAAACTTTATTTTATTCTATTTTAAGTTTTGTTTGAGATTAAATTTTAGTTTGACTAAAGCAATTCATCGATGGTAAATTAACTTATTTTTGTTAAAAGGGTACAATTATAACCGGTGCATTATTTTATTTTCCTTTTGTTCTTTAAAATACATTTTATACATACGAAAATAATATTTTCTTAGATATTCTCAAAATTGAAAGAAATATCTGGAGCTATAGAAGTAAAATGCGCCACTGTGAGAAAGCAGTTAACTAAAACTTCGATCGCTTTTTACTGTTGTTGCCGCTATTTCTGTTGTTTTAACACTGGAAAGTTAAACTTGATATGTGCATATTGCTTCCAGTTAACGAAAAAATAAAAGAAATTATTAATACTTAATAGTAATTACACAGTAAAGTGTTGAGGATTTATAATTAAATAGGTACCATAAATTGAAGTTATTTGGGCAATAAAAGATTGGAGAGGTTACTTGTATCCACAAAAAAAGGCGTTACATAAGTCTTAGATCTGCTATTTTGAGGGTTTTTTTTTTTTTTTTTTTTTTTCTTTTTGTAGTAGTAGTAGTAGTAATAGTAGTAGTAGTAGTAGTAGTAGTAGTAGTAGTAGTAGTATTTTCAAGCAATCCCCACCTATAGTTCAAGAAACACCAGATTACAGAATTTCGAAATATTAATTTATTTTCTCTACTTGAAAACAGAGAAGTCATTTTATATTATTTATTAAAAACAAATTACATTTATCATAATAATCCGAATTAAACAAATCTCTTTAAAATGTCGAAGATTTTCAGAACAAGAAAAATAAACGGTAATCAGTAAATTCGAGAATGTTTAGTTTAACAAAACCATCTGATAATAAATGTATAACGTTTTCAAGAGATATCGGTGAATTTCGATTCAAAAGAAAGTTGATACAAAAAATTTAGCTTCTGGCGATTGCGTCGATGATCATTCTTTTTTAATGAATCCACGCTTTTTATTATCTAAACACTTACGCAATAAATATGCATAATCGCAGAAAGAATCATCAAAATTGCTAAATGTAATCGGGAGAAAGTAGAGCAAGGAATATAAGCAAAAATAAAAACCGACAAGGCATTTTATAAAGAACAATAACATGCATATTTTAACTCAGAAATTTGTTTAAGGGTGTTCTTAAATCAAAAAGGACAACTTTGTGACACATGCTTCAATTTATTTTTGTTCGGAAATGCATGAAAATAGCAGGTGTTATTATTCAAAAACTGTCTAATTGCCCTCAATTTTCTGTTTTTTAAAAAACACAATTGATCTTTCATAACAAGCCTACAAAGTTGACACTTTTGAGCACATTCCCGGACAAAAACAGAAAAACCGGTCGAAAAGCAGGAGAAAAACGGGTGTTCACGTGATCGAAACTGCTTAGAACTGGATAGGTAATTTAATTATCATAAAATGGAAAAAAGTTCGATTCGAAATCGCTTCCATATTCAGACATTCCAATTTTATATATTTCTGTTAAAAAATAAATTTGTAAATGTGTCAAAACGTTTTGCGCTTGTTGAGCGGAGCAGTTGAGAACAGCCTTAAATGCATATCCGAAATTGCTTTACCTTACAGAATATTTATCACATTTTTAATTTCTTCTACTTTAATAACAAGAAAAAGTTTTGGATTCTTGAAAATTTTCGAAATCCAGTTTTCGACGGATTTACATGTTTTAGGGGTCAGAGAACACGAAAAACACGTTTTTACAAAATGTCTGTCTACATGTGAGAAAAAAATTGTGGGCGCTCTATCTCAAGAACTAATGTACAGAATTCCAAAAAACTTTAAATTCTGCTAGACCTTGATATAAATTATTGATGTAATGATTAAACTCACTATTTGGGCACCACACTAATTAGCAGTGAAAAATTTAATAGACTAAATTTCTCTCTGCAAATCGCTTCTGAAACGAAAAGAAAAGAGACATTTTTTAGAGAGACTTATAATGGGCAATGAAAAGTGGATCACATACGGCAATAATTTGCGAAAACGATCGTGGTTCAAGCTGCACAAACCGTTGTAAAAACAGGATTGGCAGACAATGCATTGATAATGCATTGTGCTTGGTGGAATGAGAAGAGAATAGTGCATAATGAGATTTCCAATCTGGCCAGACGATTGATTCCACCCTCAATATATGGCCACATCTGACTACCATTTGCTTCATTTACTGCAGAACTTTCTTACTAATGTAACGCTGGTCTCAAAAGAATCCTATGAAAATCACTTGATTCAATCTTTCGCCCAGATATCTCAAAAATTCTACAGAGATGACGATAATGGTTTTACAAGAAAACTGACTATCAATCAAAACGGTCGCATTTGTTTTAATAAAGTTCATTTAAAATATAAGAAACACGTGTTTGAATTTCGGTGAAAAAACTCGGCGGACGTTATCCTTGACTCAATATTGTTACATGGCAATTTATTGTAGGAACGTTGTCTTTAATAGTTACATAATTCATTAATACATAAATTGTTGCTTCAAAGGCTTATAACACAGTTTTACGCTATCTGCAAAGCGTCAATAGATTAACATAAAAATATATTCGTCAGCTTAAGCAGATGCAGTTTCCATTCTGCAACATTTCGTAAAATACTATATTTAACGGTTTAACCCCTTCCCCTCTCAATTCTTGTGTGTGTGGGGGGGAGGGGGGGAGGGGGGGGGTTATTACTTTTAGGTTTAAATTGAAAGTAGTCATTCAAATAATATAAATTATGGTATACGGAAATTTGAGGAACATACCATTTTCTGAAATCTAACAAATACGGTTAATTTGCGTATTACTATTGATATAACATTAATTTAAGGAATTTTTCATTTGAAGTCGTTTGGAAAATGTATTACAACCAGAATAAATAAACGTATCAACTTTCCAGGAGTTTTTATTTTTTAATCATAAATTTTTGTTCACATAAGTACACCTTATTTTTGAATTTAAAGAAACAAACCTAAGTTTCAAATATAAGAATCATCAACGACATAAAAAGATTTAAGCGAACACTTTAGTCTTTTTGTATCTAAATGCTGAAACATAAATAATAGTAAGTGTATAGACATACACTATCTATCATTACTATATATAAATAAAGACACTGATAACTGCTAAGACAAAAAAGTAGTCAAAGACAGCCAGACCCCCGAACTGATTAAAAGAAAAAAAAAATGAAAATTAGGGGCCTTATTTCATATGAGGTTAAGTTTAATCATACGAAAGACAAACAACTGCCTTTAAAAGAAGTTTGGTAAATCGTCAATTACTCTCCACTCTGATAAAATATTACTGGTTAACTGCCAAGAATAAAGGATGCGCGACTATTTACTGAAGATTCATTTGCTTTAACCCACTGATTTCATATAATTTGGGTGGTGAATTTTCCCGACGCCAACGTGACGCATCAACGAACTCTTTATATCTGATTAAATCGATGGACGAATAGAAATAATTAGATTAGTTAAGGATTCGAATAGAAGTAAAAGGACGGTTCTAAAATGATTTAATTTTCGCCATGCTTTTAAATAAATGATTTAAATTGTCAAATTTGGCTTCTTAATTTAATAAAATTTCCTATCTAGGAAAATTATTTTTCAACGTTTGAAAAAAAGATACATGTTGACAAAAAATAACTTTCTTTTCTGGAAGAATGTAATATATATATATAAAATATAACCATTAAATGTAAAACAAATTACCACATTAAAGCATGGAAAAAAATAAATAAAAAGGAGTATAATCGAAATTTGTAGAGCCAAAGTAGATTCATTAACCACAAATACTTTGGAATAAAGTATGAGGTTTCATCTTCGTATTAGCTATGAAAAAGCAAAATAATTCGAATTTGAGATTACCAGCACATATCAGCCCAGAAAAAATTGGATAAAACAATCAGATTAAAATGTAATAAGATTAAATTGGATTAAAAAAGAAAAATACGATATATCAAATAAAAACTATCTCAGGAAATGAAACTTTTGATAAGAATTTTTGTACCATTATCTTTCAACCAATTTTGTGAAATATATCTTTTTAACATTTATTAACAACAAATTACCATTCTTTTATTAGTATAGATATACTAATAAAAGAAAGTTCCGTAAAGTTATTGCGAAGTGTTTTCAAAATTTCTGTCTGCGATGGCTTGCAAAATCTACGGCGTGTATAAGGCTGAAAATTTACGAGATGTTTGTCCAAGACCTTTCCTGATGCACCTGAGACTCAGAATTTTAAATTACTAATAATTAGATAAGTTATTAATTAAAAATTACGAAGAGCTTTCATTAAAAATTAATGTTCGTTCTTTCGAGAAAGAAAAAGCGCGCACATGAGCAGATGCCCTACTTACGCATCGGGAGAAAAAGACCTTTTCACCTTATGGCAACGCCTCTGGGTACAATTTTAGAGATACCGACAAACCATTAAAGCTGAAACCTTCGTCCCCCCCCCCTTAATGTGCCAGCATATTTTTGTTAAAATCTCCATAAGTAAACTTTATTGGTTGGAGATGAAATTACAATATAATGAAAATTCACGGTGTTTTCTACTTTTTCGCAAATGATAGTTTAAATTGATACTGTTGGAAAATAGTACCAGTAAATTAAATCTTCTTTCTAAAATTTTGAGACTATTACTCATTGAGACTATTATTTAACAAGCAATGACTTCTTTCTCATACGACTCTATCATAAGGAAAATAAATTGTTGTTTCAAAAGAAATGCCGTAAATTGTCAGTCAGTTCTTATACTGTTTAAATATTGTGGATTTACTGCCGAAAATAAAAGATGCAACTATTTGGTGAAGACCCCTTTCATTTTATCGCACTGATTTCGTATACAGTTTGGATAGTGGATTTTCCGGCGCCATGTGACGCGTCAACGAATCCTTTAAGGCAGATTAAATCAATGGATGGATAGAAATAATTAAATTAGTTAAGGATTCGAAGAGAACCTAAGAGGACTGTTTTAAAATGATTTGGCTTTCGGCATGCTTTTAAGTAACCGATTTAATTTAAAGTGAATTGACGAAAGCTTCATGAAATTTTCTGTGCGACGAAGATATTTTCTTGCTGCGAATACGGGGAGCCAAAATTACACGTTTATCTTTTCTGTGAGGAAAAAAATGTTATAATGCTTTCATTTAAAAAGGCTATTTTTCAGAGAATTAAATCACTTAATTGTATGCGTTTTTGTAACACCTTAATTAGCAAAGTTTTATAAGATACAATTCTTCTAATTTCTTAGAGTAGTTTCTAGATAAAGTAAGATTAACTTGTATAACAAATAGATAAATCGATAACTAACAGTATTATGGATGAATATGCACGATTTAGACATGAAGATCTATATTTATTAAAGCATTATTTCATTAGAATCGGATTTGAAAAGAAAGTAAAATGTCTTTACTAAAAATAAAATATGCGACAAATCGCCATGTATCCTATTTTTCACAAATAGTTACAGTGTATTATTTATTTATTTAATGAAATGAATTGAAAATCTCCAATTTTTATTTAAATAAAAATAAAATAGCAAATAAAAGTAAAATAACTGTGCGTATAAATTAAGAAACAATAGAAAAATATATCTAAGGAAATAGAAAAGTAAACAGTACCATACTGCAACTCAATGTTATTTCTCAATCAATCTGTTTTTCTCAAACAATGCATGCTTGACCAGCTGCATGTATACACATACACATGCTTGTAAGTTAAACACAAATGACGTTACTCCATAGTGTGTACTTTTATTCCCTTATAGGAAAACATATTCATGAAATCGCATGCAAAATTAATCTCGAATTCTAATTGAACTTGCAATAACAAGAAATAACTCAAAAATTGTATTATTCCTAGCTCATGCATACTTGCTTTTGTTAAAAATGCATTTATTTGAAACAGGCACCGGAAATAAAAGCTTTACAAGTTGATTTTAATATAGAAAAGAAAGAAGGAAAAGGCTAAAATCAGTTACAGTAGTGGAGTAGCAGAAAATTTCAAGAGATAAAAATTACTACTATATTAACATTCGCAGAATTTCAACAATGTCATAAAAAATTGAGTGTTCAGTGAAGTTTTAAAATATTATTTTTCACTATTTATGCTATTTGAATAAGAAATTCTTCAAAGAAGTGTCCTATGCCATTTGATTTAAGAAATAGTTGGAAAAAAAATTGTTAACTGAAAGTTAAAGTTATTAATTAGTTTATATTTTTTAAAGCTATTAATTAATTTATAAAAAAAATTAATTAATTTCTGTGTACCAATTTTTTAAATATTTTTCCCGTGTTTTTCTCTTATTACTTAAAAAAGTACTAATTTGTTATTAATTTTTAACTTAATTGAAAATTATTAAAATAACTGGTACGAAAATAAATTTTGATTAACAATTGACATGCTACTTTTTTTAAAGTAATTTGTGGACCTTAATACATCAGCATTTCTAAGCTGATCCCCAAAGTTGATCTAGTCACCAAAGTATGAATATGTATCAGATTGTCCCAGAGATACTGAATACTTTGAACAAAATAAAAATGCATGGAACATTTTAAAACTGTATATAGTGCAAAAAAGTTATCGTGAGAAAAATGTATTTGACAAACATTTAAATGTTGCTTTCCTTATTTACCGTTAAAATATTCGAAAGCGCACCTTCTGCCAAATAATACGGCAATATAAACTTATGTTTAAAATTAAGAGAATTTGCATATCTTGTTGAATTTTAAGAAAATTGATGAACGAAAAATTAAAACTAGATGCAATTTTTTAATTTTGAATAGACAAGCATACACGTATGTATGGGCAGAGTCGGTAGAGAAACAAGCTTTATAAGCGAGTGTGGCAATTTATATATATAACCATTGCAATATATGATATTTACCAAAAATTAAAAATTCCTATAAAAAGCTGTTGATAAACTGCATTTAAACATATATAATGACCAAAAATTAATCATTTTTTTTAAAACAAACATAACAAAACAGTAGTATAATTATGCAGTTCTATGAAATTACTATTAACAGATAAATGAAACGCATGTGGATAAAAAAAAAACTTACACTCTATCAACCAGCAGAAAAACCAAACGAAATATTTAAAAGCAAGACAAAACTTGGAATGTAATAATAATAATTGATATCAGCTTACCCTATAAAATAATATATTTATATAAACTCCCCCGGTAGCACTTGTTCAGAATTATTCATACTATCACATAAGGCTAATTTAACTGGTAGTATATATAGGGGAAAGTTGGATAAAACCGAAACCTTGGCTTTATGGCGTTTTTTATGGTGGTATCTAGACGAAACTCTTAGAATTTCTTCTAGGTAAGCGGCATGCCCGTTCCCAGTAAGAAGAAGTTGTGTAAACGAACTCATTTCACAGTGGTGATTTTTTAAAGATTATACGTGAAAAAGTTAAAAATTCGACGTCTACAATATTACGTTACAAATCCTAAATAACTTAAGATTTAGTTTAGTGAGTATAGCATATGATAGTCTATTATTAACTCGTTATTTTAACGTTTTGTATTGGTGACTACGAGTTATTTGAACAACGATAGAGTAACATTCTATCAAAATGGCAATGGTTGGACAAAATCGGAATGCAGATGGTCGGACATAGCCGGGAAGTTTCCGGTTTTGGACAACTCATTTATTTGTGTGATTGAAATAGAATTAACTCATTTATGCATTGTTTGACGATCTATAAATATTTAAAAACTATATAAAAATATTATTTACATTAAGTTGTTATATAGAAGATTGCTTTTAGACATTTATATTGCAACATCTATCCTTATTTGAACCCCCTACAAATTAGAACTCGAACAAGAAGAAAAAAAAAGGATGGAAAAACAACACAAGAACCTAATCCTGAAGCGAAAACTTTCTATGATGACAGAAAAGCAAAGTTAAAAAAATTATGTGAAAAAGAAGAGTCAAAAGAAAAAACCCTTAAGATTAAACGAGGAGGAAGATGAAAGTGAAGCATGCAGCTTTTGCAACGGCTTATATGAACAATCTAAACCTAAGGAGGGTTAGATACAGTGCCTTCATTATAGAGATTGGACACATGAAGCATGCAACAATGCAAATGAGCAAGATCGAACTTTCATTTGTGATTTTTGTGCCTAACACTTTCAACTCTTAAAGCATAAATTAACTCATTTTTATTTTATGTAGATAATATATATATATTTACATTCTATAAGCATAATATGTCAATTTTGCTTTAATAAATAGTATTATTACAAAGTTACAATGCGCTTTTAATTATTTTTTCCAGTTCCCGGTTTTGTCGGACCAAGTCGGACAAAACCGGGACATTGCATACTTCTAAAAAAAGTGTTGTTATGATCAAAATTGCTATTATTCGTGAATGAGTGAATGCTTTTTTTCTTCGTAAGGAATCAATTTATCGTTTTAATGCAAGTTTTGACTGTTTTGTTCACATAATGCACAATAATAAGAAAAAAATCATTAGGGTCCCGGTTTTATCCGATTTTTCAGTATATATATTTAACAGTTACAGTTGAAAACATTTTTGAAAACACTGATAATTACTTTAAGTCAATATATAACAGCAAATATATATTTTCAAATAAAATAATAATACACACTTGTTACATTAAAATTAATATTTTATATGCATTTTATTTAATACACTAATTAAATCCACTAACAATAACTACAAAAATACATCGCCCTCCAATGCTAAATATTCCAGTTGTTTTTAGTGCTTCCATTTATTGCATAAAACTATTTAAAATAGGGGTGCACAACCTGTGGCGACACCACTATTTTGAAAAAATTTCACTTTTTCATCATCATCAGCCAAATATTCCTTGTACTCCGCTTTTTGTTTAAATGACGATAACAATACCAAATCATATTTTGTCATTTCCGAATAGACTACATGGAAAATTCCAGTGTGTATTTAAAAATCTTAAAAACATTCAAAATAATTTTCAATTCAAAATTGTACTTAAATTTGCGTTTTCAAATTTTATTTTAGTAAAACCAAACTTAAAAATCAAAATAATATCACGAAATTTATTATATAGTTTAAATTAATTGTATATTCATTAACATTTATATCGTGCTTTGAAGATCGGATGACAGTTTCGTTACAGCAGAGAGGGGGGGGGGGGGGGGGGGGGGCAGGTCCTATACAATGAAGTAACGAAATATATACAAAAAACTAAAAATGACATTTGTGGAAAGTCCTTTATTATCTAGCCACTTTCAGAAACTAACTGAAATTCAGTTCATTACATGATATATAATTCTGAATTTTCACGTTATTCGACAGCCCATTTTAAGCGAGTTGTCTACAAAATTATAAAATGTTATATTTTGCGCATATATTCATACTTCATTCAAATATTTGCACTCTATTTGCAGTAATTTCTACTGCTCTTTTTCAAGTTTCCTAAAATGGTGTTAATTTTGTTTAAAACACTGCATACTAAAAACAAAAAACATGCGGAATTTTAAAAATAGATTTAAAGAAACTACCTTGTGAATATACATAACATGCTATTCTCACACAAATGAACATGAATTTTCAACAAGTTTCACATATTCTGTTATAGCGGCTGTTCATTTCTAGAATTTTATTTTACAAGGTGATCGCAGATATTTTTTATTCAGTATTTTGATTGCCCTCTTAATTTAACATTTGCTGAAAAACATGTGGTTAAACATGCTTTTAACATTTATGAAATACCTGAATAATTCACCGGATACTGATTCCATTAAAATCTCTAAATTCAAAAGTGTCCGGTTAGTATGGATAACATAGTATAGGTTTTTCCTGTATTTACAAAATTTTTCAATTCATGTTTTATTTTATTTTATTTTTTAATATTAAATGATATGTTGTTCTCTTGGAACACATACATGTAATGTACTAATAACAAATATTTTGCACTCATAATTAACACTGGCGTAATTTTATTAATGGCAAAAAGTATAATCTAAAGAGAACAGTGACAGAATTTTTCATATTACATGCAGAGGTGCCAAGTTTCAATAAAAGTTATCAGTAACCAAAGTTCAAAGAAGGGTGGGTGGGTGTACGGGGGTGGGGGGGGGGGGTGGGGGGGGATTTTCAAAAGTTAGTTCTTTCTTTTTTCCTCGATATCTTGGCGAAATTTGGACGTTTTTCGCGATTTCTTGGAGAAATTTGCGATGTTTGGACGAAATTTTCACATTTTTCGCGATCTTTTTAACGAAATGTGCGCGTTTTTCGCGATCTTTTGACGAAATGAGCATATTTTAAGCGATTTTTTGACGAAATGAGCGCGTTTTCGCGATCTTTGGACGAAATGTGCGCGTTTTTCGCGATCTTTGGATGAAATGAGCGCATTTTAAGCGATTTTATAAAGAAGTTTGAGCGATTTTCGAGATTTTTTGACGAAATGAGCGCGTTATAAGCAATTTTTTGACGAAATGAGCGCGTTTTCGCGATCTTTTGACGAAATGTGCGCGTTTTTCGTGATCTTTGGACAAGATGCACGCGTTTAAAGAGATTTTTTGACGAAATCTGTGCGTTTCTCGCTATTTTTTGACGAAATTTGCACGTTTTTCGCGACATTTTGACGAAATGCGCGTATTTTTACACACTCTTTTCTGTTTTTTTCCTATACCGAAATTTCCGTTTTTTCAAGCGATCCTTTGATGAAATTCGCGATTTTTTTTATCCGTAATTTCTATCCGATGTCCGTAACGCCGTAACTTTTGTTGCATATCCGTAATAATTACGGACAAATCGTAATACTTGGCACCTCTGTACATGTTTTGAAATAATAAAACAATAAATATTCTATCCACTATTCTTGCTAAATAACTTTTTATACCATTTGTCTTTATTTCCTAAAAATTAAGCATTAACCTGATTAAAATTCAAGTTGGAGAAGAAAAGTACAGTTATTCAATTCTTTCAATATGAGTATATACGTCTGTTTTGTTCCCAATATTTCTTTTTATATGTTGAATTTAAAATAAATCAAACATTATAAAGATTATACAACCAAACCATATTATCATAACACCGCTTATCTAATTTTCTAATCTTCCTTTTCATAGCGACTTTCCTTTCGTGCTAAATTTCATATATATATATATATAAAAGTTCAAAATTATATTAATTAAAAACTACGAAGAACATGCAGATTAGATTAGGTAATGCGTTATAATTATAAAAGCATTTACTAGAAGCTGATTAGATTTACTGATGCATGTAAAAATTTCGAGCAAGTAACACTAATGAAAAGAATATTCTGTATTTTATTAAAGGAATTTACACCTCATTAAAATGGGTCGATATAACCGTCTAAACAATTAATTAATCAAAGGAAGTAAAAAGAAAGGAGGAAAGACGAACTTCGAAGTACTGATTAGTGAATAGGAACGCTACTGCTTCTAAACTTTTAAATAATTCATTCAATGTTGATACATTTAAAATGAATACTTTTTTTCTTTCAATACAGCATTGAACTGAAATCAAAATCAAAAATATAAATAGACTAGCTGGGTCGTCCAGCGTAACCCGCGCTCGTAATAATATTCTTAAGTGAACCTGAAATCTGTACTGCAAAATCTCGTAAAAAGGGTCAATCTCAAACTGCAGAAATCTCGAACCGGGTTTCCGCTGCCTCCGGCACTGTATAGAAGGCAAGCTGCGAACACACTGAAATATATTGTAAATTAAAAACAATCTCGAACCGAACGAACATCAAACCGGGTTCCCAGTGCCTACAGCACGGTTTAGCAGGCGTACTGCCCTTGCGCATGCACTGAAAAATCGTGGGAAAAAAACTCGAATCTTTTGAGTTCCGCATTATTCCACAAGGAAGGGGGGGGGGGGGGCGAACTCTATTCTTAAAACAGTTTCTGAATGAAACTCAGTTAAACAACCTAGTCGTAGATGTATTGGTCAAGGGGATAAGAGGACTTTAAGACTAAGATATTTGTTGAAATTACTATTCGAAAATAGTGTTAAGTATACAGTTGAAATTTGACATGTGAATGTCAAATACACATTTCACACAGTTAATCTGGAGTAAAAAATAAAAAATGACCATAGATGGCAGTATTGGTACAATCATTTGACTGAATTTTCAGAACAATCAGCCATTTTGATTTCTCGTTGTTGTAATTTGTTTTAGAAATGTTAAGTAAAGAAAATCTTCCAAAATTATTGAAGTTAAAGATCCATTCAAGACATTGTTTAAAATAGAATATCAGCATTACATTCTATAGTGGCATTGATTAGGTAAGTCTCAAAATGTTTTGTTTCCTTATTTCAAATAAAAAAATCTTTTTTTTTTTTTTTTTTTTTTTTTTTTTTCCTGTAAGTTAGACGTAAATCGGTAGCTGAGGCAGACGTGAATGGTTCACAAGTATATTTTTTAAGTCTGTTAATTTATTTATTATTATTATTTAACTACCCTTGTCAAATACTGAGCTATAAATTCAATGTTTTTAGGATTTCGTCACAATTTTTATTTAATTGGAATTTAGATAATTAAAAGTAATGGCTTTCTGTAAAGAACAATATGATTATTTGTTATTAATGATTTACAATTTTAAACATATTTATTTTTTCTTAGCCCAAATTAAAGTAAAGATATTTTATTTTATGAAAGTGAAGTTTATTTGGCCAAAAAACGTGATAAGTAGCTCTCCGATAATCACCAATTTTTTATACCACAGTTTCACCAATTTTTAAAACCATGATGCACATTTATCGCCTGGCAGTGCATGAATTATATTAACCTCTCCCCTTCTCTTGCAATTTAGGAAGAAATATATTTATATATTTTTTTTAATAAAAATCTATGCTTTTGTTGAATTATGAATACTTTTCCAATCTTTTAATTGGTTATTCTAAATAATTTCTGAACTAAATATTAGAAATTTAAAATTCTGAAACTCAGTTACACCAGGAAAGGTCTTCGACTATCTTGACAAAAAATTTCAGCTCCATATATGTGATAAAATCCGCTTGTCATCGCAGACATATGCATAGACAGGCAGAATGATGTTTTCTCTTATAAATATTGATTTATAAAAATCAGAAAGGGACTTTTAATCCTTTTAGGTTATTTGAAGGAGGGAGATCATAGAGTTGAGACCCCGATTCTTTTAAGATTTCCTTACAAACATAAAAATTTAATAAAACAGCAATATATTGTTCTAGAAAGTATTCTTGTAGTGTAAGCATAAGAAAACAATCGATCAAGCGCGAGAGTTACTTGGATACAGAGGGTTCCTTACAATAAATATATAAATTAGTAACAGAACAGTGCATTATACAAATATATCAACAAAAGATGTTTATATATCTTGGCCTAGATAATGTATCAATTATCTAGACTTTAAAAGCCGATAGAACATAGAATAACCACACATGCTCTAATGTCTAAAATGTTCTTGTCTTTAAAGATTAATATCCCGGCTAATAACCGACTAAAATTTGTAAAAAGCTCATCTTGGCGATGGAAAAATTTTGTGAAAGACCTATTTTTAAGAATAATTTGTAAAGGATTCTATTTTATTTATTTATTTATTTAATTTAGGAGGAAGGTTAGACTAAAGCTAATATTTGCTATTCTTCATCTATAGCTTGGAATATTCAGCTTGCTTTAGTACCATACTTGCTTTAGTTATATTTAGTTTTACTTAAACAAAGATTTTCAACTGTTCAGATTATAACATACATTTGCTAATTAGATAAAATGCAAAATACATATCAAAAACATATCTTCAGACCAATAAATAAATTACGCGAAAAATTTGTGATTATTTTCATTTGATAAAAAACATCTTACTTGGATCAAAAATAAAAATTAAAAACAAACATACAACTTTAGATTTATTCTACTTAAAAATATAAAGAAAATAATAATAATAATAAAGATTGTACTTGAATGTGAATGAGAAAAAGCTTGGATATAAATTCAAACAAAGCCTCTAACATCCTCCAAAATGCTGTTTTTACTCTATGCAAATTGTTTTTGCCTTCCGGGATACGCAGTGCAATAAAGAAATGCGAGAAGTTTCTGGAGAGAGACGGGGCGGAGGGGGAGGGGGCGATAAACACTGAAACAGTCTTTGAAATTGTTTTGAAAGAAAAAAAAAATAAAGCAACTAAATAATAAACTAAAATATACACAACGAAAAAGAGATTATTGAAAATGAGAAACAGAAATTAAAAAAATCGTTTTACATAAGAAATAATTCTAGATAATTATTTCGACACGTTTATACGGTTTAATATAACGTAATGGCGCATAAATTATCTGCAGAAAGACATCACAACTTCTAAAGGTTAGGCTCAAAGAAGAACACGAAAAGCTCCGGATTTAATTTTAGAGAAATATTTTTTTTCTTCCTTTTATCGCTATGGATATAATTATTACAAGAGGAATTTAAAATATGAAATCTAACAACATTAACGACAGGCTGCTCGAAAATAATGAGACAGTACTAGAGGCATGATAAATATTAAACCATGATAAATATTATTATTTGATTAATATTAAAAGTATTATACTATAACTAGCAGGCTAAGCCCGCTGCGCTGGTCTATTTTTCAAAACAAAACATGAATCAAACAAAATATTGAATATGATTGTGTTTTTTAAAGCAACTTCACCTCGAATGCTCTTTCACATTTCTGAAAATCATACAAAACGCCATTGTATTTAAAGATAGAAAATCAACAATTATAAATGCACCAAAAATGCATTAAAAGTTAGCAAACAGCTGTTTCGAATCTACTGTCGAGATTCTTCATCAGTGCAAAACTCAGCGAGCTAGAAAAAACAAAACTGAGCCAAAAATAAAAACAACAACAATGGAATCAATGCCCGTTGACGCCAAAATATATTAAAATAATAATAAAATATTATGTTGTGGTATCAGCTTATGCATTCGATAAAATTCGGGCTTTTAAGAAAAAAATATTTCAGTTGACCATTTATTGTAGAGTTTGATAGATAAATAAGGCAATTATGAAAAGAGCAATTTAAATATTGTCTATTCACCATATTTCTAAAATAGCGAGCATTACGATCGCAGAGATTGACCATTGAATTTAAACAATTTTCAAGTGATTCATTTTCATTTGATAGTTTTTGAACTCTAAACCTCTCAAATTGAGAATATGGGTATCTGTGGAAACCTTAATACATCCTCTATCAATATTATATTTCTCAACGTACATCTGCTCTTGACAAATCTATTACAGTGTTCCGTTTTTGGAATGCAGCAGAATAAATAAAGTTAAATAAAGTTTTCCTTAGAAAATAAGGTGAATGTTTTTTGAATGTGTGAAATTCATTTTTTGATACAGATGTCATATACGCATCACGTTGGCGTGATTGAAACAAAATGAACATTTTATACCTCTTATGGTAATCCATCTCTGTTTTTAATTTATTAATGAACTATTTATTTACTTTCATTAGCATAGAAAAGTAAAATAGAAAATAGAAATGTATCTGTCATTTGAAAACGAAGTTTCCGTTAAAGTGGCGCCAGAAATGTATCACCCCAACGTGGTGCATATATGACATTTGTGTCTCTTTCTTACAACATGGGTGTGTGCCGTGTGTGCATTTGCACCTAAATTTAGTTATTTAGATCTATTTTTGTAATATTAACTGGAGTTTGTACAATGTACGGTACTACTTGATTATTCTGTCGAGAAAAAAATTAATAGCAGATTATAGGAATAAATGTCAATAATCGATGATCGTAAGTATGATAGCAGTTGATATTACACGTGATACACGTATTTTTTTACGTCATAAGTGCTTTTTAATTCGACTTTTAATTTGTATTTATTATTTATGTTTATTGTTCTTTTGTTATTTAAAATGAATTTATGTAAATTTGAATAGTTTGGCGAAACTGGCCGACGTGTTAATCAATTAGCACTCAATTTACATTTGAAAATATCATATTTCACAAAAAACTTCGGCACAAACCCGGATTTGCAAGATTTCCTTCCAATACAAATGCGGCAAAATCCTCGTTTTAGAATAGCGGAAAAATGTGAATTTTTAAAAATTATTTTCATTATTTTAAAACGAAAATAATAATAAATAAAAAAAGTTACTGTAGCACAAAACAATTTATAGAAGTTCTAAAAAGAAATTGAAAGTAAATAAACAATTTATTAATACAGAAACAACTATTGCTGGGTTACCATATAAGACAAAATAACACCGTTTTGGCGACAGTCACATACCTCAGTGTGTATATAATATCTGTGCCAAACATGTTTGGAAAAAACAATAATCGTTATTTATACAGCATGTTTAAATACTGTAGTATAGTGAAAAAAATGTATACATGACAAATACTATTGACATAACAAACTATAAACATTGGCGCGTTTTTTTTTTTTTTTTTTTTTTCTTCTAAAGCCGTTTCGGAGAAAATTTTGTTTTCAAATACCAGTTACATGTATAGTTTACAATTATTTTCTGTTATTTTAAATAGAAAATAACAATAAATTTTAAAAAGTTTAGTTAATAATTATAAAACAAAACTATCTATATCCTTTAAAAAATAAAATAAAATAAAATAAAAAGTTATTAATAAATAAACAACAGCCAGGTTACCAAGTGAGGCATAAAATCGCCATTTTATTGCAGTCGCGCAAATGTGGCGCATATATGACAAATGTGCCTAGATTAAAATAGTTTATATAATTGGAAAAAAAAAAGAAAAAAAATGTAAATAGACAATAACATCCGGGTTGCCATATCAAGCAAAATAATGACACTTTGGCGTCAGTTAATTACCCAGATGTATATATGGTATTGGCGTAAGAGACAAATCGCACCAATGTAGTGCGTATGAGATATCGTGCCAAAAAAATTTTAAAAGTTGCAGTTAAATTATTTTACAATATCTACGAATGTGGAAATACATTTACTCTAAAATTTAAATATTATTCATTTTTGTGGTGTTAACTGCTATATATGTATTTAAGTTAAATGTAAAAATTTTTCCTAAAAATGCTCTCACTCATTAAAAGAGAGAGAGAAAAAAAATAGTTCTTGAGAATATCGCTCCATCTTGTGCTTTTTTTTTATTTAGAATAGCATTGATTGGCGACAAAAGTAGATTGAAACACCCAATTGAAGAAACAACATACAAATAACAATTAGAGCCTTTAAAAAAAAAAAAATTAACTGTGCGAATTTCTTCTGTAAAACACATAACGGGAAAATTAGATTTAAAAATAGTTTTAGAAAAAGAAAAAAAAAAAATACTTATGTTTTACCTAATGAAATTTTTGAGATGTTGTTTTCTTTTAATCTGGCTCGAAAGAAATAAATAGCCAAATATTGTGTCATTTCAAAACTTTCTTTCATATTGAGTTACTTTTTAAATATTATAAATATTCTTTTTTTTTTTTTTTTTTTTTTTTCGTTAAAGATAATTTTTTTTTCCTTTCATAATATTATTTTGCATTAAACGGATTTTTTTCTTTTTATCATTATTTATTTTAAATCAATGAATTAACAGGGTTTTTTTTTTTTTTTTTTTTTCGAAATGTTTATATTATTTTCCATTAGAGAAAGCATTTCATTTCTTTTTTGAAATATAATTATCGCCAAAAAATTAGTTGTTGCAACCCTTCCGTCAAAAATAACCGAAAAATACGAAATTTAGTACGAAAAATCAGAGTTATCCCTGTATATTTGTATCATAAACCTCCGCAAAAATATTTCCTATCGAATGATATAATCTGCAAAAAGATCCATCGGGTAGTTTTTGAAAACACCCGTTTGGAAGTTTCAGAACTTCTGCTTTATAATATATATGATAATGCGTGCATGTTTAAAAGAATGATGATTTTCATTTTACACATTTTTTTTAAAATGCTGTTGATTTCTCATTTTCCCCTCCTGGAATACTTTAAAATCTCTCTTCTACCAAAAACAATTTTTTTTTTTTTTAAATCTAGATCCTTTTATGGATAAAATCTTCAGAAATAGTAAAAACTAATATCCTGAATTTTAGCGATTTTATTAAGAACTTAAAATAATGGGGAATTTTTTTTTTTTTTTTTTTTTTTTTTTTTTTTTTTGACAGCCTGCCGATCTACCTTTTAGATTAGACAGCATCACGTGATGCTCTTCTTGTGCAAGAGCATTGGAATATCACATTATTCAAACTATCTGAAAAAAAAAAAAAAAAAAAAAAAAAAAAAAAAAAAAAAAAAAAAAACAGACACGTATAACACATCGCAGCATCTGTCTTTTTCGTGTCTAATCAAGAACATGGTAAAATTTGGTTGTTGCTCTTGGTAAAATTTCTGCACGGACCCAGAGTTCGCGTATGTCTCCTTAAAATTTCAATTCTCAGATTTGAAGTCATTTCTATTATCAGTTACATAACCCTGCTTGAGACAGTGGTCTACAACTTTCCAAATAAGAGTTTTAAAAAAACACCTCTTGGGAGATATCATGTTCACTCACATGCACATACATCAATGGCGGATCTAGGGGGGGGGGGGGGGGGGCGATCGCCAGGGCTGGGTTTTTGCCGGCAAAAAATGGTTTCTGCCGTGTCAGTGGCAGAAAAGGGTTATAAACGGTTTTAACCGGCAGAAACTGGGAACAACTGGAGTAAACTCATTTTATGACATAATCTGAGACATTTTTTAAGAGTATTCAATTGCTTATATACATTTTATTCAGGATAAATAACAAATAAAATATTGTGAATAGTTTTAATTAAAAAATAAATAAATTTGTATTAGACAGTTTTGAATCTGTCACGAAGAATCAGCCATATTGTTTGCATGCCACGAAGAATCAGACACATTGTTTGCATATAACTGAAAATCATGAAAATGATATTAAGGGCATAGCAGTTAAAATTGTAAATAAATATCATGATTTATATGAAATGAATATCAATATTATAAAATAATTGTACAGTATATTTCAAAAAATTGTTTTATTGTTATTTTTGTGATACAATTATTTAGTTATATATTATTACAAGAATCATTTCTCTTTATAGCAGCGTATTATTTATTTAAAATTACTCAAAGTGTTGTTAAAATATCATTTTTTTTTTTTTTTTTTTTTTTTTAGAAAATTTCTTTTTTTAAAACTTTTAAATAGGAATTCAACCGTAAACGATAATATCACTAGTTAAACTTGTACAGCATCATATTACCATTATGAAATTTCTGTTTTCAAATAACAGAATTATTCTATAAACAAAGTATATTTATATGATCCTTTTGAAACATTTTTCTACTTTAAATAACATTCGCAATCTTTATTTTAATTTTTTTGACTAAATTCTTTACATATTAAATACATGTGTAAATTATGAATCATTGCAGGTTAAAGTTCTTATTAGTATTATTTCTTAATTTCTGCCAGAAACTAGTTTCTGCCATGCCAGTTTTAACCGGTTATAACCGGTTGTTTTAACCACCCCGGCAGAAATTTGCCAACCCTGGCGATCGCCTCCTCCCCCTTGAGCCCAATAAAGAATCTGCGGAACGACATCAGATGCCCGCACGGAAGAATTGTTGGTTTTAAACTTGGGACTGGCGAGACCCGGATCGGGTCGCGCCAACTTTAATTTATTATACTGGGACAGGTCTTCACAGTATGAGAACCGGGTCGGGTCGGGTCGGGTCTTATTTTTTCTGCAGAGCTGAACCGAAAGGTCGGGTCGAGCATAAATTTCCTTCCTCACTGTAAAAACAAAGGAGCACTATTACATTTAAATCAGGGTTATGAATTGCTGAATAAACTTTAAATCTACACTATTTTCGGTAGTAGCTCCGTAAAAAGAGTAAGAATAATCTTGGAATGGTGGTATTTTAGTCTTTAGTCGCAATTATTGAAAGGTAACACCAAATTCAGAGTAATATATCATCTTTCTGTTTTGATTTCGTATGTTTGCAGACGATACGCCGCCATTTTACTTCGCATTTAATCCTTCTTCCTAACTTTCGGATAGCAGGTGAAAAAGTAAGCAAACGGTAAGCAATATTATTATTATTCTTTGTAGATTTAAGATGTAAGACTAAATAATGTTTGCATGTGGGTTTTTTTTTAATTAGATAATGCTTTTTAATAATGTATTAGTGCACAGCAATTTTAAGAACAATGTCGACATGTTCGAATCTAACGAGATGTATGCCTTTAGTATAAGAGTTGTAATCAACATTTTTATACAACTTTGTTTATTTGATAGCTGTCTTAGTTAAGCATTTTTTGTATTATGCATTAAATTGTAATTTAATATCATATGTAGCTTATGTTTGTTATCTTCTTAAGAAAACTAGAAACTCCGAATTAAATTTATAGTGATAGTTAAGCGTAATTATGCATTTCGTTACAAAAATATTTTATATCGTATGACTATAGCGTTTGCCTGAACTCTAACAAAAAATATTTTCATAAAAAATTCAATATTATAATGTTTTTTAACTTACTGAACGCATTATTGACCTATAAAAAAGATATTTTTAAGCATGTAAATACAGGAAATTTCGTTGCTTACCAACTAGTAATATGCTTAAAATGAATGTTATAATAAAGTGCCTCCATTAAAGGGACGTTTTTCTGCCTCTTTGCGTCAAACTATTTATTTTAAATTACGGCTGTATTAAATTAAAAATGTAAGCTCTAAATTATTGTTTTATTTTGCTGTGAAAGTATAAATATATAGGAAATTTCTTTGTTTACTGACGAGTTATATGTTTAAAATGTACGTTATAAAAAATTGTTTCAAATAAAAGAAAGTTTAGCAGCCTTTTCGCGTGAAACTATTTATTTTAAATTATGACTGTATTAAATTTAAAATGTAATCTTTAAATTATTTTTTATTTTACTGTTAAAATCATATAAATATCTCGTTGTTTATCAACTCACATTATCATTTATTTAGTGTGCTTAAACAGTAAAATAAAAAATAATTTAAAAATTACATTTTAAATTTAATACAGACATAATTTAAAATAAATAGTTTAACGAAAAGATGCTTCTAAACTTCCTTTTAATTGAAACAATTTATTATAACGTACATTTTAAATATATTACTTATTTTACACCAAGCATGGTAGCAACTAAGTTTCCACCAAAAGTGGTGTTTGTTTACTTCAGTCGATTGCTGGTGGTTTATTACACCAGTTTATTGGGGCGTTTCCTTACACTACTTTTAGTGGCAACTTAGTTGCCACCATTTTTGGTGTAAAGTCACAGGAATATTTTTTACAGTATACTAGAGGTATACACGGGCCAAAATTTTCAAACCCAGGCTCCGCCCGGTATAAAGGCTAAACGCTCGATCTGGGATCGGCACAACTCGTATGCAATGGCGGTTCTAACGGTAGAAGCTCCCCCCCCCCCCCCTTGAGCTAATAAAGGGTTTACAAAGTGACATTATGCATCCTCACGAGAAATAACTTGGTACGAAGCTCGAACCCGGACGGATTGCCCGCCTTGCACGGATCGCGCCAGTGACTTGGACTGGATAAGGTTTTCTCTCATTTTGAATTGGGTAGTGTCCTGATCTTGCTTTTTGAGATTCAGGTGGTAATAGGTTTTTTTTTCTTCCAGACCGAACCTGGTCTCGATTTAATTTTTCCTAGAAGTTTGCATTGGACAAAATTTCCAGGTCGTAGCTCAGCCTGGAATAAAAGCTAAATATTCGGTACGTCCCAGATCTAGATAGTATGAAAAACATTATCGGCCCGACCGCGACCCGTGCAGCTAAATGTTCGGTAAGTCTCTGATCTGAATTTCTTCAAAGGATCACGTTCACAGATAAAAGATAATTTCGTGAAATAATCGCAGAAAAACGCAAATTTCGTCAAATGATCGCGATCAAAACTGGGTCAACCATTCTCTTAAGTGTAAAAACCGAATTTGTAACTGACTCAAATCCGAAATATATGACAATCTGCCCCGATGCGATAAGCGCAGTTAAAAAGTAAAAGTCAACCCCACCAATAGCAAAATAAAGTTGATAACCGGACTCATACGCGACCGGAAGAAAAAAGTCAAATGAACTTGAACCGCAGCAAGAAGTAGAAGTTAACCGGATCCAAACGCGACCCACAACAAAAAGTAAAAATTAACCCGACCAGCAGCAAAAAATAGAAGCGAAGCGGACATCAAATTTTGTGAAATGATCGCGAAGAAAACACGAATTTCTTCAAAGGATCGTGAAACAAACACTCATTTCGCTCAAAAATTGCGAAAAAAGAACGAAAATTTTATCAAAGGACTCACCTTAATCAATTCGGGTCAACCCGAACCCTTCTCGCAAGAGTAAAAACCAAATCCTAAACTGCCCCAAATCAGAATTGTATGTCAAACTGCCCCAAATGCGCTAAGCACAACTAAAAAGTAAAAGTCAATCCGGCCAACAACAAAATGTAGTAGTCGACCTGACCCAAAATCAAAAAATCAGAAATTAACTCTAACTGCAGCAAAGAACAGAATTCAACCGGACCCAAACACGACCCAAGTAGAATCCGACCAGGAGCAAAGAAATGGAAGCCGACAGGACTCAAACACGTCCCACAGCCTAAAAGTAGACGAAACACGACCCGTATTAAAAAAAATGAGCTCCAACCTGTGCATCAGACTGGAGTTTCCAAATTTCTAAAATCGCCCCCCCCCCCCCCCACACACACACACACACACTTGAAGACTGTCCAGATCCGCCCTTGACATACATATCATGATTATAATACTTTTCTTACATCATGCGTTCGAGAAGTTAAAAATAAATAAATAAAAATCAGCTAAGAAAATAGTGCAAAAATAATTCTAAACGCGATCAATATTCGATCAGAATTTAATTTGCATTTCGTAACGACATTCCGTCCATATAAGCAAAATCAAGGAGCGTAAAACATGAGATATTCTGCAATAGCAATTATGAACGAACTACATTAGTTAGTGCTTACTATATCCCAAAGGTAATCATTTTATCAATTTATTTTTACTAAGCTCCAAAAATAAGATTTTATTTATTATTATTAAAGTGTTTATCAAAATTCGGATCAATATTAATTTTCTGCTTTGGCTTGTAAGCAAAAATCGATGTTGACACAAATTTCTATACAACTAAAATTAACTCTACATTTTAAATGCAGTACAAAATCCTACTATTACTTTAACCATACCCTAGAGCCTAGACTAAAGTCAGGGTGAGTAGCAACATTTTAGTTTTAAAAATAAGCACCTGTAAGCACACTTTTAGAGAAAAAGAAGCACATATATGCATTACAGGGGTGATTGTGTTCCTGGTGTATCCCGGATTTCCGAGCTTTTCGATTGATCCTTTCGGTTTTATGATATTGTTACACTTAGTAAAAAATTCAAACATTAAAAAATATCGCGAATTTTGAAAAAAATTTGCAAATTTTGTCAAAAATTAAAAGAAAAGAACACGAATTTCTTTAAGGAATCGTGCAGAGAACAAATTTCTTTCTAAAATCAGGGGTAAAAATTAGAATCGTTTTAAAAAAAGGCAAATTTTGACGAAAAACGTGAAAAAATGATCAATTTCATCAAAAAATCGCAAAAAAAAAAAATAAATAAATTTCATCGAAAAACAAGAAAAAAAACACCAGTTTCGTCAAAAAATTGCAAAAACGATCAATTTCGTCATATAAGCACGAAAAAACGACAAATTTCTAGAAAAAAGGTCACGAAAATACAGCAAATTTCATAAAAAATCGCGTAAAAACAATCATTTTCATCATTTAAGCGGGAAAAAACTAGGGATGCACCGAATAGTGAATTTGGCCAAATACCGAATGGCGAATATTCGGCCGACAGGTGAACCGAATACTGAATATTTGGCTAGCCGAATAGTAATTGTTGGGCCAAATACCGAATATTCGGCTTTCCAAATTCTTTTTATATTTTAAAATTTAAAGGTATTAAAATGTTACTTTTTAAAACAGTTTTACGTAATACTTAATAAAAGAAACTTACATTTTGATAAATAAAAGCTTTTTATAAGAACATTTAGTATTGAAAAAAATCTGCCTTGAGTTATTTAAGTAGCGCAATTATGAAACTTTAATTAATAAAATTTTCTACGAATCAAAACAAACAATTTAAAATCAAATAATGAAAACATGGCCGAAGAAAAATTTTAGTCTGATAATTGTTCTTTTTAAATAACTCGAGGCAAATTTTTTTCAATATAAAGTACAAATACTTCTAACTTAATTTTGAATAAAGGCATGTTTGGCTCATAGTTCTTTTCTTAAGAAAGGTGGTATTTTCCACCCTTCCCATCATATCATATTTTACAGAAATCAAAGCATGTGAGTTGAAAATATGTTATCTTCACACAGGTTTTGACCTAGAGTGAGATGAAATACAATGCACTTATGATTCAATAAGTTGATTATGATTATGGTTACATGAACAAAAATTGTCTGTCTTGATAGCTATTACTAATCTCAAAAGTTGTTTTTTTTTTCTTTTAAAGGACTTTTATTTGGGGGAAAGCAAGAAACAGATTATTTACTAAACAAAATTTAGAAACTTGTATCTGCACATAATTTATTCCTAAGGAGAATCCTAATAAATCACCATTTTAATCCTTCTCATGTTTAATTTTCTTAAGTTATACTTTACAAACAGCAAATAAATAATGTAAAAACATTCTATTTTATTTTAAAATGATTTTGTTTCTAATTGTTTTAAATATAAATTAAAAAATTGACAGTTAAAAGTAGAAATAGTGAAAAGTTTTCATTAAGTATTGAATTCGGCCGAATACTTTGATATTCGGCCGAACCGAATATTCGGCAGGCCGAATAGTTTCATATTCGGTCAAGCCGAATATTCGGCTCAACCGAATAGTTTAATATTCGGCCTAACCGAATATTCGGTAACATGGCCGAATACCGAATAGATACCGAATATTCGATGCATCCCTAGAAAAAACGTCAAATTTCTTGAAACAATCACGAAAAAACGGCAAATTTCATCGAAAAAATCGTGTAAAAACAATCAATTTCGTCAAACAGACGCACAAATTTCATGAAAAGATCGCGAAAAAATGAGATTCCTTCAAAAGATCACGAAAAAAAGATTTCCTCAAAAGATTACGATAAAACGAGATTTCTTCAAAAGATCGCGATAAAGCCGCAAATTCTGTCAAAAGACTGCGAAAAAAAAGTCATTGCTGGAGTGGAATTTTCTGTACAAAAACTGTTTTTGCTGCTTTAAAAAATGATTTTATAGCAGCCCCAGCAGCAGAATTTTTTTTTGCAGTCTGCAACACAAGTAAAAACTTAAACAGTCTGCAGACCAATCCCTCGCATTACATTATATGCACTAAAACCTCCCAAGTATTTGTGATAGACATAAAAGAAAAGTATACTTAAAAAAAAGAAATTGTCTTTGTACTCAGAATTTTTAACACCTCATACATTTTCTGAAAGAGGAGGGGGGGGATCCTCTTTGACAAAAATTGACACGAGTTTTTCACGATCTTTTGGCGTAATATCATTTTTCGCGAACTTTTGACGCTATTTGCATTTGTATGACAAAATTTGACGTTTTTTCTGATTTTTTGACAAAAACTTCTTTTTTCGTGATCTTTTGAATAAAATTGTCGTTTTTTCGCGATCTTTTGAAGAAATTTGTCGATTTATCGTGATCTTTTGACGAAAACTGCCGTTTTGTTGCAATCTCTTGAAGAAATTTGCCGTTTTTTTTCGCAATCTCTTGAAAAATGTTGCTATTTTTCGCGATCTTTAGAGGAAATTTGCAGTTCTTTCATGATTTTTTAACGTAAAAGCCTTTTTAATGTGATCTTTTGAAGAAATTTGCCTTTTTTGAAATCTTTTGAAGAAATGTTTCGTTTTTGTGATTTTTTGATGAAATTTGCCGTTTTTTCGCGATTTTTTGAAGAAGTTCGACGATGTTTCGCGATTTTTTCACGAAAACTGCAGTTTTTTCGCGATCTTTTCACGAAAATTACCGTTTTTTTTTCGCGATCTTTTGAATAAATTTCCCGTTTTATCGTGATCTTTTGATGAAAATTGCCGCTTTGTCGCGATCTCTTGAATAAATTTGCCGTTTTTACGCGATCTTATAAGAAATTTGCAGTTTTTTCGTGATTTTTCAATGAAAACTGCCGTTTTTTCGCGATCTTTTGAAGAAATTTGCTGTTTTTTCGAGATTTTTGGAACAAATGTTCCGTTTTTTCGTGATTTTTTGATGAAATTCACCGTTTTTTCGCGATTTTTTGAAGAAATTCGACAATGTTTCGTGATCTTTTACGAAAACTGCCGTTTTTCGGCGATCTTTTCACGAAGACTGCCGTTTTTTAGTGATCTTTTGAAGAAATTTGCCGTTTTCACGATTTTTTGACGAAACTACCATTTTTGTCGTGAACTTTTGCAGAAATTTGCCTTTTTTTCATAATTTTTTGACGAAAACTGCTGTTTTTTGTTATCTTTTGAAGAAACTTGCCGTTTTTTCGTGATCTTTTTAAGAAATTTGCTTCTCTAGATTTTTGGACGAATTTTGCCGTTCTTTTCGCGATTTTTCGACGAAATTTACGTGTTTTCCACAAAATTGATTTCTTTTCGAAGACTATTTGTCGAAATTTGCGATACTTTTTATGTCCGAATTTTTGGATAGGACCGAAATTTTTTAATTGTTGCTAAATTTTTAACAGTTGAAAAATAATCTGCAGACATTCCCAACAGTCTGCGACGTACGTCGCAGCGTTGCGCCGATTCTGCTCCCGGGGTAGCAGCATTCTTTTTTTCTTTTTAATTTCTTGCTTTTTCTAAAGCTGTTTTTTCTGCTCCAAAATTGTTTGTTTCAAGTTTTGTTTTGACCTTTGAAATTAATATATTTTACATTTGATAATTTTCAGTGTTTTTTACTTTGTATCAGTTAATTTTCAGGGTTTTTTTTTTTTTTTTTTTTTTTTTTTCTTCTCTCCTGGGGTTCATGAAATTTAAGTCTTTTTAAAAATCCTTTGAAGAAATTTGATTTTTTGCAATTTTTGGACAATTTTTTTTTATTTTTTTGCAGAAAATTTTTTGTTTTCGCAATCTTTTGCGGTTTTATCGCGATTTTTTGTAGATATTTCTGTATTTTCGCGATCTTTTGGTTTTTTTCGACGTAATTTGTAGCTATTCGAGATCTTTTTACCAAATTTGTGATTTTATCGCGATCTTTTGACAAAATGAGTGGTTATTTCGCGAGTTTTCGTCAAAAATAAGTTTTGTCGCGATCTTTTTACGAAAATTGCAATTTTATTGCAAATTTTTTAACAAACTTAGTGTTTTTTAGCGATGCAAATTTCTTCGCCGAAATTTTCATTTTTTCTCGTTCTTTAATAAAAATTTGAGACTGCTTTTTTCAATTTTTTCTCGATTATTCGGCGAAATTTCAGCTTTTTTTTTTTTTTTTTCTTTTGGTTTTCTGGGGAAATTTGTGGTTTTATCGCAGTTTATTTATGAAATTTGGGGTTTTATTGCTGTTTTTTGATCAAAATTTGCGGTTTCATCGCTATTTTCTGAGGAAATTTGTGGTTTTATTCAGAGATTTGTCGGTAAAATTTGTGATTTGATTGCATTCTTTTGACATAATTTGCTTTTTTTCAAAATCTTTTGATGAATGTTTTTGGTTTTTCGACGAATTTTTTCAAATTTTTCTATGGTATTTTTAGATTTTTTAGCGATTTTTTTTATAAAAATTTGAGCATTTTCATGATCTTTTGACAGCACTGTGCGAAAAGGGTGGGGGGTGGGGGGGGAGCCGCGCCGGGTATGGAAATTTAGGGGGTACCAAATGTATACTACCAATGTCATTTTTCGTCTATTACAAGAAAAAGTTGGGTAGAGGTGTCGTCAAATTTACAATTTGTTCCGCGCGCAGTTTTCTCTTTGCACGGTCTTTTGATAGATATATATATATTTTTTTATTGTTTTATGATATTCGCAACTTATTTTGATCGATCGTTCGACGATATATTCAACTTACTTTGGTATAATAGAAAATTCAAATGGCAATAATGAATAATCACAGGCTCACACCAGAGTCACAAAAGAAAAAAATATGCAACGCCAGACTTCCAGAAAACCATGCAGAACGGAGAACTTACGTTCAGAGTTCCGAGAATCAAAAGCTGAAAGATGAGGGAGGTGCTAAAAGTGGACAATAGGAACATTTCTGGGGTACGAACGACATATCATCGGCCCAGGGGTGATTCTGGATGAAAATTTTCGGAAATTCGCATCGCATTTTCGGAAATCGGCTCGGGGGGGGGGGGGGTCGTGAGTCCCCCCTCCAGCGATCTTCGGACAAAATGGGCGTTTTCCCGCTATCTTCAGACGAAATCAGCAATATTTTAGCAAAATCGGCGGTTTTTCCACGATCTTTTGACGAAATCGGCGTTTTCCCCTTTTTTTTAAGTGAAATCATCGTTTTTTCGACGATCTTTAGACAAAATTTGCATTTTTATGCGATTTTTTCTCGAAAACAGCGTTTTATTTCCGCAATCTTTTGACGAAATCGGCGTTTTTTCTGTGATCTTTTGATGAAATCGGCGTATTTTTTCAAATATTCCTTTGATAAAATATTTTTAAGCGATCTTTCATCGAAAACGACGTTTTTTCCCGCGATCTTTTAATGAAATCGGCGTTTTCCCGCGGTCTTCAGAAGAAATCAGTGTTTTATCTGCGATATTTAGTGAAATTGCCGTTTTTTCCGCCATCCGCACAGGAAATTCGCGTTTTTTATCGATCTTTTGACAAAGTTAGTTTACAAAAACATGGACGAAATCGTCGTTTTTCCACGAAATATTGATGAAATGTATGCTATTTCGGCGATCCTTTTAAGAAATTTGCATTTCTACGTAATTGTTTTTTCCACGCGCAAAACCGTACAAGTTGGCAACTATGCGGAACTGATAACCCAATTTCAAATTTTCGGACGAGAATCACCCCTGCATCGGCCGTTCTAGATAAGGAAAAGTTGTAGTTTTTTTCGCTTTTATCGAAATAGTTTCGGTTCAGGATCGCGAAAATTAAAACAAGCAGTTTGTTCAAAAATAGGCATTTCAAGGGAGAGAGAAAAAAAAAAAAGCACTCTGGGAAAAAAAAGAAGCACCTTGTAAGGACCTGACAAATTTACTTTGAAAATAAGTACCTTGTAAGCGCCTGTAAGCACCGCTACGCACCCTGTAAAGTAGAGGAGTAAGTGAGATAAGAAAAAACTAAATTAAGTATAAAAACTGATTTTTCTTTAAAATTAGTACTAAAATTTAAAATTCTAAAATTATCAATTTCCTTGTTGTTATTGTTATTTTTACTTAATAGTACCTGGTTGACTGAGCATCGCTCGACGGTTTTTTCAGCATTCGTATTATATACGAGTACAGACAAGAAAAATTTGTATTACTTATTTCTACAGTATATATGCTATAACTGGCCTCCAATTTTTGATTGTTTTTTATTCAACTTAATATACTGCTTTTCTTTTATAAATTCTTAAAGAAATTTTATTTATTATCTGTTATATCCAATTTCGCATGTTTTAAGATAACTCTCGGACATCAGACATGTTCAAATTACGATAATTTTAATCTTATATGCATTACAAACACATTACATAAATTTAAATACTGAAATTAAATAATAATAGAAAAAAGGATAGATTTGCTTCCCCTCTCCTTTAAGGGAAAAAAAATGTTTCAAAAGGTTGGGTTTATTTCTGTATTTCAGCGTTTGGCAATTTTCTATTAGTGCAGACGATTTTTGTAAAAAGCAAATATTTAGAATTATTTAAAAAAAATAGAAGCTAGAAGAATGATGATTAAACAGCTCTCTGGTCGCGGATTTTCCGCAAGTAAAATCTTTAAGCAATTGAAATGCCTTGGTTTTAATAGAACATTTTTATATACAACTATAAATCGATTATTGGATACTAACAGCTGTAAAGATCGACCTAGGTCTGGTCGCCCACGATGAGCTCGCACAAAAAAGCGCATCAAAAGAATTCATGAAAAGATACGAAGGAATCCACAACGTTCTGCAAATAAAATGACTGCATAAGAGTACTTGACTCGCAGAACTATGCAAATTATTATAAATGAAGACCTGGGTTTTCGCCCTTATCACAAAAGAAAAGTTCAAGGTTTGACTGCTGCACAAATGATAAAAAAGATTACAAAGATGCAAGAAATTGCTGAAGCGGCATGGTAAAAAAAATATTGACAGAATAATATTTTCTGATGAGAAGCTATTTTGCACTGAACAGTGTTATAAAGCTAAAAATGATGTCGTATATTCAGCAACATTTGAGAATATAGCAAACTCTCCGAACTGTTAAACACTAAAAGAGCAAGAAATCTGCTATGGTTAGGGCTGCAGTGTGAAACAATGGGAAATTCATATTCCTTTGAAATCAGGGTTCGTGATTTTTTTTATTTTTTTAATAAAAATCAAAACAATCGGATTTTTTTTATTTAAATCGGATTTTTTTGATTTAAATCAGATTTTTTTGATTTTTTTAAAAATTGCCACACATTATTATTATTTTATGACTTTTTGTTTAATTTAAATAATATAAAGTTTACATACATAGATATGCATGTTATAAGTATTATCTATTACTAATATTACACAATTTACATAAATGATTCATATTATTTCAAGGTAAAATTTTAGGCTATGAAAAAAATCTTGATTACACAAAATGCATGAAAAACTACAAATCAGATGTCAAAAAT
This sequence comes from Maratus speculifer, assembly GCA_964019185.1. Taxonomy (NCBI): domain Eukaryota; kingdom Metazoa; phylum Arthropoda; class Arachnida; order Araneae; family Salticidae; genus Maratus; species Maratus speculifer. The sequence continues at coordinate 195,590,710 of OZ025296.1, read as the reverse complement.
TAATTCAACCTTCAATATTTTAATTAAAATAAAAAACATCTGCAACACATAAAAAATTTAAACAAAATTGGAAGTTTTTAACTCTTTTTTTTTTTTTTTTTTTTTGCTGCCATCAAAATACTTAAGGCCAGAGGACACAAATTGAGATGTCATCACTATCGACTGACTTCTCAGTAGTGTTGGAATTTACACAAGAAAATTTTGAATAGCAATTTTATTTTACTTGTGGAATATTTATCATCTTATAAAACAATAACTATTTAAACTCACTAATAAGAACTTGGAATCCCTAAATAAAAATTCAGCCAGAGAAGGAATGCTACAGTGTTGCCGCATCTGGATATTTTTTTTATTGGGGGATTCCAAATTCTCATGTGTATGTTTAAGTTTAAGAAGTAATTAATCATAAGTTAATCAGTATGTTCAGTGTTTTATACGATGATTGATATTCCATAAATAAAATAAAAATAAATTGTTATTCAAAATTTTCTAGTGTGAATTCCAACATAATTGAGAAGTAAGTCAATTAGTGAATACCTCACAATTTGTGTCCTCTGGTCTTGAGCATTTCGATGGCAGCGGTTTAACAGTTTTACCTGTTGATTTCTAATTTCTGAAAGTATCAAACCAAAGGCAAAAAACATTTGTTCGATTGAAGCAGATAAATCTATTGCAGTAAAAAGCTAGTTGATCATTAATTCTCTTTTTAGTATGAGCTTTTTCGATAACTGTAACAAAAATACCTTCCACCATTCTAAAAGGCTGAGTTCAATTATATTAAATAAAATAAATAATTCAATTGCTGATTCAGATTTTGCTCAAATCCTTATATAGCAGGCTTCACCAAAGTACAGCACATAAAGTCATACAATTTTATTTTACCTCAACTTGCAAAAGTTTTTCTAAATACTAATGAGTAATTATTCAAATATTTAGTATATTTCTGTTTAGATTTCTTTACCGTTGCAAGATTATTTTATAATTTGATTCAAATGAAATTTGAAAGTATTTTTTTTTTTTTCTAAACTTTACATTTATTTTACTTTTTTACTAAGCTTAAGCTTTATCTTTCTGAAAGTTGTTTGATTATATATGGTATATAAAACTAAATTATATTAAAGCACATTATTATGTTTGTTTCATCTGAAATTTATTAAAAAATAACTTAAAAGAAAAACTGATTTAAATCAATGATTTTTTAAAAAAAATCAGTTGATTTAAGTCGTGATTTAAATCATGATTAAAATCAAGCCGATTTAAATCAACAAACCCTGTTTGAAATTCATAGATAAAGGGGTAACAATCAATGATGAATCTTATTTTAGAGGCTAAAGTAAATAGCAAACAATACAGCAATTTGGACTCTTTCAAAACTTTTTATATGAATGGGACAGATTCTCTCCTAAAATGATTCGTTCTGACCTCGGACAATGCGTAAGAGATTATCTTTGGTAACTGATAAAGATGGTGGTCGATTTGAGTGAAATTGTTTCCACGTAAACTTTCATGTATTATGCTCATCATATTAGTGTTTTATATTTTTCTACTTTATATTTGTAAAATAAAATGATTTAAATATTTATATCAGGATTTAGTAGCCACCCTGTACATCCTTAAAAACTAGTCGTTGGGGACCACCGTAATACTTACCCATCATGGATATGTATATGAAAATAAAACATGTGAAACTATTTATACAATGCATTGCAATTCATAAACAAAACTTAAATATTGTTAATATACATAGTAATGCTATATTAAAGAACTGCTGATGTACCAATGTCGACAAATTATATAAAACGCCAAACTACTGAAATAGTACCGAACTGCGTAAAAGAAACATCCTTATAACTCCAAAAATAATAATTCTATTAACTAACAATTAACTGCGTCGGATTAAGCGTCTCATTTCCAATTAAAATATACTTTTGAATTGAAATTTGAATGAAATACAGGGTCATGAAAAATCGAAGAATGTGGAAAACAAGATTACAAATATCTCGACAACTAATAATCCGATCGACTTCGTTCTATATGCAAAATGTGTGTTATTTTATTGCCTTTTACATCCATTCCTTAGAACAAAAAAATTCGAAAAATTTTATATACCTTTCATTAGAACGAATTTTTCGAGAGTCCGAAAAAAATAGTTCCGGATAATCGAGGTTGCTGATATTAAATAGGGTTCGTCCCATTCTTACATACTAACTACATACAAAATTTCAAGTCTCTATCTCAATTTGTTCGAGAGATAGAGCGTTTACAGACAGACAGACTGACAGACAGACAGACAGACAGACAGACGGCAAATTTTTTTTTCTAAAAATATGTTTTTTGGAATCTCCACTATCTAAAACGTGTAAATCCGTCAAAAAAATTTTTTCGATTTTCAAAACGATTGCAAGACTTACCCTATACTACGTATGATGGGTAAGTAATAAAAACTCTCAAAACGTATTTAACTTACTTGGAATATACTCTCAAAATTTTAGTACAGGAATATGTGCTTTCTAATAATAAAAATTCTTACCTAAATAAAACAACTAATGGGTACAGAAACAAATAATAAACACGCCTCATTTGTTCAAGACGAAATACTTCAATAGCAAGTACGCCCTCAAAAAGTATAACTGGTGTTACACCAATCAAAACTTTATACTCCTATTGAATTTGCAAACTTTAAATCCAAATATAGTAACAGAAATATCAAAAAACACTTAAAAATTAAGTGGCGAACAAATCGATACAGTCTCTAATTTTAAAAGCTTTAGGAAAAAAGAAACTAGAACGAAAGGAGAAAAGACAGAAATAACTTCACTTCTCCGTAATTTAACTTCAATTTTATACATTTTGCTTAACAGTTTAGCCTTTTTTTTTTTTCTAATATCAAGGGAATAAGCATTAAATTAAAAAAAAAAAAAAAAAAAAAAGTCTTCAAATTTTCTAATAATTAGGCAAAAATTTATTTATTTTTTAATCCTACTTTTTATTTTATTATTATCTTTTTAAATCCGAAATTAAATCAATAGAACAAATACAATTGACATTGGAAGGTAAAAAATGAAAAAATAAAGAAAAATAAACAGAACTTTTTTTTTTTTTTTAAGACATGAGAATAATTCGCCAGCTTTCTTTTCATTAATGCGTGGTGACATTCCCCCCTCCCCCCCATGAGAAACTTTGTAACTCTATGGTGCTTTTCAATCATTTTTAAAAAGTTAAACACTTACTATGTTTTATTAAGTAATAATTAAATAATATTAAATAATAATAATATTAAATATATAAATATAATATTAATTAAATACATATAATATTAAATAATAATTACTCCTTAGCAACAATAAATTCCACGTTTCCTATTTAATTATTATAGATATGCAATTTTTTAAAGACAGCATTAAGTCATTTACAGCAATTTAAAATTTTTTAGATCAATGGTCCCAGTTAAAAGTATGTTTAAATTTAAAAATAGTTAAAAATTCTCTTATGAGCATTCAATGTTCATCCTGAAATCACGGCCTTTTCTTTTTTTCTTTTTTTTTTTTTTTTTTTTTGGTATAGTAATTCACGTTTTTCCCCAAATATTTCCGTTACATTACATTAATTTGGCGTCGGCACCGAACTCAATTATGAAAAATTCATAGCTTTTTTTAATGCTATTTAGAAAGAGCAAACCAATGAATTTATTAAAATGTAAAAATTTTTGCTATAGTTTTTTTTTTTCCCCTTAAGATAGGGTAATGGAAAAGAAAAAATGAAACATTATTTCAGCTATCTTTTTAATACGGTAATACCCCGGCTTACGTTATCTGACCTGGAAAAAGATTTCCTTAATTAAGACGAACTTTGAACTTTTTATTATGACTTTCGATTCTACAAAGGGAAACATTTTAAAGGCTAAAGTAGAAAAAATATAAATAAAAAATGAAAGGTGTAACACTAAATATTAAATTTGAAATCATCATTTTTTAAATTTAATATTTAACAGAATTTCTCGTACAAATAAAATCTTATATTAATCAATAATTTGTAAAGAAGAAATAAATGTATGAAAATATTGTGCATTTTTCTTCACGCCAAACTCTTTCAGTATATACTATTTTAAATCTTTGCCTAGTGCAATCGAATACTGTAATAAACTTTAACGCAGTGTCGAAAGCTATATATAAGAAGCCCCTTCCCCATATGATTAATAAAGATTTTTCGCAGAGATAAATAATTTCATTTATGTTATACAAATAATATTTTTCTCTCTTATCAAATAGCTCTACCATTTGGATAAAACCTAGATATGCTGTCATAACCTGCAAGCTATCCTTGATAAATAAATAAATAATAATAATAATAGCAGTTAGCCTTTACTTCATTATCTTGTTAAATATAAAAATTAATTTTTTGGTAGAAAATTCTTTTCAAATGTAAGATATACGAAAGGAGCGAAGCCATCTTGGAAATCTGTTCTACAGTTCGATGTTCGATCGATTTGATAAGACTCTCCTAAGTTTTGGAAGGTTTCCTTTTAGCGCAGCACTGTAAATACGATCCGTTTTCCTTAGTAAGCCTTTCATCTAAATTAGTTTTAGACATGTCCTCCTCAAAAGTGACTATCTTTTTTACTTCAAACCAGACCAAGTACATTTCAGAACAGAAATGTTAGTTTTTATATTAGTCTTAAAAAGAAAAGTGGATACAGATTCCAAAATATCAAAATTCCAGAAGTAACGCACAAGTTCATTAAAACATTTCATGCAATGGAAGTTTCACACTTAAAGGGGGAGGGGGGGAATGAATCAAATATATTTAGAAAAAAAAAAGTGTAATTTATTATAATGACAAATATTTGTTTAAATGAAAAAGAAGAGATTGTTTAAAAACAAGACTGAAACAATGATACACCTGCAATTTAGATCCACCAGGTAACACATACGAGGCTAGTTCCATGGGTTTTGTAGTGTAAGTCACATTACCTTATAATTGCTATGCTTGTTTGCCACCGTTATTTTCGAAAAGTCTGCTTGGCCTTATTCAATTAATGAGAATGTGCCGATAAAATAAATCACATTTTTTTCGTACTAAAATACTGGTAGCCAAAAATCGTAGCCTGTGACTTACACTACAAGTACTCATGGAAATAGCCACGAGTAATTCACAATCATTAATTTTCTATATTCAGAAACTTCTAAAACAAAGTCGCGCGCTAACTCTTTTTGCCTGGCAATACTTTTAAGTACCGCCAGGCAGGTTTTCTTCAACGGTACGTTTAAGTACCACTGAAGAAAACTCAAAGAGTATGCCTCTTCCAAATATTTCCTTCACCCCTAATTTATATGCAGTTTTACTTTTCGAAAAACTGCCGCTTATAAGCATACCCTCACAATTTGCCTATCCTTTAAAAAAAAATCCCAATTATAAGCATTTTTTAGGTGTGTTCGTGATTATATAAATACGAAGCACCTATAGTCGTCGTTCAGTCCATCCGTCTGTCTGTCTGTCCGCATAACACAGAGCAAAAACTACCCAACCGAATCATTTGAAATTTAAAATATATAATTGTTGCATAATTTTGTCGAGTCACTTCAAATTTTATGAAAATCGGATGCATAGTTTAATTACAGGGCTATGAAAAGTATTCCGTTACATTACGGCCAAAGGGAAAAAATAGTTTTAAGTGCGTAATGATGTTACACTCTTTCAAACATAATAAAATTGATATTCATCTATAAAAAAGAATGTTTGTCATTAATTTACAGGGCCATACAAAAAGCATTCCATTACATAATGATATAGGAGAAAACATTAAGTTTTAATTAGATTAAACTATTTCACATTTTACGAAATTGATATACGTTGCTGCGATTTACTACAAGTTACTTTCTGTATAACAGAAAGCAGATAGTATTTACAGGGGCACACATAAGATTTCGGTTACTACTGTATTACTAGTACTGCATACTATTACACCAAAATCTAAATATTTTTAAAAGTTGGTTATAGTATGGACGCATCCCATTTGCTACACTTGACGTGCAATTTCCAACTTGTTAAAACCGTTAGAGTGTTTTGTGTGTTAAAGGGAGACTTATTTAGTACTTAACGTTATTTCACATTACACTTCTGTTTTAATGACATAAAATCAATTATAATACATTTATTTAAAATATATTATAAAAATTCAAATATTCATTTAAATCAAATGATTTAAAAAGGTTCAGCTGTAACTCGAAAAATTAAGAAAACATCAAAAATATGCATTATGATCATTAATAACTTTTGTTTAAACATGATTAGGTGAAAAAAAAAGAAACAATAATAATGCTACCCACCACTCATCGAACATATTCCACTCATGCATTTCTCATTCATTACTTCTGATTCTACTGCATAAATTACTTCAGAAACACTTGGGATTATTTTTATTTCATGTTTTAAATATTCGTACTATGCCATTTATGAACACAACAAAGAAATCCACGATCACGTTTGAAGACTGTCACAGCTAAGGAAAGGGCTAATTGGATTTAAGAAGCCCCTGCGCATGTTTTCTTGTATCAGGAGAGTGGGGGAAAAAAAGACAGGTCACGTCTCCCGACATGCGTTAAAGTTAATATGAATGTGTGTTTTAAAAAAAAATGTACAGAAACGAGATCGGAGATAAATATTTTCTTTTACTAAATGGCAAAGAAAACAATTTTTTTTAAAAAAAGGAAGAGTTTTACAATTATACAAAACGTAACTTACTTTTAAAGAAAGTGCATTTTTAAATCTGGCAAAAAAAAGGGCATTTTAATTTTATTATTATTATGAATATTATTATTATCATTACTTAAGATACAAAATTTGTTTTGCAGCAATTTTGCATTTTAAAATTAACGCACAAAGTTAACCCACGTTTTCCTTACAGGAAACTGGAGATTTAAAAATGAACTAAACACCTATGCAAAAGACTAATTTTGCTTTGCTTGTTTGAATTTTAAAAACATATTTCATATTTGGGGAAAATGTATTCCCATACTTCTTAAAAAGTAACGGCATTAATACACAAGCCAGGGAACAAATATATATATATAACATTTTAATGGTAACTCGTTAAGCCATTCGGTCAACAGTTGTTCTCGGATATCGTTCAGATTTGTAGGATGTCTATTATTTCATTTTATTTATTGTTATAGATATTCCACAGATCGTCACAGAACAAGTTCAGGACATTAGTCATTTTGGAACGATGATTTTTCTATTAGTGGATCCTCACAAAGATGGTAAGAAAATACCTGTTAATCCGAAATCTGATTGCAATCGTACTGATATAATGTCGGGAAGAAGTCCTAGTGCGGAGTAACACGAATATTCCCTGGGTATCACAGATTACCTTTTACGACACCAATAACAGGATCCTTATGGAAGAACTTCATACGGCCCGAAACGCGCACTATCTATGCTTGCCATTATTTCTGTAGAGACAAAAACAACTCATCAGATCAAGTGGCTCGTTTTTAATCTTCTACAATCCAGTTTTTATAAAATTTAGCCCATTACAGACTAGCCATTTTTATGTGACGTATTAGTGGGGTGTCCGTCGCATTATGGAGTTGTTCCCATAAGTCTTATTAAAAATTGAAATATATTGCTTGACAAATCGGTTTTCCAACAGTTGCCGTCTTGTTGCCAATCGATTTATCAAAAACTGACGTGAGAACCTTTGAGGATGTAATCGGTAGGTTTGTTCTTCCGACCGCTGATTCAATATGAACACTGTTTCTTTCCAATGCTACAATGCACATTTGTTTCACTGTGCTGCGTGATACTCATGTAAATTCAACTATACTTCTTCAATTTGATCTTTTGAACGACTTCATGCACGCCTAAGTTCATGGCTAAAATTCGTTTATTGGTGGTACTTAATTTTGAATATTAGCTCAGCGTTTTTTGGTATATGCGTATTGTCGGACGCTCCTCTCAGTCCACAAAACTTTGAAGAATGTCCTAGGTAGTTTTAGCTGCCACCACCGATATTAATGGGTGATATCGGTCACCTGCTGTGAGGATTGTGTAAAATAACACTGACGCTGTTAATGAACTGAACTAACAGTTTATTTAAGATATAGATATGTACACAAGAAACAATATTTACAACTATTTACAATTACAACTCGGATACAGATGATCCGGTTCAACATTAAGTTAACTACAATAAACGTTGGTTGTGTACCGTTCAACTTACACTTTCTTCCTCACACTCAACGCACGTTGGATACGTTTTATCAGAGATTACTGCAGAATCTCAATACACAAGGGTACTAGGCCTCACTTCTCGGCCTATAACACTATCCACCGGGACGCCTTGTCCCACGCTCAAAATATACACTATCCAACAGGACCACAAATCCTGAGCGACCTATCGGTCTCAACGCCAAGCGAGAACTGTCCAACCTCTCAGTCCAGAGTTGACCTTGTCAGAGATCTTCCTTCCCCCAGCAGGGCCTCTTAGAGTTCCTCCATTGGTTCAATTCTGCATACCAACCTTGAGTCATGACATCTACTGTTTACACATCACTCCAATAGCTAGATGACAGCTGAGGCACGCCCCGCGGCCATCACTTTCATTCATCAACGAGTGCGCCATCTGCACACCTGTGTCAACATCTGTCATTCGTTATTATAGAAAAGAAAGAAAGGTATTTCGAGCTTCACGGATACACAACCCACAATACATAAAATATTCAGATAAGGAAATGTTATTCCTTTCTAATTCAGGGCAGATGTCTTCTAGGAACCTGACACCCCCCACCTTAGCGGAAAATATGCCTCTTAGGGGCTAATTTTCCCCAAACATATAATAATATTACGGAAGAGTTCAATAGTCTCTTTGCAGATTTCTTCATTCTAAATATTACATAGGCATTTTCAGGTGTCTGAACATTCTCTACTGACATCTCTACTGAACCTTATACTAATACTACTATTGCATAAACAATACACATGCTAATTTACTATCATAAACACAAAACTTAAAAAAAAAATATTTACACACACACAAAAAAAATTAGACATGTGATGACATCCTTTAAGGTTGTCTACTATTTTGACATTGATACTGATGGGCTAGTAACTGGTTGTTCTTCCCAGCTCTTTCTCTGTAGCCTCGAAATTGCATCAGCATTCAAATGTTGAACTCCGGGACGATGAGAAATACTCAGGTTCCAGCGTTGCAAGGCTAGAGCCCACCTAGTGAGTTTGGGCGACCTTGGGGTTGTTTCCGTGAGAAATTTTAACGGATTATGATCGGTAATGACCTCAATTTGAGATCCATAAGTCCACTTTTCAAACTTCCGCAACCCGAAGAGAACACTCCAAGCCTCTTTCTCTATACTCGGCCAAGCACGCTGAGCCCCTGACAATTTCTGACTGGCAAAAGCTATAGGTTTAAACTGACCTTTTTCATCTTTTTGAGTAAGACAACATCCTACTGCAAGGTCGGAAGCATCGGCGTGAAGCTGATATTCCCGGCCTACGATAGGTGTAGCCAAACTCGTCACTTTACACAACTCATCTTTAAGAGTATTAAATGCTTTTTCTGCCCTTTCATCCCATGGTACAGTATTTTTGACATTTCCTTTGGTTAATTCGGTTAAAGGTATAGCTATCTCAGCATAATTTGGAATATAAGATCGGTAGAATCCCATTAATCCCAAAACTGATCTAACTTCCTTTTTAGTCTTTGGTCTCTTTAAGTCCCTTATTGCTCCGATTTTCTCCTCATCAGGTGCATGAGTTCCACCCCAATAACATGACCTAAAAACTTAGTCAATTTCTCTCCAAATTTACATTTGTCTAGTCTAATCGTAAAATTTCTATTTTTCAACTCTTCAATGACAGCCCTAACATGCTCACAATGCTCTTCCCAGGTATCGGAGAAAATGATGACATCATCAATATATGCTTCTGCATACCTCCGATGACCTTGGAGAACCTCATTCATGTCTTTTTGAAACGTAGCAGCAGCCCCTGATAATCCAAAAGGCATTGTACGCCACTGATAAGTTCCGTTATGCGTCGTAAAAGCTGTCAGAGGTCTACAATCCTCAGCCATTTTAATTTGCCAATAACCCCTCAATAAATCTATTGAAGATAAATATTTAGCCGCCCCTGCGGTATACATAATTTCCTGGGAATCTTTCATCGGGAAGGTGGGAACCTGCGTTACAGAATTTAAAGCTCTGTAATCAATACACATTCTGACAGTTGCATCTTTTTTCGCAACGCAAACAATTGGATGGCTAATTTCAGCATTCGACGGTTCGATTAGATTTAATTCTAATAACTCCTGAATCTGCCTATCCACTTCCTCTTTATAAGCTACCGGCACCCTATATAACTTTGGTTTTTTCCTTTCTACACCCGGTTTCAGATCAATACGATGTTCCCCTACTTCCGCTGGTCGTACAGGACCCATAAACACTTCTTTATTTTCCCTCAAAATGGACTTTAAATCTTTGACTTGACTATTAGATAGCCCTTTTATTTCAAACCTCTCAATATCCCGTTCTATCTCTTGATCCCGGTTCAAAATAGGAATTTCCCCAACTTCTCCAAATTCCTCATCACCTTCGAAAACAATATTAACTATATTACATTTAGCGATAAATTCTCTTATCTTATTTTGGTGCACATGCTTCCTACTCCCGTCGGCTAACTCAACAATAAACGAATGCTGGTTTCGTTTTTCTACAATAGTTGCCGGCCCTTGCCACCTAGAATATAACTTATTAGTCAAATCGGGGATTAACAGTATAACTTTATCGCCTACCTCAAACGTTTTTTCTTTTGACCTTAAATTATAATGATACGCCATTCTATTTTGTTGAACCTCAGACGACAATTTTGCCTCATTTGCGGCTCTTTCTAAGCGGTTCTTAAGTTTATCCAAGTACTCATGAATCGGCGTAGTATCTAACTGCGCTCCCTTATTTTCTCCTGCCCATGACGACTTAAGAATCGACAACGGACCCTCCGGCGCTCTACCATATAATAACTGGAAAGGTGCGATTCCCGTCGTAGAATTTGGGACTTCCCTATACGCCCATAATATAAATGGTATTTGTTCATGCCATTTTTTTCCTTCTTCCCTAATCGTATGATGTAGCATACGTTTAAGAGTCTGATTAAATCGTTCCACAAGTCCGTTGGACTGTGGATACTGTGGAGTCGAAAATCTTGGACTAGCACCTAACCTTTTCTCAAATTCTTTCGTTAAGTCGACAGTAAAATTGGTTCCATTGTCGCAGGCAATTACATTAGGAATTCCTGTTCTCATAAATATTTGAAGTAACGCCTCACACGCGGTTTTAGCAGTTAAACTTTTTAGAGGGATCGCATCAGCCCATCTGGTATGCTGATCAATTAAAGTCAGTATATACCGATGCCCTTGTGAACTTTTAGGATCAATAGGCCCAATTAAATCAACATTAACAACCTGAAATGGAAGTTCCGGCCGCGACACTGGGGAAATAGGAGCTCTATCATTTACTTTAACCCCTCTAGTCAATTGGCACTCTAAACATGATTCACAAAACTGTTTAGCTTCTTTTGCCATTCCCTCCCAATAAAAAGAATACCTTATTCTCTGCAACGTTTTCTTGGCTGCATGATGCCCTCCAAATACCGATGAATGCGCTAATTTTAAGATTTCTTCCCTTCTTACCTTGGGTACTACTAATTGCGCTATAGTTTCGCCTAACAATTTCTCTTTATGATACAATAATCCGTTTACAATATAATAATCCCCTTTTTCCTTTTTAGCTAATTCCCAAGCTTTCTCTAATTCTTTACATTCCAACTGGGATTTCTTAAACATATCTGAGTTACTAACAATAGGTTCATTATTTTCCTCCGTTTCAGTTTTTTCTGGATCCTGACTTTGTACATTTTGCGATCTCGCGTCTATTACGTAAACATTACAGCTATCGTTACTTACATCTTCCTTTTCATTCGAGTTATCAATAATAATTTCGGAACTTTTTAATTCTTCGGACTCTATCAATGGCTCCTCAAGATTGACACCTGACAACTCATTAATCACCTCGGGATGTAAAATTACTTGCTCATTAATATTATCAGTTACTGCGCAAAGTACTTCCTGATGAATAATATTAGTTTGCCCGAATTGCGGAATAGCTAGCGGTAGTTTAACTAACGGTGATTTAACAGCTTCACCAAATAACCCTTGTAAATAAATACTACCCGCTCCCTTTAATTTCTCTTCCGGTACTAAATCTTTATGAACAACACTAATCTCACATCCAGAATCAACCAATCCCTTTGCTTTTTGCCCATTAACACTAACTTCAATTTTCTCAAGTTTATTTAATTTCTCACCAATAACATTAGTTTTCTGCTCGGCCTTTGCCGATATTCTAGCCACAATAGCCCCATTAGGTAACTCTTGATTTTCTTTCACCATAATCTTATGAACACCTGCTTTCTGGTCTCGCCCTTTATTGCCATTATTAGTTCCCTCATTACCCACTTTATTACAAAAACGTTGGTAATGACCTCTCAAACCACACTTAAAACATTTAGGCCCTGAAGCATCATTCGTCTTCTTAAACTCTGTTTTCCTATCCGGAAAAGAATTACACTCATTACTACCATTTTGCCTCCAACTACCACTAAATTTATTATCCTCCCTCGGTCTCATTTTTTCATTGTTTACGTACTTATCTTTACCTTTAAAGCTTTTATGCATAACCGTATAAGACTTATGTTTAGCATCAAAATAATTATCACACTCTTTAGCAATTTTAGGAGCTTCTAACCATTTACCCTGGTGAGTTAAACTAATATATGCTGCAGTATCCTCATCTAGCGTACTCATTAGCTTATCAGTAACTATTAACTGGTTGACCTTTTCATAAGTGTCCGCACCTCTAATTTTACAATAATTTTCCCACATAGCTATTAGACGCGATACAAATAATACATGGGTTTCGTTCGGATTTCTCCTAGCTTTCCGGAAATTTTCTAAACATGCCTTCGGGGTTGGCTCATGTTCCCTTAGGACTAACTCCTTTAATTCCTCATAATTCTCCATTTGTTCCTTAGTGGTATAAATTAACAAATTATCCGCCTTATCTCCTAACATATTTAGTAGAATTTCGGCCTGCTGGTTTTCCGGTACATCTTTAGTTTGGAATGCCCTTTCTAAACTGTTGAAAAATAAATTCCATCCCTCAGTCCCTTCTGGTACTTTGATAGATAGAGTTTTAACACTTTTGATCAATTTTTCTATGTTACTTTCATTATTAGATTCCCTAGACCCATTGAAATTATTTGCCGATCCTTGCACCCTTAGTTTCTCCATTTCTAATTCATGTTCCATTCTTAATTTTTCCATTTCTAACTTTTCCTGCTCTAATTTTTCCTGTTTTTCTTCACGCTCTAACCTTTCCTGTTTTTCTAACTTTTCGCGTTCTAATTTTTCTTGTTCTAATCGTTCTGCAACAATAGCGTCAGATAATTCCTTAATAACCCCCTCGTCATACTAATCACTGTCCATTATCTTTTTCTTAAGCTGAATTCTGGTATCATCTTCCGTGAATTCAACACCCAATTCTTCGGCTATCCCCTGAAGATCAACCTTTTTTAGTTTCAATAAGAAAGCCATACCTTCACCGATTGTTATTACCACCCCACAAGAATAGTTAAACCTACCAAATCAATATTTTCCGAAATTTCTAACTTAGTACAGATATTTCTCCACTTATTATACTAATTAATACCATTTCAGATAATCCATGCATTTCATTTCTAATTAACCTACTGAATACTCTAATTTTCCTCAACCATTGATATCACACAATATACTTCCAATAAAACAAAAGGTAAAAGAGTAATTCGATTTGATTACTATGCAATATAGGTCTCAATGTATACACTTAGATAACAACATACAATTTACATAATCATACTGATACGTTGATATTGAATAGAAGTATTGATGTCAATCAAGAAATCCACATAAAGAAAAATTGTACAACATGCATATATAAATTTCTACAATTATCCTCATAAAATATTTCCGAACTCAATACTGGTTCTTACACTTAAAACAAATATACTGAAAATCTTTACTTTTATTTTTACTCACTATGGCTCTCTTTTGAGCCTTTTTTTTTTCACTATGGCTCTCTTTTGAGCCTTTTTTTTTTCCACTATGGCTCTCTTTTGGGCCTTTTTTTTTTTCCTCACTAGTATTGGCCAATTAAAATCTTCATTTGCTTAGAATTTTGATAATGTAACTCTTAAAATTTAAACAGTATTGCTTCATTTAACAATAATTTAGATTTAATGCATTAATTTAGTTCACTAATATCATTATAAATAGCATACCATTATCATCTCAAATTATTATGACCTTTCTTTAAAACAATAGCAATATGGTTACTAATTCTTTACACCTATCCGAACACAATTATTTCATTGCACATAAATTACCTAGACAATTTACTTAAATTACTATTAATTATACAACAATACAATTTGGTTCGAGATGTCAGAAGAAATGAATGATCAAAACACCTTACCTTATACTTTATTTGGTGGGGTACTCTTCTATTCACAGATAGCTCCACGATGTAGCGGTAATATGGCACAACAGTTCAGTTTAGTTCTTTCTAATAAAGATACGCACAACACTTTAGTCCACACTAGACGATATGGCACGATACTTTATCACACACTCGACGATCCGGCACGATACTTTAGCACATACTCGACGATACGGCACAACACTTTACACACATTCGACGCTACGGCACGACACTTTACACACATTCGACGATACGGCACGACACTTTAGCATACAATCGACGATCCGGTACGATGCTTTAGCACATACTCGACGATATGGCACGACCACACAAGAATTCCACTGGATACTCTGGCATTAACAGACTGCAACACGGCTCGCTGGTCACTGGTTTCAGGCGATTCTATCCCACCGCTGCCACCAATTTGTCGGACGCTCCTCTCAGTCCACAAAACTTTGAAGAATGTCCTAGGTAGTTTTAGCTGCCACCACCGATATTAATGGGTGATATCGGTCACCTGCTGTGAGGATTGTGTAAAATAACACTGACGCTGTTAATGAACTGAACTAACAGTTTATTTAAGATATAGATATGTACACAAGAAACAATATTTACAACTATTTACAATTACAACTCGGATATAGATGATCCGGTTCAACATTAAGTTAACTACAATAAACGTTGGTTGTGTACCGTTCAACTTACACTTTCTTCCTCACACTCAACGCACGTTGGATACGTTTTATCAGAGATTACTGCAGAATCTCAATACACAAGGGTACTAGGCCTCACTTCTCGGCCTATAACACTATCCACCGGGACGCCTTGTCCCACGCTCAAAATATACACTATCCAACAGGACCACAAATCCTGAGCGACCTATCGGTCTCAACGCCAAGCCAGAACTGTCCAACCTCTCAGTCCAGAGTTGACCTTGTCAGAGATCTTCCTTCCCCCAGCAGGGCCTCTTAGAGTTCCTCCATTGGTTCAATTCCGCATACCAACCTTGAGTCATGACATCTACTGTTTACACATCACTCCAATAGCTAGATGACAGCTGAGGCACGCCCCGCGGCCATCACTTTCATTCATCAACGAGTGCGTCATCTGCACACCTGTGTCAACATCTGTCATTCGTTATTATAGAAAAGAAAGAAAGGTATTTCGAGCTTCACGGATACACAACCCACAATACATAAAATATTCAGATAAGGAAATGTTATTCCTTTCTAATTCAGGGCAGATGTCTTCTAGGAACCTGACACGTATCTTATTATTTTTATTTATTTATTTATTTATGATTATTATTGTAAAACTAGAGCAAAATCATTCAATGTCGAAGCAGGGGATGCTTAAAAAAGAAGAGATTTTCTGGAAGCATTTCTATACTTTTCGACCTTAAGGTAGTTATCAAATCCCTTGCGCAACAACACGAAACTTTGATATATTTTGAGACTCATTTTTAAACGTAAAACATAAAATTGGCAGGCGATATGCAATCGAAAAGAGTTTTCCATTTCTGATAAATAGATTAGTTACCGAGTTATAAACAATTGTGGTCACGTGATAACCGGTTTCTCTCCTCTCTCTCATGCTCATATGCAGCAATTCGGCTCAAAATGCTAGCTTTGGCAGTATTTTCGGAAAAATTTATAAATAAAAAAGAGAAAATGTCTTTCGATTGCACAGTTCTTGAATAAAAACACCTGCCAATTTCCTTCTTTCCCGTACAAAAAGGAATTTAAAAATATATGCGGAAATAGCTCCTTCGAAAATAAAACTAATTTTTTTTTCTCCTTATCTATTTGTTAAAGAATCCGAAGCTTACATTATCACAGAAAACTATTTAATTTATCTTAGTAATATTTTTTTTATAGTGCTTCTAAACCTCATATTAATCCATTTTGTAATTTTGTAATTTAAAAAAAAATCAACATTGATAATCAAGACTGCAAAAAAAGCCGACTTTTTCTAGAAAAAGGCCAGGCCGGCCGGCTTTTATTGGAAAACTAGCGAGCTACGCCCGCTAGCTGGGCCACTTTTTCCAAACGAACCTCGATATTAAGCAATATATAATAAACAAAAAAATTCATTTAATAAGCAAGTCTTGGTGTTCGAATCCTCAGCACAAAAAAAGTAAATTAAAGAGCTATGGTTGTTATGCGCCCATTATCCCGTTAAAATATGTGATTTCGCACAGTGGGCGGTACGGGCCCATCGTGCGAAGCCGGCCCACCGGCGCTACGCGCCATGGTCGCCATTGTCCCGTTAAAAATATTTGGTTTTGCACGGTTGGCGCTGCGCGTCCATAATACATTTTCTCGTATTTTTTGGATCATCAGAAGCAGACTTTTACGCAGATTCTGAATATGTAATCAGTTTTTTCTACTTTAAAAACTGTCTGCATGATGGTTTAAGAAAAAACTCGCAAAAAAAGTTTGTTTATTAAAAACTGCAAAAGACTGCTATTAAAAAAAAAAAAGTAATTTCATTAATACCACAAAGAACATAACTAACAAATAATTTTGGCAGCTCGTTTTCCATTTGTACTAACAGAATTAGTATTAATCGCGTAAATCTTAGGTTACACAATATTCGTGTATGCTACCAAAAAGAAAAAGTATGAAAATGAGCTACAACGATTAATACTCACATACAGAATAAATATATGAATAGCCAGTTACATCTGAGATCCTCAAAATATTAATTAGCAACACTATTACCTCTTAGTGAACATATCTTGCTGTGCTTAAATAGTTGTACTTATTATATTAATTAAACAGTGTTTAATATTTTTTACCAATTACTTCTTTTTCTCTTATACATTCTTTGACAAATTGACGGGAGAAAAATAGGTTTTCGGCTGCTTCTTCTTTTAGCCAAAGGGGAAAAGTTCCTTTTCTTCACCGCAAGGTAGCACAGTGTTCTGCCTCAGAGCTCCGTTTGAGACCCGTTTGGGAAATAAGACGTTTTCCGTTCCGATTCCCGACCGGTTTTTAATTCATAACTTTTTTAATTTTGGTCCCACGGTCTCGAAAATGCCCGAAATGACTTTCCCGGAATTTTTCGAATCGAAAGACACCTCTCGCGACTTCCAACTCGCCCGCGTTGCGAACTGTAATCGGCTTCAAGCAGACAGACAGACAGACAGACAGACAGAGGCGCACGGATTTTATTAGTATAGAAGCCGATCCTTTGTTCAAAAAGCTGGCTGTTATTGGCTTTTTTCCAGTACATATCTTACTATTTATTTTTAACAACTTCTTTTATTAATTTACCTTACTAATGGCTATTTTATGTAAATTAAAACTAAAATCTTATGAAATTCACTTAAAATCATGTTTCAAATGTCCACTTTTATAGCCCCCCCCCCCCCCAGTTAATATAATATAACAAAAACCTCATAAATAGCCAATATGATTATCAGACATCTATTTATAGGTCCAGTGGCACATCCTATGCTTAGTTATTTTCATGTTATTATGGGTAAGAATTATAATCAAATAAATAATATACAAAATGATACTGTTTATAAAGTACTTCACTTAGACAAAGGTTCCTAGAAAAATATAAATAATTTTATCATAGCTTTTATATTTATTTATTTTTTTAAGTACAGTAAATTCTCTGTATACCAGGCTGAGTAAGATGGAAATTTCCCTAGCTCGAAAAGGTTTATCAAGTCCCTGTGAATCCATAGATAGTGTGAAATTTGTCTAAGGCAGAATATAATTTACTGTGAACAATTTTCTCAGTCCTGGTTAATTCCAACTTATACAGAGTTTACCGTATACATTTTTTTTTTTTTTAAATAAGGAAAAAGCAGCTGACATAGTGTGGGTTGAATTACTGTGAGGTGGCAATGGCAAGAAAAACCTGTCTGTATCTCCTGCTGTATCCATGACCTCGGCCAATCTGATTGGTCTCTGTTTAACAGGTCCATGATATGAGTTGCCTATATTGCCATAAATGTTCCTGCAATTATCTCTTTGATAAAAATGCAATGGTGTAGTAAATAGGTTGATGGAATTGTTTGTAAATATATGCTCTTTCACATATATTGACTAAATATTTTGTCCTTGTTCCTTCACAAATCTTTCCACACATTAAAAGGAGGGGAATTGATTTGGGTCAATTAGCAAACTTTCCCCATTCCTAAATTCCTCGTATTAGGAGAGGTTCAGTGTTTAGTCTAATAAGTTACTGGATTAGCAAGATTCCAGGAACTAACGCATTTATGCTTAAAGGAGTATAGAAATGGAAGAGGGAAACAAAAAGAAAAATTCAAAGTTTTGTTGGGAACAAGATCAGTGTAGTATTGATATTTAAAATGCAAGTCAAGTGATTGGTATTATATTTGGTAAAAATCATTAGAACTACTTCAAAAAAATTTTATTACACAAATTTTCTAATAAACATTCTTTTCATCTGTTGATCACAAGAACATTTCTACTATCAATTCACTTATATTTTAATTGACAGTTTATCAGACAGTTCATTTTTATGCCAACAGTAGTTAAATAGTTACTAATTAATAATATATTTCATTTTAAGACTAGTTTTTGTAAACAAAAAAAAAAGTTTTAGTAAAAGCCGGCCTTTTTCAAGTGGTTAAAACCAGAAAGAGCCGGCCGGTTTAAACCGGCCCGGCTAAAATCCAGCAGCCTTGTTAGATAATAATCCTAATAATCCATAGCTATGAATCTCTGAAAAAACATACATCGTATCACAGAAAATATTAAATGAAGTAATTTTTAGGTGATATTTACTGCCCAATCATTTCATAAGAAAAATTCTTGCTCAAAATTTGATTAAAATGTATGGATGGTTGGCGGCTAAAATAATTCATTTTAAATGCTTTCTTTTTGCCGGGGGAGGGGGCGCTAAAAATAGAATAAAACAGACATTTATTAAAAGCCTTTAAAACAAACAATCTCTGCCCAAAACCAGAGTAATGTGTAATTATATACACAGTATTGATTACAGTAGACATAGTAGAAATTACTTGTTATTTTAAACATTTACTCTTAAGCTTAAAATCTAATGAATATTTAAGAAAACAAATAAAATCCCCAGCGGAGGTCAATTAACATTAATTAAACCACAGCATGTTCTCAGATAACGGAGACGACTTAAAATTCCCAGGAAGCTAAAAAAATTGAGCAAATGAAATCAATAAAAAATATTCCGTATTCTTTCAAACAAATCTATCTCGGAGAAAAACTTTATGGTTTTCTGCTGACATCTGTCAAGCGTATTAACAAATTTCAAACTGTGTCAATCTACTGGGACGAAGAAATGACAAACATCAGTTGTAAGTTTTCTTTTGCAGCTCTTTTTTCTTTAAATTAGCATAGTTTGAAATGCGTTGTTTGTATCAATTACAGATACACACTTTTCCCACCTTTAGCTAGAAACATTTAAAAAGGGATGGGGGGGGGGGGGGGGTTAAGTCAGGATAGAACTGGCATTGTTTTTACAAAAATAATTTCCATCTGCCAATAATATTTTGCTGTTTGCTTCTTCGTGACAGATTCAATCAAATATGAACCCATAATTTTATAGCATTATATTCTTGCAAATAATAGCAGTGTTATTTTACAGCAATATATTCTTATATAATTTATATTATTTGCAATACATATACTAAGATGTCATGCCTTCAGAACAGCCTTCTAACGGTTATAAAGACTTATTTATTTGACAAATTTAATATAAATTTTTATATATTTTTTTAATGAAAAATAATTTTAAGTGTATTAAAAACAAATTTAATAAGACTTAGATGTAAGTTAACTTTTTAACTGTAGTAGTTATAAAAACTTATTTATTTGACAAATTTAATTAAAATTTATAAATTTCAGTGGAAAAAATACATATATTAAAAATAAATTAATCTAAATTTCATATGAATTAGCTATAAATTAATTTAAAAAAAAACTTTTTTAAAGTTAATTTAAAGCTTTTTTAAGTAATTAAAACAACAAAAAAAAATTCAGCCGACTTTTTTCTTTGGCCTGGCTAAAAGCCAACAAGCCTGATACTAGTAGTATATTTTATTTTTTAAATCAAAAATGTTCTTCATTCCCTTAAAAAAAATCACTTTTTACCATCAGTAAGCTTAATTCATGTTTCACGCCAAAACAAAAATTCTATTATTCATAAACCCAACGCATTAAAATAATATAGCATGAAAATAAATTCATCTACACAGTCATTTCTTACATGAAAAAGCCATCGCAAAAACGCTAACATACTAGAAAACCAAACTTTAGCAATAAATAAAAATCCCATTTTTAACCTCAGAATCCTCCACAAGATGTCTATATCAGGAATCATGTAGATCAAGAATTGGGAGTGATCTAAGCTCGGAATACTCAAGTACCAAAAATGCATTTCTGAGAATACGAAATGGGAATAAAAGATGCAAGATAAGAATAAACATCGAATGGTAAAGCAGGGAAAAAAAACGCCAAATCAATAGTCGCAGGTTTTCTGGCATCTATCATGATAAGAGTTACCGTCATTTATTATTGGGTATCGTCTCCCAAACATTTTTCATTCTCCCATTGGCGAGGCATTTTTATGATGAATGTTCCCCGCATCAAAAACAATTAGGTATGAGGAGCTATTATCTAATGGATAGATATAAATTATATAATAGCATCGATACAATTGAAGACCTGAGAGGAAGGAGATGTTATGTAACAAAAATAAATTTCTTCTATTCCACAAAATTGAAGATTTTTTTTATTATTATTATTTACTTATTCAGTTATTTATTTAATCCCTTCTTAGTAGCATATGTTTGAATGTTAATACGTATAGATTTTAATAACGCTCTTAGAAAAGAATATTAACATTTAATTATTAAATATTAGAAATTATTTCTCCCATTCAAATTATTAAACATGAATATATTAAATATCTATATACTAAGTAGAAAATTTGTTTTACCCTATGATAAAATACCTCACAATGCTTTCCTTTATAAAAAAGAGCATTTTTTTTTTTTTCCAGAAAATGCTTCATAACATGCTTTTTTATTAAGCTCTTCAATTGTTAATTTTGGGGTAATCCAGAATTTAGACCAGTGATTCTTAAAATGAGGCGTGCGCCCCAAGGGGAGCAAATTCAAATTTGTAACTCGCCTATTCGCTGTAAGATTTAAAAAAAAAAAAAAAAATAGTGTTTTTGACTAAAAATGAAAGTATTAAGAGCAAAATCTAAAAATAAAATTAAAAAAAGGTTTTTCGTTGAATTTAAAAAAAGTTCCGAACAAAAAGTTAAAAACGGAATGATAGCCAGAAAAATTATTTCAGCAATTTTTTAAAATATCGACACCTTTTTTTTCTTTTTAATACTTATTTTTCTAGTTATTAATGTTTTACAGCTTTCTCTATTTTTCCGAATATCTATTGAATTAACTTTGTAATCTCTATTCTCTCTGCTGTGTGCAGCACGAAGAAACTTTTACGCGAGTACCTATTTAAAGATAAATTTAAAATCTTACTAACATATTTAATTAAAAAAAATATTTGAAATAATTAAATATTGTATACTATAAACTTTATAAATCTTAAATTATATTAAAAAGGGAAATATTTTGATAGTACGTGGTACCGCGCAGGTCTTCTACACAGTAAATTAATATACAACGTACACAATTTTAAATTTAAAATCCGACAATACATGGCAATAAATTAACAATAATCCTGAGGGAAAAATTAAAGATTTGATAAGGAATAATGGTTACTTAAAATTGATAAAGATCAGAATCTTGTACCTTTTTATACATAAAAAGACAATTTAGTATTAAAAACTTTTCCAGTAACTCTTAATAAGTAACTAAAATTAATTATAAGATGTGTCAAAGTTCAAGGCCGCGTGCTTTCGGGGGAGAAAAAGGGATGAAAATATTTAATAATACGATTTTTATTTCATAATACAATGAAATATTATTTTAGAATGCTGAAATATAAACAGGTGTTTTTCATTTAGAGACAAAATACAAAGCTGACGTCAAAGAATTCTTTCCCTGTTCCAGGTCAAGTGATTGTTCTGTTTGGGTCGAAAAAAGACATTAAAATTTAAGCAATAACGCGCATCATATTACAAATTGTTTTTATGGCATACTGCACTTCCATTTGTCTCTTTTCTATGTTTTATATATATATATATATATATATATATATATATACATTATGTTCTACATTTTTTTTTACAGATTCAAATGTCAACCAGAACAGGTTAATTTTTAAATAATCCTTTTTGAGCAGAATGTTAAAATGTAATGTCAGCGAAAACAATTAGCCTAGCGCTTATCGACATTTGAGTAGTTCAGTCAGGAAAAAAATGAGATTCCCACAAGCAACATTTTCCGAGTTATTGTACAATTTTAAGATATACATACATAAACATAAGAATTACTTAGAAACAAGGAAATAAGACAGATTTTTATTTATTTATTTTTTTTTTTATAAATATACATTAAATTCTTAAAAAAGTAGTCGTTGGGGACCACCGTAATACTTACCCATCATTTTTATGTTACAAATAAAACATCGAAATAATAATCACTTGATGACGTAACAAACACATGTGATGTGTTTAATTCAAGTCAATGCAACATTATACGATGTGCCATTATTAGCTTTTAATCTTACAGTTTAGATAGTTTTTTGATCGAAAGGATATCAAGGAACACCGAATTACGTAATAGAAGCATCTTTATAACTTCAAAAATGTTAATTATAGTAACTAACAATTTACTGCGTTGGATTAAGCGTCTCATTTTTAATTAAAATATAGCTTTGAATTGAAATTTGAATGAAATATTACAGGGTCATGAAAAATCGAAGAATGTGGAAAATACAATTACAAATATCTCAGCAACTTATTATCCGATCGACTGAACTTTTTATGCAAAATTTATGTTTTTTTATTGTCTTTTACATCTACGCCTTAAAATAAAAAATAAAATAAATCGAAAATTTTTACATATCTTTCATGAGAACGAATATTTCGAGAGACCGAAAAAAATAGTTTGGGATAATCGAGGTTACTGATATTAAATAGGCTTCTTTCCATTCTTACATACTAAGAATACATCAAATTTCAAGCCTCTATCTCCATTTGTTCGGGAGATAGAGCGTTTACAGACAGACAGACAGACGGCAGGACGGCATTTTTTTCTTTTTCTAAAAATATATTTTTTTGTAATCCCCGATGTCTGAAATGTATGAAACCGTCGAACAAAAAACAAAACAAAAAAAATATTTTTAAAACGATTGCAAGACTTAGCCTATACTACGCATGATGACGATGAGTAAGTAATAAATAAATAAAATTTAAATATTATAGGGAAATCTTTTGGTGGGAAGAAATTTATGTCTTGATATTTTAGGAGTATAATTCGAAAGTACTCTTCTGCAATCCGATTAGTTTCGATAACAATTATCGATCGATCGATAATCATTCCGTAGAGAAAAAAAAGAAAAAGAAAGCTGTGGTCATTATGACAGATGAGCTTCAAAAACCTTTACCTGATAATGGTGTTTTTATGGCAGGAATAAAAATAGATTGAAAATGCACGTACCAGTTCTATTTACATATCAACTCAAAATATCGCATTTTAAAATAAAACATACGAGCTGAATAGTAAACATGTTTTTACATTGCATGAAGTTTTTTGATTAAAAGAAAGAAGAAAAAATCAATACATTTCTTGAAATTAAACACAGGCGAAAAAAAAAAAAAAAAAAAAAAAAAGGGAAGGGATGGGGTGTTCCATTGATTCGACTGAAATTTCAAATGAAATGAAATTATTATTATCGGGTATTTTTTTATAGAAAACGTAGTTAAAATGAAATAGCTTTAAGTAAATTAAAGTAATTTGACGTAAAATAAAATGAGCTAAGAATTTTTTATGAGGTAGGTTCGCTATCCTAAAATCTTATGCAAGACAATATTAACTTTAAGCTGCACACGAACGCTTGTTTTGCATTCTTTCTGCGGTGTATCAGGAAATCATCTGTTCCTGTGTGAATAAACCCTTCTGCAATTTATTCACAAAAGAATGAGGAGAATTTACAATGGGTCAGGAGATAAGAAGCTCAACTCTATTTGACGGAAAGTTTCCTCTTTTGCAAGACATCAGTCTCGGTACTTTTAAAGTCATTAACGATCAAAAACACCACATGGCCACGCAAAAAAAGACGCTGATACTGATAACAGTTAGAAGCTTAGTCTATTCGTAGCTTAAGACCCCTGTCCCTGGCCGAGGAAACGCTCGCGAGCTAATGCTATTCCTATGGGGGAGCATTTTTCTAATAACTCTTTCGCATTTTGACTTTTTTTTTTTTTTTTTTTTCTTTGCATTGGATAGCTGAGGTGCATGCCGACAGCGCACCTTTTTTACTTTTTCGATTTTGTATGCAGATATTTTTTACAAAGTTAGTTTCACTTTCAAATCCGGTTTCGTAACTAAAAGTGCTTTTTTAAAAGAAACATCTGCAACCAAAATCGAAAAAGAAAAAAAGGTGCGCTGTCGGCATGCACCTCAGCTATCCAATGCAAAAAAAATTATTCAAAAATGTCAAAATGCGAAAGAGTTATTAGAAAAATGGTTTCCCATAGGAATAGCATTAGCTCGCGAGCGTTTCCTCGAGCGAGGACAGGAGCCTTAAACTCTTTCCTACATTTTTAATTTAGTCCAAAATCGTAAAGGAAGTTGATCTGTCGTCTGTTCGTCTGCTCTCGAATTCACGTAAATGTAGTCAGATTGTCATGCAACTGATACAGGCTATTAGAATTTACTATGGCACGTTCGGTATCGGAAATGAAGGGTACAGTCGGCCCCGTTTAAACGAATATTGTTGGTTCCAGAAAAAATATTCGATTAAGCGGGGTATTTGATTAAACGGGGAACATAGAAATATAATATTTAATGCGTAATAAAAAGGTGAAACAACCATCTACAGCACAATTGATTAATAGCATAATAAAATCGTTAATATAATAACGTAAATTAGTAAAATAAATACAAATATTAATATAAAGTAATTGCGTATTAATTTAATATCAGTACAAATAGCTGTATGATTTACATTATACTTCATGTCGTTCATTGGAATTTGGATAAAACTTTGCTATTTGTAATTTACGTTATTTAAACAGTCTTAAAAACGTCGTTTAAAGTGGTTTATTTAAGTGGAATTTATGCGTTTAATGGAATTACGCACAAAAAACGTGGAAACGTTTTTGTGCGTTAGCACACTATTTCTTCATAATCATAGCGCCTTTTATTAATAAAAATTTTGCTTTTTTCGCTAAGTCCATTCCAGCGCATATTGACCAATGTTATCAAAATTGGGATTATATTCCCTCTTTCGATCAAAAAAGTTTACATTTTATCTCTGTTCTTTTTAGCATTGCGTTTCATATTGTAAACTTACGCCTGCAATATTTTAAGGCTGTTCTCTGCTACTTTGCTCAACAAGCGGAAAACGTTTTGACAAATTTACGAATTCATTTTTTAACGGAAAGTTATCAAATTGCAAAGCCAGACCACAAAAGAGATCTGGAATTTAACTCAGTTTTCTACATTTTGATCGACCCATTACCTATTGAGTTATAAGCTTTTTTGATCCTGTGACAAGCCGATTTTCACTCCAATTTGGACTGGTTTTTTCCTGTCTTACTCGAAAAGTTTGTTTAAAACGCCCACTTTGACACTATTTTCTGAAAAATCTACTGTGCTCATAAAAAAAATGGGAAACTGAATGCGGTTGGATAGTTTCTGAACAACAACACCTGCTAGTTTCCTACAATTCCATGCAAAAATAAATTGAAATTTATTTCATAAAGTTGCCTTTTTTGATTTAAGAACAGCCTTAAAACCTTTTGCGACCAGGACTTCTGTTTTCTTGTTTAACGCTTCGAAAACTGTAGTTTATCAGAAAGGCATAAAGCTTTCCATTTCAAATTCATAGCAATGCCTTTTTCCTGACAAAAACGCGACTAAACTTACAAAAAGAAAAAAAAAAATCCACATTGGCCAACTTATTTCACCCATTCGCATTAAAAGGAGGGAAGATCATTTGACCTGTCCGTTGCACACCTGCCGGCCGAAATCATTTTAGGAAGAAATGAAAATTTGTCTTCAGTACAAATAAGCCGAAAATGTCAAGAGGTGAAGAAAAATTCAAGATGAAACGTGTTTTTCGGGCATGCTTTCAAACACAGGTCATCCAGATTTTCGAATATTTATTCGAATAAGCGGGGAGGACCGTGAAATTTATTCGGTTTAAGCGGGGAAAAATAACACTGATCCAATGGCGATAAATTCGGTTCCGGAGAGTTCTATTCGAATAAGCGGGGTATTCGATTATCCGTTACCCGATTAAGTGGGGAGGACTGTATAACATTTACATTTCATTTACTGGAACACTAAAAAGAATCTTCCCACAATACGGTCTATGAACAAAAAATAGTTTGCGCTGTATGTTAATATTACACTATTTTTTAAAAATGAAAATTTATATA
This sequence comes from Maratus speculifer, assembly GCA_964019185.1. NCBI lineage: Eukaryota > Metazoa > Arthropoda > Arachnida > Araneae > Salticidae > Maratus > Maratus speculifer. The sequence continues at coordinate 195,563,576 of OZ025296.1, read as the reverse complement.
CATCATAGAGATGAACTAAAAGGCGCTTACTTTAAAATATGATGTGCGTAAAATTAATCAATCATTTATAAAGACATACAAAATAACTTGGCTACAGAAAAAAATGAGCAATAATTGAACTATTGAAGCCTGTGAACAATAATTTCTGAAGGTGATTTTCAATTGTGCTCCTGGTTTTTAACTTTAACTTTTTTTTATATGCATATCATTTGGTGCGTGTAAATTCTGCAGTTCATATACAGGATTGCACGAAAGTTATCAAGCACATTTATTTTTTATTGGCATAAAAATAGGAGATTTTTATGTCTATTGATGGCAATAGCAGAAATTGGGTTTTCAAAATTGTTTATTTAGATACCATTTTTCACCTTAATAAACTGTGATGTTTTGTTTCAATATTCTGAATGTGTTGGAAAACATTTCGTAATCCATGATGGACGCATGATTGTTCATTCTTGTTTAATGTTTATATATTGAAGAATTATCTATGGGAAGCGGTGGGGGGGGGGGGGGAGAGAGAGAGAGAGATCGATAGCAACGCCTCCCTACAGAAGGAAAGAAAAAAGAAAAACTTCAATTTTTTTCACTTTGAAAAATCTAGCAGGAGTTTATTTTTCGGATTTTAAATAATATTGTACTATTCTACACCGTTTTTTTTATGTTCATGCATTTTTAAAATGTTTTGAAAGGGGGGGGGGGGAGGTGGATGACTTGCATATAAAATTCTAATTGATTTCATGATTTTCTCAAAAAACATTCTTAATTAACGCATGTTTTTAAAACTTTATCTCTCCATTGTTTTCGTTGTGCTGGCGCTCATGCAATGATTTACACTGTACAAATTTCATTTCAATTCATTGTCAGTTGTTTAAGGGGATAGCATTAAGGGGGGTGGGGGGGGGGAGAGTCGGATCTCATATTGTCCTTGGCTATTGTTAAATCTATGGAAGTAGAATGCATTCTTATCTTTTAAATATCTCCAGATGAAATTAATATTTTTCACTTCTTTTTACCATATACTCTTCTTAAAGGATGTTCTTTTTTTAGTTGCCAAAATATTTCTGAAATACATAGCTTATTATTATTGCAGGTGTTAAAATCGTTCAAGTTGTGAGATTTTAATACTTCAGATAAAAAGCATATATTTTAGAAGCAATTTTAGACAACTAAATACAAAAAAAAAAAAAAAAAAATCATCCTTCAAAAAAATACACCTTTTTTTTTTAAGGAGATATAGTAAAATTTCTCTAAAGCGACCACGTTCCTTTCAAATAAAAATTGGTCGCTCCGAGAGATGGCCTCTTAATGGAGGTTTTGTTTAAATCTAATTTTAATTGTTGAAATAAGATAATTTAGTTTATTAAAATTTATTTTTCCCATTAGAAAAAATATTGAAATAGAAGTATCAAGACAAAAGTTAATTACTGCAGAATTTAAAAAATGAATACATTGACGTTTGCTTTGATTTTACAGTTTTATAACTTTTATTTAAAAATCCTTTCAGAGTTCAGTAAATAAATTCAATATTTTTTGGATGGGAACAAATAAGACGATTTCATTAATTCATCTATTTCTCTGGGAGTTTCCTGGCAGATTAAGGCAGGAGAATTAGTTGACCTTCATTCTTAATTTGTCATAAGTAATAAATTTATTGCTTAAAAAAGGCACAAAGGATATTAAACACTTAAAAGTTATCGTAGTAGTTAAAAATCTATATTTAGTTTAGAAGTTTGATTAATAATGCGTTCCCCAGAATTATATTTTTAATAAAACCTTCTTCAAATTATCATAAAAAAAACAAAATGTGTTTAATTTTCTTAAAAGAAAATGGTCGCTCATGAAGGGAATTTAACTAGGATGATAAGTGAATGGAGTTAAAATTAGTATTGAGCCTACAAGAATAAATTTCGTTCCATAAAAAAATGGTCGTTCAGGGAGGTGGTCGCACACGGAGGTCTCACTGTATTTAAAATATAAGAATGCATTCCACTTCCACAGGTTTATAATTAGCGAGGGGAATTTAAAATCTAACTGATGAACCCCTTTAATCCTTTCAAGTGCGATGCTCGCACGGCTTGACAACCTAATAGACCGGGGAAGATGCAACACAAACAATTACCTCGTCGAGTTCACGGACAAAAATCTAGGATTAGTTAAATCTCGATTTGCATATTAAAACGCAATTGGTCAGCCAAGACATATCTTGGTGGAAAACATCTAAAATTCCTATTTTAGCGGTTGACTAGTAGGTTTACCATTGTGTTTTCCTGCACCCAAAAGAATGAAAACATGCAGGATTAAGAGAAACCATTGTGTTTTCCTGCACCCAAAAGAATGAAAACATGCAGGATTAAGAGAAAGAAAACATAATGGTAAACCTATGAGTCAACCGCTAAAATCGGATTTTTAGGTGTTTTCCACCAAGATATGACTTGGCAGACCGATTGTGTTGTAACATGCGAATCGAGATTAAACTAATCATAGATTTTCATCCGTGAACTCGATGAGATGTGCTGCCGCTCCCGGCCTATAATTTTAATTCCAAAACTGACAAACAGCATCAAGAGTATTTTAATAAAACTTTGCTTTTATAATGAAAACTTAGAAACGCAGGTTTTTATTTTCTGAAAAATTCTTTTGCAAATTCTGGTGTCAGTTAAGTATTTCATCATTTTACGAACTGAATCTTTATGTCCGTGAAAGGCTTAAGAAAAATCTTTAGAACCATTATCGTCTTTGGTTATACTACTATGTAATTACGATACAAAAAACTACTCACTCGAACATTAAATCAAGAAGAGACTATAATGGACACTTACCTAAAACAAAGAGAAAAAGACATCATTAAAATCAGGGAAACATTTTATTACATAGCATCACTCATTAACCATAATAGTAAATAATTTTATAATAAAAACCAGTCAAAAATAAAAACGGTTCAACTAGGAAAGGGAAAAAGACTTCAAGAGGTTTCTCTTGTCTTATTGTAATAATACTTATTACGTTGTTAAACTAAAATATTAGCAGTTCTCGCGTTCAGTAAAAATTTGAAAGACAACTTTTGATTCGTAGACTTATTTCCGTTGTCACAAATGCACTAATTTATTGTTTTATACTTGTTCCGTACGTCAATGTCGTCCCTATTAATAGGGAGGTATGGGACACATTTTGAAATTTGCAATTTCTTTAATTATAAAATTGTTTCTGAAAAATATTTTTCTGTAATTGTTCAAGGGCATTAGAAAATTTTTCATCTTGCATTCTATAAATCGAAATTTTCGTTTTTGTGTCAAACAAAGTTGATTTTCTCACTTTTGTAAAAAGTATCCGGATCGCTCCATGGTAACTTACATTACATTTAGAACAATTTGTTGCAATAATTTTAGTAATATATAACACTAAAAAATATTCAAATGTAAAATTAACATGATTTGTCAATGATGATTATCTAAAGATCAATTTCGATGAAAATTACCTAAAAATGATAATGAAAATTGCACTTTTTATATAACTTAGATTCCTTTTTCAGTAGTGGCTTGTTACCATAGTAAATATAACAACCAAAATTTAAGAAATAACATTGATATTAGGTAATTTTCATGTCATTTGGGCTTTGAATAAGTTTAATGAGCACACCATCTCAAATTTACATTTTGAATAATTTTCTTGTGTGTTATACTACTAAAATTACTGAAAATAGTTCTAAATGTAACGCAAGTCACCATAGAATGACCCATCCCTTCCTCTCTACTCTCCCCTATATTTCAATAAAATCTCGCTGTTTTCGAAACTTCGCATAATTTGTTTTTTGTAAAAAAAAAAAAAAAAAAAAAAAAAAAAAAAAAAAATAGGGATAACCTAATGCTATAAATGCTCTCTTCAAAACAAGTTCACGCTTCAATGAAGAAAAGACAATTCATTAAATTCTCATTAACTTATTAGTATTTTATCGTAAACTATGAAAATTAGCTTCACATGGAAAATCCGAATATAATTTCTTGACAAATATGTTCTTCAGTAATTTGAATCACAAATTACATTAGTAATTCAAATTACTCAAGAAAGTTAATCTTAGGGTGAAATTGCTTTGGAAGTTTATTAAAAGTTATAATTGTTTCTTAAAAGGTTAAATGCAGAAGATGAAAATATTACATAAATATAGAACATAAACTTGAAAGTAGTTAAAAAACATCAATGACCAGCCGCTATTTTTACACAGCCAGTTAAAAAATTTCTATGAAGAAAATATTCTAGTTTTTGTGAAAAAAGGATTACGGTCGACGAGATTTTAAAGGTGACCTCCTGCAACATTCATGTAGATTTTACAAGTGTAACATACAACTATTAATTAACAAGAAGCAAACAAAAAATATTTACAAAATGCTACGTAAAATGGTAAAAAATAGCAACATAAGTTGACATTATTGATATTACTGAAAAAAAAAAAATAATAATTGTTCACATTACAAGAATATAATCTGTTTGATTACATTTCAAAATTATAATTTCATATAAATATAATTATAAAATAAATATATGTCCGTAATTAAAAATTTATATACGATGAGATGGGTTCAGAGCAAGCCCGAGTAGGTCATGAACTCGATTTTTATATCAGTCTTCGTACTCGACTCAAAATAAAAATTTTATGGCTTAAAAATTTGAAAAAAAAATAAGAAAAACTTTCAGAAATAAGAACGCATTCTAATTTTCTAAAAGTAAACAATTCTTTAAAAATCAATCTGAAAGTGGATTGAATTTTTATTGATGAGATATAATAAAACTGGGCAAAAAAAAAAAAAAAAAAAAAAAAAAAGAAAAAGAAAAAGAAAAAAAGAAAAGAAAAAGAAAAAAAAAAAGAAAGAAAGCCCAAATGCCCAATCTAAGACTCAAACTTAAAATCTTAGACTTACATTGTCAAAGCTTTGGATTACATTCTCAATTGATAATGTTATTGGCCTGCCACCGCACAGGTTTGAAAAATTGAATTTGTGTAACTTTACCAATCAGCGTGATTGAATTTAAAATAATAATTTTTAACAACAATAAAATGAATTTCATCAATAAATAAAATATGCAAATATAATATTACTGCATTGATGATAATATTATTGATGATGATGATTTGGGGAGAAGCGTTGCCATTCATTGTTTTAATTAATCTTTACAAGGTATGCATTTCGAAAATTATGAATGCAATCTATGATTTTTTTTTTAAACAGAAATCGATTTCTAGAAGCGTAAAATATACAAATCCAAATTGATAGCTCAATCCGCAAAGTAGTTCCTGAGTTATGCTTTTAAAAAAAACTACCCGCATTGCAGTAGAACTTGACCCAAACAATTTCGTTTGCTACTTTAAGATAAAATTTACCGAAAAAGTCAAATGTTATTTTTTAAAAAATAAGGTGTTCGTATTAAAAATTGTAATGTTTTGTATAAATGTGCTACAAAGAAGGCCCCTAAGCTTATTTTTATCACGTAAAAGGAAAAAAAAAGATATAATTTCTATTCAAATGGCTATTTCCCTTCCTCTCCCTCAATTTTTCTTTTTCCTGAGCCAATTTACTTTTTTTTTTTTTAAATTAAGGTTGGGGGGAAAGAGGGGGGGGGGGGGGCGAGTATACATGAGGTTTTTAAACTACTTGATTTTGAAACAGGTGATTTTTAAAATGATCAATTTATTTCTGATCAGCATTTCAGGTTTTCAGAAGCCTTCAAATTTATCCAAAGATGATTCTTGGAAACAAAAGCACCTTAGTGTCCAAGAATCCTTAATATTCACTGAAACTGTATGAAAACGCTTTACACGACAAACGATACCAAAAAAGTGCAACCACATAACAATTTACAACAGGGCGGTACTGTCATCAGATCGGCTTTGCTGATGCAGCCGATAAAAAGAGATGAGAATCGGTAAAGAGGACAATTGAGGGTGGAAAATTGGGTTTCAGGATTTTATGAAAGCTGCGTTATCTTTATAAATTCAGCGGCAGGAATCAGTGGGGTAGCAATTCGAACATTATGGGAGGGGCTCTATCACTCATTTTTTAATAAATGGATGCTAAGTTAGGTTTATCAGTTATTAAGGACCGACATAAACAGGCTTTTAAATGACCGAAACTGAATTTCGATAATCTTCCTATTTTCTTTCGAAAATAAAACTGTCTAAAAAATTCTGTTAACTGTTAACTAAGTAATACATATATAAATGTACATAATTATTAATTATTTGCACGTTTTTATTAAATATACAAAATCATTAACCCTTTATCTACCGACGGTACTTATAGGTACCATTAAAATTACTTATTTTAAAATTCTTTTAATACGTCCATTAGTTGTAATACTGTTTTTAGAATGAATTGCAGATACATTATTTTGTCCCAAAAACATTATTGGTTACACAAAACAAAAATATTTTTAAAATGGTCATTTCTTTTGCCTTTGTATCTTTTCAGCATTCTTAGCGCTGAGAGAGGGGGATAAGGATTTTTCCATTCGGAAATATTTCTGTATTTATATTGTAAGAACATCATATTTGTGCATTTTATAATTCTACAAAATACAAAGAAAACAATTAAAAGATTTGAGTGGGGTTATAAATATTGCAAAAAATTCTTGTTAAATCAAATTAAATTAATCCTTCTAAATCCTTCAATCCTTCTAAAATCCTTCAAAAATCTATTAAATGATTGTGTAAAACTTTTAATTTAGTTTAAACAATTTACGTAAAATACTTTAAACTATAAAATTTTCCTGAATTCATAATTCGGTAGATAGAGGGTTAATTAATTATATGTGCGATCCAAGTTGGCTCTCAATGACTCACATAATTTTTTTTTTTTTTTTTTTTTCATATAAAATAAAATTTCATTAATATACCAGGAAAACAGAATGATTTTCTAACTGTACAAAGGTCATCTAATTAAAAAATGTAGTAGGTATATACACTTCGATTTACCTTTTATACTGATTTTTATAAATCATCTGTTAAGCTAGAACTTTTCGCAAAGAATATTCGAAAAACTTTCGCGGTTTCAAACTAAAAACTTTCTGTTGCTATTAAACATACAGCTTTCACAACCAACACACCAAAAGTCAGTTCAGACACATATGTATTGCTTGCTTTATATTTTTTACTCACGTTTTGAGTAAGTCATGACCGATAATTTTAAAAGTGAAGTTCATTTGAATAAATGATGCCTGATATGAGCCGATACAGACCAAATCAATGAGTCAAATTTTCGAAGGAAAAAGCGAAATTTTCGGAATGCATACAGTTTCGGCCCAGCTGAATTTTCAGCAGCATTTTTGTTGAAAACGAATTTTCGGCGTAATTCAGATTTTGGGTCGAAAACGAAAGTGAATTTGCGTTTGATCTGTAGTTATTAATAAAATATTTATGAGAATAATTAATCATTTAAACTAACTAGCAATACCATTATTACAAAATCAACATTTTAGTTAGTTTAGATAGAAAATCTAACATAGGGAAAATTGTACAGAATTCCAATTAGGAAATACGTATAAAAATAATTTTTATAAACACACTTTTATAAGCATTCGGATACTGAATGTTTTAAAGCAAGAAAACTTATTAAAATTAGTTGGCTCGTATTTCATCATAATAATTCGATTAGCTTACCCATATATTCTTCATTAAATCCAGAGTGGCATATGACTTTCCCAATAAATTTACTAAATTTTAGCTAAACTGCATTTATAGAGCAAAATCATTCAAAGGGCAAAGATAGCCATTGATTGATGATTTGCAGAATTCAGAATGTCTCTTAAGATCGTAGGGAGAATCTCAACGCTTAGCGAATATATACCAAGAAAAGGGGGTATAAAATGTAAAGGAATAGACTAACAACTATAACGCTATAGAAAAGGAAGTAAAAAAAGTAGCTTAAATCGATAAAAAGAGCGCCGAATGGTCGTTCGCTTGACCTACTTGGAGAAAAATCAATCCATAGAAATTTCAAATACAGAAACATGAATTCTTTATGTGCGTAACATATTTATTATAGAACTGTGGTTCACAGATTGAAATGTCCAGGGATTTTTTTTCATGCAATAACTCCAGAGTTTTTCAATTCTTTAAAATGGCCGCAAAAGGATGCTGTTTGATAAATTTCCTCAACGAAATAAGACTTCAGAGTACGTCCACGAAAATATTTTTAGAGACGATAAAATGGAAGTTATTTTAGAAAGCATACATCAAATGAAAAATTTGAAAATTCTTTACTTTTAGTATAGCATGTATTACTTTTAGTATGCACTTATATTTTTCTCATTTCAAAAGTATATATGTTGCATCATTCTATAGAGAATTTATATAAAGTTCAATACTATGTATATCAAAAATACGTTAGTATAAACACACATTATTTTGTCATTAAAAATATTGCTCCATTTTTAAACTTTCTTTTTTAAATACAATAAAACTTCCATTTAATGAAGTATCATTGTTGACTTCGTTAAAAGAAATTCGTTAAATAAGAATCAACTGAAATTCACGAAATTTGCGTCATAAAATACACATGCATGATATGAAAATATACATAAAATGGAAATATTGAAAAAAACGTGTTTTAATTCGGGCAGTAATTTTTTTTTAATGCATTGTAGGCATATGCGAAAAATGTTTTAAAAAATACATAATAAAAGCTGAAGCATAGTGCACTTTTTCCCAATTTCTTCTTAGTATCCAAATTCCTAAAATAAAAAATCTTTCTTCTTTTTTTTCTTAACAAGTTTCTTAAAAAGACTTTTTATAAAAGCATTTTTGCACTTCTGTAAGTATTTTAATAACGCATATGAAATATTTTCTCCCCCTTCTTATTGCATCAAATATTTGTAACATTCCTTCTTTTGAGCGCATGTGATTAAATAAATATAAATAAGTAATTACATTTTCGCTCTGAAATAAATTTAATCCATCCATTGCAACGGCAATCTCGTTGTTTGAAAGTTATATATGCACGAAAGTGGAATAAATTTTGCTATACAGAATATATTTTCATAATATGGAGAATAATTTACATATTAATGGAATTCAAAGTAAAGGTTGAGCAGCAAGTTTTGTTAAGTAGAAATTTCGATAAAGATATTTCGTTAAATGGAAGTTTCACTGTATGTGTATTCCTGGAGACAGTAAAATATGAAATTCAGTGAGAGCTGTTTTAGTGAAGAAAAGCTGTAGACCGGCTATTGTCTCGGCAGCTAGGGTCAGGAGGGTTAATTATAACCACTTTGTATATTTTGTACATCGTTATTTATTTATTTATTTATTTTACTTTTTTTTTTTTTTTCTATTTGGAAAAATGATATTTTTAGTACTTAGGAAGTAACTTTGAACCTCTAAGAACACCTCTTTAAAGTATAAGTTCTCATAGATATTAAGTTAAAGGGTTGGTTATAATTAACCCATCAAAATCTCACAATTAAGAGTGTTCTTAAATCAAAAAGGGCAACTTTGTGACACATGCTTTAATTTATTTTTGCTCGGAAATGCTTGAAAATAGCAGGTGTTATTAATCAGAAACTATCTAAATGCACTCAATTTTCTGTTTTTTAAAAAACACAATAGATTTTTCATAACAAGCCTTCAAAGTTGACACTTTTAAGCACATTTCCCGACGAAAGCAGAAAAACCGGTCGAAAAGTAGGAGAAAAACGGGTGATCTCGTAATAGAAATAGCTTAGAACTGGATAGTTATTTAATTATCATAAAACGGAAAAATAAGTTCGATTCGAAATCGCTTCCATAGTCAGGCATTCCAATTTTATGTATTTCTGTTAAAAAATGAATTTGTAAATGTGTCGAAACGTTTTGTCCTTGTTGAGCGGAGCAGTTAAGAACACCCTTAAAAAAGTTTGGGATAATTAAGACAACTAGTGGGGAAATTATGACCATAACATTTTCTCCTTATACTTCCCTATACAACATTTGTTTTGGGTAACTGTGACCATTAGAACTTCAAAACGACAAATCCATTTATGAAAAATTTTGGTATAGACTTTGTTTCAAATTGCTATTCGCATATCAATAATGCTTCAGACTAGTGATAAAGAATATCTAAAATGGAAAATACATTACGAGTTCAATATCTAAGCATGAAACAAAATTTTACCGTACACAGTTTTCTCCAATGTGGAGGTGGTCACAATTTACCTGACCCTATATTGCCTATTTCTATTATTACCACATTGTATTTTTTTTTTTTTTTTTTTTTTTTTTTTTTTTCCGTCGAGATCATGAAATTTATTCAGGACTTTAATATTCAAACGTTTTATTTCCATAAGTTTTATTCGTCTTCAAACATATTTTTTAGACATGCATTTCAGAAACGAAGTTAAGAAGATATTTCCCTACGCATATTTATTTCCTCAATCTGCAATAGAGGGACTTAACAATACATTTCAGATAGATCAATTAACTTCGAAAACACTTGAGATTGTCGTCTCCTCCGCCAATTGTGCCATTGAAATGAAAGAAAAAGGCTGCAATAAATGAAAGGAAAAAAGAAGTATAAATACAAAAAAAATAATAAAATCTTAAATATATTCAACGGAAATACAAAGAAGAGATTAAATGAGAAATTTAACTATAGATAAGATTTTCTTTTAGCATTTTATGAAAAAAACTTAAATTCAATATCCTGAGAGAAAACAAAGATTAATCATTATGGATCCAGTTCGATATTTCTTTTCTAAATCTTTATTAGTAGATTAAACACTGAAGAAAAAAAAATCATACAAGCAGCAAAAAAACTATAGGGAAATAATATGCTAATCAGTTTTTCAATCGAAAAATCATGATAAAAAAGTTAGTATATAGAGGAGCGAGAGGTCGAGTCAACAAGGGGGGTCCTTCAGTCCCTTTGGACTGAAGGTTTTTCTCTTTATATAGCATCCTAAATATTTCATCAATTGTACACAAGATGAAGCAATGGTAGCCCAATCTTCAGTTGAATAAAATTCTTGACCTACATATGCTTGCAATTGTATACAGAAAAGGGTTATTTCAAGAATCAAAAGTAAATTTGCTTCATATACTTTTTAAGTCTTCTGGATATTAATGACTTGTACTGACATTGATTTAATGGTTTCCCTATTTTTGGAACATTATACTGTACATTATCCATAATTTAAACTAGCCTAAAAACAGCATTTTTGTTTATTCAAAAAGTTTAACACAAAACAAGGAAGTGGGAAGAAATGAAAAATGTCCAATCACCCCCCCCCTTTTTTTTTTAAGGAAGATGAATGTAACTTGCTAACATGCAAACATTTTTAGGGGATAATATATTAATCATAACATTGATAATATATCCATTTACTTCAAAATGTAAAATTTGAATTAATGATTTCTTAAAGTCATCTGTGACTGAGAATCATGCATTTTCATTCCAGTCATGAAGATATTGAAATTTTAAATTGTGGCACATACATTATCAACTTACAATCTTTGTTTGATTGTATATCTAGCCGATACTAACTTATTTGTGTCTTGTAGCTTTGTTTTAAGCTGACCCACACTTCCCTGTTTGTGGGAAGGTATGGGACATATTTTGAAACTTACAATTTCTTTAATTATAAAATAGCTTTTGCATATTACGTTTATATATTATTCAGAGAGATTAAAAAATGTTTCATCTTGCACTCTATAAATTGAAAATTTTGTTTTTGTATCAAACAAAGTTGATTTTCTTACTTATGTAAAAAGTGTCCCACGTCATGCAACTCTCCCCTACTTGAAATGAAATATTTTTATTAAATTTTAGCGTTCAAGTCTTTCACAGTAGAATGTTTCCACGTACAAATTATTGATAGCAATAGCTCCTGCTTCTTTTAGCACAATCATTTTCTAACAAACATACTTAATCAATTAAAACATACAAAACATACTTTTTCGGAAAAGAAAATTGCATTGCTGTAAATCTAAATCGGAACAAAATTTCACGATATTTCAATGAGGGTTTGTAAAATAACAATTCGGTAATCAATTCGTTGCAGATTTCATATTGCATTTAACTCTGGAATGGTAGAATCATGCTTTTATCCTACATTGGAAGTAATTAAGAGTCATTTTGACTCCTCCTAGAAAATAAATGAAACAAAATCGATTCAAAAGGAAAATGAGAAATTTGAAAGGTCTAACATAATTTTTAATCATTCATATTGTAAAGTTTAACTGCCTACTTGCGCCTTGAGTGTATTTTTACAAGGCCCAGATAATAAATTATTTTGTTGTGGTGGTTTAATTAAGATGATGATGATGATGATGATAACTGTAATGCAATTAAAAAGCAATTTGCGATGAAAGCTTATTTCAGGTTTTCAATCTCATTATATTGAGGGATTAAGCCGAATCTATCCCTACAAAGGTTGATCTTTTTTAAATTTTTAGCGTGTTATTTTGAGGAAATTTATTATATTTTTGTGAGGGGGGCGCGGACATTTTGTAACGAAAGATGAGATTCTGTTCATCAAATTTGAACCAAGCATTTTTAATAATAACTTCAAAATTTCCTGCTAAAATTTTTCTTTAAAGAAGGTGAACTTGTTTCGGTTAAAAATTAAATCCTAAATTAAAACCTAAAGATAATTTATTTTAAAACCAAACAAAATAAAAATGCATTAAAAAATATGTTTTTACTTTTTTTTTTTTTTTTTTTTTTTTTTTTGGCTTTTTTTGGTGTGAACATAAAATGTAACTTATGTTGGAACAGGGAATAATGCCATAGTTTTGATACCAACTTTTTAAATCGTTTTGGTAGTTCTAGATTACCTCGAAAAAACAAACTTTACTTCCTTATAATATTAATATAGACTATACTAATATCACATACAATCAGAGTTGTATATCATAGACGCACGAGCGCACGACGTGCGCAGAAAATTTTAGGAAAGAAACAATTCTTATTTTTGTAACTTTTTTAGTACTAAAAAATAAAAATATTCCCTCAATTTTATATACGAATTATTTACGTTAACGCAACGTTACGTTACGTTACATTGACGCTGTGTTACTGTTAATGCAAATTTCGTCAAAAGACCTAAAAATAATCTCGCATTTCAACAAAGAATCGCGTAAAAAACGTTCATTTCGACACAAAATTGCGTAAAAACGCGCATTTTGAAAAGACTTATGTAAAAAGCGAACATTTCGAGAAAGGACCGCGCGAAAAACGTAAATTTCGTCCAAAGGTTGCGTAAAAACGCCAATTTCGTTTAAAGACCGCCTAAAAACGTAAATTCCATCCATGGATCGCGTAAAAAACGCGAATTTCGTGCCTTTCGCTAAAAGAATGCGTGTTACGTCCATCATTCGCGTAAAAAACGCAAATTAAGTCCATAAATCGCTCAAAAAACGCAAATTACGTTTATAAGTCGTTCAAAATCGCAAATTTCGTCGACAGATCGTTCAAAAAACGCAAATTATGTCCATAAATTGTGTAAAAAGCGCGAATTACGTTCATGAATCGCATAAAAAATGCGAATTACATCGACAGATCGCTAAAAAAACGAATTTCGTCGACAAATAAAACAACATTCGCAAATTAAACAACAATCGCAAATTACGCCTATGAATTGCTATGAATCGCATAAAAATAGTGAGTTGCGCCCATAAATCGCGTAAAAAAACGCGAATTACGTTCATGAATCACACAAAAAAAAAAACACGAATTAAGTCTATAAATTGCTCGGAAAACCCGAATTTTGTCGATAGATCGCTGAAAAAACGCGAATTACATTCATGAATCGAATAAAAAAATAAATTACATCCATAAATCGCGTTAAAACGCGAATTGCGTCCATGAATAGCACAAAAAACGCGAATTGAACCCATGAATTGCGTAATAAAAGCAAATTTCGCTCCTGCTAAATTAATATAATGCGTAATTTTATTAAACATTAAATTAATTGGCAAAAAATTTTTGACCTAATATTATGTGCGAAGAAAGTTTTTGGTTTTATAAAAGTCAGACATACATATCTCTACAACGCAAATGACCCACAGATTAGCTAGGATGTTTTTCTAATTATATTTCTGATTTTTGAAACAAATTAATTCTAGAGAGATTAATTAGCTTCGAAAACACAAAGAACGAAAAAGAGAGTAAAAAAATAATTATAGGAAAGCTAATAAAATTTTAAATGTATTCGCGAAGAAATGGAAAATTTAACTACGGAGAACTTTCATTATGAAGAGAATAAATCTAAATTCCATATCCTGGGAGAAAAGAAAAGTTAATCGCTATAAATGCATTTGGATGTTCAATTTTCTCAATCTTTATTGGCAGGGTTTGTGATTTTTTTAATTTTTTTAATAAAAATCAAAACAATCGGATTTTTTTGATTTAAATCGGATTTTTTTGATTTAAATCAGATTTTTTTTACTTTTTTAGCTCACAGGCTATCATAGCCTGAGAGCTTATGTGCCCGCCCGTTCTGTATGTATGTTCGTACGTAACGCGATAACTCATGATAAAAAAAATCCGATCCACTTGAAATTTTGTATATAGGTATATCCTGACAAGGCACTTCCCTGATTAGTTTTTGGAGTTCATTCGATATGTATAAGAGGGGGAACGGAGGGCTCATGCCCCTCCCTTAATTGATTTAAATGGGTTTTTCATGCAGAATTAAGTTTCCGTTCAAAATTTTGATGTAGGATCATTTTGATGAGGCGATTCCGTGACTGTGTTCATTGAATAAGTATAAACAGGGGGAACGGGGTTCTAATGCTTTTCCCCTTAATTGATATAAATGGGTTTTCAAGCAGAATTGTCAGATTTCGTTCAAATCTCTGAATAGTTTTGGAAGTTTAATGGTTAAGTATAAAAGAGGTGGATAACTCCTCTTAAATTATATAAATGCTAAATGGGTTTTTATTAAGAATTATCAGATTTGCTTTGAATTTTGGATATAGATTTTTTATATGATAAAGCATGTCCTTGATAGTTTAGGAGGTTCAATGATTAAGTATAAAAAAGGGAAAGGGGAGAGCTGTTTCCCCTTCTTAATTTTTTTTTCGTATGGAATTCAGCCTTGAAAATATAAGGCTGTAATGTACAATTAGTATGCGTAGCCTGTGAGCTCAATGCCATCAGTTTAACTGGGCAATATTCTTTTTATTTTTTTTTTAAATGCCACACAATATTATTATTTTATGACTTTTTGTTTAATTTAAACAACAAATTTTACACACATAGACATGCATGTTATAAGTATTATCTATTATTAATATTACACAATTTACATAAATGATTTATATTATTTCAAGGTAAAATTTTAGGCTATTGAAAAAAAAAAATCTTTACACAAAATGCATGAAAAACTACAAATCAGATTTCAAGAATTAATTCAAGCTTCAGTACTTTAATTATAATAAAAATATCTGCAACACATAAAAAATTTAAACAAAATTGGAAGCAAACTAAGTTTTTAACTTTTATTTTTTTAAGTGCTGGCTGAGAAAAATGAGTTTAATTGCTGCCATCAAAATACCAGGCCAGAGGATACAAATTGAGATGTCATCAGTAATTGACTGCCTTCTCGATAGTGTTGGAATTTACACAGGAAAATTTTGAATAGCTGTTTTATTTTATTTGTGGAATATCTATCATCTTATAAAACAATAACTATTTAAACTTACTAATGAGAACTTGGAATCCCTAAATAAAAATTCAGCCAGAGAAAGAATGCTGCAGTGTTACTGCATCTGGCTGGTTTATTTTATTGGGGGATCACAAATCAGTAAATTTAAGAAATAATTTATCATAAGTAAATCAGTAAGTTCAGTGTTTTATAAGATGATAAATATTACACAAATAAAAAAAGTAAATTGCTATTCAAAATTTTCCAGTGTGAATTCCAACACTAGTGAGAAGTCAGTCAATTAGCGAATACATCACAATTTGAATCATCTGGCCTTGAGCATTTCGATGGCAGCGGTTTAACAATTTTATCTGTTGATTTCTAATTTCTCAAAGTACCAAACCAAAGGCAGAAAACATTTGTTGTACTGAAGCAGATAAATCTATTGCAGTAAAAAGCTAGTTGATCATTAATTCTTTAAGTTTTTAGTATCAGCCTTTTCGATAACTGTAACAAAAATAACTTTCACTATTCTAAAGGGCTAAAATCAATTATATTAAATTAAAATAAATAAATAAATGACTGATTCAGATTTTGCTCAAATCTTAATATAACATGCCTCACCAAAGTACAGCACATAAAGTCATACAATTTTATTTTACCTTGATTTGCAGATGTTTTTCTAAATACCAATGAGTAAATATTCAAATATTTAATATATTTCTGCTTAGATTTCTTTACTGTTGCAAGATTATTTTATAATTTGATTAAAATGAAATTTGAAAGCATTTTTTTTTTCTAAACTTTACATTTATTTTACTTTTTTTACAAAGCTTAAGCTTTATCTTTCTTAAAGTTGTTTAATTATATATATTATATAAAACTAAATTATGTTAAAGCACATTATTATGTTTGTTTACATCTTAAATTTATTTAAAAATGACTTAAAAGAAAAACCGATTTAAATCAATGATTTTTTAAAAAAAATCAATTGATTTAAATCGCGATTTAAATCATGATTAAAATCAAGCCGATTTAAATCAACGAACCCTGTTTATTGGTGAATATTAAACACTGCAAGAATAAAATTGCATTATGGCAGAAGAATAATAATAAGAAAATTGTGTAATCGATTTCGCACTCGCTGCTCATATAATATAAAGATAATAAAGTTACTATAAAACATACTTCGAAAAAAGTTGGTTCTATTAATTTTTAGCATTAAAGTTTTTCACAATGAATTGTTTTAAGGTGACAGTTTACCTTTTCAACAATTTATTTTTTAAAATATGGCCCAAATGGTGAACTTAGTATATTTGAATGTTCAACTAAAAGTACATTTTGGAAATATATATATATGTTACAGGCCAAACCCGATTTTAGGCCAAACTAGATTGGCCTAGGCCAAACCGGTCTGTCCTAACGCCCATCAGATAAACAAGTTTTTCCTAGGCCAAACCGGTCTATCCTAACACCCATCGGATAAACTAGTTTTTCCTAGGCCAAACCGGTCTATCCTAACGCCCATCGTATAAACTAGTTTTTCCTAGGCCAAACCGGTTTATCCTAACGCCCATCGGATAAACTAGTTTTTTCTAGGCCAAACTAGTCTATCCTAAGGCCGTAAGACAAACTAGTTTTTCCTAGGCCAAACTAGTTTGGTCTAACTCTTATAGGATAAACTAATTTAGCCTGCTGTTTATTGGTCTGAACTAGTTTATCCTAGGCCGATGTAGTTTATCCTAGGCCAATTCAATTTGGCGTGATTTTATTGAATGCAATGACCGCCTCAGCGCCAACATTTTAGTTTGTCTTAGGCTGATCTAGTTTATCCTAGGTCAATGTAATTTTGCGTGTTTTTAGCTCACAAGCGTCAAAATCTGAGAAATATGAACTCGCAGGTTCTGTGTGTACGTATGTACGCATGTTTGTACGTATGTACGTAAAGCGACAACTCTTGATAGAAATATCCGATTTGTTTCAAATTTTGGATGTAGTTTCATTCTGATAAGGTACTTTTCCGATTATTTTTGGGAATCCATTGGGTAAAAATAAGAGGGGACGAACGGAAGGCTAATCCCCCAGCGTTAATTTAGAGAAGTGGATTTTTCATGCAGAATTATGAGTTTTTATTTAAAATTTTAGATATAGGATCATTCTGACAATATGCCTAAGTGATTAGTTGTGGATGTTTATTGTTTAAGTATAAAAGAAAGGGCAATGTAAGTAACCCTCCCCCCCCCCCCCCATAATTTAGATAAATGGTTTTGAAGCAGAATTTACATATTTGCGTCAAATTTTGGATGTAGGTTCTTTCTGATAAAGCGATTCCCTGAATAGTTTTGAGGGTTTAATGGTTAAGTATG
Organism: Maratus speculifer; assembly: GCA_964019185.1. Taxonomy (NCBI): domain Eukaryota; kingdom Metazoa; phylum Arthropoda; class Arachnida; order Araneae; family Salticidae; genus Maratus; species Maratus speculifer. The sequence goes on along the minus strand of OZ025296.1, from coordinate 195,545,598 downwards.
GAAGAAAAAAGGATGGATTACCATCTTACCTAGAAAAAACTAGTTTATGCTATGGGCATTTAGATAAATAAGTTTGGCGTAGAAAAACTAGTTTATCCAATTGGCGTTGGGATAAAATAGTTTGGTCTAGGCTAATTTAATTTGGCTCAAAATCGGGTTGTGCCGGTAAAAAATCTTTCACTAAAATAAGCATTAAATGTGTGTCAAAAGTCATTGCTTGCAACATCAACACAGAAATTTAACATGTAAACAGTAGAGACATGATGTATTGGACATGGTGTTTGCTTATTTTTATTTTATTTTTTCTTCAGACTCAGGCCGTGCTGAGATCAGACTTGCTTTTATTATTATTATTATTATTATTATTATTATTATTATTATTATTATAGCCACATCGCAGTTGAACATAATTTGCAATCGAACAGCCTTTTTCATTTTTGAGTTTTTTTTTTCTTTTTTTTTGTGAAGTCGTAACTGGAAATTTGGCTCAAAACTTAGCTTTAATAGTATTTTCTCAAAGAATCATCGCTTTTTTGAAAAATGATTAACGCCATTCGATTACATATTTTCTGAGTGAGAATGCTTGTTAATCTTATGCATTTCGGAAAAGTAATTAATACATAAATGCGTTAGGATGTAGCTCTTTTTGATTTGAGAAAAGCCTTAAGGAATGACAGAGAAATATATTCACAAATCTACTTTTTACTAAACATGTTCAAAAGTTATGATGTTTATAACTCTTCTTTTTGTCTTTTGTTCGTTTTAAACTACATTAACTATTTAATGAATCCCTATTTGAATATTGAAGGACTAAGAATCTAAATGATCAATAATACATTGTGCATTTTCCATTCTGCGAACCCATTGTAATTTAAAAATACATTGTAAATTTATCCAATAAATATGCATGCAGCATTTTTTTTAAGGAATCTTAAATGTATATGAATTAAAATCTGAATGTTTTGCAGAAATCGAGTGGGGCCAGATCGAGCCTGACTGAGTCTCTTTTCACTGATTTTTGTACAGTCAGGGCTCGGGCTGAACTTTTAATTTTTATACCGGGCCTCAAAATTCCAGCCTGTGCAAACCTCTAACAGTATTCTATTACCCTTCGAATAAAATAGAATATACAGGGGTGATAGTAAAATCACTTTGCACAAGCTTAGCAATGGAGCAGTAGTTAAGAAAATTAACTACTTATTAACTTTCTTAACTTATTATTAAAAATAATATTGCCCTGTTAAACTGATGGCTTTGTATTCACAGGCTGTTTACACTAATTGTGTATTACATACTTATATTTTTAAAGAATAACACCCTCGAAAAAACAAGAAAGGGGGGTTACTTTTTCCCATTTCCCCCAATTATACTTAACCATTGAACCCCAAAACTCTTTATAAAATTGAGCAATTATCCAAAATTTGAAGCAAATCAGATATGTCTACTTGAAAAACCATTCATCTGATTTAAGGAGGGTAAATCCTCCATTCCTCCTTTTATACTTAATCATTAAACCCTCAAAACTATTCAGGTATTCGCCTTATAGAAAAAAAAAACTATGTTCAAAATTTAATCGGTAAATCGGATAAATCTGCTTAAAAACCCATTTATCTAATTTAAGGAAGGCGATAAATCGTCCACTACCCCATCATACTTAAACAAAAAAATAATAAAAGAAACGCTTGATCAAAACGAATTCATGTCCAAAATTTTAAGCAAATTGGACAATTCTGTATTATAACTAATTTATCTAATTTAAGGAAAGAAATAAATTGTACGCTTCCCCTTTATACTTAATCAAAGAACCACCAAAATTAATCCGTGAAGCGCTTCATCAGATTGAACAAATCAAATATTTGCAGCAAATCGATTAATTCTGCATGAAAAATCCATTTGGCAAAATTAGGCGGGAACCTCCCTTTCTTCCCCTTGTTCTTAACCAATTAACACCCAAAACTAATTAGGGAAGCACCTTACCAAAATGAATCTATTTCAAAAATTTAAGCATATCAGAAAATTCTGCGTGAAAAAAGCATTTTCATAACTTATGGGGCGATACCTTTATTCCCCCCTCCCTTTATATTTAAACAATGAACACCCACAACTAATCATGGAGGCGCCTCATCAGAATGCTCCTATATCTAAAATTTTTTTATAAAATATGCTAATAATGCATGAAAATCCCTTTATTTGAATTAAAGGAAGGGGTCCCAATCCCCCCCCCCCTTTATTCTTCTCCAATGACCTCCGAAAATTAATCAGAAAAGCTCCTCATAAGAATAAACCTATATTGAAAGTTTGAAGAAAATCGGGTATTTCTATCAAGAATTTTTGCGTTACGTACTTACGTACATACATAGATACAGAACCCACGGGCACATTAATTCTCAGGTTTTGGTAGCCTGATGAGATAATAATACATCAAATTACATTATTTCTATCAAGAGTTACCGCGCTACGTACTTACATACGTACATACATGCGTACATACATATGTACATACAGAACCTGCGAGCTCATTATTTCTCAAGTTTTGACGCTTGTGAGCTAAAAACACGTAAAATTACACTGGCCTAGGATAAACTGGATCAGCCTATAGGACAAACTAGAATGTTGGCGCTGAAGCGGTCATTGAATTCAATAAAATCACGCCAAATTGAATTGGCCTAGGATAAACTAGATCGGCCTAGGATAAACTAGTTCAGACCAATAAAAAGCAGGCTATACTAATTTATCCTATAAGAGTTAGACCAAACTAGTTTGGCCTAGGAAAAACTAGTTTGTCCTATGGGCCTTAGGATAGACTAGTATGGCCTAGGAAAAACTAGTTTATCCGATGGGCGTTAGGATAAACCGGTTTGGCCTAGGAAAAACTAGTTTATACGATGGGCGTTAGGATAGACCGGTTTGGCCTAGGAAAAACTAGTTTATCCGATGAGCATTAGGATAGACCGGTTTGGCCTAGGTCAATCTAGTTTGGCCTAAAATCGGGTTTGGCCTGTAACATATATATATATATATAAGTTATATATATATTGGGCCATTTCATGAGGAACGGACAAAATGTCCCGCACTTGCAAGAAACTTACATAAATACCTATATTTATTAACTTATAAGTTATTGAAATATAAACCATACATTAAAATTAAGAAAAATATGTATATTTTCATATTTAGCATGATTATTTCAATCTGAGTATGCAATAGCATTTTTAAAAAGCAGAAATATGCAGAAAAGCTGTTCCACGTAAGTGATATGGTATGGCCCTTTAATATGCTTAAAGATTTTGAAACCCTAGACAAGTAAGCTGTCCGTTCTTAATAATCTCTATATAATAAAACACAGTGTTACGCATAGCGTGCCAAACCGGTTTTTCCTTCCAAAAACTGCCATTGGAATCGACACTCCCACCGAAGGAAACCCCTCCGACCGAAACCGGTATGTGGTCTGTGTGTATCCGAAGCTTGACAGCAGAAACAGAAATTTGCCAGCTAAAGGAAAAATGACAATCTTTCTTTTATTTCGAGGGAATGAGGGTTAAATGAAAGAAATATAATTTCAAAGTGCATAAAAAATAGTAATAATTATTAGTATTATTTGAATAGTTGCTGCAAAATTTTTTAACTACGCAGTTTTTTTTTTTTTTTTTTTTTTTTTTTTTTTAATATTTGTTAAAATTTTATTTTATTAAGAAATCTTAATTCTGTAATGTATATTACCCGCAAAGCCTAGTTTACCCAGAAGTCTTGTAAATGCTAATATTCTGTCGATTAGAACATAAATTAGCCTAATTTTACTTATCTAAATGCTTCCAAATTGTCAATTATCCTTTTTTTTATGTATGTGAAAAACACAATTCTTACCCATTGTTCTAGGACAGGCGTATACTCTAGTAAATAATAAAAATAATGTATAATAAAAATCTCCAAAATTTAAATTATAGACCTAAATAATCTGCCTGTTTCAAGGCAATTACATGAAAAACTGGCAAAAAAGTCCTTCGCGCGACACTTACATAAACCTATACCTACTGACTTCAAGTTGCTAAAATATAAAATGTACATTAAAACTAACAAAATATAAAAAAAATATAGCTCTATAATCTATATTTATATAGATAGCTATATTTATATAGATATATAAATATAGCTCTATATCTTCATATCAGCATGGTCGTCTTAATTTGAAGATATCATTTCTGCATTGTTAAAACATCAGAAATATGTAAAAAAGGTGTCTCACACATGACATGGAATAATCCAACCAAATTAATTAAAACTTAAAAAATAAAATTTTTTTTCTCCTTTTAAAAATACTGATAATTTTGCTTTTTTTAAGATTTTAAAATGTGTTGAAATTTTCAAAATTCCTCTTTTTTCTTATTTATTATTTTTTTAATATTAATAATTTTGCCCCCCCCCCTTAAAAAAGAAAAGATTTTTAAATGTGTTCTATACAAGACAGCGCATGAATTTTTAAAAATATCTAATATTACATTTAAGGTAACATTTTTACTGACATATACAGTTTAAAACGATAGAATTTAACACATCTTCATATGCTATGAAATATAAATAAATGTTATTATTTATTTATTTTTCAAAGCATTTGAAGATATCTGAAGGCTAATTTCATGCGCGGATTTTTCACATATATAGAAATAAAATTATTTTGTTGCTGTGGTTTAATAATGATAATGATGATAACGCGATGATGATGATTACTACTAGAATGCAATTTAAAAGCAATTCGACATAACTTATTCCGGATTTTTAATGTGATGCTTATAAAACTCCACCTTTGATTGATATATAAAAAGCTTGTCTCGAATTGAGCATTTTTGGTAATATAAAAGTGTAAGAAAAATGCCTGACAGAAACATAAACGAATCGAAATTATCCAATTTTTGCAATTGTCGGGGGGAAGACAAATGGTATAAAAACATGTTTCATTCGATATTTAAAAAGATGTAAATTTTGATAGGCTCAAGAAAACTACCGTTCTACCAAAACCTAGTCAAAGCTCTCTTTGGGACTCTCTTGCATATATAAAGTTATCAATTTAAGGGGAAGGGGGAGGGTTGTCTTATGATATCGATATTATTTTTCTCTAATCAATTTTTCTCTTTTTATTCGTAATATGGTCTTTAGTTCAAAATAGTATGTTATCTTTTTTCAGCTATTTTTATGAAAATGCAAAACACTAAATTATTTTATTCTAAAACATGGGATGTCCCAACATTTGACATCACTATTCTTTTTCATCTGTGTATGCATATATAATCACGGTTGGAAAAAACTATATGAGAAATATACTAGAAATTAAGCTTGTGTTTACTAATAAATAAAAGAGAAATGATGAAAGAAAAGAATTTCTTATCTGAACCACATCCCTCCTCCATTCGAGACAAGTGTATAGTAAGACTTTATTACTGTTGAATGCATTATGTAACAAAAAGCTATTATAAACTATTTTTAAAAAGTATACATTTCTTTTAAGTGTTATTTGAATAAAGCGATATTTTATTGACTTCTCTTCGTTTGAATGAATAAAGTATGTGAAAAATATATCTAATTAGTTTTGTATATTATATAAAACAAAAGAATAAAAACTAAAAATTACACTTAGATAAAGATATTATTGCCCGAGGGGGGGGGGGGGGGGGGGGGTCCAAAAATACCGAAAAGTTGATGACGTTATATTTGCACAGCCTCTTTTTTTGGTAGGGGAGGATGGGTGGATTTGGAGTCGTAACGTAAGAGCAAAATTAACATTAGCCATCGGCCACAGGGTCACTAAATGAGAAAACGTGGCTATAAAAAAATATGTCATATGCCACTCTTCTACATCGAAAGAATAAAATTTCTTTCACTTTATCAAGGATTCCACTTTTTCTGGTTTTAATATGATTTTACAAATATTTAAACAAATTTATTTGGACTATTCAATTAATACTAAAATTTTTAACAAAAGTTTTCTGCTTAGTTCTTTTAAATAAAAAAGTGGCCATTTATAAAACTGGTACTACTGGCCACGAATGAAATTTTCCAGTTTTGATCTTTACCCTGACTATTCTAGTAGTTTGGGTCTGAAATAAATTAATGTGATCCATACAAACAAGTAAGAAAAATTATGCGTTAAGCATAGATTATGAAGCACTTTCCAACACTTAATGAAATCTTTAACAAAACTTTGTTATTTAGGGAAATAATAGTGTATAGCCAAATACATCCAAATATGTATTCCAGTACATTAGAACAGCTCTGTATTTCAAATGTCAGCTCGGGCCGGGCCGGGCTTGGGCCTTGCTTCTGAAAACTTGGGCCGGGCCGGACGGGCATAGTCACTAATCTTTTCGGCCCGGGCTCGGGCCTTAATTTTTCTTCCCTGGAGTATCGGGCCGGCCCGAGCCTAACTTATTTTTTCCGTACGAAGCAGAGATTAATTTCATTCTTCCTACTCTTCACGGACCTAAATAATCAGTTCCTGTTGAATCTTCTCGTATGAAAATCCTTTTCTCGATGTGGAAAAGTCTGTTCATAAATGAGTAAAGTTTGGCTTGATCCAAAAATTTTTGCAAAATAGACATATACTTTTAAGTCATCATTATTCTACAGTTGAACATTAGAATTTATTCTTTTTAAAGAATCGTAGATCACTAGGTGTCTTAAAATAGAATTAAACACACTAAAAAAAAATAATAATAAATAAATAAATGATTATGTCGGAATTTTTGTTTAAACTGAAAACTGAAAGTTTCTTTTAAACTGTTCATTCATGCAAAATGAATACAATAATACGCGAAAATATATATATACTAGCAGCCTTCGCCCGCTACGCTGGTCAGTTTTTCTAAATAAACTTTGAATCAAACGAAATTTTTAAATCATATTAATTTTCACTTTTATATCATTTTTTAGACTCTGTAATCGGGAAAAATCAGTCATCTAAAGACATCATCAAATTAGGAAAATGTGAAGTATCTCACGAAGTACTGGATTTAAAAGAAATTGCTTAGTATCATTCGATTCAACATGAAAAAAATACACTTAAATATGTTATAAGTTGAAAAATCAGTGTAAAAGCCGATTTTTAAGAAATTTTTTTAAAGTTCGTTCCTTTTTTTACCCCCCTTAGAAGTGGAATTTTCGAAAATCCCTTGTTAGCGGCATTCGATGCTATTAATTTAATGATTTAATGAAAATTTTCTTTTGATAACATACCTGAAAATAAGCAAATTCGTATTTTTCTAATTAATGCCTTTATAAATAACAGGTGGAAGTTAATTATTTCAAACGGATTTACTCCGCGCCGGAAAGGGTTAAACAATAACGAATAAACGTTTCCATTGATAATTAGCGGGAAAATTCGAATTGAAAAATGTTCATTTTTTATACATTTATTTTCATTTAAATTTTAGACAGAGAACTGTCGAAACACAAATTCGAAATAAATGTAAACATGAAAATAAAGTTATGCATAAGCCGCTGAACCGTATTTCTTACAATGATGCAAATTTTAAATCTCCATCCTCTCATACCTTCTAACATTCACAAGCTGATCAACATATTCAAATATGATAATGTTGTGTATTTCGGAAACTATTTCTTGAAACCAGCACAGAAACTTCTACTTCCCTCTTCAACCCCCCCCCCCCCCCAACACCTAAAAAAGAAGCATGATCATGGGATTGAGGAAGATAGGGCGACGGGAGGTGGCGGAGTTATGAATAAGTTATTTTACAGTACGTTCCTGATAGAAATAAAGTTTGAAAGTCAAGATAAAAGGAATACATTTCCCTAACTCTAGAATTTGTTTTTAAATCAACATATAAATGAAAAATGTTTTGACATCTTATTAAAAAATATATCAGTAATTTGATAATATATCTCTTTTAGAAACAAAGTAAAATTATTTTTGTTTCATTGTATAAATATAGCCTTCCATCAAAGACATGCATGGAAAATCTATTCAAACTCAGATAAACTTGATAACAGAGTCTTCCAGAGCATTTTTTAAGAAATTTTCACTGGGCGACAATAGGTTTGGTATTTTGTCCCAAACAAATGTTCATTAATCCCCACCTCCTCTCTGATTAGGATAATAGAAAACTAAATCATAAGAATATTGACTGGCTGACAAACTTTTATACCTTATTAATTATGTTCATTATACTTCTGTTGCTGGTTAGTTATCAACACAATTTTCATTTAATCATCCAAACTCCTCAATTTTAAGATAGGTAACATTAAAGAAAGGCTGCATTCTCAGTTCAGGCAAATTGTTGATACAATGTTAGTTACCTTTTATTAATTAACTCAACTGACTATTGTTCATAACTACAATACATCAGACTAATTAGAAAACTGGAACCTGTAATAATTTTTGAAAAATAAATTCGACCAGAATCATTACATATTCTTTAGTGTAATGGTATTATAATTATAGTTTTAGATTCAAAGTGAAACTAATCATAAAAAGATTTTTCTCTTCATGTTTAAAAAATTCGAAATAAAATACAAATACCATGTTACATTTTTAACATGTTTCCATAATACCAAATCAATAATACTTATAGTGATTAGGTATTTTTTGACTTTACTCATTTTGCAATGGGTGGAACTTAATTAGAAACTAGATTTTGCTCTTTATGTTTTAAAAAATCAAATTCTACCATTAAAATGTAGCCAAGATGATGCAACTATACTAGGTGGAGCAAGAAGTTCTGAGAAATTTGTGAAAGTTGCGTTGTTATGCGCAAATTAACAACAAAAGCAACAAAGCCTATTCCTCAAATAGAGACCATCCTAGTCCACGACTTTCTGCCCGATTCCGGATTTGCTGGAAGTACCATGGCGGCTTCTTAGAATCGATAACCTCTTGACATGCTTCTTCAACTTCATTAAAGGATTAAAATCGATGGCCCTTGACTAAAAAAAAGTTTCTTTGATCGAAAGGCCATAATCATATATAGCCACGTCTAGACCGAAATTTCTCAACTCTTACAGACATACCACTAGTACTCCGACATACGATACAAATTCCGGTAAATATTAGATTAAAAATTTCTCAGACCTTTTTTGCTCAACCTAATAATTACAGTTGTTGAAAATTTTTATACAAAGGACTGTCTGATATACACTGTAAAAAAAAATGTAAATTTACGGGCATTTACCGTAATATTTAACGGTAGTTGTCCGTTTTTGAAGCTTAACGGTACACTTCCGTAAATTTACATTGCGGAAACATAAATTCGGAGTACTAATATGTTTTTACGGGCAAAGTCCGTTTTTTTATGCAGGATGTTCAAATCTGCTGCCTAGCCATTTTTTTTACGGACAAATACCTTTAAATAAAAGTCTTTCGATGACGTCATAACAGAACGTTTTATTTTGTTTGTTGAAAATATTATTATTATTTATTTAAATTATTGTCTGGTTTAAATTATCGCATCTAGATTAAAATATCGCATAAAATTATCGTCTGGTTTTAATATGCTATTGTTTTGGTAAATTTATAGAAAAATTAGTCGGTGGTGGGACTCCAAAAATTTTCTTATCTCATATATGTAAATACTTCCTGAAAAGTGCAGTATAACAGCGACACCGGTTATGTGATTTACACCAATATTTAATCATTAACAACTTATGTGAACTCCTAACTGCATCTGAAGTTTGCTGAAAATCCGTACATTAGTTTCTGAGATAGCATTATTACTGAATCTGGAATAAGTTCTGCATAATAGTGCCACTTGCAGAGTGATATACACAAAAAACTAATCAGGACTAATTTTAATGAGGGATTAAACTGAATCTGAAGTTTGATGAAAATTCATGTATTAGTTCTTGCGATATAACTATTGCGAAATCGTGAAAAATGCATCATCCCAGGTAAGCATGGTAGCACAGCAGTATCGGCTCGATATTGCCCAATATCGGACAACTTTGGCGTGCATCGGCAAAGACAGGTTACCTTTTACCAGGGATGTAGTGAAGGGTATACGGGGGGGTATACGCCGTATACCCTCTGGACTTCTTTAAGGAACACCATATACTCTCTGTTTCTCAAGAAAACTATAGTATATACATTTTAGGGCATACCCTCAATTTTGAGCGTATACTCGCTGGATTTTTTCCCACTACACCACTGTCTTTTACCGACATTAGCCAATACTGATCAATGTTTGGCGATATTGGATCTAAAATATAAAAACTTGTGGAATTTTCAATATTTAAATTTTTAATTTATGTATTGTACATTTTTGGAAAAATGGAAGGTAGGAATCAATTTTTATAACATCTTAAATTCTTTAAATTTACGTAGAAAAAGTATATTTCTCAATATCGGTCTATATCGGCCATCGATCATGACCAATATCAGCACATCTTGGCCTCTATTGGCAAAGACCGATTTTATTTTACCGATATTGGTCAATATTGGTCGATGTTGACCAATGCTGGATCTGAAATATTGAAACTTATGGAAACTTAAGTATTTAATTTTTTAAATTATATATTATACTTTTTTGGGAACAGGTCTTTTTTATTGCATGGCCAAATCGGGACTTTGCCTATGAGCCAGGGCCGTAGCTAAGGGGGCGCTATGGGAGGCTCAGCCCCCCCCCCCCCCCTGGAAAAAGTTCCAAGGTCACTAAAGGTTCCGAAAATTCAAATGAAATTCTGTTCAAAAATCTAATTTAGTTTTGAAACCCTTTCACAGTTTTGCAGAGTTACTAAATTGTATCTAAAATAAGCTAACAGGATGTTTAATTTTGCACCAGTCAAAAATTACCAGTCAGCATTCAAAATTTTCATCATCATATAGTTTTCTTAGCTTAAAATGAAGTTATTACAACAGTTTAATGAGAAACATAGTACCTACAATGTGAATATGCACTAATTTATCTTCCTGCATTAGAGAGAGAACAAAAAAATATGAGCCCCCTTCTACATTCCCTTGAGCCCCCCTAGATTCCCCTGAGCCCTCCCTATCGTACACTTCTAGCTACGGCCCTGCATGAGCCCTGGACTTCAAGAGGCCCGCTCCATATATTAATTTCCAAAATATATATCATTTCCCCCAATTCAAACTCTGAAAATTTTCAAATACAAATTTAAATTAAAAAATTTTTTTGCCTAACTTTCTGAAAAACAAATTTCATTTTGAGAATGAAATGCAAATGCTCAATGCTTTCGCAAAGCTAATTTTGATCACTATTAAAAAAGAAATAATATTTTTATTGTAATAGATCGTATTAACAATGAACTTAAATCATATCAAAATTTTAGCGATTGAAAATAATCAATATGTGTAGTACAACTTAAAAAGATGCTAAAGAAAGTAAACTCTCATTTATATGTTAGAATATTTAATACTCTTCTACAAGCTGAAGTTATTAAATTCATCTTAAAGTAATATAACAAGTTCCTAAAGTTATATAAAAGAACCTTGTTCTATACTAAGAAAAAAAAAAGAGTGTTTTTTTTTAATTAAAATACTTAATTTTTGTCCTAGCTAAGAGTTTTCTTCGATTTGAAATCCAAGGTGCGGTCTGTCCAATCGGGCAGACAAATATTCAACCAATCAGAGACAAGCATCCTTTTCAACCAAAACGAAACATGGCGTCTATCGTCTCTCGTCTGTTTGAAGTACCCATCTTTGAAGTACCTGTCTTTCTTGCATTAATCCTCATTTAAAACAGGTAAGCCCTTTTATAATTAATATTCTAAATTGATTTTGAAGTATTGCTTTCTGTTTAAGTTATTTATATTCTTGTGTAGCATGTATTTTCTGTTCGAAATGAAAAGTTATCGCCAATGTAATGTAAATAACAAACGTTTGAAGTATATTATTTAAACGTGTATCATTATTTTCATTTTCATACAGTAAATTCGATCAGTTGATACATCCAACTAGTTTTTTACAACAAACAGTTTTTCCTCTACCTTTGATTATAAACTATCTGTTTTTGATTAATATAATTATTATTTATTAATGATGCAACAATTGATCTCTCTTCCAGTATAGCACAAAATTAGCATTCGCCATTTGCCATCGACAGTGCCCGAAATGGATTTCCCCCTACTTCTATCACTTTTCATAAATTTGTTGTTAATTTCAGGTCGGGATGTACTGAATATTCGGTATTCGGCCTTGTTACTGAATATTCGGTTAGGCCGAATATCAAAGTATTCGGCCGAATCCAATACTTAATAAAGCCTTTTAAAACACGCATTTTAAAGAACTTTTCACAATTTCTATGGAACAGATGCGGTATCTTCCCGCGAGCCGCCATTTTGTTTCTCTATTATTTCTCACAAATTGCTAATATTATTATTTTGCAATTATTTTTTTTGAGGAAACATAAAATTAATATTTTTAAAGCTTATGCATACTAATAAAATTATTTTCACTTTACTTGGATATTTTATATAATAAATGAATAAGTAAATCAAATTATTTTTACTATTAAAAATTCTTTCGATCTTTCAATCTTTGAATTTCCAAAGTAAATTGTCTTGTTTATTTCATATCATTTTTTGAAATGCATGATTCAATCATTAAATAATCATTTCAGTTGCATTTTGTTGTTTTAGGTAAAATAATGTATGAAAAATAACAGGGAAACAAAATGGCGGCTCGCGGGAAGATACTGCATCTAAGCCATTTCTACTTTTAACTGTCGATTTATTAATATATTTAAAATAATTAGAAATAAATTCATATTTAAATAATATAGAATGTTTTTACATTATTTATTTGCTCAGTAGCGTAGCTATGTTTTTTGGCGCCCGAGGCCAGCAAGAAATTTTGCGCCCCCACCCCAATATTGATATGTAACAATTTCTCTCAATTTGGCGCCCCTAGGCCTCGGCTCCCGGGGCGGACGCCCCCCCCTTGCCCCCCCCCCCCTAGCTACGCCACTGTATTTGCTGTTTGTAAAGTTTAAATTAAGAAAATGAACCATGAGAAGGATTAAAATTACGATTTATTAGTATTCTTCGTAGGAATAAATGATGCGAGTGCAGATGCAAGTTCCTAAATTCTATTTAGTAAATAATCTATTTCTTGCTTTTCCCAAAAGACCTTAAACAAGAAAGGAAAACTTTTGAGATTAGTAATAGCTATCAAGGCAGACAATTTTTTGTTTATGAAACCATAATCGTAATCAACTTATTGAATCATAAATGCATTGTATTTCATCTCACTCTAGGTCAAACTTGTGTTTTCGTTTGTTGTATTTACAATAAATAAGATATCATATTTTCAACTCACATGCTTTGATTTCTGTAAAATATGATATGATGGGAAGGATGGAAAATGCCACTATTAAGAAAATAACTATGAGCTAGACATTTCTTTATTCAGAATTAAGTTGAAAGTATTTACAGTGACGGTCAAAAGTTTCAGGCCAGCAAAAATTTTTCAGTTGATTTGTAAATACACCCACATGAAGAGGAATCGCAAAGCGATACTTATACATTATATTGACATATTAGTTAGGAACTTACTTATAGAAGAACGTGTAAATATCAATAAATTTTATTGACAAAATTAAATATAAAAGAAAACGCATTTTCTCAGAAGCTTCCAGCCACTTATCATTCTTTAGTTTTTTTCTATCCATAAAGTGTTTTTTGGTTGTGTTTATGAATGAATCAACGTGTATAGCATAGTTTGAATTCAAATTTGAAAAGTTCAACAATTACCTATTATTCATAAATGAGTGATTAGTTTGTCGCTAAAAGGACAATGTTCTTGAGATATTGCGTCTAAGTTATCGATCACTAAAATCGACTGTAAACAATATTTACAAAATTAAATAAAGATGGTTATGGCTTTCAGAGGTCCGGGAGACCCCGGAAAATTGCTATTCCTGAGGACAGAATTATCAGGAGAAAAACCATTGGTAATCTGCATGAAAATTCCGTTGCAATATACTGTGATTTACGGAATGAAAATATTGCTGGAATAAGTTTGTCTACCGTGTTATGATGCTGATGTGATACAGAACTTTTTGGAATAGGCGGTGTTAAAAAATTTTCAGAGGTAAAAAAAATACCAACGTACCCTACTTTCATTTTCCAAGGAACACAAAGTCTGGTCAAGTGAAAACTAGAAAAAAGTTCTATTTTTCCATCAATCGAATTCAAAACAGTTTTGGAAGTGATGGCAGACACAACGTCCGATGACCTAACAGCAAAAGATATGATTCCACCTATGTTATTCCTACAATGAAGCATGGCGGAGGACACGGTATGCCATGGGGAGTATTTTCTTCAAAAAGTGACTGTCCGCTACTTGAAATCCACAGCCAGGTGAATTATACAATGTATAAGGATATCTTGCAAGACTATTTTCTGCCTTATTAAAGAAAAAAATTTGGTCACATCTATTTTTCTTAACATGATAACAACGTAAATAATGTTTGCAAACCTCTCGATAAGCAATGGTTTTCGCACAAAAAATTTCATTTTTGAAATGATCAGCCCAAGCGCCCAGTATGAATCCAATAGAAAATCTTTGATAAGAAGTTGACAAAAGTCTGCAGAACTATAAATATTCCAACTGAGCCGAAATTTCGCCAAAATTGCAAGAAATGTGGGAAAAACGTACCATAGACGATCTTTAACCGCTGATTGTATGAATGTCACGTTGCTGCGCCGCAATACTTATTGCTAAAGCTAATAAAATAGTAATATGATAAAATACTAATCGTAAATGTTGTTGATCACTGTAATTTTCTATTACAATACCATTTTTTTACAAACTTGTGAAGGTGGCCGGAAACTTTTGAGAACATGCATTTTCCTTTATACTTAATTTTGTCAGTTAAATTTATTGATATTTACTTGTTCTTCTATAAGTAAGTTCCTAACTATTATGTCAATAAAATGTATAAATATCACTTCGAGATTTCTCTTCATATGGGTATATTTACAAATTAACTGAAAAATTTTTGCTAGCCGGAAACTTTTGACCGGCACTGTATACTTTATATTGAAAAAAAAATCTGCCATGAGTTATTTAAAAAGAACAAATATCAGATTGTACAGTTTTTCTTCAACTATTTATTCATTTTTTCTCTTTGATTTCAAAATGTTTGTTTCAATTCGTAGAAGAAATGAAATTTAAAATTTTACTAATTGAAAAAGTCTCATAATATTATATTTCTTAATTTAAAAAAGGCAGATTTTTTTTCAATACTGAATGTTCTTATAAAAAACTCTTGTTTATCAAAATGTAAGTTTCTCTTATTAAACATTATGTAAAATTGTTTTAAAAAGTAACATTTTAATACCTTTAAACTTTGAAATATAAAAAGTACAGTCAAGTCTCTGTATAACGAAACTCCATACATCGAATTTCTCTATATTACGAATTTTTAGTAGGAACAGTCCCCTTTTCGCATGATTACATTAAAAACAGTCTGTATATACCGAAATATCTATTTCCATATAACGAATTTTTTCATAAATTGGTCTTAATTTATTCAGTTTTAAAAAGCTTTGAAATCATATGGTATCAATTTTCCATCACTTATTTTTAATTTATCGTCAGTGCTGAGTTTTTTTTATATTACTTCTCTTCTTGTTCTTTAAATCCAACGAATTTATCCCACCTCCCACACACCTTTCCACATCCTTCTCAAAACAGTCAATTGGATTGAGAAATTAATAAGAGAAATAATTAAGAAATAAAATGTTAGGTTAATATTTACTTTAAAATATTTCAAATACTTAATTCAAAAGTTTAATTTCTCTATATAACAGAGCTGCCAAGTCTCCGGCGTTTTGCACACCACTTTTATTTTAAAGAAAATCTTACTATTTTAAATCTCCGATATGTTCCAATTACATATAATAACATTTTCTGTATTTATTTACTGGTATCCAAAAAGCCGGAGACTTGGCAGCTCTGATATAATGAATTTTTTACTAGAACAGTGGATTTCGTTATATAGAGACTCGACTGTATTTGGAAAGCCAAATATTCGGTATTTGGCCGAATATTCGATATTTGGCCGAATATTCGGTATTCGACCAAAATCACTATTCGGTGCATCCCTAACCAGGGTTGGAAAAAAATCATGATTTTTTTTAAAAAATCAAAAAAATCAGATTTTTTTTATTTAAATCGGATTTATTTGATTTTTTTAGAATCCTACATTTAATTACTGTGTTTTTATGTTTTTTATAATACATCGAGCAGTTTTTTGTAATAAATAACTAAAAAAGGAATAAATATTTATAATTTATAAAAATTATACAAGAAATAGTTATATAGTTAAGAAAATATTACATTCTAGTTACTGATTGGTGCTAAAAATTAAACATCTAGGCTTTAATCTAAAGCCATTCTATTATTTTGTAATTCAATTGTGGACACTAATTAAAAAATAAATTTAAATATGTTGTAAATGAATAGAAAATGGTAAAATTAAAAATAAATAAATAAATAAATGCAGTAGACTCCCTCAAATCTGCAGCCCTAATATCCGCAACTCTCTAAAAGGCATGGATAATTTACAGATGTAAACAATGAAGTTTTCAGGTTAGGTATAGGGACAAAATTTGACTTTATTTTTATATCAATTCTATATATATTTTAATCTGTAACTTTCATTAATATTACTAAATTCACGCGTTTTCATGAAGGAAGAATAAATTTATTTCTGAAAAAAATTCAAAGTATTGCTAATATCAGTGGTGATCACAATTACATTTATCAAGCTTACTTTATTTACTTCATCTTTGCGGCTTTTAATATTTTAATCATTTTTAATTATCCAAATTTTTATTATTTTAGTTTATTACCTTACATAATTGTTTTAATGTTTTACTATATTACAAGAATTCATTATAATTTCAATTGCATTATTAATTACAATCAAATTACTTTAAAAAAAATTGTAAACAAACCCATGACCAGAAAACGGCAAAATTCTAGAATCCCACAACCTCTGGTGCTAAGCTGTGCAGATTTCAGGGAGTCTACTGTATTCATTTAATGTAAGCTATTTATTAAGGATTAAGGGATAAAAATCACAATTAATTCAATATCTTTTAAGCAAATAGGAAAAAATCGCGGATTTAATTGCTTGAACAAAAATACTAATTTAGAAGCTTTGTCTACTCCTAATTTATTATGAAGACTTGAATAAACTAGTCCAAAAGAAGAAAATTGTCTTTCTACTCCAGCAGATGCTGCTACGGCTATTGTTATTTGGTAAATAAATTCAATTTCAATTTCACTGATTCTCACTTTACCTCCAACTACATAAAAGGACTTCCACCAATCAGTCTGTCATAATATCAGAAACTTTTTTCTCAAGCAATGGTAATTTTTGGAATGGACCATTTTTTAGTTGAAAGTGTATTACAGTGGTGAGAATATTTAGACAATCTTCTTTAATGAATGCCAAACCTTCATTATTTTCCCCTACACTAAGTGAAATTTCATTTTGATTTAAAACAGAGGGACTTAATAAAACTCCAGCAAAATGACAGGCATTAATAGCTTGTTCATATCTTCCTTTAAATTTTGTAATTCTATCATTATCTAATACATTTCTAACTTTTTACCCAAAATTTTCCTTTGATATGTGCATTCATGTGATATTGCAAAAAATTGATTTAAATCAACTGATTTTTTTAAAAAAATCAGTTGATTTAAATCTTGATTTAAATCAGTTGATTTAAATCATGCCAACCCTGTCCCTAACTTCAGGTTTTTATTTATTTTTTTCAGAATCACCTGTAGTGTACAATCCTATTGAATGGTAAGTAACAGAAATCGTAAATAATATTGTTATTAGCTAGAAAAAACACAATTTTGTATGGAGCATTCGTAACTTTGGTACTTGCCAGCAGTTGAAAAAAATAGCCAGTGAGAAAAATTAGTATACTGGCCTGGCCGATGACCATTGGCTAAAAATGTTAATTTTGACCTATATCTTCCACACACACACAAAAAAAAGCACAAGTATCCTATACCTAAATTTAGTTTTGATGCTGTCTATGTAGCGAATTGATTATTATCTTTATTGCATACTGTCTAGCCCATATAACAGTGCCTGTATCTTGATTGAATTAGTGTAATGTTACATTTTAAAAAGAAAATTCTTCAAAAACAAACCTATGATTGATGACCTCACAGACTTTGGTAGTGTATTTCCTTGTGTTCTCTCCAACATTGTTTAGGCCTCAATAGAATTTGCATGGTTTCAAATTTTATAAAAGAAATCTTTCAAAATGAACTTTATTTTTATAGTTATTATATTAATAGTAAATAGAAATTAGCTTTTTATTTTTAACAATTTCAGTTTATGCATTTACCTTCATTTTTTCTTGCTCAATATGATAATTAGTCCCCTTGCCCCCCCCCCCTTTTATTAAAAATATGTGAAAAAGTTGTATATAAACTTACTTTTTTGATATAAAATTTGTTTAATATTTTCATTTTATATTAAGTGCTTTATTTTCAGTAAATGGTGTTGGTAGCGAAAAATAATTGGTTTGTGTAAGTAAGAAATTTATGATGCTAAGCCTGAAATTCTTCAAAATTGGTTAAAACCAATTTTGAAGTAATAAAAATATGATATCGGTAAAATTCATAAAATTATGAATTTTTTATTGTGCTTTTCACTATGATAAATGAGTAATTAAATTAGACACAAAAATCATTAAAGGTCAGGTGGAATGAAATTGTATGGAGCACATAGCACATTATTATATAGAGCATTCTAAAACAGCACATAGTGTGTTCAAGATTATTAGGAAATATTGTTAATTGGCAATACTGTCTTTAAGTTTCATAGCTGCCTTTACAGCCTACCAGCTGTAAAAAGAGCAATTGAAATCTAAGAATATTTGTAGTCGTTTATCTGTTGTGTTGAAAAAGAAAGAAAGAAAAAAAAGAATCCCAATTATCACATGTATGATTCTACTGTATCTTTTTTAAAAGTTAAATTTATTCTTAATTTTCATTTTCCTTCGTCAGTTTATTGTTGGTACAGCCTTACGTGTAAAAATATCTGCCATTTGTTGTAACTGATTTAACAAAGTTGATTCAATCATACTAATTAAAGAACAAATTTCTTAAGGAGAGTGAAATGAAACATGTAACAGTTTCTGAACTTCCTTGCCTTGAATTCGCAATTTTTCTGCACGTGATCGACCAAATTTCGGGATTTTTCCGCACCTAATCAACAAAATTCGCAATTTTCTGATTCGGATCGGCAAAATTCGGGATTTTTATGAAGCCAATCAATCAAATTTGCGATTTCTACAAAGCCTATCGGCGAAATTCGTGATCTTTGCAAAGCCAATCGCGAAATTACTCCGCATGATCGATGAAATTCTCGATTTTATTCGAGTCTGATCGATGTAGTTAGCAATTTTTCCACGTGTGACCAACAAAATTTGCAATATTCCCATCTCTGTCCAAAGAAATTTGCTATTATTCGAAATGCGATTAATAAAACTCGCAATTGTTCGGTCTTCGATCGACGAAATGTGTGCTTTTTTCGCTGTAAATTGACAAAATACACATTTTTCTTCGACCGAGTAGCAATATTCGTGATTTTTGTATTAACATTGACGAAATCTGCATTTTTTTATGTGGCAAGATAAAACTCGCGATTTTTTTTCTTTTGATAAACTGACAAAAACACTATTTTTCCGCAGCTGATCAACGACATTTGCAATATTTCCCCGCGTCATCACTTAATTCGTGATTTTCCCGAGTCTTATCAGCAAAATTTGCTTTTTTTTTTTTTTTTTTTGTCTCTGATCGACAAAGTTTGCGATTCTTTGTGCCTTATTGACGAAATTCGCTTTTTTTTTCATGCGATAAACCAAGAAAATAAGCTATTTTTCCATTCGATGATAATTTGCAATTTTTTCGAGGAACAACAACATTTATGATTTTTTTCTTGCTTGATCAACGAAATGTGTGAGTTTTCGCGTCCATCCGACAAAATCCGCGATTTTTTCGTGCCCAATCGAGAAAATTTGCTACCCCCCCCCCCCCCCCCCCCCGAGTCTCATGAGCAAAATTCGCGATTTTTCCATCTCTGATGAACAAAACTGATGACTTTTCTGATCCTCATCGATAAAATTTGATTTTTTTTGCATTTGATCAATGGAATTCATGATTTTTCCGTGCCGATAAACGAAATTTGTGGTTCTTAAATGACGAAATTTTATATTTTCCCGCAGTAAATTGACAAAATTTAGTATTTTTTTTGTGTGATGTATGTACAAAAATTGCAATTTTTTCCAGTTGTAAATTGACGAAATTCGCTGGCCACATATTAACACATCGCGGGCCACAGGTTGTACATCCCTAGTTTACAGATATTTCATATTAAATTTGAATTAATTTATTTGTAATACACTTATAAATATTTTCTGTTAAAAAATGTACATTTCTATTAAATTTTATCAAATAAATGAGTCTTTATAACTGCTGATGCATCTGTGAAGGCATTATGTCTGAAATTGAAATTATAAATATTCATAAGAATACATTAAATTAGACTGTAAAGTTGTGGTTTGGAATTCGATGTTGCATAACTCTACATATACGGGTCATTCCATGTCAATTCAACCAGACCTTGTAACCCGACCCACAGGGATTTTGATGAAACTTTGTGTACACACTAATTCTATCATGAAATGATTCCATCAGAAATATTTCCTTCCTAGACCTCATAGTTTGTGAGATATGGGGGGTCCAATTCTTGGGGTTTTCTCAAATCGCACATTTCTGAGTCTGTATTTTGAGATTGCAGTTCCATCTTCAAAAAATTGTCTCTCTGGATCTAAAACATGAAACATCTCAAAAATTTCACTGTAAGAATATAAATAGATGCAGATTTTAATAAAAAAAATATTTAAAAAATTTACTTGTAATTTTTAGGATAAAAAAAATTAGCCAAAGTTGACAGTTATGGTTATTTTTCCAAATTTTTGTGACTTCACAAAAAAGGCTGTACACAAAAAGGCAAATTAAATTTCCAATTTCTTTTTGTTTTAAATAAAAGTTTACACTTTGGGCTTTATATGTATGAAATAAAAATGATGTGTTTCGCATGGCTTATGCAAAAATTTTGGGTACTTTCCAATTAGCCGGATGAGTCCTTTATTTTTATATATTACATATGCACACAAAAAAGCAAATGAAATTTCCCATTTCTTTTTGTTTTAAATAAAAGTTTACACTTTGGGCTTTCAATCTATGAAATAAAAATGATGTCTTTCGCATGGCTTATGCAAAAATTTTGGGTACTTTCCAATTAGCCGGATGCGTGTTTTATTTTTACATATGTACATATGTATAGATCTATATAAATACAGATGTATTATACATGTACATATGTATGTATATATACAGTATATTGATATATATATGTATAACACTGGTGCCCGTCTAACCGAAAAGTACCAAATTTTGCCTCGTTTTGAAAATCTGCACCAATTAAGGGGGGGGGGGGGAAATCTGACTAAGTTTAGCTGTGGTACTTAAATAATTACTGGAGTTTCTATGAGTTACTGAATTTAATGTTATTGGATACAAAAACAAACTGGAAATTTCATTTGCCTTTTTGTGTAGAGACTTTTTCATAAACTCACAAAATTTCGTAAAAATATTCATAACTTTCAATTTTGGTTTACTTTTTCGGCCCTATACAAATCTCTATTAATTTCCCTAATTGCTTTTTTTCACTTGCTTTTAATGCCGCTTAAATGGTTCTCCACATTTATATAATTCATACTTCATTAAGAGCGAAATTCTGTGATGCTCACATATATTAATCAAATTGTTTTCACTTAATTTTTGTTTTATAAATGCAATAGTCCTAACTAATAAAAGTTCTTTTTCTGAATCACAGAGATTATCAATGTAGTCTATTTCTCTGTTATTTGTGTAGCTAGTTTTGTGACATTCTAAACCATTTAATATTACAATACTGCAAGCCTGAAGACTAGTAGAAGGTTTAATATCAGGCTCCATATTACAACAATAAAACAAAAAAGTATTTATACATATCACAAACTATAAAATATGTAACAATCAGAACATATTTTTAGTAGCACAGTAAAAGTTAAATCATTCTTCTATGATAAGAAACAACAGAATGACAATAATTTGATTAACTTGATTTCAAAACATCTGCTTTCATACTAATGAACATTACCCTGCCTTTATCAGAAGGTGTTTATACAAGGCAGGTGCAATTAAATCTTTCAGACTATAGAAACAAATTTAAGTTCTGTTAAATATTTGTGTATTTAAACTTGCCAATATAAATATTTAAACTGATTAAAATTAACCAAGGAAAGGAAATACAAGGTTTTGAACATTTTTTAAACACAAATAATTAATATATAAGCATTCGAAAGAAAGAATGGAAATGCGAGGAGAAAAAATTTTCTATTTTATACTGTACAAAAAAAAAAAAAAAAAAAAAAAAAAAAAAATCTGTTTTGAGTTTAATTATTGAAAATAAAAGTAAGAGATTCTTTAGATTATCAAAAAATGCCCATTATTAAATACCGAAATGAAATATATATGGACCATTCACTAAATTTAATGGGGAAACATATTACAGTCAGATTTTTTTTCAATCAGAAAAAAACAAAGCCTAAACTTTACTTTGAGAATTAAAAAAAAAACATGCATCAAATAACATTAAATTCAATAACTCATAGTAATTCCAGTAATTATTTAAGTACCACAGCTAAACTTAGTCAGATTTTTTTTCCTCTTAATTGGTGCAGATTCACAAAACAAGGCAAAATTTGGTACTTTTCGGTTAGACGGGCACCAGTGTTATACATATATATATATCAATATACTGTATATATACATACATATGTACATGTATAATATATCTGCATTTATATAGATCTATACATATGTACATATGTAAAAATAAAACACGCATCCGGCTAATTGGAAAGTACTCAAAATTTTTTCATAAGCCATGCGAAATACATCATTTTTATTTCATAGATAGAAAGCCCAAAATGTAAACTTTTATTTAAAACAAAAAGGAATTGGAAATTTCATTTGCTTTTTTGTGTGCATATGTAATATGTAAAAATAAATTACTTATCCGGCTAATTGGAAAGTACCCAAAATTTTTGCATAAGCCATGCGAAACACATCATTTTTATTTCATAGGTAGAAAGCCCAAAGTGTAAACTTTTATTTAAAACAAAAAGAAATGGTAAATTTCATTTGCTTTTTTGTGTGCATATGTAATATATAAAAAAAAAAGCACTCATCCGGCTAATTGGAAAGTACCCAAAATTTTTGCATAAGCCATGCGAAACACATCATTTTTATTTCATAGATAGAAAGCCCAAAGTGTAAACTTTTATTTAAAACAAAAAGAAATGGGAAATTTAATTTGCCTTTTTGTGTACAGCCTTTTTCGTGAAGTCACAAAAATTTGGAAAAATTAAAATAACTCCCAACTTTGGCTGACTTTTTTTATCCTAAATATTACAAATAATTTTTTTTAATATTTTTTATTAAAATCTGCATCTTTTTATCTTCTTACAGTAATATTTTTAGGATGATTCATGTTTTAGATCGATAGAAACAATTTTTTGAAGATGGAACTGCAATCTCAGAATACAGACTCAGAAATGTGCGATTTGAGAAAAACCTAAGAATTGGACCCCCCATATCTCACAAACTATGAGGTCTGGGAAGGAAAATTTTCTGATGGAATCATTTCATGATAGAATTAATGTGCACACAAAGTTTCATCCAAATCCCTGTGGGTCGGGTTACAAATGGGGGAAAAATTGGTTGAATTGACATGGAATGACCCATACCAAACATTTTAAAGATTATATGAAACAATAACTAAATGTTACACATAAAAATGAAATTTTCCTTACATACTTCTATTTCTTTAGAAATTGACAATAGCTTATGTGTATTTAATAATTGAAATTATCGTGTTGTAATAAAACTTGTTGAATTAAAATTTTGAAAAGCTCATTGTTATTTTAAAGTAGTGATGCACAACCTTTTTGCCAGAAAATCGTTTGCCACCAGAATATTTGAAAAGTGACGTTTGTTTTCTTTCATAGCAAAGTTTCTGTCATTATTATATGGAAAGTTACTCTGCATAAAATTACTGGTATCAGTTTGGCCTGCGGGCCACAGGTTGTGCACCCCTATTTTAAAGAATGTATGCTCATACATTAACTAATGCAAAGTTATTCATAAATCTGTTTTATTCAAAAGAATTGCTGTTTTTATTAAATGACTTTATGTGTGGCTTCAAATAAACATTTATGAGCAATAAAAATAAGACTTGTATATTAATATCCTTTAAAATTAATTAAGTAATAAATTATGATACTAACTATGCAACTATTGTCCTTTTTAATTATATAAAGCAGTAATAAAGAAAAAAACTGTGTGTGTGTGTGGGGGGGGGGGGGTAAAGTCAGTGTAAACTAGAGAAAGCATTTTGTATGGTCTTTTAAAAGTTAGCTGATATATTTATAATTTTGACTGCAAATCAATACGTATTATTTCAATATTAACGTGTTCATTTTTGAGAAATTGGGTTATACTGAATTCTACCTCAATTAAGTCTTTAAAACTAACTAAAAAAACACCAATTTTGTCCAATAAAAGCTGGTTAAAACAAATAAAAGCCACCGGCATGGCTTTTTTGCAATCCTGGTTATAATTGGTTCAAACGGCTATTGCCAAAAGTTTTAATACTTTAACAATTAGACAATTGTTGTTCTATAAAATAATTTGTTACATCTTAAAATGCATTAACTTTACACACTTCAACATACTCAATTATTTCATGAAGTAATTAGGTATTTTATGAAATAACATAATCACTTTAATGGTAACTAATACAATTTTGTAAACATCCTGTATAATACTGTATTTTTTTACAGATGAACCAAGTAAACCTGGCCGACTACAAGCTACTGGTTAAAAGGCTACAAATTACTGATTACAAATGGACAGCTCCAGAATATGATGGAGGCGCTTCTATCACTGGTAGTGTCATCGAGAAGAGAATGGAGGCATAAAGTGTGCGTCTCAAAAGTAAAATCTCAGTTTTAAATTTTTAAACGAATAACTTTATTTATTTGTTTTAATTTTAATGTTCTAACATATACTATAAATTAGCGAAGCACAACCTTTTTGCCAGAAAATCGTTTGACACCAGAATATTTCAAAAGCGACGTTTGTTTTCTTTCATAGCAAAGTTTCTGTCATTATTATAAGGAAAATTATTCTGCATAAAATTACTGGTAAAATTACTTTGGCCTGCGGGCCACAGGTTGTGCACCCCTATTATAAATAATAAGTATTTTTGATTTAAAAAAAAAAAGAATTCTAAAATTGAGAAATATTAAAATGATTTGTCAATTTAACTCTAGTGACCACGTGGGTCATTTGTGAACAGAATAGTTGAGGCAGATATGAACAGTTCATAAGTGTCTCAATAATCATTCTGTGATTCTTTCAGTTCACTTCACGTGAAATAATGTCATATCTAATATTGTCTCCCCCCCTCCTTCCTCTTTCAAAAGTAAAAGAAGTTAAATTTGGGTGTGTGCTTGTAATTGTTTTTTTTTTTTTTTAATCATTATAAAATCCTTTATCATTATTTTAGAATAGAAGGGAAATACAAAGATACTCGAGGGATACAAGTATACCCATACAAGGTATATATATCCTATACAAGGATACTAGAAGGGAAATACAAGGATAAGAATCTTTTGTACTTTGGCAGATTTTTGATAAATATTATCTAAATTCTCCTAAGCAAAATTTAAAGGCTTTATTTTTTTCAAATGTACATCTTAATTTTATTTTATTCCGACAATATTTAATTAGTCATATAATCCTCCCTTTTCCCAATCTACTTATTTTCGTCTTATAATCTTGTGCTTAAATCTATCACTGCAGAACTAGAATTTTGTTTATAGTAAATTTAACACATAGTGTAACTAATGATCATGACAACAAATAAAAAACAGAATGTAAAGCATATCAAATATTTTCCCTTGTGTTCGCAACTACCCTGCTGTTGGGGCACTTGTGAGCAATTCATTGAATTTATAAAGTTATTAAAAAAAAGAAGAGCTAACTATAAAGATGATTTTATAAAAAATTACCTTGTTTAAAAAAAAAGGGGTTCTGTTTACTGTATTCAGTATTTTTAGTTTTCAGAAATTAACCAGTAATAAAAAAAAGCTATGTTTATGTGAACTGTTCACATGTGCTAAAGTCTCTCCTTCATGTATTCAAAGGCAATACACACATTAGGCTAATTTTTTTTTGTTTAATCCAGTTCCTAAGGTGGTCAGTGGGCTGCCGTAGGTATAATGGTTGTTTTCATATGAAGAAATCTGTGTCAGCTTAAACAATGGGTAATTGTAAAAAAAAAAAAAAAAAAAAAAGTAGTAATAGCAGTATTACTACCATAGAACTAAATTTTGACCAATTTGGTCATATAACACTAAATTTGGCAACATAATAAATTGCCATATATAAAACCAACTTAGCTGGTTAATTTGGTGAAATTTTCTATCTTTTAATGCATTTTTGAAAAATGTATATTTTTGTGAATGTTACAATAATGAAAACATGCTTTTTTTACATTTATATTTAATTCATAATAATCTGTTTTTTTTTTTTTTTTTTTTTTTTCGTATGTAGATTTGTAATGTTGCAAATAAGTTTTTACCTACTTCCTAATATGTTAAAATAAAAAATTATGCAGAAAAATGTTTCTAATGACGATATAGCATTTTAATATTGTTACAAATAATTATTAATTTTAAGGCATTTACATTCAGTTAGTTATAATTCGAAATATTAGGTGTTGCATTGAAATCATTGTAGCGACAAGTCATCACAGCATCAATTTGTTCGTGGGAAGTTTTATTTCCAGCCTTCCCCTCCCCTCCCCCCCCCAAAAAAAAATCTCCCCATTAAGCAGGTGGCACAATGCGCAATATTATTAATCTAAATATCTTTTCGTTAACTTTAAAAAATTGACTGTGAATTACAGGTCGGCAAATTAGATACTCTACCGTATAATATTTTTTAGAATATTGTATTGTTTTTAATTTCTCAAAAATTAAAATCAATTACAAATACCACTACAGATCTGCCAACTATTGCAGTTAAATTATATTTTGAATGATTTTTAATGCTCACTACGATAATACAATTTTACTAGCAAAGATGATTTTTTATCATATCTGAAATACTCTAGATTCTAGAAAGAAAAAAAAAAGGGGGGGGGGGGGCACCAGCTGAAATTTTTCGAAGAGGAATCACTAATTTAAAGAAAGAGTACATTTTTTTCAAAAAGGGCTATTAAAAAAAAAGGGGGGGGGGTATGCTTGTTCTTTGTATACCAAAAATATTTGCTATAATATTCAAAGATCAATTGAATTTCCACAGGCTGCCATGTAAATGTTAAAAAAACATTGTGTGCATCAAAGGGGTTTAAAAGAGCTGCCAAGCACATAAAATAAATAAATTGGCTGCTTATGGTGCCATCAAAGAATCTTGGTAAAAAATGCTAATTTCATCATACTTGCAAAATGCAGATTTCAACATGGAATCATGATAGAAAAATGGGAATTATGATTCTGCGGAGAGGGAGGGGTTGATATGAATATCATTAAATAATCGGAAAAATTGTGACTTTAGTTGACATCTTCAGAAAAAGTGTGAATTCAGTCAAGATTTAAGGGGGCGGGGTGCAAATTTAGTTAAGATCCTTGGAGGGAGTGCAAATTTACTCTCGGTTTTGAGAAAATGCATTATTTAGTCGAGATGAAGAAAAAATGCATTATTTAGTCGAGATCTCAATAAAAGATGCAACTTTAGTCACGATCTTGCGAAAACATGCGAATTGGTTGAGATCTCCAAAAAACGTGCAAAATTAGTCGAGATCTGAAAAAAAGAGCGCATTAATTAGTCGAGATCTTGAGAAAAAGTGTTAATTTTGTCGAGATCTCAAGAAAACGTGCAAATTGAGTCCAGATCCTGGAAAAAAAATGTGAATTTAGTCAAAATCTTGAGAAAAAGAGCAAATTTAGTCGAGATATCTTGGAAAGAGCACCAATTTATTCGAGATACCTCAGAAAAAGTGCCAATTTAGTCGATCTTGAAAAGAGTGTGAATCTAGTTGAGAGATCTTGTAAAACATACAAATTTAGTTCAGAGTGCAGTGACAGAACTATCTTCAAGTGTCTGCAACAATAATATTATTAAAAAGTCTGCAAGATGGAATGTATTATATAAATCTATTCTTTGTGCTGCTGTAGTGTTAATTATGGCAACATGTGTGTGTATGTGTAAAATATTTCCATCACGACTTATGAAAAAAAAAGTTTTTCGATAAACTAAAATATTTATTTATGGTACTTTTACTATTTTACTTTTTACAAATTTTCTGCTTAAGCAGAAAATTAGTTACTAAGGGAACATTGGAAAATGCTCTATTTGAAAGAAAAAAATATTATTTTATTATTCTCCAAAATTCTCAATATAACTGTTGATTTATTGCATGATACAAAAGAAGTTGATGTCGATATATTTTTGAAATGGTAGTAAAAAATTGTTCCCTATACAGTACAGAACCATTTATCCGGAATGGTTGAGGTCAGATGCATTCCGAATAACTGGTTTTTCCGGTTAACTGGTTGGGCATTAAAGCAACATCCATTTGATAAGTTTTATGGAATATATGTGGTTGTGGTATTACTTCTAATCTTAAATTAGTTATTAGATTACTTCAATTAAGAATAAGATTAAAGTAAGATTAAAAAATAAAATTTGATAGAATGTAATTTATGGGAATGCTTTAGAAACAAAAATTCTTGTTTCCTCTGCATGAAAATAGAAAACATCTAAAGTATAACTAAATACATTTCCATCTCAAATACTAGATGCACTCATCAAATTATACAATTGTTTCAAGCAATATTTATGTAAAATTAGATGTGTATGACATTTTTTTCTACAAAGGTTCCATCATCATAGATTAGAAATATCATTCCGGATAACTGGTTTTACGGTTAACTGGTTTCCGGATAAATAGATCCATACTGTATATGAATTGAAGCACTTTTTAAATCAGGAACTAGAATTTGAAGTTTTATAATAACCCATGCACTAGTTCTTAAGTTAGAGATATTATGGAAACTGAATAATGCATCATATCAGTGCCACCTGTTAAGAGATATACCCCAAAAACTAACCAGCTTCAGTTTATATCAATGCTCTAACTGAATGTAAAGTTTTGTGAAATGTCATGCATTAGTTCTTGAAACAAAACTACCACTTTTTTTTTTTTTTTTTTTAATTAAAAATTTACGGAGTTGACAGATAGACATTATCTAAAAACTTTTAAATTTCATTCCTTGCCTTCCAATGCGTACAAATCCACCGAAAGTCAGAATACCATATTTTCTTTGAATTATATATTTTCTTGTAAAGATAGAAGAACATAAAAACATATGAAAAAACATGCACTCTCAATGTCTCAAATTGGCTGCATATACACATTGGCTGCAAAACAGACATAAACAATTCAAAAGTGATTAAAACCAACTATAATTGGTTCAAACGGCTATAAGTGGTATATATATAAACGGTTCAAGGTGCTATAAAGCCATTTTACTTTGATATAAAGAACATTAATGTCTATCAGAGATGTTCAGGCCTTTTTGTTTTTGGGCCCAAAGTTTTATATCAGAGCTTAAAAGAATTTTGCCATTTTAAAATTGCTTCAAATGTAATCTACTCATTTAAAAATATTTTACATAGAAATAAAAGGTCAAGTGCAAGTTTTATTCATGTACAAAAGGTTCGGTAAAATAAATTACTAACTGTAACATTACAACAAATGAATTATTTTACTATAATTGAAATTAATTTTGGGTTAAACTGGAATGAATTCTAATTCCTTACTTTTTTGTTACTTGTTTTATTAGGATGCTCATAACAATTATATATTAAAAATAACTGCTGTATTTGCTGTTCATCTGGAATAACTGAGATTGTTACTATACTCAATTTCTGTTTATTGTGTATACTTTTATGTAATATTTATTCTTACCTTCTTTTTAAATAGGACATGCTTGGCTATTAATCTGGAAAAAGACAAAATCGAAAAAACGATTTAGAAGATCCAAAATCAACCTTGGCGATAAATTCTGTGTGAAAAAAAATCTGTGTGAAAAAATGATTTTTTTATTTGTTGTTTCTTAATTTGTTATTTAAATTTGTTACTTCTAAGAATACTGTGTTGAAGTATATTAAATAAATTTGTAAAAATTCATGTTTTCTTTTTATTTATTGAATGATAATTTATAAAACAGAACCATTGTAATAATTTCATCTTCGAACACTCCCAAGTTTAATCAATTTTCACCGAAATCTCGTAAACAATATAGTATGTATTATTTGTATACACAAGATCAAGAACCGTGGGACATGGGTGCAAGACCTTCAATCTCAGGACTGATTTCAGTGTTGAAGAGATTTTTGACTGACTCAAAATTCTACCTTATATATTTAAATAATAGTGGTTCTACCATCAAGAACATTTAATCACTTTCTTTTATTGTAAGAGACCAATTTTTAGGTATAATACAAGACTTAGAAATCTTTTAACCCTTTTGCATTTAGTTATTTCTAATGCTCAGAAAAGATTTCAGTCTCGACTTAGATGGATTTCTTGCACCGATGTGTGTGGGATTATGAATCATTGTTAAATAAAAAATGGACTATTTTTGTTTCATGTAGTATTTAGTAAATATATGATACATAAAAATCGAAATAATAAAGTAGCATTTGTGTATCATAAAAAAGCTGCTCTCTATTATTAAGGGGCTTGGAAGGGAGGAGAGGGAGCAATAGCAGTACAGCTAATAAACTGATATTACTAATCATAATTTTTCTGATCCATTCAGGAATCGATGCAGGTTTTTATTCTTGGGGCTCATTTTATGAAAAAGAAAAGTTATTTTTGTGAAAATAACATTTTGTAATGGAAGTTGACTGTTATTTGAACAAGGAATTTAAAAACTAAATATATATTTTTTTAAAAATTCCTTTGCTAAGTTTTTGAAAATTATGACATGTTTTTGTGTACAAATTAGATTTTAAAACAGTATTTATGAAAATGGCATAAAAGAATTTTGTGAAAGGATCTGTTTTATTAAAATTATTTTGTGAAGAAGCCTATTTTATTAAATAGATTTTTGTGGACCCCAAATTTTGCCTGGATCAACCCCTGTAATTTAATATTAAAGTAACTAGTTTTCTAGTTTTATTTTACATATTAGACTTTTATCTAAACACATGAGGGTTTGTTATCTTACCAGTTTTTAAATGCTCCACCACTCTCACTATTAAAGTGTGTGATGGTAAATTTTGAAAAGCTAAAAATTGTATTTTAACATAAATTATTAATGCAACAACACCAAAAGTGAGAACCTTGTAATTGAATAAAAATACAATTTACTATAGGAAACGAGTGAGAATGCTCTCCTTTAATAAAATTAAACTTTTATTAAAAAAAAAAAAAAAAAAAAAAAAAAAAAAACTACAAACTGCCTGCTAAGAGTACCTGAAATCCTTGGAAAATTAGGTTTCGAATATACAAGTTTTATAATATGCATAAGTTATGAATGTTTTATTCAAATATTGCGAAAACATAAGTACTCCTGTGAAAATTAATTTTTGTTGTTTATTAGTGTTGTGAATTATCTATATTCCTCTTTTAAATCTATTATCGATTTTCAGTTGGTATATACCCCCCCCCCCCCCCGAGTCCAAAAGAGAATGGGGTATTACTGGATAACTGTATGGAAATTTATATTAATTTCACTGAATAATCCTTTTTGTAATTTTAGAGACAATCCTTTTTCTTTAACAAGGTATCCTAATGTATGTGTTTTGTTATTTTATGGGCAATTGCCCCTTTTTTTCATGGCCAGAATTTGTATTATTTTACGGGCAATGCCCCTTTTCTCAGAGATATCTTCGTATTACAGTAGACTCCCTAAAATCCGCAACTCTCTAAAACTCACACATAATTTACGGATGTAAACAATGAAACATTTAGTTCAGATATAGGTGCAAAATTTGACTTTTTTATTTTTATATCAATTCCATATGTATTTTAATTTGTAATTTTCATTAACGTTACTCAATTCATGTGTTTTCATGAAGAAAGAATAAATTTAATTTTGAAAAAAATAAGATATTGCTGATATCACTGGTAATCACAATTTTTTTACCAAAGATATTTATGCATTAACCAAACTTTTTTGGTTATTAAGTCTGGTTAGACCTGAAATAAAACTTTCTTATATTATGATTTTAATGTGAATTAGCAATGTATCTTTATAAACCAAATATCATAGGAAAAATGCATCTTATCTTTTTATTTTATTGCTTATTAACTTGACCTTTGCTTTTAATATTTTAATCATGTTAAAAATTAGCTAAATTTTTTTATTTTTGTTTATTACTTATTTTAATATTTTATTATATTACAAGTATTCATTATAGTTTCAATTTCACTGTTAATTACATTTAAATTATTATTTAAAAAATGTAAACAAAGCAATGACCAGAAATGTGCAAAATTCTAAAATCCGCAAAACCCCTGGTCCCAAGCTGTGCGGATTTAAGGGAGTCTACTATATTTTTACGGTTAATGCACCTTTTTTTACAGGCATCTTGCCATTATAGTTTTACGGCCAATGCCCCTTTTTTGACGGGCATCCTGGCATTATAGTTTTGCGGGCAATGCCCTTTTTTTCACGGGCAACTTGGCATTGTATTTTTACGGACAATACTACTTTTTTTACGGGCTAGTTATGCATTTGCTAAAATGTAAAATTACGGGTGATTGTTGGATTTACGGTCAAAATATTTTTTTACGGATACTGTCCGGAATCTCTGCTGCCGGCTTTTGTCCGTAATTTTACGTAGATTTTTTTTACAGTGTAAATAGTAGAATTATGCAGGCTAGGAAAACGATTTTGATCTTTGTGTTTTATTTTTTTCTTAATTATTCAATTTTTATGTGTTCAAAATGCTAAGACAATAATTATAATTGATAAAGATTTTTTTACTAGTTACTGTCAGCTTAAAATTTTAACTAGTTTAATATTCTCATAGATTTTTCTTATCTGGAAGCTTTCTTCTTCTTTTTCTTTCCCCTCTCTCTCTCTATGGATCTTGCAACAACATGCCTTCGATTAAAAAATCTATTCTTGTTCTATTATTAACGCAACTGACATCTTTGAGTTTAAGACTTCTCTTGATAGTTCCTATTGTTTGTTGGATTTAAATGATGTATGCATGGACACAGCTGTTTCTTGCCATCACTGTGAGATTCAAACAAACATTTAACAGCACCAATTTGTTCAAAACAGAATGTGATTGAAGCGTCTTAATGTATTGGATTGTTTGGAGAGTCCTTTCCGTTTGAAAAAAAAAATTCGTACCGGAAAATTCTTTCATTTTATTATTAGTTATTGTTTCCGATATCTAATACTTAGATATTAATGGACAAAATTTTCCGGTACCAATTGATCTTCTCAAATGGAAAGGACTTTCCGAACAACCCAATAGTAATACAGTCTTGATATAGGTTAGAAGGATACAGTTTTGCATACAAAACCATTACACCATCGGTGACCTATTCTTTATCAAAAAGGTTCTAAACACGAAGGTGGATTGCACTAACAACCTTTGTTTGTGTTCTTGCTTTTTTTTTAAATATTTAACTCGTTAGAAATACTCTTTTGATACTCTTCCAATCTGATGGATAGAAATTCTTTACATTTAAATCCCGTTTCTTTTTCTCTGCATACCACTATCTCTTTATAGAAACTAATGAGTTGCTAATGTTATGTCTGTGAGGTTTTTCTTACACATCCGAATCACTTTCTTCCTTGGTGCTGTATTTTTTTCGCTAACTGTTCTTTGTATCCACCAGGATAACACCCATCTTTGATAAGAATCAAAACTTTCAAAAAATTATTCGTTAACAATTCTACATGAATTCTATATTAGCTAGTACAATGAGACTAGCTTTCTGAATTTTTTCAGTGTTTTAGGAGATATAGGCACTAGGCAAGTCAGGCTTTTTTGTTCATCATATTTCATCTATAATCGAAGAAACACACGAGCAGAAACATGCTCAAGTTTGATAATTTAGGTTGATAATTCATAAT
Source organism: Maratus speculifer (assembly GCA_964019185.1). Classification (NCBI taxonomy): domain Eukaryota; kingdom Metazoa; phylum Arthropoda; class Arachnida; order Araneae; family Salticidae; genus Maratus; species Maratus speculifer. The sequence continues at coordinate 195,511,311 of OZ025296.1, read as the reverse complement.
GTTTTTGCATGAGACGATTAAATGTTTCACGAACCGTATTTCAAAACAAGGTAGAACGAACTGGGAACGAAAGGTAGTTTATTTTCTGCTCCTGCTATTTTTTCAAGTTCGTCAAATCGTGAAGCAGAAACTCAATAAAATGCTGTTTTTTGATTTCTAGTGCTGAATTTTGATAACTGATTCCAAATGAGACATAGCTAAGTCCGATTTGTGAGCAACGCACCACACACTCAAAACAGGTCTCTAAGTACTCTTTCAAATTAATCTAAAGGCCACTGTTCTTACCTGTGTTTGTACTTCAACCATTTGTAGTAAAGCCTGCCAACGTTTTGCCTGCCACTGAGTTTTGAGTCATTCCCAGTGATCAAGTTGTCAAATACAGTCTTGGCAGAATCCATGAGGTTTTCTACTCCCATAGAATTCCCATAGAAAAACAATTTTTTTTTTTTTTTTTTTTTTTTTTTTTTTTTTTTTGTTCTTCTGCAAATGAAATCATGCTGTAACAAACTTGTTGTAAATCCTATAATACTCAATAGAACCATCTAATTGGTTAGCAAAACAATCAACATTTTGTGACCGTGCTATTGTGTTTTCTTTTGCTTTTTAGGTGCGTTCGTAATTATGTAAATACGTAGCACCTATTGTTGTCGCTCAGTCCGTCCGTCTGTCTGTCTGTCTGTCTGTCCGTCCGCATATAACAACGCAAAAACTACCCAACCGAATCTTTTGAAATGTAAAATATATAATGATAACATAATTTTGTCGAGTCATTTCAAATTTTATGAAAATCGGATGGATGGATCAATTACAGGGAAAATCAAAAGGATTCCGTTACATTACGGTCAATGGGGAAAAAAGTTTCAAATGCATTTTAATAGTTTGAAATTTAAAACATATAATTATTGCGTAATTTTGTCGAGTCATTTCGAATGTTATGAAAATCGGATGCATAGATCAATTACAGGGACACTCAAACGAATTCCGTTACATTACGGTCAATGGGGAAAAAAGTTTCAAATGCATTTTAATAGTTTGAAATTTAAAACATATAATTATTGCGTAATTTTGTCGAGTCATTTCAAATGTTATGAAAGTCGGATGCATAGATCATTTACAGGGACAATCAAAAGTACTCCATTACATTACGGTCAATGGGAAAAAAATTTCAAATGCATTTTAATGATGTTGCACTCATTCGAACATAATAGAATTGGCATGAATATATGAAATATATACTAAAATATGCATTCTGTACTATCTGTGATGCAAAGAATTTTTATTATTAAATTACAGAGCCACAGAAAAGTATTCCATTACATAATGCTATACGGGGAATCATTGTTTGGGGCGTGTTTTAATTATATTCAACTATTTTACATCTTATGAATAAGATATACGTTGATGAGGTGTAATAAAAATTACTTCCTGCATATTTACAGAAACACAAAGATTTCGACTACTATACTGTATCCGAAGTACGCTGTACTATATCAGCAAGATCTGAATATTTTTAAAACTTCGTTATAGTACGAACGCACCTCATTTGCTACGTTCACGTGCAATTTCCAACTTGTTGTATTTTCTATTACTTCTATGTAGATTATTGCCATTGTTATCATATCCCAAATCACAGAGTCACTTATGTTATTCACTTGTTAAATATTTTTTTTTTAAATGTCGGCACCATCATCTGTCACTGGGCGACAATATTTGGGTACTGGGCGACACTAGTGTCGCCTACTTTATATGTTATTTTATGCCCTGGAGTCTTCAATACTATTAAAATCTGGCCGTACTTGTCTGTAACATCGTCTCTTCAACAATAGCCGGTGTACAGGGGACAAAACTATGCTTAATTTTCAGAAATTTGCAAGCATAAATATTGACATCCGTACTTGTCTGTAACATCGTCTCTTCAACAATAGCCGGTGTACAGGAGACAAAACTGTGATTAATTTTCAGAAATTTGCAAGCATAAATATTGACGTCCATACTTGTCTGTAACATCGTCTCTTCAACAATAGCCGGTGTACAGGAGACAAAACTAGGATTAATTTTCAGAAATTTGCAAGCATAAATATTGACGTCCGTACTTGTCTGTAACATCGTCTCTTCAACAATAGCTGGTGTACAGGAGACAAAACTATAATTAATTTTCAGAAATTTGCAAGCATAAATATTGTATCTAATTTGAAACCGAATGTTTTTTTATTTTTATTATACAGGTATTACATCTTGAATTGTAAACGATTGCTCCCTCATGACGATTTTTTCAGACTATCGTAAATCTAAATCAGCTGTCGTCAGCTTAAAACACTATTTTTGGGATTATTTTTTGGGAGTTCCTTTCCTTAATAGAAATAAGAAACATGATATTCGATATGTTACTGTTTGAACAGAAATTTCTTTACGTTTAATAAATTTTAAAATAAAAATGATTTCATGGAAATGTCAGAAAACTGCGAGTTTATGTCTGAGAACAGATTCAATGCGATGATATCTAAACTTACTAAATTACCTTTAGCTTTCATCCTTCAAAAAATATTCTTGATATCTTTCCATATTTTGTACCGAGTTAAATTTTTAAAAATTATTTACTTTCTAATTAAAAATGAAAAATTTTGCAAAAAAGTCAAAACCATGATTGTTTATATATAAAATAATAGACAATAATTTTTAAGACTATTCTTAAATCAAAAAGGTAACTTTGTGACATAATTTTTAATTAATTTTTGTCCCGAAATTCACTCATCTTTCTCTCCCTCCCTCTCTCTTTTTTTTTTTTTTTTTTTTTTTAACGCAATAGATTTTTCTAGAAAACGGTGTCAAACTGGGCGTTTTGAACCGAATTTATGCGCGAAAGAAGAATAATTACTCAAACTGGAGTGAAAAAACGTGTTTGTCACAAGACGTGTTTGTCAAACTTGCTTATAACTCAACAAATAATTTACTGATGAAAAAATGGAAAACACAATTCGATTCCAAAACGCTTTTATATCTTCGCATTGAAAATATTAATTTGTAAATGTATCTCAAAACTTTTTTCGCTTGTTGAGCAGAGCAGCTGAAAACAGCATTAAGGGTGTATTTCGATTCAAACTGCTTACTTTCCGATTTATTTTTAAATTTATTTTTGCTCTCACAGAGTTTCCCCCAGAGGGTTTCAGGGGGGCGCTCCGCCCCTCCTGCCCTTTAGTTTAAAAACTAACGCCCCTCTTGCCTCGTCATCCAAAAACTACCGCCCCTCTTGTTGTTCATTCAAAACAAAAGTATCTCAAAACTTTTTTCGCTTGTTGAGCAGAGCAGCTGAAAACAGCATTAAGGGTGTATTTCGATTCAAACTGCTTACTTTCCGATTTATTTTTAAATTTATTTTTGCTCTCACAGAGTTTCCCCCAGAGGGTTTCAGGGGGGCGCTCCGCCCCTCCTGCCCTTTAGTTTAAAAACTAACGCCCCTCTTGCCTCGTCATCCAAAAACTACCGCCCCTCTTGTTCATTCAAAACAAAAGGCATTTTTCTTGCCCCACATTTCAAAAAATGCAGCCCTCCAGCAATGATCCGAACGCGCTATAGCGGGTAAATTATGCAAAAAATTGGCGACGGAACGCAAAAAACAACCTCATACGCGTCCTGTGGGACGAGAAATTTCGTCACAAAAATCGCTAAAAAAACACCAAGTTTCGTTATAAATCGCGAAATAACGACTAATTTCCGGCAAATTTCGCAAAAAATGGCTAATTTCATTTCAAAATTTCACAAAACGGCAGATTTCCTCAAAAGATCGTGCAAAAACGACAAATTTCTTCCAAAAGTCGCGATAAAACAGAAAGTTTTGTAAAATGAATCTCAAAACGGCAAATTTCATCCAAAAATCGCAATAAAACGGAAAATTCTGTGAAAAATTCCGTTTTCGCAATATTTTCACGAGATTTGTTTTTGATTTTCGTTTTTTCGCGATTTTATAGCAAAATATGTAGTTTTCTATGATCTTTTAACAAAAACTGCTGTTTTTGCGATCTTTCAATAAAATTTGACATTTTTCGCGATTTTTTTAGCAAAATATGCCGTTATTTGCGATCTTTTAACAAAATCTGCTATTTTTTGGGATCTTTTAACAAAATCTTCCATTTTTCGTGATCTTTTAGCAATATTTGCCGGGTTTTTTTTCGCGATCTTTTAACAAAATGTACTTTTTTTTTTTTTTTTTTTTTTTTTTTTTTGCAATTTTTTTTGATGAAATTTCTGTTTTTTCACGACTTTTTGAACCGCTAGATTCTAGATTCAATTCTATAAAAATGCCCTTAAAAATGAAAACTGCCCTAAAAAATGTAAAAAGTGCCCTGAAAAATGTTAAAAGTGCCCTTTTCAGAACAGTAGCGCCCTGCCCTTTTTTAAACCTGGGGGAAACTCTGGCTCTCATATGCATCAAACTTTCAAAATTTCTTACTTGGAAAGTACACAAGGTGCCGTGATTGTCGATTCTTTGATAAATGCAGAAAATATTGCAAAAAAAAGCAATCAAAAACGGCATTTCGAACCGATTTTTCCCCCTAGCGGGAGATCTGGGAACGCAAAAAAGGATCATGCTGAGAAGGTAATTGTTTATAACTCAAATTCTAATGAATTGAGCGTAAAAAGACATCACACGGCACCTCATACGTTCAAAGATAGAGATAGAGATAGAGAGATAGAGATAGAGATAGAGATAGAGATAGAGAGAGAGAGAGAGAGAGAGAGAGAGAGAGAGAGAGAGAGAGAGAGAGAGAGTGAGAGAGAGAGAGAGATTTTGAAATTTTTGATGCATTGTTTGTTTGTTTTTTTTAACTAAGAAAATTTCAACTTCATTTATATAAAACTCGCAGGCAAGCCTGCCGTTGCCCTATTCAAGTATACCCCCCCCCCCCCGGAAAAAAAAGGGAAAAAAAAAGTCGAGCTTTCTTATAAGAGGAATTCGGTCCGAAATAGACCTGGCCTCACAGGGGTTCGGACTAGAAACGTGATGAGTTGGGGAGGGGGCCACTTTATTGAACCTAGCAGCCTCAAATAAAATCTCTGGCAAATATATGGCAAAAAGAGTAAAAATAATACTTGCCAATACTTCATCAGAAATTTCTCTTTTTTATTATTGTATTAATTAAAATCATTGATATTTTTTATACTCCATGAGTTGGTATAAAATACAGCATTATATAGCTAAGATTTCAAATAGACATGGGTTCATTATAAAAAAGTTCAACATTTTCAGCGAAATGGAGACTTAAAATAAAAAAAATCACAAATAAAAAAAAGCGGTACGAATTCCGAATAAATTTTAATGAAAAGAGGACAAAATTTACGACAATAGACTAAAATATTAAATACTGATTGTTTCTGTTTTTATGATGGACTTAATAAAATCGATTGATAAAATTTAAAAATCGGGATAATACAAGTAAATAATCCATCATAAGATCACAAAAAATTAAAAATCTTAATTTTAGTCTTAGGTGAATTGGTGTCTTTGTCTATCCTAAACTAAATTAGGGTAGGATAGGGTAAATAGGGAAATTAGGGTAGGTCCTAAACTAAATGTCTATCCTAAACTAAACTAAACACAATTCTAAGTGTAATAGATTTTCCTAGTAATCGCCAATAAACAGACACACAGAGGGACAAAAACTTTCTTCTGTTAACATAGACTTGCGATTACAGATTAGATTCCTTTTTAAAAAATTTCAATATTTCCTCTAACAAAAATTTTAATAAAGTACAGAAAGTAATTTATCCTCATTTTTTACCCGAAAGATTTATACTACTATCTAACTTAAACAGGCAAGAAAGTAGGTTGCAATAAAATTTTATATTACGAAAGAATCTGGAGAGTTCCAAAAGCTCTAAAATGACTCTGCAACAAATTGATTTTCCTTTTACGATTTAGTAGACTGCTTTTATTAGAGGTAACAGATTTGTAATAGAAAGGAAAAAGAGAAAAAAAAAATCTTCATGGAATTTAATGGGTTTTAAAAGAGAAAAGGAAAACTAGAAATAGAATTTACACTTCAAAAAAGTTTAGGAAAATTAATAAATATGACAGGGTTTTTTTTTATGCTTTTCATGTTAAAGCACTATAATAAACATTATTCAAGCTTCTAACCGAGACGTTATCATTTTTTAAAATGGCTTGGCAAAACATACAGCATGATTTTATATATTTTAAGATAAACCAGCTGAAAGACAACCAACCCAAAATCTTGCTTTCGCAGTTTTTTTTTCCCATGGAGAGGAAAAAGAAATTTAATTTTAGCTAACATTTAAAAAATACTTATAAAATTCAACTTTAATTTCGGAGAGAGAGTAAGAAAAAATCTCTGAAAATGACGTCATTCTGACTCCATCATGTGAGGCATTCAGAAATCAATCTGATGAACTCCATTAAAAAACGCTAATTTTACGCATTTATAAAAAAAAACTGTTTCCACATTTTGATTATACTCATTGTTTTGTCTTTTAATCAAGGACACTTCATAAGCACTGTATATATAGAATCATTCTATACAGAAAATTTTCAACCCAATCATGTCATCATCTGAATTTCTAAAGAAATGGGAGTTAATTAGATTGACTTCTGAACGCCTCATGTAAAAGATACACTTATGTTTTATAAATCGAAATCCATGCTATATATACTAAAAATATTTTCATCGCGCAAGCAGTTCAGTTTATAAGTTTCAAGAACAATTAAAAAATGCTCGTTAAAAAACGGGGATTGAAACGGAAAATTTTCTGGAATATACAGAAAATTAAATTTTCCGTTAAAAAATGGAGATTGTCTTGCCGTCTCAATTGCCAGTGCAATCTCCATAAAATTGTCTTAATTTTTCTTTTTTTTTCCCGGTGTAGCAAAAAAAGTGATGAAGCAGCCAACTATGATATTACTCATAACTGATAAATTTTAGCAAATTAATTTTGCGACAGAGAAGCACTTTTCAGTGCCGTGTAAATAGAAATTTCATTAACCCTTTGTATCTCAGTGTTTGAGTACATGGAACACCCAGCTTGATTCCGAAATACCACAATAACACGAGAATTCTGGCATAAATATTTTCCGTTTATTACGTAAAAACAGCTTTTCCTTATTTTGAAATAAATTTGTACGCAAATTCCGGTGTCATTCGGTCATTTCAACATTTTCACAATGAAAGTGCCCTGCACCTTAAAAAAAATTAAAGTTTTATAACTAAAAATATCAATTATTTGTTTTTTAAAACAAACGAACATCGAAATCAGATTTTCTCTCATTCGCTTAATTCAGATACTACATTACTATCTACACTAACTCATAACATAATGTATTGAATGCGAGCCGTTGAAGTTTTATCTAATCCCAAGTCAAAACATTTCTATTTTCAACAGAAAGTGCTTATCGGTTATCCACCGCTTCATTCGTTCGATATAATCAAATGGCAGGATAGCTATATTTCCCAGTTTTAAAGAGAAATGAGCCAGGGATCATTTAAAACAGCTGGGCACTCAGCAAATGGGTTTAATCGCTTAATGAAGGGCGAAACGCAAAATTACTTAAAAGATTTGCGATACTGCGAGATAACCATTCCATTTCCTTTCCTTCGAATCTTAAAAGATAATTAACTGCGTTAATAATGGTATAGAGAATACACCTGAATTCATTTTTTTAGTAACTTGAAGGCGATACCCAATGAAAAAAAAAAATAAATAAATAAAAGTTTTGGAACTAGATTTAAGGCAAAAAGAAACAGATAAATGATATGCTTAAGAATGATTTCTAATGTGCTTGATGTTAAAATCACCAATCTAATGTAATGAGTTGCTTACATATTAAAGAAAGTATCAGCATATACGCATAATGTGTATTTCATGATAATATACTCTAGCATTCGACTCACAGAATTCAATTACCTGAAATTGAACAATTTCCGCTCCGTGAATTATTACATTAAATCTTACTCTTATTCAATTAAACCGAAAAACAGTATGCATTTAATTATTTTGTATGTCGATTACTTCCGTAATTTCAGATTGTTTCAGAAAATTTTAGGACTTTTAATGATAAGTAGTGCGTCGTACTTTTTCTTCGTTGAAATCATCGTCTCACTTTGTAATAATGTGTCACATGACTTTATGCTAAGAGTTCCTGCGTTAAACCTGTTACTCTTTAATGACATCTCTAAATCTAAATCATCTTGCACTATTCTTATCTTAACCAAACTTTAACTGATGTGACAAAAATTGTCACATAACTATTGTGAAGCGGTTTGGAAAGACCCCTCCATCGAAAGATGAATAAAAAGCACAATTAACTCATATTTAAAATTAAAATTAAAAAAATTGAAAAATGAAACATTGCTGGGAGACGAGTCATGCTTTTGACTTCAATTCGGTCAAGATACTATCTAAACCTACTTCTATACAAGAACTTAACTTCCTGGAACCTTTCCATATCCATAAAAATCTTGCTAATCTCGTTAATTGTGATTTTGCTATTCCACCATTATCAGACTGTTGGAAATATTACATTAAAACTAATTTTTCTTAATCTTTTAATGCAATTCTCGCAATATCTTTTCCATTTCCCACCCAATTTTTCTATTAGCTGTTCCCTGTTTTCCTATTGGCTGTTGCCTAGGATCCTCTGTTTTCCCATTGGTCAAGAAACTTGTCGCTTGAATCCCCATCCTCCCGGTATATATATGAGCAAATTTCCACTATCTTTAGCACTGAGGAAGGTATGCTATATGCTACCGAAACCGGTATGCTTGGAATACGAATTTTCTGGTGTTCTAACGTTGAAAATAATTTTAACTTTATCATATTGCACCAGCCAACAACCTATTACTTATTACTTAACTCATATTTTTTATTATTTTTTTTTAAATAAACATTTTGTACAGAACTGTAATTACTAAAATTCATCTGTTTAAAAGTTTCTGATGATAGTACTAACAAGGAAAGTCTCCATACTGGGCAAACTCAGATCTTTTTTTTTTTTTTTTTTTTGGAAAGAAAAAATACTAATTAAACTATTCATGTGTGTAATAAAGGATCAGTGAAAATTAGCGGCGGAATTACAGTAGAAAACACGAAAAAAAAACTTTTGAATATTTAGCGTGAAAAGACTCGGTAAAATTATTTTCATAAATTTAAGCGTATTCAAAAATAAAAGCCGGATGTTTCCATAGCAACGAAATCGAATTGACAATGCTCAACTGGACTTTAAACTTGAAACAATTTTGGTTAATTTTAATTTTAATTTCGTTTTAAATCTCAAATTTTGATGGTTAAATTTGAATAAGTATCAATATAACAAAATTATTTTTAAAACAAACTAAGACTGATAAAACCAAAGATATTTAATTTATCTGCACCCGTTGAACATGAAACCTTTTTCCTTTAAAATGCATTTGACATTAAAAAACATTTTTTTAAGTTGCTTTTCATTGCCAACTGATGACAAATCGCCAAATAACGAAACTTTCATTATTTTTTTACGAACAGGGTACGGAAGTTCCGCCGAATTTTTTTTTTTTTTTTTTTTTTTTTTTTTTTTTTTATAAACCTATATATCCTCATGAGAAGAACATACTGTAATTTTTTTAGATTTTTCGGAGTATGGAGACCTTTCTTGTAAGTTCCAAACGAAACAAAATTTTGATAGTGTTTGTAGTTAAGTTGAAAATTACAATATCAATGTGAAATATAAAAACAGTAAGTCTTGATTACGTCTATTAATGACTAATCATAATAATAATATATATTCGACAATAAAAAAGTAAGAACTTACATTATAAATAATTCTTTCGCTTATAAGACGTCACTTTGATAATAAAACATTTAAATTTATTAAAACAAAAAAAAAAATTATAAAGCATTAAAATAAATGTTTTATTATTTATTATTAAAGTAACGTCTTATAAGCGAAAGAATTATTTATAATGTAAGTTCTCACTTTTTTTGTTGTAGAATATACATTATTATTATTATTATTACAGTCGTCCCCGCATAAACGAATATCGACGGTTCCAGAAAAAATATTCGATTAAGCGGGGTATTTGATTAAACGGGGAGGCATATAAATGTAATATTTAAGGTGCAATAAAATGACATAATTATTAAATATAGTATATTTAGTTACCAGAGTAAGAAAATCGTAAAAAACTTTAATATAATAATACAAACTGAAATAAAAACAAAATGACATGTAAATACGCAATAGTTCAATGACAGTAAACACATGCATTTTGTTTACATTGCATTTAATGCAGATCATGTGGATTGGATCCAAATTTTGTTATTAAAATTTAACTTACGTAATTTATACAGGTTTAAAAAAAATAGATGAAAACGGTTTATGTGAAATTTTAGAGTAAAAAATGAACGAGATTTTTTTCGAATGGTATCATAATTACCATCTTGAACCTCTAAATGACAACACATTATTATTGAAGGGTTACTTCGAGGATTTGCTCGTTAATGCTAATGCTATAAATTTATAAAGGTATCTCTTTTTCATTTCAATATTTTTAAATGATATTTTTTGCAATGGATAGCTGACATCGATCTGTACAAAAGGCGTCGTCGTTTTTAACTTTTTCCAATTTTATCGCGGATATTTTTAATGAGGTTGATTTCTGTTTCGGGACCGGTTTTGAAAATGAGAGTGTCTCCATTAAAAATAATTGTAAAAAAAAAAATCGAAAAAGTGAAAAAGAAGTCTTTTGGCAAACAAAAATAAACAAAATACAAAATTGATCGAAATTCCTGTCCAATTTATGTCACCATTTTTGAAATTAATTCGAAAAAAAAAGACAACGAAGGGAACTCCCTTAACCAGTACTTATACACCTGCCAGGCGAAATCCATGCTGGGAGTTCTGGAAATTTGTTTTCTGTGTAACAACCGAAAATGACAAAAAGTGTGGAGGAAATTCCAATTGAAATATGTTTTTCACGCCCATTTTTCAAATTGTCTCACTCATTTGTTATTCGATTAAGCGAGGACATTTCGTGAAAAGTATTCGGTTAAGCGGGGGAAAATAACATTAGCCCAATGGGATTAAATTCTGTTCCGGAGGATTTTATTCGAATAAGCGGGGTATTCGATTATCCGTTACCCGATTAAGTGGGGAGGACTGTATATGAAAATTACAAGTTAAACTACAAAATTTAAAAAATAGCTGTCTGTGAGACAGGTAACATCAGTTAAAGGTTAACAGGAATGATAGGAAGAGACAGTTAAATGTGAATGCCATGCCGATTAATAAAACGGGAAGCAATTTAACAACAATCGTAACTCTTTAAAATTCTTTGCGCCGTAAATCTATCTAAAATAACTGAAATGTGGATTTCGTAATAATGACATTAATAAATAATTTGAGTGCTTAATTATTCTCACAAATATTTTATGAATTATCAGCAATCTTAACAGTTCGAATTATGTAAAACTAACTACTAAAACCCATTCCATAATTTTTTAATTGCAACATCCCTTAAAATGACATTAAAAAAAAATCCTACAAATGGTATATAAAGAGAAAATCAAAATGCACTTTAAAAAATATATATATTTCAGTTACATTTTTATCTAAATACTATAGATAGTCTCAAAATCAATCATGATATTAAAACGGCTCCATTGAGAATATAAATCGAATTTTACGGCATTATGACCTTTAAACTATCTTGACCGCTCGATCTCAGACGAGAAAACAATTTCTTTTCAAGCATTATATTTATATTTTTTGAGGAAACGATTCAAAAATCGTTAAGCACACCTGTGTCTCAAGTGCGAACAAATGCCAAAGCCGACGGGAATAGAAGATTAAATCACGAAAATAAAAGATTTTGTCTGCTTAGGTACGATGAAAGGCAAGTTAATAGCAACTAAAAAGAATGTTTCCTAATTATCGATATCTCATTTTATTTAAAGATAAATCAGACATTATTAATAAAAACTATGAAGATCTATTTTATCCTTACGTAGAGATGGGAATAGTCGGGAAACAAAAAGGAAATTTTGGTGGGAAAACAAACACAATTTGCTTTTTACATTAAAAAAAAAGGTAGTACAAAATATTTGTATGTTTTATAAAACGAACATTCTTAAAACGAAAGAATAGATTTAGCTTCTCAAGAAAGAGCTGTAATTTACTGAATCGAGAATGAGTTGTTTTTTAAATGGTTTACTCATCGTGATTTAAATTATTCAACTTGATTTAAACTGCTTAAAAACAACTCGTTTATTCGAGTTGTTTTAATTCTTTACAAGAAGCTGACTTTCAAATCGCGAGATGGATTTCGGATCAACTTGAGTTATTTTATGGCTGATGTTTTAAGATAAAACGTTTAAAGTAATTTGTTTTTATTGAAAATTTTGATCACAAGTGTAGGCTTGTCCTGCTATTCCGCATCATAAACTGTTGTGTAATTTAATTGAACTAAACAAAAGAAAAGATTTATTTTTAATGAAGCTACATAGTTATTTAATTAGACTGTTTATCTTTCAATGGCTGTTCTAATTAAATCAATGTCCCACATAATTACCGATTCTACATTCAAACATAAAGCTCAGAAAAGATTTTCTTTTCTAATTCGCAGCCACCGAAAAATTCTTTATCTACAGTCGGGATGCATCGTATATTCGGTATTTATTCGGTAATCGGCCTATTTGGCCATGTTACCGAATATTCGGTTAGGCCGAATATCAAACTATTCATTTACGCCGAATATTCGGCGAGAATATAAAACTATTCGGTTGGTCGAATACTTTGATAAAACCTTTTAAAACACATTATTAAAAACTTTTCCCAATTTCTACTTTTAACTGTCAGTTTATCGATTATATTTAAAAAATTTATAAAGAAAATCCTATTTAAATAAAATAGAAAGTTTTTTCATTATGTATTTGTTGTTTGTACAGTATAACTTAAGAAAATTAACCATGAGAATGATTAAAATGGTGATTTATTAGGATTCTCCTTGAGAATAAATAGTTTGCAAATGCAAGTTCCTAAATTTTGTTTAGTAAATAATCTGTTTCTTGCTTTTCCCAAATAAAAATCCTTAAACAAGAAAGAAAAACTTTTGAGAATAATAATAGCTATCAAGGCAATTTTTGTTTATGAAACCATAATCAATTTATTGAGTCTTATAAATGCATTGTATTTCATCTCACTCTAGGTCAAACATATGTTTTCGTTGGTTGCATTAACAATAAATAAGATACCATAACTATATTTTCAACTCGCATGCTTTGATTTCAGTAAAATATGATATGATGGGAAGATTGGCCATCATTCATAAAAAAAAAGAACTATGAGCTGGATATTCTTTTATTCAGAATTAAGTTGAAAGTATTTGTACTTAATATTGAAAAAAAATCTGCCTTGAGTTACTGAAAAAGGACAATTAAAAGACTGTAAAGTTTTTCTTCGGCCATTTTTTTCATTATTTCCTTTGATTTTAAAATGTTTGTTTTAATTCGTAGAAGAAACCATAAAATTTAAAATTATATTAATTCAAAAAGTATCATAATTGTGCTTTTTAAATAACTCAAGGCAGATTTTTTTCAATACTAAATGTTCTTATAAAAAACTCTTGTTTATCAAAATGTAAGTTTCTTTTATTAAAAATTATGTAAAATTGTTTTAAAAAGTAACATTTTAATACCTTGAAACATTGAAATATAAAAAGTATTTAGAAAGCCGAATATCCGGTATTCGGCCGAATAGTTACTAATCGGCTGGCCGAATATTCGGTATTCGGCCCAACAATTACTATTCGGTTTGCCGAATATTCGGTATTCGGCCAAACAATTACTATTCGGCAAGCTGAATATTCGGTATTCGGTTCACCTGTCAGCCGAATGTTCGGCATTCGGTATTCGGCCAAAATCGCTATTCGGTGCATCCCTAGTCTACAGTCAATAACTGATGAAAAAAAATATTTACACTTGTTTTGAGTAAAACAAAAGTTTTTATTATACACAATATTTTCAAAATAAACATGAAATATATCAAAGCAGGGCTTGAATTTCAGGGTGGGGTGGCGGGATTCGCGCCCAAAATTTTGAAATCCCGCCCAAAAGAATAACGTGGACGGGAGGCTCCCGCCAAAAAAATTTTGCATTTTGAAACTATGATCAACTCCCACGACCGTTTTGCGAATTTTATGATATTTTCGTGCAAGTAATCGACACATTTTTCGAGTTTTTTTACAGCGAAAAATCATTGAAAATCACGATTTTTTTCTGCGACTGATTGACAAATTTTACAATTTTCGCGGCGAAATAGAGGTGATTCTGTTCGGAATTTCCCCTTCCTCCCCCCACAAAAAAATTAACGCATTCAATTCCAAAAATTATGAAGCAGTGATGCCACGGACGCGCTATTGCGCATAAATTACACAAAAGATCGGAAATGACACACAAAAGAAACAGCTCTTACGCGTTTCACAAGACGTGTGATTTCATAAAAGTTTGCGAAAAAACGGCAAATATTGTTAAAAGATCGCGAAAAAACAACTAATTTCCGGCAAATTTCGTCAAAAGATTTACGAAAGAATGCCTAATTTCGTCACAAAGAATTCTGTAAAACGGCAGTTTTCGCCAAAAAAGTCGCGAAAAATGTCAAATTTCGTCCAAAAATCGCGACAAACGACGATTTTCGTAAAAAAAATCGCCATAAAACATCAGATTTCATCAGAAAATCGCGAAAAAAGGCAAATTTCCTCAGAAAATTCACGAAAAAATGTCAAATTTCGTCCAAAAATCGCGAAAAACGACAAATTTCGACAAAAGATTCACTATAAATGACAAATTTCCCCAAAATATCACGAAAAACTTCAATTTTCGTGAAACAAATCGCGATAAAACATCAGATTTCATCAAAAGATCGCGAAAAAACGGCAAATTTCCTCAGAAAATTCACGAAAAAACATCAAATTTCGTCCAAAAATCGCAAAAAACGACAAATTTCGACAAAAAATTCACTATAAACAACAAATTTCCCTGAAATATCGCGGAAAATGGCAATTTTCGTAAAAAAATTCGCGATGAAACATCAGATTTCACCAAAAGATCGCGAAAAAACGGCAATTTTTCTCAGAAAATTCACGAAAAAACGGCAAATTTCGTCAAAAAAATCCCGAAAAAACGGCAGATTTCGTGAAAAGATCGTAAAAAAAAGACAGATTTCATCAACAGATAGCGAAAAAATGCAACTTTCGTCAAAGGGAACCTCCCCCACCTTCCTCCCCCCAAAAATAATATAACGGGGAGTTCATTTTTCTGTTTTTTCCTGCTTCAATATTTTTTTTTCTTTGCTGCTCTAAAATCAGTTTCTGACAGCTCCAAACCTTTCTGAGTGAGTGCAATTCCTGAAAGCAGCCATTCATTAAACAAAAAGTATCCCTTTACTCAACAAAGTATTCATTTTTTAAGAAAGTATCTTTTGATGAATGTGACTTGCCCCTTTTTTACAGAAATGCAAACAATAGTGATACTTCTTATCTTCTACACTCAAATAAGTATTAATTTATGATTAAATTTTTATCTTGTACAGAAAAATAACATTATTAATTATAATTATTAATCATTAATTATAAATTATAAATATAAATTTATTAAATTAGAAGTTTTATTAATTATTATTAAAATAATAATTAGACCTGTGACAAAAATAATTAGCACCGGTTAGGGAATTTACCACCAGTAAAAACTAGACAGTATAAAAGTTTTTTTACACATTTCGCATAATTATTCTGAATTGTTGATAAAAATTGCTTCAGTGATATTTTTTTGTGTCTGTATTCTGGTAATTCTTTAAATAGCAAATAAAAAAATGGCGGATTTTAAACATTTTTTCTCCCTCCCAAACAGCCAAACTCCCCCCCCCATTTATAAATGTTGGTAGGGAGACTCCCCTCCTTCGAAAAATTGAATTTCAAGCCCTGCAAAGTATCAAAAATCGTGACATTTTGAAAATAAATATCGGATATATATCCACTGATATACATTAACGAACCCTGTGGGTTACATAAAAAGAAGAATTTTCAACATCTGACAAATAACATGGAAATTAACCTTTTCGAAACCATTTTTTTTTTTTTTCAATTTTTAGAAAAAAAATACTTTTACGCTAATAACATTATCCAAATAGATTAATGAGTGTTTAACGTATGTTTTATTGTCTGAAAGATAACCAATGTTGTTGTTTTGCGTACTATTCAATTAATATTCATATGACAATAGGCAAAGGAAGAACTTTTCAAGTTGTTTAAAAAGCACTGTATTACAATAAGATTTAACTTATATTACAAATTTCTAATACTTTTTACGCTTTGTTTTACAGATAATTCTTTCAGGAAAGTAACTTTTACTTTAAATTAAAAGAGTGCAATATATGTTTAAAACAAAATAATCGCAAACGGCGCAAAGAGAATTAAGCAAATAATAATAAAAATCATTATTACTAAATGCCTAAACAAAAATGAAGCCATATAGTAAATGAATAAACATAGTTTAACATTGCTACATGTAAATAATACCAAAAGTATTTCTTAAAACAGAATAATACCCCATTAAAAGATATGTACTATATTAATAGTACATAAGACCCGAAAGGGTTAATTCATAGTTGGTAAAGCCAACGTACTTAATGAAATATGGTACTAACCTTTTCGGGTCTAGTGTACTACTAACAGTGCATATCTTTTAACTGAGCATTTTTTAACAAAAACTTTTCTTATTATTTGTATGTAGTAATCTAAGTATTTGTCTACGTATTTACTATATGACTTTATTTATGTTTAGACATTTAATAATAATAACAATAATAAATATATGCTTAACTCTCTTTGCACTATTTGCGATTATTTAATTTTAAACAACCTTCTTGACTAATATATTTGTTCTGAAATTAATATTACTCGGCCGAGAATATTTACTTTTTTAACAGCAGAAAGCGAATACCAACCGATTTTAATAAATAACAGCACAGCATTCTTAGACTCACAACGTACCTAATTGTTCCACATACTTCTGAATGGCAAGACTGAATTGACTGCAGCTTCATTTATCGTCAAATATTCCTTCATTCATCATCAAACATCGCTAAGTGAAATTTCTTGTCAAGTTCTGTTAAAATATATCCAATAAATATGCCTTTAAAATGTTTCGCTGCCGCACTGATACTTTTATTGAAGTAAAGCTGAAACTTTTTTTTAAGGAAAACTTGCTCAATATTTTACGAAGAGGTAAGTAATAAATTAATTTTAAATGCATTCTCGCTGAAAGAGAATAAATTTAAAATTAATGACTTAATAATTCTTAAAGAAGTTGGAAATCAAGCGTAGCAAATGAAGTGCGTACCTACTATAACAAAGTTAAGTAAGTTAGTGTAACAGTATACGGTACTTCGGATGTAATATAGTTGCCGAAATCTTTTGTGTATCCTTGTAAGTACTACCTGTTTTCTGTTATACGAAAAATAACTTGTAATAAATCTCATAGAATTTGAAATAATTTAATAGTGTTAAAATGCACCTCCAATTTTTCCTCTATACCATTGCGTAATGAAATACTTTTGTGTGGCCCTGCAAATTAATAACAAACATCCTTTGCACCACAGATTGTGCAGAATGTATATTTTAGTGTATACTTCATAGATGCATGTGAATTCTATTATTTTCGAAGAGTATAACATCATTAAAATGCATTTGAAACTATTTTTCCCAATGACCCTAATTTAAAAAAATGCTTTTGACTGTCCTGTAATTAAACTATGCATCCGATTTTCATAAAATTTGAAATGACTTGACAAAATTATGCAATAATTATATATTTTAAATTTCAAACGATTCGGTTAGGAAATTTTTACTCTGTTATATAAGGACGGGCGGACTGAACTATAGGTGTTATATCTATTTATATAATTACGAATGCACGTAAAAAGAGCAACAGCATTTTTATCATCACATAAGTACTTTAGAAATTTCTGCAGTTGGTAATACCTATACATACAGATATATTTTTAAAGTTTTTACAAGCGTATTTAACGTATCAAACGTATAAATTTCTTAAAAATTTAATCAAGTGTACTTACACGTTTTATATTTGTATTAAAAAAAATTGCATATTTTATTGTTTAAATCTTATTTTAATTTCTTACATGCAAAAAATCATTACGAACGATTTTTCCATCTGAAGAAAAATTATAATAATGCTAATTAAGTCAGCGATATTTTTGTGTATATTATAAGCACTATTTTATAAATTCCAATGTCATTAACTAATATATTTCAACTGGAATTAATATTACTCGGCCGAGACAACTTATTTTTTTTAACGGTAGAAAGCAAATGCCAACCGATTTTAATAAATAACAGCACAGCATTCTTAGACTGACAACGTACCTAATTGTTCCACATATTTCTGTCTAGCAAGACTGAATTAACTATAACCTCATTTATCATCAAATATTCCCTCATTCATCATCAAATATCGCTAAGTGAAATTTCTTGCCGCCAAGTTGTTAAAACATATCCTATAAATATGCCTTTAAATGTTTCTCTGCCGCACTGATACTTTTATTGAAGCAAAGCTGAAACATTTTTTTAAGGGAAACTTCTTCAATATTTTACGAAGAGGAAAGTAATAAATACAATTTTAAATGCATTCTCGCTGAAAGAGCCTAACTTAATAATATTTAAAAAAGAGCAACAGCCTTTTTATCGTCACATAAATACTTGGAAATTTCTGCAGTTGGTAATACCTATACATATACAGATATATTTTTAAAGCTTCTACAAGAGGAGTTAACGTTACATGCCATAAAAATTTAATCAAGTGTATTTTCAGTTTCATTTTTGTAAATAAAATTTAGCACACTTTATTGCTTAAACCTTATTTTTATTTCTTACGTACAAAAAATCATCACAAACGATTTTTCCACGTAACGAAAAATTATAATGCTAAATAAAGTTTGTGATATTTTTGTGCATGATATAAAATTCGTATATTATGCGATAAAATCATATTAAAATAATTTGTTACATTAATTATACATAGTTTACATTTTATACTTGATGTAAATGCTTTATGGCTGGTTCTAAAAATTTTAAAAATAGGAATGTAACGAATAATGATTTGGCTAAATAGCGAAATACCGAATATTCCGCCAAATTTTAAGATGAATTAGTAACTTAAAAAAAGTATACATATGTATGCATTTTAACTATATATATAGAGAGAGGACAGCGGGTAGAGAAAAAGGTTAGTTATGTTATTAATTTTTAAAAAGAAAAATAAGAAGGGTAAAGGGGGCGTATGTGAACAGAACATTAGATATTTCACTCACTCTGTTAATCTGAAGTGAAAAAAAAATCAAAAAATTACTAATAGATGCCAGTACTGGCACAATCTTTTGACTGAAATTTCAGAACAATCAGTCATTTTGATTTCTGGTCGTTGTAATTTGTTTTAGAAGATGTTAACTAAAAAAAGTTTTCCAGAGCTATTGAAGTGAAAATTTATTCAAGACATTTTTAAAGTAGAATATCAGCGTTACATTCTATAGTGGCATTAATTGTGTAAGTCTACAAAAAGTTTTGTTCCCTTATTTCAATTAAAAATATACTTTTTTTTTTGTTGTTGTTGTGCTTAAGTTGGTAGATGAGGCACCACTTGTGAACAGAACATATTGGGGGCAGATGTGAGCAGTATACAAGTGTATTTTTTAAGTTTTTGAACGCATTTTTTTTTTTTCGTTTAAAATTTAATTACCCTTGTCAAACATAGAGCTATAAATTCAATGCTTTTATGACTTCTTCACAGTTTTAGTTTACTGGGACTTTATAGATAACAATTAAAAACGATGACTTGTTGTAAAAACCAACATGTTTATTTGTTATTCTTTAATGTTTTTTGTGACGCTAAATTTACTCATGTAAAATTGGTCAAGGAGTATTTTCACGCTTTGAAATAAATTCTATAAATACATCTCCCTATATACATATAAGTAAGTATTGCATTAACTCTTAAATAATTATAAAAATGAAAGAAGTGCTATTTAATATACTCCAGTGTCTTTAATTAATACATATCAGGCTAAAAATATTTTATTGAAGCTAGTCTAATTATTTGTTCGAACATTTTAATTTTATTCAATATTTTCTATTTTCAAAAAATACAATTTAGCGTTATTGGATGGACAGCGTAACTAATCCATATTTCTGACTAGTGAAATTAAATTGATTACTGGTATCTCAACCATCATCAAATATCGTTAAAATTAATATCTAAAGTTCTACTGAAAGATACTGTAAGTATGCCTGTAAATGTTTCTCTACAGTAACGAAGCTTTTGTGGTAGGGAAAAAAAGCTACAAGTGATATCGTATACTAAGGAATAAAAGATTATAGTTATTTTATGAGAAAACGAGGTAATAATATGCATATTTTTAGGAATGAGAAAGGACAAGTATGTTTTAACAAAAATAAAATCAACATCAAGGGATATTTCTACTTTCGTGCCATTTCAATGTTAGTCGTATTAAAATCTCAGTAGCTCGGGTGTATAATCATGACGCGTAGTTTTTAATTTGCCAATTAATTACTAATTAATTTTAATAATTAACTAGCAAAAGCCATGCTTTGTTTGGATTCGCGAAGCATTATTTTATAAAACAGATATTTGAAAGTAAAAATATTTTTTAATATTATTTTTGCATCTTTATTAAACAAAAACGTTATTTTATGTTTTGGCGCATTTTAATTTTTTATTTATGATGTAAGACTGGCATAATAAAATATTTTCGAAGCAAACTTTTAGAAAATATTTTTAAATTTTCAACTAAAAGCTCTTTTAAAGATGTTTTTACAATTTCCAGTAACCACTTATGTTTTTTAAAGTTGTTTGAAATATGCATGTTTCCAATCTTTGTAATTAACATCAAATAATCTTTGATAGCTATTTTAGAATAATATATTTGAAGAGAGCTTGAAGAAAATTACTTCGTCAAAATCCTATTTTCTGGAAAAACATTTGAAATCTGCTCTCATTGATACTATGAATTTTTAACTGTAAAACTTTTTTTCTAATTTCTTCGTTCTTATACATGTTAGCATATCAGAATTTTTGATACTGTAGAATTTTTCGTAAGGAAAATTTCCTATTGAATGCTTAATTTTGAAGGATTTTCACTCTCGACAACGTTACGTACGTTTTTAAGCCAACTGGTGTCTATATATCCTCAATATCTATAACTGCTTCATCTAATGTTAGACCTTGGGATTTATGAATTGTAACAGCAAAAGCTAACTGCAGAAGAAATTCTTTCCTTGGGCAATTTATGCTTCCATTTTTCTAGAATTTAATTATTGGGGGAATTGGTACGCACCAATTCTTATAAGTTAAATTATTGTAGTATTCAAATTTATCATTTATCTATGATTATTCGCGATATCTGGTCTGGTGGCTTGTGATTTTCTTTATTACGTGCAACAAAGCCTAAAGTCCCGTTCACTAAATCTTTTTCGGTCCACAAATAAGAACGTAACATTACTTTAGATCCAAATGATAAAGTAAGAAATGGTTTAAAGTCAATTTGTCGTTTCTGAATCGGCCAACTTTGCTTTAGTACATTTATAAAGAGCTTGAATCGAGGCAACAACTTCACGCTTCAATTCTTTTAATTTTTCATTTATATAACAAATTTAATAATTAATATTATTTGTTTACAATTCTTTTGTTGCCACTTTACAAAAAAAAAAAAAAAATCCACAATACAATTTTTTTAAATGTTTAAGTGTCATCTGTGCAAACGATTTTGCTGAATAAAGAAAACATATTTTATTTATTAAATTAATCCTGATTCTATCTATTATTACTTACTCCATTATTTATATTTTTTTCTGAAAATATAAGCGTTTCATTTTTTATTTATTTGCTAAAATGCGTTCGTATTGGAAATGCATGTAAAATAAATTAATTAAAATAATAAATTTTTTAACGTTTTACTGTAAAAAAATTATATTCTGCAAATCTACAGATCATAATTTATTTTTGTGTTTAATCTGAAGTTAAAATATTGAATAGTTTTTTTGTAAAGTGTACGACAAAATGTAATTTGAGTGGCCTAGTAGAGGATTCGCTTCGCTCATCCTAATTACTAAATTATTTTACAATGATTTATTTTTCGTATATCTTAAATATACATGTTGATTTTTTGCTGAAGAATCTTTTCGAATTCAATGAAACTCAAACTTTACTTTGGGTTTATATAAACGACCATATTTAGATCGTTTTTCAGGAACAGTCACTACAGGAGAGTCACTAACACAGTCTTTAACAGAATGCTGGTTCATCGGTTTACTCGCAGAAGGATCTAAATAACAGTTTTTCCCATTCAGCTTTACCGTCGGTTTAGAAGGAACAGGATCTAAAGGGAATTCTTTATTATGTGGTTGAACAGTCTGTTCGGAAGATGTTGAGTTTTGAGCTATAGAGTGCAGTTCTGTACCTTTTTCTTGAGTTATTTCTAGAGGAATCAATCTCAGAACAGGACGTAGAAACTCACCACCTTTCATTTTAACCTTCACTAATCGCACATTTCCATCTTTGGAAGGATACAGTTCAATAACTTTGGCAAGTGGCCATTCAAGTTTTCTAACATTCTCGCTGGACACTAGAACAACATCACCAATTTGGATAGGTCTCGGATTTTTATCAAATTTCGAGGATTGTCTCAAAAATCCCAAATATTCAGTACGGAATCTTTTTCGCAAATCTTGTTTTAGTCGTTGTCTATAAGCATGTCTTTTATTTATAGACGATGAATCCAAAAAGTCAAGATCAGGAATACCTGATTCTCTGATGTCTTGTAAAAACATAGAAGGAGTAAGTGGTGTTAAATCATCAATTTCCTCTGAAACATAGGTCAAAGGCCGCTGATTAACAATACTTTCAGTATCGCAAATAACAGTTTGCATTTCTTCTAAATTTAAAGAGCTTCGTCCTAAGACTTTTCGAAGGATCCCTTTTATTATACCTATCAAACGCTCCCACCATCCACCCCACCACGGCGCAGATGGAGGGTTAAATTTCCAAATTATCTTCTGAGCTGCGCTGTACTGAGAAATGACATCCCAATCGATTTGTTTCAGCAAATTTTCAGCACCCGTAAAATTTTTCCCATTGTCAGAATATACTATCGCAGGTCTACCTCTTCGTGCTATAAATCTTCTAAAAGCTTGCAAAAAGTTGTCAGTAGATAAGGATGTGGCTATCTCTAAATGTATTGCTCTGTAGACAGCGCATGTGAAAATAACAATCCAAGCTTTTTGACCGCCTCGAAGAAGTAAAGGACCGGCGTAGTCAGTTCCTACAACTTCGAATACTGCAGCTTCTTTTATACGATCTTCCGGAAGAGGGGCTTCTATAATTGGTTTAGGTTTTGAATTGAATCTTTTACAGCGAACACAGCTTCTGATTACCTTTCTAACAGTCTTCCTGCATTTCAAAATCCAAAAATCTTCTCTTAAGTTACTCATTAATATCTGGGTGCCAGCATGATTTAAACTAAGATGTCTTGTCCGAATAAGTATTTCGACGACTGGATGACTGCAGGGTAACAGTATTGGAAATCGGAAATTTCTTTTATCTTCTCTCATCAGAATACGAGTCTTAACTTTAAGTAGTCCATTTGATTCTTTGTAACATTGAAGTGATTTTAAGCGTTTATCTTCAGTTCCTGGAAATGATTCATTTTGTACTATTTTTAACAAAGGTATTTCAGCTCTGTTTATTTCTTCTAGCGTTAAGAGTCCAGAAATCCGGTTGGCAAGTTTCACTTTACAGTTAGTAAAAAATCTATAAATCCAAGCAATAATTCGGATCAATTTGTCGTACGATGAAAATCTGTTATAAATTTTTTCTGTTGATTCTTCATGATTTGTAGTGCTAATAACAGTTTTTCTTTTTTCTGAATATACTACGCTGAAATCAGGAACAACATTGGATTTTGGCCATTCATTTTCTGGTCTTCGTAACCATTCTGGGCCCTCCCACCATTTAGATTTCGCTAAAGTTTCTGCATTACAACCACAAGAAGGGAGGTCTGCAGCATTTAATGATCCTGGGATGTGATACCAATTTTCAGGTTCTGTCAAAGATCGGATTTCTTTAACTCTATTGAAAACAAAAGGAGCCCAATTTTCAGTTCCTTTGATCCAATATAGAGCATTTGCTGAATCGTCAAAGACTGGTCTAACTCTTGTGGTCGAATTTTCTTTAATCACAGCTCTATGTGGCAAGTAGTGTTCACTTCCATCATTACAAGTATTCTTAACTTCTTCAATAACACCCTCTTCTATCCATTCTTTTAATATATCTTCATACTCTTCTAAAGTTCCTGTTTTCTTTAGTGATTCAACACAACTTCTTAATCGTCGTTCAGCAATTTTTCGACCAATTGGTAACGGAGGATGGTTTTCAATCCATGGGAGGGATACTTCATACCTTCCTTCTGCATCTATTTTTATATCTCTATTGAAATGCTCTTCAGTTACTTTTTCGATTTCTTGTCTGTTTCCGCTTTCACCAGGATCGAGAATTCCAAGCGTGTCTAGCCTCCATAAATCTGTAATTTTTGCATCATTTACATGAAGTGACATGACGCTGTTTGTGCTATCTGATATGTTAAAAATGTCGGTTTTTCCCATCAAAGTCCAACCAAGGCGTGCTTCCATTACTACTAAGCCAGAAATCAATTGTTTTATTTTTCCGGTGTACAATTTGCCTGCTATATCAGCTCCTATAAGCCCATGAATTTCGTTAGGTGAAAATTCATACAGTAACTCAACCTGGTTATTCAAATCAGATAGAAAAATTTTATGCTTCTTTATTTCACTCATAAAAGAGCCACGAGGAATTTTTGGAATGTTCGAACAAATTTTTTCTTGATCTAACACTTCGAAACAACAGCGATAATTATCAAAGAAGTCACTCAGACTAATCAAATATTTCTTATGTGATGATACAGTTTCTGTGCCTCCAAATAAACTATGTGTCAAATTTTCTTCCCCTATGCATTCATATCCCATTTCGGCCAGTGCAAAAGATGACAAATAGGATTTACTGCTACCTGAATCAATCAATAATATATTTCATTTAACTATTACATCTAAGTCGGACAATAAGCGTTTGCAAAAGTACATGGCGAGTACTTGTTTTATTGGATAAAGCAGTGTCGTTTTTAATTTCGATATCTGACTTTTCTGTAATCGGGTTTTCCTTATCATTTTTCGATGGACACATTATTTTAAAATGTAATTTACCGCAATCACAGGATGGTATTTTCGTTCTACAAAATCGTGATATGTGTTTTCTTGTTTCTAAACATTTAAAGCAAGCTCCCTTTTTCATCAATATTTGTTTTTTATCTTCATGAGATAAACTATTAGCATGTCTACATTCGGTACTTAAATGTGACTTGTTACAAAAAATGCACGTTTCCCTTTTCATTTTCGATGAATTATGTAATTCCGTGGCCTTTGGAAGATCCCTTTCTCGCCTACTTGGCGCAGTATGAATATTTTGGTTTATATTTTCTAGATTAAACCCACTTCTAGCCAAACGGACTTTTTCTTCGCTTTCGATTTCGTGCTGCAAAAATTTCATCAAAGAATCTAATTTATTTTTACTTTCATCTTTTGAATTCAAGGTAATGGAATTTAAATTTCTTTCCCAAATTCTCAATATTTCAACAGGCAAACACGACTCAATTAATGGATAAAGAATTGCAGAATAATGTTCGCTTGAAACACCTAACATTTTTAATGACCTTAAATACGTTTCAATTTTGTCGTATAATTTAAAAAGAGGAATTCGTGGACCTTTTCCTGTTGTGTTATTCATCATTAAAGCAAATAGTTCTCGTATGTATACTTCAATTAACATATCAGTGCGACCAAAACGAGCCTTTAAACATTCAATAACATGTTCATAACTATCACCAGTAGCGGGGTACGACTCGACAATTTCTCTTGCCCTAAAACCCTTTAGCGTCGCTTGCAACAAGTACTGATATTTATCTTCTTTCGCGATATCAGAATCGTTATGTACCTTTTCAAATTGAGCCCAAAAGGCCAACCACTCCTTAATATCTCCCCCGAATAATTTAAATTCTATCTTAGGAAGTTTAAACTTCCGTTTCGTAATATTTTCAGTTTCAGAAACTTTCAAAATTTTTTGAACTTTCCTTTTTAGCTTAATAAATTTTTCTTCATACACGCTAAAACTTTCGTATTCCGTATCATAATTTTCTTGCGTACTTGATTTATCATTTAAAAGAAGTTCTAACGTTTCTTTTTCTTTTGGTTCTAGATTTACCCATTTTTCTTCTAATTGAGCGTAGTGATGGGCGATTTCGATTTTTTAAATCGATTTAATCGATACTACGGCCAACTCGATTTAATCGATACTTTAAAATTTTTAATAGATTTCTCTGAAGGTAATATAATTTTCATTTTCCTTCAAAAGTCGAAGATAAAATAGACGGATGTGCCAATTCCAAAATTTCAGTGTATTAGTTTCTAAGATAGAAGAATTAAAGAAACCTCAGAACCCCCCCCCCCCCCTGCAAAATAGCGTTTTTTGTTGAGTGATGTACACCAAAAATTGATCCGGATCAATTTTTATTAAGTACCAGCTGAATCTAAATTTTGATGAAAATCCATGAAAGCGCGAGATACAGCTATTGCGAAATCATAAAAAATGCAGCATATCAGCGCCACCTGTTGGGCAATTTACACCAAGA
Organism: Maratus speculifer; assembly: GCA_964019185.1. Lineage (NCBI taxonomy): Eukaryota > Metazoa > Arthropoda > Arachnida > Araneae > Salticidae > Maratus > Maratus speculifer. The sequence goes on along the minus strand of OZ025296.1, from coordinate 195,484,487 downwards.
ACTAAATAACACTAATCTATGTCAGAGATTTACTGAATCTGAATTTTGATGAAAATTCGTTCTTGAGATAGCGCTATTGCGCTAATCATGAATAATGCAGTATAGCAGCGCCATCTCTTAAGCGATTTCCACCAAAATGTAATTAGCATAAAATAATATCAAGGACTAATTGAATCTAAATTTTTATGAAAGTCCGTGCATTAGTTCTTGAGATAAAGCTAAAATGGAAACAGGAAAAGAGAACAGCGCCCGGTTCAAAGTTCCAATTTAGCCCCCCCCCCCCTATTAACTTTTTCTTGTGATAGGCTAGAAGTGATGTTAGTAGTAAAAATTTGGCGCCTCCTAAATTTCCGTGCTCGGAACGACCGCTTCCTTTCGCCCCCCCCCCCCCCCTTTCACATGGCGCTGAGTGGAAATTGTGAAAAATGCAGCATAGCAGCGCCATCTGAGAAGCGATATACATCAAAATGTAAAAAACATCAATTCATGTCAAGGACTAACTGGATCTAAAATGTGATGAAAATCCGTTCATTCCTTATTCAGATATAGCTGTTGCGCATATCGCAAAAAATGCAGCTTAGCAGCGCCACCTGTTAGGCTATATGCACCAAAAATTAATTAGATCAAGGTCAAACTAAATCTAAAGTTTTGTGGAATTCCGTGCATTTGTTCTTGAGATAGAACGGTCAGAAATTTTTGTCGTATACAGACTCACAGAGTGACAGACACACCCACAGACAGATATTTCTTAAAAACCATGAAATCGTGTTAAAGACCTTCTAAAATATATAAATCCATCAAAAACGGGAAGTCAAAATTTTTCACGAATCTAATACTCTCTTCTTGTAAAGTTACAAAAGAAAATAAAAATGTAAAATCGATTCTGCCCGTAAGATCGATCTTTAGATTCGATTTCGATCTTTAGATTCGATGTCGATCTTTAGATTCGATGTCGATCTTTAGATTCGATGTCGATCTTTAGATTCGATTTCGATCTTTAGATTCGATGTCGATCTTAGATTCGATGTCGATCTTTTGATTCGATGTCGATCTTTAGATTCGATGTCGATCTTTAGATTCGATTTCGATTTTTTTTCTTTTTTTCTAGGCTAAATTAGTGTTGAATGCAGGTATTTTTCTGCGACTCCGGAGGAAAGTATCATGTTTTACAGCTCTGTAAGAGAAGGAGAATCGCAATTTGTGCATTAAAAAGCATAAATCTCATAACTTCTGGGGGGGGGGGTAATCCCCTGCGGGTCACTCCATTAATTCGACACTAAGTTAAATCGTTATATTTTTGTTTAGAAGTCCAGTTATTTGAAGTATTAGTTTATTATGTTTTATTTTTCACGCTCGTGTCTTCTAATCCCCCCTTCCACTTCAGTTTTAACTTACAGGGCCGTTCGAAATATGCATACAGTTTTAAAAATGTCCAATTCTCGGTCTATTTTTTTTAGATCCACATTTTAAATCCTTGACAAAAGATAAATAAAGGGTCGCCCTTCCGAACGTTTGGGGTTTATCTGCGCCCCGCCGGGGGGGGGGGGGGATTTGCACCCTCTTCCAATATACACCTTAAAATTTCGCTCATTTAATTTTCTACCATTTTTAACTTAAAAGTTTAACCTACATGGCACCCCCAGACAGTGTTCTCGCTGACATTTGACCCACGCTAGTAATTAGGCTAATTAAAAATTAAAAACATTCGCCAAATGAGAAAAGTATTAGCAAAATAGATTCGCCGTGTAGCCAAAAGAAACTGTATGTATTCTCTTTTAATGTATTCTCTTTTTTTTTCAATATGTTCTAAAATAACCCAAGTTTTTATAACTGTGACAGCGATTGTTAATCTAATTTCAACACTCCGCTACAAATATAAAAAATTTGTTTTACTAAGTATTGATGCATACGTATGAAAAACGAAAACGAAAGAAAAAGAAAAAGCAAAAATTGAGCACTAGCAATTTGGCGAGCCTAATCGCTTGTTTACTCGCCAAATGAAGAATTTAGTCGCAATTTGGCGCATTGGCGAGCGACAGCGAGAACACTGCCCCCAGAGCTGTGGACCCTTCCCCCCCCCCTGTCGATCACTCATCTAATTTTGCTTATTTCTTCACTTCATTTCAATCTTTAAAAGGCTATAACTTTGCTTCTATAGGAGTTACAGTGATGAGAAAAATTCTAGTATAGCAAAACATTTCTCGCCGGGTTTTTTTTTTTCCAGTTTTTCGGTTTTCTCTATAGGACCTTTTTTTTGGGGGGGGAGGGGGCAGAGGGGTTTTTCCTTCATACAATATGTCTATTGAAAGCTTAGGCTTCATTAAGCTTCATACATTACAAATCTAGCAAAAGAAGTTTTCTCCCATCATTTCAGGTCAAGTTACGGACCCATAATGTGTTAAAATTTTAATTTTTTTAACTTCTTCTTCAAAAAAAAAAAAAAACAAGATGAATGTAGATTCTACCATTGCAGAATTCAGTTTCGCCTCCGATTAGAAAAAAAAATCGATAGAAGTTTTTTAGAAGGGCGACCCCGTTTGGATTGCAATGAACTAACTTTATTTTTCTTGTGTTTATCAATAAAATAGCCAACAGAACGGCGTGAAATACCCAATTGAATAGCAATTTCTCTCTGGGACATTGGAATTGCGGAATAATAAAGAGATACAATTTGACGTGCTATTTCTTCATTGACTAGATTCATGAAAAACGGATTTTTTCTTCAGTTTAAACGCTTTTTTATAGACTCTGAGTAAAAGGAAATGCAATTTAACAATAAAACGAATGGAATCCCGTCGAATTCGAGGAATGAAATGTTTAAAAGACCCGATCGATTTGGTTTAAAAAAAAGCAAAAGTAATTACATTATTGAATCAATATATAATAAATATATTTACAAAGTAAATGTCAAATTTGCCAGTTACAATTTTGCATTCATATATTCGCACATCTACAGTTAAAATTGTAATATGAGTGCCGGCGAAATCCAGAAATTTTATTTTATATGCACTCACAAAAAAATAGCTTTATTTAAGAAAAAAAAAAAAAAAGAAAAAAAGAATAATATCGGGTACTACTAGGTTATCCCATCGACCAAAAAATTATCGCCAAACTATAAGATTAAATGCCAATAATGGATGATCGTGAATGTCACATTCAATGACATTAAATACGATTCATGTGTTTAAAATGTCATTAAGTGATTTTTATTAATATTTTTATTAATATTCTACTAATTATTTATTTTTTCGTTATTTAAAATAAAAATTATGTCAATATGTATAGTTTGGCTATTAATGTGGCGATTTCTATAATTTGGCGAAATTGGTCGACGGGATAACAGAGTAGTACCTAATATCGTTATGAGTAAAAATACAATGTTTTAAATAGTGACGTCATTTTCTCTTCAAATGTTCTTTAAAAGTTACTGTTTATGAAAAAGGCCTCCATAATAATATTGTAATTCCCTTTTATCTGATCCCTATTATCCATCGGTTGCTGAATGACATAATTTTCCTCATTTGAAATTTCTCTTATTTTGATTTAGACATTAATTTTTATCATAAATTATTTTCTGTCATTTTATTTACATTATTAATATTATTTCTCAGTAAATATATATTTTTTAACTCAATTAGTGCATAATTATACGCAATCATTTTAGAAAATAAATTTTTATTATCGAGAGAAAAGCTAAACTGTGTTGCCACCATTTTGAAGAAATGTCATGAAAAAGCTTTTAAAATTAAAAATAAAATATAAAAATGGAAATAAATTAAAAAATAATTAAAATGGGCACAACTACAAATAAATAGCTTTCATTTAAAAAAATAATTATCAAAATCGGTTGACTAGAAAATTCAGGGCTGATGACACGACATTTTTAGCTTGTCTGAAAGAAATAGCATCGGATGCTAATAATAAAAAAAAACATTGATACATATTAGCGAAACTGGGGTTCGAACCCGCAATCGTTTGATTGCACACGTAATCCCTAAGCTTATTGGCCACCGAGTACTCAGCAGCGCTATTATTTCTTTAGATTGTCATCTTTAAATTCATAATATCTTTTGAATGGAATGTCCGATTTGAATAATTCAAAAAGTAATCTACAGATATTGTAACAGGCATTAATACAAAATGATTTATTTGGATAAGGATTAAAGTATCGATAGTATGGTCTAATTTTGGTTGATGTATTTATCGCGTTTTAAAATGTAAGAAAGTAGTTATAGTGAGTTAACTACAATAGCTGGACATATGGTATCGCGCGGTTTTTTTTTTTTTATATAGACATTAATATATTCTTTAATATTATTGAACCTTTTTTTATTCATTTAAAAGTATTTCCTGGCGATTCAAAATTATATATCTTAACGATTTAAAAATACACACGTAATTGTTCAAGGTTTCACTTCTATTTTCCCTCTCAGAGTGCCACTATTTTTTTTTTTTTTTCATGTTCGTCCGTCCTACCGCCCCCCCCCCCTTCCTCACCAATCTTAACTTACAGGTTCGTTCAAATTATGACTGCGATTTTTAAAAAGTCTAATCCTCGTTCTATTTTGTTATAAATCCATATTTTGAAACCTCAACAAAAGATACATTTGGGCCGGGGTCGCCCTTTTGTCCGTTTGGGATTCACCTTGCCCCCCTGGGTGGGGGGCATATTTTTTGTTTCTTCCACACCATCTCATGTAACATATCGTTATAAAGCTTTTATCTCCTTGTTTTTTTCTGTTACTACATCTCTCTCCACCTAGTTACATGCTCTTGGCACTCTTTATAGTTTCAAAGAGTGCATGTTCCCCGCGGACCACCCCATGAATTCAACACTAAGTTAAACACTATATTTTTGTTTAGAAGCTCAGTTATTTGGGTTATTAGTTAATTATGGTTTTTTTTTTTTTTCCAAGTTCGTCCGTTCTAATCCCTCGCCCCCCCCCCTTTCCTCGCATATCTTTACTAAATGGGACGTTCAAAGTATGCATGCAATTTTTAAAATGTCCAATTCTTGTTCTATTTTATTATAAATCCTCATTTTGAAACTTCGACAAAAGATACATTTGGGCTATGGTCGCCTTTCCGTCAAGAGTGGGGGTTACCTGCCCCCTTGAGAATCGGGCATATTTTATGTTCTTCCAAACTATCTCGTGTAACATTTGGTTGGCATTAGAAAAAAAAAAAGTTTTTTTTTTTTTTTTTTTTGTCTATACTCCTTGTTCCCCATCCTAGTTACACGCTCTTGGCACTCTTTATACTCTGTTTAATGCCAAGTTACTCAGTGTTGTTATTAGTTGAGTTATGTCTCTCAAATTTGTCAAAGTTTTTGTGTAAGTGAAAACCATAAGTGACAATCATTTTAAAATTTAAAATTCTTAATATCCGACTCTAAAATCTGCAATAGCTTAATTCTATGCCTCCCTAAATGGGGATGGGGGGCAGGAGGCGGTAATTACGGTCCTGCTGATTGTCTAAGTTTTGGAATTAGTAATTTGGATCTTCTCTGTGTGAACCTAAATATCGAAATATCGATTCTAGTATCGATTCTAGAACTGAAAAATCGATTCTTATTATGATCGATGTTGTTTTATACGATATCGATTTTAATCGATTCTCAAAATTTCCAGAATCGCCCATCACTAATTGAGCGTATAAAATCTCAATTTCTTCAATATTTTTATTTTCATCATTTAATTTATTCTCAAGTAAATTAGCGATTCGCGTAAAAGCACTTCTTAATGGCGTGCGTAATCGTTTAATTTGTTCCATTATCTTATATCACTTCTTAAATAATAAAATATCCCGGCAGGGATGCCAAAATAATATTGAATCTATCCCTGTTTATAAAATTCTTCAATATTATTTAATACTGATGTTTAAAATGTCAGTATTCATTTTCAAAATTAAAATATCTTAACTACAGCATGAATGTATTAATCTTACCTTATCATGTATCGGGAGATCAAGCGAATTCTATATCTTAAGTAAATAAATTTTCGTGTCTTCGGAGTAAATTCAAGCACATAATGTATAAAAAAAAACATCTATATTAACTTTCACATTACAAACAATAACATTATTGTGCACATATCATATCTTTTCATCAATATAATACCTTAATACAATACATACTGCATTTTTCAGTTCAAAGAAAATTCCATTCATAAAAGTTCTAATAAATTCATAATGTAAACAACAACAAAAAATCGTTTGCGCGAGGCGCAAAGTAAAAACGATTAAATTAAACCATGGAAGCAGCGATAGTACGCAACAAATCTTTTATATTTCCAGTCTCATTATATGGTATGACACATGCGGCATTTATTTTACCTAACAATCTTTCCTTTCCAAGAAAGAAATACCATCCATGAACATTTTGATATAATTAACTTCTAGAAATTCCTATTAGTATAGAAATTAGGGCTTTTAGAATCATATCCGTTCAAAAGCTGAAACGGCGCTTCCGAAACTTTCAAGTCATTTTACTCCAAATGACGTTTTGGGACACTTTGCGCAGGGATATCTCAAAAACTTTTGAATATTTTTCAAGAAATTTTCAAAGCATATATTTCTTGTTAGTCTATAAACATTTTTATACTGTTAAAATTTTCAAAATTTTGTATAAGAACACTTCGTAATAAAAATATTAAAAATCCTTTAAATATAAATTTATTTAGGTTCAGTATATTTATTACAGTCTGAAATATGATTAGACACGAAAAATTATATTTCTAGTTGCAAAATTTAGCTGTTAACAAATTTCCTGCCCGACAAATGTTACACAGTTTGGAATGCCTTATAAATACTGATTCTGGATCTTGAGATTTTTTTTAATACATTTAATGAAAGAAAACATTTATATCTTCCATCCCAATAAAAATTGTGTTATTAAATCATATACATTTTAAGATATTAAATGTTGAAAATGGTCTTTTTTATTTTTTTCCAAGCTTAAAAATCCTGAGACCCCCCCTCAGCGGTGCTGGTCACTCACCTTCAGAATTATCTTCCGTAATTTTAAGTCGATGGACGTTTGATGCATTCGTATATTTAAAACATCTCTTGGGGAAATTATTATTTTTACTTCTTTTTTCTGTGTACTCTTCTTAAAGGATGTCACTTTTTTTTTTCTTAGTTGTCGAAATATTTCTGTAATATTTGCATAATTTAGCATTTTATCTTTTAAAGACTTATAAACTAGGGGGGGGGGGATTTTAACGCATCATATAAAATTAACCATAGATTTAAAAGAAAAAAAAGTGACAACTAAGGGGGGGGGAAGAAACATCCTTTAAGAAGAACACACAGGAAAAAAAGAAGTAAAAAATATTAATTTCCTGAGAAGATATTTGGAATATAAGAATGCTCCAAATCACCCACATACTTAACATTGCCGACAGGAATTCGGTAACTGGGTGATTAGCAGCCTTAAATCACGAATACTGGCCTGGACAATTTTTCACTCTTATTATTTATTTATCAGTTGATATAATTGTGTTAAAATTAATCATTACTTTGCATCTACGATATAAAGAAAAATATACTGATTTTGTGATTAAAGCATTATTATTAGCTTTTTATTATTAGTTTATTAATTATCATTGATATTATAATTGTTGAATTTTATTGGAAATTCATTTGAGTCATTTAATTAATATATAATATAATGTTGATTTGTAGTATTATCTAATGGTTCTATATATCAGCAAAGTGGAATTCAGTTTTTAATGTTCTACTACAGTTAAAATTGGTCCCATATATTGGAGTTTGTACCTGTCTACAGTTTTCCCCCAAAGGGTTTCCGCATAGCTGCACCTAGCGCGGGTTAATTGCTGGGGTCTTTGGACAATGAAAGCCCCATTCTAAATTTTCTCTCAGCAAAGAACTGCTTCTGTGAGTGATTGATTTAGTGGGGCGCTCCGCCCCTTCTGCTCTTTAGTTTAAAAAATAGCGCCCCTCTTGCCTCTCATCCAAAAACTAGCGTCCCTCTTGTCATTCATTCAAAAAAAATAGCACCCTTCTTGCCACACATTTGAAAAAACACAGCCTTCCAGCGATGATCCGAACGCGCTATAAAGCGTAAATAACGCAAAAAATCGTTAAAAAACGGCAATTTTCATTAAAAATCGCGAAATATCGACTAATTTCCGTTAAGATTCGTAAAAAATGGCTAATTTCGTCACAAAAATTCACAAAACGGCAGATTTCATAAAAAAAAAACCTTGGAAAACGACAAATTTCTTCCAAAAATCGAAATAAAACGGAAAATTTTGCCAAATGAGTCGCAAAAAAACGGCAACTTTCGTCAAAAAAATAGCGATAAAACGGCAGATTTCGTCAAGATTTGCGAAAAAATGACAAATTTCGTCCAAAAAATCGCAATAAAACGGAAAATTCTGTGAAAAGTTCCGTTTTTCCGCGATATTTTCACGAGAGTTAACGATTTTTCGCGCTTTATTAGCAAAATATGCCGTTTTTGCGATCTTTTAACAAAAACTGCTGTTTTGTGATCTTTTAATAAAATTTGCCGTTTTTCGTGATTTTTCACGAAATTTGACTTTTTTTGCGATTTTTGAGCAAAATATGCCGTTATTTGTGATCTTTCAACAAAATCTGCTGTTTTTTGGGATCTTTTAACAAAATTGGCCGGTTTTTTTTTTTTTTTTTTTTTTTTTTTTTTTTTTTTTTTGCGTTCTTTTAACAATATTTGCCGTTTTTTCACGATCTTTTAACAAAATTTACCTTTTTTTTCTTTTTTTAAATTTTTTGATGAAATTTCTGTTTTTTCACGACTTTTTGAATCGCTAGTTTCAACTCTATAAAAATGCCCTTAAAAAGGAAAAAGTGCCTTGAAAAATGTAAAAAGTGCCCTGAAAAATGTAGAAAGTGCCCTTTTCAGAACAGTAGCGCCCTGCCCTTTTTTAAACCTGTGGGAAACTCTGCTGCCTATACTGTGCATTATGATTCCTTGATCCATGATCATTTAACAAACTTTTCTGGCAACATGAGCATAAACTTACTCCCTTCTTTTTTTTTCTGCATTATTGCTGTTATTGGAAATCCAAATTTTAGTTCTTAAAATGGTATTTTTTTTTTTTTTCAATCCATTTTTATCGCGATTTATTTTTAACTTAATTGTATTTCCACTTTTATTTTTGGATTTTTTGTGTGTTGGTAGCTCTAAATTCGTGCTATTTCATCCTGTTATGATTAATATGAAGATGAAATCGCACACTTTATTTTTAGAATCAAGGCATTAGGGACTCGGTTCTACAAATTTCCATTATATTCCTTTTATCCTATTTTTACTATATTTTTAAAATTAATATTAAAATTGTTAAGGGAATCAATTCTTATCATTTATACTTTCACAATTTTTGTTGGTAATTTGTCATTGTTATTAATGGTTTAATATATATTTATACATATATAAATTTAACTGCATCAACATTAACTAGCGAGAGTGAAATCTCACAAAGAAAAGGAGAGAATTTTTTGCTTTCCTGTTTTTATTGAATGAGATTTTCAAAAACAAACAAAAATTAAACAACTTTTTTTTTTTTTTTTTTTCACAAGGAATAAAATAGATCCTTTATTTAAATGTTACTGTGTACACCCTTCTTTTTTATGTACAAAACTGAGAGCATACTGTGAAACTTTTCCTTTTAAACGCTTGGTTAAATGGTTCTCTTATATTCAGAAATGTTGGGGGAATGAGTTTCCCACGCATGGATCTATTGATTAGTTTGTGTTCGATATTAACTAAAATACGATGTTTCAAATACACAGAACGAAAGATTGATGATCTGATTAAAGGGTATAAAAGGTCAAGTGTCACGTCTAATTTACGAACTCTATCTACTCCGATTTATTCAATTTCAAATTCTGCGCTAAAAACAAAAGGAAAGAGAGAAAGAAAATACAAGTATACTCTCACTGATGATTATTTTACACATGCATTCAAAGGAGCAAAAATATTGTAGTAAATTATTTTTTTAAACAGAAATTTCGAAAAATCCCAATTCCATGAATATACTTTTCATCTTTCGTCTAAATTTTGAAACACGGCGTATATTTTTATAACAGGCTTTCAATTCAATTTTTATGTCATTTTCTAAATGTGAATTCATTTTTCAACAACGAACAAATTTCGGATATTAAAGGTATACCAATGACATGCCGGATATCAATACCTCGATATATTCCATGGTACGCAGGGTCGACAATAATAATAATAATGACAATAATAAATTATTTAGTTTGATTTGGTAGTTTTTGTTTCATTTAGTTCACACATACATATTTCTTGATAGCAAAATACATTGTTGGAATATTTTCATTTGAAAATAATTTAAATAATTACAATCAGTTGTACGTATACGTAGAAAATTCATAGCTTCAGAGGGGAGTATCCCCCCCCCCCGGTCGCATTTTCAGAAAGAGTCACGTTTTGAGCACCAGCCTTGGCGAGTTGGCGAAAGCGAGAATGTTCAGCTAGCTGTATCGTCAAACGCCAATCGTCGTTTGGTTTTGATGTTTTAAACTATGTTTTAATCATAAACAACGGTGGATAACATTTCCTCATATTATAGTCTTTGCTTGATAACATTTACGGAAAAACAAATGAACAATAAGCGCGATCTCTTTACAGAAGGAAGGATTGCTATCCGCTAAGCGTTTGACGTCACAAACAAGAAAGGGTGCGTAGCATCGACTTCCTCTCAGCGCCAATCGTTGTTCTGGCGATAAGGTGCTCAAAACGTGATTCTTTCTGAAAATGCCCCCCCCCCCCGGTCCAATCCCTGGGTTCAACACTGCTTTTTTATTTTCAAAAACTCAATTTCATAATGCAACCTTGGAAAATACGTTGCTCTGCAAATAAAGGCGTCTTAAATTTAAACACATATATGACTGAAAGAGAATTTAGACAATGTCTTAAAGGCTTATAATTTTCATACACTTGGAACTAATTATTTCCAGTATTGCTAATCGTGGACGACAATTCTTGTTGTGGATTCAATTATGAAAGATTAAGCTCTATAACTAAAATATTTTAGTTTTAAAAGTTTTTTTTTTTTTTTTTTTTTTTAATTTATCGTTTATTACTGAATGTCCGAATGCAAAATATTCTATAATGTGTTCAGAAAGTGGAATGCTCCAGATTTATTTTCTTCTCTTCTTCTTTGTACAGAAATATAGATAAAATACTTTGCTTTAATTACCATAATTTTTAATTATAGAAGAATTGTTTTAACATAAAACTGGACAAACGCAATCGCGCTTCTTAGCCTGTTTTGACATTAAATAAGAGAAATAACTGCAGTTCTGAATGATGTTTTCGACATAAAATATAATGCGCTTTTGCGCGAAACCGAAAAGATTTTTCAGGCACTCCTTGGACGATTCACTAAACAAAAGAGATTAAGCTCATAAAAGCGTACTTCTACACATTTCCCCTTTAATTAAAACTGGTGTCATTTTTATTATTCCATCTATCTGCGTAAAAGAAGACCAATCCCTTTTAATAAAACATGAGAGAAGTTAAGTCATAAAAATCGTATCGCAATTCATTCTTTCTTCATCTTAGACCGCTGAATTCACAAGGAGACAGAGATAACTACAAATTCGCTTGGTTTGTCAGCGATATTGCTTTAAAGTTCCATTTATTGGCGTAGAAAATATTTCGATAAGATTCTGATGAGGAAAATTAGATTTAGTTACAGAATAACACTACACATTTAAAAGCATAAGAATAGCGACAGACAGTAATAAGATTTTAATTTATCTATTTAGTACCAAGTAGACCGAGCCTGGCTCGGTAGTTTATTAAACTTTTTTATTAAAAATAGCATGGCTTTTGTATGTAAAGATAGATCAATCGTAGTTGTAATCTATCTTTAACACACATCCTGTTATGCAATAGTCGTAAAATTTATGTACAAAGGTGCGTTTCCTATTGCAATACAAAGTTTTAGAATTTCCAGAACTTAATCTATAATTAATACATTACTTTTCAGGCTTTTTTGAATTAGCCCACCACAGGTGATAAATCGACAAAAAATTTCTGTAACTCGTACAATAGTATGGGAATATATACATAAAAAAAAAAAACAGCGGATTTAATTAAATGACAGTAAATGCTCACCAAAATATGTCGAAGCACTGTGAAACTGCAAAAGCGAAATGTTTTAAAAACTTAAAAGTAGCAATTAAAATATTGTATGAAAAATGAAAACTGTAATTTTAAAATATAGCTTTTATCAATAATTTACGATTGTATGTATACATTGAGAAATCAATTTAGGAAGGAATCCTAAAAAAAAGATAGCTGGAAAATGATTCTTTTTTTTATGTCCTGTTTCCTTTAAAAAAAAAAAAAAAAAAAAAAAGGAAACAGAACGAAAATTATATATATATATATTTTAAGTTTTTTATAATCAGGTTTATTGGCCTCACCGAGAATTTTTCAATTGGAAAAGAAACATGAACTAGAAAATTTAGATGGTATTTTCAAGATGAACAAGAACATTGAATGCCTATAAGGAATATTTTTCGAAAAACTCTTTACTTTTCAGTCTCTGATTCTACATTTTTTCAGACAACTAAACTATCGTCACTAAAGAAGTAAATTATAGCTATCTATAAGTCACCCGCTAAACAAAGCAGGTGTATCATTGTACGAATAAATTCTGATAACTTACTGCAGTTTTTTAAACTTCTAAATTTTTAATTTTTTACATCATCGTATAGGGAGAGGAATACTTTAAAATGCAATTTCTTTGAAAACTGCATCACAATTTATTGTTGAGGTGGTAGTAATTAATTTATAATTTTAAATGCCATTTTCATAATGATGGCAAGTGAAGTACTCCATTTTTGTAGAAAAGCAAAGAAAAAATAGTAAATTAATAAGTATTTTTGTTGCCATTTTCTCATAACTGGGATAATATGTAATTAAAACATGTGCTATGCCAAAAACATTGTCAGCTATAAAAACATTGATTTTTGGCGTTATTTAGTTTTTATTTATCGATTAAATGATTTTTAGTTTATTTCAAACTTACCTTACAACGATATAACACTTTCTCTTTACAAAAATGTATTTTAAAGAATATTTATGTGATTTGTTTTCTCCGCATTTATTTAACTCCTATCAAAAAGCTCAAAGAATGCAATTTTGTTAATCCGTATGCAATAACATTTTTCGAATTTTGATAGAAATACAAATGAATGATTTCCGATAAAGCATGGATCTATTATAAGGTGAATTTGATTTCCAGTGTTCCATTTAAATGTCTGCCCTGAAATAAATCGAGGGTAAAAACAATGTTTCCTTACATCTGATACTGATGACCCTCATTGGCCCGAAATTTTCTGATGCATTTTCAGAATCATTTTTTAAAGTAAAAACATAAAAGTTACTGAGGTGATTTTTGAAGAGATGTATAAGAAGCCGTGTGATTTCCTTTTTCGCTAAATTAATTTAAAATTTTATTTATAAACAACGATTATTTTCTCAGTATAACTATTTTTTTTTTTTTTTTTTTTTTCATTACCAGATCTCCCCTTCGAAAAATTTGGTTCAAAACGCCAACTTTGATAGTTTTTTTTTTTTTTTTTTTCCCCAATATTCTCTGCATTTAGCAAAGAATCGAGAAACACGGCACATTTTGCAGTTTTTCGATATGAGAATTTGCTAGTTTTATGCATTTGAGAGCAAAAATGAATTTAAAAATAAATCCGAAAATAAGCAGTTTGGATTGAAATATACACTTAAGTGCGAAGAATGGATAGTTGATAGATAAAATCGGGGAAATAAGAAAGATATAAAAAGAGGCTATTCAAATGAAAAATAAAGAGTAAATTGAAACGAAATAAAATACTTTTACAAGAGGGTATTTATACCGTCTCACATAGATAGCCACTATTTTAAGAGCAACAAAAGAAATTGATTTACCAAGATGGCTAACCATTTGCGATAAAAGGTAATGAGGAAATTCTGAAGTAATGATTGCATTTAATGGTTTACTTGTACTAGTACTTATGGTAAATTATCGCAGATACTAAAAAGAGCAAAATAAATCCAAATCGAAGTACGATGCTATAAAAGTGAGAGATGATACTTTTGAGTTTTATATTGCGCGTATTAAAACATGCAATATGAAACAAGGAATAATAAATCGGCCATCTTAAAGAATATAGATGATAATGGATTCAATTTCTATCGCCGCTTTTCTATATGAGGCTCAGTTTGAAGTATTTGATAAAAGAGCTGCAAACGATGCATATTTCTTCAAATGCGTATTTTGAAAAGATTGTAGATTAATGGTAGTTGCGCAAGATTCATTTTGATTCAAGATTTATAACTTTCCGAAATAATTATAAAAACATACAGTAAAAATTATTTTAATTAATTTGGATTTTTTAAATTTAAAGTGGTTCAATACTCAATTCAACAAAAGAAAATATAACTTTTAATATTAACATTTTCGTCATTGAATATACATTAGTAGTACATCGCAGGGTTAGAAATTAGCAGTCGTTAGTCGTCAAATGCAATTAAATTGTTGCGTTTCACGATCACAAAATTATGCATAGTCGTCAAATTTAATGCCTAGCTTTCTTTCATTTAAAATTTGTTTAAAAACCGTTTTAATTCATATTTTAATGCTGCCCCCCCCCCCCCCCCCACACACACACACACACACCGCATCCACTTCAAGAGTGGCGTCCGTTTTAGATTCCCTTGTACTTGTCAATAAACTCTTAAGTTTATTTCATTTAACCCTTTGCGGCGCGGCGGTTTCATAAATATACCACTTAATTTTAATTCCCAAACGCCACATTGGCACCGGAATTTTGTTCAAAAAAAAAAAAAAATTACGGTTTATTGAATGCGTGAAATATAGCGTTTTCTTTTTTACAAATAAAGTTGTTCTCAAATTCCGGTGTCAGTCATTAATATCAATACTTAAGCAATTAATTTGCCCTGCGCCGCAAAGGGTTAATCGAAGAATCCGATTTTAAAAACTAAATACTTGGTTTCAATTTTTAAAAGCATTTGTCAGATTGTCTAAAATAAATATTGGGTGATAAAATTCTATTTCCATTACTTTTTTTCTTTTTTTTTTTTTCCCAAGTGTAATATTTTGGTACTACTTGATTATCTTGTCGACCAATTTTGCCAGATTATCGAAATCGCCAAACTATACAAATTTACATAATTTTATTTTAAATAACGGAAAAACAAATAAATTAGTAAAACATTAATAAAATACAAATAAAATGTCGAATTAAAAATCACTTTATGATCTAACAAACACGTGTATCATATTCAATGAGAAGTGAATGTGACATTTACGAGCATCCATAATTGGCATTTAATTTATAATTTGGCAATTGTTTTTAGGTCGACGGGATAATCAAGTAGTACCAATATTTCTCCTTATATGTTACCGAAACATTTTTCTAGTATCCGAATATTATAGTTTAATTAGGTTTTGCAGTTTTTTAGAAAGCCAGGTTTTATTTTGTTTTAGTTATTAACACAGAGTGTTTTTTTTTTTTTTTTTTTTTTTTTTTTGCATTGAAAGTATATTATTGTTAGAATGGTTGCGAAAAGAAATGATTTAACACAACATAGTATGATGCAACATAAAATTACAACCATAAAAAGGAGTTTGGCATATAAGAAAAAAAAAGGAAGACGTCATTTGGCACATTACTTGTGCTGGTATTCACCATTTACCTCACCTGTAAAACCTGGGTCGAACGCTAAAATGTTATTCCTTAGTAATCTGATTGATTTTCCGCCTCTATCAAGTCCAATCAAGATAATCGGGGGATGTCATTTGAGTGTTCAACCACGGTTCAACCCACGTTTCTCTAGGTTTAGGTAGATAGTGAATACGACCATTAGTGTTCCTAATTTCTAACCCTGGTACCTCGATTGACGTCACTTCGCATTTGCGACGTCTGGACAGGGGAAAAAAATTTTTAATGAAGACGCACTTTGAACTTTTGGTTCTATGAAGGGAAACTTTCTCGTGATCGGCGATAGTGACAATGACATAAAAAAAAGTCACTAGAAAAAGTTTAGAAAACTCACTCTATTGTTAGAAAAAGCTTCTAAAAAAGTAACAAAGAAGAATTTGTCAATTCAAACTTCATTACGAGATTTTTTTTATATTCGCATAACTTGAACCGAGTAGCTACAGAAGAATAATAAATTGCAAGTTAACAACTTATTGATTTATTCTAAATTTTTGTATTTCAAACCCATTATTTTGCTAATGTTAAACGTATGTAACATAATCCCTAAATACAATAAGATATGTTCATTAGATTTTGCAGATTTTTTATTACTTATGTATTTTTGCTTATCTAAATGCATCTCGAGTTACGTCGCTAGTCTTAGCACGAATTGCTGATGTAAATCGAGGTATTACTGTAATAAATGTGTACCACATTTTTTCAGTACCTTTTGCATATTGTAACATTATATCTACCTTATATATATAATTCCTGGTTTAAAATGATTATATCACATTAATTAGATGGTCATGTCAAGTTTGCAATACAAATTCATTATATTTCAAAATAATTTGTAACTATCAAATGTCAATAACAATGTGAAACAATCAAACAAAAAAAACAAAAAAATTTACAACGGTCACTTGGGGATTCCTGGTCAAAAATCCTCAACATTTAATTATTATAAAAATAATTAAAGATATTGTTCCTTTTTTGTGTGTGTGTGGAATAAGTTTTTTGTGATGGGTATATAATAAAATGATGCTTACTTAAATATATATGCATTTATAATTGAAATAATTATAATTATTAAGCAGGGGTCTGTCCAGACATTTCTCACGGGATCCTGTTTTTGTGAAAATGTGCATTTTTTTCTTATATTTGTGAAAATTCTAGTCAGAATTTTGAGAATTTTAAATTATCGATGTCTTCAGGTTCTATTTTACATATATAAATAGCTAAGTATTATGCTCTTTGGTGAGTTCAACTGCTTATTTACAAGCCAAATTTTATTATTAAATGATTAAATTTGTGAAAGGTTAAATTTGAAGGAGAAAAAATCCTGTGAAAGGTCTATTTAAGAAACAGGTTTTTGCGAAAGGTCCTGTTTTGAGATAAAATGTTTTGTGAAGGGTCCTGTTTTGGGATAAAATTTTTGTGAAGGGTCCTTTAAAGGAACTAAAATTTTCCTAAACATATCCCTGTTAAATGACCAAGTATTGCCCCAGAAATGAGGTAAAGCTTGGTCTCTTCTGGGGTAATTATCAGTCAGTATCCTTTTTGATGTAAATAAAGCAGTAAAGTTAATTTTTTAAGACTATGTATTAAAATAAGTAGACTCATAATTATGTAATAATAAAGCATTAGAGTATCTTTTCATTTTTTTAGGTGGGGCGGGGGGGGGGGGGATATAAATACAAAGTTATTAAATGTGCGAAAGATTTGAACATTTTACAAAACATTAATTATCCAAAAATTTTTTATTATTTTTACATTTATAACAGTCCATGGAATTAGTGCAAAAATATTTCACTTCAGGATACCAGAATGAAATGGGGAGAAGTGTTTATACACATGTTAAGAAATAGAAAACTGCCAGAAGGCAATAGACCAAAGTTCCAAATCCTCCATAATGAAATCATCAAAATAGCCGCCGTGACGATGAACATAAGTTCCTTAACTCTCTGGATCCCAAACCGCCCGAGATATTCTGAGATATTTTAATTCCCACCAGAAAATAAAAACATCAATCTTTGCTTTAACTGAACAAAAAAATGATCTGGCTGGGAATTGAATCCAAATCCTTGGCTTACACGGCCAATGTTTGACCATTTAAGCTAACTGGTATGACAAGCACATAGCATTTTTTGCTCAGATAACCATTTATCTATGTATTTATCATTTATATAGTGTTCTTTTAATTGCTGAACTTTCTACATGACAGATGAGATGCTGATTGAAATGCTCGACAGTTGTCAGCCCAATTAGTTTAAATGGAAGGGCATACGCCCTGTAAGCTAAGGATCTGCCCACGATCTGGGTTTGATTTCCATTCCCGGCCAGGGAATTTTTTTGCTTATATGTAAATATTGAATTCATATGATGATTTACCAATCAGTTTGATTGTGTTAAAATAATAGTTCATGTTTATATAAATATTTGCATGAATATGCTGTTTGTAAATAAAATTCCTATAAGAAGGAGTAAAAAAAAAAAAAAAAAAAAAAAGGCATAGCTATGACTCTGGGCTTAAAAAAGTCCCATATTTAAAATACAAATTCATTGTTATAATGTAAACAGTTTACAAATTAAATTTGCAAAATAAAATCATTTTATTCACTGTATTCTTACTTGCAGCTACAAAGTAAGGTGCAACTTACTATTTTATACATTGACAATGTGTGCACATGTCTTTTTACTGGCATGCAATCAGTTCTTGTACCTTCTCCTTGGTGATTTCCGTGTTTGAAAATTAAATGAGCTCATATCTATCGTCCACCTTTTCCCATCCCCACTGACACAGATTCAAACGTGGAAAACTGCATTGAAGGCAGTTTGCTAACAAGAATACCAGGAGATTTAGGAGAAAATTGTTGATTAGTGGAGGGACTATCTTGCTATGCAAATAGAATTCATCTGATTTTATTCGTGATATTCATAAACTTGATGCATGGTATGAAATGATGACGAATGACTGATTAACTAAGAAATACTTGTCTTCTTCTGTGATGCTGTCCTGAACTTTGGAATAAGTCAAAAAAGGCTTCTCCACGTATCGAAATGTCATCGATATTTTCCATAAAGTAAATTTACTTATACCTACAAAACTAGACACTGTGTCAGCTCCTGTTAAGGCATGAAAGAAAGGTAAAAGATCTGGAATTTTTAGTGGAACTTGCTGTGCAACTTGTCTGGGAGTATGGAGATGCTTTCCATTTCCGTACTTCAAGAACAATTTTTTTTAGATTTGGTAGTTTAGAGAAAGTATATAATGGCAATTACTAGAACATTACTGTCAACAGTTTTGCTATCATCTAAGAATGATCAAAGTCTTCAAAAGGATGTCGAACATGAAGTAAAACATGGGCATCTGCTTCAGAGTGAGCAAGAGACTGCAGATTGCTTCTTGCAAGAGACTGCAGAAATGGTAGCAAAAATGCCCTTATACGAACCATTTAGCATGTCTCCATAGGTGCAACTGACAGTTTCTCAAGAAGCAGATTCATCTTGACTATGCTTTTGTTTTCTGCTAAAAATCCGAAGAAATTTTTCTTTGTTTTTGCTGTGAGCAAGAAACTTACTGAAGGATTTAGTTATGACAACATTGGATTTCAAAGTTACTCTTGGATCAGATCACTCATTTTTCTAGTGTCAGTTTTAAATCTACTATCTAAATAGCAGTCGAAAACCAAATCAGCTCTACCTGCAGTTTTTAAACTCATGAAGCATGTTACATATGTTCATATACATGCTTACACATATGTGTGTAGGGTCACCCGGGGTAAAATGGGTATAAAAATCAGCTTTTTTAATTTTAATGTTTCATAGCAGAAATATTATGAAATAAATTCATGTTTTTGTTCAATATTTTTGACATTGTGTATCTTAGGTCTAAATTAAACATAATTTGTGTTTCCTTTTTTTTAAAATTTTTGTGTAAAACACTATACCTATTTTACCCCGGTGTATACCCATTTTACCCCATGGTTTGGGGTAAAATGGGTATGCACCAGGGTAAAATGGGTATATGCTGGTTAAAGTTGAATAATAAATTAAATATACTTAAATACACTATAATTAATGTGTAAACCATTTAAAAGTTTTGTACTTTCATCCTCTGAATCATGTGTAAACTTGGAAGGTGAGGGTAAGGGGCTTCAAAAACTCTCCACTTCAATTCGCTTAATTTTTTTCTTGACATATAAAAACACTTATGACACTAATGTAAATAAGATGAGAGTACTGACAAATCCTATCCTCCACTACATCAGTTTATGCACATGCTGTGAATCGTGTTTCTCTTTAAATGTTTTTTTTTTATTATTTATTTAATGCAATTCAAAAGCAGATAGATATCAGCATAAATATCTGCAGGGAAAAAATGAGAAATTAAATTACACTGGAGAATCAATGTTTAATCAAAAGCAACATATGCAGATAGGTATAACATAATAAAAATTTACATGCAAAGTGTATACTGGCAAGGACTATTGCAGCTTGGTTGAGATAGCTTTCTGGTAATTAGGATGCGTTCACATCAGCAACATCGTCTTTCTTAGGAAAGACATAAAATAATCCAGCAGATGACTTTGTTGCAAACTTCACAGTATTTTCACCTTCATCAGGGATATCAATAATAAGACCTGTGAATTCTTGAACAGACTTCTTTACATTAAATTTTACAGGGACTCAATCGCCAATCACTGGATTCATTGCAGTGAAAACCTTTGGTTTAACTTCTGTTTTATGGGTTGCTTCGATTCTTTTAACTGTTTGTACTTTTTTTGTGTTCCTAGTGCAAAGATTTGCAGCCACCTGCTCTGTAGTTAAAACTTCTCCTACCTTTGCTTGTACTCTCTTGCGTTTTCTCTGAGTTTTTTTTATAGCCTCGCCAGTACTAGAAAATGTGTTTTAATTTAATTTTGCGATATTTTTCTTACCTTGTGTTCCTGTACATTTAATCAATTTGCATGTATTTTAATGTAACTCGAAATAGCCTAATTTATAATATAAATGATAAATTGATGATATAAGTAATACTAGAGGACAAAATTGGGAAATTTCATTACCGGCCACTGGCCAGTCAGACTAATTTTTTAAGTGGCCACTCTCTTTAAACTAGCGGCCACTTCCTTATTTAAAAATACTAAACAGTAAAATTTTTATAAGTATTAATCTAAAACTAAATAGTCCAAATAAGTATGTTAAGATAAATATATTAGAACAAAAAAAAATGTAGATTCTTTGATGAATGCAAGAAAATTTTATTCTCTCCAAATGAAAAAGTGGCCGAGAGGTGGCCGCTGATAGTAAATTTTTCATTGGCCACTTTTTCTCATTTACTGGCCCTGTGGCCGGTGCTAATTTTGCCCTATAAGTAATAGCCTAATTTCATATAACAAAGCATAACTTCAGTGTAAAACATAGGATCAATAACAGTTTGCTTTCAAAAGGTCTTTCAACTTTGATCAATCTTCAGACATTCATATCTTGACCTATACCCATTTTACCCCATATGACAAAAAACGCTATAAAATTTTTGTGACTAAATAAATTTACTTAATTTTACAGTTTTCAGTTAGAAGAATCCCTCTTCTGTAAATATCAAACAGTTTATTCCTAAAATTCTTCCTGTATATTTCTCTGGAAAGAAGTTTTTCAACCACTAAAAACACTTTGTTCTATCTTCTGAAAAACAAAATGGTTGCCAAGCCCATTATATGCGTCGCCAGTTTGTTTTTATAAGGTTTAAGTATTGCTAGATATGTAAGCACCTTGTTCATAATTTTAATTAAAAAAAAAAATTTGTCTAGTAAAATAATAAAATAAATAAATAAAATATACCCATTTTACCCCGGCTACCCATTTTACCCCGGGTGACCCTATATATATGCATATAAATATGTATATATACATATATATGTGTTTATATAACACTGATGCCCAGCTGATCTAAAAATACCATAAATTCATTAAAAAGGATTTATATCCATATTCATAAATAACACCGCTGCTTCATAAAGTTGTGTATTTCATTCAGACCCTTAAAAAAGCAGAAACATAATGCAAATCCTAAAAAGTATTTCATTTTAGAGGGTTGCCGACTTTTACCTAGGCCAAAAAAAACCAAAGGCTTTTTTTGGTTTTCGCCACTTTAAAAAAAGCCTTTTTTATTTTTTAGAAAGATGGTTTACCAATAATTCATATTAAATTTGATTAATTTATTTTAATAAACTTGCACACATTTCCTACTAAAAAAAAAAAACTTCTATTATAAAAGTTTATATTTTTTTAGTAGAAAATGTCGAAGAAATAAATCTTTATAACTGCTAGAATGCAAATGTGAAGGCTTTATGTCTGAAAAGAATATAAATATTCAGAAGATTATTATTAATTTAGACTTTAAAATGATTGCTTGGATTTCTTTATTACATAGCTCACTCTACATATACCACACCATTTAAAGATTATATAAAACAATAAGAAAATGCCACACATCAAAATTGAAATTTTCCTACATACTGTTATTTACTTTTAAAATAAAGTAAAACTAAATAGCTGATGTGTATTTTATAATTGAAATTACCTTATATAATACTTCAGTACACCCAATAATAAGTAATTGATATTCTGATATTTATAAAAGATGATAATGCAAAGAGTTCTTATTCAACTAAGCAATTATTAACTTATTCCGGATATGTCCATATGGTCAGATTAAAATTCTAAGAATGAACCATGTTGAAAGAGAAATTAGGAAGGATATAACATTTGAGGAGATTTTAATACACATAAGCGCATAGAATACAGAGAACAATTTAAAAAATAATAATAATCTCCAAATAAAACTTGTATAGTTTTGAAAAGCTTGTTGTAATTTTAAAGAGTTGCATAAGTTATTAAATGAATTTATGTCTGATTTTAAATAAACGTTTATGAGTAATAAAATAGGACTTGTATATTAATATCCCTTAAAATTAGTTAAAGGGGACATAGTACCTTTGAAATCATCTCTTCAGTTCAATTTTAAATAATATGTTAATATAAGTGATGGCACAATCCTTAATATTAAAAATTAAGTAAAATTAAGAAAGAAAAAATCTTGTACAACAGCCTATTTTACTAAAATTTAATTTTTTTTTTACTTTTTTAAAGTTTTTACTATTTTTACAAACATAAATATTTTTGCTTCATTTTTTTTTTTTTTTTTTTTTTTTTTTTTTTTTAAATTCATTGGAACATACTCTCAGGATAACCCCGACACATTTATGTTAGCCACTAGAGTACTAGGGTAAAATGTAAGACTAAAAGAAATGTATATATAAGAATGTAGGAACTGGACCATAGGAGAGGGTTCGAAGCTTGCTTGTGTGTGGGGTGGTCGTCAAAAGGATAGAATTTACAAGATTTAACAGCACTGATGTAACTAGGTGTCTCGTAAGAGGTTGAAGAACTTAATAATAAACATTCAATTACGCAGTAAATTTGTCAAAAATTTTATAAGTTAGACTGGAAGAGATTGGATTTCCAAATAAAGGGTAGGAAACTTCGCGCATATGGGATTTGACAGAAATAAATATGTCCACTGTGATACAGGCACGTAGCCAGGGAGGGGGCTAAGGGGGCTGAAGCCCCTCCCGAAAGTTTAAAAAGACTTTGCAAAGTTGTCTCTATTGCTAATAAGGATTGACATTGTTCTTGTTATATTCTATATTAATAAACTACGTATATTTTAAAATTTAAAAATATAAAATTATAATAGCTTTGTCAATTACAGTTATAATCAATTACAGTTTTAACAATCTCTCCTTATATCGGTCAGTCAGATATATTCCTTATTAATGTCTGTCACTAAAAATATAAGTTCTTCTTAAAACTTATTTTCACTTATGGATAGCTATGGATACGCTATAAAATTCGATAAAAGAATTAAATATATTTAATTTTGCTGAGAAAAAGCACATATAGCGTATGACTTAACTTTAGAAATTAAATATAAAACGTTTGGGTACTTGCAATGACCTTACTTTTCTCTATCCTCACGATATCACACATACAATAAAACTTAGAGTGGTCAAAGTTGAAATGCTTTATAGAGAAAGGAACCAACAACTTTAATATCCAACTATAATATGAAATTATATGAAAATTAACCATTTTAAAGAATTTATCTTCAAAAATTGTGTTGTAACTGTAAAATATTTTTTATTAAAGAAAATAAATAATAATAAAAAAAATAATAATAACGGGAAATTTTAAAAAGGAGTGTTTTGGAGAAAAACGATCGGATATTGAGAAACCTCCAAAAACGCTAGGTCGTTCGACATCCTTCAGGCTCTTCACTGAACAATTTTGCTTTAAATTATTTGCTAAGAAAAAAAAAAGTACACAGAGCAGTATGTTTCTCTGGGAAATTTTTGTCTTTTGAAGAGTTGTCAATTGTACGGATGGATATTCCTATGTATGGATTTTTTTCACAGTTTTTTACCGCGCTGCCCAACGAGTTTTCTAGGGGACAACATATATTATTCTAACAATCTTGTTTTCTGCAGAGCAAGAATGTCCAATTAGATAAATCATAATAGCGGTTTTCTCTCACATTAGATAAACCGATTTAAAAAGTTTGTAAGCTAAGAACGCTTTTAAGATTTATAGCAAAGTCTGCAGATGATGAATTGAAACGACATATTTTAATCAGACGTAGAAATGCTATTTGCTTAAGCTCAGACATTCAGAATAAAATCATTCAAATATGCTCGGATATAGTTACTGAAGAACTAATCACCAAGTAAACGATACGATCCAATTACTGATGAAACTGTGAATATTTCGAGCATAAAACGACTTGCCATTTGTTTTAAATATGTGGACTATTTTTAAAATTCACAAAACCCAAATTTTTTTTACGATTATTTTTAGGTTTCATTCCAGTAAATGATCCCTCTGGCAAACATTGAACAGAAATAATACGATAACGTTGTGATGGATTACATCTTGACTTGCATCACACGACCATATGAGGGATCAGCCAATATGGCTGGTTATTTTCGTGGAATAAAATCTATAATTCACCAAAATTCTCCAGAAATTACATACATCGTACAAGCCACCGGTTAAATTTTGACAAACAATATGTTAATTTCTGTCCCGAAACGTCTTGAACTTATTGATGACGTCTTCCAAACTGAAAAAAAGATTTTATGATTACCAGTTAGGAAGACAACGTATAGACCGGATGGCGGTAGCACAGACAATCACCTCATCGAGTCCATGAATGAAAATCTAGGCTTGGTAAAATTTCAATCCGCATATTAAAGAGCAATCGGTCTGCCAAGTCATATCTTAGTAGAAAACACCTAAAAACCCGATCTAAGAGGTTGATTCGTAGATTCACCATATTGCTTTCCTGCACCCAAAAGTACACTGTTAAAAATCTGCTGCATTTTGCTGCAACGCCCTCCACCACTTGTGTATAATATCTCTATTCCAACCAATGAGAAAGCGCCATTTCACGGCCAAGTAACCGTTTTCTATACAAGCAGGGGAGTGCGTTGCAGCAAAATGCAGCAGATTTTTAACAGTGTATGACAACATGGAGGATTTGAAGCAGGAAAATATAATGGTAAACCTATGAGTATATTAAAATCGTATTAATAGGTGTTTTACGTCAAGATATGACTTGTCAGACCAATTGTGTTTTTATATGTGAGTCAAGATTTAACTAATCTTAGATTTTTATTCACAAGTCCTATGAGGTGATTGTCTGTGCTACCGTGGAAACTTTCAAATTACACCCACTGAAGAATAGGATGTAGAAACAGGGTCATGGTCTTTATTTTCTGTGACTAAAGTCTTTTTCAAAATTGGATGACAGATTAATTTCGAATGGAAACTTTCCAACAGATTTCCAATTATACATTGTAAAAAAAGACAGTTGTTTCTGAATTTACGAAAATGCACTACAATCACGAACGAAAATGTAGAATAACCTCTTCCAAGTCACCCAAGATTCCGTAAAACGATTCTTTATATTTAGATACCTCACATAAAAGTTTGTTTTTGAAATTTCAAAAAGAATTTATAAAAATAAAATTTATTAGCTGCTTGTAATTTTATAAAGTGTTTTTGAGTAGTTTTTGAGGTGCATTAATCAGTTCTCTTTGCCCAGAAAACGACTTTTCGGTTGCTATGACGCTATGAGGTCTCAAGTAAATATTTTCATGTTCAGAAAACAAGTTTAACTGAAATCCATGTATAATTAACAGCGTTAACATTAAAATTAACATTTTTCTGTTGCAGTTGCATGCACAATTTTAGTTATGTAACTGAAAATACTTAGTTCACTGATGTCAATACTGATAGCATCCGAAAAAAACGATTAAAGGAAACCTATGCATTGGAAAAGCTACTCGAAAACGTTTTTGAAAATGATGGGCATCTAATAAAAATTTATTTTTATAAACTCTTCTTTAAATATCAAAGGTAAACTCTTTCGAGATTTCTAAAGATAAAGAAACGCTTTTAGGAATTTTGGTTGACTCGGAATAGGATTTTGTATATTTTCATTCGTGATTATAGCACATTTTCGTAAAATCAAAAGTATCTGCTTTTATGAAAGTATATTAAAGAATCTCTCTCAATAGTCTGACAATGAAGTAACATGTTGGAAGGCGAAGTAGAGTATAAATTATGAGGCGAGAGAATTGGTAACGTCGCGTCGACACAAACAGAGAGAGTCTAAAATTTTTAAATTATTGTAATGCAACGTATTACAATGCTATCAGACGCTTGCTGACAGTCTTGGCTTCAATCCCGTAACAACAGCCTGTGGTAAAAGTAATTTGGTTAATGAAAATAATTAAATGTTTGTCTCAACACACAATGACCGATGAAAGTCTGAGTAGCCTAGCAGTGATTTTCAGTCTTTGGGAAATTGTACAGTAGATTTTGATAAGGTAATCAGCCTCATGACTGAGAATACATGACAAATATTGCTTCTGTGTAGCACTAGTAAGCTTATTGTACCCGGACTATTGCATATTTAATTATTCTAATTATAATCATTGAATGTTAGCTAAAGGTATAATCTTTATTGTTACATATATCTGTAGTAATTAGTGTTTTCTTCAGAAAAAATAATATGTGTAATTAAATTCATCTATGGCATATCATTTTAGATCCCGCTCTCGTAATGCGGAATCTAATATTAATACATGACTAATATTAATCCATAAGAGACAGATATTGATTTCACTCACATGCAAAGATTAATCCTGTGCTTTAAATCTATTCAAACTGCTTCTTTACACTTCAATATTTTAAAACTTTTTTTATACATGAGGTTCATTGGGTGCATCTCAAACATGCTTAACTTTTTTTTTCTTTTGAGCACTTTTGGTTTTCGATCAAGTTTGAAAATTAGGAATGTTCTTCAAAACCATAAACTGTAGGAGAAATCGAAACAGTACGAAATAACTATTTTTTTCATGGTCATCAAGTATCCTTATAGAGAAACATGTTTTAGGTTAAACCTTGTTTATTTACTCGTTAAATTTTGCAAATTACTGCTTTTATACCAGAAAAAAAATCCAAGATTAAGCACCCCCCGAAGGTAAATCCTGGCTACGGGCCTGCTGTGATATCTCAATGTCTGCAAATTTAGTAGTGGGATTAACATGTTAGCTGCAAAAATGTCACATTTCGGTAACAATTCTCATATTCAGTGGCAGGAATTTTTCAAAAATCTTACCAGCCAAGAATTTATTTCACCAGCCTGCAAGATGCAACATACATGCAGTTGAAAATAGTTATGACAAAATCGCACGCTATTACAGATGAAATTACTATTACTACAATGCATTTTCATAACTCTTTTTTTCTGAAATATTAAGGAATATATACAACAGAGGTAAGCTTAATATAAGGTAGAACTTAGTACCGTATATACACTGGAAAATAATTTGGGAAGTTAAAATATCTAGATTTAAAAAGTGTCTCTGATAATGTCTCTATCGCCTACAGTTTTTCAAAAACTAAATATGCACTTACTTTGCCAGAAAATACACTTGCCACAGGCGAGCAAAATGATGTATTTCCCCACCCCTGCTCATATTACATCGTAAAAATGGGATTAGTTGTTTGCTAGGGTATGTATCAGACCACCTGCATATAAAGTTGTGCATTACTTGAAAAATTATATAATGATATGCAATATAGAACAATTTTATAGGAGGATAGGATTTTTTAGATGGGATTGTCAAGCAGATAGAAGACAGGGGGTGGTTTCTGATGTCAGAAACTGGTTTTTGACATGACAAGTGTCAAAAACTGGTTTAAACTGTCAAAAACTGGCTTAAACCATCAAAAACATGTAATGTGCTTTAAAACATTTTAAGAACAAGAGGGAAACATTGAATAAGTCTTAATGAATTAAGTAATTTTTTATTTGAAATTGATAACTGTAATTTAATAATTACAAAAATATTAAATTACTTTAATTGCAATAAAACATTTTTTTTTAGAATGTTCAAGCAGAAGAAAATGATTTTGTACAGTTAATAATCTGGATCAATTTTACCCCGCAGCACCTTATAGCACATAACCAATTTAGCACATTTATTTATACTCAAACGATTTCTGAGTTTAGAGTGTATGAAGCCAAAGTTAGAAGATACTCTCTCATTTGATTTGAGCTAGCAGGGCTTGATAGCAGAAGCATTGCTAGTTGAGCAAGTTTAGAGGCAGGCCAAATTTTCAGATTTATAGGAAAAAAAATTTTTTTTTTTTTTTCCGGAAATGATAATAAACAATACAGTGAGTTTTTTATATTACATCTAATGTTATATGTGTGTGAGAGATATTTAATGTAAAATTTCACAGATCAGTGCAGAAATTGAGGTTTCTGACGAGATTTTTGACATGACAGTTTAAACCACACACTGTCAAAAACTTGCCACCCTGATAGAAGATGGTAAAAAGAGGATATAAGAAAATTGAGAGATGAGGTATTAAATTGGAACAGTGAAACAGCCTTTCCAAAGAGCAGATTTTGACCTTTTCTCACCAGGATCGAGGAGAAGATTGCGGGGTTGGATATGAACGCCCGCATGGGGATGTATCTACCGACGGTGACTTTGGCCAGTGAATTTAAGAAGCGAGTGGGATCACTTCATGATATTTCGTGCAACTAAATATGTGTGCAAAATTGCATATCCGTAGAAGTTAGGCATCCTTAAAATCCTATTTTTGTAAATAGTTATTAAAATCCTATTTAAATGTATCGACGTAACTTTAAAGTTTATATAATGCTGATAAAGGAAATTGTACTATTGTAAGATTATTACTGTATTTATCTTGCTTTAATTATTTTAAAAAATGTTGTTATTATTTTGATGTTTATAGACTCTCATGTCTTCGAAAACATCCGACTCTCAAGCCTGTAAAACTTGTAAAAACCAAATAAATGATCATTGAGAAAAATCTGAGTTTTTATTTGTGTGGGTAATAGCGCTGGATCTATTAATAAAATTTATAATATCTTGCAATATAATTATCATATAGGTAAAAATGAGATGTCAAAATATTCACAATTAAAGAAACTTTCAGTTAATATTTTATTTAAAAGAAAACTGATATTTTGACCATTTTCAAGGTACTGTGTCTCCTTAACAAAATATGTAACTAAGCAACCATTGTTCTGTTTAATTATATAAAGCAATAAAAATGGGGGGGAAAGCAAGGGGAGAAGGGGCAGTGTTAATGTCAGTGTAAATGAGAGAAAGCAACTACTATGATCTTTTAAAATTTAGCTGACACATTTGCAATTCTGACTACAAATCACTAGCACGTATGTTTTATTCTGATATTCATTATCAAAAAATTGGGTTATATTAAATTCTACCTTAATTAAATGTCTTTAAAACTAATTAGAAAACAAACAAAAATGTGTAGCAATAAAATGCGAAATTAAAATGCTTTGCTATATTAAAAAAAAAAAAAATGCTGTGAAAAAAAAGTTGGTTAAAACCAATAAAAGCTTGCTTTTTTAAATTTTAGCCAGCTTCTTTGTAATCCTGACTTTAACTATGTTGATTATTTTTTTTTTTTTTTTTTTTTTTTTTTAATATATACTAACTACAATAAAGTCGTGACAAAAGTTTACACAAAATGAGGGATTGGGAATGAAAATAATTTGCACACCTCTGGTCTAGAATACATTCATATCCATCTTAGATTTTTTTTTTTTTTTTTTTTTTTTTTTTGAATAACATTTTTTAAATGACTTTTTTTATAGCAACATTAGAATTATATAAAGAATTCACTAACAAGTCTGACAACAATTCTTAGTTAAATGATAAGTTATTTCAATCCCTCGTATGTATATACTATTTAGTTTATAAGTGCACTGGGCCCAATCATCAAAGTTTTGGACCCAGGGCAATAAAGATCTTTAGAGTCTGAAATAATAAAAAAATGTTCTTTTCCTTTTTCTCTGGGGGTGGGGGGGCTGAGAAAACAATTATTTGAGTAGATTATAACGACTTCCTGTATGCATATATAAATAATTGAAAAACTTATTACAATATTCTTCGCATAGAAGTTGTATCATTATTAAAATTTATCTGTAAAAATTAATCTGTCTTACAAAATCAGATATGTGGCAAAATTAACATGAGTAACTAAAAGTTCACACAGTTTTGAAAAATCAAAAAATATTGGTACTACATGATTATCCTGTCACCCAATTTCAGCAAAATATATAGTTTGCCAAACTATACAAATTGACATAATTTTTATTTTAAATAGTGCAACTAGCAAACTAGAAAAATATTAGTAAAAATACAAATTAAATTTCGAATTAAAAATCACTTGTTGACATAACAAACACATATAGTGTGTTTAGTGTCATTTATGATTATCTAGCATAATCATATAATTTAATAATATTTTAGTCAGCAGGATAATCAAGCAATACCAAAATATTTAAATTACCATATTTACTTAACAGCAAGACTGTTAAAAGCGCATATTTGTACTTGTCAGTGCTATCACTGCCAATTTCAATTTGCAAAATTCATATAATGAACTATGCAATTTTTGATTTCGTTAAACTATTTCCCTTTAAATTTTTTGGAGGAAGATCAGTCATTTTTGGGATCCAGAGCACAAGTGACTACCTGTAGGAGAGAGTGGGGTACAGTCACTGCCCCCTCTACAATGCCTAGTATTCACTGAGCAGACGACAAGCGTGTAACATCATGAAGTGGAGACAGAGTCACTAACCCTACTGGTCAACAATCGGCACAAAGTTTGTTGAAAAACAGAATGCGATCATTGTCAGGGAAACCGCCTCTACTATGTCACAAGCGAGAAGGCATTGTAGAGGAGGCAGTGGTACAATGAACCATCCCTTATCAGGGTTGCAAAAAACCCACCTACCCAAAAAAAACCCGGGTGGGTTTTATTGGGTAAAACCCACTCTAAAAAACCCAATAAAACCCACATCAAAGTGGGTTTTATTGGGTTTTTTACAATCTATAATATTATTAATTAATATTCAGTAACTTTTGTATTAGTTTTTTAAGCTTTGTGTTAAAGAGGTACTTTATCCTATAAAAACAGATTGTGGGTGTACTGTCAAATATGATGAAGCCAAAATTGTCAAAATAATGTGCTTAATTCTTCTAAAAGTTTAATATTATGAAAAAAAAATATCAATATACATAGCTAATCATAACATTTTTGCATAGATGAAAAATAAGATCTTTTATATTAAGATTTAACAATATAAAATTTCATAATGTAGGTTCCCAATTGGATACAAATTTGAGTTATTCATTTTAGGCCAGGGTTGGTAGAAAAAAAAAGGGGGCGGTGAAGGACTTTTCAAAAAATCCAAATAAACTTTTTTGTTTCTTTGTTTAAATTTTTTTTAATCAGTTTTTAAATTCTCTCTCCCCTTCTTAACCCTTAAATGCATAGGATAGAACGTGTTCCAAAAAATGCGCAATTCAAAGAATCAGAATTTATACCTGAAAAATCTAAATAGTAAATTTTTCTTTATTTAATTACGAATGGTCAGTCATTAAGTAAAGTGAAAATTGCTCTTTTAAATTTCTGGTGAGAATACGGAATATGTGAATAAAACCCCCCAATAAATCAGGAACACTTATGATATCGAAAATGATACAATATGCATTTAAGGGTTAAATAACATTTACTATTATGTATTGTACTATCCATGTTTATTGATTTAAAAAAAAATTGATATAAAGTGTATTATGACTTCATTTCAAAATATTCAAATTAAATAATTACAATCAGTTATGTATATTTTTGTATTCAGTATGTACTATATAATAATTTTGTAAAATATTTTAAATAACAACTCTGTATTGTGTTCAAAGAATAAACTGCTCTATATACAGTGAACTATAGGTTTCTTGAAAATATTATCAAGCATCCTTTGTTTGATAATTAATAAAACGAATAAAGTTGAAAAAAATGTATTGTTGAAAAAAAGTGTTCTTATTGGGGAATGCAGATTAAAAGTTTAATTTATTAAAGTAACTTTTAAATATGTGGTTATTATAATATTGCATGATGGCAGAAGTAAAAACTTTTTTAAAGCCTTTTACACTGATTTATTTGGGTTATTTCAATGAAAATTACTTGTATATTAAGTTAACTAATAAAAATATAAGGAGATTTTTTAATTTAATACATGCTTTCTAGAAATTAATGGACTTATCCTGCCCCCACCTATTACAAAAACAAAAAACCCAACAAAACCTAATAAAGCCCAAAAAAAAAACCAATAAAACATGAAAAACCCCGCCTGGGTTGGGTTTTTTGCAACCCTGTCCCTTATATTTTATTTATTTTTTCATCTTTAAAGCTTTCCTTTTAGATTAATTGTTTATAGCACTGGATCAATTACTTCTAGCCTTCAAAACACATCGTTAGCTCAGAATGATCCATTCTATCCTGACTGGTTACTTTCAGCTTCTAAAATTAAAATTTTGTATCATCACACTTTTCTTTATTATTTTTTAAAGGTTAGATAAATAAGAAAAACAGCTGTTTTGTAAAGGTAAGATACTTTTTTTTATTTAATATTAAAAGTTAATGTGCTTAAAAGAAAGCTTTAAATAACAATTTAGGGATGCACCGAATATTCGGTATCTATTCGGTATTCGGCCATGTTACTGAATATTCGGTTAGGCCAAATATTAAACTATTCGGTTGAGCCGAATATCAAAGTATTTGGCCGAATCCAATACTTAATAAAAACTTTTCACTATTTCTACTTTTAACTGTCAATTTTTTAATTTATACTTAAAATAATTAGAAACAAAATCATTTTTTAATAAAATAGAATGTTTTTACATCTATTTATTTGCTGTTTGTAAAGTATAACTTAAGAAAATTAACCATGAGAAGGATTGAAATGGTGATTTATTAGGATTCTCCTTAGGAATAAATTATGTGCTGATACAAGTTTCTAAATTTTGTTTAGTAAATAATCCGTTTCTTGCTTTTCTCCAAATGAGAGTCCTTTAAAAGCAGGGTTGCCGGCTTTTAGCCGGGCCAAAAAAAGCCAGCCGGCTTTTTTTGGTTTTATCCACTTAAAAAAAGCCGGCTAAAATTGAAAAAAGCCGGCTTTTATTTTCAAAGTGTTAATTTGTATCAAATCCATTTTAAATTTGGATTGATTTATTTTTAATACATTTTTACTTATTTACTACTAAAAAAGTTATAAATTTCTATCTCTAAAAGTCAACTGTGAAGGCATTATGTCTGAAAAATATAAATCTTGGAAAAAGGAAAATATACTCAAAAAATGTGTTTTAAACTTCTATATTTCATAGTTCTACTTATTACACATTCTTTAGAATTATATTTAATTGAATTATGACTAAATGAAACATATCAAAGCATTAATGGAAACATTCTTACAGGTCAATATGTACAAATTAAGTCATAAAATGAACAATGTTGAAAGAGAAATTAAAAAGGATTCATTATTTGAGGAAAGTTTATTACATGGGAATTTCCACGAGCATTTGTCGTGTAAGTCACATTATTAGTAACTTATAAATTGTTGGCCACCATTATTTTCGAAAAGTTTGCATGGCCTTATTCAATTAATGAGATAACTCTGGTAAATTAAATCACATTTTTTCATTCTAAAATACTGGTTTCCAAAATCATAGTATGTGACTTACACGACATGTGCTCATGGAAATACCCACATAATTACATAAAATTGCACAACAAAAAATGTTCTAATAAAATTTTTTGAATTAAAATTTTGAATAGCTCTTTGTTATTTAAAAGTGCATATATGCCCACTTGCATGAATGAATATATTCATGCATATGTTAATTGTGAATACTGAAAAAAATTGTGAAATATAATATATTATAAAATATGCATAATTCGAAATACTATTTTCAATAGTGAGAAATGGTGTTTTTTATATGTATGATTTCAAATGTTTATAGGGAATAAAACATGACATTTTAATAACTCTTAAAATTAATTACGTAATAAAACATGTAACTAAGTAACCATAGTCCTCTTTAATTTTATAAAGCAGTAAAAATGGAAAAACAAGGGTAGGATTAAAGGTCAATGTAAATCAGAAAAAGCACTTGGTATGGCCATTTTATAATTTAGCTGACATATTTGCAATTCTGACTATAAACCACTAGCAACTCCATCAATATGTTATTCTAGTATTAATGTTTTCATTATTGAAAAATTGGGTTATAACCCAATTTCTCAATGAATCATAATTAAAATTAGAGATGGGACGAATATTCGGCCACTATTCGGTATTCGGCCCTTTTGCCGAATATTTGGTTGGCCGAATATTGAAGGCTTGTTGACCGAATACTTCGCCCGAATACCTGTAGCCGAATATTTAGAGATATCTTGCCAAATATTGCTAAAATCTCACCGAATAGTGAAAGATATTTTGCCAAATAAATTTAGGATTTAAAGAATTTCATTTCTCGCAATTTTTTTTCTCTAATTCGAATTTGCTACTTCATTTATGAAGTCCTTCTCATTTTTACTTACAAAATATACAGTTATTCAGATACTAAAAAATATACAGCCTTTCTGAATTTCCTATAAAAGTTAGTGATATTTTAGAAATTGCTGCCCAAGTTGGAGATTTAATTGTATGGGAAATGTCTTCATTAGAGAATGATACATTACAATTCAAGATATAAAAAACGTATAGAAAAAAAAAAGCACTGCCTTATTCTAAAACACTTGAATATTTATTAATGTCTGCAAATTCAATGCACATATAAAAAGGCTCTTATGAAATTCATAACTTATTTTCTATAAAGTAAGAAACGAAGAAATTCATTCATAAGATTTATTTTCAAAATTAAATATAAAATATTACTATTCCAAATACAACTGTACATCTAAAAACAGAACTGGTGTCAAACTAGATATGCATTAGATGACACAACTTGCTTTATGAAGATGGTTTTATAAATATTTAAACATAAATTCTAAATACTGAACAAAATGATTTTTTTACCTTAAGTTTTCACTTTTAAATAATTATTTGCATAATTACTGACTTAAATATGTAACATTATTATATATTTTAATTTACATCTTCCTTCATTCATGTTGTTATCAATTTCTGTTTATCTTTTTAATGCTTGTTGAATAAGTGGAATATTTATTGTATGCGCAGATTCAAATGTCAAAGATTTTGTAAACATATGCATTCTACTTTAAGCATAACCTTTTGCTTTACCATAATTTGTATTTTAAAGCTTGGCAACTGATTTCAGAACAGTCTCGTTCTCACGAATTTACTTATCATTCTTATTATTCTAGAAACTATTCTAGGACAAAAACTCTAAATGATCAAATTTATTTTATTAAAGGTTATTTCAGAAAATGTCTCCTCGTGAGTTCTGAGAGAGAGTTTATATTTTAATGGAAATATCTTCCATCTTGACTTACTGAAAATCAATTTGATGTACATTAGGATAAAAGAATATAATGCAATTTCATATTTTTTTTTTTTTGCTTTAAAATAAGTTTTTCAAATAAAAAATACATTTAAAAGCACATTTAAGAGTAATAATTATTAATGAGCTCCTATTTTTAAAATTAAATGTAATCAAAATTTATTTTCGTTGTTGGAAAAAAAGTTGGTATTCGGCCTGAAATTTGGCCGAATATTTGGTATTCGGCCAAATCACTATTCGTCCCAGCCCTAATTAAAATCCCGATTTTTCATTTTAATAAATAAATTTATTAAACTCAAAGTAAATTAAACATCATTAAAATTAGTTAAAAAACACTTTAAAATGTGTAGCTTATAATTAAAAGGCTTCATTGTATGAAAGCCAATTATGGCCAAAAAAAGCCGGCTAAAATTAATAAAAGCCAACCGGCCTGGCTTTTTTTAATTTTAGCCGGCTTTTTTGCAACCCTGTTTAAAAGAAAAAAAACTTTTGAGATTAGTAATAGCTATCAAGGCAGACAATTTTTGTTCATGAAACCATAATCATAATCAACTTATTGAGTCATAAGTACATTGTATTTCATCTCACTCTAGGTCAAAACTTGTGTGTCCGTTTATTACATTAACAATAAATAAGATAACATATTTTCAACTCACATGCTTTGATTTCTGTAAAATATGATATGATGGGAAGGGTGGAAAATACCACCATTCATAAGAAAAGAACTATGAGCCAAACATACCTTTATTCAGAATTCAGTTGAAAGTATTTGTACTTCATATTGAAAAAAATATGCCTTGAGTTATTTAAAAAGGACAATTATCAGACTGTAAAATTTTTCTTCGGCCATTTTTTCATTATTTGATTTTAAAATGTTTGTTTTGATTCATAGAAAATTTTATTAATTAAAGTTTCATAATTGCGCTTTTTAAATAACTTAAGCCAGATTTTTTTCAATAGTAAATGCTCTTATAAAAAGTTCTTGTTTATCAAAATGTAAATTTCTTTTATTAAATATTATGTAAAACTGTTTTAAAAAGTAACATTTTAATACCTTTAAATTTTGAAATATAAAAAGTATTTGGAAAGCCGAATATTCGGTATTCGGCCCAACAATTACTATTCGGCTAGCCGAATATTCGGTATTCGGTTCACCTGTCGGCCGAATATTCGGCATTCGGCCAAAATCACTATTCGGCGCATCCCTAAATTTTATGAGAATGTATTTAACTTCAACATGGAGCACAGTGGACCATCCACTGCTGGGGCACAGTGGTCCACAATCCACTCTGTACTACTCTGATGTAAAATTTTCAAAATATTTAATAATTGCTAAATCTCTAAAAAGAAATGCTAAACTAATTATTTAACTGTAAAATAATGTAAACAAAGAAAACTGTCAATTTATTTAACATAAAAAAAATATTGGTTCATATTTTTTTTGCTTTTAAAAACAATGAAATTATCCTCTTAACTGCTGTTATGACTAAAATAAGTTCTTACAAGTTCTGAAATTTTATTAATTATTTTTGATGTAACACATAATACCAATTTGGAATCAAAATTTAATGGCTGTTAATCTGTTGTTTATAACAGTGTTATGGCAAAATTGCATTCAGATATGAGCAAACAAAACTAATTTATAACTATTTATTAAAAAAAAAGAAAAGGCATAAAAGACTAAGTATAACAAAAATACACAATTAAAATATGAGCATGGATATCTTTCTAAATCTCAGAAATAATTGTAAAAAGTTTGAATATAATTATTTTCCACTAAGAAAATATTAAATACAAGGTAAAAGAAAAAGCTATAGAGCATCTATCAACCAATGAATAAAGGTAATAATAATATAGTTTTGGGAAATTAAATTTTAACACCAGTGTGCACATAATTTAGTGTTATAATTTAAACAGAAAATCGCAAAACAATTACTATTAAACTAAAATATAAGCACTGATTCAGATCTAATATAGTAATTTTTCCATCTATAAACCATTTTAATAAACTACACATCTGGGCTTTTTCCAAGAGTATCACATTGTTAAACATAACATTATGCAGATTCATTTCAAAGTTATTTACATTTTGCACTTGAAAAAATTAATGGATATGAATTTGTTTAGAATGACATGCAACCATTGATAATCAAAATTTTGTAAAAGTAATACATGACAATGAAAGTTATAGTGAAAATTAATGAACTGAATCACTGAATCAAAAAACACATCAACTTATTAGAATTTCATATAGGATTTTTTTTTTTTTTTTTTTTTGGTGGGGGAGTGATCTCAAAACCATGGTCAAAATCTATAAGAATGTTTACAATCCATTGATATAAATAAAGTAATTTTATATATTGAGTTACATTTGCAAAAACAGAACTTTCCAATGGTTTACCCCCTTTTTTTTTTAAATCAAGTGTCCTTCGCATAGATTAGTATATAATTAAATATAATAGTAGTAGTTAAATATATTAGTATATAATTAAAATGATTACGCTATTTAAAGTTAATAATAATTATTTAATGTTAAACATCGTTTAAACTTAAAATTTAAGCTAAGTTTTTCTTTAGCAATATAAATTACATTAGTAGAAAAAAAGTTTAAATAATCGGGAAAAAAGTTATTATTATTAGTTAAATTCAAACTGGTATTAATAATACAGTAAAATCTATACTGATAAGGGATGCCATTATTCATTAATATACACATTAAAGGGCATAAAAACACTGATACAAAAAACAGAAACTAAACAATCTTTTGGTAAGACAAATGTAAACACAAATGTCAGACAGTCTGCTTAGAAGATCTGACTTGTAATTGGCGATATTTATGAGTAGGAATTTACACAAATATATGCAGGCTAATAATCGGATGAATTATAATAAAATTAAAATGAATTTTTATGCTTACCAGGTGAAGAACTGTGTTAACAACTTCCTTGTTTGACACTTGCCCCACCTCCACTAAACCTATGAGAACTGCAAACTTCAGATTATCATTGAGGGGCATTTTAATAACATCTTCGGGCCTTTTGGCCTCCGTAACATTAGTTTCGTCTATTTTCTCCATTATTTTACTGGTCGACATCACAATTGAATTACTCCAAGCAGATTAAATGCGGAATAATGAATAATTATGAATTTACAATGCAGTAAACCGTACACACATCAACAATCAGGATCGTCATTTTCCAGTACAATTAAATACAAAACAGTTCACAAACTGTAATCATTCATATCATTTTTAATATCCTTCAATCAATGATTATTACATCAGTGAACAAGATATTTGCGTATTTTGCTTCGCGATACGATAAAGTACAAAAACATTAGCTGAGAGAACCACCGGTCCACATCAAGTCCACATCAAGCAAAGTGCGAAACTACTTTGAGGCGATGTTTGCTGCAGACAGCGCCACCCTCGGAGTAAGGATAGATTAGGGTGCCTCTATATGTGAGTGAGTACATATGAAAATTAAGAATTCGATTGGTGGAAACAAATTTGGACAAAAATGAATTGCCAAGCATCTTGTGGAGCATTTTGATACATGGCAACGATTCAACATTTTATTATTTTGCTTTTTTTAATGCCAAAACAACGGAAAATTGGAATTTCCTCCCCCCCCCCCAATAAAGTAGAATGACTTCATAATTTTACTTGTTGTTCTGCCAGCTAATAATTTTGCATCTGTTCACTTCATCACTTCGTCACTTCATCGTCACTTCATCGTCACTTCCAGTGAAGTAATCATTTTCTATAAAAGCGGTGGAGTGATTATGTCGCAAAAGTTTCAAATTTTAACAGCGAATTTAATCGAAGGTTATTATTGTGTTCTGTGGCAAGAGCCTCGTGATATGAGTTCTTCCACAAGAGTTTGTACCCTTTATTTACATTTAAAAGAGTGATCATTTGAGGTCCTACCGGCACTTTGCTGCTCCTCAAAGCTCTAATAATAATAATTTAAAAGAATGTTTCCATCGCTTTTCGGCCTTTTCGCTAAGATCAAAGTATAAGATTGTTTCCAAAATTTATAAATTGGTGCAGAAACTTTTATAAAAACTGAAAATATACATGAAAACATGATTCTCCCTTAAAAACAAG
Source organism: Maratus speculifer (assembly GCA_964019185.1). Lineage (NCBI taxonomy): Eukaryota > Metazoa > Arthropoda > Arachnida > Araneae > Salticidae > Maratus > Maratus speculifer. The sequence goes on along the minus strand of OZ025296.1, from coordinate 195,444,614 downwards.
TAGCGCTGATGCATTTTACAATGCAGAACAGTAGATTCCTTTATAAAACGAATTAATGGGAGGTAAAATGAGGTGAGATCCCTATAAAATTTTAGGCGAATGCGCTGATGGTAGAGGTCTGCAAAGGTCTGTGCAAAACCGAAATAGTGGTAGGCAATGGACCTTATGCACGCAACTTGAGGTCGAGGCTAAAATTCATCTGCTGCCGGTATTTACTGGCGGTGTTTAGCATAGCAGTCTATGGAGTGTGAATTATTAATGCTTGTTTGTTAGAAATACCGGAAAAGATTTTTTTCTTGTAGCAGCATATACTTAATATATGATAATATAAATTCAAAATTGTTGTTCTGCTTGCAAGAAAATTCTCTAAATTTGTTAATTCCCCTTAAAATGTATCCAGAAAGGCTGAAGTCGTCTGCTAGCGATGTTTGCGCCTGCGCAGACTGGCATTCCGGCGGTGCAGTGACTAGAATAACAGGTTAGCATACCGCCAGCTCTGGCGTCTGACGTCACGTGCATAAGGTCCATAGGTACTCGCCCTGGGGACGGATCAACTTTGAGCTTGCAGACAGGATAAACACCTAAGTATTCGGCCCGCACAGGTAAAATAAACGGAAATTTTCAAACGGGCCGGATCGATAGAATTAAAACAATAATGTAAAAAAAATTTTTAACTTAAAATCCGGTATAAAAAAAAAATAAAAAAAATGAACGGGCTGGCCAGGCTGGGCCTGGAAAAAAATGTAGCGGGGTTGGTAACCCGATAGAACAATTAAACGAAGTCGATAAAATACGAATAAGAAATTTTCGATTAATAAGACTTTCGACAGAATAGGCAGAGATGTGCTTCACGAGCCGGTGCTATTTTGACTACATAAGACTGCAATGTAACATGTCCAGCATAGAGATCGACATTGGACAGTTACATGGTGTCTGACCAGGGATCTCCCTGGCTTTCGACTAACATTAACGATTTGGCGAATAAGAAATAAAAACAGTAGCCAAATGAAAAAAATGTTAACAAAATAGATTTGGTGTGAAACGCTGAAAAATCTACCTTTAACCTTTTATCGTATCCTTTTTTTTCCCAATATATTCTAAAATATCACACTTTTTTGTCATTGCATAGAAAATAGAAATTCTACTATACGCTACAAAACTATTAAAAATAAGTACATTCTAAATGTCTCCTATAAATGTGTAAGTGTTTCAATCATTCTTTTAGCGGTAAATTGTAATAAGATTTCTATTATAACCGATAGAAAAAAATTATGATTATCTAAAGATACTTTGCATACTTTTCAGTACGGTAAACGGCAAATTCAACGCCGCATTTCACCAAAACTTTTCTCGATTTGAAGATTGATAGGAGTAATTTTGTTTGTGATTTTACCGGCGCATTGACAGTGATAAACTGACAACAGAGAAATACTTATTGTATAATCCTTTCTGTGTCTTTGGCTGCTATTAAACGGAATTGGTATTGAGTCAGTTAAACATTATATAAATAATAATGTAAATGGTACAGTGCGGTTGAACATGAAAAGGGACATCAATGGTACAGTAAAGGGGATAAGAATCTCAACTGTAATCATACACACAAAAAAGAGCAGAAGTTGAGCACTCGCAATTTGGCGGTTCTGATTGTTCATTTACTCGCCAAATGAAGCATTTCGTCGCGAATGGTAAGCGGCAAGGAAGAACCTTGTGTGCGCCCATATGCCGGTGCAATTAACAATGGATTCTTCTAATGGATGATAATGCGAGACCACATCGATCTGTAGTTGTTGAAGGAATGTCTTGAGGATCACGGTTTGGAGAGAATGGAATGGCCAGCTCGTTCTCCAGACTTGGATCCGATAGAACATCTTTGGGCCTATCATGAAAAAAGGTTGTAGCTTCAAGTCCTCCTCCAAGGTAATTAAATGAGCTGGAACAAGGCTTACTCTATGTCTGGTCAGAGCTACTTATTTCCGTGAACGACAATTTAATTGAGAGCATGGAAAGTCGTTGCCGCCAATGCATTCAAGTCCGGGGATGGACATATTCCGTATTAGAACCAGTTTTTTTATGTTTCTGTCACATTTTACTGCATAATACTGCGATGTACTAATTTCTCCAAGAATGGAATTTTCCACCACAAGTGCTTTTTTGCTGTAATTTCATTTATACGTTTAACTTAAGTAAATTTCTTTGTCGCATTTAATAAATAACAGTTTAGCTCACATTTTCTCCAAATTTATTGTTTCTATATTCATTCATTTGCAAATTAGACGCAAAAACACCGGTAGTACCTTAACTTTTGGAGGCCAGTGTATTTTACAAATTTACTGTTAATTATGCAGCTTCAAAGTGTTATGACATTTTTAACCTTCCTGTTTTTATTTTATTCTTAACTACATTAAATTTTAATGAATCCTTATTTGAATATTGAGACATCTGAGAATCTAAGTAATCATTAATGTTTCTATTGTGAATTTTTGTCATGCGAACACCGTAACTTTAAATACACTGTAAAATTTTCTCATAAATATGTATGTTATATTCTTTAGAGGTATCTTTAAAATTATTATTTTCATCGCCCTATCACGGAATAAAATCACAAAATTTGTCGATCTGTCGTGAGGAAAAAAAATTGAAAAACTTGCCAATTAGTAATGAAAAAATTCCGCAAAGTTCGACAATCCATCACATGAAGACATGGCGGAATTCATTAATCAGTTGCGAGGATAGAATCGTGAATTTCGTCAAGCTATCACTCGAAAAAAATAAAAAAGAACATGAAATTCATCAATTAGAATAATTTTTTCAACGGGTCGGGTTGACAAAAAAAAAACGGCTCATATGGGTCGGGCCAATATAAAAAATAGCAAAGATAAAGATTTATTTATTAAAGATTTATTAAAGATTTATTTATTAAAGATTATAAAGATTTAAGCAGAAACAATAAAATATGAGCTACTTTCAACGAATATGGCTTAACTGAATGAAGTATGACTGTGAGTCACGAGCCGATACTAGTTTGGCAACATCAATTCAGAAATGTAACTAGCACAGGGATGACAAAAGATGACCACCCCAGGAACTCAGCTTCCGCTTTAGAGTATAAGTGCAATCCCGGGAGGGATATGTAGCTTGTACAATGCAGAGATCGGTATCGGACAATTACATTGTGTTTAACATGGGCATAATATTTTTTAGCGGACTTTAGCAGACTTTTTTAGAAGGCCGAGATCAGACATGCATTGCTTTTCTACATATAGGCTGGTATTACGGTGCCTCGCTCTGTCATTTCTTACGCTCGATCGTAGGATAGGCGTTCCTGCGATCGATCGTAACCTCGTATTACGGTGCCTCAGCGTAAGTCCTCGCGCTTAAGCGTAAGTCCTCTTGCTCTCAGCCAATCAGAGGCCGTAGTCACTTTTGTTGTGGTTGCGCGCGCATTGAAACTTACGACAGCTTTCGAGCTGCCTTAAGTTACGCCGCTACCGTAATACCGTTTGCGCTTTGTTTACATCGTAAGTCGCTACGTCGATCTTAAGTGAGGCACCGTAATATCGCCCATAGTCGAGCCGGGTCGAAACTAGACTTAATTATTCTCAAGATGTGTAGGGCAGACAACATGATTTGTAAAAGTATTAATAGTGATAAAGAACTTGTGTTAACATAATCTTTGGAAATATACTTTTTGGTGGTTCTTAAATTCACTTTTTAACAACGCGAAAGTTTGACTCATTTTCTGACTAATTTTAAACTGTAAAGGTATAAAATTGCCAAGCCTGACTATTGAATGGATTTGGAATAGAATAGCGTTTTCCATTTTTAGTAAATAAGATACTTGTACAGTAAAACCTCCTTAACGGACATTCCCGAATAGCGGACACCTCTATTTTAATGACAGTTTTCAGATCCCCACTCCCAAAACTTAAATTTTTATATGTTTAACCTCTGAATAACGGACATTCCGAATAGCGGACACTATTTTCGGCGATAAAGAATGAAAAATATTTTTTTAACCAGAAAAAAAGAAAAATAAAATAAAAAGGCCTCTAAATTTATAAGGGCAATGTGTCACAAATTTTGCGATCACATATAAACGTAGATCGTGGTCTGGGGAAAATCACCTCTCAACATTCAGTGTTGAATTCAGTGCGTGGTACATCTTCCAGAGAATTGAAATGTCGCTCCTGAAGATTTTGAGATTTTGTGCTTTTAATGGTCAAAAAGTGAAACCCCCCCCCCCTTTCCCGACCGGAAATCTATAATGACTAATAATGTCACACTGAAAAACAAATGACATGTTATCGCAAGCAAAAGAAAACTTTTGCAACAGATTTTTACTTTTTTCTATCTTCAATAGAAGAAAGTGTTGTAATCGAAATTTTTTTGACTTCCGGTTTTCGACGGATTTACACGTTTTAGGGGTCAGATATTCTAAAAAACATGTTTTTACAAAATGTCTGTCTGTCCGTGTATGTGTGTGTCTGCCTGTGCGTCTATGTGTATGTCGCCATTCTATCATCAAAAAGTGTATGAAGTTATGCATAGAATTGAACCAAATTTTTTGTGAATGTTTTTGGTTGTGGCAAGCAGGTCCGCCTTCAGTTTTGAAATATTCCGCCGGAAGGGGGCGCTGCAATCGCGATTTTTGTGCCATTTTCAATAATTTTTTGTGTAAGTGTACGAATGTGGCTAGTTGGTCCCTCCTGAATTTGAAAACAATCCGCCCGATGGGAACGCTACAATCCCGATTTTTGTGCCATTTTCAATATTGTACCGACCAAAAGTATATGAAGTTATGCATCGAATTGAACGAAATTTTTTGTGTAAGAGTATGGCTATGGCTAGTTGGATCGCCCTGAATCTGAAAAAAATCCGCCGGAAGGGGGCGCTGCAGTAGCGAATTTTATGCCATTTTCAATATTGCAGCGCATAAAAGTGTATGAAGTTAGTTCTAGAACGGAGCTAAATTTTTTGTATATGATTATTTTTCGGTAAGGCAAGTAGGTCCTCCCTGAATTTGAAAAAAAAAAAAAATCTGCCTATCATTCTATTGTCTATCGGCTCATTCAGGGACGGAAACTCGTTTTTACTCCGATTAATTGATTGAAGCAGAAATTTAAGATGAAAATCAAAGTTTGTATGGTATTGAATTAAAATTATTAAAGCATTAAAATGAGTAGCTATTTTTTTTAATATTAAAATATACGTATGAGATAGAAGAAAGATTTGGGATTGGCACATCCAACTAGTTTTGATATAAGAATGTAATAAACAGTGGATGAAGGTGTATACAATTTTATTTCAGTTTCAGTTTTATTGTTTAAAAAATAATTCTGATTTTTGATTAATCATATAATAGAGGTTATAGGACATATAAAAATCAATTCATGACACATTAAGCATTTGTTAGTGATTTTTGTATCTTTGAAATTTTCTAAACAGCGGACACCTCCGAATAGCGGACAATTTCTGCGTTCCCGAGGTGTCCGTTATTTAGAGGTTTTATTGCATTAAAGTGTTTAAGTGAATAGTAATTAAAACAATGCATAATCTTCAAATATAGTTAAAAATACGTTTAATTATTATGACAACAAAACTTTATATTAAACGAGATTTCTGGTACGGGTGTTTACCGATGTCGGAATATATATTAACACGCAGTTTGTCTTTCAAAAACAGCAAAGTAGAAAAAACATGTTCCCATAACCACGAAGTGTTGACTTTCATCTAGAACCTCAAAGCTGATTTAAATATTTCTGGATATTCTGTTCGTAATCTAAAAGGAAATTAAGGATTTGAAACATTATTTACTGTTGAAATTTTCATATCTTTTTAAACAGATGAAATAAAAGATATACAGTAAGACCTCTAAATAACGGACACTTCGGGAACGCAGAAATTGTCCGCTATTCGGAGGGGTCCGCTGTTGAGAAAATCTCAAAGATACAAAAATCACTAACAAATGCTTAATGTGCCATGAATTGATTTTTATATGTCCTATAACCTCTATTATATGATTAATCAAAAATCAGAATTATTTTTTAAACAATAAAACTGAAACTGAAATAAAATTGTGCACACCTTCATCCACTGTTTATTACATTCTTATATGAAAACTAGTTGGATGTCCCAATCCCAAAACTTTCTTCTATCTCATACGTACATTTTAATACTTAAAAAAAAATAGCTACTCATTTTAATGCTTTAATAATTTTAATTCAATACCATACAAACTTTGATTTTCATTTTAAATTTCTGCTTCAATCAATTAATCGGAGTAAAAACGAATTTCCATCCCTGAACGAGCCGATGGACAATAGAATGATAGGCAGATTTTTTTTTTTTTCAAATTCAGGGAGGACCTACGTGTCTTACCAAAAAATAATCATATACAAAAAATTTAGTTCCGTTCTAGAACTAACTTCATACACTTTTATGCGCTGCAATATTGAAAATGGCATAAAATTCGCTATTGCAGCGCCCCCTTCCGGCGGATTTTTTTTCAGATTCAGGGCGATCCAACTAGCCACAGCCATACTCTTACACAAAAAATTTCGTTCAATTCCATGCATAACTTCATATACTTTTGGTCGGTACAATATTGAAAATGGCACAAAAATCGGGATTGTAGCGCCCCCTTCCGGCGGATTTTTTTCAAATTCAGGGGGAGGGGGCAACTAGCCACAGTCGTACACTTACACAAAAAATTATTGAAAATGGCACAAAAATCGCGATTGCAGCGCCCCCTTCCGGAGGAATATTTCAAAACTGAAGGAGGACCTGCTTACCACAGCCAAAAACATTCACAAAAAATTTGGTTCAATTCTATGCATAACTTCATACACTTTTTGATGGTAGAATGGCGACATACACACAGACACACGGACAGACAGACATTTTGTAAAAATATGTTTTTTGGAATATCACACCCCTAAAACGTGTAAATTCGTCGAAAACCGGAAGTCAAAAAAAATTTCGATTACAGCACTTTCTTCTATTGAAGATAGAAAAAAGTAAAAATCTGTTGCAAAAGTTTTCTTTTGCTTGCGATAACATGTAATTTGTTTTTCAGTGTGACATTATTAGTCATTATAGAATTCCGGTCGGGAAAGGGGGGGGGAGGTTGCACTTTTTGACCATTAAAAGCACATAATCTCAAAATCTTCAGGAGCGACATTTCAATTCTCTGGAAGATGTACCACACGGGCACCGCACTGAATTCAACACTGAACGTTGAGAGGTGATTTTCCCCAGACCACGATCTACGTTTATTTGTGATCGCAAAATTTGTGACACACTGCCCTTATAAATTTAGAGGCCTTTTTATTTTCTTTTTCTTTTTTTCTCGTTAAAAAAATATTTTTCATTCTTTATCGCCGAAAATAGTGTCCGCCCTTCGGAATGTCCGTTATTCAGAGGTTAAACATATAAAAATTTAGGTTTTGGGAGTGGGGATCTGAAAACTGTCCGTAAAATAGAGGTGTCCGCTATTCGGGAGTGTCCGTTATGGTGGTTTTATACTATTTCAATGACGAAACTCGATTTCTCCGCGACCCACCAAAACAACTGCCGCGGCCCATCAGAAGGTCGCGACCTATAGATTGGGAACCGCTGCTGTAAGTAATATAATTTTTTTTCTGTAAAAGTTACACAATCCGCATTTTTTTAAACAAAAAAAAAATAATCAGTTTTAGCATTTTTTTAACAGGAACAAATGTTTTTTTACAGTTTTTTCTGAATAAAATACTTTTTTTTCTACAAAAATTACAGATTTTTTTCCGCGTAAAAATTAGTCATTACTAATTCTGAAAACTATGGAAAGAATTGTAAAAAATATATTGTTAATTAGTTGTTATTGTGCAGCGTAAACATTTTAAAATAAATACATAACTTACATTTATTTATTTATTTATTTATTTATTTTTATTTTTTATTTTTTTTTAGCTTTTTTCGTTATGTTACTCAGGAGTCAGGAGTGATATTATGTCTGACAGAAACATAAATAAAATCTTTTTACTATTTTTCTACCGGATAATTAACCAAAATTTGCTTAAATATACTTTTCAGAACAAAATAAACTAGTTGGATGTGCCAATCCCAAAACTTTCTACTATCTCATACGTACATTTTAATATTCCAAAAATTAGTTACACATGTTAATACTTCAATATTATTAATTCAATACTATACCAACTTTGATTTTCACCTTAAATTTTTGCTTCAGTCAACTAATCGGAGTAAAAACTAATTAATGTGAATCATGATATTTATTTAAATCAATAGTTTTCCCTTATTCTGTTATCACCAGCTGTTTACAATTAGCCGGATTAAAAGGACGGGAAATCCCGTCTGTACATGAGTCGATGGACAATAGAACAATAGACAGATGTTTTTCAAATTCAGCGAGGATCTGCTTGCCATACTTAAAAATAATCATGCACAAAAAAATTAGTTCAGGACTATGCATAACTTCATACACTTTTTGATGGTATAATAATGAAAAGGATACAGACATCGCGATGATAGCGCCTCCTTCCGGCAAATTTTTTTCAAATTCAGAGAGGGCCTGCTAACTATAGCCAAACACTTAGGCAAACAATTTGGTTCAATTCTATACATAATTTCATACATTTTTAGATGGTCCAATATTCAAAATGGCACAAAAATCGGTATTGCAATAGATTACTCCTTTACAATAGATTTTTTTCAAATTCAGGGAGGATCAAGTAGCCATATCCAAACACTTTCACAAAAAATTGGTTCAATTCTATGCATATCTTCATACACTTTTCGATGGTGCAATGGCGACATACGTACACGGAGAGACATACATTTTGTAAAAGCATGTTTTTGAAATCTCTGACCCCTAAAACGTGTAAATTCGTCGAAATCCGGAAGTCGAAAAAAATTTCGATTTAAATACTTTCTTCTATTGAAGATAGAAAAAAGTAAAAATCATATATTTAAGGGTTAATATGATTTTTTTTAAATAGTTAGCGGGAACATTCGAATGGGTGCCAAGAAAACATTCAAAAGGAGTCACCTTATGACGTCTGCGGAATATGCGTTGGGCAGTCCTAGTCCTGAATAAAAAAACCTTATAAAGTCAGAACTTGTTTCAGAATGCTGTTCAATGTAGATATTTTAGATTTGATAGACTGGCGTCAGTTATGGGACACATTTTAACTGGTGAAATCAAACATCAGCCGTTTGTGAAGATTTTGGCATGCCCATGTGTCGGTAACACTGTGATTTTTGCACTCATAGAGTACAGTCTACATTTGGCGGCCGAAGTAATATCTGTTTTCAGCGCTTCTAAATATTATGTTTTTGAGAAAAAATGTATTTTTCGGGTCATAAACTCCGACCAGAACAAATGCTTTTTATGTATACTATCTTGTACTCTGACGCTATGATTGAAAAGGGGGGAGGGAATGGCAAAAATAAGCTAAATTTAGTCATAAATGATCAAAAATTCTTATTTTTTCAAAATTTAAGAGTAGCGGTTATGGACTCATTGCTTTTGCTCCTGTCTAATCACATACTGCATAAATAATTATGATGATTGTAAGATTTATTTACCTCAATTCAAAACATAAAGTGGAAAATATCGAAATCTGAGCACATATTACAAGGGGTGATCAAATGAAAAAGTGCGAAACAACGTAAAAACATGACTGTTAAATATCTGCTTATTCCGCCATGGGAGAACATAGCGTGACATCTTGGGATGCGATTAGAGTCTGACTGGTATTGGAGGAGACTAATATCGCATGCGCAGTAGAGAGCAGAGGCTCTTATCAAAAGCGGCGTCCAAATGATGCGGCAGTCCGTATTAAGACAGGATGGCGTACGCGCTGCAAAATTCGGCGACTGAGGTGCAGCGAGGTATTATCCGATTTCTGACAGCGGGTTATCAGTCAGACTCTCACGGCCTGCACGAAAATGGGCACTCCATTTTCTGACAGACTTGTCAGAGAAACATTTCTCCCCGTAAACCGCCACCATCTGGCGATGAATAGCCGCTGGTTTCTCACCTTCCGCTGTCAGAAATTGGATAACGCCTCGCTGCACCTCAATCGTCGAATTTTGCAACGCGAACGCCATCCTGTCCTCATGCGGACTGCCATATCATTTGGACGCCGCTTTTGATAAGAGCCTCCGCATGCGGGCGCCCGCGCATTCTCCGATCCTAGTCAGAGACTCCAATCGCATCTCGAGATGTCTCGCTACGTTCTCCCACGGCGGAATATGCAAATATTTAACTGTTACGTTTTTATGTCGTTTCGTACTCGTACCTTTTCATTTGATCACCCCTTGTAGCATTAGATGGGCATAACAATAACCTTCGACGCTACAGAGAGTGTAAAAAAAGTTCAATTTAGACATAAATAAGTTGGGAACTACAGTAATTGCTGTAATATAAACAGAAAAATATAGATTTATGAAAAGAAGTGTTGCCCGTGCCGATGAAAATAACTCTAAATATGCCAAAAATGAAATATTGTACGTTTTTATATTTTTCCAAACGAACTTGGAAATGTTTTCTTTTTTTCGGGGGGGGGGGGGGGAATTAGGCGTCAAGTGTAGTTCTGCACACAGGCGCTGTACAAAGTTGGCACGCCCCTGGCATAATTAATGTCTATGATGTGGGGAATGTTTCCCCAAAGCACGTGACTTTGACGTCACCAGAATACAGTCCATTAGTCCCATCAAAATTTTTCAGATCCCTTCCTCCCTTCCAACATCCAATCTTCGTTCTGTATTATCATATAATACCCTATAAAACATTCACAAAATCCTTCTTAAAATAATATTTCTAAATTATCCCAAAACCTACAGATTATAAGCAAAGGGATATTAATCAATTAGAGACTTGAAACACACTTTAAAAAGTCACTAAAAAAATATATTATTATTATTCTTAATGTTTTACTACGGAAAAGTTGAGTAAAGACGATCAGTACATTTGCCGCTGTAAAGTCAAAAACTGGCTTTGTATGTTGTTGGTCTTGACCCTAAGCATATGTCGCCACTCTTATGTAAAAGTACCCTATTTCCCCAAAGTGGACGTTTTACTACTCACTTATAAAATTATCTCCGTTTTTTACAGTATTATTAAATGTTAAAATCAACTATTTTCAGAAAATAATTACTGAAATACTCACCAGTTAAAAAAAAAGAAAAGAAAAGAAAAGAGATAATCGATTTATCTTTCTCTACAACTTTCATTTTTAATATTGATCAGCGCTCTCTTTTGGTCATTAAGAAAAGTATCTATCTGGAGAAATTCTGTTACTTTGAATTTGTTTGCAAGATTTCTCTTGGTCTGTGGCGATCGTGAAGTCGCACAATCATTTTAACGGATTGTTTGTCTTCTTTCGGAGTTTTCGCATTTGTGGAAGCTATGTAGTGGACCAACCAACGATAGTCTTCTTATTTTAAACTTGAACGTTTTAAAATTCTTTTGTTTACAGTTTTAAAATTTAATGACAGAGATCCATTATTTGATTAATTCTGGTTGAAGTAAAATGTCAAATCGTAATATGGCGCAAAACGAAGAGGGTGTTGATAAAGACTCTTCTTCATCAATAATTTCTAGTATAATTTCTGAAATCATATACAGCCCTCTGAACTTGGGTCTCTTAGTTGTGTGCTTATATCTCTTGTATAAAATTTTTGCCAATCGAAAATCGGACTTACAAGAAACGCCTCCTACACCACAACTTCCTCCCTTGAAAAAACATGATATGACTTACGAAGAACTAAAAAAATATGATGGCCATAACGAAGATGGTAGGGTGTGTGTAGCAGTTAATGGGAAAGTATTTGATGTTACCAAAGGAAAACGACATTATGGCCCAGGTAATTTCGTATATTGTTATTCATGTTTTTGTTTATCACACTTGTATTCTGCGTTGTTTTGTTTACATTGTATGAAGTCTTGATCATTCGCCAATTCATGATTTTGACACAATGATAGTATCTCATTCTTTCCTTATATTTAAGTATTTCCTTCTTGTCATGAATGGCTACATATTCGTCTTACAGTATATTTATAGAGTCTAAATCTGTTCAAGGAAATGTCTTAACTTAATTACTAAAGGAAAAAAATTGTGGATATGTAAATTCTAGTTTTAAGTTAATCAACGTGATATAAAAGTTGAACAACATTTTTATTTGCTTAAACTCCTTTTCTTGCATTTCACAATGTATAACCTATTAAATCGTAATCAAAAGAAATATCGTTTTGGCTTTGCAATCAAACTGTCAAATTAATAGGGTACAGGGTTGGAAAAAAATCATGATTTTTTTAAAAAAATCAAAAAAATCGGATTTATTTGATTTAAATCAGATTTTTTTGATTTAAATCGGATTTATTTGATTTTTTTAGAATCCTATATTTAATGACTGTGTTTTTATGCTTTTACAATACATGAAGCAGTTTTTTTATAATAAATAACTAAAAAAGAATAAATAATATTTATAATTTTAAATAATTATATAGTTAAGAAAATATTATATTCTAGTTACTGATTGGTACTAAAAATTAAACATCTAGGCTTTAATCTAAAGCCATTCTATTATTTTGTAATTGAATTGTGCATACTAAATAACAAATAAGAAATAAATTTAAATATGTTGTAAATGAATAGAAACTGGCAAAATTTAAAAAAACAAATTAAATACAGTAGACTCCCTCAAATCCGCTGCCCTAATATCCACAACTCTCTAAAATCTGCGCATAATTTACAGATGTAAACAATGAAGCTCTCAGGTCAGGTATAGGGACAAAATTTGACTTTTTTATTTTTATATCAATTCTATATATATTTTAATCTGTAACTTTCATTAATATTGCTAAATTCATGCTTTTTCATGAAGGAAGAATAAATTTATTTCTGAAAAAAATTCAAGGTATTGCTAATATCAGTGGTGATTACAATCTTTTTGCAAAATGCATTTATACATTCATCAAGCTCTTTTTTTTATTGTTGAGTTTGGTTAAACCTGAAATAAAACATCTATATTTTATGATATTGATGTGAATTAGTAGTGCACCTTTATGGGGCAAGTTCCATTGAATAATTTAGGAAAAAATGCATCTCATCTTTACAATAAACTAGTACACTGAACCCGGGGTTCCCGGGTCACAAAGTAAAGGTGGAAAACTTTTTTTAAATTTTAAATTGGAAAGTCTAATAATTTTTTTTGCGTAATAGGCTTTTTAAACTGCCAACTAATTCCAAACAGCAATTTTATATGAAACATATTATTTATGTAATCATATACAACTTTAAAAATTATCGGTACTTCCGTATTAGACGCAAGATAGAAGTTATTAGCCAAAGATTTCGCCAACGAATAAAATTGCATTCTTAGTTTTCAAAAACAACTAAGAAGATATGGCACCCAAATATTCTTTAAAATACATATTTGTAAAGGTTAATTGATGTATCTTTTGTAAAGTAAGTTTACAACGAACTAAAAGTCCCCCATTAAATTCATAGATAAAAACGAAATAAAACCAACAACATTCACCGGGTTTTATAGCCGACGATATATTGACACAACAGGTTTTTAATTACTATTTTTTTTTCAGTTGCTATGAAAAAATGACAACTAAAACATACAGTGATCTGTTATTTTCCATGGAGAAAAGAGATAGATGGAAGTGCAGTATGCGATTAAAACGGTTTGCTGGGCGTTATTCTTCCAATTTAAGTCTCTCATTTGCCCCAAACAAAACAATCACGTGGAACAGAGAACGAATTTTTTTAACATCATTTTTTCTCTAAATGAAAAAGATCTGATTATATTTTAGCATTATAAAATAGCATTTCATTTTATTATGAATTAAAATTGCATTGCTAAAGGTTTTCCTTTTTTGTGAAAGCAAGCGGTTGTGTTTGATGCAGTGCAGCGAATTTTAGGGTTACATTTTTGGCGTCACCTCCAGCCACTAATCTGCATCTCTATTTTTCTTTCTTTTTTACTCTATGGCTATTTTTCCTCTCTTTCCCACATAAATGCGATACAGAAGTTGCCACCATTAGAGAAATTGAACCAAAAACTACAAAAAAATTAATATCTCAAAAACAAATTGAGATACAGTTTTCTAACAAACGGCATTTAAAAGTGCATTTTTTTCTCTAAACGATGGTATAATAGTTGAAAACGTGCAATGTCTAGAAGTTAAAAATTTACAATAGCGAAAATTGCAAAACCAAAATTTCATCGGAAAGTGTTGCCATTCAAAACAGGACGTATGCGTTACGCACAGATACGTTTGGCCTTTATTATATAGATATTTAGTTATACATTATTGATTATTTACTTCATCTTTGTTGCTTTCAATATTTTAATCATTTTTAACTATCTAAATTTTTATTATTATAGTTTATTAACTTACATAATTGTTTTAATGTTTTACTATATTATAAGCATTCATTAACTTCAGTGGCATTATTAATTACAATCAAATTACTGTTTAAAAAAGCAAACAAACCCATGACCAGAAATCTGCAAAATTCTAAAATCCACACAACCTCTGGTCCCAAGCTGTGCAGATTTGAGGAAGTCTACTGTATTCATTTAATGCAAGCTATTTATTAAGGGATACAAATCACAATTAATTCTATATTTCTTAAGCAAATAGGAAAAAATCAGGGATTTAATTGTTTTAACAAAAACACTAATTTAGAAGCTTTGTCTACTCCTAATTTATTATGAAGGCTTGAATGAACTACTCCAAAAGAAGAATTTTTACTCCAGTAGATGAAGCCACGGTTGTTATTTGGTAAATAAATTCAATTTCAATTTCGCTGATTCTCTCTTTACTTCCCATTACATAAAAGGATTTCTGCGAATGATAATCTGTCATAATATCAAACTTTTTTCTCAAACAATGGTAATTTTTGGAATGGGCCGCTTTTTGCTTGAAAATGTGCTACAGTATTGAGAAGATTTGGACAATCTTCTTTAATGAATGCCAAATCTTCATTATTTTTCCTTATATTAAGTTTCATTTCATTTTGATTTAAAAGAAAGAACCTTAATAAAACTCCAGCAAAATGACAGCCATTAATAGTTTGTTCATATCTTGCTTTAAATTTTGTAATTCTATCGTTATCTAATACATTTTCTAACTTTTTACCCAAAATTTTCCTGTGATATGTGCATTCATGTGAAATTGCAAAAAATTGATTTAAATCAAATGATTTTTTTAAAAAAATCAGTTGATTTAAATCTAGATTTAAATTTTGATTTAAATCAGTTGATTTAAATCATGCCAACCCTGATAGGGTATAGATGTGCCAGTAATGGACAGCCTTTTAAGGAATTTCAAAATTATTATTTTTTTATTTATAGTTATAATTAGGGATGGGACGAATAGTGATTTGGCCGAATAGCCGAATACCGAATATTCGGCCAAGTTTTAGGCCGAATACCGAATATTCGGCCGGCCGAATAGTAAATTTTTTTTCCAATAAAGAAAATAAATTTTGATTATATATAATTTAAAAAATAGGAGCTCATTAATGATTATTACTCTTAAATATGCTTTTAAATGTATTTTTAAATTTGAAAAACTTATTTTAATACAAAAAAAAATTACTAAATTTCATTATATCCTTTATTCTAATGGACATCAAATTGATTTTCAGTAAGTCAAAATGGGAAAATATTTATCATTCCATTAAAATATGAAGGATGTACTTCACTTTTACTATCAATTGATACTTCTTGTATCCAAAATCAATAATATTCTTAATCTCTCTCTCTCTCAGAATTCACAAGGACATATTTTCTGAAATAACCTTTAAGAAGTAAATTTGATCATTTAGAGTTTGTGTCCCTAGTGATAAGCAAATTTGTAAGAATGAGACGATTCTGAAATCAAATGCAAAACTTTAAACTACAAATTACATTAAAGCAAAAGGTTATGCTTAAAGTAGAATACATATGTTAACAAAATCTTCGACATTTGAATCGGCACATACAATATTCAACTTCAATATTCCACTTATTCAACAAGCATTAAAAGGATAAACAGAAATTGATAACAATATGAAGAAAGGAAGATTAAATTAAAAATATATACATAATAATGTTATATATTTAAGTCAGTAATTATGCAAATAATTATTTAAAAGTGAAAACTATAGAATGAAAAAATTATTTTGTTGATTATTTAGAATTTATATTAAAATATTTAAAAAACCATCTTCATAAAGCAAGTTGTGTCATCTAAAGTGTATCGAGTTTGACACCAGTTCTGCTTTCAGATGTACCGTTGTATTTGGAATGGTGATATATCTATATTATAAAGGCCAAACGTATCTGTGCGTAACACATACGTCATTTTGCGAATGGCAACACTTTCACATGCAATTTGGTTTTGCAATTTTCGGTACTGCAAATTTTAAGCTTATAAACATCGCACATTTTAAATTTTTACACCATCGTATAGGGAAAAAAATGTACTTTTAAATGCAACTTATTGGAAAACTGCATCTTAATTCATTTTTGAAAAATTAATTTTTTTGTAGTTTTTAAAACCGCTTTTCTAATCATGGCAACAGCCGTACTTCATTTCTATTAAAATTAAAGGAAAAAAGGGACAGAACTGATTACTGATTACTCTATGTTGCCATTTTCTCATTAAAAAGAGAAAAAAAATAAGTACCCGGTGAATTTTGATTTCATTTACAAAATTTGATTTACACTTAAAAGAATATCAACAGTTTAATATCTGCTTCAGCTAATAGTACCGAGACTTCAAGTTTTGAATCAAAATGATCAAATTAAAATACAATTTTTTTGAAAAGGTGAATACAGATACGAGATGTGCATTTGTAAATTTTGATATTGTGAAAATGATGTCGGGTTTAGATTTCACGGTGAAAAAATTCCATGATTGAGTCAAAATTGAATAAATTATGCTTTTTTTCATTTTGGTATATCTCAATTTATTTTTGAGATATTAATTTTTTTATAGTTTTTGTGCGAATTTTGTAATCGTGGCAACAAAAATGCGCTACTTTCTCTTAAAATTGAAAAAAAAAAAATAATTAAAATTTCGTACGTAAATTTTGAGAAGATGAAAATGATGACGGGTTTAGATTTCACGTGAAATTTTATGATCGTGTCAATTTGATTTTTTTTTTTCATTTTTACCAATTGTAAAAGCTTAAATTGATAACTTCATCACAATAACTTATCTTTACCATGTTTTACTAATTACATATGCGATTAAAGATTAATTTTAATAATTTGGACAACTGACTTTTATAGAAATGGTATTTTTTTTTAAATTTTAGCTTAAAATAATATTTCTTTTAGAGTTAAACTGACCAATATAAGATGCATTTTTCACTGTAGCTAATTTTGTACGTTGCTATAAGTCAATGAAATAATTCCCTCTAAAACATATTTTCTTTCGTCGAAGTTCGACGGGTTCCACCTCGTTAGAATAATAGCCTTAATTGATAACTTTATCATAATAACAGAACTTTATTATTTTTTATTGCTTACATGTACGACTAAATTTTAATTTTAACAATTTCTACAACTGAGTTTAACAGAAATAATATTTTGTCACCTTTAAGTCAAATATGATTTGTATAAGAGTTAGATATACTAATATAAGGTGCATTTTTTACTATAACTAATTTTGTAGGTTTATTATTAATCAATAAAACAGTTCCTTCTTAAACATTTTCTTCCGTCAAAATTTGACGGGTTCTGCCTTGTTATATTTAATTTTGAAAATGAATCTTCATTAACACACCTAGTGAATAAATTTTTTCATTTCTTACATTATAGAAAATAAGTTATGAATTTCATAAGATTTCATAAGAAAACGAATCTTCATTAACACACCTAGTGAATAAATTTTTTCATTTCTTACTTTATAGAAAATAAGTTATGAATTTCATAAGAGCCTTTTTTATATGTGCATGGAATTTGCAGACATTAATAAATATTCGAGCGTTTTAGAATAAGGCAGTATTTTTATATTTTGAATTGTAATATATCATTCTCTAATGATGACATTTCCCGTACAATTAAATCTTCAACTTGGACAGCATTTTCTAGAATATTGCTAACTTTTATAGGAAATACAGAAAGGCTGTATATTTTTTAGTATCTGAATAACTCTATATTTTGTAAGTAAGAGTGAAAATGACTTCATAAATGAAGTAGCCAATTTGGATTAGAGAAAAAAAATTGCAAAAATGAAATTCTTTAAATCCGAAATTTATTTAGCAAGATATCTTTCACTATTCGGCGAGATTTTAGCAATATTCGGCAAGATATCTCTAAATATTCGGCTACAGGTATTCGGCCGAAGTATTCGGTCAACAAGCCTTCAATATTCGGCCAACCGAATATTCGGCAAAAGGGCCGAATAGGCCGAATACCGAATAGTGGCCGAATATTCGTCCCATCCCTAGTTATAATTACTATATTCCAGTTCTTTCAATATTATGCTAATCAATTAACACTATTTAGCCTTCTTAAATCCTCATTTCTCAATATAAATAAAAATTTTATTTTAAATAACAGAAATATATTAAAAGACTCAAATCCCAGTAATGCACATCTCATAAAAAGTAATAATTATGAGTGTTTTTGACTATATTTAGAATAAGAATTAAATGCAAGCATACTAATGAAATAAAATAGTTATTTTCAAATTTAACAATTAAAATACTATTACTAGTAAGATATTTGTATAATCAGTCACTATTTGCATCAATAACTGTAATGTCAGAAGATCGATATTTTAGTTAATTTAGCTGAATTGTTTAAAATATTCAATATTAAGCAAATATGGATAACAAATTATTGAGACAACAAGGAATTTAAAAGGTAATAATTAAAAAGGGGTAAACTGAGCTTTAACCCACTTCTATCCAAATCATAATATCATTTCTTTGTTATTTATAATTAGTACAAGTAAAGTAATATATTAAGTAGTCTCTAAAAGTTTAATTGTTAAAAACAGTGAGATGAAAAACTACATACTAAGACTCCAAAACTTTTTTAAGGCGCGACTGATTATGATTTGGATATTTTAAGTGCTTGATAAAATAATAAAAAAAAAATTGTAGAACTGCTGTTTGAGACAATTGATCTGCAGATTTACTAGTTTAATCATTACTATTATCACTTTAATTAATATTGCAAAATTTACATTTTATTTATTTATTTATTTATTTTATTTATTTATTTATTTATTTATTTATTTTTTTTTTTTTTCAGAGATGAATAAGAACACATTTAAGACAGAAAATATTTTTTTTTTTTAACCACTTACTATGTAACTTGTTTTTATTGAAATGAAGAATAAAGCCCTATGATTTGATTGCCAGGGTTATAAAATATGCAAGGCAAATTACCGAAATCACATTTTTCAGCCACGTCTATATGGAATGGGGTGTCCATTACTGGAAAATGATTATTTAAGAATGCCAGTAATGATCACCCCTCTTAAAAGTTTAAAAATAAATGACATTTTACAAATGGTTATTAGTATATAGAACTTTGCTATAAAGCATTCTATTAAGCATTAAAACAAAAAACATAAAATTTTGCAAGAAGATAAAGAATATACAAATTTATTAAATGAAGCCAGCTCTTAGCTTGTTCATTAAGATTTTTACTGAAAAACAGTAGAACTTTGAAACATTATTTTTTGCTTCCTGATTTGTTTAAGAGTGTCAACAAAAATGCATAATTATAAAAATATGCAAGGGGGAGTTATGAAAAAAAAAATAATAAAGCTAAATTTTTATTGGAATGAAAAAAAAAAAATTAAAAGCTAAATTTTTATAAACCAAAAACATTAAGAGGTGTCCATTACTGATACATTACCCTAGCGATGCACAACCTTTTTGCCAGAAAATCGTTTGACACCAGAATATTTCAAAAGTGACATTTGTTTTCTTTCATAGCAAAGTTTCTGTCATTATTATAAGGAAAATTATTCTGCATAAGATTACCGGTATCAGTTTGGCCCGCGGGCCACAGGTTGTGCACCTCTACATTACCCTGTATACTTTTCAGTTGTTTAATCTGGAAACCATTCTTAATCTTCCACTATTAAAGTCTAACATTTGTTCTAGCAGTATAGCTGCAAATCTTCATTTTTTTATTTGTAAAATAATCACATTTAGAACCAAAAATTTTATTTAAGAAATGAAATCCGACAAGTACACAAATAAGACACATTTTATAAACTTAACTTGCTTTAACAAAAGGTGATTAATGTTTTGGCAATGCTATTTTTTTTATTAGGTGATAATGTTCTTGCACAGTAAACAAAATTCATTTTTCCATTTAATTTATATTTTATACTGAATTAGCAAGCAACAAAAGAATGCATGAGGGGGGGAAAAGATGCATCCACTGACACATTTCAATTTTATTTTTGACCTTTGATACCACATAATGCATTTTTGTGGCTTCATAAGTTAGTGGATAAAGCTTAAAAAAGAAAAGACTAATCTTCCACTATCAGAAATCCATGTTACTTGTTTCAACAGTATATAGGATAGATGCGCCAGTAATGGACACCATTCGGTGTTTTTGGTTTATAAAAGAATATCCAATAAAAATTTTGATTTTATTTTTTTCATAACTCCCCCTTGCATATTTTATAATTTTGCATCATTATTGACACTCTTAATCAAACCAACCAGGAAGCAGAAAACAAATGCTACAAAGTTCCACTGTTTTTCAGTGAAAATTTTAATGAACATACCAAGAGCTGGCTTCATTTAATAAATTTTTTATTCTTTATTTTCTTGCAAGATTTGCAACTTTTATGAGCCATATAGGCACCATATTGGTGTGATAACAACAAAATGGTGATTTTTTGCTTCACCAGGTAATCTAGCTATTGTTGTTGATTTACTTTTAAACTGTTTTCTTTTACTTTTATTTTCTTTTTTAAAATGATAAAAATTGTTTTGTTTTATTCATTATTATCTTTTTAAATAGGGTCATTCCATGCCAAATCAACCAGTGACTCAACCTGACCCTTTCTGATTTCAATGAAACTGCTAGGGATCATTCTCTATGATGATATAAATTATTGCATATTTTTATTTTTTGTTTATCACTTTAAATTTTTATACAATTAATTATTTAAATTTTGAAAAATCATCATTTTTTGACTTGCATAAATATTTTCAATTTTGAATAACTCAAGTTCTATCAAACATAGAAAATTTTATGACCACTCATTTCAAAGAGGAGTTTATAAGGTTTAATTTGATATGCTAGTCGACTATGTATAGTTAAATAAATAAAATTTTAAATTTTTTAAAATTTAAAATTTGAAAAATTTTTAGATAGTTATTTTTTAAATTTTTGAAAAAATTGTATGTTTGTTGTAATATTATAAGCTTTAAATTCTGAAATTTTTAGAGTGGGATCTCAATGGGATCAGGAGTTATTAAATAAAAGCAAAAATTACCATTAAAATAGCAATTTAATTCTGTCTATTTTGTTATTTATTTATGATTTGTATGATAATTTTTAGGTTTTATTTAATAACTCCTGATCCCATTGACATCCCACTCTAAAAATTTCAGAATTTAAAGCTTATAATATTACAACAAACATACAATTTTTTCAAAATTTTAAAAAATGACTATCTAAAAAATTTTTAAATTTAAAATTAAAATTTTTTTTAAATTTATTTATTTTAATTATACATAGTCGACTTGCATATCAAATGAAACCTTATAAACTCCTCTTTGAAATGAGTGATCATAAAATTTTCTATGTTTGATAGAACTTGAGAAATTCAAAATTGAAAATATTTATGCAAGTCAAAAAATGATGATTTTTCAAAATTTAAATAATTAATTGTATAAAAATTTAAAGCGATAAACACAAAATAAAAATATGTTCTTATTTATATCATCATAGAGAATGATCCCTAGCAGTTTCATTGAAATCGGAAATGGTCAGGTTGAATATTGAATTTTTTTGGTTGATTTGACATGACCCAATAATCAAAAATAATTTATATGTAAATGGTATTTGAAAACGAAATGTTTTCTAATATTGGCACCAAGAAAAAAAGAAAAAAAAATTATGCCAATGTGGTGTGTATACAAGGTTGCAGGCTTTTAGCCAGGCTAAAAAAAAAAAAAAAAAAAAAAAAAAAAGCCAGCCAGCTTTTTTTGGTTTTATCTGCTTAAGAAAAGCCAGCTTTTATTAAAAAATGTTGTTTTTCAGCTAATTCATATTACATGTGTATGAGTCTTTATGAATTCATAAATGTTTTTTATTTAGATATTTATAAATTTCTGTTTACTATTACCCAATACATAAATTTTATAGTTATTTTATTATAAGTCTTATAGTATAGTATTATATAGTCATTAGGAAAGTACTTTGAGAACAATATGTCTAAAAGAAAATGCACAAATTGAGGAGGAAGGGTGGAAGAGAATACATTCAATTAAGACACCAAAATTCTTTTAAAACTCTGTATTACATGATACTTAGCTCTGTAATTATTACATATTTTAAAAGAGTAATTTTCCTTATAGGGATCTTGTAGAGATTAGAGAGAAAAAGATCTTAGTGAGAGAAGGAAATTCGGAAATCTGTTCATTGTTCCATATACAGGGTGCCCGAAAAGTCTGGAAACAGTCGAATAACTCAAAAAATACATATGAGCTTGAAAAACGTAAATATACGTGTTAAATATTTTTAAATAAGCTACTCAGTGATACCAAATTTGACCTTCGTAACCGACCCCCTGGGGGTCAGAGGGGGTCCAACTTTGAAATCTTAAATTATAACCCCCATTTTTTATTGCAGATTCGGATTCTGCGGACAAAAATACGTAACTTTTGTATTTGATGTTTATTTCGAATCCTCGTTTATCACGGTGTAATTGAGCATATTAAATCGATACATATTTCGGCTTTTCCAACGGGATTTTCCCTAATCGAAACTATAGGTGTAAATTAACGGTCGCCACTCGCCACGTGGCGATTAAAGTTGTAAAAGTGGCGATTAAAAATCGGCCATCGATCGCCACCCTAGTCGCCACTCGGCGATTGAAAAATCTTATTAATTTGCTTTGTGAAATACAGATTTGTTCATGGATATATTCATCTCTACTTTGTTTGCATCTAATTAGTGAATTGGCTAATTCTTTAAATTCAAAATCGGCCATCGATCGCCACCCTAGTCGCCACTTGGCGATTGAAAAATCTTATTTATTTGCTTTGTGAAATAGATTTTTTCATGGATATATTCATCTCTACTTTGTTAGCATCTAATTAGTGAATTGGCTAATTCTTTAAATTCAAAATTGACCTTCGATCGCCACCCTAATCGCCACTCGGCGATTGAAAAATTTTATTAATTTGCTTTGTGAAATACAGATTTTTTCCTGGATATATGCATGTCTACTTTGTTTGCATCTAATTAGTGAATTGGTTATTTTTTTAAATTCAAAATCGGCCATCGATCGCCACCCTAGTCGCCACTCGGCGATTGAAAAATATTATTTATTTGCTTTGTGAAATACAGATTTTTTCATGGATATATTCATCTCTATCTCTACTTTGTTTGCACTTAATTAGTGAATTGGTTAATTCTTTAAATTCAAAATCGGCCATCGATCGCCATCCTAGTCGCCACTTGGCGATTAAAAAATCTTATTAATTTGCTTTGTGAAATGCAGCTTTTTTCATGAAAAATGGCATCTCTACTTTGTTTGCATCTAATTAGTGAATTGGTTAATTCTTTCTTTCTGTCTGATGCAAGCATATTTAGCAACTTTGTTGTATTTTCTATATTTTGGCTTTTTACCATGAACTCTTTATTTGGATTATGTTTCAAGAAATAGATTTTTTTTCCTACAAAATATAGTCATCAATTTTAATTCCACATGCATTTCAAATAAATTTTACCAATTTTACCTCTGAATGCAAGGAGATTTTAAGGACATTGCTGTATCTTAAATCTTTCACTTTTGCCATATGCTCACTAATTGTACCAGTAATAGTTGGCTGGTACATTTTTTTTTTAATTTATGATTAAAGTTTATGTAGGTGCCTAGAAAGATTGAAACATTATAGCCAATTACTTTAAAAATATAGGACAAAATTAGCACTCGCCACTTTGGCGAGTAATACTGCAAATTTAGCATCTGACTTTACTACTACCAAGTAGACTTCCTCCATCTTACCAACACATTGGCATTCTCTGATTTTGCCTTAATAAGACATCCGGAGTGTTTCCCTTTTCCACCTTCAGCAGCTCGAAATTTTCCGATACAATTTCAGACACATTTTTAAAAGTAGAATCATGAAACTTGCTGAGGGGATTCTTGAAGGGACGTATGAGGTGCCGAGTAAAGTCTTTTTACGTTCAATTCATTAGAATTTGATTTATAAGCAATTAACTTCTCTGGAAGACCCTTTTTTTCGTTCCCTTATCTCCCACTTCGGAAAAATCGGTTCAAATTGCCGTTTTTGATTGCTTTTTTTGCAATATTTCGTACACTTATCAAAGAATTGACCTTTACGGCACCTTGTGCACTTTCTAAATAAGAGAATCTGCGAGTTTCATGTGTTTGAGAGCAAAAGTGAATTCAAAAATAAATCGGAAAACAAGCAGTTTGAATCGAAATACACCCTTAACCAAATATGTGTAACTTTGTAACTCACTAGCCGTTAAATAAATTAAAAAAAAAGCCATTTTGACCTATTTTTAAAAAATGGCTACTAACTTTTAAAAAGTGGCCACTAATGAAACTGGGTCTACCGGCCACTGGCTACTAATCGAATTTCCCAGTTTTCACCTATAATCGAAACTAATTGGGGAGAATTTATGACATCAAATTCCTCGTCTTTTGCAATAATAGCGTTTCCTGAAAATCACCCGTGCCGATTATTTCGGTAGTGCTACACAGTTAAAAATTTGATCCATTTGCTGTAGCGTCACTCCACAGCTTTTATAGAATATCTCTTTCATGACCAATGAGAATGTTCCATAACACAGTAAAGTACATTGTAAAAAAATTGACCCTTTTGCTGCATCGTCACTCCACCGCTTTTATAGAAAACGATTACTTTACTGTGTTATGGAGCATTCTCATTGGCCACAAAAGAGATATTCTATAATAGCTGTGGAGTGATGCTACAGCAAATGGGTCAAATTTTTAACAGTGTAGCACTATTGACATAATCGCCAGGGGTGATTTTCAGGAAACGCTATTCTTACAAAAGACGAGGAATTTGACGTCAAAAATTCTGCCCAATCAGTTTCGATTAGGGAAAATCCCGTTGGAAAAGCGGGAATATGTATCGATTTAATATGCTCGATTACACCGTGATAAACGAAGATTTGAAATAAACATCAAAAACAAAAGTTACGTATTTTTGTCCGTAGAATCCGAATCTGCAATAAAAAATGGGGGTTATAATTTAAGATTTCAAAGTTGGACCCCCTCTGACCCCCAGGGGGTCGGTTTCAAAGGTCAAATTTGGTATCACATAGTAGCTTATTTAAAAATATTTAACACGTATATTTACGTTTTTCAATCTCACATGTATTTCTCGAGTTATTCGGCCGTTTCCAGTTTCCAGACTTTTCGGACACCCTGTATATACACGTACAACTATTTCAATTATGCATTAATATAAAGAGGCCATTTATTTTTATACGCAAACCAAAGTAATTTGAAAAAGCAACATACACACACACATATGTATATAAATAAAATGCTACATTTATAAATAAGCCTAATATTTCACCAGATTTGTTTTACTAGCTGTTTACATTCTTAGGCAACAAAGCTCATACTTTTAACCAGGGTTGGCACGGTTTAAACCAACTGGTTTTAACCATGGTTTAAACAACTGGTTTTCTTCTCAAAATATCCTATTGGTTTTTTTCGAAAAAAAATCTAATGACATTTTCTTATTTTTCTTTTATGATTTAAGACTTACAAATTACTGGATATAAATATTTTCTACTTTTAACACTTTATTTCAGCAATAAGCATTAGCCATAGTAGGTCTAGGTCATTTTTTTATGTATAGGATGAAAATTGTATGCATTGGTGAACATATTCTATTCTTTGAAAAAAATCTTAAGATTTTTTTTCATACTTTGTTTAAAAAAGCAAAGTATGAAATATTTTCATAAAAAAAAAAAATGAAATGCAGATTATTTAATGTAATTTATCATAACATGTATAATAATTCTGAATATGGAGTTAATAATTCGATGATCTTTAAGATTTTAGTCAAACTGTAAAAGAATTTTTTTTTTTTTTTTTGATTGGGGAGATTAATAATTAAAATATAAGTTGAATAAGAGAGTATTCAAAAATTGGTTGCTAGTTATAGCATTTTAATAATACCAATCTAATTTTTTCACCTGTTATCTTCTGAATCTAATAACCAAAAATGTTGATTTCAAATTGTTACTCAAAAAACAAAACCCACATGAATTTCAAATTTATTTTTTAAATAAAATTCTGGAAAAAAATAGTATATTCATCAAATGTATATTATTAGTAATAAAAAAATCGTTTATAAAAATTTTCAAAGTATCAGTGTTTCACTGTGTATAGCAGTTTATTCGGTACTTAGGTATTGACGCCACCGCAGCATGTTGTTCGCATGTGCACGCTGTTAGTTTTGTTTTGTTTTATATTTCCTTGTTGCTTTGTTTGCTGATTTTTGACACCATCTTTTAGTACTTTTCTTTCTGACGCCATTATATTTTGTGCGCGTGTGAACAACGAGATTGTTCTTTATTGGCGCATTAGCCCTACTTCTGCTGCGGTGGCATTAATACGTAAGTACCGTTTATGGCAAGGGTTTAAACAAACCCCCCCCTTTTTTTTTTTTTTTTTTTTTTTTTTTTTGAAAAAAGCTGGTTTTTCCAACCCTGCTGTTAACTGATTAAACTAAATTTATAATTACTAAAGGAAATTATCCAACATAGTATTTTAGAGATCCATATTTAATGATTATTGTGTTCTGATAATTTATAAAAGGGATATATTTTAACAAGTTTTTCTGCTTTTTCTGATCCTAAGCAGTTTTGTAGTTTATTCCATACAAGTCCATATGAAGAAAAATTTTTCTCTATGGCAGCAGAACTTGGCAGACAACTGTGAAGCTTCACCAGAAAGTTGCAAAATTCTTGAAACATTGAATTTGGGGACATGGGAAAGTGTGCTAATTGACCCAAATAAATGCCCCTCCTTTTAGTGTGAGGGTAGATTTGTGGAAGAACAAGAACAAAATATTTAGTCAGTTTACATGTATATAAGGAAAGGGCATGTTTACTAACATTTCCATCAACCTATCTACCACACCACTGCATTTTTGTCATAGCGATCATTGCAAGAACTTTTATGGCATTGTAAGCGAATCATATATATAGACCTGTTAAAGAGAGACCAACCAAATTGGCCAAACTCATGTGTACAGTTGGAGTCATAAAGAACAGATTTAAGTGTTTCTTGCCATTGCCACCCTTTAGTAATTTAACACACATTGGTGTCAGCTGCTTGTCTTTATAAGAAAAAAGTATGTACATTAAACTCTGTATAAGGTGGAATTGATTGAGGTCAAAAGAATTTAGCTATCTATGTCTGGATTCGCAGAATAATCATTGAAACATAACAATTGACATTTGAGCTTTACATTGTTTATTTAGATTTTATTCTGTTTATAGGTGGAAGCTATGCCTCTTTTGCTGGCCGAGATGCTTCACGATGTCTAGCCAAATTTTCTATTGTTGGTGCCAGAGATGACTATGATGATCTCTCTGATCTCAATTCCATGGAGATGGACACTGTCAGAGAATGGGAAGCTCAGTTCCAAGGTAATTATTTTTTAAACACTTCTTTCTTTACATTTTTTAGTTTTTAAAAACTTTTGCAAATTTTATGTGGACATTCAAAAAACTTAAGAGGAAAGTCATGTACTCGTGAAGAATGTTGATTGAGCAAATATTAACAGGCTTCCTATAGGTCAGATGAAAATTTGAAGATTTAGCCAAAAAATCAGGAAAATTTTTAAATATCTGACATGGTCATGGAATTTTTGATGCACTACTTTCCTTCAGAATCTCAATTATCATTGTAAATGAAGAAATTGGATTAATTATTCATCCAATCTGAAATTTTTGCATAAAATTTGTGTAATTTATATAATAGCATAATATGAGAATAATTAAAAATCTGAAATTCATATAGCATGTATTTTTTTTTTAGTGTTTTTCTAAATTAAAATTGTCAGAGTTTTACAACAGTATAAATATAAAAGCTGAATTCTTATTGAGAAAGGTTATTAAAATCTGGAAAAGTCACAGAATTTTTTTACCAGAATTGTGTTGAAACCCTGATAAAGCATGAGTCTGGAAATAGTCTTCTATTAAGTTTGATAACCTGACTTTACCCACAAGTCTGTTATGGTCAGTGCAATAATTTTTTGTTGCAAACTTGGCTCACTTTTTTATTTACTGCAGGCCATGTTGACTTCTATTGTTCCAAGGTCGGACTGCAGTTGGGTTTCAACTCTTGTCCTTGAAAGTGTCTTTTTATTTAAGGTTTGTCTTTTAATTGTCAGGTTTGGGTTGTCCTGATTTTTCAAAAGAATGTCTAAAATATTTTTTCAGTAAAAAAATCTTTATTGCTATAAAACCCCTGACTAGGGTTGCCAGATTTATATTAGAAAAAAAGGAAGATTTTGATTGACATTCGTTAGTTTAGTTTTATTATGCTATCGTCTTTTTTCATACATACTAAACTATTTCGAATGTAGAATGTATTACTATTGTTTTTGGCTACAAATTTGTTTAAAAAGTAGTTATTATTGAATAATCGATTTAATCACTACTCTTCAATTGTATTTGTGTTAACATTAGTCTATTAACATGAAATAATTTTTTCAGACTTATATTTCATAAGTAAAAACATTGACATAGTAAGAACAAAAATAAATCAAACCATCCTACAATTCAATGACAATTATGAAAATTTTATCAATGGCACCATACAAAAATAAATGGTTATATTTAACACTTTAATTGTTGCAGTTGTACATGAATATATCGAACACAACGATTAAGAGATTAAGCATAGATAGATAATAAATCAAACAAAATATTAAAGTTTAAGATGGAGATATATACTGAATAAAAATTTTATAATGTAGATTCTTATAGCCTATAATAAGGCCAAGTTATATGATCGAGTGCTACTGCAAATGCACAGTTAACATTATGTGACTTTCAAGATTTTTGTATTTCTGATTGGAGACAAGCCTTTCTTACATTTGATGCACACATCTATAATTTATTTTTGGCAAAAAGTGAAACTGAAAAATAAATTGTTTTTAAATAATGAAAAGTATGATGCAGAAAAACGGAAGAAATTGTCATACGGAACCCGTTTAAATGTACATTGTACAATAGATCTTTTGTTTGCTTTTTAAGCAAACAAATTATAGGAAAAATGTACATTCTGAAAATCCTACCTCTAACGGCAAAGCCGTCTTGAGTCTCCAAGCCAAACACAAGGTTTTGTGACATCATGATGCAGGGTTTATTACAGCTGCGGGAAACATAGGCGAAATTAAAAATATATCAGCTCTTTCCTTTACATTCCAACTTATTGCCAAAACATGCAGAAGAAAAAATATATGCCTATAATTCAAAAGCGCTAATTAAATACTTTTTATTCAATTTCGATCACTTGCAGCAGTAATAATGCAGATAATACAAGAACAATATTTATGCAATGATATCACTGTGTAATTGAAAACATACATCGGAATTAAAGTTACATTAAAGAAAGTTAGTTAATTAAATAATAATAATAATAATAATAATAATAATAAAAATCAAGCGTTAAATTTATTTTAGTGGGCAATTTTTATTATACTATTTTGAAATTTAGAAACAATATCAATTATTATCAATTTTCTCTACAAAAACAAAGTTCCCTAAAAAAACAAGACATTAATATGTATTATATAAATTGGCAGTTTAAACCCCTAAATTTAATTATTTTGCTTTCATTATTTCACTTTCATTAATAAATAAATACTAAAAAGCCTTCCAGTCAGAAGCCACATTTAAAAATTAAGTGAATGAAAAGTGAATTGTTAAATAAAAAGAAATTGGTATTCTGTTTTATTTTTATTATTCATTGTGGCTTAGCTCAATTCTATATTCTATTAAATACTTAGTGGTTTTTAAACCTGTATATAATAAATTTAGTATAAACAAATAGTAAAACTAAATTTTATTACAGGCAGCTCACTCCCCACCTAAAACATTTTGAGCCTCTTCTGAAAAAGAATCCAACATCACT
Organism: Maratus speculifer; assembly: GCA_964019185.1. Classification (NCBI taxonomy): domain Eukaryota; kingdom Metazoa; phylum Arthropoda; class Arachnida; order Araneae; family Salticidae; genus Maratus; species Maratus speculifer. The sequence goes on along the minus strand of OZ025296.1, from coordinate 195,414,226 downwards.
AAATGAATTTATGATCTGAAAATTCAAATGAAATTCTATTCAAAAATCTAATTTAATTTTAAGGACCTTTCACACTTTTGAAAAATACTAAATTGTAGCTAAAATAAGTGTTTCAAACCTTGCTCATCCTATTTGCTATGAAGCTTAGCACTTAGCATAAAATGAAGTTATCGCAATAGTTTAATAATTCTTCTTTCTGCATCACAGAGAGAGAAAGAGAGAATGTGACTCCTCCCCTATGTTTTCTTGGCCTCCCCCCCCCCCCTATTATTCACTTCTAGCTCACTGCTAGTCTTTTCAAAAATGGAGAGATTTAAAAACATTATTCCCGTATCTGTAGTTTCACAGTATATAAGCATGTATTTATGTAAGAAAAAATTACAAATTATCTTATCAACAAAACTAGTAGACAACATTCTTTCTCTTTCTCTCTTATTAGTAAACACAAGCTTCACTTCAAATATACTTCACATATGGTTTCTCAAACTGTGATTCTGATTATATACGCATACACATATGAAGAAGGATAGGAAGATCAAACGTTTGGCTTTTCCACAATTTTGAATTCAATAAGATTTATAATAATTTAGTGATTTTTATGATAACTTTCTTTTTCATAAAAATATATAACAGACTAAAAAAAGATAATATACTATTTTGAAATGAGGACCATGTTACAAATAAAAAGAAGAAATTTTGATTGGATCAAAAATGACATTGATATCAAAAGACAAACCCGAAAGGGCAAAGTAGATCAAATGCTTTCCTGGAATTAAAAAAAAAAAATCTTAAAGCTTCCTTGCAGCAAAACTCTTCCATTGCGAAATCTCATGTTAGTCTTTGGGAAAATTTTTGAAGCATGATTACTCAATATCTAATATAAATATTAAAATACCATTTTCACCATCAGAAAGTCAACGTCAAATGCCGATGATATGTGTTTTTGAAAATTGTCTATAAAAATTTTTAAGTATATAAAAAAAAAATCCCTATAAACTTTGGATTTTCCATTTGATTAAATTTTTTCATCTTCTTGAAAATACTTAAAATTTGCATAGGCAATTTTTAAAAACACACATTGTCTGCATTTAATGTTTACTTTCTGATGATGAAAACTGTATTATAATAATTATATTAGGTAATGAGCCATTGCACTTCAAAAACTTCCCATAACTTAACACGGAATTTCGCAAATGGGGAGTTTCACTACAGTGGTCCCTTTGTTTAACTTAAAAGTTTGATGAATAATGTGCTCTTTGGAATAATTTTTTTCAGTAAAATCTTTTTCAATGCTATCAGGAAAAAACAACATATGTTTCATTTCCTTCAAAAAAAAAAAAAAAAAAAAAAAAAAAAAAAAAAAAAAAAAAAATTGGTCGCTTATGGAGTCAGTTCAACTGGAATGGACTCTGAATGGAGGTAAAGTTAGTTTTGAGCTTATGGAAATAAATTTTGTTCCATGGAAAAAAAAAAAAAAAAAAAAAAAAAAAAAATGGTCGCACAGGGAGATTTTATTGTATATGTATTTATTTTCATCTGAAACATAATTCTTGTCAAACTTTTTGTGAAAATCCTCAATAACCTGATTTGCGAAAACCTAAATTTTATTTATGAGAAATATTTTGCAGTAAATCCAAAAAGAAAGAAAGAAGAAATTAGAAAAAAAGATGAATGAGTTTCTCTCTTTTTTGTTAAATTCTGTAGACATATTTTGGTCTGCTCAAAATTATGTACATTTGCAAATCTGTAAAAAGTAGTACCCACAAGTGTCATTCCAACCTGATGATAAAAGAAAATAAAGGTTGATCTAACTGATATGGGACTACTCAACAACCCCAATGTTTCTACAAATAAGAGTTTTTGAACATTAAAAAATATACAGTCGAAGTTCGTTATCCCAACACTCTCAGGACCAGGAAAAAGTGTCATCATAAAAAGCAGAGTGTCGCAGTAACCGGAATTGGAGCAAAGACAATTTTAAATTCACAACTGTTCTTGCATTTTTAAGCAATAAACAGTATTATTAAACAAACACAAAAACGAAATTGAGAAGAATAAAACTCAGATTTTCAATGACTCATTTTTTTATTGTTATATGAAATATTGATAAATTAAAGTTTGCATACAATTTTCCTACAATTCTTTTTCTATATTATATGAATTTTGAACAATATCCGTTGTTTCAGAAATGGTTATTAGATAATTTCAGATCAGTTCAATATAATGCAATGATCCAATTTCAGTTGGGGATTTGTTTTGTTTTTGCTTTGTATCACTTTTGATCCCCGAGTCTGAAGGAATTTCTGTCTTTTTCTCTTATACAATTTCAGAAATCATTGCATTTGGTGATATGATTGCATCCTTTTCAAAATCGATGTACATATGAACATTGCCTGTTTTATCTGTTTCAGGCTTCACAATCTAACAACTCATTAAACAATATTAGGAGAGGAATGTCTTCTTCATTACCTTCTATAGACTCAAGATCCGATGAACTCGGATGAAACTAGCATGTTTGAAACAGTTATAAATTGTCTTAGGCTTTCCTACCACTTTTGTGTAAGCAGTTTAAAACACTACGAGTAAAGTGTGAAATTGAAATGTTTAACATTTCTGAAGTGAATATGTATTGCACTCTCGGTGTTAAACACAATAGGTGAGTAATCGTGGATTGGGAGATAGAGAACACATAGGAAAAAATCCTTTCTTCACTAATACTGTCATTTTTAATGTGTAAGGTTTTTTTTTCAAATTCAAATAAACGATTGAAATAAAGTTTTTTTTAATGTCAATGGCATTTTAGTGTCACTTTTGTGAAAAATTTGACTAAGACATTTCTTATTGCTTAATTCCCGTGCTTGTAAGATGGATTATGAAAAAAGGACAATTTTCCTAAACTGTTGCGATATCCAGAGCTGAAAAATATCCAATGATGTAAAATCCAGAGTTTAATTGCATTAAAATCTTATACCAAAAACTGAGACTTTGAAAAATTGACGTGAAAACCAGATGTCGGGATAGCAAGGTCGAATTGTATATGTGTACATTTATCTGTATAAAAGTTCAAATTGGTATTAGAGATATGATTGTAGATTACTTTTTGGCACCTAATTAAAATACGAGTTAATTTCCTTTCATTTTGGATTTATAGATTGTAGTATTTAATCTCCCCACCCCCATTCCAATCCATTTTGCTGTTGGTCTCGGCTTTCTCTTATTTGAATCATCAGGTGACACTGGTGATTTAATCATTTCAGTTTTTTGTCTAAGATATTTGCGTTTCTCAACCTGCCAAAATAAAAAATAATAGTTTTAATAATTTATATTTTATTCCCATTAGAAAAATATCATTATGTTGGCCGCTTACTAAAGCCAGGAGAAGAGCCAACTGACTATTCAGATGAAGAAGAAGCCAGCCAAGACCAAAGTACTCACGAAGATCAGTCAAGTCCATCGTCTTCCAAAAAAGATGAATGAGTTTCTCTCTTTTTTGTTAAATTCTGTAGACATATTTTGGTCTGCTCATAATTGTGTACATTTGCAAATCTGTAAAAAGTAGTACCAGTTGGAATAAAATGGTTGTGTACAATCAGATTCTAGAGCATGGGCTCCTTTTGCAGCTATTAAAGTTCTGGGCATAATTGTTGTCAGCAGAGTTTTACACAATTATTTTCTTTTTATACTTTCTTAAGCATTGCCTTTCTCTCTCTCTTTTCCGATTAAATGTTTGTTTTATTTCTGTGTGTGTAATTGTATACTTTTATAACAAAAAATGTAAAGGTATGTTTCGCTGACATCCATTGTAAAATTCATTACTATAGTCATATTAAAGTAGAGGAAATTGCATGGCCTGAGAATTTTTTATTTTAGAATAAAAGTATTAGATTTGTAATAAATTAAATATACATTCCTCTTTCAGTTTCTTGTGACTTATTCCAACATGCAGCTGAATATGTTTTTTATTGTATTATCACTAAATTCAGTCTTAAGGCTTTTACTTTTGGAAAGTAAGTGAAACTGTTGCCATTTTCACATATGCAGTTTCTGTTTGAATTTGAACACATTACTATGTACTGCATTTAACATAAAACTTATATATTTATAATATCTTACTTTCATATATATTTTACATAATGATATTGTAGACTTCTAATTATCTAATGATCTCAAGACCCAAAGTATGTTGGAAAATTGAAAAATGACAGGTTTATCACAAGGACATTACCAGATGCATTACCTTATTCTACAGACTTTAAACTGTGATTAACTTCTTTGAATTACATATGTTTTTTTCACTTGTAAAAGTTAAAACAAGACAATTTTCAGTTATATATTTTACAAAATGTAACCTCTATTTAAAAAAAAAAAAAAAAAAAAAAAAAAAAAAAAAAAAAAAAAATCAACATTTAAATTGTTTAAAGATTAGTATAATCAATTATAAGTAAAAGAAAAAAAGAAATACTCCATAATACAAGTATTAGAATGCAGCCTTAGACACTCTTGAAAATGGGTCAATGAAATCTGTGCAGATTCTTGATTAACTGAGTGGATTGCACGAGTGTACTGTATTTAAAAATACACAAATGAAAATCAGAAATATAAAATATTGCTCCTCTTAAAATGTCGAATTCATATTTAAGGTAATTTTAGTTTTTCTATTTAGAGTATTTTTTTTTTTTTTTTAAATATAAAATAAGTTTTAAATGTGTTGTTTTTGTACACTTGAACATGATTTTGAGCAATTTGCTAGACTGGAACAATGTTCTATAATAATGATAGTGTTATTCTATTTTATGAACATTTCAATTTTACCAGCTATTTTTATATTCCTTAAAACAATCTTTAAAATGCGAGTAGGTTGTAGTAATGTGATATTTTATAAACCTTTTTTGACAATGTTTCCAGCAATTTTGAATCAAAAAAATTATAAAATTAAAATTTCCTTTTTCTGTATTAAACAACAAGAAAATGACTGCTGCCTCAATGTTTTCCTTAATTATACTAATGCAGTATTAATTAATCTGAATTGAAAAAGAAATATATATATTCTGATACTATAATTTAAAATACTCTCTGTCAAATGAGATTATATATTACAAAATGTTGAATTTTGTGCCTATTCAAAATTTTTGATATTTGACATTTAAAGGTAATATATAATTTTATGTATTATATTCCTTTTAATACTTAATGAGTTATATATTTTTAAAATTTCTGTCATTTGATGTATCTAGTTAATAGCTGTACTTTCTTGATAGTTGGATTAAATATTACAATTTATATTTTATCAAGCACGAAATGAAAGTGTTACTTAACTTGAATTAAAGAATTTTATCTGAGAATTCTATGTATGTAATATAATGGAATTTTCTTGTAAATTAAAATTTTAATTTTGTAAGTGTTTAGTCACTGGTTCTTTTACTTTTTACTGTCTTGACGTGTTACTCCATTATTAAATAACTAACGCAAAATTTTCTTCTCTTTAACAAACCGCTTCACTACAAGGATCTTTCACAGAATTTTTTTCATAATTAAACCTTCAAAATACGCTGATTTAAATAAAACAAAATTCGCATTTAAAAATAACTGTTTGGAATAATCAAGGATTCTGAGCAACTGTTGTGCCACATGTCTCCAATTTAAAGAACAGCGATTGATAAAACATGCCTGCTTGATTTATTAATGCATGAAGTCTCTGATTCATAAATCAGGGACTTCTTTAAATAGGATAAAAATAAAGTTCTGTTCAGTGTTGAATTACGACACTTTTTTCCAGATGAGTTTCTGTGGCTCCAGAAGAAATATTATAGACTTCCAGGGGCGAAATGGTACTTTTTGATCATTAGAAGTACAATCTCAAACCTTCCTTGGAGATATTGCTCTGATGTGGCCTTCTCCCTGGGCCACCCATTGAATTAAATTCTGTCTCCGTTAATAAAAAATGCAGGTAAAGTATAAAAGTCGTTGTATTAACTATTCATATTCCAACATTCCTTGAACAGTTATTTCCTTTCATCAGAATAAATAGTGGTATGATCCTTACAAAATTCTTTGAAATCATCAAAATCTGTGAGCATTGTGTTTAGTACTGTCCTTGTAAGTTTATAATCTTTAAATTTTCTTTGTACTTTCTTAATTCTATCTCTAAAAGAAGAAAATTTTGAATTTATAACAATTTTTGACTTCCAGTTTTCACCTTATTTATAAAACATTTTTTTTTATATGACCCCTAAAATACACATTTTAGGGGTCATATCCCCCAAAAAAATGTTTTAAGAAAATGTCTGTCTGGGTCATTTCATGCCAAATCAACCAGTGACTCAACCTGACCCTTTCTGATTTTAATGAAACTGCTAAGGATCATTCTCTATGATGATATAAATTTGAGCATATTTTTATTTTTTGTTTATCGCTTTAAATTTTTATACAATTAATCATTTAAATTTTGAAAAATTATCATTCTTTGACTTGCATAAATATTTTCAATTTTGAATTTCTCAAGTTCTATCAAACATAGAAAATTTTATGACCACTCATTTCAAAGAGGAGTTTATAAGGTTTAATTTGATATGCAAGTCGACTATGTATAATTAAAATAAATAAAATTTTAATTTTTTTAAAATATTAAATTTGAAAATTTTTTAGATAGTCATTTTTAAAAATTTTGAAAAAATTCTATATTTGTTGTAATATTATAAGTTTTAAATTCTGAAATTTTTAGAGTGGGATCTCAATGGGATCAGGAGTTATTAAATAAAAGCAAAAATTACCATTAAAATAGCAATTTAATTCTGTCTATTTTGATATTTATTTATGATTTGTATGGTAATTTTCAGCTTTTATTTCATAACTCCTGATCCCATTGAGATCCCACTCTAAAAATTTCGGAATTTAAAGCTTATAATATCACAACAAACATACAATTTTTTCAAAATTTTTAAAAATGACCATCTATAAATTTTCAAATTTAAAATTTTAATTATACGTAGTCGACTTGGATATCAGATTAAACCTTATAAACTCCTCTTTGAAATGAGTGGTAATAAAAATTTCTATGTTTGATAGAACTTGAGAAATTCAAAATTGAAAATATTTATGCAAGTCAAAAAATGATGATTTTTCAAAATTTAAATAATTAACTGTATAAAAATTTAAAGCGATAAACAAAAAATAAAAATATGCTCTAATTTGTATCATCATAGAGAATGATCCCTAGCAGTTTCATTGAAATCGGAAATGGTCAGGTTGAATATTGAATTTTTTTGGTTGATTTGACATGGAATGACTCGTCTGTATGTGACACAAATTTTGTGAGCATACTCTATCTCAAGAAATAATGCATGGAATTTAATAAAAATCTATTTTCAATCTATTTCCTGTTATAAAATGATGCTAATTAGTTTTTGATGTAAATCACTCAACATGTGGTGCTTCTATTATATTGAATTTTCCATGATTTTCACAATAATTCTGTTTCGAGAACTAATTATTTTCATCATACATCAGATTTATATAGTCCTTAATATGAATTGGTGCTGATTATGAATTTTGATGTAAAACGCCCAACAGGTGACACTGCTTGCTACTTTTTTCATGATTTCCACAATAGCTCTACCTCTGGAAATAATGTGTGAATTTTCATCTAACTTAAGACAAAATTAGATGTCGACACAAGTTGATGTTGATTAGTTTTTGGTGTAAATTACAACAGGTGGCACTGTTATACTGCATTTTTCATGATTTTTGTAATAGCTTTATATCAAGAACACTTTTCATCAAACTTCAGATTGTTACTCTTTGACATGAATTAATGCTAATTACATTTTAATTTACATTTTACTTTAAGATTTTCGCAATAGCCTCAAGAACTAATGTATGAATTTTCATCTAACTCCAGATTCAATTTGATGTGCCCATAAGTTGTTGCTGATTAAGTTTCGATGTAAATCTGCCAACAGGTGGCCTTGCTGTGCTGCATTTTGCAGAATATATACAATTTTTAGCAATAGTCCTATCGCAAGAACATGCACGGAATTTCATATCAATAATTTCATTTCATATCTTAAGAATCCTCACGATGGGGATGTATTTAAAGGTTTTTCATTTTCAACTGCAATAGTTTCTGAAAGTTTTTGATATCTATCCCCCACCCCCCCTTTTTTTTTTTTTTTAAATATTTACTAAAAAGTCTTTATTTATAGCTATTACAACTGATGTTAATGCAATTTTAATCCCCTTTTATTCTAATATGTTTAAAAACACACATGTTGAATGTTCTCTTTCTGCATTTTCTGAGTTACTGGGGTACAAATGTTAAAAAAAGTAATTCTGATTAATTCACAAAAATAGAGAAAAAAAGTTTTTCTTGCTACATCACAACTCTACCCTTTATATAAAGAAATTAATTAAATCTTTCTTTATTACAGTTTAACATTATGTTTTGGACTTTGCATATATATATATTTTCTTGGATAAACCTCAAAATTCAGTTCAAGATTATACCAATCATAATAGTAGATAAACAGTTAATATGAATTTCTCAAATTAATTGTGCATTTTGTATTATCACATATAAAGAATTAGGCCGAAGCAAGTTTCTAAAAAAGAACCAAAAACAGACTGTACAGTTAAAAAAAAATAATAAAATAAAATAATAATAATTGGAAACTGTATCTTGCCATAGTAATTTTTATCAGATATAATTTAAGACTTTTTTTCGTGAAAGGAATATTTATTCCAAAACAAAGGGATAAATATATGCAATTCAAAATATTCTCAAACATTAGTTACAACCAGGGGCGTGCAAAGAGAATACTGCGCCTGGGGAAAAGTTTCAATTTGGCACCCCCTCCACTAGATTTTCTTGTGAAAAGCCAAAAATGACGTTTATAGTATAAAATTGGCACCCCCTAAATTTACGTGGCCTGGGCGACCGCCTGCCCCCCCTCCTCCAATTTCGCACGTCGCTGGTTACAACTTTTTCCAATCTTTCTAATGTAAGTTTGATATCTTTGTAGAAAAGTACTCGTTTTTTGAGGTTTCATGAATTGAGTGCTGGTAAAAAAAATGGTTCTTGCATGAATCAAAATAAATGGAAATTATAAGGAGCAGTGTCTTGTTCATATGCCTGATGGTTGATGGGATAGAACATTTCATTGGAGCAGCTCTACACTGGGCAAATGCTTGACAGAGCCTGTTTATTCACTTAGTGTTAATAGTCATTGCCATACCAGTGATATAGCACTCATTTTTGGATTGTGCTTGCAAAAATCTTATTTCAACCCCCCCCCCCTTTTTTTTTTTTTTTAAACGTTAAATATAATGTTATTTACAATCTATCAATGTACATTATTTAAATTAGAATAAAATGAACCCGATTTCCATCTAGAATATTTAAATAATTTGTAAGGAATAACTAAAAAAAGATAAACTGAACAGGGTGGCTACAGATCCTGGAAATCGGGGAAGTTTATCAATCTGGAAATATCGGGGAACTTTATAAAAAATACTGAAAAATCAGGTAAATTTTTCCCTCTGCAAAAATATTTCTATTTTCACCTAACAACAGGGTTGGCATGATTTAAATCTAGATTTAAATCAACTGATTTTTTTAAAAAAATTATTTGATTTAAATCAATTTTTTGCAATTTCACATGAATGCACATATCAAAGGAAAATTTTGGGTAAAAAGTTAGAAAATGTATTAGATAACGATAGAATTACAAAATTTAAAGCAAGATATGAACAAACTATTAATGGCTGTCATTTTGCTGGAGTTTTATTAAGGTTCTTTCTTTTAAAACAAAATTAAATGAAACTTAATGTAAGGAAAAATAAAGAAGATTTGGCATTCATTAAAGACGATTGTCTAAATCTTCTCACCACTGTAGCACATTTTCAAGCAAAAAACGGCCCATTCCAAAAATTACCATTGCTTGAGAAAAAAGTTTGATATTATGACAGATTATGATTGGCGTAAATCCTTTTATGTAATAGGAGGTAAAGAGAGAATCATCGAAATTGAAATTGAATTTATTTACCAAATAACAACAACCGTGGCTTCATCTACTGGAGTAAAAAAACAATTTTCTTCTTTTGGAGTAGTTCATTCAAGCCTTCATAATAAATTAGGAGTAGACAAAGCTTCTAAAATTAGTGTTTTTGTTCAAACAATTAAATCCCTGATTTTTTCCTATTTGCTTAAGAAATATAGAATTAATTGTGAATTTTATCCCTTAATAAATAGCTTGCATTAAACGAATACAGTAGACTTCCTCAAATCCGCACAGCTTGGGACCAGAGGTTGTGTGGATTTTAGATTTTTGTGGATTTCTGGTCATGGGTTTGTTTACATTTTTAAACAGTAATTTGATTGTAATTAATAATGCAACTGAAGTTAATGAATGCTTATAATATGGTAAAACATTAAAACAATTATGTAAGTTAATAAACTATAATAATAAAAATTTAGATAATTAAAAATGATTAAAATATTGAAAACAACAAAGATGAAGTAAATAATCAATAATGTATAACTAAATATTTATTATAAAGATGAAATGCATTTTTTCCTAAATTATTCAATGGAACTTGTTCCATAAAGGTGCACTACTAATTCACATCAATATCATAAAATATAGAAGTTTTATTTCAGGTTTAACAAAACTCAACAATAATAAAAAAAAAGCTTGATGAATGTATGAATGCATTTTGCAAAAAGATTGTGATCACCACTGATATTAGCAATACTTTGAATTTTTTTCAGAAATAAATTTATTCTTCCTTCATGAAAAAGCATGAATTTATCAATGTTAATGAAAGTTACAGATTAAAATATACATAGAATTGATATAAAAATAAAAAAGTCAAATTTTGCCCCTATACCTGACCTGAGAGCTTCATTGTTTACATCTGTAAGTTATGCGCGGATTTTATAGATTGTGGATATTAGGGCAGTGGATTTGAGGGAGTCTACTGTATTTAATTTTTTTTTTTTTTTTTTTTTTTTTTTTTTAATTTTGCCAGTTTCTATTCATTTACAACATATTTAAATTTATTTGTTATTTAGTATGCGCAATTCATTTACAAAATAATAGAATGGCTTTAGATTAAAGCCTAGATGTTTAATTTTTACTACCAATCAGTAACTAGAATATAATATTTTCTTAACTATATAATTATTTCTTATTATTTTTATAAATTATAAATATTATTCTTTTTTATTTATTTATTATAAAAAACTGCTTCATGTATTGTAAAAACATAAAAACACAGTAATTAAATATAGGATTCTAAAAAAATCAAATAAATCCGATTTAAATAAAAAAAAAAAATCATGATTTTTTTTTCCAACCCTGCCTTACAAACAATATAGATTTGTTGCCAAACAGGCTACACTTAAACCAGTAATAAGATGTGATAAAGAAACATAAATGTCTGTATGAAACATATCTGTATGTATGTAAGCTAAATTGTCCCATAAACTCAAATTTTCAAAAGTTAGTATTTTCATGATCTTTTGACGAAATTCGTCAATTTTAGCAATCTGTGACAAAATTTGCTGTTTTTTCGTGATTTCTTGAAGAAATGTACTTTTTTGCAAATTCTTGACACAACTTGCAAGTTTTTTTTTTTGGGGGGGGGGGGGGACAAAATTTGCATGTTTTTTTTTTTTTTTTTTTTTTTTTTCATGAAATCTTCACATTTTTGCGATTTTTTGACAAAATTCCAACATTTTTTTGCGATTTTTTTTACGAAATTTGCACGTTTTTTTGCGGTTCTTAGATGAGATTTGCACGTTTTTCATGATATTAAGATGAAGTTTGCACTTCTTTTGCAATCTTTAGATAAAATTTGCATGTGTTTTGTGATTTTTTTTCTTGACTAAATTCTTGCTTTTACGTGAACCTTGCACGAAATTCACATTTTTTAACGCGTGTCTTGGATGAAATTTGCATTTTTTACACAATCTTTAGGACCAATTTTGTGCTTTTTTTTTTTTGCAAAAATTTGAAGAAATAAGCGTCTTTTTATACGAACTTTTGACAAAATTTAATGTTTTTTTCCGCGATCCTATGTCGAAATTCATGTTATTTCAAGCGATCCTTTGACAAAATTAGCAAATTTTTTATCCGATGCCCGAAACGCTGCAACTTTTGTTGCGCATCTGTAATAATTACAGATAAATCATAATACTTGGCACCTCTGCTAATTAAATACTGTGCAATTTTTGTTTTTTCCTCCCAAAAGAGACATTTGCAAGCTGGATAAGCGTGTTATACGAGAAAACAGCATACGTTAAAAAAATACCATATATGTTCTTTTATAATAAAAAATCGGGGAACTGTTTTTCATCATTTGTGTAGCCACCCTGCTGAACCATTTTTCTAATTTAATTATATTTTTAAAGCATAGTCAATTTTTAGGAGCGTTCGTAATTTTGTAAATATGTAGCACCTATAGTCATCGTTCTGTCCGCATATAGCAGAGCAAAAAATATTCAACTGAATCGTTTGAAATTTAAAATATCTATATATAATTGTTGCATAATCATATCCTATTTTATATTAAGATAAGGCAAATTATTTTAAATAAATGTTCAAGTGCTAGTATTATTCGCACTCGCACGGCTCCGTAAAATAAATATATGAATTATTAACTATATTAATTAAAAAATTGTTGCTAAAAGAATACTAAGGCTTTGCATAAAACTAAAAAACACAGGATTGGGTTATAGCAAGTACATAATCAGGGCTCACATACTTCCTAAAACTTTCACACTTTTCTATCCTTATTTTAGATGACAAATCTTCGCGACAGATTTCCTTAACTGCAACAGTATTCTGTAATATTATCTTTTTAAAATTGTGGTAGGAGAGTCTGAAAATTTTAGGAACGCTGCACGCACTGCATATTAGAATGAGTATACCATTAAAGTTCAAAGAGATATGAAGCTTTAATAATATCCAATGTTACTATTCTGTATAATTCTCTTTCTAGTCTTATATATATTTTTTTCTTTCTTTCTTTTTGATGAACTTTATTTGCTACTCACAATAAAAGTAGTACATATTAAAACTTCATTTGGCAACTCATTAAATTCAACGTAGCAATAATCTTTTCCTTTTACAGTCTGGCTAAAACAAAACCTTGTTCAAAATTTAAAATTGGCAATATGCTAAGAGCACTTTGAAAGAAGGTAGCGCAATTTGATGTTTGTTACTTTTATACTGCTACTCGGCATTGCATTACACAAATATATGTCAGGCTTAGATGCTAAATTAAATAGAAGAAGTTATCAAAATGACTGAACTAATTCCTTTTAAATGTTCTGTTTAGGTGGATTATAACCAAAAAGAAGACATAAACTATATTTTTAAATTTCATTTTAGAATAAATTCATTATTTTGAACATAGAGTAAACCTATGAAATAATTATAAGATTTCAACTCGAAATGCTAGATTTATTCACAGTTGAAGGTCAAAGTAGAATATATTTTTCTAACAGAGTGAAAAGTAACCTGAACTCATGATTTGTACCTATCAATGCTTTACCGTTGAACATAAAGCCAAAAATCCCAAATTCGAATCCCTTTATAAATGAACCTAACATTTTGGATTGTAATAGCATATTTAAAATTAATATCCACAGAATTTCCATAGGTAATCAGTTCTTGTCCGTATAATACCAGGCTCGCAGATCTGTTGATATTAATTAATAGACCAGGAGGCGGCAGCACAGACAATCACCTCATCGAGTTCATGGATGAAAATCTAGGATTAGTTAAACCTCGATTTGCATGTTAAAATGTAATCAAGCCAAGTCCTATCTTGGTGCAAAATACCTAAAAATTCGATTGATTGACTAATAGGTTTACCATTATGTTTTCCTGCTTCCAACCCTCCATGTTTTTACATTTTTGTGGGCAGGAATAGCACAGTGATAAATCTACGAGTCAACTGCTAAAATCGTTTTTTAGGTGTTTTCCACCACGATATGACTTGGCAGACCGATTGCATTTTAATATGCTAATCGAGAGTTAACTAATCCTATATTTTCAACCATGAACTCAATGAGGTGATTGTCTCTACTGCCGCCACCTGGTCTATAATTAATTGCGTCAGGCTGGATTCAAGTGTTGCTACCAAAACATTGGTGCGTATAGCCAAGATTCAAGGTGTGAATACTAGCCTAAATACTAAATTAACCAAACAAAGCTATCAAAATTGCTGAATTCTTTTTTAATTTAATGGAAATTTTTTAATTCACTAAAATTTACATTCTTGAATGATATAAAAAGCAGCCTGCTTCATTTGTTCGCTTGGTTTTAATCTACTTGTATACAAAATATAAAAGAAATTAGTTTAGCCCATTTTAATTTCGTGTGGTTAATTTCTGATATTATTTGAGCAAATCAACGTCGTTTTCCTTACAGTTTCATTCATAAAAATATCAAGTAACTAGTTTTCGATCACCTGGAAAATGAAGTGACTCTGTTGATGACACCAGACTAATCTCATGTATGACGTCGTGAGATGCCGATTGAATATCAGTCATTGTCTCTATTCAATAATTGGGGCACATGAATCATCTGTCAGATGACTTTATCTGGCACGTGGGGAATCTTTAACAGTAATCTGTCGATCTTTTCTAAAATACATTTTACATGTTGAACCATCTGAAAAATTCTTTTTTTTTCCCTCCCCCATTTGGCGACAGAGTAAGTATATTGTTCTCATTCACTTGAAAATTAGTAAGATTTATGATAAAAGCGTTTGGATCACGAAAAGAAAGCTCCGTCCCCCTTTTCCCATTGATAGAGTAGATATTATCTTCTCTTTTATCTTTGTTCACGATACTAATCTCTCTGTCCATGTGTCTGATTATATGCACTTCACCTTGAATAAAAATTACGCTATACATCTATATAAAATATTTTATTAGAGTATTATAAAATGTGTTATTGAGATAGACTGCAACCCGTGCTTATGAATGGATATTTGAAGGGACAAACGCGAATCATGTCCTAGCACGGAACGTAGAACCCCACAATACATCAAAACCTATTCCCAATTAGCCAGACACCTTTATTTAGCGAACATTTTTCACGACCCGGCGGAACTTCGGGAAGATTTCCAAGTCCCTGCGAATCCTTAGACATTGAGTAAAATTTTTCTAAGACGGAATATTGCCTATTACGGCAAATTTTCTCTGTCCGGATAAATTTCGCCTTATACAAAATTTACCGTAGCCTCAAAGATTGCGGTGAAAAAGCCTCGCACTTTTTTTGCCTTAGCTTAATAATTTTTATTTCTAATATATATTTTACATTTAATATATTTCTTAGAATGCCCACCAACAATGTTAAAAATCAGTGTTGAATTCAGACACTTTTCTCTGGGAGGGATTTGTATGGCTTGATGGGGGGGGGGGGGGGGGCACTAGAATTTCGGGATAAGATAATAAAAGGGGAAATTGTACTTTTTGACCATTGAAAACGCTAAATCTCAAGTTTTTCAAGGGGGGCAGTGTCCTTCTCAGGCCACTTCCTGAATTCAAATCTACTTAAAAATCATATGAGAAATAGCAATAATGCATTCAAATACAGGTTTGAAACCTATTAAAAGCTGTGTTTTTGGATTAACTGCGTACGTCAAGAATTAATAGCTGAGGAAATCGTGTGCTTTCATTTTTCGCTCAATTAAATTAGAATTTGATTTATAAACAATTATTTTCTCAATATGACCTTGATTTTCGTTCCAAGCTCTCTCGCTTCGGAAAATTCGATTTAAAACGTCAACTTTGACTGCATTTTTTGCAATATATATTTTGCTTTTTTTAAAAACATCGACAAACACAGCAAGTTATACAATTTCTATTTTTAACTTCTATTTTTCCGTGTTCATCCTAAAGGATTTTTTTTCTTTTCCCCGAGTTCTGAAAATATTTCTAAAATCAATGCTTAATTTAATATTTTCTGTGTTAAAAGCTGACGAACTCGGAGTAAAATTTTAACACTTCACACCAACCAATAAAAGACATTAATTCTTTACTGATAAATAAATAAAATGTAAATAACTCTGACAGTTTTGAAATTTTGAATTTTTTTATTTTTTTTAAATCTTTTTGTTTGGTTAATTTACAATAAATATTTTTATTGGCTCCCTTCAGATACGAAACTCTGGAACTTATGTGAGTTATATTCATTAAATATAAAATTTTATTTCAAACAAATTTTGCAGAATTCATGCCGGAAGTTTAAAGAAAATGAAGTCTGAAAGCTTTGTCTGAGTAACCCTGATTACAAAGACAATAGCGAACAAAGGTTCTTGCGTGCGTAACGTGCATTATTACAAGTTCTTCGGAAAAAAAAAAAAAAAAAAAAAAAAAAAAAGATAAATGGAGTCTTCCACGAGAAAAGACAATAAATGTTATCTTTTTCTTAAAACAAATTACGGCAATCAAAGACTATTAAGGATTTTCCGGTATTTTTCGTACAGTCTCGGAAACTGGCTTTTCATGGTAGCATATTTCTTATAAAAGTTATAGAAATTTATTAAATTTAAAGTTGTACAAATTTAAATTTAAAATGATTGAATTTTCCTTGAATGAAAAGCAGATTTTTAATTAAATTTCTTTCCGTTTTTTAATAAAATTTAACTTTTCAAGAGGACAATTTTGTCTTCAAACTCTTCTTCTAAGCATGTAATCAATTTCATATTTTCTAAAAGTTTCAATAGGTAATTTAGCATAGCAAACGCGGTAGCGTTTGGTATAATATCTTTAAGAAATGGAAAAGGCAAACGTCTTTTTGAAATTTCTAACGAACCAATTGACGTACGACAGTGATTCTTTTTTTAAACGATAGAACTCGACGAGACGAATAAAATGATAGCAATTAAAAAGTTATCGTAGTTTACTGTAGTTTTTTATTTAACTTTTAACGAAAAAATGAAGACGTAAAATTCAACAAGCGATTGCTAACGATCCTGTGGATGGATTAACTCCATTTTCGGTTTATTCTAATCCTTTTGGTAAAACTTAAAATAGATTTTTTTTCATCTTTGTTTATTTGACGGTCGCTGAGAAAATCGAATTTGTGTCTTAAAGTTCCAGTTGAACATTGTTTCTTGTTGCTGTTGTAGTTTTTTTTATTCATTGCCACCAAGTTTAAATAAATATAAATTTTTTATGTGTATAATATAATTTATTCAAATTAAATAAATCACGTGATAAACATGATTATTTGTTTTTATTGCGAAACATTTAGTTTCAGTTTTTTGAATAAAGTTGTAAGCGCACTGTAATTTTTTTCGTTCAACTCCTTGGTTTATTTTTCAGACATCGTGTATTTTATATGGCAATGCAATAACTTTCTTAATTATACTAATATAAGAATAAAATTTTGACAGGAGCAAATATTTTGCTTTTCAAAATATAAAAATCTTCAGCTTTTATGAAAAAATTTAAATGACAAGTATTAAAAAATGCTCTGGTGAGCAACAAAAAAGGTTAATATGTTTTTAAGTATGAAAAAGTTTTTTAACCAAAGAGGAAAAGGATATATTTTATACACTTTTATTTAAATCACCATAGAATTGTGAAAGCTTGAGGATGTGAAAATTTTCAATTTATTTCTTTCCAAAAAATCATCCGATTTTTTAGCCTCCGATGCTATTTCTTTCAGACAAGCTAAAAAAGTGTCGTGTCAAAAATTGTGGCCCACTTACTTATCATACGTAGTACATGGGTAAGTCTTGCAATCGTTTTGAAAATCGAAAAAAAAAATTTTTTTTTGACGGATTTACACGTTTCAGTTACTGAAGATTTCGAAAAACATATTTTTAGAAAAAAAAATTGCCGTCCGTCTGTCTGTCTGTCTGTAAACGTTCTATCTCACGAACAAATTGAGATAGAGATTTAAAATTTTGTATGTACTTAGTAAGTAAGAATAGGACGAAGCCTGTTTAATATCAGTAATCTCGATTATTCGGAACTATTTTTTTTTCGGACTCTCAAAAAATTCGTTCTGATGAAATGTATATAAAAATTTTCGATTTTTTTTTTTATTTTAAGGCAATAAAATAACAGAAATTTTGCATCAAGAACGAAGTCGGTCGGGTTAATAATTGCCGAGATATTTGTAATCCGGTTTTCCACATTCTTCGATTTTTCATGACCCTGTATTTTCTTCAAATTTCAATTTAAAGATGTGTTTTAATTGGAAATGAGACGGTTAATCTGACGCTGTAAACTGTTAGTTAATATGATTATTGTTTTTGGAGTTATAAGTATGTTTCTTTTACGCAATCCGGTTCTACTTGTGTAGTTTGGTACTTTACATAATTTGTCGAAATGGGCTCATCAGCAATTCATTAATGGAGCATTACTATGTATATTAAGAATAGGAATGCACCGAATATTCGGTATTCGGCCTATTCGGCCATGTTACCGAATATTCGGTTATGCCGAATATTAAACTATTCGGTTGAGCCGAATATTCGGCTTGGCCGAATATCAAAGTATTCGGCCGAATCCAATACTTAATAAAATCTTTTCACTATTTCTACTTTTTAACTGTCAACTTTTTAAATTTATATTTAAAATAATTAAAAACAAAATCATTTTTAAATAAAATAGAATGTTTTTACATTATTTATTTGCTGTTTGTAAAGTATAACTTAAGAAAATTAACCATGAGAAGGATTAAAATGGTGATTTATTAGGATTCTCCTTAGGAATAAATTATGTGCTGATACAAGTTTCTAAATTTTGTTTAGTAAATAATCTGTTTCTTCCTTTTCCCCCCCCCCCAAAAAAAAAAAAAAAAAAAAAAAAAAAAAACTTTTGCGATTAGTAATAGCTATCAAGGCAGACAATCTTTGTTCATAAAACCATAATCAACTTATTGAGTCATAAATACATTGTATTTCATCTCACTCTTGGTCAAAACTTGTGTGTTCGTTTATTGCATTAACAATAAATAAGATAACATATTTTCAACTCACATGGTTTGATTTCTGTAAAATATGGTATGATGGGAAGGGTGGAAAATACCACCATTCATAAGAAAAGAACTATGAGCCAAACACACCTTTGTTCAGAATTAAGTTGAAAGTATTTATACTTTATATTGAAAAAAATCTGCCTTGGGTTATTTAAAAAGGACAATTATCAGACTGTAAAATTTTTCTTCGGCCATTTTTTCATTATTTGATTTTAAAATGTTTGTTTTGATTCATAGAAAATTTTATTAAAATTTCATAATTGCACTTCTTAAATAACTCAAGGCAGATTTTTTTCAATATTAAATGCTCTTATAAAAAGCTCTTGTTTATCAAAATGTAAGTTCCTTTTATTAAATATTATGTAAAATGTTTTAAAAAGTAACATTTTAATACCTTTAAATTTTGAAATATAAAAAGTATTTGGAAAGCCGAATATTCGGTATTCGGCCGAATAGTTAATTATTCGGCTGGCCGAATATTCGGTATTCGGTTCACCTGTCGGCCGAATATTCGGCATTCGGTATTCGGCCAAAATCACTATTCGGTGCATCCCTAATTAAGAATATTTAAATATACGTTTAAATTTTGTTTTGGAATTGCAATGCATTTTATAAATAGTTTTCACATATTATATAATGCATATCCATGATGGGTAAGTATTACGATGGCCCCCAACGACTAGTTTCGTAATCTGGCCGTTAAAACGAGACATTCACACAATTTTATTGTTAAAATGCATTTCCTTTTTCTCACAGTCTATAAAAAGTATTTAAACTAAAGAAAAAATCTGTTTTTGATGAATCTAGTCAATGAAGAAATAGCACGTCAAATTGTATCTCTTTATTATTCCGCAATTCCAACGTCTCAGAGAGAAATTGCTAATCAGTTGGGTATTTCACGCCGTTCTGTTTGCTATTATATTGATAAACACAAGAAAAATGAAGTTAGTTCATTGCATTCTAAATGGGGTCGCCCTTCTAAAAGACCTCTATCGATTTTTTTTATTTAAATCGGAGGCGAAATTGAATTCTGTAATGGCAGAATCTACATTCAACTTTTTTTTTTTTTTTTTTTTTTTTTCTTAACTGGTACAATGCATAGACCCAAATACAATAGACTTTCTCAAATCCGCACACTATTGCAGATGTAAACAATGAAACTTTCAGAAATGATGTAGGATCAAAATTACATATCTTTTTTAGTTTTATATCATTCTGTATGTAATAATGTAGTTTTTGATGATATGATTTAACTCGTAGATTTTTTTAACTCGTAGTCACTTTTTTTTTTTTTTTTTTTTTTTTTTTTTTTATAGATGCGATGACATTCTCGATAAGAGTATTTAAATTCTCTCCTGAAAAAGTGATATATAAAAATCCCGAAAACGCCAACAGTGTGTTCCAGAAATGCTCCATCGAATTTGAGATGTTAATGACGATTACATAATGCTATTATAAATACTATCGCAAAATTTTTAACAGAAATTTTATAAAAGACAGTAAATTTCGTAAATAAATATATAATAAAAAAAATTAATAACAGGAAAAAAATTAAAGGGGTTTTGTATTAAATCTGTCTATTAACTAATTAAGCGTTTTCGATGTTTTTCGGTGCTAGATATCAGTTTTATTTCTGATATTTATAGATAAAACCTTAACATACTTTCGTTTATGACTATTTAAGTAAAAGTAAAAGGCTAACTAAATACTTTCAAAGAACTCAGATATGGGGCAAAATGGAAAATCAAAGTTGATATAATTTTTAATCTGTAAATGAGTCCTATTTTAAAACGGCATTCATATTTAGAAAGAAGACAATTCACAGTCGAATGATAAATGCAAAAATTTAGTGATAAACTAATATTATAGAGCTTCCGTATTTTTTGTTCTTAATGATATAAATATGTAGCACCTAAGTTGTCGCCCGATCCATCCGTCTGTCTATCTGTCTGCATATAACAGCACAAACCAAATGTCAAACCTAACCGAATATCGTTTCAGAATTTTGCCCAGTCATTTTAAGTTTTATGAAAATCGAACCAAAATTTAAAAAATATATTAATGAAAGTTTTCTTCACTCTATTAAACCCTATCATCCGTAATCAATTCAATTACATTCCATGATAAGTAATAATTTTAGAATGCCATGGTGATGACGTCCTATTTAAGATGGAGTTTCCCGGGTTTTTTTTTCCGTACTACTGAATTTAATATATATATAATGGTAATAAATTTTATATTCATGCATTTTTTGCATAAGGTTGTAATAGCTATTGCACCAAGATATGAATATTTATAAAACTACTTATAGTACAAACGCTCATAGTACATATAGTACATAGCATATAGTACAAATGTTCATTTGCCACGTTTGACGTAAAACTTCCAACTTTTTTTTTTTTTCCATCAATTTGATTGAAAGTAACTTGGATTAGATAATAGAACTGTGGATAATAGTGTTGGTGGTCTTACAGAACAGTATTTCAAAATTTTCAATACGAGAACCCCATTTTGCAAACAAAACGGCTCGAAGAACTACCATTACAAAGTTTGATATTTGCACTTTAAAATTGGGGGATCACCCACCCGGGGCGTCCATCAAAAACTTGGTATAGGTGTTTAATCCCCGGAGGAAATATTACACTATCAACCAGCCAAAACACAAACAACGGGCCATTCCTTAACATACGTAAAATATACAGAAATAATGAGCCATGGCACTAAAATACACAAAATGATAAAAATGAAAAACACTTATTAACAATTTGACAAACGTCTGACTGTCGGAACAAAGAAAAAATAATTAACAAACTTAACAAGACACATACACAATAAAGTAAGATGTAAGAACAAATCATACATGTTCCAAAACAAAACTAAAACTAAAAATATAATAAAACTATAATATAAACATCAAGCCTAAAAAAAAAAAAAAAAAAACTGAGTAAAAGTCAGGAAAGTTCAATACAGTTTTAGCTGAGGGTCAAATTTATATATTATGTCACACAACAAGAGCATGTCCAAAGATTTAAAGTTCACAGTCCGTCAATAAAACCAAGTTACAACATCAGAATTTGTAACGAATGAATGTAAAGTGTGCATTCAGATCATTATAAATAGCACAAAGTTTCTTATAATAAAAATGCGAAAATGTAACATTTCTGATATTCCACTCTATGGTTCTATTTCTAATTAGGTTAAACTTGTCTGCTGAAACACAACTATCAAATAAATAGTGCGCGACGTCACCGCGTTTGCCACAAATACACTTATCATTATTTCGCCTTCCCCGTTTGTAGAGGGGGGGGGGGGATTGAAAAGTTCACTCTTTCAACTTTTTGAAAGAGTGACAGGCTTTTTCACTCTTAATGGAGTGATATTTATTAAAAGGCACTCTTTAAAGAGTGAAAGTTTTTACTCCCTAGGAAGGAGTGAAATATTTCAAATTTCAATCCATTGCGAGAGTGAGCCTGGTAAAGAGTGAGCCTGGACCACTTTTTTTAAAGAGTGAGAGACTTTTGCATACTCATCAACCAATCAGAAAAGTCTTGTCTACAATGCTTTTTTCAAGGTAAGAGAAAGACGTCCGCCATTTTATAGGATTAAAATAAAGGGATATTATTAAAGGGATTCTTTATGGAATGTAACGATAAGTCTTATTTAATTTTAATACTTTATCTCTGTAGATATATATTTTATAATTATGAGTTAAATAGTTTATGTTATATAGAAAAAGATTGATCCCGATTTGCTTACTAACTCTTCAAAATGTGTTATATATCACAAGTTTGAAATGAGGACACGGGGATAATCTTGATTCATGACCAGATGCATTAAAATTTATACAGGTTACAGTAAACATTAATTAAAGCTGAGGTTTCTAGAAAATGTGTTGAAGCAGTGTGTTGTTGGATTTCTTTTTTTTCTTTTTACTGTTTTCTGATTATAAATACTAAAATATTTATTGTTATTATCATTATGGAGTCAAATATGATATTAGATTATTAATATGTTACAAAAAGTTTCAGATTGAAAAGTAGTATATACCCTCAAGAGACAAAACATTATGACCACCCGTCAATAACGAGTTGGCCCCTATTTGGTTCGCAATATAGCTTCAACCCGCCTTGGTATGAACAGTCACAAGTCGTTGTAGATGGCCGATGACAGATTGTACCAGACAGATTGTACCAACAGTCACGCAAATCCGAGATATTGCGGCATGGTAGTATTTGATCTCTGAGCTCCCATTCCACGACATTCCAAATGTTTTCTTGCTGTTTAAGATCCAGTGAGTTGGACGAGCAGCACATTAATTGGAATTCAGCATTATGTTCCAGGAACCACTCCAACACAATACGGGCCAATAAATAATTATATAACTACGTACTACATAGTTATATAATTACGGAGTTCCTTACTGAGTTTTGAGATCAACAGGAATTATGCTATAAATATCTAGTAGTCCATAAACTAAGTTTAGGAAACATCGTTTAAATTGTGTATGTGTAATAAATTGTTTCTAAAACAAAATCGATAAGGACTGAGAAAACTTTTCATTGTAGTCGGTATTTCACCATAGACAAAGTATAAGTTAATTGAAAATCCTTCAGCGGAACTTTAAATTCTTTTCGCCTTAGACATAATATAATCTATTGTATTGTGCTTGTCCAACTGTCCAATAATCAATTTCAAATAAAACTGAATAAAAGATACCATCATAATTATGATGAATCAAATGAGTGTTCACAACAACGACAGTAACGGAACTAATAACAATAAAACTGTAATAAACTTCCTTTTTTTTTGTTGCGTTTATAAAGGGAGAGAACATTTGATCAGCTTGTGCCACGATTCACAATTTTATTATAATCACGGAAATAATTGCAAACACAGCTGCTGTTACATTATACATGGTATATATAATATGCATATATGCTCGGAATATTAAGAGATTCACAAAACGGAACTCATACGCATCAGACCGAAATATGACCGGGTGCGTTATGCATAATGATAGGTCCACCCTTAGAAATCCATTTAACTTCTTAGAAACATGCATTTTTTAAAAACTATTTGGAAAAATTAGTTGTTGTTCTCGGTAGAGAATTGGGAAATCTAAAGTATATCTGAATCTTTTTATTGGTTGAATTCCGCAACTTATTTAATTTTATACGTTTCCTGATTGGTCCAAGTTTAACGTCCAAAAATGGAATACTTCTGTGTTCACGATGACAAAAAGAGTAATAAAAAACTTAAAAAAAAATTAATAATTTAAAAACAAATTGTGAAAGAGATTTCAAACAAATTTCATTAAAAAGTGCATTTTTTTTCTCTACGCAACGGTGTAAAAATTTTAAATGGGCGATATTTGGAAGTTCAAAAATTTGCAGTTCCGAAAATTGTAAAACTGAAATTTCTTTTAAAATTTGTTTGCGATGGATCTAGGAATATTAATGTTTAATCCATGTCGTACGTAATATGAGGCGTTCAGTCTGATTAACTTCATCAAATAAAAATGCACATTTTAAACAGTTAAAGTTGTCTATCTTTAATCTACTGTTTATCATTGGTCTAGGAATATTAATGTTTAAAGCACGACGTACGTAATATATGACTCGTTATAATCATCCTAAAAATGATACTTATTATTATTATTAATTTAAATATAGAATTTATTTATCTTTATATATAAAAATCTTCTGTGCGTGTGTATGTAACTGAACTCCTCCTAAACGACTGGACCGATTTTAATGAAATTTTGTGTGTGTGTTCCAGTGGATTCGAGAATGGTTTAGTTTCACATTTCATCGAAATTGATTCAGTACTTTTTTAGTAATTAGGCAAAAACTAATAGTTAGTGATTTTTCGCTAATTAAAAGTGCTATAAATATAAAAGAAAGTCTGGATTTCGTATTAATCATAGCACAAAAAAATCTATAATATAATTTATATATATAAAATGTATATAAATTATATATATAAAAAAATCTACCGAACCAAAAATCTTGAAAATTGGGGTAAAAATACTTCTTATGACATCGAGTGCCGCTAAGAAGGGATTTTCGAAAATTCCCCCCCCCCCCCCTAAGGAGGGTAAAAAAAGAACGAACTTTTAAAAAATTCCTTTAAAATCGGCTTTTGTATTTATTTTTCAACTGATAACATATTTTAGTGCATTTTTTCATTCTGAATCGAATGGTACTAAGCAAATTCGATTAAATCCAGTAGTTCGTGAGAGAATTCACATTTTTCTAATTTGGCGATATCTTCGGCGCAAAAACCTGAAATTTTGAATCCTTATCTTTATATATATATAACTTCTGTGCGTGTGTATGTCACTGAACTCCTCCTGAAAAACTGGATCAATTTTAATGGAATTTTGCGTGACTGTTCCTGTGGATTCGAGAATGGTTTAGATTCACATTTCATCGAAATTGATTGAGTACTTTTTTAGTAACCAGGCAAAACTAATAGTTAGTGATTTTTCGCTAATTAAAAGTGTTGAATAAGTTCGATGAATAGAGTGCGGACGGAATGCCCGAGCGGTCTAAGGCGCCAGATATAAGCTCTGCTTCTCGAAGAAAGAGATTGCGTGTTCGAACCCCGCTCCTGTCAAACGTATAGGCTGTATTATAATTTTGATTAACTGACTTCAGAAAATCGTTAACTTTTAACAAAAAAGAGAAAAATAAACTTTTCTATCAAAAATCGAACCGACTTCAAAAAATACTGAAGAGTGAAAAATCATTTCCTTACATAATTGTAATAAGAAATTTAATTAAGAGCGTAGTGCTTATCGTGCGTATTACTATATTTAAGTACATTTATTTGATTTTCTGGTGTCGGTGCCAGGAAGGACAACGTCTGTCGGTGCCAGGACAACGTCTGTCGGGTCCGCTAGTAAGTCTTTAAAATTTGAGTCTTTTGAAATATCATTTTCCAAATAATCGTTGTAATTTGTTAAATTATATTTCTTTCTTTCTTGAGCAAATTCTAGTCGTTTTTAGTATTTTCCAACAAAGTTGAAAAGTGCTTATGCATTCGGTTTGTCTGGCCGTCTGTCTACGCTCTAAGCCCCGTAAATATATTTGGATTTTCATGAAATTAACAAAGCTTATTTAGGATCACCAAAAAATGTTTGGTATTGCATATAAAGTATGCACGATTAATGGTTCATTTATAGGGACACTCAAAAGCATTCGATTACATTATGGTATATGGGGGGAAATCGTTTGGAGAGTATTTTAATGACATTACGCTATTTCAAATGTATTTCAAATGATATAAATCACTGAATTTCACTACGATCACGTTAAAACAGAGTATTCATAGCATATATTATTGATTTACAGGGACGCATAAAAGAAATCGTTCACAGTACTGTCTTTGCTTTGCATAATAATTGCTGGGGGGGGGGGGGGGGTACGTTTTAAAGTTCGATATGCGCTTTTAAATTTAATTAGTCTTTTGCATGTTACACTTTATAAATAAATTATAAACCTCATATACAGGACTGCACAAAAGTATTTGTATTACCATTCTCCTTATTAGAGGAAATTGCTGAAGGAGAATTTTCAAATTAAATATATGTATCTCTTAATCCTTAAATGCATATTGTATCATTTTCGATACCATAAGTGTTCCCGATTTATTGGGGGTTTTATTCACATATTCTGTATTTTCACCAGAAATTTAAAAGAGCAATTTTCACTTTTCTTAATGACAGACCATTCGTAATTAAATAAAGAAAAATTTACTATTTAGATTTTTCTGGTATGAATTCTGATTCTTTGAATTGCGCATTTTTTGGAACGCGTTCTATCCTAATGCATTTAAGGGTTAAATGAACTAATTTTTGGAGTGCATGTTGCTAATATACAGGGCTACTAAAACATTCGGATAATTTTCCGATTGCAGATGAGAACAGTTGAAATTTGGTTTTGAAATGCGTTATACATAACCATGTGGTTAAATGGGAAGTAACATTTTAATTTTTTAAACGGTGAAGTTTTGTTACATTTTTCTGAATATGTTGAAAAATGAGTGTTTCATAATCTATGCTTGACGCATGATGTTTTCTTTCTTGTTTCTTCCAAAATTGTGAGAGTAAGAAAAAAAATATTTTTAAAAATCATAAAAAATAAACGGTCTAGTGTGAGTATTATTCGCGCTCAGAGGGTTCCGTACAGTAAATATATGAATTATAACTGTGTTATTAAAAAAATCGTTGCTAAAAGAATAAGATTTTGTAAAAATTATACAACGTAGGGTTAAGTATATAGCTTTATATAATAGAAAAGTATGAATAAAATACCATAAAAGTTGAAAGAAATGTGAAGCCTAAATTATGTCAAATATTGCTATTTGTATAACTATTTTTTAATAATATAATTCTAATGTTTTTTTTTTTTTTTTTTTTTTTTTTTTTGACAATAAAAGTAGCGCATATTCAAACTTCATTTGGCATTTCATAAAACTAAATTCAGCGTAGTAATAATTTTTTCTTTTTACAGTGTAGCTAAAATAAACCTCCAGTTCAAAGTTTAAACTTGACATTGTGTTAAGCGCGCTTTAAAAGGAAGTCGCAAAGTTGCAATGTCACCTTGGTCCGTGACGCGCTTTTCCCAGATAGGTTTTTAATTAACTTTTAAAGACACGGGAGGCGTACTCAGAGCATTAAATTCCAACTAATCACGAATCGAATCCCATCAAATTTATGTGTTTAACTTTAATTATAATTAATTTAGCCTGTTTTTAACAATTTGATGTTTATTGCTTTTATACTGCTACTGGGCATTGCATTACACAAATATATCATTAAAAGTTGTTATCTAGGTTATAAAAGCCGGTGGCACACAGCCGTCTCTGTCATCATATATGTTCAAACCGTCCCAGCTAATTACGGACGATATTTTTCGAAAATCTTTATCAACAAAATACTTTTATACTTTTGCTACGACAAGTGCTTCCAGAGTTCCTCAACAATCTTGCTAAATACCAGTGTATTGAAATTTGGTTTTATGGAAAAATACAATTTTCATGTGACCTAGAGTAATCCCTATAGCTTTCTTCCAAGGTTTAAATTAAAGTCTATTATCTCTAATTTTTTCATAACTTTAATTTTTAGATTCGGAAATAGATTGGGGGGGGGGGGATATATTTTTGCATTACATTTTCGACGATATCCCTGAAAATCTATAATATTTAAAATTAAAAGAAATGTATTTTTGAGTTCAGTGTTGTGACAGCTTT
The DNA here is from genome assembly GCA_964019185.1 of Maratus speculifer. Lineage (NCBI taxonomy): Eukaryota > Metazoa > Arthropoda > Arachnida > Araneae > Salticidae > Maratus > Maratus speculifer. Next base: position 195,385,964 of record OZ025296.1, on the reverse strand, counting down.
CACACGATGACGATATACCAAGAGAAGATTTTTTTTTTTCCAAGTAACTTATTAGCCTAATTAATTTTCCTAAATATATTTGTGAATGTTTAATAATCTGTAAATATGAGAGTCAATAGCATTTACAGCCATGGAAAAAATTATAAGGACAAGCGAAAAGTCGTCAAATGTAGGAGCCGCTCTGCTAGAAAAAAATATGCAAATATTTGTATGATAAAAATGCTTGTAATGGTGCATTTCCAAACAAAATTTAAGTTGGAAATTTGAAAAATCGTTAAAAGATATGAATTTAAAAATTTTTTTTAATAGGTTGCTATACGGAAAAAATTATAAAGACACGCATTTTTTTTAATTGCAAATAAAATTTTGCCTTATTTAGTTTCTGAGATAGAGCTATTACAAAATCTTAAAAATAAAGCTCTGCATAATAGCGCCACGTTTTGGGTGATGTATGCCAAGACTAAACTGGTTAAATTTTTATCTGGTACTAACTGAATAAGTTTGATGAAAATCCATGCAGTAGTTTGAGATACAGTTATTGCGAAATCGTGAATAATGGAGCATGGCAGAGCGAATTGAATCAAAAAGTAGTAAACACCAAATTACATCATGTACTAACTGAATCTATAACTTTAAGAAAATCCGTGCATTATTTCTTGAGATAAAACTAGTGTGAATAATCAGCACAGCAGCGCCACCTGTTAAGCGATATGCACCAAAAACTAATCAGCTCCAGTTTGTATCAAGGTCTAACTGAATCTAAAGTTTTGTGAAATTCCGTGCATTAGTTCTTGAGATAGAGCGCCCACAAAATTTTTGTCACATAACAGACTCACAGACAGACATTTTCTAAAACTATCAAATCGTGTTCAGGACCTATTAAAACGTGTAAATTCAATGAAAACCAGAAGTCATATTTTTTGAGGAATCCAATACTTTCTTGTAAAGATAGAAAAAAGTAAAAATATGTATATTAATATAAAATAAACGGTCAAGTGCGAGTAGTACTCGCGCTCAGAGGGTTCCGTGCAATAAACATATGAATGATTAACCGCTTGGGGACGAGCAACTTGTGTATATGTCACTTAAAATTCTCAGAATCCTTCATTGTTCCCACCAGTTATTTTTTATTGTAAAATTTACATTTTTGGAGCATTTTCGATATTCAACTACAGAAAATTTTCTATTTTGAAAAACTAGTAACTAAAGATTAAAAAAAATCAAAGTGCTCTCGTCGCGGAAAAGTTAAGGGCTTTATTAAAAAAAAAAAAAAAAAAAAAAAAAAAAAAAAAAAATCATTGCTGAAAGAATAATAAGATAATAATAATAACATCCGGTTGATTATAGCTGTATATACTAGAAATGTACTAACTTGGTATACTGAGAATAAAAGGTAGCACAAATTTAAACTTCATTTGGCATTTCATAAAACTAAATTCAGCGTAGAAATAATCTTTTCTTTTTACAGCATAGCTAATACAAAACCCTCGTTCAAAGTTCAAACCTGGCATTGTGCTAAAAGAATTTGTGCCGAAAGGAACTAAGCCGCTTTATTCCGTGACGCGATTTTCCAGATAGGTTTTTACTTAACTTTTAAGTACACAATAGTCGGAATGAAAGACCCACTCAATGCAAATTAGTCGCGAGGGTTTTTTATGGAGGGTTTACATGCATAAAGAATTAAAAAAAAATAAAAAAAAATAGACATTTTAGCACCAAAAATTTCGTAATGTAGTGACCGCTATATCTGAAGTAAGGAATGTTTTGCATTAAATAAGGCAAATAATACTTAAAAAAAATCCTGATACTAAAATAACTATTTTTTAAAATTTCTTATGCGTACGAACCTTGATTTATGTGATTAATTCTAATTAAATTAGTCTATTTGCAACAATATGGAGTTTATTGCTTTTATACTGCTACTAGATATTGCATTACACAAATATGTTATTAAAAGTTATTATCTAGACTTTAAAAGCCTATGCAAAGTACATCGCCCTCGTCATTATTTATGTCCAAACCGTCTGCGTCTTTAACGGTTAATATATCGGCTAATTAATGACGAATTCTTTCAAAAATAATTATCTACAATAAGTAATAGTTGTTGCCTGGTGCAATATGATAAAGTTAAAATTATTTTCAACGTTAAAACACCAGAATATTCGTATTCCAAGCATACCGGTTTCGGTAGCATATAGCATACCTTCCTCAGTGCTAAAGATAGTGGAAATTTGCTCATATGAAGTTTGAGGAGTGAGAGTTTATTTAAACTCTCACTCCTCAAACTCATCTCAGTCTTCTACTCGTTCCAATATTAGCATTGTCTTACCTTTCTTTCCAAAATCAAGTTTTTCCATTGCTAGAATTCTTAGTCGGTTCGATTTCAAAATAATTTTTATTCCTACTAATAAACTCACCCTTTCCAACCTTAAAGATCCTGTTGAATTATCTAATTCATGGGGTATTTACAATATTAATTGTCAGTGTGGTCTTTCTTACATTGGTCAAACCAAACGCAGTCTAAAATTTCGTATTAAAGAACATAAGCAATATATTGAAAAACAAGAAATCAAGAAGTCCTCAATCGCAAAACATTGCTGGGAGACGAGTCATGCTTTTGACTTCAATTCGGTTAAGATACTAACTAAACCTACTTCTATACAAGAACTTAACTTCCTTGAAGCTTTCCATATCCATAAAAATCTTGCTAATCTCGTTAATTGTGATTTTGCTATTCCACCATTATCAAACTGTTGGAAATATTACATTAAAACTAATTTTTCTTAATCTTTTAATGCAATTCTCGCAATATCTTTTCCATTTTCCACCCAATTTTCCTATTGGCTGTTGCCTAGGATCCTCTGTTTTCCTATTGGTCAAGAAACTTGTTGCTTGAATCCCCATCCTCCCTGTATATATATGAGCAAATTTCCACTATCTTTAGCACTGAGGAAGGTATGCTATATGCTACCGAAACCGGTATCCTTGGAATACGAATATTCTGGTGTTTTAACGTTGAAAATAATTTTAACTTTAATTATCTACAATGCTTTTATACTTCTGCTACGATAGCTACCGCTAACGCTCCTCAACATTTTTCCTCAATGCCCACAAATCGAAATTTGTGTAACAGAAAAATATGCTTTTCGCAAAAAAATATATGATCTAGAAGAGTAATCATTGCAGTTTTCCTGCAAAGTTTAAAGTAATATCTTTTACCTCTAATGTTTTCTTAATTTTAATTTCAGAAGATTCGTAAGAATTCAGAAAATCGGGGATATTTTTGCATTATATTTTCGACGATATCTCTAAAAATA